>JADMNL010000038.1:42041666-43260833 GCA_016271365.2 Neoceratodus forsteri
TTAGAGGCAAAACGTCCACGGCGCAGTTCCTCCCCAGAGGCCCAACCGGAAGACTTAACTCCTTCACGGATTTATGCGGATCTCTCTCAAATTAAAGATGCTTTGCTTAAACTGATAGAGGAAGTAGCGGACTTCAAGCCCGCATTAACTCAGCTGGCGCGATGGGTCACTGATACTGAAGCCCGCATATCCTCCCTGGAACGAAGCTCCGAAAAACAGGGCCCTGTTATGACAGATTTTAAGAGATCCTTAGTAAAACTGGAAGATCGCCTTGACGATCTCGAAGGAAGAAATCGGAGAAACAATCTAGTGTTGCTTGGGCTGCCAGAAAGTGAGGAAGGGCCAAACACAATTGCCTTTTGCAGAAATTTCTTAAAGAAAGCGGTAGGCCCCTCTCCTAATGGGCAGAATATGTTATTGAAAGGGGCACAGGGCCCTGAGAGCAAAAACCCTCCAGCAGACCCCCAAGGCCTATAATTTTTAAACTTTTAAACTACTTGGATCGGGAACACATTCTGAAGGAGGCAAGAAAACTCTCAGCTATTTTATGGGAGGGCAAGAAACTCCGGGTTGTGCCTGACTTAACAATGAAGAGCAGAATGGCGAGGGCTAGCTTCCGACCAATTACTTCTAAGCTCTGGGCTGCAGGGATAAAACACCGTATGCTTTACCCAGCCAAGCTCGAAGTCACTCTCAAAGATGGGAAAAAACGGTTTGAGACGCCAGAAGAAGCGACAAAAGCTCTAAAAAAATTATTTCCTGACCTCTTTCACAAGACCTGAGAAGGGCTGCCTATGAAGATATTTTCAGGACATTTGAACTGTTCTAGTTCTTTATGCTTCTTTAAATATGGATCTGTCCTCCTAAACCTTAAATGTGGACTTTAACCAATACCGACAATTGCGTCCTCATTGCCTGTTACTTCCCTCCCCTTCCTTTCCCCTCCTCCTTCCCCCTCCCTCCCCCTTTTCCCTTACCCCTCTTTCCCATTCCCTTTCCATAGTTAATAATAAGTACACTAGACCTATTAGGTCTCAGATACTGCTGTTAGGTTCTATACTAATGTGTTTGGGAGAGTATCCAGTGGTGTCCCCAACAAGGGCCCTTAAAGAAAACATACCTAGAGCCATCTCGGACATGATGGCAGCTATGCCTTGTTGGCGTTGGATGCCTCTATCTGAGATAATCTCATGATGATGGCCTGAGCAGGAGACTTTCAGTGTTCCTTTCGGAACCTGCCTCATACCTGAACTGGTCGCCTTCATTTGTATTTTTCTAGGCCTGTTTGGAACCCCTATTCATATTACTTTGACTGAAGGCTATTGACTATTAGTGGGGTCACTGGGTATTTTATAATGTTCAGCCAATTTAGGGTTATGGCTTTCAGGGGCCAAGTTACCAGGTAGTTAGCATTAGTTAAGTGACATTGCTTATTGTTGTAATGTTTGCAGCTATATTGTAATTCTTCGATATTTATAGATTCAGATTGTTCAAACATTTAAGGCTCAACAGGTGTGGTCGCAACTCCTCACGGAGTCTTACAGACTATCCCCTTATGGTTTTATACTCGAGTTCATATGAATATAGTACGAGGTAGTCATAGGATAACTTGTTTAAGCAAGATTACTACAGTGTTACCGAGTTTATAAATTGAGAGGTTTGTTAGCCAGCTTTCTCCTTTTTGAGAGGGAGAGGCCCCACCTTTCTGAGCGCGCCACGGACCATTTGTTTGGAGGCGGCCTGGGGCCGGGGGATATTCTAGTCTTAGAGATTAGGGTAAGAGGGTGGGCTTTAATGGCGAGGGTTTTCCTTTTTCTTTTTTGGGGTATGTTGGGGGTATTGGGGGGGTCTGGCAGCTCAATATTCTATCTTGTACACAATGCAATCCTTTATATGGCTTCCGATTTGAATATTATTTCATGGAACATAAAAGGGGGTAGAGACAATAGAAAGAAGCATATTATTTTAAACCATTTGGCGTGTTACGACCCTTCAATAGTATTCCTGCAAGAAACGCACATGATTCCGGAACAGCTTCCTTTTCTCAAAAAAAGATGGGTGGGTCAAGTTTTTGGTGCCGGATTTTCCACAAGTAGAAGGGGTGTAGCTGTCCTAGTGGCTAATAAAGTCCCCTTTTTCCCATCAGAGATAATCCCAGACCCAGAAGGTAGATTCGTCTTTGTGGTGGGCAAGCTGGCAGGTGCAAATTTAGTATTAGGATCCATTTATGGACCCAATCAGGACTCGCCAACTTTTTTTACCCAGTTGGCGGTCCTTATTGCTCCCTTAGCTGACAAACCAATAATTCTAGGGGGGGATTGGAATTTGGTGCAATCCAACTGTTTGGACCGTTCATGGTCCAAAGGTTCTCCCCCCTCCCCGGCCCAGAGAGCATTGTCAGAACTTATGTCTTCGATAGGCCTATCTGACCCATGGCGACTACTCAATCCTACCACCAGGGAGTATACTTTTTACTCTCCGGTCCATAAAAGCTATTCCCGAATAGATTATTTTTCAGTAAGCCACCAAATCCTTTCCTTAGTCCAAGATGGCACTATCTCTAGTCGAGTAATCTCTGACCACTCCCCCATAGGCCTTCGGTGTCAACCACTATCATTGCCACCTAGATCGTACTCCTGGTCGTTAAATAATTACCTACTTAAAGATCCTCCCTTACTGGACTGATTCCAAACCTTTCTGTCCAATTCCATTAATTGCAACTGGGGATCATTACAAGCAGTTGACGGGTGTGGGCAGCACTAAAGAGCCACATGGAGAGGTGAGCTTATTAGGCTGGCATCAATCCGCGAGAAAATACCGCTTATCATCCAATTGCCTAAATAGAATTAAGACCCTGGATGCTATGGGTGAGGCATCAAGGTCTTACTCCCAGGAGCAGGAGCTTGCCTCCCTAAGAGCATGGTATGAAAAATCATGAAGGAGAAGGTAGAGAGGTCAGCTTCTAGCCTGAGGGCGACATATATAGGGCAAGGCAGTAAAGCTGGGAAGTTCCTGGCATGGCAGTTGAAACAGTGGGCGGCTGCAAGATGGGTAGCTATGTTAAGGCACCCCCAGTCAGGTGATTTGATTTCTAGTCCAGAGGATATTTTGAATATCTTCGTTGATTTTTATAGGAACCTATACTCAAGTGAGCCACTTTCACCTGATGTGGCTCCTAGGATGAGAGAATTCCTTACAAAAATCCCCTTTCCCAAACTCTCCCAAAATTTTAGTCAGATGTTAGAGGCCCCCCTAACGCTCGAAGAAATTGCACAATCTATTGATGCCTTGAAACTTGACAAGGCACCGGGCCCAGATGGGTTTACTGCACTATTTTATAAGACCTTCAAAGAAACTCTGGTGCCACTGCTACTCCAAGTGTATACCTTTTGGCATGAACAGGGGATAGAAGACCACTCCCTCTTCGAGGCAAGGATTATCCTCCTACCAAAGCCCGAAAAACCCCCAGATTCGGTGACAAATTATAGACCAATATCCCTATTAAATATTGACATTAAAATTTTTGCAAAAATTTTGGCCAATAGAATGAAAGCTGCTTGGAAGGATCTACTAAGCCCCGAGCAAGTTGGATTCATGGCGGGACGATCGTCTGCAGACCACTTTAGAAAGCTGTTCTACTTAATTCAGGAGTCTAAGAGCCCAGATATGGAAGCATCTCTGGTCTCGTTAGATGCTGAAAAAGCATTCAATAGGGTGGAGTGGGATTTTATGTTTGAAGTACTCTGTAAATTTGGGATCCCGGACAAATTTTTGGGTTATATCCGGATATTGTATACAAGGCCCTCTGCGAGGATTTATTGCAATAATTTAATTTCATCCCCCTTTTTGTTAACGTGGGGAACACGACAAGGATGCCCCCTCTCACCATTTTTATTTAATTTATATTTAGAGCCCCTTTTCAGAACCATCAAGATGGATACTGGAGTTCATGGGGTGCGTATAGGGGAATCCAATTTAAAGTGTCCGCTTTTTGGATGATCTTCTACTTCATATTTGGCACAGCCAGGCCTCCCTTCCACAGTTGTTCTCTATTATCTCACGATTCAGTGAATTCTCTGGATACAAACTGAACAAGAGTAAAACTATGGTTTACCCACTCTCCCCTCATCTACAACGAACTTGGTGTATATCTCTAGGTTTATGTTGGCAGACGAGCTACTTGCCATATCTGGGTATAAAAATCTCCAAAGATTTAACTGAGTTACCAGACTTAAACTTTAAACCCTTAATTAAATCGATCAAAGAGGACCTTAGAAGATGGGCCAGGCTTCACTTAACCTTCTGGGGAAGGTCTAATGCAATAAAAATGACCATTCTACCAAAAATGTTTTATTTTCTTTTTAATCTCAATGTATACCTTCCAAAATCCTTTTTTGATCTTTGTCATAAGTACTGTACAGAGTTTATATGGAATGGTAACCTCCCTCGCAGGGCCTACCGGAAGCTTACCCAACGTAGGGAACAAGGGGGCTTACAGCTACCAGATTTTTACATTTACTACCTGGCAAGCCACATGGCAAGATCGGCCCTATGGGCCTCAGAATCTCTAATGAATACTGCAAGTGGTACCTTAGATTGCATGATGGCCCAAAGAGTTAATTTGGACTTGGAGTCCTTCTTATTTTCTCCCTGGTCCAAAATCCCCTCCCAGACTCAAAGACACTCCACTTGGTTGGGATATTAAAGCTCTTCACCAGTTATACTTACTCCTAAATATTCCCTTTAAAAAAGATTTGATGCAACCTATTACTAACAATCTTAACCTAATGGTTGGTAATCAGCCATTAAAAAGATGTATAGGCAACCTCCCCCACAAACTCAGACTAGCCGATTTCGTTTCAGATGGTCGTCTGGTCTCCTTTTTAGAACTGACGGGAACGTTTGGGATAGGCCCTAAGGACAAGTTTCGGTTTTATCAAATTCAGAGATGTGTTTGTTCCTTCCTGAAGGGTGGACCAGGGTCTGAAAAGGCCGGAAGTCTGATAAAGAAAATAAAAGTTTTGGCACTATCCAACAAAGTGATATCTAAGATCTACAAATTTATTTTAGCGCAAAGAGATTCTATGGCCTCTTCTGCCCCACATTACTGGAAGGCGAACCTGTCCCTAAATTGGCCAGAAGAAACCTGGACAAAGATTTGGCAGGATCTATATACTTATATTAAGCAAGACAGATTGCGAGGCCTTCAATTTAATATTTTACACAACTTATATCTTTCCCCAGCCAAGCTTTCGCGTATATACAAACATAGATCCCCAAAATGTCAGGACTGTGGCAGCCCCCTGGCTACCATCCTTCACAAACTATGGGACTGCCCTAAAGTGGTTAAGTTCTGGGATCTAGTCCGTTTATGGATGACCCCTTTCTGTGATGCGATACCGCATTTGAACCTCGAAACTGGCATCCTTGGCAGGTTTACTCATATCCCATCGACAATCCATAAACAGCAGATAGCCCTAATCACTCTGGTATCTAAGCTGTTACTTCTCCGTTACTGGCGAAGGAAGGAATTCCTCACGCAAAGAGTGGTGAGATACTTTGTTGGAAGCCTTAAATGCAGAAAGGTCTGTGACCAATTTTTTTTCAATTAACAGAAAGTTCGATAAATGTTGGGGTAATTTCTACCAGCTTTTAAAAGATAAATTTGGTTATTAGAGTGTTTAGCAGTTGTATATTTTTATACTCCAAAGGTAACTGCATTTATTCCCTTACTACCCCTCCTCAATAGATTAGTTGAGTTGCTCTCTGTAATGGTAATTTCCCCCTTCCTCCTCTATTTCTCCCCCTTCTTCTAGTACTCCTTCCTACTTTACACTTTTATCCTCCCTGTTTTGTTACATTAATTCTCAGGTAACTTGGATTTCTTTTACCCTACCTTTAGATACTGAGCTGCCAGACCATGAGGGTGGGTTGGGTCAGGTGGTGGGTCGGCTTGTATTACTCCTCTTGTATTCTATTCCGTTATTGTACTAAATGTATGGGATTTATATGGGATGGGGATTATATGTATGTTTTGTTGTTATTACAATAAAGTACAGTTATTTGCAAAAAAAAAGAAGATTGATTAATAAGCTGGGTAGGCTCAGGGTGGGTCAGAAGTTGGTCAACTGGGTGGCAAACTGGTTGATGGGCAGAAAAAAGAGAGTGGTGGTAAATGGTATACAGTCAGAAGAGATGCAAGTCACAAGTGGGGTACCTCAGGGATCAGTCATGGGGCCAGTCCTCTTCGGAATCTTCATTAGTGACATTGCAGATGGACTAGAGGGTAAGGTTTGTCTGTTTGCAGATGACACCAAGATCTGCAACAGAGTAGGTGCTCTAGATGGGGTGGGTAGAATGAGAAGAGATCTGGATAAACTAGCAAAATGGTTGGAAGAGTGGCAACTATAGTTTAATGCAAAGAAGTGCAAGATCATGCACATAGGGAAGAGAAACCCTGAAGCCACCTATAGGCTGGGAGGGGAGTTGCTGGCAGTCACAAGGGAAGAAAAAGACTTGGGCATCATCATCACCGATGACCTAAAATCATCCAAGCAGACCACTAAAGCAGTAGGTAAGGCTAGAGGGATGGGGTGTATTAGTAGGGGTATCACAAGTCATAAGAGGGAGGTAATAATCCCTCTTTACAAGACACTGGTTAGGCCCCATCTGGAGCACTGCATGCAGTACTGGAGGCTACACCTTCACAAGGACATTAGCCAAACTGAGGCAGTCCAGAGAAGGGCAACCAAAATTGTGTAGGGACTGCATCAGAAAACATATGAGGGCAGATTAACAGAGCTCAATATGAGTACCCTAGAGAAAAGGAGGGAGAGAGGTGATAAGATCGAAACATTCAAACACCTTAACTCATTCACACCACAAGAGCTCTTTGAGACTTCTGCCACTTGTGCCCTGTATACTCTTAGCACTGCATCCTGGGCCTTTCTAAGCAAAATCAAGCCATAATCAGCATGCCACAAACAAATGTGACTGCCTCTTGAACCATAAGTGCTACACACAAAGTATGAGTGGCAAAGTTGTTTAGCACAATGTTATCTTTCCAGTGGTGCTATGCAATCAGTTGTAATCAATTTAGTTTTTATTTTATACTAGCTGAAATACCACACAACTGATTTTTTTCAAGGTGCTTAGGTGATGCATGAGAGACAAATGTCAGCCATGCACACCGTACCTTAAACAAACGCAAATAACTCCTAATGTATATGTGGTAGACACAAAGTATCAGTGGCAAAATTATTCAGCACAAAATATCATTTCTAATGGTGCTATGCAATCAATTGTAATCCATTTAGTTTTTATTTTTTAGTAGCTGAAATACCAAACAACTGTTTTTTTTTTCAGATTTATTCAAGGTGCTTAGGTGAGGCTTGAGAGACAAATGTTAACCATGCACACCATACCTTAAACAAATATGAATAACTCCTAAAGTATACATGATAGACACAAAGTATCTGCAGCAAAATTGTTCAGAGTAAAATTACCTTTCTAACGGTGCTATGCATTCAGTTCTAAGCAATTCGGTTTGTTCAATAGTTAGGTAAAAAACTGCTGACTTCCTCAGACGTTTCTGGGCCTGAGTGAAAGTCAGTTGAGTACGTCTACAGGCGTTATTGTCCTGAGGGGCTATGCTTTCAGACACCGCCTACAGACGTCTCTAGGCCTCAATGAGTTAAGGGCATTAACAAGGTGAAAGAGTCTAACATGTTTCAATATAAGTAAAATAGCTGGGCAAATCGACACAGCATGAGATTGGAGGCTGATTAAGGGGTAATGTGAGGAAGTTCTTTTTCACAGAAAGGGTGGTGGATGCATGGAACGGCCTACCTCAGGAAGTGGTGGATATGAATACAGTGCTGGGCTTCAAACAGGCATGGGATAGGCATAAGGGAACAATACAGATGAGTATAAATAGATAGGCCATTGACAGAGCAAAGGCCGATGGCAAATTCATAAGGCAGAAAAAAAATAGGCAGACTGGATGGGCCTTGCAGTCCTTATCTGCCATCAGCTTCTATGTTTCTATGAGTCCACTATAGTCCACACAGAAATGAGTATAGAGTCATCTGGCTTGGGGACAAGGACTAAGGGGGAGAGGCCCTAAGACTGTGGGTTTTCTGGATTATACCTAAATCCAGCATTTCTTCCACCACCTTCCTAATGTCCTTTAGGATGGCCTCAGACACCCAGTAGGCTGTCCATCAGATGGGTGCTTGCTTCCCTGTATCTACATCATGTGTCGCTAAGAGTTACATCCTGGCTTGGCCATAAACAAAGAGGCAACGTCCTCTAAAACCCTCCTCACTTCCTGGGTCTGTTCTGGGGTCAACTGGGGTTACAGCTTGATTGCCTCCACAGAGGACTCTTGCTTGCTTTCTTCTAGCAAGTCCAGAAGGGGTTCTTCTTCTTCTTCCATCCCCTCCTCAGGTACTACACACTGCAAACACCACGTCAGCCATATTTGCATATGGCTTCATCATGTCGACATGGTAATGCTATGGATATGTCTCTTGTCAGGCAGTTCTACAATATAGTTCACGTTCATTTTCATTTCACTTTATTTACCGGGTAAGCACACTGAGCCGAAATCTCACAAAGAGGCTAAGAAGCATGTTTAATATAAACACAAAAATTAGAACATACAACAAAACACATGGGCCCAGATATTCAAACTGTGCCCAAAAAGTGCACAACAGCAGGAGCAGGCGCAAGTCCATTGCGCCCATGCACAAGAAGCGCGATATTCAAAAACTGCGCAGGCCAAGATGCGCCTACGGCCGATGAGTGAATATCGCACCACCTGCGCCATAGTGCAACTAGGGAGGTGAAGCTGAGCAGTCCAGATGCACCATAGCACAACCAGGGATGCCCCCCAGCAGCAGGGCGGCAATGCAACAGCACAACCAGGGATGCAGGGGCCCACCACCCATGCCACAGATGGGAAGAGGAACACACAGCAGAACAGACATCGTCTCCCCACACCCCATGCACTGCATAACTGGGGGAGGGCTGGAATAACCACTGGCCCATGGAGACCAGCAACCAACCTACAGCCAGGCCATGGTGCCCCATCACACCCCCTGGCAACCTGTGACTGGCACATAAGGATGGCCGTCCACTCCATACCACACCATCCCACAAATGCAGAGCACACCCTGCACCATGTCCCCATACACCCTGCCCAGGAGTAGCATCCAACAGTGCAGGACACCCCATGCATGCCACCACCACCACTGTGACAATGCAACCCTGTGCACCATGGAGCCATGCAAGGCAGCCCCACCGTGGACACCCATGTACCCCCCAAGGTACAGCTGAGAGACAGACCATGTGTCAGCACACGAGGTACCCCACATGTGACAGGGCATGCCCCGGACCCCGCCTCCAGTGGTACAACACCCTGCACAACCTCCCAAGGACACATCCCGTCCCAGCATTGGCCACAGCAGCCACCACTGACACGCTAGCAGACCGTGCATATCACAGACACAGGCCATGGACAGTCTGACAGGGGTGCCATGCACATAGTGCAGGCCCCATGAACTACTGCACACAGGCATCCAGTGCACAGAGTACAACACACAAACCACAGACAGTGACTGATCCCCCTGCCCACACCATAGGCGGTTCACCTCTGCGCGCGTGCACACACACACACACACACACGCCCATGCATGCACCACCCCTGACGCCATGCACACCACTGCAGCTGAGCACCTGTAGCCCGCTGCAAATCAGAGACCACCACAGTTGTTATAACAAAATGTATGTATTAAAATATAACAACTATGTAACATATATACAAATATAAACAAGGGGAGGAAGGGCCATAAACCAGGTGGGGGTGGGCATGGGATAGGGGTGTACAAATGGGAGAGGGAAGAAGGGGTGTGAGGGTGGGTCCAGGGGGTATGGGTGTCAGGGGGTCATGGAGGGCCTATTCCCTGCCCTGCTCTCCACTCCTGTGGTGCCTCCGGGTTCTCCTCCTCTGGACCCCATGTCGCTCCAACCTCTCCAAAGCTGCCAGGGATGCCCGTGCCAGCTGCAGTATTTCTTGTACTGCCCGTTCCAGGGCCATCCAACGTTGTCCACTTAGGACAAGGGAGCAGAGTCAATACATGTGACTGTCCAGTCCCCTGCAGCAAACCCATTGTGCATGACATACAGCCATGTGCCATGCCCCTGTGATGGTGTGCGACCACCCACAGTGACCGTGTCCACAAGACCTACCTACCCAGGCACCCACAGCCACGTGGACCACGCATACACCCACTGCCCATGTCCTGCACAGCACCACCATGGCCGTACAATGACTTGGCTAAGCGGTGTGAAGGCAGTGGCACAGCCATATACCCGGTGCACGCATGGACCACCATTGACGCACTCCCAGACATGCAGTGCCACTGGACAGTGCTGACTGTAACAAGTTGCGTGCATGGCAGTGGTGTCAATGGATGATGGCCATGCCCTGCTGCCCACCCTGTTACACAACATGCAATAGTAATCATGGATGTAAGGCACTCACCATCATCAGGCTGGTCCCTGCGCCTCTACGGACCTTCGCCCCTCCTGGCATGATGGTCCTCCTGCTGGCACCTCCTCTCCCTCACCAGCCATCGCTCATCTGGGCCTAAGGTGCAAATATGGAGAGAGGAACATCAGTACAATCCTGTAGCAAAGTCCCCCTGCCCCATGTGTGTGCAATCCCACACAGCCAGACCCACCCACCCCACACCCTGATAACACCACCACAGCCAACACTGGATGGTCCTCCCCCATGTTCCGGACACATACAACCGTGATACCCATATGGAAGATAAAAGTGTATGGACGTTACACCTACCTGGCCGTGGCACCATGCCCCTCCTGGCACGTGTCCGCAGGTGGGAAAGCAGGTCCAGGTCCCTCCGCCTCAGGTCCCCATACCTGTGGTGGCACTGGTCCACCATCTGCCCCATTCCTGTGGCCTCCTCCAGGGCATCAGCCACCTCCTGCCACACCTGGCTCCTGGACCTGTCCAGGGGTGCCTCACCAAATAGTGGGCCAACAAGTGGCTCCACAATGGCAACCAGGTTTGCCATTTCTACCTGGCTCCACTGGGCAGCTCTCCTCCATGCCATCTCTACTGCTCAGTTAAGTCAAAATGGCGCTCTGCAGCGTGGTTCTGCCACATGCAGATGCTGTGCGGTACAGCGCTGCCATTCTCTATCGCGCTGTCACTGAACAGCACGATAGTGGTGCACCCATGCCTGACACATGCCGCCTAGGGGGCAAAGGTCAGGCACAAGGTCAAGGGTCTCTGGTGCACGGACTGCCACAGCGTGATTGGAACCCAATGTGTCTAGCGCGATTGGTTGCCTGTGTGCCACCCCTGTAATGGCCTACCGCGCTGTTGCCCCAGTGCGCCTACGATGCCCCAGTGCCACAGCACCATATAGGTGAACAGTGCTGTAGCGCCACTGGCACAATGGTGGGCGTGCCCTGCATTGCCTCCCATGCACAGCACATCAGCAGCACAGCAGGCGCCTGCATCATCAACCCGGGCATGCGCAGTTAGGTGTGTACTGCACATGTCACAGAACTGTGCCCTTGGCTCAGCACGTTCAACACAATTGCACAAAGTGCAACAGCATGATATTCAGCCGTCATTTGCATATCAGCTACTCAGCCATTCAATGGTGCAGTCACTGCATTTGCATCCACTTAAAGATGCGCCTCACCTCATTTGCATGGGTTGTGCTATAAAAGTGCGACATTGGGCTGCACTGGCCATAGTCAGTTACTGCAGTCTATTGGTGAGTTGCATGCTGTTTGGGAGTGTGGACTGTGGATTTTGGGACATGCATGGGACTGCACAGTCACAGGTAACACCTGTCATTCTCACAGGCTGAATCACGAGCAAGCGATTTGTGGATGAAGAGGAACAGAGTCATGGGAGGAGGAGGAGGAGGAGGCCAAATTTCATGAAGGCAGAGACGGATGCCCTGTTCAAGGCCTACCTAGACCAGGAGCCGCTTCTCAGCAGACACCAGGGAACACCACAGGCCCATGCTGCTGCATGGGAGGAGGTGGTGCGTGCTGTAAACCTGCATGGCAGCCACCAGCGCTCCGTGCAGGAGTGCAAGAAGTAGATGGGCACAGACAGACGGAGGCTTAAGGAGAAGGTGGCTGCTATCAGGGCAGCACGGTCTGCGACAGGTGGGGGACAGCCGGAGGTGCTACGCCTGACCCCACAGGAGCAGAGGGTTGCTGGCAGCATGCAGCATTGTGCCATTGAGGGTGTTCTGAGTGGTGGATTCCAGATGGGTGGTAGCCCGTCACTGCATGGTAGGTCATGGTCTGTCTATTGTGGGGGGACAGGGTAGGTCACATGCAGTAACGTGACTTTGTTTTCCCTTACAGCTCCTGAGCATCTGCATGGGTCAGCGGTGGTGGGCTTCTCCACTGAGGCCGGTCAGATGGAGATGGAGGAGGGCCCATCCACCTCCACAGGAATATGCGGCTCAGGGTGACAGTGGGCCCGCCTGGACATCCAGACTGATGTTGTTGGAGCAGGTGTGGAGGAGGCCCTGCCCGTTTCCCAGCATGCCAGTGTCCACGGATGCCAGCATGCTGTGACTCGGGCTGGTGCCAGGTCCGTCACCGATGATGATGTCACTAATGTCATAGGCAGTGACACGTGTGTGCCACAGGATGGCCACACAGCAGGTAACATCGCGGCCATGGCGGTGGGTGGTACCACCATGGAGGCCTGCGTGTCATCACAGTCCCAGCCTGTGCCTGTCAGCACTGGTGGGGCAGCAGTGGCATGTGTACAGGACAGTGGAACTGTTGCGGGCACTGCGGAGGCACCAGTGAGCTCTGGGGAGTGGCAGCAGGAGGGGCAGCATCAGCAGTCAGCCAATGGGCTTGGGGTTACAGTCTCGGGGGTGGCGTCAATGCACCACCTGTGGACATGCCCAGGCCTGGCCCTGGTATGCAGCGCCCACCCTCAAGGGGTGATGAGCATCAGGGCCATGAACACCCTGAGGGACAGCATGCCAGTTAGGCAGAGGACCTCTTGGATGAGCACACCTGCATACTGCAAGCATCAGTAAATCAGCAGATGTGGCTTGTGACGGTGGTGAATGCACTGAGTGTGGCTCTGCACCAGGCAGAGGAGTGTCGCAGCAGAGAACTGCTCTGCTCCTGGCAGGGATGGACCGGATGCGGGAGGATGTGACCACTGCCATTGACTGGCTGACACAGACAATCACGGCTGCCATGGCCACAGGGGGCATGCAGTTATTTGCCCATGCGTCGCTGACACCGCGCAGTGCAATGTCCATCCCCCATTCCCGGCATCGTGCGACACCATCCTTGTCAACACCGGGTTCAGCTGTGGGCATCCCAAGCACGCCTGGCGCAGGCATGTTCGGTGTGCTGCAGACCCCTGTACGAGCACGGTCATGTTCACACAGTGGAACTCCTGGGGGACCATCGGTGCCACCCCATGAGGCCAGTGGTCAGCCTGTCACTGCTGGTGGGTCTCAGCGGGGCCACCCATGCATCTGTGATGGCCGGGGCACTGTGGCACATGACTGACCTGTCTCCCAGCGCGGCTACTGTCTGATGCTGCCCTGTGTGCACTGTGTCATTCAACGGGCAATACACGGGTGGGTACCCGGCCCTGCACGCACACACACAGTCCATCTGCACACCCTCCCGGCTGCTGTCCACAGTTGTGTGTGCATGATGATGCCTGTATTGCGCTGTACGCCAATGTGCAATGGTGCCCAGTGTCTGACACACGCACAATGACAGGCAGTGGGTGTGGTGGTCTGTGGACATGTGTGTGGCTAGGGGTGGCGTTCTGGGTCAGCGTGCCTCCTACCCTTTGTGCATGTCTGATGAGTTGTGTGTGTGTGTGTGTGTCTGTCCGTGTGCCATATTAGACCTCACCCATCCCTGGTTGTGTGTGTGGTTCCATGCCCGGCCACTTCCCTTGATGGCATGCACCCCTGGTATGTGTCCATGCATGTTTGTGGGTTGTGCCTTAGCCACTGGTGGTTGCACATGGCCCCATGACTTACCTGGGTTGGCTGAAGTACTCCTCTGTGATGGTGTCCCGGTGCAGCTGTGCCAGCCGGAGCAGTCGGGGGTCCCGTCGCCTAAGGGGGGCTGCCCATCACCATTGTCACCAGCGTCCTCATTGTCCTTCGCTGTCCCCTCTTTGACCTGTATGGCTATCCCACATTCATTGGCCATGTTGTGCAGGATGCAACAGGCCAGGAATAGCCCACAGGCCTTTGAGGGGCTGTACTGTAGGGCACCGCCAGAGGTGTCCAGGCAACGGAAATGTGCCTCTCAGCATCCCAAACACCCACTCAATGACATTACATGTGGTGGCATGTGCCTCATTGTAGCGTTGCTGTGATGGAGTCGCAGGCCACCGGTATGGTGTGAGCAGCCAGGAATGGAGTGGGTATCCACTGTCACCTGTGTGTAGAGGGTGGAGGTCAGTTTGGTGATCAACATCGCCCTACCCTGGGCCATGTAGGCCACTACCCATGTCACCTCTGACCATGCCCCCCCAGGCCCTATGATTGTCTGTGTGGTTTGCATACTAACCCACTAAGTGGCCAGTGGGGATGTCCCCACTCTTAAATCTGTGGCACAGTGCCAACTGGCACCAGATGAAGGCATTGGGTGCTCCCCCAGGGTGTGTGGCACAGACATTGATTATGAGCCCCCTGGCATCGCACACCACCTGGCAGTTGATGCTGGCATAGCCCCTGCGAGTAATGTATGCGGCCCCCTCAGGGCCAGGTTGTGTGCAGATGGCCACATGGGTGCAGTCTATTGCCCCTAGCATGCCAGGTATATGTGCTACCCTGTGCAACTCCTGTATGTTTGCTGTGCACTCCCCCAGTGTGCTGGGGAAATGGATGTACTCCGCAGCATGTGGCAGCAGTGCACTGAGGAATTGGGTGAGGTGGCATGATGCGGCCGACTAGGTTATGCCTGTGGTGTCCCCTGTTGGTCTCTGGAAGGTACCCATGGTGAGCAAGCACATGCAAGCTGTCACTTTCATCTCCACTGACAGAGCATGGCTCCGTCGTGTGGGTGCCTGCATCACATCACTGCACAGCTCACAGAGCTGCCTCAGAATTGCCCGATTCAGGCAGTACCGGCCCACAATCTCAGTATCACTATTCAGCTCGAAGTTGGTGTGGGCTTGGTACTGTCTGTTGGGGGCATACCACCGACGGGCCCTTCCAAGACCATGCCCCCCTGCTGCCCACCTTCTCACCCCCTCATTACTGCCTCTATCTTGATGGTGGCACTGGCCATGTCCCTGGCTTGTGTTCACCCCCCCAGCAGCTGTTTCTGTGTTCCTCCCACTGTTCTGGCTGCTACTTCCCCTGCACTGGGAACACCTGACTGTGCTGGCCTCAGTGCTGTGTGGCACTTCCCCTTCTGCACTGTGGCTGTGGCTCCCCACACCTTCCCTGAGCCTGTGGGTTCCAGGTGCCCTTTCTCTGTCCTGCCCTGTGTGTGTGTGTGTGTGTTGCCTGTGTGGCTGGCTATAGTTCAGCAACATGTGCCTTCCCTGTAGTGTTCTTGCACCTCTCCCTTGTTCCTGTTTATTTTGGCTCATTTCCGCTGTTGCACAACTTCTGCTTGCTCCCCTATTGCGCATCGCTCATGTTGTTGAATATCGCACTGCACCATTTATGAATGGTTCCTCCCCCTTCAGTTGCGCATACATTCATTATCATTGCGCTATTGCTCAGCGTGATTTGGGGGGCCCAACTGCTTCCCGCTGAATATCGCAGAATGGTGCATTTTCAGACTTGCGCTGGTGCAGCCCTTTGGAATATCTGGGCCACAATGTTTAACGTTAATACATTGTTATAAAAAATGTACAAATCGTTTGTAACTACAAATGGTTGAAAAATCTTTTTTTTTAAATTAGCCTATTAGTATTTTTACAATGCTGAGGCAGAAAATTTCACAGTTGTGAACATAGAACTGAGAACGCCCGCTCCTCCATACTAGTTGTAGTTCTTGGTAGGGCCAGCTGAGAAAGGTTAGAGGATCGTAATCTTCTTACTTCTCCCTTTGGTTAAATCAAGGTAAATAAGGGTGACAAATGCTAAAGCCTGAGCGTATCATTAAACAGCCTAAGCTGTACTGAAAATGTAATTTAGGGGGCACTGTCCCAATTCCTTGTAATGTGTACAACGATGAGATTTGTATGGCTTGGCTGTAACACATCTATAGATTGAATTGAATGTTTTATTAACTAAGTCCAGATCACTAATTAATAAGTTGGTAAACAAAAATGAGTTACAATACAAAGTTGACAATAATATGCTTTTTGATATAGATTCCCTAGCTTCCCTGTTAAGACAATCCCTTGCCCTGTATGAAGCCTCAAGTTTCTGCTTAACAGATTGAACTCTTCTCCTAATATGTGCTGGAAAAGTAAGGCTGGGATCCAAGGGTAATCCTAAATACTCAGCTTCTGTAGCTTGTTACAGCATTACACCAGCAAGATGAAACATTTGTAATGACTGGGACTTTTTTAATTTGGGTTTAGACCCAAATAAGATGCACTGGGCTCTATTCTCAAATGTAATAGATTGCTGCAAGTCCCGGGTGCGCCAAACATTTGGTGCATGGGGATTGCAGTGATCCCAGGGATGACAGTGGGATTCTCCAATCCCAAGCCCTCCACATGCCATTCTGGTGAGGTAGACCAGCTTTTGCTGGTCTAACATCACTCGCTTTTTTACAGTGTTTGCACCAGGTACTTGGTACAAATCACCATAAAAAGGGTGTAGTGTCACAAAAGCGCACAACCTACAAGAATTGGGCACACCGTAGGCCACGGAGTTTGGGGCACCCATGAGGTTCAGCACAGGGTGTCTGATCACCCTGTGCTAACCTTTGAGAATACAGCACATTGTGTTTTTTTGTTCTGTGTTTAATGCTAACCGATACTGATTTAACTATTTATTTAATGCATGAAAATTACAATTTAGTACTTCTGGTGACAGCAGTGTGATGGCGGCTGGTTGAATTTTTGGCTCCTCTCACCTTTTCTGTTTTTGCCATCAACTTTTCTTCTTCAAAAATGCATTACAGTCTGGGAACCACTATTCTGTCTGCTAAAGTATGTCTACTAGATCAGGACATGCCAAATCTGCCGCTGCTTCAGTGAAAGTATCGGAGATGCTGGCTCAGACAATTCGAGTGGCAGACACATCCAGGGCCCCATCCCCACATGTATGATCACCTGCCTCTGATGGATCTAGAGATCTAGACCATGATGATGACCAGGACTTGCTTTTAGCTGAGGATACTAGAGCCCAGCAAGTTTTAACAACAGTTCAGGAAAATTTAATCTGCCTTTGCCGCTCTTAAAATGCATATGGAAATCTTAGATAAAAAATTATCTCCACTGCACAGCAAGTAGGTGACCTGACAGACAAAACAATTCTGCATGATTGTAGTTTGTTGTACTTAGTTCAAAGGGAGCAGGAGCTGGAGCACCGTGCCAAAGATGCCAAAAATGGGGCATGAAGAAACAATTTACATATCCACAGTCTTTGAGAAGGTTTAGAGGATGCTTTTTCTGACCATGACTTAGTGTGTTAAACAAGTTATTCGATCGACCCTGCATTTTTCTGAGGATGTACCTTTAAATACTGAAAGAACATAGGTCCCTTGGACCCCAACCAAAAGATCAAACTGCTTATCCTAGATCAGTTATCGTCTGTATGTTGGACTTCAATACTAGAGATCTCATTCTCTCATCGGCCTGGAAACAGCTAGGATTGAATTATGATGGGCAGCCAATTTTTGTGGAGCAGGACTTTTACCTGGCGTTACAGGCAACATGACAATTGTTGCGCTCTATTGTAAAACAACTTACGAAAAAGTGTTCCACCAAAGCTCAAATTTTGTACCATCCAGGCTTAAATTACTTCTAGACTTGGGACCAGTGATTTATAACACACTAGCCAAAGCTGCTCCTCAGCTTAAAAAGTGAGGCATTGCTCTTTCAGATTTAACCATGGAAAAGTTGGAGTTGCTGTTGGCAAAAAAGGCTTAGAGCACTGTAGCAGGTGGTTGGAAAAGAGCCCAACCAGGGGATAATCTGCCTGCCTGTTTACATAAGGATATTTCTGGCTTGCTCTGTGGCTCTCCGTTACCAGAAAATGTGGGATCCTCTTCTTCTTTGAAAGCTGGCTCTACTTGAGTGCAGCAAATTAACTGACTGAGGTTTGCTTTTTGGTTGCTACCACCTAGTACCAGCTTTCCGGGACTACTTTGGCTTTGTTTCATGAGAACTTTGGAAGATATGCTGCATTGCCTCATTTAAGTTTTGTGCCCACCAATACAAGTGTATCTGAAGTCTTTATTACCTTTCTTCTATGGAGAATCATTGGACCTATGATCTTGGGATGAAGGTAGGGGACTGTGGGGTTTGGACTTTTGGGGGACGAGGTGAGGAGTTTAAATGAGCTCTTTACCTGGCCAATTCTGAGCTTGGTTGTGTGCCCCCCCTTTGATTTTTTTTACTTCTGGTGGCTCTTACTCATTTGATATTCTTAGTTAGTAGCGACTGAGTGTGCCTATTGGATTCAGCTGTGACTGGATGTTTAGTGATGTACTGGTGTCTCCTGGCTGTTGGAGTTAGCATTCCAGTTTAGTAAGGGCTGAGCCATTCTTCTGTATAGCCTGGAAGTTGCAAATTTTAAAGGGTTTGTTTTGCTGGCTGCCTTGGGGGTGCCCAGAGGCAGATAGTAAGCACGGACATTTTGCTTAATTTATTACCAGAGCACAGAAAGCTATTGAGATGCACAGGATTGCATTTCTTACTTGTAGTACGGAGCAGCTGCCCAATGATATTATGAGAGTAATCCTGTTGTTCCTTTTCCAAGGTATTTCTCACACCCCTTTTTTTCTTTTTCTTTTCCTTCCCACGACCTTTGAATGGTGAGCTATGTGGTGGAGCACCCCCTTGTCATCTGCCCCAGTTTACCCTCTGCCTGATCTCTCTGGTGTCCCTCTACTGTTCTGATTGTTTGGGCTACAGATTGTAACTTTCTTGTTGGACATTTTGGATTTCATGGGCCTATTATTATTATTGTAGATATAGTGGTTGGCTGGGGTTAGCGTGGGGGCAGTATGCTCGCTCCTCCTCCAGTGAATGGGGGGGCATTCTTTTGAATTCCCAAATGTACGAATTGGTCCCCACTTTTTTTGGTGTCAGTCCAGCTCTACTTTCAACCCAGAGTGGGCACTGTGGGTGGGATCAGCCAAGTATCCTTCTCCATGAAGTGCCTATGTCCGAGGTTGATAACACTTGGTCAAATGCCTGCACCTTGAAGTCAGTCCTTATCATATATAACTTGCTTATTGTTATTAAGCAAAGTTCTTTATTCCTGATATTATGCTTTTCAGAGTGTTAATGTTGTGGTTCTGATCTATTTCTTTAGTTGGTTGTTACTCGGTTACATACTGTTTGTTACTAGTTGTTCCAATGAGGTCCACTTTCGAGATACATGATGATATTCCCCACTCTTATTATTACAACTGCTGGTGAAATAATATTGAATTATGGATAATCTCCACATAATTTTCTATAACAACACTGCCCAGTGCAGGAGAGTGGCTGCAAAAGCGAACAAAATGCTGGGGTGCATGGTGAGGGCTTTTTCGTCCAGGCAAAAAGAGGTGATCTTGCCCCTCTACAGGTCACTGGTAAGGCCGCACTTGGAGTATTGTGTGCGGTTTTAGAGGCCATACCTGAAGCATGATATCAGGCTACTGGAGGGGGTGCAGAAGAGGGCAATGAAGATGATATGTGGAATGGAGGGGAGAGACTATGAGAGCAGGCTGGGAGACCTGAATATGTAAACCCTGGAGGATAGAAGGGATGGGGGGACTTGATAGAGACATTCAAGTATCTGAGGGGAATCAATAAGGATGGGGCAGATGGGGTCTCTAAGCTAAGGAGGGGGAGGGACACCAGGGGACATGGGCTAAGACTAGAAGGGGGAAGATTTAGGATGGAAATTAGGAGACACTATTTCATGGAGACGGTGGTAGCAAAATGGAACACATAACTAGAATGGGTGGTATCATGTAAATCTGTGAACAGCTTTAAAAGGGCATGGGACAGGGAACAGGGGAGAGTGAGGGTGGGGGAGGTGGGGGTGGCAGTGGGATGACAAAGGGGAGGGCAGCTGCAAACTAGGGGTGCTAGCTGCACACTCGAGCAGACTTAGATAGACCAGGTGGTCTGTTTCCACTGGCACATTCATATGTTCATATGTTCGTATAATGAGAAGGGGCTCAGTACAGTCATCAAGAGGACAAGGATTTTGGTTGAACTGTGTAGGTTAGCAGTAGATATAGCTTTTTTTTTTACTGGAATCTCACCCATCTGATTCCGAGCACCTGAAATTGTGCAGACTTTGGGTGGGTAAAGTGTTTGCGGCCTCACATCCTAAGGCTAAATGTAATGGCATGGTGATTCTGGTATGTACTGTAAGGGGATTCCTTTCAAAGTATTAAATGCACAGACAGACGGGGAGGGTACGATGGTGATAGTTTCTGGTCATGTGGGTCCTTTAAAGATTCATTTTGTAAATATTTATGCCCCTAATACTGATGCTTCTCCTTTTTTTTTGTTTGGCATTTAGTAAAATAGCTACTTTAGACCTGGGTA
The DNA here is from genome assembly GCA_016271365.2 of Neoceratodus forsteri. Lineage (NCBI taxonomy): Eukaryota > Metazoa > Chordata > Ceratodontiformes > Ceratodontidae > Neoceratodus > Neoceratodus forsteri. The sequence continues at coordinate 42,062,416 of JADMNL010000038.1, forward strand.
CGTTAATTTTGTGTGGAGATTTTACTTGTGTTCTTGCCCCAACTCTTCATAAAACTTCGTATTGCTCACTAATACGGCAGTTCATCAAACTCTATGTGGACTTATACAAGAAACTGGATTAATTGATATTTGGCTCAGCCATCATCCTAAAGACTGTGATTATATATTCTTTTCCATCCTCATCAGGATTATTCAAGAACTGATTTTTTTTGGTACCTGTACAGCATGATTTCAGAATTGCGTTAACTCGTATTCACTCCATTACTCTCTCTGATCATGCACCTCTTTGATATTAAACCTTTCAAGTACACCAGGCACTCATATTGGCATTTAAATTCTAGTTTAATGAGTGAACCATGATTTAATGTAATGGTCCAGGAAGAACCAAAGTCCTATTTCGAATTTAAGTCCTCTTCTGACTCTTCATTGCAGATGTGTTGGGATGCTTATAAGGCTGTATTAAGGGGAAACATTTGATGTTGGGCTGCTCTGAAAAATGACATACACTCTTACAAGAAAAGCTGAAAAATAAGCTGCAGACCTTGGAATTTCAACACAAAGTGTCTAATACTTTTCAATTAGCAACTGAACTGCAACAAACCAGAGACCGATTACAAGCTCTTTACAATAAAAAAGTAGAAAAATTACTACATTATCGTAGGCATAAATATAATGAGATTGGAGCTCAGGTGACTAAACTATTGGTCCTACGTCTTCATAAAAAGACAGCAGAACGTACAGTGTTGAAGATCAACATTAAAGGCCCCCCCTTGATCTTTTTAAAACACAACCCATTGAAATAGTTAACTGTTTTTGTGTGTGTTATGTATCTTTGTATGCTGAGGGTAAGGATCACAAACAGGTGTTGCAACCTACTCCTGTCTTTCTTCAACCATTGCAGCTGCCAGTTTTATCTCCTGAAGAAAGAGAGTGGATTGATAGTCCTGTTACTGTTCGGGAGGTCATGGATGCGAATGGCTGTCTTAGAACAGGTAAAGCCCCTAGTACCGTTGGGCATAATACCGATTTTTATAAATGTTTTAAACTTTTCCTAGCCACTATTCTATGTGAATTATTTCAGACCTGTCAGCAAACTGGGGTTATGCCTCCAACTTGGAACACTGCTATTATTTCAGTTATTTTGAAACCAGGGAAAGATGCCCAATTGTGTGAGTCCTATAGACCCATTTCATTATTAAACTAAGATTTTAAGCATTTCACAAAAATTTTAGCTACGAGGATACAAAGGGTGATTCCCTCCCTGATCCATTCTGACCAAATAAACTTTATTATGGGACATCATCTCACAGACAATATTAGGCAGATGTTAAATATTTTATCAGAGGGATCACAGACTAATATTCCTCAACTCTCTCAGTTAGAAGGCTTTAGAGTCATAGCACTGTGTTACCTACTCTGGTTCTAAGAGTGATTTACAGCCCTCTTTTGCAATTGTCTGAATGTTAATAACCTTAGAGTTTAAGTATACCTTGTTAAAGCATTGTTCTTGGAGTCAACTGTTAAGTTTCTCACTTTATCTGATAGTTCTCTACCAGCTAAATTTCCCCCGTGTTTTCAGTCCCCCTTCCCTTCCCAGCCTAACCTCCTCCTTGGATTTAACTTTGACCACCCAGTTCTCTTGTTTTAGCTAGACACTCCTCCCCTGGCTGCCCCTACTTAATCCTTCTCCTCTTCCTCTCCCCTTCAGGTGTGTCATGCCTGACTGGGGGTTGGACCTCACCGCCGGAGAAGAAACCAAGAGACCTGCCCTGCAAACTGACCCACGATCTTATTCCTGCTAATGGTAGACCATGTGGCTTTTTCCCCTGCCATACTGCCACTTTGCATCCTCCAAACTCTGGTTCATTGTAGGGCCCAGAAACAACAAGGAAACCATCACTTTCTGGACCTACTTGCCCATCCTGGACTATGCCACACCATCGCTGCTTGCCTGGAGCAGCAGCTAGAAAAACTGTGAGCCCTTATCTATTTTCCCTCCCTCCCACCACCTCACCCACCCTGGTCGACCCTTTACTTTTATAGCCACCTCCAGTCATATGACTATGTGTTTACTTTTCCATTGTCTCCTTATATGGAGCAGCCGCTAAGGGAAGAACCAACTATCTGCTCCAGTCAAGGGCATACATATCCCCAGCATCTTTTTGAATAAATTTCTGTCTTGCTACCTAAGGGCTTACACAGATTTTCCTTCCCTCTTATTTCCTACGTTTCTCTGTTTCTGCTCCAGTCTGTTTCTGTCCCATATCGTAACCCTTTTCAGGCTACCTTGCTTTTCTGTGAATCCCTCTGTGTGGGTGTTTGACTCCCTTGCATAAACATGGCTCTTTGTTTCATGTTAGAACTGCTGTCTGCACTCCTACTCTTACTCTGTTTTAGCTGGGTTACTATAACTTTCCTAGAATCCCAGCACTACAGCTCCTCAAACTCCTGACCTGCTGACTTTAGTTTCTCTAACCTAGTTGCTGCATCGCAACCTATACTTGACTTCAAGGTCTTCCTATTCTTTAAGGGTTGCACATTCTATGCAGTGGCAACACTCGAAAAGCACCTACTAAGTTATGCAGTTCCTTCACCATTTTGCCTCCATAAACTGTGATTCCTCTCCATCTTAGCAATCCTTCTTGCAGGAGAAGTCGAATTGAACCCTGGCCCACCTGCCCATTTCTCCCCATCTGACACCTCCACAATCTCTAGCACAGGGCTCTTTATTGTCCATATCGACATCGGAAGCCTCTCCCACAGTTTCACTGTGCTGGAGACAAGGGTTGGTGTCTACAAGCCAGAACCACTCCGCTTATCTGAAACTCGGCTTAAATGGATTATCCCTGACTCTATCTGCTACCTGGCTAACTACTGCCTCATTCATAGGGATAGGTTCTAATCAAAGCATGGAGAAGAGGTTACCATGTACCACAAAGAACATCTGAACATCACGGCCATTCCAGCCACTGACTCCTCCACCTGTGAATCCCTCCATGCAACTCTCACCCTGGGAGCCAAGAAACTCCACATTGTCTATGCTTACAACCCCCCTAATGGGGGTGTTTCAGGACTACAGGAACTACTCTGTCAAACCTCCTCTTACTCCAAACTGAACAAGTTCATTCCGTTGGTTGACCTTAATGAAAATTGACTGTGGAATGCCCAAAACTCACTGCTCTTGCTGACACAAAGTTATTACCTTCACCAGCTGCTATCTGAGCCCACCGAAGTCACTCCATCACTAAAATCCTCTACCCTCATTGACTGGGTACTAGTAAACCGCCTAGATTATGTATACCCAGCAGGTACCTTGGCTGATGCACTTGTGGATCACTCCCCTTTTTCTGCAGTTGGAGCCCTGAGGCTGCTCCAACCCCCCTGCTGTGCTACGTCACCTTTATCAATTTCGCCAGCCTAGATACTTAGGCTTTCTGCCACGATGTCTCAAAAATAAACTGGGCTGGAATATATCACTCCTGTGATGTTAGTAGTTTTTGCAATAAATTCCTGGCCATCCAGTGCAAGCATGCCCCCAAGGTAACCCAGAGGGTTGGGGTAAACAAACACGATGGCTTCACAAAGACCTGCTGAAAAATCTGCGTACTAGGAACCAAAGTTGGAAAAAGTACAAAGAATCAGGCTCCAAGCTGACTGCTGACTACAGAACTTTACGTAACTCCTGTAAAAAAACAGGTCAGAATGGCTAAGAGTGCCTATTGTAAAGATTTACAGCTAGGCCCTGCTGGGGACCCCAGGAAATTCTGGAGCCATGTCAAGTCGTTCCTTGGAGCTACTCAGTCATCTACCCCTAGTGACATGATATTAAATGGTGTACATTGCAACAATTCCAACACCATAGCTAATTCCTTCAATTGAATGTTCTCAGATCTATCTCATTTTACCTCTGCCTTCCCGTCACCTTAGGCAGCTACTGTGCCATCTCCCCTGCCTCAGTCGTCTACCCCTAGTGACATGATATTAAATGGTGTACGTTGCAATGACTCCAACACCACAGCTAATTTCTTCAATTGAATGTTCTCGGATCTAACTCGGTTTACCTCCACCTTCCCCATCACCTCAGGCAGCTGCTGTGCCATCCCCCCTCCCACCTCAGTCCACTACCCTTAGCACTCCTTCTTGACTACATCCTCATAATCCCCTGCTCCACTTTAGGGCAATCTCAAAGACTGAGGTCCTAAAACTACTACAGATTATCTCTGACAACACTAGCTCTGGATCTGATACATTCAAGCCTCGGCTTCTGAAACTAACAGCACCATACATAGCCTTCTCTCTGACAAAAATTTTCACGTTGTCCCTCTACACTAGTCAGGTTCCTGACCTCTGGAAGATTACCTGTGTAATGCCTGTTTTCAAAAAAGTGATCCCAAGGTGATTATGAACTACAGACCTATAGCTATCCTATTGGCCCCAAGTAAAATCTTACAAAGAATTGTTGCAAATCAAAACATTGACTACCTAACAAAGTAAAGCCTGCTCTCAGACACTCAGCATGGCTAAGGTCACAGTACCTCCACAGCTCTCCTCAAATTCACTTCTGATGTGCTTACTAACATGGATGCTGGCCTACTGACAGGGGCAGAATTTATAGACCTTACTAAGGCCTTTGATCTCATTGATCACCCCCTGCTCCTCTCCATTCTTCACAATCTGTGCTTCTACCCCCCCCCCACAGTTGTTGCCTGGTATGGAAGCTATCTATCAAACAGAGCGCAAATTGTGAAATTCAACTCCTCCTTATCTGAGGGTGCTATTATAAATATTGGGGTCCATCAGGGCTCCATTCTGGGACCTCTTCTTTTCTCACTCTTTATCAATAATATAGCTGAGGTCTTTCATTCATGCTTGTCTATACTCTATGTGGACAATCTTGTACTCTATTCAAGCTCTGCCAATGTCACCAGCATTAATGCATCCCTTTCCTCAGATTTCAAAAATGTCCAATGTTGGCTGTCTGCCCATAAGCTTGTACTCAATGCTAAGAAAACCCAAGCCATGTTACTTGGATCTGTCCCTAAACTTAGACATCTCAAATGTCCCTGCTTTTGAAAGACCTCGCAGGTGCAGAAATAGAGGTGTAACATCATTTAAGTACCCAGGAGTTCTCCTGGACCAGCTTCTTGCTAATGCCTGATGCAAAACCTGCTATTGCCAGAGGCATATTACTCAGCATACATGTCCCGCAGTGACACCCCTACAGCGACATACGTCACTGCCGTCAACAGCACCAAATCACTGTAGGGGATGCGCTCAGCACCCGGCAACACTCTCCCCTGACCTGCAACCCGTCCCCAAACTAACTTTGACCTGGAGTTAGAATCCTTAAGTACGGGGGGTGCGGGAGGCAGAGTCCCTTGTATGGGGGATTTGAGGGTGAAGCCCCCAAAGAAACAAATAGTCCCTCCTGTGCATGACTCCCTGCCGACTGCACCTCGCAGCCAACCAGGAGCCTGGCACTGCAATGCAGGTTGATGATTTTATTGTCGACTCAGCATCGTACAGCCAGATTTTGCACTATATGGCATAAATAGAAGAAATGCATATAATAATGCAGTGCTATAAATACCTAGTTTGGTTTTTATTATTTTCCTTTTTTCCAATAATAACAACCCCCCCCCCCACTTCCCCCTACCCTTCTTTATGTTCTAGAGTGTAATTGTATGTATTAAAATATTGGTAACTGTTTTTTTAACATTTGTATTGGTAGGTATTCATTTATGATACTTTAAATTGTTATTTATTAAGTTTTGGATTGTGTCTGGAAGAATTTCCAGTGCATTGGGAGGGGTCTTATTTAGTGCATTTGTCACTTTGTTTGTATAGACTAATGATATGATACTATGGTTGATGATGTCATGAGACCACATGGTATGTGTGCAATTTAAATTGAGGTTGTCTGCACTGGATCCCTAGCCTTTGAAAAAGGATGTATTCAGTCCAAAACATGTCAGGCAGGATGTCTTTTCACTTGGATTAAACATTTTTGAGATGAAATTACTCTGAGCTTCAGCTGCTTCTGTTGCGTCTCTCTCAGAGGTTGGTGTGTGCCAGAAACCTGCAGTTCTAAATTTGGTGAGTTTCTAGAGCACCACGCACCTTGTGCGCACTCCTTTTGGTTCTAAACACACATAGTTACTATGGTATGTGCCCCCCAGGCCTTGCATGATTTCAGATGGAGGATTGCTTATTGGGTCCCACCCCATTAAAAGTCCAACCTTGGCTACTCTGCAAGTTACCTTGTCTTGCTACTTTCTCAAATCGATGGTCAAAGCATATGTTTACATTGTGGTTAGCAGTGAAGAAAATATTGGGAGTTTCTACTAATCAGAATGCCTGGATTCCTATACAATGGCACCAGCAGTTCACCCCAGCTCCAGCTAGGATGGACAGTTGGTTTGGGGAATGGGAATATCATGGATTGTTGTGTGTTTTTTTTGTAACAATTCATGGAAAGTAGGCACATTCTTTGTTTCCAGCAGATACAACATAAATTTAATGTAACACATTCTGATTATTTCAGGTATCTGCAAGTGGAGCACTTTTTATCTATGGGCTCCCATTTGGTGGGGCTTTCCTTGGAGCAGCACCCTCTTCTAAAGGACATTTTATTTAATTTCCTTTAGAAGGGGATGCCGCTCCAAGGAAAGCCCCACCAAATGGGAGCCCATAGATAGAAGGATATTAAGTAGGAGGGTAGAGGCCCCACTGAGGGTAGCCTTAAAAGGTAAAAGAAAGGGTGAATGAGGATGGGTAGGAGTGTAGCCAGTGCAGTGGAATGGGACAGAAGGAATAAGATGTTAATGGGCTACAATCAGAGACAGAGTGAGAGAGAGACAGTTGGTGGAGACGGTGATGGAGGGCACCTTATCGGAAGTAATGGGACTTGGACATAGCAGTTACAGGAGAGATGTAGAGATTGCCTAAGTAGGGGTTTGAAGGTTGCTAATCTGACAAAGCTTGAAATTTTAAGGATCTTTTTGAAGGTTGTGCCATAGAGTAGGGAGCGAGTATAGAGTAGGGAGAGAGTGACTTACAGTACAAGAGCCACATCCGGGTGTAGCTAATTTAACCCATTTAATAACATTGGAGAGGAGACAGAAAGCAGGCAGGGTATGACACAGATATGTCCAGGAAACTCTAGCAAATGCCTTATCAGCATCCAGGAAAACCAGCACTGATAGAATGCCTGAGCCTCTGGATGCTGAGAGCAAACAAACAACTTCCTGAAATGGTCAGAAATTAAACAACCCTGCATGAATCCTGTTTGCTTCTAAAGGTTGCCATATCCCAGCAAACCTATTCGCTAGAATACCATAAAGTATCTCTAACATCTTCATTTATAAGGGAAATGGGTTGATAGTTATTAATATTTGTTACAATAGTTATTAAAATTTGAGGCAGTATAGCACAGTGGTTTAAGGCTCTGAGCTACAAATCTGGAGAACTAGGTTTGAATCCCACAGCCCCCCCCTTGCATACAATGTGACCCTGAGCAAGTCACTTAACTTCCCTCTGCTCCCAGGTCGCACCTGTAAACAAGATTTCAGCTTAGTATGCCACTCCTGGTTAAACGTTAAAAAAAAATAAAAAAATAACAGAATGACCCTTACCCAGTCTAAGAATAAATGTAATATGGGTCTCTCGAAAATCCTCTAGGAAGGCATTAATATTATAACAGAAATCATAAAAAGCCATCAAATATGGAGTTAACTTTTTATTGCTGGCTAAATAAAAATTGAAGGAGAACCCATTAGGTCATGGGACTTTATCTGGGGTGAGGGACAAAATAGCCCATTCTACTTCTAAAGCTGTAATTGGGGCAGAAAGGGCAGGAGATAGATTTGGGTTCATCTAAGGTAGCCTGGCTTTCTGAAGAGAAAATCAAGGACTGAATGTTCTGAGGACTGAGTTGCAGGACCCTCCATATATAAGCATTTAAAAAATATCCGAAATTCTCTAGGCGCTGCTACAGCTGCATTTCCCGAATTAGAATAGTGCCCCATTATCAACGGGGACACTTCCTGCTGGTTCAAGTGCTTTGCCAGGAGCTTACTGGCATTTTCTTCAGGCATGACGTAATCCACTTTGGCATGAAAAAGAGCATGCTCAACTTTTCTTGATTTAGCTCCGCATATCTGGCTCACAGACTTCATTATCGACCTGACATTGGGATCCCCCAGATGGGTGATTCTGAGGGATTTCAATGCGTGGGTCGACGATGAACTCTCGCAGTTTAGTCAAGGCTTCTGCCAATTAGTGACTTCACTGAGCTTCACACAGGTTATTTCCTCCTCGATCCATATTGGTGGACATTCATTGGATTTGGTGTTCCTACTGGGAATGGACATATCCGATTTGGTGGTGGAACCAGTCAGATGGTCTGATCATCATTGCATTGGGTTCAGTTTTGAGGCCACCCCTAGTAGGCCGGCCCCTATGGAGATGGTCCGGTACCGCTCTTTGAGGGGCGTTTCCCCAGATGGCCTGATGGTGGTGCTGGACCTATTGGGCTTAACGAGAGATTGCATGGATCCAGGAGACTTGGTACTTGCCTATAATAAGGCAGTGGCAGGGGCCCTGGATTCCATTGCTCCTTTTCGTGTTCGTCCTCTCACTCTTTGCCCCAGGTCTCCTTGGTTTGATGAGACTCTGAGGGAAATGAGGAGAGTCAGATGAAGGTTACAGAGGTGCTGGCAGAGATCGGGCCTGGATTGTGACAAACTTAGTTTGATGGACCATTACGTGGTCTATCAATCCGCAATCTCTCATAAGAAGGCAGAATTCCTGTCTAGAGAGATTGCTGCTGCACAGAATAGGCCAGCTCAGCTTTTCCGGACTGTGGACAGATTGTGCTATCCAATCTGTCTTCAGCCCAGAAGAGCCTTTTCTCAAGAATGGTGTGAGGAGTTTGCTCAATTCTTTTCAGATAAGGTTGCCACAATCAGGTCTGATATCCACTTGACCCTTCCTAATGGGAGCTGTGAGAGTCGTCAGGAGATGTCGGACACCCAATTTGTGTGGTCTGACTTCAGCCTTCCCACAATCAGTGACATTGTGATGGTCATCCAATCACTGCGTCCGACCAACTGTGGTTTGGACCTGGGACCCACACGTCTCCTAGTGGGCTGTGTGGATAAAATCAATCTGGTCCTTGCTGAGATAGTCTGGAGATCTTTGGAGAGGGGGATTTTTCCAAATCCTCTGAAGGAAGCTGTGGTTCAGCCCCTTCTTAAGAAGTCCTCCTTGGACCCGGACCGTCTGGCTAACTACGGGCCTGTCTCTAACTTGCCCTTTGTGGGTAAAGTTATTGAGAAGGTGGTCGCGTCGCAGCTGGATGATCATTTGACCAGCCACAATGTCTATCATTCTCTCCAGTCTGGATTTAGGAAAAGACATAGTACTGAGACAGCTCTTGTCCGGGTACTAAATGACCTCCTAATAGCGAGAGATCGAAGGACTTGTTCTATCTTGGTCCTTCTTGATCTCTCTGCAGCATTTGACACTGTGGACCATGGTGTGCTATTGGAGTGCTTACAGTTTATCTGTGGGCTGTCTGGTACAGTCCTCAGTTGGTTTCGATCTTTCCTCGAGGGCAGGACTCAGAGGGTGGTATCTGGGAATTTTTCCTCAGCATCATTCCCCCAATCCTGTGGGGTGCCGCAGAGCTCAATTCTGGTGCCCATGTTGTTTGCGGTGTACAAGCTGCCGTTAGTAGTGATTATTAGGTGAAATGGTTTGAGTTTTCATTGCTATGCAGATGATACTCAGCTGTACATGTCCTTTGTGCCCCGCCAAGATGCTGCCTTTTCGGTCTTTAACAACTGTCTGGCTGAAATCCAGGACTGGATGAATGTGAGTTGGCTGCGGTTGAATCCAGAGAAAACTGAGGTGTTGGTTGTGGACCTGGGTTGCCGGGAGGTGGGTTTGTTGGTGGGATCACTCTCAGGTTTATGGCTTGGGGGTGTCCAGCTAACTACCTCAGACTGGGTGCGGAACCAGGGCATTTTGTTTGATGACTGTTTGACACTTAAATCTCAGGTGTCAGCAGTTGTCAACACCTCTTTTTACCATCTGAGGAACATCGCCCAGGTGAAGCACTTGGTTCCTCCTGACGGTCTTCCTACTTTGGTCCATGCCTTCGTTATCCCCCGCCTTGACTACTGCAACGCCCTTTATCTTGGGCTACCAGGGGTTGATATTCGCTGCTTGAAGCTAGTGTAGAATGTGGCAGACAGACTATTGACTGGTTCCTCTAGGACCAGTCATATAATGCCTGTGCTTTGTGGACTGCACTGGCTGCCAATATGCTGGCGAATCACCTTCACAGTCAGTTTACTGATCTATAAGGCCCTACATGATCAGGGACCTAGCTACCTGAAAGATCTCCTTCATCCCTACTGTCCCTCCCACTCTCTCGGATCCACCGATAAGGGATTGCTAGAGATTGCAAGGGTTCCCTTAAAAACTTCTGGGGCCAGATCTCTTAGTTTTATGGCCCAAACCCTGTGTTATTCTCTACTTCATCAGGTACAGGACTGCCTGACTGTCCAAAGCTTTAAGGGGGCATTAAAAATATATCTTTTTAGCCTAGCGTATAATGATTTTTTAGATGCTGTTGCCTAGATTAATTCTAGTATTAGTTTAATTATTTATTGATTTTATCATGTTATGTACAGGCGCCTTGGTTTTGGAAAGGCACCTTTTATAAATAAAGATTGATTTGATTTGATTTAATTCAAGCTAGTCTTGCTCTGGGGAAAAGGAAGATATATTTTTCTCTAGATTATGAATAGTGTTGAGAAGCTTCTGCAACTGTGCATGTTGTCTCCATTTTCTAGCGGTGGGTAAACGTACAAGTTGACATAGAAGCTGACCTCTAAGTATACATTTAAAAGCACTCCAAATCATCTTCATAGACAAAGAAAGGGAGGAATTAAACTGGAGAAATTATTGAATAGACTGTATAACCTTAGGAAGATACCACTCATCTTTTAAAAGATGATTATCTAATTTCCAGCATAAAGTGATTTTCCACACTCTGCTTTTGGGGATTTCTTCTGCTGCTACACTTCAGGAAGTGTCTGTGTTTGGTAACAGATTCCAGATAACATCTGTGTTTTGTTACAGGATTTATGTAATTCTTCTGTAGTTTACAGAATAAAGTATTTTTTACTTCATTATTTGTTTTTTGTATAGACACAGAAGCATAGATATTCAAAGGTGTTGCACCTGGCGTAACCCAGTTACTAACATACTAAAATGCCAGCAGAATAGGCCTAATGGTCTTTCGCGTCTGCTCGTTTGGTCAGCCCCCACCCTGGGTGCTGACCTTGCTGTCCCCCTCGCCTTCTCTGGCTTCTCCCTTCCCAGTTCCGGATATTCTCACTGCATTGGATTTTGCTTCCAGAACCCTTCCCCTGTATCTGTCCCACCCCCTCTTGAACCCCTCCACTGTCTCTGCCTCCACCAGCCCCCTAGGCAGCGCATTCCATGGCTCTACCACCCTCTCAGTGAGTAGTACCTCCTCCTCCTTTCTCCCCCTCCAGCTTCCACCCATGCCCTCTAGTGGCCCCTCCTCCTTCCTTGACACCCTGACTGTTCCTCCCTATTTACCCCTTCATGTACCTGAAGACCTCTATCATGTCCCCCATCCCTTCTCTCTTCCAATATGTACATATTTAGCTCTTCGAGCCTCTCCTTATAGGTCCTGTCCCCCAAGCCCCAAATCATTTTGGTTGCCCTCCTCTGGACCCTCTCCAGGAGTTTAATGTCCCTCTTTAAGTGTGGCCTCCGAAACTGCATGCAGTACTCGAGGTGCAGACTCACTAAGCAGTTATATAGAGGGAGAATCATTTCCCTCCTTCTGGAGGTGATCCTCCTAGCGATGCATCCCAGCATCCTGTTGGCCTTGGCTGTTGCCCTCCTACGAGTCTCCGAGTTGTTCTTCTTGACATCCACCACCACCCCCAGGTCCCTCTCAGCCATCAAGACTTGTAGCATTCCCCCCCAAGGTGTACACTTGGCCCAGGTTTCTGGCCCCCAGGTGCAGAACCTTGCATTTCCCTGCATTGAACCTCAGCTTCCACTTTCTAGACCATGTTTCCAGAGCCTCCAGGTCCCCCTGTAGGGCCACCCTCCTCTCCTCCCCAGCACAACTTCAGAAATGCATCCTGGGGCAATATTCAACTGTGGGAATTGTGCAGCACAATTCCCAATGTGTTGGGGTGTAAAGATAATGTATGTAGCACATCTCCAGGGGATGTGTCCATGCATATGCAGCACATCCCGATATTCATCCCGAGATGTGCGGCGCATCTGCCAGCACAACCCAGAAATGTGCTGCATACCTGGGCTTGCAGTTGAGCCTGAAAAATATGGCTCAGTGGCTAGCCATCCACAGGTGTGCTGCTGTATTGCATTGCGCAATACAGAAGCCGCCAGCTGTGGGTGACAACCTCCCCTGAACACTGTGCAGAAGCACCCACATAGTTCCCTGGTGGTCCAGTGGTGCTCCTCTCCCCATCTTGACCCTTCAATCACCAAAATTATGTCTGTTAATATCCATGGCAGTCTAGTGGTACCCCTCTCCCCACCTGAATTCCCACTTGCCGTGAAAATGCCCATCACAGCACTCTAGCAGTCTAGTGGTACCCCACACCCACTCACCCACACAGGAACCTCAGCCCACCCAGCTCCCCCCTATCATCAGCGGGCAGCATACCCACCCACATACCTCCATGACTGCCCACCGAATGACAGCTTACAGTATGAGCAGCAAGCTCATTGGTCCAAACTGTGGACCAGTGAGCTGGCAGTGCATACTGTAAGCTGTCATTCAGTAGGCAGACACAGAGGTATGTGGGTGGGTATGCTGCCTGCCAATGACAGGGAGAGCTCGGTGGGCTGGGGGTCCTGTGCAGGTGGTGGTAGGGGGTACCACTAGATGGCAAGGCAGTTGTAATTGCCATTTTCGCTGTGAGTGGGGATTTGGGCAGGGAAAGGGGTACCACTAGACTGCAAGGGGTTTTAATGGACATCATTTCAGCGGTTGGAGGATTAGGATGGGGTTGGGGTACTACTGGACTATCAGGGATGTTGATTTATGTTACTTTGGTGATCAGAGGGTTGGGATGTGGTGGGAGGTACCACTGGACCACCAGGGAATTTCTATTTACTATTTTCATGGTGACTGGAGGTATGGGAGCGGAGGGGACAGCCATTGGACTGCCAGGGACATCATAGTGACATATATTACGGTGTTCAGGGTTACAGGTTGGGGAGGGGGTACTACTGCGAACCATGGTACAGGGACCGCATGCTGTGCAGGGCTCCAAGTGCATTTTGCTGGCTAGTCCTGCACAACACATGCATATGAGGCCATAATGACATGCAGATGGCCCCACTTGTGCCATGCATGCATAGTGGCCCCATTTGCATATCAAGTCTGAATATCAGGAATTTGTGCATGGCATATCTCTGCTGTGCTGGCTCATTTCCCATTCTTGGTATTCATACCTGTCTGGGGGATGCACAGGCACACTGTATTTGCACAGCCTGCATTTTTTGCTATATTCAGAAGAGATGTGCTATGGCACAACTCTTCTGAATATATCCCTTAGATGCTCCAGCACAACTCAATTTTGATGCACCACAGCTTGCACCATTGCCAGGTGCATTTCTGAGTATCAGGACCAGAGTGCCAAAGGAACAACCCCCCACCCACCCCCATTCCCCAACCACCCCCAGGTGTTCTAACTTTATAGTGGTAGGCCAAGCCACACCTACTTAAAGACACAGGAACAGTTAGGAAGCACAGCACAAGCAATAGCCTAGCTGATATATAGGCAGAAGTACTAAGGGTGTAGCTAGCAACTAGGTCCACAAGGGCACATACAAGAGGAGGAGGAGAGAGAAGCTGTAAAATCACTACAGAAGAAGAGAGACAGGGAGAGATGGAGAAGGAAAAAAGGGTTAGCAGGCAGGAGCGAGAAGAGGATTAGGAGATAGTAGATAGAAATTAGGAGGCATAAGCAGGCAGAAGAGTGAGGAAGGTAACAGTCATGATGGGAGTGGTGCAGTGAAGTGATTGTGGAGCAGCAGTCTTCAGGGAGACATTCTGGAGGCTGTGATGCTGCCCTATCTGCAGGCACTTCTCTAGGCTGAGGAAGGAGGTTGCCTGTCTCCAGGCAGAGTTGACCAGGCTACAGATGGCATCCACCTCCACCCAGAAACCATTGAGTCCACAACATGAACCTCATAGGATGCCCAGAAAGGAGTGTGACTGGACCTCAGTGGGCTCAGGGTGCAAGAGGGGGGTCAGAAGCACATTTCCCAACCAGTATGGCTGAGTAACTCCTACACTGTTTTGGAAGGAGGGGATTGCCCCACACAGGAGCCTGAAACTTGGACCATGGAGGATGGTCAGGACCTCCAAGCTGGAGTCCCAGGGAAGAGGGACAGGGGACCCAGAGGGGGGGAAGCTTCTCCTAGTGGGGGACTCTATTGTCTGGGAGAGTGAAGCTAGACATACCTAGCAGGGGGGAGAAGGAGGTCAAGTTCATCGCAGGAAGCACTGCAGAAAGGGTTGGAAAGCAAAGCCATAGGATCGTTAGGGCAATAGCCAGGAGGGAGGAGTTAGATGTCATTGCCACCTGGGGATGAATGACCTGGCAGGAAAAAGGGTGGAGTTAGTCAGAGTCCAGTAGGATTTCAGGAAGCTGGGGGGGACCTGAAACAGGTAGCACATTCCATTTAATTCTTGGAGATGCTACCTGTCCAAGGCACAGGGGAGGCTAGGGCATTCCACATCCAAGCCATCAACAGCTGGTTGAAGGACTGGTGTGGAAGGGAAGGATTTGGCTTCATAGGATACTGGGGCCCCACCTGGGCAGATGTGAGCTTATATCAGGAGGATGGCCTGCATATGTCTGGGAAGGGGACCTCACTTCTTGGTGAGAAGTTGGAATGCTTTGCCAGAGATCATTTAAACTGGCCATGGGAGGAGAGTCAGGAGGGACAGGTGGCATAGGAATTCTCCCCGATGGTAGCATGCAAAAACACAAGTTGACAACAAGAACAACTGAAGTGGGCAGTAAGGAGCAGGCAGACAAACCATGTAAAAGGGGGGAGATGGGGGCAGGAGAACATGAACAAGAAATCTGGGGTGGGGGAAACATGCAAGGGAGAGAGAACAGAGGGAGGGCAGGGTATAAAACATGGAAGGTCATGCTCACAAATGCCTGCAGTCTGGGAAATAAGGTTCCAGACCTGGAAGCCTTGACGACGGATGTAGACCCTGACATAGCAGCAATAACAGAGACATAGTACTCTGCTAAACACAACTAGGATGTCAATGTACCAGGCCTATACACTGTTCAGAAGGGACAGGGAAGGTAAAAAGGGAGGGAGCATAGCCCTGTACATCAGAGAAGGCATAAAGGCTACAAAAGTCCAGGAAAGGCAGGGGGAGGCTGAGGCAATGTGGGTCATCCTTGAACCAGGGAATGGCACAGCAGTATGTAGGGGGGTGATCTACAGACCTCTGGCAGAGAGGGAGGAAGTGGACAGGGTGCTAATGGAGGAAGTTCATGACATGGCAGCTAAAGGTGAAAGACTGCTGATGGGGGATTTCAATATGCAGGATGTAGACTGGACCACCCAGGTAGCTGCAGGAGGTTGGACTCAGACAGCTGGTGCATGAGCCAACCAAAGACACATTGTTTCCATTGGTCCATACCAGGTCCGGAAGTGGAGTCAAAAGAGTCCAGGTGGAAGGGCAGCTGGGATCCAGCAATCACCACATGGTGTGGTTTGGCATGGAGACAGGGACTCAATTAAGCCACACAAGGGCAAAAGTTTAGATTTCAGGAGGGTGGATTTCAGTGAAATGGGTAGATGTTTAAGAGCAGTGCTGGAGAAGAGAGAAGTAATAGAGGGAGTGGAGGAACAGTGGGGAAGCTAAAAAGAGCCATAGTGGAGGTAACTAACTAATGCGTTAGGATAGTGGCCAAAGGGAAAAGAAGTCAACCACAATGGTTCTCTAAAGAGGAAGCAGATGAAGTAAGGGCTAAAAGAACAAGTTTCAGGAAGTATAAGGGAACTCAAAGTAATGAGGACTGGAAGGTGTATGTTGAAAGTCTAAGGGAAGCAGGGAAAGCTGTTAGGAGAGCCAAGCCACAAACAGAGGAGGGTTTAGCATGGACTGTGAAAAAAGGGGACAAGATAATCTATAGGTACATCAGCAATAGAAGAAAAACATGGGGGGGTTGTGGGGCTCAAAGGAGAAGAGGGAGCATGTAAGAAGGGTGATCTAGACAAAGCAGAAATTCTGAACAAATATTTCTGTTCAGTATTCACTAAGGAGGGAGAAGGTCAAGGACCGCAGTTGGGGAGAAGAGGCAATGGTGGGGGAGTGGACACCAGTCCATTCACAATGGAGAGAGTTCAGGAGGAACTCACAAAGCTGAAGGTGGATAAAGCCATTGGGCCAGACCACATACACCCGAGGATATTAAGGGAGCTGAAAAGGGAACTAGCAGTGCCTCTGGATGCCCTGTTCACAGAGTTACTCAACACAGGTGTTTTTCCAGAGGACTGAAGGTGGGAACGTGTAGTCACACTGCACTAAAGTGGCAGTAGGGAGGAGGCGGGGAACTACATGGCAGGCAGCCTTACCTCAGTGGTGGGGAAGATCATGGAGACACTGCTGAAAGGAAGGATACTGGCACACTTGGAATACAATGGTGCCCAGAATCTGAGGCAACACAGAGTCACAGCAGAAAGGTCTTGTCAAACACAATGATAGATTTTTTTGATTGGGTGACTAGGGAATTGAATCAGAGAGGGGCAGTAGACATCGCCTACCTAGATTTCGGCAAAGTCTTTGACACCGTCCCATACAGAAGGTTGGTTAACAAGATGTGTAGTCTGGGCATGGGCATAAGGTGATATATTGGGTTAGAAACAGGTTGATGGACAGAAGGCAGAGGGTGGTGGTAAATGTGATCCAATCCATGGAGAGAGAGGTGACCAGTGGAGCACCACAAGGATCAGTACTGGGACCACTCCTGTTCGATGTCTTCATTAGTGACACTGCAGAGGGGCTGGAAGGAAAGGTCCGCCTATTTGCAGATGACAGCAAGATCTGTAACAGAGTGGATACTCCAGAAGAGGTGCAGAAAATGAAGAGGGACCTGGAGAAGCTTGAAAGATAGTAGGAGGTGTGGCAATTGTGGTTAACTGTTCACTAGCTTAGCTCTTATGCAATGCATTTGTTCGATTTGCCTCTGGCACTTACCCTGGGCCTGTACTAGTTTCCTGTAAGTCAGGTGATCATAATTGTCTACCGTATCCACTATTTGTAATATGTCACTGTGAATGTGTATCCTACTGTTGTAATCAGACTGTTCTTTCATCACCATTGTATTCTGTTTAACTGCCTAAAGCTGCACCTTACAATTACCTTGTATTGTACTGTTTGTGTTTGTAACCTCCCAGGTTGTGTCTGCAAATAGTAATTTCTATGGCTAGAATGCTCACCCGGTAAACAAAAAATAAATAAATAAATAAATTCAAAAAGTGCAAGAGGTGCTGACTGTCACCAAAGAGAAAAGGGACATAGGGGTTATCATATCTGATGACCTTAAGGTATTAAAGCAGAGCACAAGGGCTGCAGGGAGGGCCAGTGGCATGCTGGGGTGCATAGGCAGGGGTATCACTAGCAGGAGACAGGAGGTGCTGATGCCATTGTATAAAACACTGGTAAGGCCTCACCTGGAGTATTGCATGTAGTACTGGAGATCACACATGTGTAAGGACATAGACAAGGTGGAGGCTATCCAGAGAAGGGTGACAAAGATGGTGCATGGCTTGCATCACAAAACATATGAGGAGAGACTAAGAGTCCTCAGTATGTACTCACCAGAGGAGAGGAGAGAAAGGGGGTACATGAAAGAAACTTTCAAATACCACAAGGGCATAAACAATGTGTAGGTGGGTGATCTTTTCCAATGTAGAAAAGATATCAGAATGAGGGGACACAATATGAAATTGGAGTGGGGTAGATTAAGAGGCAACTTGAGGAAGTTTTTCTACACAGAGAGGGTGGTGGACACTTGGAACAGTCGGCCACAAGAGGTGGTGGGGCAAGCACAGTGATGGGGTTTAAATATACCTGGGGCAGGCACAAGGGAACACTGGGTGGGGAAGGAGTGATGAAAAACCATTGCTCACTTAGGGGCAGTGACTGCATACAAGTTTAGGGCTTATGGGCAGACTAGATAGGTCTAGTGGTCCTTAACTGCTGACAATTTCTGTCTATCAATCTATCTATCTGTCTGTCTGTCTGTCTATCTATGTATCCCCTCACTGACTGGGGATAAGTGGCGGGGGGGGGGGATACTGGAGCATGATGAAAGAGCATTCTACCCTGAATTTCACAATTCTTCACAATCGAAATAAAACTGGAACTTTTTAAAGCACAATCTACTCATGAGCGGGCATTGTGAACTGGAGAATAAAATGAGTACTCCCACTCCAACGGATGTAACACCCTGCAGATATCCACTAACCCACAAGCATCCAACATGCCCTGCAAATATCTTTGTGAGGTGATGGTCCTTTCCTTGTCATTCCAGACCTATCACAGGAATCATCTAATGTGGAATTCCAGTCGCCCATGAGAAGGACCGAACATGAATTATTACAACCTGCTGTCCCTTTCTAGCCTCTCCACCCTGCTTCTATATAGATGGATGACTAGGTCCCCGCGATCACACACGAGCCTGCTGCTTGATACCTTTGGAGTTCTGTCTACTGTTGATGGGAGAGCATTCTTGGCAGGAGCTCCTCCACTTTAGAACTCCCTACCTCTGGAAGCTTGCACAAGCTCTATCAACATGCAATTCAGAAGAAGGCTCAAAGCACTAATTTGGGTCCCGGCGGGTTGTCGGTGCTTACTTTTACTATGGATGCTTCCCTATCCTTTAACTGGCTTGAATCTGATTGAATACTTCCCTATTCTTGTTTGCAAAGCATGTCTAATTATGATAATACCTGTCCATCTCCACGGTATATCATGAGTATAGCGACCGATTATGGGCACCACGTCAAAACGGTGACTTCTATTGGGTGCTATACTCATGGGCTACCCTGCAAGGGTAGTGACTATACACGACCACTATGGTAGTCTATGGCAACAGGAAGGGGAGGGACAGGGAACAGGTTTTGAGGTATGGGTGTACCTGCTGCTGCCAAGCTAGCTGTGTGATGTGGTGGTGTGAGTGGTTAGCTCAGATGTGGCAGGTACAGTGTTTGGGACCAAGTGTGGGAAAATTTTGCCACGCCCGCCAGTTTAGGGATTTTGCCACTTCCCTGACATGCACCTTCCTGAAGTTGAAAATCCTTATTCAAGAGGGTGCAGGGGACAAAGACCCCTGTGGAAGGGGGGCATAGCCCTCCCGTAAAAACACTTTTTCAATTGAAAGTGTATATCACAGATTTGCTTTTCAGTGATATACACTTGCTGTACTAGAGATCACTATTCTGTGATTACTATCATGACATACATAGATACATAGACAGTGTCGGCAGATAAGGGCCTATGGCCCACCCAGTCTGCCCATTTGAGCTTGTATGTTCAGTTTATGTTTTGCTAGAAGTCTGTTACCCCTTACCCCTGACCTCTAGAAATCCTTTATGTCTATCCCATGAATTCTTAAATCACGTGATTGTTTCAGCCCCCACCACTTCCTCTGGCAGGGTGTTCCACTTATCCACCACCATGGAACCTAGCTCCACAGTTTGAGGTTTCTATAAAAATTGTAATCGGCAAATTATAGGGGTGGTTATTCCAAACTGTCTCCTGTTCTCTCTCCTTGCCTATTTGTGTAAGTTTGGTTTTGTCTCTAGCATTATAAATTCTGTAATTCTTCGGTATGTTAATGTCTATGCAGTGTAATGACACTAAATTATTGCTGTATGTAACTAATCCAGGTTGCCCTTGAAAAATGGGACTCCAATGTCTCAGCAGGATTTACCAGGTTAACAAAATATGATAAATAACTAAATAAATTGTCTATGTTTCTATGTTTCAAAACTAAATGGCAACAGCAGCTGGAACTAGAAAGGCAGTGCAAAATGTTATGGGTCAGCAGACAAAGGCAAATGGAATGCACAGTCACTGACAGTGTAAATGTCCTGTTGTACGTACTGTGGGTGGTCACTGACAGTGTGAGTGTGCTGTTGTACGTGCTGTGGGTGGTCACTGACAGTGTGAATGTGCTGTTGTATATTCTGTGGGTGGTCACTGACTGTAAATGTGCTGTTGTACATACTGTAGGTGGTCACTGACAGTGTGAATGTGCTGTTGTATGTACTGTGGGTGGTCACTGACAGTGTGAAAGTGCTGTTGTACGTTCTGCGGGTGGTCACAGACAGTGTAAATGTGCTGTTGTACTTTTTGTGGGTGGTCACTGACAGTCTAATGTGCTGTTGTACATACTGTGGGTGGTTACTGACAGTGTGAATGTGCTGTTGTACGTACTGTGGGTGGTCACTGACAGTGTGAATGTGCTGTTGTATGTACTGTGGGTGGTCACTGACAGTGTGAGTGTGCTGTTGTACGTACTGTGGGTGGTCACTGACAGTGTGAATGTGCTGTTATATGTACTGTGGGTGGTCACTGACTGTGAATGTGCTGTTATACATACTGTGGGTGGTCACTGACAGTGTGAATGTGCTGTTATATGTACTGTGGGTGGTCACTGACAGTGTGAATATGCTGTTGTACATTCTGTGGGTGGTCACTGACAGTGTGAATATGTTGTTGTATGTTCTGTGGGTGGTCACTGACAGTGTAAATGTGCTGTTGTACATACTGTAGGTGGTCACTGACAGTGTGAATGTGCTGATGTATGTACTGTGGGTGGTCACTGACAGTGTAAGTGTGCTGTTGTACATACTGTGGGTGGTCACTGACAGTGTGAAAGTGCTGTTGTATGTTCTGCGGGTGGTCACTGACAGTGTAAATATGCTGTTGTACGTTTTGTGGGTGGTCACTGACAGTCTGAATGTGCTGTTGTACATACTGTGGGTGGTCACTGACAGTGTGAATGTGCTGTTATATGTACTGTGGGTGGTCACTGACAGTGTGAGTGTGCTGAGTATGCTGTTGTACGTACTGTGGGTGGTCACTGACAGTGTGAATGTGCTGTACGTACTGTGTGTGGTCACTGACAGTGTGAGTGTGCTGTTGTACATCCTGTGGGTGGTCACTGACAGTGTAAATGTGCTGTTATACGTACTGTGGGTGTTCACTGACAGTGTGAATGTGCTGTTGTACGTTCTGTGGGTGGTCACTGACAGTGTGAGTGTGCTGAGTATGCTGCTGTACGTACTGTGGGTGGTCACTGACAGTGTGAATGTGCTGTTGTACATACTGTGGGTGGTCACTGAGAGTGTGAATGTGCTGTTGTACGTACTGTGGGTGGTCACTGACAGTGTGAATGTGCTGTTATACGTACTGTGGGTGTTCACTGACAGTGTGAATGTGCTGTTGTATGTTCTGTGGGTGGTCACTGACAGTGTGAATGTGCTATTGTACATACTGTGGGTGGTCACTGAGAGTGTGAATGTGCTGTTGTACGTACTGTGGGTGGTCACTGACAGTGTGAATGTGCTGTTATACATACTGTGGGTGGTCACACAGAATTATGACTGCTGTATACGTACTGTGGGTGGTCGCTGACAGTGTGAATGTGCTGAGTATGCTGTTGTACGTACTGTGGGTGGTCACTGACAGTGTGAATGTGCTGTTGTACGTACTATGGGTGGTCACTGACAGTGTGAATGTGCTGTTATACATACTGTGGGTGGTCACTGACAGTGCGAATGTGCTGTTGTACGTTCTGTGGGTGGTCACTGTCAGTGTGAATGTGCTGTTATACACACTGTGGGTGGTCACTGACAGTGTGAGTGTGCTGTTGTATGTACTGTGGGTGGTCACTGACAGTGTAAATGTGCTGTTGTACATACTGTAGGTGGTCACTGACAGTGTGGATGTGCTGTTGTATGTACTGTGGGTGGTCACTGACAGTGTAAGTGTGCTGTTGTACGTACTGTGAGTGGTCACTGACAGTGTGAAAGTGCTGCTGTACGTTCTGCAGGTGGTCACTGACAGTGTGAAAGTGCTGCTGTACGTTCTGCAGGTGGTCACTGACAGTGTAAATGTGCTGTTGTACGTTTTGTGGGTGGTCACTGACAGTCTGAATGTGCTGTTGTACATACTGTGGGTGGTCACTGACAGTGTGAATGTGCTGTTATACATACTGTGGGTGGTCACTGACAGTGTGAATGTGCTGTTGTACATACTGTGGGTGGTCACTGACAGTGTGAATGTGCTGTTATATGTACTGTGGGTGGTCACTGACAGTGTGAGTGTGCTGAGTATGCTGTTGTACGTACTGTGGGTGGTCACTGACAGTGTGAATGTGCTGTTGTACATTCTGTGGGTGGTCACTGACAGTGTGAATGTGCTGTTGTACATACTGTGGGTGGTCACTGAGAGTGTGAATGTGCTGTTGTACGTACTGTGGGTGGTCACTGACAGTGTGAATGTGCTGTCACTGCGTGTGGTCACTGACAGGCGTGAGTGTGCTGTTACGTACTGTGGGTGGTCACTGACAGTGTGAATATGCTGTTATATGTACTGTGGGTGTTCACTGACAGTGTGAATGTGCTGTTGTATGTTCTGTGGGTGGTCACTGACAGTGTGAATGTGCTATTGTACATACTGTGGGTGGTCACTAAGAGTGTGACTGTGCTATTGTACGTACTGTGGGTGGTCACTGACAGTGTGACTGTGCTGTTATACATCCTGTGGGTGGTCACTGAGAGTGCGAATGTGCTGTTATACATACTGTGGGTGGTCACTGACAGTGTGAATGTGCTGTTGTATGTTCTGTGGGTGGTCACTGACTGTACATGTGCTGTTGTATAAACTGTAGGTGGTCACTGACAGTGTGAATGTGCTGTTGTATGTACTGTGGGTGGTCACTGACAGTGTAAGTGTGCTGTTGTAAGGACTGTGGGTGGTCACTGACAGTGTGAAAGTGCTGTTGTACGTTCTGCGGGTGGTCACAGACAGTGTAAATGTGCTGTTGTACTTTTTGTGGGTGGTCACTGACAGTCTAATGTGCTGTTGTACATACTGTGGGTGGTTACTGACAGTGTGAATGTGCTGTTGTACGTACTGTGGGTGGTCAATGACAATGTGAATGTGCTGTTGTATGTACTGTGGGTGGTCACTGACAGTGTGAGTGTGCTGTTGTACGTACTGTGGGTGGTCACTGACAGTGTGAATGTGCTGTTGTACGTTTTGTGGGTGGTCACTAGCAGTCTGAATGTGCTGTTGTACATACTGTGGGTGGTCACTGACAGTGTGAATGTGCTGTTATATGTACTGTGGGTGGTCACTGACAGTGTGAGTGTGCTGAGTATGCTGTTGTACGTACTGTGGGTGGTCACTGACAGTGTGAATATGCTGTTGTACATTCTGTGGGTGGTCACTGACAGTGTGAATGTGCTGTTGTATGTTCTGTGGGAGGTGACTGACAGTGTAAATGTGCTGTTGTACATACTGTAGGTGGTCACTGACAGTGTGAATGTGCTGTTGTATGTACTGTGGGTGGTCACTGACAGTGTAAGTGTGCTGTTGTACAAACTGTGGGTGGTCACTGACAGTGTGAAAGTGCTGTTGTACGTTCTACGGGTGGTCACTGACAGTGTAAATGTGCTGTTGTACGTTTTGTGGGTGGTCAATGACAATCTGAATGTGCTGTTGTACATACTGTGGGTGGTCACTGACAGTGTGAATGTGCTGTTATATGTACTGTGGGTGGTCACTGACAGTGTGAGTGTGCTGAGTATGCTGTTGTACGTACTGTGGGTGGTCACTGACAGTGTGAATGTGCTGTTGTACGTGCTGTGGGTGGTCACTGACAGTGTGAATGTGCTGCTGTACGTACTGTGTGTGGTCTCTGACAGTGTGAATGTGCTGTTGTACGCACTGTGGGTGGTCTCTGACACTGTGAATGTGCTGTTATACATACTGTGGGTGGTCACTGACAGTGTGAATGTGCTGAGTATGCTGTTGTACGTTCTGCGGGTGGTCACTGACAGTGTAAATGTGCTGTTGTACGTTTTGTGGGTGGTCACTAGCAGTCTGAATGTGCTGTTGTACATACTGTGGGTGGTCACTGACAGTGTGAATGTGCTGTTATATGTACTGTGGGTGGTCACTGACAGTGTGAGTGTGCTGAGTATGCTGTGGTACGTACTGTGGGTGGTCACTGACAGTGTGAATGTGCTGTTGTACATTTTGTGGGTGGTCACTGACAGTGTGAAAGTGCTGTTGTACGTACTGTGGGTGGTCACTGACAGTGTGAAAGTTCTGTTGTACGTTCTGCGGGTGGTCACAGACAGTGTAAATGTGCTGTTGTACTTTTTGTGGGTGGTCACTGACAGTCTAATGTGCTGTTGTACATACTGTGGGTGGTTACTGACAGTGGGAATGTGCTGTTGTACGTACTGTGGGTGGTCACTGACAGTGTGAATGTGCTGTTGTATGTACTGTGGGTGGTCACTGACAGTGTGAGTGTGCTGTTGTACGTACTGTGGGTGGTCACTGACAGTGTGAATGTGCTGTTATATGTGCTCTGGGTGGTCACTGACTGTGAATGTGCTGTTATACATACTGTGGGTGGTCACTGACAGTGTGAATGTGCTGTTATATGTACTGTGGGTGGTCACTGACAGTGTGAATATGCTGTTGTACATTCTGTGGGTGGTCACTGACAGTGTGAATATGCTGTTGTATGTTCTGTGGGTGGTCACTGACAGTGTAAATGTGCTGTTGTACATACTGTGGGTGGTCACTGACAGTGTGAAAGTGCTGTTGTACGTTCTACGGGTGGTCACTGACAGTGTAAATGTGCTGTTGTACGTTTTGTGGGTGGTCACTGACAGTCTGAATGTGCTGTTGTACATAATGTGGGTGGTCACTGACAGTGTGAATGTGCTGTTATATGTACTGTGGGTGGTCACTGACAGTGTGAGTGTGCTGAGTATGCTGTTGTACGTACTGTGGGTGGTCACTGACAGTGTGAATGTGCTGTACGTACTGTGTGTGGTCACTGACAGTGTGAGTGTGCTGTTGTACATCCTGTGGGTGGTCACTGACAGTGTAAATGTGCTGTTATACATACTGTGGGTGTTCACTGACAGTGTGAATGTGCCGTTGTACGTTCTGTGGGTGGTCACTGACAGTGTGAATGTGCTGAGTATGCTGCTGTACGTACTGTGGGTGGTCACTGACAGTGTGAATGTGCTGTTGTACGTACTGTGGGTGGTCACTGAGAGTGTGAATGTGCTGTTGTATGTACTGGGGTGGTCACTGACAGTGTGAATGTGCTGTTATACGTAATGTGGGTGTTCACTGACAGTGTGAATGTGCTGTTGTATGTTCTGTGGGTGGTCACTGACAGTGTGAATGTGCTATTGTACATACTGTGGGTGGTCACTGAGAGTGTGAATGTGCTGTTGTACGTACTGTGGGTGGTCACTTGACAGTGTGAATGTGCTGTTATACATACTGTGGGTGGTCACTGAGAGTGTGACTGTGCTGTTGTACGTACTGTGGGTGGTCACTGACAGTGTGAATGTGCTGTTATACATACTGTGGGTGGTCACTGAAAGTGTGAATGTGCTGTTGTACGTACTGTGATTGGTCACTGACAGTGTGAATGTGCTGTTATACATACTGTGGGTGGTCACTGACAGTGTGAATGTGCTGTTATATGTACTGTGGGTGGTCACTGAGAGTGTGAATGTGCTGTTGTACATACTGTGGGTGGTCACTGAGAGTGTGAATGTGCTGTTGTTCGCACTGTGGGTGGTCACTGACAGTGTGAATGTGCTGTTGTACGTACTGTGGGTGGTCACTGACAGTGTGAATGTGCTGAGTATGCTGTTGTACGTACTGTGGGTGGTCACTGACAGTGTGAATGTGCTGTTGTACGTACTATGGGTGGTCACTGACAGTGTGAATGTGCTGTTATATGTACTGTGGGTGGTCACTGACAGTGCGAATGTGCTGTTGTACGTTCTGTGGTGGTCACTGTCAGTGTGAATGTGCTGTTATACACACTGTGGGTGGTCACTGACAGTGTGAGTGTGCTGTTGTATGTACTGTGGGTGGTCACTGACAGTGTGAATGTGCTGTTGTACATACCGAGGTGGTCACTGACAGTGTGGATGTGCTGTTGTAGTACTGTGGGTGGTCACTGACAGTGTGGGTGTGCTGTTATGCGTACTGTGGTGGTCACTGACAGTGTGAAAGTGCTGCTGTTGTACGTTCTGCGGGTGGTCACTGACAGTGTAAATGTGCTGTTGTACGTTTTGTGGGTGGTCACTGACAGTCTGAATGTGCTGTTGTACATACTGTGGGTGGTCACTGACAGTGTGAATGTGCTGTTATACGTACTGTGGGTGGTCACTGACAGTGTGAATGTGCTGTTGTACATACTGTGGGTGGTCACTGACAGTGTGAATGTGCTGTTGTATGTACTGTGGGTGGTCACTGACAGTGTGAGTGTGCTGTTGTACGTACTGTGGGTGGTCACTGACAGTTTGAATGTGCTGTTATATGTACTGTGGGAGGTCACTGACAGTGTGAGTGTGCTGAGTATGCTGTTGTACGTACTGTGGGTGGTCACTGACAGTGTGAATGTGCTGTTGTACATTCTGTGGGTGGTCACTGACAGTGTGAATGTGCTGTTGTACATACTGTGGGTGGTCACTGAGAGTGTGAATGTGCTGTTGTACGTACTGTGGGTGGTCACTGACAGTGTGAATGTGCTGTACGTACTGCGTGTGGTCACTGACAGCGTGAGTGTGCTGTTGTACATACTGTGGGTGGTCACTGACAGTGTGAATATGCTGTTATATGTACTGTGGGTGTTCACTGACAGTGTGAATGTGCTGTTGTACGTTCTGTGGGTGGTCACTGACAGTGTGAATGTGCTATTGTACATACTGTGGGTGGTCACTAAGAGTGTGACTGTGCTATTGTACATTCTGTGGGTGGTCACTGACAGTGTGACTGTGCTGTTATACATCCTGTGGGTGGTCACTGAGAGTGTGAATGTGCTGTTATACATACTGTGGGTGGTCACTGACAGTGTGAATGTGCTGTTGTATGTTCTGTGGGTGGTCACTGACTGTACATGTGCTGTTGTATAAACTGTAGGTGGCCACTGACAGTGTGAATGTGCTGTTGTATGTACTGTGGGTGGTCACTGACAGTGTAAGTGTGCTGTTGTAAGTACTGTGGGTGGTCACTGACAGTGTGAAAGTGCTGTTGTACGTTCTGCGGGTGGTCACAGACAGTGTAAATGTGCTATGTACTTTTTGTGGGTGGTCACTGACAGTCTAATGTGCTGTTGTACATACTGTGGGTGGTTACTGACAGTGTGAATGTGCTGTTGTACGTACTGTGGGTGGTCACTGACAATGTGAATATGCTGTTGTATGTACTGTGGGTGGTCACTGACAGTGTGAGTGTGCTGTTGTACGTACTGTGGGTGGTCACTGACAGTGTGAATGTCCTGTTATATGTACTGTGGGTGGTCACTGACTGTGAATATGCTGTTACACATACTGTGGGTGGTCACTGACAGTGTGAATGTGCTGTTATATGTACTGTGGGTGGTCACTGACAGTGTGAGTGTGCTGAGTATGCTGTTGTACGTACTGTGGGTGGTCACTAACAGTGTGAATATGCTGTAGTACATTCTGTGGGTGGTCACTGACAGTGTGAATGTGCTGTTGTATGTACTGTGGGTGGTCACTGACAGTGTGAAAGTGCTGTTGTACGTTCTGCGGGTGGTCACAGACAGTGTAAATGTGCTGTTGTACTTTTTGTGGGTGGTCACTGACAGTCTAATGTGCTGTTGTACATACTGTGAGTGGTTACTGACAGTGTGAATGTGCTGTTATACAGTACTGTGGGTGGTCACTGACAGTGTGAATGTGCTGTTGTATGTACTGTGGGTGGTCACTGACAGTGTGAGTGTGCTGTTGTACGTACTGTGGGTGGTCACTGACAGTGTGAATGTGCTGTTATATGTACTGTGGGTGGTCACTGACAGTGTGAATGTGCTGTTATACATACTGTGGGTGGTCACTGACAGTGTGAATGTGCTGTTATATGTACTGTGGGTGGTCACTGACAGTGTGAATATGCTGTTGTACACATTCTGTGGGTGGTCACTGACAGTGTGAATATGCTGTTGTATGTTCTGTGGGTGGTCACTGACAGTGTAAATGTGCTGTTGTACATACTGTGGGTGGTCACTGACAGTGTGAAAGTGCTGTTGTACGTTCTACGGGTGGTCACTGACAGTGTAAATGTGCTGTTGTACGTTTTGTGGGTGGTCACTGACAGTCTGAATGTGCTGTTGTACATAATGTGGGTGGTCACTGACAGTGTGAATGTGCTGTTATATGTACTGTGGGTGGTCACTGACAGTGTGAGTGTGCTGAGTATGCTGTTGTACGTACTGTGGGTGGTCACTGACAGTGTGAATGTGCTGTACGTACTGTGTGTGGTCACTGACAGTGTGAGTGTGCTGTTGTACATCCTGTGGGTGGTCACTGACAGTGTAAATATGCTGTTATACGTACTGTGGGTGTTCACTGACAGTGTGAATGTGCTGTTGTACGTTCTGTGGGTGGTCACTGACAGTGTGAATGTGCTGAGTATGCTGCTGTACGTACTGTGGGTGGTCACTGACAGTGTGAATGTGCTGTTGTACGTACTGTGGGTGGTCACTGAGAGTGTGAATGTGCTGTTGTATGTACTGGGGGTGGTCACTGACAGTGTGAATGTGCTGTTATACGTAATGTGGGTGTTCACTGACAGTGTGAATGTGCTGTTGTATGTTCTGTGGGTGGTCACTGACAGTGTGAATGTGCTATTGTACATACTGTGGGTGGTCACTGAGAGTGTGAATGTGCTGTTGTACGTACTGTGGGTGGTCACTTGACAGTGTGAATGTGCTGTTATACATACTGTGGGTGGTCACTGAGAGTGTGACTGTGCTGTTGTACGTACTGTGGGTGGTCACTGACAGTGTGAATGTGCTGTTATACATACTGTGGGTGGTCACTGAAAGTGTGAATGTGCTGTTGTACGTACTGTGATTGGTCACTGACAGTGTGAATGTGCTGTTATACATACTGTGGGTGGTCACTGACAGTGTGAATGTGCTGTTATATGTACTGTGGGTGGTCACTGAGAGTGTGAATGTGCTGTTGTACATACTGTGGGTGGTCACTGAGAGTGTGAATGTGCTGTTGTTGCACTGTGGGTGGTCACTGACAGTGTGAATGTGCTGTTGTACGTACTGTGGGTGGTCACTGACAGTGTGAATGTGCTGAGTATGCTGTTGTACGTACTGTGGGTGGTCACTGACAGTGTGAATGTGCTGTTGTACGTACTATGGGTGGTCACTGACAGTGTGAATGTGCTGTTATATGTACTGTGGGTGGTCACTGACAGTGCGAATGTGCTGTTGTACATTCTGTGGGTGGTCACTGTCAGTGTGAATGTGCTGTTATACACACTGTGGGTGGTCACTGACAGTGTGAGTGTGCTGTTGTATGTACTGTGGGTGGTCACTGACAGTGTAAATGTGCTGTTGTACATACTGTAGGTGGTCACTGACAGTGTGGATGTGCTGTTGTATGTACTGTGGGTGGTCACTGACAGTGTAAGTGTGCTGTTGAACGTACTGTGAGTGGTCACTGACAGTGTGAAAGTGCTGCTGTACGTTCTGCGGGTGGTCACTGACAGTGTAAATGTGCTGTTGTACGTTTTGTGGGTGGTCACTGACAGTCTGAATGTGCTGTTGTACATACTGTGGGTGGTCACTGACAGTGTGAATGTGCTGTTATACATACTGTGGGTGGTCACTGACAGTGTGAATGTGCTGTTGTATGTTCTGTGGGTGGTCACTGACTGTACATGTGCTGTTGTATAAACTGTAGGTGGCCACTGACAGTGTGAATGTGCTGTTGTATGTACTGTGGGTGGTCACTGACAGTGTAAGTGTGCTGTTGTAGTACTGTGGGTGGTCACTGACAGTGTGAAAAATGCTGTTATACGTTCTCGTTGGTCTGAACAGTGTAAATGTGCTATTGTACTTTTGTGGGTGGTCACTGACAGTCT
This sequence comes from Neoceratodus forsteri, assembly GCA_016271365.2. NCBI lineage: Eukaryota > Metazoa > Chordata > Ceratodontiformes > Ceratodontidae > Neoceratodus > Neoceratodus forsteri. Next base: position 42,092,726 of record JADMNL010000038.1, read on the forward strand.
AATGTGCTGTTGTACATACTGTGGGTGGTTACTGACAGTGTGAATGTGCTGTTGTACGTACTGTGGGTGGTCACTGACAATGTGAATATGCTGTTGTATGTACTGTGGGTGGTCACTGACAGTGTGAATGTGCTGTTATATGTACTGTGGGTGGTCACTGACAGTGTGAGTGTGCTGAGTATGCTGTTGTACGTACTGTGGGTGGTCACTAACAGTGTGAATATGCTGTTGTACATTCTGTGGGTGGTCACTGACAGTGTGAATGTGCTGTTGTATGTACTGTGGGTGGTCACTGACAGTGTGAAAGTGCTGTTGTACGTTCTGCGGGTGGTCACAGACAGTGTAAATGTGCTGTTGTACTTTTTGTGGGTGGTCACTGACAGTCTAATGTGCTGTTGTACATACTGTGGGTGGTTACTGACAGTGTGAATGTGCTGTTGTACGTACTGTGGGTGGTCACTGACAATGTGAATATGCTGTTGTATGTACTGTGGGTGGTCACTGACAGTGTGCGGGTGTGCTGTTAATGCGTACTGTGGGTGGTCACTGACGTGTCAGATGTCGTTATATGTACTGTGGGTGGTCACTGACTGTGAATATGCTGTTACACATACTGTGGGTGGTCACTGACAGTGTGAATGTGCTGTTATATGTACTGTGGGTGGTCACTGACAGTGTGAGTGTGCTGAGTATGCTGTTGTACGTACTGTGGGTGGTCACTAACAGGGTGAATATGCTGTTGTACATTCTGTGGGTGGTCACTGACAGTGTGAATGTGCTGTTGTATGTACTGTGGGTGGTCACTGACAGTGTGAAAGTGCTGTTGTACGTTCTGCGGGTGGTCACAGACAGTGTAAATGTGCTGTTGTACTTTTTGTGGTGGTCACTGACAGTCTAATGTGCTGTTGTACATACTGTGGGTGGTTACTGACAGTGTGAATGTGCTGTTATGCGTACTGTGGGTGGTCACTGACAGTGTAGATGTGCTGTTGATACGTTGCATGGGTGGTCACTGACAGTGTGAATGTGCTGTTATATGTGCTCTGGGTGGTCACTGACTGTGAATGTGCTGTTATACATACTATGGGTGGTCACTGACAGTGTGATATGTGCTGTTATATGTACTGTGGGTGGTCACTGACAGTGTGAATATGCTGTTGTACATTCTGTGGGTGGTCACTGACAGTGTGAATATGCTGTTGTATGTTCTGTGGGTGGTCACTGACAGTGTAAATGTGCTGTTGTACATACTGTGGGTGGTCACTGACAGTGTGAAAGTGCTGTTGTACGTTCTACGGGTGGTCACTGACAGTGTAAATGTGCTGTTGTACGTTTTGTGGGTGGTCACTAACAGTCTGAATGTGCTGTTGTACATACTGTGGGTGGTCACTGACAGTGTGAATGTGCTGTTATATGTACTGTGGGTGGTCACTGACAGTGTGGAGTGTGCTGAGTATGCTGTTGTACATGCTGTGGGTGGTCACTGACAGTGTGAATGTGCTATACGTACTGTGTGTGGTCACTGACAGTATAGTGTGCTGTTGTACATCCTGTGGGTGGTCACTGACAGTGTAAATATGCTGTTATACATGCAGTGGGTGTTCACTGACAGTGTGAATGTGCCGTTATGCGTTCTGTGGGTGGTCACTGACAGTGTGAAGTGCTGAGTATGCTGCTGTACGTACTGTGGTGGTCACTGACAGTGTGAATGTGCTGTTATGCGTACTGTGGGTGGTCACTGAGAGTGTGAATGTGCTGTTGTATGTACTGGGGGTGGTCACTGACGGTGTGAATGTGCTGTTGCTCGTGTGGTGGCGATTGTTCACTGACAATGTGAATAGATAATGCTGTTGTATGTTCACCAGGTGGTCACTGACAGTGTGAATGTGCTATTGTACATACTGTGGGTGGTCACTGAGAGTGTGAATGTGCTGTTGTACGCGTACTGTGGGTGGTCACTTGACAGTGTGAATGTGCTGTTATACATACTGTGGGTGGTCACTGGAATATGACTGTGCTGTTATGCGTACTGTGGGTGGTCACAACACAGTGTGAATGTGCTGTTATACATACTGTGGTGGTCACTGAAAGATAATGAATAATAACTGTTATACGTACTGGAATTGGTCACTGACAGTGTGAATGTGCTGTTATACATACTGTGGGTGGTCACTGACAGTGTGAATGTGCTGTTATATGTACTATGGGGTGGTCACTGAAGTGTGAATGTGCTGTTGTACATACTGTGGGTGGTCACTGAGGTGTGAATGTTGTTGTTAGCACTGTGGGTGGTCACTGACAGTGTGAATGTGTGCTGTTATGCGTGCTGTGGGTGGTCACTGACAGTGAATGTGCTGAGTATGCTGTTATGCATTGCTATGGGTGGTCACTGACAGTGTGAATGTGCTGTTGTCACGTACTATGGGTGGTCACTGACAGTGTGAATAATGCTGTTATAGCCTACACTGCTGGGTGCCGGTCACCGCAGTGCGAATGTGCTGTTATACACACTGTAGGTGGTCACTGTCAGTGTGAAATGTGCTGTTATATCACACTGTGAGTGGTCACTGACAGTGTGAGTGTGCTGTTAACATGTACTGTGGGTGGTCACTGACAGTGTAAATGTGCTGTTGTACATACTGTGGGTGGTCACTGACAGTATGGATGTGCTGTGGCATGTACTGTGGGTGGTCACTGACAGTGTAGGTGTGCTGTTATGCGTGCTGGCAGTGGTCACTGACAGTGTGAAAGTGCTGCTGTACGTTCGACGGTGGTCACTGACAGTGTAAATGTCTGTTATGCGCTTTGCGGTGGTCACTGACAGTCTAGATGTGCTGTTAACCATACTGTGGGTGGTCACTGACAGTGTAGATGTGCTGTTGACACGTACTGTGGGTGGTCGCAGCAGTGTGAATGTGCTGTTGTACACATACTGGGTGGTCATGACAGTGTGAATGCTGTTGTATGTACTGTGGGTGGTCACTGACGGTGTGAGTGTGCTTATGCGTACTGTGGGTGGTCATGACGGTTTAGTGCTGTTATATGTACTGTGGGAGGTCACTGACAGTGTGAGTGTGCTGAGTGACCTGCTGTTATGCATACTGTGGGTGGTCACTGACAGTGTGAATGTGCTGTTGTACATTCTGTGGGTGGTCACTGACAGTGTGGAATGTGCTGTTGTACATACTGTGGGTGGTCACTGAGTGTAGATATTAACATTTATGCGTGCTGTGGGTGGTCACTGACAATGTGTGAATGTGCTGTCGTACTGCGTGTGGTCACTGACAGCTGAGTGCTGTTGTACATACTGTGGGTGGTCACTGACGGTCAATAAATATGCTGTTATATGTACTGTGGGTGTTCACTGACAGTGTGAATGTGCTGTTAATACGTTCTGTGGGTGGTCACTGACAGTGTGAATGTGCTATTAGCCCACATACTGGGTGGTCACTAGAGTGTGACTGTGCTATTGTACATTCTGTGGGTGGTCATGACAGTGTGACTGTGCTGTTATACATCCTGTGGGTGGTCATAAGAGTGAATGCTGTTATACATACTGTGGGTGGTCATGACAGTGAATGTGCGGTGTGTATGTTCTGTGGGTGGTCACTGACTGTACATGTGCTGTTGTATAAACTGTAGGTGGCCACTGACAGTGTCGAATGTGCTGTTGTATGTACTGGTGGTCACTGACCCAGTGTAGGTGTGCTGTTGTAAGTACTGTGGTGGTCACTGACAGTGTGAAGGAGGTGCTGTTATGCGTTCTGCGGGTGGTCACAGACAGTGTAAATGTGCTATTGTACTTTTTGTGGGTGGTCACAGCAGTCTAATGTGCTATTGTACATACTGTGGGTGGTTACTGACAGTGTGAATGGTAACATTGTACGTGCTGTGGGTGGTCACTGACAATGTGAATATTTATAACATTGTATGTACTGTGGGTACTGACAGTGTGAGTGTGCTGTTGTACGTACTGTGGGTGGTCACTGACAGTGTGAATGTCCTGTTATATGTCTTTTCTGGGTGGTCACTGACTGTGAATAATGCTGTTACACATACTGGTGGTCACTGATGACAGTGTGAATGTGCTATTGCTGTAGCCACTGTGGGTGGTCACCGAGCCGGTGTGAGTGTGCTGAGTATGCTGTTATGCATTGCTGTGGTGGTCACTGGCAATTAACGTTATGCTGTAGTACATTCTGTGGGTGGTCACTGACGGTGTGAATATGTATTGTATGTACTGTGGGTGGTCACTGACAGTGTGAAGTGCTGTTATGCGTTCTGCGGTGGTCTAGACGATGTAAATGTGCTGTTGTACTTTTTGTGGGTGGTCACTGACAGTCTAATGTGCTGTTGTACACGTACTGTGGTGGTTACTGATCAGTGTGAATGTGCTGCTTGTACGTACTGTGGGTGGTCACTGACAGTGGAGATGTGCTGTTGTATGTACTGTGGGGGTCACTGACAGTGTAGGTGTAACTGTTATACGTACTGTGGGTGGTCACTGACAGTGTAGATATTAACATTATATGTACTGTGGGTGGTCATGACTGTGAATATTAACATATACACACATACTGTGGGTGGTCACTGACAGTGTGAATGTGCTGTTATATATACTGTGGGTGGTCACTGACAGTGTGAATATGCTGTTAGTACATTCTGTGGGTGGTACTGACGGTATGAAAATATGCTGTTGTATGTTCTGTGGGTGGTCACTGACAGTGTAAATGTAGCTGTTAACATACTGTGGGTGGTCACTGACGGTGTGAAAGTGCTGTTGTACGTTCTGAGGTGGTCACTGACAGTGTAAATGTACTGTTATACGTATTGTGGGTGGTCACTGACAGTCTGAATGTGCTGTTATACATAACTGTGGGTGGTCACTGACAGTGTGAATGTGCTGTATATGCACTGTGGGTGGTCACTGACAGTGTGAGTGTGCTGTGTATGCAGTTACTGTGGGTGGTCACTGACAGTGTGAATGTGCTGTTATACATACTGTGGGTGGTCACTGACAGTGTGAGTGTGCTGTTGTACATCCTGTGGTGGTCACTGACAGTGTAAATGTGCTGTTATACATCCTGTGGTGTTCACTGACAGTGTGAATGTGCGGTTATACGTTCTGTGGGTGGTCACTGACAGTGTGATTGATGATGCTGCTATACGTACTGTGGGTGGTCACTGACAGTGTGAATGTGCTGTTGATGCGTACTGTGGGTGGTCACATAGAGTGTGAATGTGCTGTTGTACGTACTGGGGTGGTCACTGACAGTGTGAATGTGCTGTTATGGTACTGTGGGTGGTCACTGACAGTGTGAATGTGCTGTTGTATGTTCTGTGGGTGGTCACTGACAGTGTGAGATAATGCTGTTATACATACTGTGGGTGGTCACTGAGAGTGTGAATGTGCTGTTGTACGTACTGTGGGTGGTCACTGACAGTGTGAATGTGCTGTTATACATACTGTGGGTGGTCACTGACAGTGTGAATGTGCTGTTGTACATACTGTGGGTGGTCACTGACAGTGTGAATGTGCTGTTATACATACTGTGGGTGGTCACTGACAGTGTGAATGTGCTGTTGTACGTACTGTGGGTGGTCACTGACAGTGTGAATGTGCTGTTATACATACTGTGGGTGGTCACTGACAGTGTGAATGTGCTGTTATACGTACTGTGGGTGGTCACTGACAGTGTGAATGTGCTGTTATACATACTGTGGGTGGTCACTGACAGTGTGAATGTGCTGTTGTACGCACTGTGGGTGGTCACTGACAGTGTGAATGTGCTGTTGTACGTACTGTGGGTGGTCACTGACAGTGTGAATGTGCTGAGTATGCTGTTGTACGTACTGTGGGTGGTCACTGACAGTGTGAATGTGCTGTTGTACGTACTATGGGTGGTCACTGACAGTGTGAATGTGCTGTTATACATACTGTGGGTGGTCACTGACAGTGTGAATGTGCTGTTGTACGTACTGTGGGTGGTCACTGACAGTGTGAATGTGCTGTTATCATACACTGCTAGGTGGTCACTGACAGTGTGAATGTGCTGTTGTATGTACTGTGGTGGTCACTGACAGTGTGAATGTGCTGTTGTACATACTGTGGGTGGTCACTGACAGTGTGAATGTGCTGTTGTATGTACTGTGGGTGGTCACTGACAGTGTGAGATGTGCTGTTGTACGTACTGTGGGTGGTCACTGACAGTGTGAATGTGCTGCTACGTTCTGTGGGTGGTCACTGACAGTGTGAATGTGCTGTTATACATACTGTGGGTGGTCACTGACAGTGTAAATATGCTGTTGTACGTACTGTGGGTGGTCACTGACAGTGTGAATGTGCTGTTGTACATACTGTGGGTGGTCACTGACAGTGTGAATGTGCTGTTATACATACTGTGGGTGGTCACTGACAGTGTGAATGTGCTGTTGTATGTACTGTGGGTGGTCACTGACAGTGTGAATGTGCTGTTGTACTATGTGGGTGGTCACTGACAGTGTGAATGTGCTGTTGTACGTACTGTGGGTGGTCACTGACAGTGTGAATGTGCTGAGTATGCTGTTGTACGTACTGTGGGTGGTCACTGACAGTGTGAATGTGCTGTTACATTCTGTAGGTGGTCACTGACAGTGTGAATGTGCTATTGTACATACTGTGGGTGGTCACTGAGAGTGTGAATGTGCTGTTGTACGTACTGTGGGTGGTCACTGACAGTGTGAATGTGCTGTTGTACGTACTGTGGGTGGTCACTGACAGTGTGAGTGTGCTGTTGTACATACTGTGGGTGGTCACTGACAGTGTGAATGTGCTGTTATATGTACTGTGGGTGGTCACTGACAGTGTGAATGTGCTGTTGATACGTACTGTGGGTGGTCACTGACAGTGTGAATGTGCTGTTATACATACTGTGGGTGGTCACTGACAGTGTGAATGTGCTGTTATACATTCTGTGGGTGGTCACTGACAGTGTGAATGTGCTGTTATACATACTGTGGGTGGTCACTGAGAGTGTGAATGTGCTGTTATACATACTGTGGGTGGTCACTGACAGTGTGAATGTGCTGTTGTATGTTCTGTGGGTGGTCACTGACTGTAAATGTGCTGTTGTACATACTGTGGGTGGTCACTGACAGTGTGAATGTGCTGTTGTATGTACTGTGGGTGGTCACTGACAGTGTAAGTGTGCTGTTGTACGTACTGTGGGTGGTCACTGACAGTGTGAAAGTGCTGTTGTACGTACTGTGGGTGGTCACTGACAGTGTAAATGTGCTGTTGTACGTTCTGTGGGTGGTCACTGACAGTGTGAATGTGCTGTTGTACATACTGTGGGTGGTCACTGACAGTGTGAATGTGCTGTTGTACGTACTGTGGGTGGTCACTGACAGTGTAGATGTGCTGTTGTACTTAGTGGGTGGTCACTGACAGTGTGTGAGTGCTGTTGTACGTACTGTGGGTGGTCACTGACAGTGTGAATGTGCTGTTATTGTGCGTACTGTGGTGGTCCTGACTGTGAATATGCTGTTATACATACTGTGGGTGGTCACTGACAGTGTGAATGTGCTGTTATATGTACTGTGGGTGGTCACTGACAGTGTGAATGTGCTGTTGTACGTACTGTGGGTGGTCACTGACAGTGTGAATGTGCTGTTGTACATGTACTGTGGGTGGTCACTGACAGTGTGAATGTGCTGTTGATACGTACTGTGGGTGGTCATGACAGTGTGAAATGTGCTGTTGTACGTACTGTGGGTGGTCTGACAGTGTAAATGTGCTGTATACATTATGTGGGTGGTCACTGACAGTGTGAATGTGCTGTTGTACATACTGTGGGTGGTCACTGACAGTGTGAATGTGCTGTTGTACGTACTGTGGGTGGTCACTGACAGTGTGAATGTGCTGTTGTACATACTGTGGGTGGTCACTGACAGTGTGAATGTGCTGTTGTACGTACTGTGGGTGGTCACTGACAGTGTGAATGTGCTGTTATATGTACTGTGGGTGGTCACTGACAGTGTGAATGTGCTGTTATACATACTGTGGGTGGTCACTGACAGTGTGAATGTGCTGTTATACGTACTGTGGGTGGTCACTGACAGTGTGAATGTGCTGTTATACATACTGTGGGTGGTCACTGACAGTGTGAATGTGCTGTTGTACGTACTGTGGGTGGTCACTGACAGTGTGAATGTGCTGTTGTACATACATGAGTGGTCACAACAGTGTGAATGTGCTGTTGTACGTGCTGTGGGTGGTCACTGACAGTGTAAGTGTACTATTACATACATACTCGTGAGGTGGTCACTGACAGTGTGAATGTGCTGTTATGTTCTGGTGGTCACTGACAGTGTAAATATGCTGTTATACATACGGGTGGTCACTGACAGTCTAGATGATGCTGTTGCACATACTGTGGGTGGTCACTGACAGTATGAATGTGCTATTATATGTACTGTGGGTGGTCTGAAACTTACAGTGTAGTGTGCTAGTATGCTGTTGCTACGTACTGTGGGTGGTCACTGACAGTGTGAATGTGCTGTAGCGTACTATGGGTGGTCACTGACAGGTGTGAGTGTGCTGTTATGCATACTGTGGGTGGTCACTGACAGTGTAAATATTAACTGTGATACGTACTGTAGGTGTTCACTGACAGTGTGAATGTGCTGTTATGCATTCTGTGGGTGAGGCACTGACAGTGTGAGTGTGCTAGTATGCTGCTATACGTGCATGGTGGTCACTGACAGTGTGAATGTGCTGTTATCACGTACTGTGGGTGGTCACTGAGAGTGAGAATGTGCTATTATGCACGTACTGGGGTGGTCACTGACAGTGTGAATATGCTGTTATACGTAATGTGGGTGTTCACTGACAGTGTGAATGTGCTGTTGTATGTTCTGTGGTGATCACTGACAGTGTGAATGTGCTGTGGACATACTGTGGTGGTCACTGAGTGTGAATGTGCTGTTATACGTACTGTGGGCGGTCACTTGACAGTGTGAATGTGCTGTTATACATACTGTGGTGGTCACAGAAAGTGTGACTGTGCTGGTATGCGTACTATGGTGGTCACTGACAGTGAATATGCTGAGTATGCTGTTATACGTACTGTGGTGGTCACTGACAGTGTGAATATTATGCGTACTATGGTGGTCACTGACAGTGTGAATGCTGTTATACATACTGTGGGTGGTCACAGACAGCGAACTGCTGCACGCTCTGAAGTGGTCACCAATGAGGAATGGCTACATACACACTGTGGGTGGTCACCGACGTGTGAGTGTGCTGTTGTGTACTGTGGGTGGTCATGACAGTGTAAATGTGCTGTTGTACATACTGGTGGTCACTGACAGTCAGATGCTGTTGTATGTACTGTGGGTGGTCACTGACAGTGTAAAGTGTGCTGTTGTACGTTCTGTGGTGGTCACTGACAGTGTGATGCTGCTGTGAGTTCTTCAAGTGGTCACTGACAGTGTGAAGTGCTGCTATGCACGTTGCAGGTGGTCACCGACAGTATGAAATGTACTGTTATACGTTTGTGGTGGTCACTGACAGTCTGAATATTAACTGTTACATACTGTAGGTGGTCACTGAAGTCGAATGTGCTGTTACCATACTGTGGTGGTCATGACAGTGTGAATGTGCTATTGTACATACTGTGGGTGGTCACGACAGTGTGAATATGCTGTTATGTACTGTGGGAGGTCACTGACAGTGTGAGTGTGCTGGTATGCTGTTGTACGTACTGTGGTGATCTGACAGTGAATGTGCTGTTGCATTCTGGCGTGGTCACTGACGGTATAGATGTGCTGTTGTATACTGTGGGTGGTCACTGAGTGTGAATGTATTATGCGTACATGGGTGGTCACTGACAGTGTGAATGTGCTAGCGTACTGCGTGTGATCACTGACAGCGTGAATGATGTTGCACGTACTGTGGGTGGTCACTGACAGTGTGATATGTATTATATGTACTGTGGGTGTTCACTGACAGTGTGAATTGCTGTTATGTTCTGTGGGTAGTCACTGACAGTGAGATGTGCTAATGTACATACTGGGGGAGTCATAAAAGTATGACTACAATATTATACATACTGTGGGTGGTCACTGACAGTGTGACTGTGTATTATACATCCTGTGGTGGTCATGAAAGTCTTGAATGTGTGTCATACTATGGGTGGTCACTGACAGTGTGAATATGCTGTTGTATGTTCTGTGGGTGATCACTGACTGTACATGTGCTGTTGTATAAACTATGGTGGTCTATGACAGTGTGAATCTAACATTGTATGTACTGGTGGTCACTGACAGTGTAAAGTGTGCTGTTGTAAGGACTGTGGGTGGTCACTGACAGTGTGAAAGTGCTGTTGTACGTTCTGCAGGTGGTCACAACAGTGAGAGTGTGCTCTTGTACTTTTGTGGGGGGTCACCCACAGTCTAATGCTGTTGTACACACTGTGGGTGGTGCTGACAGTGGAATATGCTGTTATAAGACTGTGGTGGTCAATGCAATGTGAATGTGCTGTTGTACTTGTGGGTGGTCACTGACAGTGTGAGTGCTGTTGTACATATGTGAGTGGTCATGACAGTGAATATGATGTTATATGTACTGTGGGTGGTCACTGACTGTGAATCTGCTGTTATCGACGTGGGTGGTCACTGACAGTGTGAATGTGCTGTTATATGCTGTGGTGGTCACTGACAGTGTAGTGTACTGATATGCTGTTGTACGCACTGTAGAGGTCACTGACAGTGTGAATATGTATTGTACATGCTGTGGGTGGTCACTGACAGTGTGAATGTCCTGTTGTATGTTCTGTGGGTGACGACAGTGTAAATGCTGTTGTACATACTGTAGGTGGTCACTGACAGTGTGAATGTGAACTTGTATGTACTGGGTGGTCACTGACAGTGTAAGTGCTGTAGCACAAACTGTGGGTGGTCACTGACAGTGTGAAGATACTGTTATACGTTCTGCGTGGTCACTGACAGTGTAAATGTGCTGTTATACGTTTGTGGGTGGTCAATGACAATCTGAAACGTGTACATACTGTAGGTGGTCACAGCAGTGTAGATATGCTGTTATATATGTACTGTGGGTGGTCACTGACAGTGTGAGTGTGCTAAGTAATGCTGTACGTACTGTGGTGGTCACTGACAGTGTGAATGTGCTGTTATACGTGCTGTGGGTGGTCATGACAGTGTAATGTGCTGCTATACGTACGAACAATCTGGGCCTCCATTGGGAGGCTGGCCTCACCATTTGAGAACCACTGAGATAAATGAACTGTGTAGAAGGTGAAGGTCTTAGGCTGATGTCTACTTATTGTGCAAATGGACACAACTGTAAATGAGAGTTTCTCTCAATTTGCTTTCCAGTGAAATCTGATGATGATAAAAAAATTAACTTTGGCCTGAAGCCCTCCAGTAAAGTCAAGTTCTTGAAGTCTGTCTGACTGTCGAGTGTATTCTGCTCCACTATTTAAGGTGCCCACATCCACCAATTCCAGCAGTTCCACCATATAACTCAGTAGATACAGGCATTCCCTAAGCCATGCTTGTCCCCATTCAGGGCAGTGACACAGGTCAGTCTTAGAGTTGCTTGAAGGAGGGGACTGCATTTACTTTCTTCACAAAGTTTTAAATGGTACAAAAACAATGTTAACTATCAAAACCTAGGGTGAAAATGCCAACCTGTCAATGCAACAGGAGTGCATCTGCTTGCAACGTCAGAGACCTGGCTTAAGGAATGTGCCTGAGCAGTCAGGGGCTGGCATCAGGGAGGGGGATCAAACACCCCAGAGGGTATTCACAGGGCAGCTGCCTCCACTGCTGTACTACCACCTCTGGGCGCTACTTCACACACTGCCTGTGACCCAGGATAGGGGACGTGCCTGGACAGTCAGGGGCCAGCATCGGGGAGGAGGATCAAACATCCCAGAGGGCACTCTCAGGGCAGCTCCACTGCTATACTACCACCTCTGGGTGCTACTGCATATACTGCCAGTGACCCGGTTAGGGAACGTGCCTGGACAGTCAGGGCCAGCATCGGGAGGAGGATCAAACATCCCAGAGGACACTCACAGGTTAGCTACCCACTGCTGTACTACCACCTCTGGGTGTTACTGCACACACTGCCTGTGACCTGGGTTAGGGAACGTGCCTGGACAGTCAGGGGCCAGCATCAGGGGAGGGGATCCAGCATCCCAGAGGGCACTCTCAGCAGCTACCTCCACTGCTGTACTACCACCTCTGGGTGTTACTGCACACACTGCCAGTGACCCGGTTAGGGACGTGCCTGGGCAGTCAGGGACCAGCATCAGGAGGGGATCCAGCATCCCAGAGGGCACTCTCAGGCAGCTACCTCCACTGCTGTACTACCACCTCTGGGTGTTACTGCACACACTGCCAGTGACCCGGTTAGGGGATGTGCCTGGGCAGTCAGGGACCAACATCAGGGAGGGAGATCAAGCATCCCAGAGGGCACCTCAGGGCAGCTACCTCCATTGCAGTAGTACTAACTCTGGGTGTTACTGCACACACTGCCAGAGATACAGGTTACAGAACATGTACGGACAGTCAGGGGCCAGCATCATATAGGGGGAACAAGCATCCCAGAGGGCACTCGCAGGGCAGCTGCCTCCACTGCTATAATACCACTTCTAGGTGATCACAGGTTGCAGTGAATCAGGAGCAGCTTGGGGGGATGGCTGGTACCAGGCTACACACTCTTGTGTCCATGGGAAAGGGATGAAGAAAAGTGGAAAACCCTGGCCAGTAGTAGGATGATGATGATGTGGCCACCTGCAGGCACCACTCCAGTAAAGTGACTCTCCTTCAAGCTGGATCCCAAGTTACCATTGAAGTTAGGGAGTTCCACCACCCCTGTCATGGGGGCCAGCATTGAGAGATGGAATACTGATAAGTCTGTGAGAAGCTCAATGACAGAGCTGGGGAGGATGGACTACAAGGGAGCATGACCAGTGCAAGGGGGTCTTAACAGGGCTGCAGCTATGAATCCTGGGGCCCCGGACAAGTCACTTGGAATGGGCCCCGTTTCCCAAACCAGCTAATGACAGAGGTAATGCCAGCTCCAGGAGGCTCCTCCTGAGCCCGGGGCCCTGACAACTTCCCCACTTACTCCATTACTGCTGCCCTGGGTCTTAACAGAGCAACCACCCCAAAAATGAAGGTAAATACTCAAATTATCAGGCTCTCAGTATGTGGGTACACATGTCCTTTAAGCACATTTTGGACCTTGGGATGCTCTGAAATTTCAGCAGCAAGTCCCAGAGATGCTCGCACCACAAGGTCCAGGAATCCCATGACTGCTGCTTTAAGAAACAGCATGCTCTGAAATACAAAGAACCTACCCCAAAGGCCACTGGCAATCAAGACAAGTTTCAAAGAACTATGCAATTACACATGCCACCATAATGCAAAGCATCATGGGATATATATGCAAATTACCATGACATTTTAGTCTGGTTCAGCATTAAGCAAGAATGCATGGTGCTGAAAGGCCTCTCACACAATTTGCAAAGGGTGTAAACAGAAAGACATAGACTCGTGTTTTGTCCTACCAGGACACATCAGTGTGCCTCATCTGTATCACACCCTAGCGAAAATGAACCAGTCCTAAGTGGGTCATACAGGATAGCATCATGGTGAGCCCCCAAAACACAAAAAACAAGCTAAAAGATAAAGAACCTCACTGCAGAAGCACTTAAGCAAGGGATATCCAGAAGGGCATTGGCAATAAAACCAAGTTTCAAAGAACTACAAAATTACACATACCACCATGATGCAAAGCATCATGGGATGAAGATGCAAATCACCATGAAATGTTAGGCTGGTTAAGCTTCAAGCAAGAATGCATGGTGCCGAAAGGCCTCTCACACAATTTACAAAGGGTGCAAACAGAAAGACACAGACACATTTTCCATCCTACCAGGACTCATCAGTGTGACTCATCTGCATTTTATGGGTTAGAGCCAAAAAACAAAAAATAAGCTACAATTTCATGATGCTTTCCATTATGGTGGTATGTGTAATTCTGTAGTTCTTTTTGAAACTTGGCTTTCTTGCCAAAGCCCCTTGGGATAGCTGCTTAGAATAGATTGCCAGCAGAAGTGATGGAGACAGAAAAGGTAGGGGGGGACTTCAAGCATGCATAGGATAGACATAAGGAATATCAGTGCAAGAGAAAGGGCAGCTCACGGTCACAGTGCATTAGTTGAAAACAAGTAATTAATAAAATGGAAAAAACTAGCACTTATGCAGAAGAATCTAGTGCTAGGACACACTCATCGTGATACAGCAAAACAAGTGTAACAGCAGGCCAACCCCACCACCAAGTCTCAACCTTTTGCACAACCTAAGGGAGACAGAAATGCAACAGTAGGCCAATCCCTCCACCTAGTCTTCACCTTTTGTGAAGCTGCAGTTTTCAAGAGACATTGCTGCCCTCTAGTTCCCAGGATTTATACACAGTGACTTAAAAGCAAAGCAGAGGAACAGCTAACATTTAAAATGCAGTGCTATGTGAGATTTAAAAACACTAGGTCAGTATTTGCTGAAAACTGATGCTGCCATTAGTAGAATTGGATAAGAGCTGAAAATGCATTACTCTTTGATTGGAGACAAAGAAAACAGAAACAGCATGCTGAAAAGAGAATAAGATTATTCCAATTACTCCATGGACTCATTACGTTATTTTAAAATTGATGACAGCCTAGAGAACTGTTTCAGATTATCACAAAGAAGAATTATGAAAACATACCGTTAATAATTCTGCTTGCAGCTTGATATAGGACTCAGTGTTGCCACACCGAACAGTAGCTGTTGGAGTTGACTGTGACAGAGAATGAACCATGCCTCGACCACGACCATGCTGAGAACCTCTACCTCGACCACATCCACACTGAGAACCTCTACCTCGACCACGTCCATGCTGAGAACCTCTACCTCGACCACATCTATGCTGAGAACCTCTACCTCGACCACGTCCACGCTGAGAACCTCTACCTCGACCATGCCCATGGTGACAACCTCTACCTTGATGACGTCTACATGTTCCTTGAGTACTGATGACTGGATCTCTAGCCAGAATTTCCTGCACTGGTTCAACTGTAACACCTAAATCCATGGGTTGTGGCCAGGAATAATCATGATTTTTGACACTGGAGATGAAGGAGGATGATGAGTACTAGAGAGTATTGAAGCAAGAAAACAAAACACAATTAATAAATGACATATTCACAGACAGTCACTGAACATCTGCAGTTGTCATTCCTCACCTTGAAAAGCACACTGACCATAATCTAGACGTGCACAGCAACCATCTTAAATATAATAAGCATGGACACACCTGAACAATGTCGACATGTGCACCACTGCAAAAAGTAACCCTCTGTGTCTGTCAACAGTCACTGTCAGATGTACAAGATAAGAAAACACATTGATGCTAGACAAGGACATACTCTGAACACACAATCTAGCCAATGTAAAATTTTACAGTGCTGATTTCAGTTATGGCAATTGGTTTTAAATCTCAATTAAACTCAGTTCAACAGAGACAACATTGCAAATTAGGTATTTTATTAATACAGTTTCATGTAATCTAGGCCAAGCCAGATCTTGATGCAGCAGCCAAAGTAGTGCACTGAGAAACACAACTGGGACATGGACACACTGTACTCCATAGCAGTGTGCTGAGCACCTCCATAGCAGTGCACTAAGCAACACAACTGGGACATGGACATACTGTGCTGCATAGCAGGGTACTGAGCAACACAACTGAGGCATGGACATACTGTGCCATAGCAGTGCACTGAGCAACACAACTGGGACATGGACATGCTGTGCTCCATAGCAGTGCACTGAGCAACACAACTGGGACATGG
Organism: Neoceratodus forsteri; assembly: GCA_016271365.2. Taxonomy (NCBI): domain Eukaryota; kingdom Metazoa; phylum Chordata; order Ceratodontiformes; family Ceratodontidae; genus Neoceratodus; species Neoceratodus forsteri. The sequence goes on from JADMNL010000038.1 coordinate 42,108,628, forward strand.
ACATACTGTACTCCATAGCAGTGTGCTGAGCACCTCCCATAGCAGTGCGCTAGGCAACACAACTGGGACATGGACATACTGTGCTGCACAGCAGGGTACTGAGCAACACAACTGAGGCATGGACATACTGTGCTCCATAGCAGTGCACTGAGCAACACAACTGAGACTTGCTGCTTGAGGCTGCCTTGCCAGTTGTTAGAAGTGTCCCCCAAGGATCGATCTTAGGCCCCATTTTGTTCTCATTATATATTAATGATCTTGATTCAAATATATCTACATCCAATCTGCACTTTTTCATGGATGATACCATGCTGTATACCTCAGGCTCATCGCTTTCTGAAGTCAAGGGAGTGCTTCAAGCGGACTTTGCGCAACTTGAGCATAATCTAATAAAGGCAAAGCTTCTGCTTAATGCCAAGAAGACTAAAGCGATGATATTTTCCCGTAGTGCTGCCACAGGCCCCCCCAATACCCTGCCCCAAGATTTCATTGTTACCATGCTAAATGAGCCTCTGGAAGTTGTTACCAAATTCAATTACCTAGGCATCTGGATTGACAACAAACTCTCTTTCAATGACCATATCGAAGATGTCTCAAGAAGGCGAAAAGCCAGATTAGGTTTCTTCTTTAGAAATAGGCCCCTCTTCCCCCTTGAAATTCGGAATAAGCTCGTCCAGGCCACTTTTCTCCCCCCTTCTCGACTATGGCGATGTAATCTACTCCTCTACCACTGGCACAAATCCAAGTAAACTAGACATCCTTTACCACCGTGCATTACAGTTCATTACCAACTCCCCTTACCATTTGCATCATTGTGACCTATATGCAGCTGTTGGATGGACATCTCTCACTACTACACGTTTGCTCCATGCTGGTCTATGGACTCTTAAACTGCTCCTGCACAAATTACCCGAGCTATCTTTCATCTCTCACTAGTATTTCACACAGTGCATACTCCCTAAGAAAATCTGACTTTATTATGCTTGACATTCCGAGGACACGGACCTCCTTTGGTAAACGTGCTATTGCACATGCCCTTCCCTCTATTTGGAACCAATTACAGACCGTACTGAAACTAACTAGCACAGTTTCAATTAACTTCTATAAAGTGCTATGTGCAGCTGAAATAAAAGATACCTGCAACTGTCATTAAGCCTCTTTCCCCATGTGTGCCATGTGCATCCTTTGGTAAGACCATAATTGCTTTGTGCATATTAACTACTTATTGTTTGCACTTCATTTATACTAAGAAACAACCCCACCCACCAGCTCCTGACTCATATCTACTACCTTGCTGCAGCAATCTAATTCCTGCTATCCCTTCCCTCCCTACTCCTGGCTCTGTCTATATATACTTCTCTGATCACACTATCTAACCATTCCTACCTCCCCTATCCATTTTATTCTGCGTTTGTCCCATCTGCCAAAATGTATTTATTGCAAACACTAGTACCATGCTTCAAGTATCAGCATGCTATCTATAAGTCGCCACCCTACATTACTTTAGTTATTACCATCTGCGGTCACCCCAAGTGGTGTCATTGAATGTTTATCTTGCTTGTATTATGTGATGCTTGCATTTATGTATATATTGTTTATTAACTATTTATGTATGTATGTTGTGTAAGTCTATATGTCACAGGACCTCCTTGTGAATGAGCTTGCTCAATGGAGTTTTCCTGCAATAAACTTGAAACTTGAAACTTGAGAAGTGCATACTGTGCTCCGCAGCAGTGCACTGAGCAACACAACTGGGACATGGACATACTGTACTCCATAGTACTGCACTGAGCAACCCAACTGGGACATGGACATACTGTGCTCCATAGTAGTGCACTGAGCAAAACAATTAGCAGATGGACATACTGTGCTCCATAGCAGTGCACTGAGCAACACAACTGGGACATGGACATACTGCACTCAATAGCAGGGCGTGGAGCAACACAACTGAGACATGGACATACTGTGCTCAATAGCAGGGCACTGAGCAACAAACTGGGATATGGACATACTGTGCTCCATAGCAGTGCACTGAGAAACACAACTGGGATATGGACATACTGTGCTCCATAGCAGTGCACTGAGCAACACAATTAGCAGATGGACATACTGTATTCCATAGTAGTGCCCAGAGCAACACAACTAAGACATGGACATACTGTGCTCCATAGCAGTGCACTGAGCAAAACAACTGGGATATGGACATATTGTGTCTCATAGCAGTGCCCTGAGCAACACAACTGAGAATGGACATACTGCTCCATAACAGTGCACTGAGCAACACAACTGAGACATGGACATACTGAGATTCACAGCAGTTCACTGAGCAACACAACTGGGATATGGACATACTGAGCTCCATAGCAGTGCAGTGAGCAACACAACTAAGACATGGACATATTGCACTCAATTGCAGAGCACTGAGCAACACAACTGGGACATGGACATACTGTACTCCATAGTACTGCACTGAGCAACCCAACTGGGACATGGACATACTGTGCTCCATAGTAGTGCACTGAGCAAAACAATTAGCAGATGGACATACTGTGCTCCATAGCAGTGCACTGAGCAACACAACTGGGACATGGACATACTGCACTCAATAGCAGGGCGTGGAGCAACACAACTGAGACATGGACATACTGTGCTCAGTAGCAGGGCACTGAGCAACAAACTGGGATATGGACATACTGTGCTCCATAGCAGTGCACTGAGAAACACAACTGGGATATGGACATACTGTGCTCCATAGCAGTGCACTGAGCAACACAATTAGCAGATGGACATACTGTATTCCATAGTAGTGCCCAGAGCAACACAACTAAGACATGGACATACTGTGCTCCATAGCAGTGCACTGAGCAAAACAACTGGGATATGGACATATTGTGCTCCATAGCAGTGCCTGAGCAACACAACTGAGACATGGAATACTGCATGCTCCATAACAGTGCACTGAGCAACACAACTGAGACATGGACATACTGAGATTCACAGCAGTTCACTGAGCAACACAACTGGGATATGGACATACTGAGCTCCATAGCAGTGCAGTGAGCAACACAACTAAGACATGGACATATTGCACTCAATTGCAGAGCACGGAGCAACACAACTGGGACATGGACATACTGAGCTCCATAGCAGTGCACTGAGCAACACAACTGAGACATGGACATACTGTGCTCCATAACAATGCACTGAGCAACACAACTGAGACTTGGACATACTGCCCTCAATAGCAGTGCACTAAGCAACACAACTCAGACATGGACATAATGTACTTCATAGCAGTGCACTGAGCAACACAACTGAGACAAGGACATACTGTACTCCATAGCAGTGCACTGAGCAACACAACTGAGACATGGACATACTGTACTCCATTGCAGTGCACTGAGCAACACAACAGATATATGTACATACCGTGCTCCATAGCAGTACACTGAGCAACACAACTGGGACATGGACATACTGAGCTCCATAGCAGTGCACTGAGCAACACAACTGAGACATGTACATACTGTGCTCCACAGTGGTGCACTGAGCAACACAACTGGGACATGGACATACTGTGCTCCGCAGCAGTACACTGAGCGACACAACTGGGACATGGACATACTGTGCTCCAGGGTAGTGCACTGAGCAACACAACTGGACCATAAACATACTGTGCTCCATAGCAGTGCACTGAGCAACACAACTGGGCCATAAACATACTGTGCTCCATAGCAGTGCACTAAGCAACACAACTGAGACATGGACATACTGTGCTCCATAGTAGTGCACTGAGCAACACAAGTGAGACATGGACATTCTGTGCTACATAGCAAAACACTGAGCAACACAACTGGGACATGGACATACTGTACTCTGTAGTAGTGCACTGAGCAACACAACTGGGACATGGACATACTGTACTCCATAGTAGTGCACTGAGCAAAACAACAGAGACATGGACATACTGTACTCTGTAGTAGTGCACTGAGCAACACAACTGGGACATGGGCATACTGTACTCCATAGTAGTGCACTGAGCAACACAACTGGGACATGGACATACTGTACTCCTTAGTAGTGCACTAAGCAACTCAACTGGGGCATGGACATTCTGTTCTCTATAGCAGTGCTCTGAGCAATACAGCTGAGACATGGAGATGTTGTACTCCATAGTAGTGCACTGAGCAACACAACTGAGGCATGGACATACTGTACTCATAGCAGTGCACTGAGCAACACAACTGTAACATTGACATACTGTGCTCCATCGCAGTAGACTGAGCAATACAGCTGGGCCATGGTCATACTGTGTTCCATAGCAGTGGACTGAGCAATACAGCTGGGCCATGGACATACTGTACTCTATAACACTGCACTGAGCAGTGTAGCTGGGCCATGGTCATACTGTGCACCATAGCAGTGCAGTGAGCAACACAACTGGGCCATGGTCATACTGTGCTCCCTAGCAGTGCACTGAGCAACACAACTGGGATATGGACATACTGTACTCTGTAGTAGTGCACTGAGCAACACAACTGGGACATGGACATACTGTGCTCCACAGCAGTGCACTGAGCAACACAACTGGGACATGGACATACTGTGCTCCATAGCAGTGCACTGAGTAACACAACTGGGGCATGGACATACTGTAATCCATAATTGTGCACCGAGGATCACAACTGGGACATGGACATACTGTACTCCATAGCAGTGCACTGAGCAACACAACTATAACATGGACCTACTGTGCTCCATCGCAGTAGACTGAGCAATACAGCTGGGCCATGGTCATACTGTGTTCCATAGCAGTGGAACTGAGCAATACAGCTGGGCCATGGTCATACTGTACTCTATAACACTGCACTGAGCAATACAGCTGGGCCATGGTCATACTGTGCTCCATAGCAGTGCAGTGAGCAACACAACTGGGATATGGACATAATGTACTCCGTAGTAGTGCACTGAGCAACACAACTGGGACATGGACATACTGTGCTCCACAGCAGTGCACTGAGCAACACAACTGGTACATGGACATACTGTGCTCCATAGCAGTGCACTGAGTAACACAACTGGGGCATGGACATACTGTACTCCGTAGCAATGCACTGAGCAACACAACTGGGGCATGGACATACTGTGCTCCACAGCAGTGCACTGAGCAACACAACTGGGACATGGACATACTGTACTCTGTAGTAGTGTGCTGAGCAACACAACTGGGACATGAACACACTGTGCTCATCATCTTTGTCTCCCACACTATTTCATTACTAACTCATGACCTCCTCAGTTCTACTTTCTTACGAGGCCTCTGACAAGTTCAGCCCCCCCCCCGACTGCTCTTCTCATGGGGACGAAAACTATAACATAGTACTCCATCTTTCCGTAGATGTTGTCATCGCTGATTCACACTCTGTCACGCAATATTAGGCTTCCTTTCTTCTTCTCTGCAGTTCGTAACCTTGCTCATCTGTTTTCTTACCCTTACATTAGGTAAATGTTCCCTGTTTGTTTGTTTTTCCCTTACTAGACATGGAGCCTTTGTAAATGAGCTTCTGGCTCAAAGGTTACTGTAATTCTGAGACTTAAATAAATCAATAAATCATTGCTCTGCAGCAACCAGCCATGGATGAGAAGTTGTTTTATATGTGAGGGAATCAATCCTATTAACAGAGTTCTAGGGACTCAGGAAGGAAAAGGAGTGTCAGGGTGGTGTGGAGGGTCACCATGGACCCAGGCTCCTGGTACAATATATGTACCATGGTTGTGAATGTAACCACAGCACAGGGACTCAAGTTTGGGCAGATGAATAAGAATGTCAAGTAGTATATACTGCTAGACTGTGACTTCAAGCTGCCAGACGTGCACTGTTGCCGTTAACTTCAGCTTCTGTGAGGAGTTAATTGTCATTCTTTACTTACGTACAACCAGTTTTTCCTAGGCCACTAGTCAAAGAACATCCCATGGACGAGGCAGGCTGCCAGAGTAGTCAGACCCCTGACTACCAGCAATCACCATACAGTGCAGTTTAACATTGAGACACGGACAGTGCTTAAACAGACACAGATAAAAGATGTTTTACTGCCTTAGGGAGTGTTTTGAAGGTGGTCATTGAAATAGAAGGACAGAGGCTGAAGATAGATGTGGGAAAACGTATGGGAGGGCATAATTAAAGAAACCTTCACACTGCATGCAGAAAGTGAGCAGAGAAGTAAAAAGAAACCACTACATTTCTCTAAAGAAGTAGCAAAGGTGGGGAAGGACTTGGGAGTGGCATAAGGAAGCACTGCATGAAGATGACAGGGACATATAACTAGTAAAGCACAGTGAAGCAGGCACAGTGGTGATTGATGCGAGGGTGCAGACAGGCAAAAGGATCACAAAACAATGCTCATTAAAGAGGAATCCTCGCATGTCCTGCAGGAATGCTGCAGGACACTGAGGTACCTGTCAAAATGCACTCCGGAGGACAGGTCCTCTGCTTCCACAGTGCCAACCTCTGAGCGCAATAGTGTGAACAGGTAACAGACAGGGTAACCCTCCTGTCTGCCTTTGGGTCTGAATCACCTTTAGTCTCAAGTTCTGAGGGGGATTCAAACTGTGAACCTTATGCTAGCGTACCCAAATGTACAGGCTCAGATAATATTCTCTTCAGGGGGATGCAATATATCTTTCACCTAAAGGCACCTAACCAGGTATCCAAAATGAACCCTTAAAACTCTATAAAATACCTTAGGTATATTCTTACCTTTCCCAGTTTAGTAACACCATCAAGCTTTTGAACAGTTGTCACACTTAACCATCTATACATCACATGCAAAAAAGAACTTGAGCAGACAGTCAGGTAGTCTTGTAAATAATATATTTACTAGAAATGGATATACATATGAAAATGTAACACAGAACAATGTATCAAAGAGCATACAATCACTTAAATGAAAAACAAAAACTACAAACTCCTACCAACATACAGTTAGATACTTTTCTATCTAATGTATTAGCTCTAAGTGTTTTAGTTAGATCTGTGTTTCTACAGTTTCAAGATGGAATGTAGCTAACAAGTTCAAACAACGATGCAGTTTAAAACTGTGTTTCCACACCCTTCTATAAGTCATCTAGCTCCTCCTTTTAGAATATAAAAATATACAAACGATGATTTTCCTGTCAGGAGATATTTTAAATACTGTGATTTCAGCAAAAACTAATTTCCTAAAGCCTTTCCTTTGAACTGGAGGCAGGTTTCTTATTTTCCCCAAGGAACATCCAAGGTTTTACAACTCTGCCATACATCACTTAGTGTAAATATATCCAACAGAAATTTAAGTCATGTTCTGTCCTGTAATAAATGCATATTTAGCTTCCCAACTTCAGAGGCAGGAGGTCATAAAAAGGCTATAAAGTGCAACTTTTTGAGGAAGTTAATTTCATTAGAGATCTCCTGGTCAGTTCCTGTAACTGAAACCTGGTGGAGGGGGACACCCATGGCACAGGATGTCTCATGTTTGACAATCACATACCACATTCTAGATTACAAATATCATAGAACAGTCATAACCAGCTGGTCAAGTGTCACAGTCCCCATTAAGAGAGATGCAGTTAAAGTGAAAATCTCAACATGCTTACTAGTCCAAAATGTAATTGTTTATCCGGCTGATCATGCAAACATCCACCCATCAGGATTAATCAGCACATCTTTCAGTGTCCCCTACTGCCAGCCCTAGGATGATGTAACCAATGAACGGAGCTGCGGGGGATCTGTATATGCCGGCAAATCAGTTAAAAGTGTTTTATTTTGAAGGAGTATATGATCGCACTTATTTGGGACAGGGAGCTCCTGCCACTCGAGGACTGACCTTTTCTTAAATCTGTTGCAACAGTTCTTCTATTTCTTAGCCCAATCTATCCTTTACAGTTTCTAGTCCATAAGGATGGCCACCTATGGGCACCCCTTCCCTTTTCTTGACTATGCTATGGTGTCCTCTGTAATTTTCTTTTCCCTCCTCAGGTTCTCGTGACAGAGAGGTTATTGTGGTGACCTCCAAACGTATGTAAAACAACTTGTGTTTATTGTTGTTGGATTTAGTATGTAATAGCACTATGTCATAAAATACCTTGATGTATATACCTTATGTTTAAGAAACCTGTAAATGCTGAAAATAACATAGCACTAGGTGTTTTTGATAATGGCAAAATGAACTAGAGGACTATTATAGAAATTAAGTTAGTTGTGCTATTTAAAATGCATATACATTGCTGTAAACTGAACAAGTCTGAAATGTCATGGTAATGTGCATATATCCCATGATGCTTTGCATTATGGAAGTATGTGTGATGCTGTGTTGCTTTGAAACTTGGCTTATTGTCAGTGCCCTTTGGGGTAACCCATGTTTCGGTGCTTCTGCACTGAGGTTCTTTGTTTTTAGCTTGTTTTTTTTATTTTAATTTGAGCCCCCACTACCCAAGAAAAACAAGGCCCGCATAGGGGTGGAGGTGAATTTCAACTGCCAAGTTAGGTCAAAGATCAGTGTCAGTAGGAGCTGGCTAAGTGCAGAGAAAGGACATACATAGTATGTTGCTGCAAACTGATGTACTGAAGAAGGAATATGCCATTGCTTAAGTTAATCCTCTGTATTTTGAATAAACATCACACACAGAATGTGTGTTGAACCTGAAGTTTGGTGTCTGGTCCATCTGTTATCCCACAACCCCTCCACAGACTTGGTGTTAGAAGTGGGATAACTTACTGGAAGCATCTGGACTGGCCGACTAGGGATGTTTTCTGGTGGATATCGCCTCAGATATCCCAGGTGGACTGATGCACCAGGAATTGCCAGAGGAGCACCCAGAGAAGAATGTCTGTGGAGTTCTGACCAGAACCATGGCTGACAGATGGAGAGAAGCTGCTGCTTGGACTGGACCTGGGAGCTCGGAGGAAGGTCAAGCCTGAAAATGATGAAGAGATGCAAAGGGATGAGACAGACTGGAAGTGTGAAGACAGCACCCACGAGTTGGATATCCTGATGAGGATGATCCACTGGATGAGTGGGCAATAGCTGGTGGCAGACCAAATATGCAGAGAGGTGGAACACCAATGCCAGGTACTCGAGAATTCCCTGCTGGAGAGTTTGGATAAAGAGTTGGAGGAGAATTTTTCATGGGCTCAGCTTGAAGAGGACTGAGCAGGATAGTGCTTCGTTTCCTGTGTTCCCAGGATGTTACCTGCTGGAGGCTGGAGATGCAAGTATGGAACTTGAATGTGAGACCCCAGGTAAGACTGTGCCTAGTAATACTGTGCTGGGGTTGAAGACTCCAAGCAAGCAAGAAGAAGCCTATGAGGCTGAAGGGACTTTTCCTTGTATTGATGCAGCTAAATCTATTAACTGTATTGACTGGGGTATACTGCATGATAAAAATGCTAATGTTGCCAAACTGTTACAGTATGTTAAGGTTCAGAAGGGTAGAGGTCATTAAAGAGAAAAAATGTCACCCTTGGAAAAAGGTAAAACTCTCACATAGGTCACAAGGTGCTATATGGTAACAGATGGCTGAAAATAGCACAATGATTAAAAGGATGTTTATTAAAACACCCCAGAATTAAAAGGTTTAGGATCCTGCTGTTTAACATTGCAGGGTATTCAGCATGGGAGGTTCCTTGGCTTCCTGCAGGTTTCTGTAGAGACCTGTCTGGGGATAAGATGACCAAGGATTTGGGGTCATAGGTTGTAAAAGGTTGAAGTAGGAGAGTAAAAACTACTGTTGCTCCTTCCATATTCCCGCAGACACTTTATGTAACACAGAGGGGTCAAGTTAGTTGCAGGCAAAGCCAGATGTGGCTCTACAGTGGTCCCTTTCTGGAGGCAAAAGTGTAGCATGTTTGGTCAAGGCGGGCCTGATGTCAAAGAAAGAGGTATCCAAGGGTAGACAAGGAGTCTGAGGTGGCACATGTGTTTTATTCTTTTCTGAGTGAAAACCTACAAACGAGAAGTGGGTGGAAAATAGATTGGAACCTGTGTTGGGGTAACACCAAAAGAGTGTCTACCCTCAGGTGTATGTATCAGTAGCAAGTGAAATGAATGAATCAAGAGACACAGTGGGTTTATTTAGAGAGGTTGAACCTAGGACTGGGCCCCTGCTTAAAACTAGTATGTCTGGTGGGATTGGAGCAGGCAGTTACTCACCCCAAAGAACGTCTTTCTATGGTACTGAACTGTACAGTTGTCCAGATATTCAGTCAGTAAAATATGATGGACTTTCCTAAAAGGAGATGGAAAAGAACGTTAGTCTCTGCTTGAGAAATGTGTTAATGCCTCAGGGTAAAGAATGATGATGTCCACAATGTTTATGATGGAATGTTTATCATTAATAGGGACCCTGAGACAGAGCTTCTGAAGATGTACAGGTGGAAGCTCCATCCCTTCCTGGAGCAGGAAGGTGGTAAGCAGTCTGCAAAACTGCTTCCCTCTTAAGGTGGGGGATATGTGACAGGGAGCTCTGGCCACGCTTGAGGGAGCTCTGGCCACTCTTGAGGACTGATCTTTTCTTAAATCTGTTGCAACAGTTCTGTTTCTTAGCCTAATCTATTTTCTACAATTTCTAGTCCATAAGGTTGGCCACCTATGGGCACCACCCTCCCCTTTCTTGCCTATGCTATAGTGTCCTCTTTAATTTTCTCTCTCAGGTCCTCATACAGGGAGGTTATTGTGGTGACCTCCAACCGTATGTAAAACAGGTTGTGTTTGTCATTGTTGGATTTAGTATGTAATAGCAATATGTCATAAAATACCTTGGTGCACATACCGTCGGTAAGATATTCAGACTGTGCCAGGCTGGGGCGCAAGCCTCGGCGCAGTGCAACTGGGATGCACCACGGCATGACCTGGGCGATATTCAACAGTGCTGTGCCATGGTTCAGCACCATGGAATATAGCACAGTGGCTGCCCACATTGCGCATGGCACAGTGGCACTGTGCCAGCACAACTGGCAAGTGAGAAGCAGGGGGATGCACCAGCACAAATACGGTTACACTAGGCACAGGAACTGCAATATTCAGCAGTGGGTATGCAAATGGGGCCATTTGCATGTTATTATGGCCCCATTTGCATGCAGGTGTGCCAATCCCTGGTGACTTGCACCTGGCGCCCTGCCAGGCTGCAGCCATCGGGGACCGATGCCCCCTGCCCCTCAGTGGCAAAACGCCCCAATGCCCATTCACGGACTATGTAATAGTATCAACATTCCTGATGGTCCAGTGGACTGCTCTCCTGCCCCGATCGCAGGCTATGTTATATAACTATCATCCCCGGTGGTCCAGTGGACCAAATCCTTCCCGATTGTGGGCTATGTAATATAATTATCATCCCTGGTGGTCCAGTGGACCAAATCCTGTCGATCGCGGGCTCAAAATAAAGATATATATCCCTGCTGGTCCAGTAGACTGAAGCCTGCCTGATCGCGGGCTCAAAATAAAGAAATATATGCCTGGTGGTCAGTGGACCACTTCAAACCATTCGCGGGCTATACATGAAAACACCCTGGTGGTCCAGCAGTACCCCCTCCCCCACCCACCCACGAGCCCACCACCCCTGCTCCCCGGTCCAGCGGCAGGTGGCGCTCCCCACCTGCAAGCTGCCCGGCTGCCGCCCGACTGTCAGCATACAGTACAGCTGTACACCCATTGGTCACAGGCGTGGAGCCAATGGGTGAAGCAAACTCATACTGTACTACACAGTCCCGATATGTAAATGGATCCATTCACATATCAGGACTATGTAGTACAGTACACTCTGCAAATCCATTGGCCCACGCTGTGGATAAATGGGCGTACAGCTGTACTGTATGCTGTCAGTCGGTGGGCAGCTTGCGAGTGGGGAACTGCCACCCACCGCTGACCGGGGGGGAGTGGGATGGCGAGGCTCAGTGGGCGGGTGGGGAGGAGGGTACCGCTGGACCACCAGGGTGTTTTCATGTACGTAGCCCGCGATCAGGTTTGGGAGTGGGTCCACTGGACCACATGGATATATATCTTTATTTTAAGTCCGTGATCAGGCAGGATTCGGTCCACTGGACCACCAGGGATGTTAATAATATTACATAGCCCGCAATCAGGCAGGATTCAGTCCACTGGACCACCAGGGATGATAATTATATTACATAGCCCGCGATTGGGCTGGAGAGAGCAGGTCCACTGGAGCACCAGGGATGTTAATAATATTACATAGCCTGCAATTGGCCTGGAGAGCAGGTCCACTGGACCACCACGGATATTGGACCTTTCAAATGAATATCTATGCCCACGATCGGGCATTGGGGGGCACTACCATGACAGATGGTGCAGTCGGAGCTCGGGTGGCCACCCACAGCCGGCAGCTGCCGTGTTGCACCCTGCAATATGGCAGCTCACCAGTGGGTGGCCGGCAGTTGCTCCTTTTTTTCTAGGCTCAACTGTGTGTGGTGCAAGTAGGGGTTGCGCCTGCATCTGCTCAGCACAACCCAGGCTGAATATCGGGATGTACGGAGTATGCATGGGCATGCCCCCCCACTTGCGCTGCATACATTACTGATGCACCCCGGCGCATCGGGATTTGTGCCACGCACTTTCCTCTTTTGAATATCGCACTGGGGTGCATCAGTGGGTTGCATGTGGTGCAACTGTGCTGTGCCATGCGCAACCCTTTTGAATATCCTGGCCCTTATGTTTATGAAACCTGTAAATTTTGAAAATACCATGGCACTAGGTGTTTGTGATAATAGTAATAAGTACTAGATGACTATTGTAGAAATTAAGTTAGTTGTGCTATTTAAAATGCATGTACATTGCTGTAAACCGAACAATTCAGAAATTTCATGGTGATCTGCAAGTATCCAATGATGCTTTGCATTATGAAAGTATGTGTGATGTACGTTTCTTTGAAACTTGGCTTATTGTCAGTGCCCTTTTAGGTAACCCATGTTTCAGTGCTTCTGCACCGAGGTTCTTTGATTTTAGCTTTTTTTTTTGAGACCCCACTACCCAAGTAAATTAGGCCCACATGGGGTGAGGCTGAATCTCAACTGCTATGTTAGATCAGAGATCAGTGTCAGTAAGTGGTGGCTAAGTGCAGAGAAAGAACATAGCATGCGTGTTGCTGCAAACTGATGTACCAAAGAAGGGATATGGCACTGCTTAAGGTAACCTCTGTATTTTGAATAAACATCACACAGAGATTGTGTGTTGAACTTGAAGTTCGGTGTCTGGTCCATCTGTTATCCCACAACCCCTCCACATTATTCTATCAGTACAGATCGCACTAACTTAATCTCCCCTCCCCAATTCTTTTTGTTTTTTTCTTTCTCCCAGTACTATGATCCAGCCTCCTTCTCTGTTCTGAGTTGGCCTTGGAGGTGGCAGTGACAGTACGTAGTGACAGTGACTGCAGCTCTCAAGCTGCCAGCACTGCCCTCATGGGCAGGAACCTCCTGCAGTTTGGGCAGTGGCTGAACACCCACATGTTTGTACTGTATACTAATGATCACAGTTTTACAGTGTATTGGGAGAATATTACATGGCCAAGAGTCTTTTACAATTGAGACAGTGGCTGATCACCCACGTTTGCACTGTATATTTATTAATGCCAGCTTTGAAAGCGTATTGGGGAATGTTACATGGCCAGGAACCTCCTGCAATTGAGACAGTGGCTGATCACACACATGTTTGTACTGTATACTTATTAATGCCAGCTTTGAAAGTGTATTGGGGGATGTTACATGGCCAGGAACCTCCAGCACTTGGGGCAGTATCTGATCACCCACATGTTTGTACTGTATACTTAATCTCAGCTTTCAAAGTGTATTGGGGAATGTTACATGGCCAGGAACCTCCTACAGTTGAGACAGTGGCTGATCGCCTACATGTTTGTACTGTATACTTATTAATGCCAGCTTTGAAAGTGTATTGGGGAATGTTACATGGACAGGAACCTCCAGCAGTTGGGACAGAGGCTAATCACACACATGTTTGTACTGTATACTTATTAATCTCAGCTTTCAAAGTATATTAGGGGGATGGTACATGGCCGAGAGCCTCCTACAACTGAGACAGTAGCTGATCACACACGTTTGTACTGTATACTGCACTTATTAATCATAGCTTTCAAAGTGTATTGGGGAATGTTACATGGACAGGAACCTCCTGCAGCTGGAACAGTGGCTGATTACCCATATGTCTGTACTGTATACTTATTAATCACAGCTTTCAAAGTGTATTGGGGGGATGGTACATGGCCAGGAACCTCCTGCAGTGGGACAGTGGTTGATCACCCACACGTTTGTACTGTATACCATTTAATCACAGCTTACAAAGTGTACTGGGGGAATGTTGCATGGCCAAGAGCCTCCTGCAGTCAAGACAGTGGTTGATCACACACATGTTTATACTATATACTTACTAATGCTAGCTTTCAATGTGTATTGGGGGAATGTTACATGCCGAGAGCCTCCTACATTTGAGACGGTGGCTGGTCGCCCACATGTTTGCACTGTACACTTATTAATGCCAGCTTTGAAAGTATATTGGGGGAATGTTACAGAGCCAGGAACCTCCTGCAGTTGGATCAGTGGTTAACATAGAGAATAATGGATGGGGAAGTGTGTGATATGAGAATTTAATCCACACCTGAGGTGTGGATTAAATTCTCATTTCAAACATTTCCACATCTTTATTTTTTATAATTGCTGTTTACCAATTTTTTTGCAGCCTGACTTCTGTCATACATGTACACATACTGCAGGCTTACTTCTGTCACACACACACACACACACACACACACACACACACACACACACACACAGTCTCTCCCTGTCCCTCTCTTTCCAGAATTGACCGTTTGATTTTGCTGTTTATTTTTTGAACTAAACTTACAGTTTTCTGCGGGGACCGTGCTAGTCATCCCAGGACCCGTTCCTGATTGCGCCCGATAGCCTGTGTACAAAGCGAACAAAGTGCAGAATCAACCAGATAAATATTTTTTATTTTACCCTGCTAGGTAGGATCAACCAGATAGACTGGGGAACGTGGCAGAAAATTACAAAGAGCGACAAGTCTGTTTGTGGCAGCTCCTCGGTAACAGAAAGATGGAGCCGCCATGTTTTCAGAACTGTTCGGACCGCCCACCTAGAATACGGGAGCCAATGAGGGAGCTGTGTATTTTGCTGAACACAGCACATGAAGGCCGTAATAACCAGTGGGTTATTACGGCAAATATCAACCTGCTTTGTCAATAGAAAAAAATGCTGGCCAGTAATTATATAGAAATATAGAATTGGACGGCAGATAAGGACCGCTTGGCTCACCCAGTATGCCCATTTCCCTACCTAATGGATAAGCTGCAAATCCTAGTTAACCAACAGCCTACTTCTTCCTACCTCCACCCACTAAAATTGCCTTATGTCTGTCCCATGCATTCTTGAAATCCACCACTGTTGTTGACTCCACAACCTCCTCAGGGGGGCTGTTCCATGCATCCACAACCCTCTCCGTGTAAGAATACTTCCTCACATTACCTCTGAGCCATCCCCCCTCAATTTTCAAATTGTGCCCTCTTGTTCTTGCACAACTCTTTTTCTGAAAGATGTTACCCTCTTGGACTTTTGTTGATTCCCATGAGGTACTGAAGTTTCTATCATGTCTCCCTTCTCCCTCCTTTCCTTGAGGCTATACATATCAAGCTCCTTAAGTCTCTCTTCATATGTCTTCTGGTGCAGACCCTGCATCATTTTAGTTGCTCTCCTCTGGACTGCCTCCATCCTGTCTATGTCTTTGAGGGACTGGGTCTCAGAACTGCACATTGCTCCACTTGGGGTCTCACCAGCTGTCTGGGCAGAGGGTTGACAACTTCCTGTTTTCTACTGATAATGCCTCTCCCTATGCATCCCAGTACGTCCCCAGCCCTCCTTCCTGCCCTCTCACATTGCTTGCCCACCTTTAGGTCATCTGATATGACTACCCCCAGGTCCCTTTTCATTTTTGTTGCTGTTAGTATCGCACCCCCCATTGTGTTCTCTTCCCTGGTTTTTGTTTCCCAGGTGCATTACTTTGCACTTCTTTGCATTGAATCTAAGCTGCCATGCATTTGACCATTCCTCCAGCCTTGCCAATTCCCTTCTCATCCTTTCCACCCCACTTTGTGTATCAACTCTGTTGCAGATCTTTGTGTCGTCTGCAAAGAGACATACTTTTCCTTCCAGTCCTTCTGCAATGTCACTTATAAAGACATTAAAGAGGACTGGTCCTCATACTGAACCCTGGGGTACCCCACTAGTAACCCCCTTTCTTCAGAGTGGACTCCGTTTACTATTACCCTCTGTGTCCTGTTGTCCAGCTAATTCTTTACCCAGGCTACCATCTTGGGACCCACTCCCAAGCTGGCCCACTTGTATATTAATCTTTTATGTGGAACTGTGTCAGATGCCTTGCTAAAGTCTAGGTAGGCCATGTCCACAGCCCCTCCCTGATCTACTACTTTGGTCACCCAGTCAAAGAAATCTATTAGATTCGTCTGACATGACCTTCCCACTGTGAATCCATGCTGCCTTGAGTTCTGTGCCCCAATGGCCTCTAGGTACTCAACAATTCTTTCCTTCAGAAGTGATTCCATCATTTTCCCAATCACTGAGGTTAAACTAACAGGTCTGTAGTTTCCTGATTATGCCCTGCTCCCACTTTTGTGAAGTGGAATAACATCTGCCCTCCTCCAGTCCTCAGGCTCCAAACCATCCTCCCCTGATCCTTCCATCATTTGTTAAAGATGGTAGTCAGTGGTGTCACTAGTGCTACCCTTAGTTCTTTTAGAATTCTGGGATGAATCCCAACAGGCCCCATTGCTTCATCCACCTTCCAGTTTTAAGAGTTCTTTCAGAACCCTTTCTTCAGTGAATAGGCTGGTATCAACCCCCGCATCTAAAGTGTTTCTATTGTTTGGTTTAGGTACCTCCCCCTCTTTGTTTGTGAATACTGAGCAAAAATATTTGTTTAGTATCTCTGCCTTTTCACAGTCACCCTTTGTCCTCCACCTCTCCCCTTTATTAAGCCTCACTATCCCTCCCTTGGTCTTCCTTCACTCCCTGATGAAGGTTTTATCCCCCTTCTTAAGTGAGTTGGCTATCTTTTCCTTGGTTTGGGCCTTTGTTGTTCTGACTGCCTTCCCTGCTTCCTTTTGCTTTAATTGATACAATTCTCTGTTCTGCTTCTTCTGTGATTCCTTGTACTTCCTTAATGCTTTCTTTTTCTCCCTAACCTTCCCTGCCACCTCCTTTGAGAACCATAGTGGTTTCTTACATCGTTTTGTTTTGTTTATTATCTTCACACAAAGTCTTGCTGCCTCTGTGATGGCAGTTTTGATTATTCCCCATTGTTCTTCCACCCCTCCTTCCTGTCCATTTGCTAGTGCATTCCTTAGGCACTCACCCATTTTGGCAAAGTCAGCCCTCCTGAAGTCCAGTATCTTTGCCTTTGTATGGCTTGACTCTACTGCTGTGTTTATTGTGAACCATACTGTACAATGGTCACACACATGTTTGTACTGTATACTTATTAATCTCAGCTTTCAAAGTGTATTGGGCAATGTTACATGGACAGGAACCTCCTGTAGTTGGGACAGTGGCTGATTGCCCACATGTTTGTACTGTATACTTATTAATAATAGCTTTCAAAGTATATTCTGGAATGTTACATGGCCAGGAACCTCCTGCAGTTGGGACAGTGGCTGACTGCCCACATGTTTTAATCAGGTTTTAACTGAAATATTTGAATAGTTTTGTGTGTGAAATGAGTTCTACATGTTAAAAATTACTACTTTGAGTTACAACTGTTACTTGGGCTGTGATATTGTAACTTTTGGGGCTTGGGAACACTTGTTTGGCAGTGATAATTAGAGTGAAATTTAAATGTGATGTTTGCCTAGTGTTGGTAAGAGCCCTCCCACCCACCCTGTTTTGTAGGTTTTCTTAAATACTGAAAAGCCACTGGGAGTTGGGATTGAAGGGCTGTGTATTTCTGTTTGGGACTGAAATTTGAAGCAACAGGAACTGGTGGGCCTGTGACATCATATGGTACCTGATGTCTGCATACACACACTGTTAGTGGGACTGGACACACCGGACTGTATGTGTTGTGAGACTTGGGAACTTTATTGGTGGGGTTGAAGTGGGTTTGTAAATAACTGCAGTCAGTATAGAGAGAAACTGTATTCCAGGAGAAGGGACTGAGAGAAAGGGGATGTGCCATTATAAACAGAGGGACAAACAGGGTGGCCATATTCCACCATGGCAGGCATCTTGGAAGGGTTGTAGGCTGCACAGGCTGTGGGATGTAATAATTCTCAGTTGGGCCTGGGAGAGGGCTGCCACTCCGTAGACAGCTATCTTGTATCAGGGTGGAGGTATATATTGTTAAGGAGTAAGCTGGGGAGCTGGGGGTGTCAAGGATAAGGGGTGTGGATATGGGCAGCAGAAGGGTGGGTCTGAGGGGAGGCTGGGGCAATGCTCTGAAATTACAGGACGTTATGTTACAGCAAGCAGGAGGGGGGTATTAGGGACAGAGGACCCTTAGATAGGGATGTTGACGCTAAGGGGAAAGCGTACGGGGTGAACATTCCAAATACAAAGAGAGTGGAGGGGAAAGAGTCAGAAGGGGCTGCTGTGGGGAAGCCTAGTAGAGCAGACATTGAGAAGAGAGGGGCTGTTGTGGGGAAGCCTAAAACAGCAGACTGTGGGAATGGAGCTCCTAAGGAGAACAGAGCAAGAGGGGAAGAAGAGGGGCAGTTTAGAGGTGCAGTCAGGGGAAACTCGGGTTACTTGATGGAGGCTGACATAGAGTGTCACAATAAATTTGAGCTACTAAGCAACCTAGAGGGGGAGGAAGGGGTTGGAGGAAATGAGGAAACTGATACAGATGCCGAGGGAAGGGAGTCGGATACCCATAGGGCATCACAGACTGGCAATGGAAAGGATTGAAATAGTCCCAGAGGGAGAAGGGGAACCATAAATGTTAAGCAGATGGGGGAGATGCAACATATTGCAGACATGAGGGAGGAGAGCATGACTGGAGAGAAACTGGGAGACAAGGAGGTGGGAGAGGAGCCCCCCTTCAGCAGGGGGGTCAGTACCAAGGATGGGGCCCTAGCTAAAGGGGACCCACAGAGAGCCTCTGGAGGCAGGGGTACTATTACAAGGGGGGAGGATGGTGGTGTGGGGAAGGGGAAACCATCATGGGCAGGATAAATGGTTCGGATAAGAGAGGATTAAAGGGGACACCTATTCAGAGGGGGTTTGAGTTAAGTGGGCAAAATAACGAGGGAGGCAGAAAGGGGAGGGTGACAAGGGGGGTCTCTAATAAGGCAGGAAGACTCCCATGGAATTGAGATCACCAATAAAGGAGGGGATGTGGGGCTGAGAGGGCATAGAGGAGGTAACCATGAGGATGATGGTGGTGTTAAGGTTCTGTTATTGGGAGACTCGATGATTAGGGATATCCAGTGAGGAGGGGAGGCGTGGATGCCATAGCCAGGTGAAGGTGAGTGAGTATCTCTGGGCTGACAGTGCACAGAGCAAAGTTCATGGTGTACGAACTGGTTAGGGATTGTGGAGGGAAACCGGATTTCCTGGTGCATTTGGGAACTAACGATCTAGAGGGAAATAGCGTTTTGGAAATCCAATCAAGGTTCCAAGAACTTGCCAGAGTCTGTTAAGATAATGGATGTAACATTTCCTTTTCGGAGATATTGCCAGTACCAAAGGCCTCAGTGGAGAAAAAATGAAGATCACAGAGGTTAATGACTGGCTCAGGAAGTGGGGTGAAGAGAGTGGGTTGGGGGTGTTAGGGAACTGGAAAGGAGGTTTGGGAGGATAAGGGACTGTCGCCAAGGACAGGCTTCATCTTGCCCCATTAGGGAAGGAAGTCCTTAAACAGGGGATGGCTGACTACATTCAAGAAAGGTGGGGTTTAAACTTGTGAAGGGGGAAGGGATAAGGGAGGGGCTGACCAGAAGCCCTCTCCTCCAGAGGAGGGGAGTAGCCTTCAAACCCATGGGGAAGGGGGGAAACAGACTGGGTGAGGAGGTTTCAGGAGGAGCAGAGGGAGGATGGAAGTATAAGGAACCTGGGTGAGGTTCGACAAAGGGGATAAGGGGTGGGGGTTGGTGTTAGTAAATGCCAGGAGCTTTGGAAACAAGTTGCCAGAGTTCCAGGCCATGCTGTTCGAGGGGGGGTGGATGTGGCAGAGGTCACGGAGACATGGGCCAACAAAAACCATGACTGGGACTTAAATATGCAGGGGTACACTATGCTTAGGAAGGATAGAAAGGAGGGCAGAGGGGGTGGAGTGGCTATGTACATTAGAGATGACATAGAAATTGCTAGGGTAGAAGAGGCAGAGGGAAACGTGGAGGCCTTATGGGTCACCTTACGATCCCCAGCAGGAGATAAGTTCAAGCTGGGTGTAGTATATAAGCCCCGCTGGGATGAGTGATGTTCTAGAGGATGGTTTGCTGGACAACATCATTGCCCAGTGTGGACCAAAAGGGGAAGGAGTGGAGTTGATGGGGGACCTTAATATGCCAGGTACTAACTGGGGAACCATGTCCTCTAAGGTGGCCAAGGAGCAGAGGCTGCTGGACGGCTTCCAGGATGTGTTCTTAACACAGCATGTGATGGAGCCCACAAAGGAGGGGCATGTCCTGGACGTGGTTCTGGCAGATGGGGATCTGGTAAGGGACCTGGTTGTAGAGGACCCCTGACTGGGAGCGACCACAATACTGTCTGGTTTCAAATAAGCATGGGGAGATCTAGGACACTGGCAGTGGACTTCAGGGAGCAGACTTTGTGGGCATGGTAAATATTCTCAAGGATCACTTGAAGGATTACATCAATGACAAGTGTGGAAGGGAGATGGGAGCTCATAAACCGGGACTTCACGAGGCAGTCAGGATCTGCGCTTAAGTTGAACGTAAAGGAGCAAGGTTATATAAACCATGCTGGTGGTCCAGTGAGGTACAGGTAGCAGTCAGAGAAAAGAAGGCGCCTACAAAAATATAAAACAACAAGGGGATAGGGATAAAGAAATGTACCATCTTGCATCTAGAAAAGTCACCCAGATGGTGAGGGGAGCAAAGTCCAGTAAAGAGCAGCAGCTGGCTCAGGGGATACATGGAGGGGAAAAGGGGTTCTTCCGGTACATTGGGGAGCGGAGAAAAACTAAGGGCCATCTCAGCATACTGAGATCAGAAGGAGGTGGGTGGAAGAGGCGAGGGACCAGGCAGAGGTATTTAATGAGCACTTTGTCTCTGTGTTCACTAGGGAGGGGGATGGGATATCTACAAAGCAAGGCACGATGGGGATAGAAGCGGCAGTGAGTGGGATAAGGGAGCAACAGAAATGGAGCAAGAGGGAGGAGAGGTACTCCAGGGGTGTCACATCTGGACAAGGATAAAAGGCCAGTAAGGTGGAGGGACTGATGATGCTATCTCCACCAAAGGGTGTGGTTATCCCTCAAGGCCCTAAAGAAAGACAAATCTCCTGGGCTGGATGGCATTCAACCGAGAGTACTATGGGAATGGCGGACATACTGGCTGCACCCTGGCAGAGCTCTTCAACAGGTCACTTGAGACAGGGAGGGTGCCTAGGGATTGGCGAGGGCACATGTGGTGCCAATCCACAAGGGGGTCGAGGAAGTACCAGGTAACTATAGACCCATCAGTTTGACCTCGGTGGTGGGAAAATTAATGGAGAGTATACTAAAGGAACGATTGGGGGTGTACTTGGAGGAGGTGGGAGGTCTGGATAGTCGGCAACATGGGTTTGTACCAGGTAGATCATGTCAAACCAATCTTGTGGAGTTCTACGAATGGGTAACATCAGAACTGGACAGGGGAAAGCCTGTGGATGTATTATTCTTGGACTTCAGCAAGGTGTTTGACTCTGTCCCCCACAATGGTCTGGTTGAGAAACTGATGGGTAAGAGTAGGCCCTTTGATGGTCAGATGGATTGAAAACTGGCTAGCTGGACGCACCCAGAGAGTGGTCTGTAGGGAGCCCTGAACCCCAGAGAGGTCGGTAGTGAGTTCCAGAGGCTCCGGTCCTGGGTCCGATCCTGTTTAATGCATACATATCTGACATCAGGGAGGGTATAGGTGTGAAATGAATCTCTTCGCTGATGACTCCAAGATGGGAGCAGTAGTTGAGGGAGAAGAGGAGGTCGGCCCTGCAAGGGACCTGGACACCCTGGAAAGCTGGTCCCACACATGGAAATTAATTTCAATATCACCAAGTGCAAGGTGTTGCATCTTGGGCGGGAAACCTAAACACAGGTACACCCTGGGAGGCGCTGAGCCTCAATAGGGAAAAAGACCTGGGGTCATGGTGGATGGCATGTATGAATAACTCTGAGCAGTGCAGGAGAGCGGCTAGCAAGGCAAACAGGATGTTGGGATGCATCGTAAGGGGGATCACCTCTAGGAGCAAGGAAGTGATTTTGCCACTGTACAATGAACTGGTTAGACCACACCTTGAGTACTGTGTGCAGTACTGAAGACCACACTTGAAGAGGGACATACAGCTCCTGGAGAGGGTACAGAGGAGGGCAACTAAGATGATACAAGGGCTAGGGGATTTGACATATGAGGACAGACTTGAGGAGCTCTGCCTGTTTTCATTGGAGGAGAGGGGAGACGGGGGGACATGATTGAGGTCTTCAAGTACCTCAAGGGAATAAATAGGGTAAACATGGAGGGGATCTTTAGACTAAAGCAGGGAGGTATTACCAGAGGACATGGTTTGAAGTTGGAAGGAGGAAGGGTGAGGGGGAAAGGAGGAGGAGTTTTTTCACTGAGAGGGTGGTGGACCCTTCGAATGCACTGCCTGTCAAGCTGATTCAGAGATCCACAGTGGAGGGCTTCAAGAGAGGGTGGGACAGACACAGAAAGTGGACGTATCAGATGATGGCCTGTCCCAGGGGGTGGGGATGGATGATAGGGGTTTCTGGAACACAAGGGGAGGGCCTTGGCACCCAACTAGGGATCTGAGGTTCGAACAGACTCGCTAGACCATAAGGTCTAATCTGCTGGCAAATAGTATGTTAGTATGCTTGCACTTTATACTAATTTATCACAGCTTTCAAAGTGTGCTGGGGAATGTTACATGGACAGGAACCTCCTGCAGTTGTGACAGTGGTTGATCACCCACATGTTGGTACTGTATACTTATTAACCCTTAGGCTGCCGCCAACAAGATATCTTGTCCTAAAAACCTATGCGTTCTAAATCTTCCAGCAGCCTAATGGTTAATAATAGCTTTCAAAGTGTATTGGGAATGTTACATGGCCAGGAACCTCTTGCAGTTGGGACAGTGGTTGATAGCCCACATGTTGGTACTGCATACTTATTTCTCACAGCTTTCAAAGTGTATTGGGGAATGTTACGTGGCCAGGAACCTCCTGCAGTTGGGACAGTGGCTGATCACCCACATGTTTTGTACTGTATACTTATTAATCACCGCTTTCAAAGTGTATTGGGGAATGTTACATGGCCAGGTTCCTCCTACAGTTGGGACAATGGTTGATAGCCCATGTCTGTACTGTATACTTATTAATTACAGCTTTCAAAGTGTATTGGGGAATGTTACATGGCCAGATGCCTCCTACAGTTGGGACAATGGTTGATCTCACGTGTGTACTGTATACTTATTAATCACAGCTTTCAAAGTGTATTGGGGAATGTCACATGGCCAGAAACCCCCTACAGTTGGGACAATGGTTGATTGCCCACGTTTGTACTGTATACTTATTAATCACAGCTTTCAAAGTGTATTTGGGAATGTTACATGGCCAGGAACCTCCTACAGTTGGGACAATGGTTGATCGCCCACATTTGTACTGTATATTTATTAATCACAGCTTTCAAAGTGTATTGGGGAATGTTACATGGCCAGGAACCTCCTACAGTTGGGACAATGGTTGATCGCCCACGTTTGTACTGTATACTTATTAATCACAGCTTTGAAAGTGTATTGGGGGAATGTTACATGGGCAACCACACATTTATATCTGTTGGTATCACATCCAAACTTAATATTATCATATCGTATAATAAACGCACTTCCAACTTGAAAAAGGGTTTGCATGCTGTGAAAAACTGGAGGGGGTGCTGCACCTACAGTGTATAGATCCAGGACAGCATCCAATACATTACAATACACTACACACAAGTACACAAGTGAAAAGTGAACAACAGGGTTAAGTCTTCAAGCAATGAAATATTGCTAAGTGAATTTAGGAGTCCAAATCTCAAAAGAAATTGTTATTAAAGCAGCTTTATTGCACATAGAAAATCCAATAATAAAAACATACATAGAATGGCCTGCTCTAGTCCAGCAAGCCAGCCACCAAAAAAACCCAGTGCTTTACGAGACAGGCTTCCTCATGTATCACATCTAAACTTGGCATTATCACACTGTATATTAAATGCACCCAGCACCCTGTGAGGTAACATGGCATTATCAGAATCAGTACACAACAATCATTCGTAGCTTTATAACAGCAAGTATCTCATATGACTTAACAAGCATCTATTCTAAGCCAGTAAGCACCTAGGAAAACACAGTACAATAATCCAAAGACTTTGATATAGTATTGAGTATGAATGAAAAAAGATCAGCACCCAGCCCAGGAAGATACAACATTTTATTAAATGCCAGTGCAAAAGTGCAAAATATTGGCTCGGCACCAAAACGGTGTGGGCCGGCGGTGAAACATTCATACGATTCACTCAGTACAGCATACCAAGCTTCATCAGAGATGACTGGCTAGTATTCATGTTGCCATTAAACACATATAAAACCATGTGCAACTACTACACAAACTTGTGCCCTCCAATGATTTATTTATTTTATTTATTTGAGTTCTGGTAACCGGGTAAGTCCACTGAGATAATTACAGTCCCTTTTTTAGGGTCGACCAGGGGGGAGGGAGCACTACATTACACAATGGTACACTGAGACAGGCAGAAAACTGTACATGCTGCAAAAGTGGATGTTCCAAGTTTATACAGAACAAAATAATACCAGGCTAACATTAAATAATAGGAGCAGTAAACCCAACAATTTACACAAAATGTACAGACATAGGAAAAAAGCAATATACACTAATTATACAGACATAGGAATAAAACAGTGCTAGAAAGTATCGAGTGCAGAGAGAGGTGCACAGGCAGCTATGACTGAAGTCACAGGATACAAATGTCCTGATTACCTGTATAACAAGGACTACGCGACTGGCAAAGTAATAGGAGTGGCAGGGAGAAAGCTTAAGGAGCAAGGCGGGAAAGAGGAAGGGGAGGACAGAAGGAGTGAGAAGAGGGAGAGGTTCCAGGAGAAGATGTGGGAGGAGAGGGGCAGGGGTAGGGGAAAACAGGAAGTTAGCATAAGCATTAGTGGTGGCAGGAGCAAGAAACAGAGCCAGAGAGAAAAGCATGAAAGTTCAGCTGGAACGTAGGGAGTGAGGAGCAGGACTAATTGAGTGCAACCAATAAAACAAGCATTTGTCAATGCCAAATGTTGCTTGCTTCTATGTGCTGTTTAGGTATTTGGAAGTCATTGGAGTGCAAATATTGAAAATTTGCAACCTAAGGAGCGCATGAGGAACTAGATACATAGATACATAGACAGTGTCGGCAGATAAGGGCCTATGGCCACCCAGTCTGCCCATTTGAGCTTGTAAGTTCAGTTTGTTTTCCTAGAAGTCTGTTTCCTCTTACCCCTGACCTCTAGAATTCCTTTATGTCTATCCCATGCATTCTTAAATCCGTGATTGTTTCAGCCCCCCACCACTGCTAGCATATCGCTAAAACAGTCATTTTAGGATTTTTTCGCAAATTTTCAACATAGTCATTTTAAGACCTCTGCTCATGAACAGTGTCACTGTGATTTTGTTAATGTCCCTTACATTGAGTTTGCACCGACTGTGCCATTGTGCGCTACATGGGCGGAAACACGTTTGGGCAGGATGTGAAAAAGACAGCTGTACTGCTCATAAGGAGGTGGGTAAAATGGCAATGTTGAAAATCTGGAGTGAAAATATTGAAAATTTGCGAACTTATGAGCCTTTAGGAACTTAGGAAACATAGAAACATAGAAGTTGACGGCAGATAAGGACCAAGGCCCATCCAGTCTGCCCATTTCTTTTCTACCTTATAAATGTACCATCGGCCTTTGCTCTGTCAGTGACCTATCTATTCATAGTCATTTGTATTGCTCCCTATGCCTATCCATGCCTGTTTGAAGCCCTGCACTGTATTCATAGCCACCACTTCTTGTGGTAAGCCATTCCATGCATCTACCACCCTTTCTGTGAAAAAGAATTTCCTCACATTCCCCTTAATCGGCCTCCTCTAATCTCATGCTGTGTCCTCTTGTCCTGCTATTTTCTTATATTTAAACATGTTAGACTCTTTCACCTTGTTTATGCCCTTAAGGTGTTTAAATGTCTCGATCATATCACCTCTCTCCTCCTTTGCTCAAGGGTATACATATTGAGCTCCGTTAATCTGTCCTTATATGTCTTCTGATGCAGTCCCTGCACCATTTTGTTGCCCTTCTCTGGACTGCCTCAATTTGGTTAATGTCCTTGTGAAGGTGTGGCCTCCAATACTGCCGCAGTACTCCAGATGGGGCTAACCAATGTCTTGTACAGAGGATTATTACCTCCCTCTTCGACTTGTGATACCCCTACTAATACCTAACTACCCCAGCCTACCTACTGCTTTAGAGGTCTGCTTGGATGATTTTAGGTCATCAGTGATGATGATGCCAAGTCTCTTTCTTCCTTTGTGACTGCTAGCAACTCCCTCCCAGCCTATAAGTGGCTTCAGGGTTTCTCTTCCCTATGTGCATGATTTTGCACTTCTTTGCATTAAATCCCAGTTGCCACTCTTCTGACCATTCTGCTAGTTTATCCAGATCTCTTCTCATTCTGCCCACCCCATCTGGATCATCTACTCTGTTGCAGATCTTGGTGTCATCTGCAAACAGACAAGCCTTACCCTCTAGTCCATCTGCGAGGTCACTAATGAAGATGTTGAATAGGACTGGCCCCAGGACTGATCCTGAGTACCCACTTGTGACTTGCATCTCTTCTGACTGTATACCATTTACCACCACTCTCTGTTTTCTGCCAATCAACCAGTTTGCCACCCAGTTGACCAACTTCTGACCCACCCGAGCCTACCTAGCTTATTTATCAATCTTCTATGTGGAACAGTGTCAAAAGCTTTGCTGAAGTCAAGGTAGGCTACATCAACTGCTCCCCTTGGTCCACCACTCTGGTTACCCAGTCAAAGAAATCTATGAGATTAGTTTGACAGGACCTTCCTTTGTAAACCCATGCTGTCTTGGATCCTGTGCCCCTATGGATTCCAGGTGTTGCACTATCCTTTCCTTAAGGAGTGCCTCCATAATCTTGCCCACTACTGAGGTAAGACTGGCTGGTCTGTAGTTCCCCGCCTCCTCCTGCTACCACTCTTGTGGAGTGGGATCACATGAGCCCTTCTCCAGTCTTCTGGGACCTCTCCTGTGCTCAGAGACTCACTAAACAATTCTGCTAATGGCTCTGCCAGTTCCTCCTTAGCTCCTTAGTACCCTGGGACGCTGCATCAGGTCCCATTGCCTTATCCACCTGAGCTTAGCAAGCTCTTGTAGGACCCTTTCTTTGTGAAGGGAGTAGTGCTCACCTCCCTCCCCCTGTGTCCATGATGCTGAGCTGTGGGCCCTGCCCTACCTTCTCTTCAGTAAATACTGAGCAAAGTATCTATTTAGGATAGATGCCTTTACAGGGTCCTCCTCCTCACATGCTCCCTTTTCTCCATTAAGCTTAGCAATACCCCCTCTGGACTTTCTCCTTTCACTAATGTATCTATAGAAAGTCTTGTCACCTTCTTTTACTGTTCGTGCTAGTGTTTCCTCAGTTTGGGACTTTGCCTGCCTTACTGCCTTACCTGCTTCCCTTAGGGCAGTTTGGTATGCCTCCCTATCTTCATCCCGCTGTGTTCCCTTATATTTTCTGAAGGCCAGCCTTTTGGCTCTGACCTTTTCTGCTACTATATTTGAGAACCAAAGTGGTTTCCTTCTTCTTTTGCACTTCCTTTTCTGTCTAACACAATGGGATGTTGCTTCAAGTATTGTATCCTTAATGCTTGCCCACTTTGCCTGTACCTCCTCACCTGTGTTTCTTTTTGCCAGGGCTAGCTTAACTCTGTTGGCCATCTTATCAAAGTCAGCTCCTCTGAAGTCCCATATTTTTGCCTTGGAACTTAGCCTGCCGCTCGTAAAACAGTCATTTTAGGAATTTTTTCACCAACTTTTCAACATAGCCATTTTAAGACCTCTGCTCATGAACAGTGTCACTGTGATTTTCTTAATTTGTCCGTACATTGATTTAGCACCGACTCGTCCATTCTGCACTGCAGGCGGGAACTACATTTTGGGTGAGATGTGAAAAATGACAGCTATACTACTCATAAGAAGGTGTGGTAAAATGGCAATGTTGAAAATATGGGTGAAAATATTGAAATTTTGAACTTCTGAGCCTGCGTGGGACTGCATAGCACTTGCCGTTAATACAGTCATTTTGGAATTTTGGCGCAAATTTTCAAAATGGGGTTTTAGGACCCTTCTCATGAATGATGTCACTGTCATGGTGGTATTCAGGCCGAAGGGTGATTTCTGAGTCACTGCGCACTCACTGCGTGAAATCACCCTTTGGCCGAGACTGCCATGACAGTATATCATTCATGAGGTCCAATAGCCATGCTTAATTGTGCAAAATCAAAAATGCCTGAGAATATGCAACAAAGTTGAAACCCCTATCTAGAGCCATTATACAGCTTACCCGCATTTCCTCAGTTCGCGGTCTGCTTTGAAGTGCAGGCGTGTTCCCGGTCCACGAAGATCGTCGTGCTGGAGTCGGAGGTAAGTATGGGGTGAGGGGTGTGGGAGGCTGGGTGTGCAGTGGGTAGATGCGGGTTGTGGGAGGGTGGGAGGCGCTCAGCGGGACCGTTTTTGTTTTCAGGGGTAAGGAGTAAAAGGCGTCGTGGGACCATTTGCCACAGCTGGGGTGAGGCTCCCAGCGCGGCACAAGGATGGGGGTTCAGCTGTCGTGAGGATTGGGCACCTCTGCCGGCCTATGGACTGATTGCCACGCTGAGGTGGGCTCCCAGCGTGGCACCTACAACTGGGGAGACACAGCTCAGCCGGCAGAGATTGGGCACCCCATCAGCTACACAGTAGGTGCGGGGGCGTGCATGCCTGCATTGGGGGGAGCTAAGCTTCTTATCTCTGCTCACTGAAGCGTAGCTCCCCCTTTTAACTGTATGCCACTGCATTTTGGAGCGTGTCATAGACAGCTCCAAAATACATTGGCTTACAGGGGCCGCGCCTGCCAGCTCACTGACTGAACTGGAGGAGGAGGTGACACACCTCCGAAATCTCAATGATGGCACTATGTTTCTTGCACATGCGTGCAAGCAACATAAAAGCTGTCTCAAAAGACAATTCATCATACATTTAGTTGTGTTTATAAACTATGTCTGGAGCTGACGCTTGGAAACTGACACAATGAATCAGGGAACAACACAGCTCATTTTTCAGAATAAATGCAAGTTGATAGTTAGAACCCATATTTGTTTACTAAGGGATAAAGTTCATTTCAAACCCTCCAGCTCTGAGGTGAGGTAAATATGTGAAAAGGTGGCCGGTGGCACTGAGGTTGAGTCGCTGGATGCCACCTCGCGCCATGCCAGTGACCTGGGAGGCGAGCTTGGGTGCTGGAGGTTGGGATCGGATTGAGTGCCCACTGGGCTGCTCTCCTATCCCAGGGGGAGGGCTCTGGGGTGTCCAGTGCACCAGCAGCCCCTGGTGGAGATTGAGGGCGCTGTTGTGCACTAGATGGCATGCTATGTCCGTGGCCCAGTGTCGGCAGGGTTGCCATATGCTGATCGGGACATGCACCACTTAGGGGAGGGAAGGCATAGCACAGAAACTAAGGTGAAAAATACCCTCCCACTGGATAGGCGATGGCTCCTCCAGTGCCACTGCCACCACACACCTAACGCTGGTTCCCGGCTACTGCCCCTTCTACCTCCCCAGGGGCCATAGCCCCTTCTGTGCCTCTGGGAGGGGTTGTAACGTCCTTGAAGATGGTGGGAAACACAGTGGGCGTAGTGCAGTCATGGCCCAAGAGATTTCCAGTCAGGAAGGCGAGAAAAAGAATTGCAAAAAAAAAAAAATATGTGAAAAGGTTGTTAGCACACTGATTTTCCCTGCACTGTGCTCAGATGCAGTGCTCTAATTACAAGGCAGCTAGCCAGGGCCCCCAGCTCTGAGGTGAGCCCGGGTAAATAAGTGATAGGGGTGTTAGCACACTGATTGCTCCTGCACTGTGCCAGGTGCAGTGCTGGAATTACAGGGCAGCTATCCAGGGCTTGTGCACCCTCCCACAGCTCTGAAGCGAGTACCGGTAAACATGTGAAAGGGTTGTTTGTGTAACCCTCCCCTACAAATTTGGGGTTTACCCAATATCTTCCTGGGCTGCTTAACTGCACACTGTCAGTCTGGTGTTCTGTCTTTGTTCCTGCTTGTTTATGTGAGAGTGCCATGCTGAGCCTCTGTGCCTGTCCCTTTAAGGGACTAGCTAATCTATACATAGATACATAGACAGTGTCGGCAGATAAGGGCCTATGGCCCACCCAGTCTGCCCATTTCAGCTTGTAAGTTCAGTTTATGTTTTCCAGGAAGTCTGTTGCCCCTTACCCCTGACCTCCAGAATTCCTTTATGTCTATCCCATGCATTCTTAAATCCCGTGATTGTTTCAGCCCCTACCACTTCCTCTGGCAGGGTGTTCCACTTGTCCACCACCCATTCTGTGAAGAAATTCTTCCTCACGTTTCTTCTGAATCGTCCTCCCTCCAACTTCATCCCATGCCCTCTAGTCCTGGGACATCTTTTTTGCTTAAAAATAGTGCATTCCTGCACCCTGTTCCTCCCTGTAAGATACTTGTATGTCTCTATCATATCCCCTCTCTCCCTCCTCTCCTCCAGGGAGTACATGTTCAGTGCCTTCAACCTGTCCTCATAGGACTTGTGATGCAATCCATGCACCATCTTTGTTGCCCTCCTCTGAACCTTCTCTACCCTGTCTATGTCCTTTCATAGGTAAGGTCTCCAGAACTGCACAGTGTACTCCCAGGTGCGGCCTCACTAGTGTCTTGTATAGTGGAATTATGACCTCCTTTTCCTGCTGGTGATGCCCTGCCTATGCATCCCAGCATCCTATTTGCTTTACCTGCTGTCTTGTCACACTGTTTCCTGCCTTGGGGTCATCAGAGATGATAACTCCAAGATCCCTTTCCTGCTTGGTGCATGCTATATCCTCACCCCCAACTGATATATTGTGCCAGGGTTTTGTGCCCCATAT
Source organism: Neoceratodus forsteri (assembly GCA_016271365.2). Classification (NCBI taxonomy): domain Eukaryota; kingdom Metazoa; phylum Chordata; order Ceratodontiformes; family Ceratodontidae; genus Neoceratodus; species Neoceratodus forsteri. The sequence goes on from JADMNL010000038.1 coordinate 42,140,128, forward strand.
GCATTATCTTGCACTTCCTTGCATTGAATTTCAACTGCCAAACCCTGACCATTCTTTAAGTTTCTGCAGGTCCCTTCTCATTCTGTCTACACCCTCTGGTGTGTCTACTCTGTTACAGAGCTTTGTGTCATCAGCTAACAGTGAAATTCTGCCTTCTAGGTCCTATGCAATGTCACTGATGAAGATATTGAATAGCACCGGTCCCAGCACTGATCCCTGTGGTGCTCCCACTGGTCACTCTTCCCTCTGTGGAGTGACAGCCATTTACCACCACCCTCTGTGTCCTGATGCCCAGCCAGTTACCTATCCACACTGCTGTCCTGCCCACACCCATATTCCCCAGTTTGTGCAATAGTCTTCTATGTGGCACAGTGTCAAAGACCTTGCTGAAGTCCAAATAGGCCATGTCCACTGCCCTCCCCTGATCCACCTCCCTAGTCACCCAGTCAAAAAATTCAATGAGGTTGGTCTGACATGACCACCCCCTGGTGAAACCATGCTGCCTTGGGTCCTGTAGTCCATTGACAACCAGATGTTCCACCAATCTCTCCTTCAGTAGTGCTTCCATGATCTTCCCCACTACCGAGGTGAGGCTGACTGGTCTGTAGTTCCCCGCTTTCTCTTTGTCCCACTTTTGTATAAGTGAATGATCTGAGCTGGGTCCAAGTGATTTAGAGCTGGTGACCAGCCAGGCACCTGTCCAATTTGCTCCATTCTGCAGTCGCTAACTGTGCAAAGGGAGCCTATTTAGGAACTGTGCTTGTTTATCGTTGTATGTGAATTGGAGTAGTTTGTCTAACCTGCTTGCCTTGCAGTTTGTGCTCCATTCTGCAGTCGCTACTTGCGTAGAGGGAGCCTGTTTAGGAACTGTGCTTGTTTATCATTGTATGTGAATTGGAGTAGTTTATCTAACCTGCTTGCCTTGCAGTTTGTGTCTTTGAATGGGAGCCTTCATGTTGGGTCAGGGACTTCCAGAAATTGGCCAAGGGACCTAAAATGGATCTGTACCCCAATGTTCTGTGGGAAGGAAAATCTGCAGTCTTGTAGTTTTCAGGTTGGCGCCAGATTAACCTGGAGGGGAGCCATAACTGTGACTGATAGCTCACTTAGCCAACCTGAAAGCTGGATTTTCAAGAGAAAAGCCCAGGGTGCCAAAAGACAGAGGTTCATTCGTGGACAGCTCAAGCTTTCGAGCAGGTGTTCCCTGAATGGAGCATAGGGGTTTCAATGGGAAGAGGCCCAACTTGCCTCCCTGTCACGTTCTCCTGATTTGGACTACCTTATAGCAGATATTGGACTTATTCAATTTCAAATTGGAACTGCAGCAGAAGAAAGAAAAAAGTGATATCAGTGCTACTTGCGATTTGGACCGAAGACTTGCTGCTTTGAAGTGATCAGCCCAGCTTGTATGCGAGATGTGCTCAGATCGAAAGGTTTGCTCAGTAAAGCTGCTGAATTGTAACTGGACTATATCTGAACTGTTCCAAGAGATAGCTGTTTATTTTAAATGTGCTGAATGTGTTATTTGGGCTGAAACCTGCTCGACCACAGCCAAACCTGTTACGCCAGTTGGAGAATTCACCAGCAGAAAACCACAAACTTTGCCAGACTGCTTATCCAGCCTGGGCCTTGCCAATTCAGCTCATAGAAACATAGAAATTGATGGCAGATAAGGACCGCTTGGCCCACCTAGTCTGCTCATTTTCCTACCTAACAGATAAGCTGCACATCCTAGTTAACCAACAGCTTACTTCCTCCTACCCCCCACTAGGACTGCCTTATGCCTGTCCCACACATTCTTAAAGTCCCCCACTGTTCTTGACTCCACGACCTCCTCAGGGAGGCTGTTCCATGCATCCACAACCCTCTCAGTGAAAAATACTTCCTCACATTACCTCTGAGCCGTCCCCTCTATCTTCAAATTGTGCCCTTGTTCTTGCACATCTCTTTTCTGGAAGATGCTACCCTCTTGGACTTTGTTAATTCCCTTGCGGTACTTGAAAGTTTCTATCATGTCCCCTTTCTCCCTTCTTTCCTCAAGGGTATACATATTAAGCTCCTTTAGTCTTTCTTCATATGTCTTCTGGTGCAGACCCTGCACCATTTTGGTTGCCCTCCTCTGGAGCTCAGGCCACAACTCCTGCACCAGAGACTGTTTTGGCAAGAGACTAGCTTCAGGAATCCAGCCCCTGTGCAACAACAACACGCAGGTTGTCGCCACCTGGAGGAAAGGCCGTGAAGAGGTAGTGCATCATGTCGGCCCTGCTTCCCCAAGCTCAGCGGTAAACACCATGAGGTCTCCATATTGCCTACCTGTCAGCAGAAACCTGGTAGCGTGAGTGCACTCAGGATAGCACCCTGCAATAAGTGTTTTGAATCATCTGTGGTGCCATCTGATTGCTTTAACTATCTGGATTCACAAGGGACTGAGCCAGTCAGCTTGGATTACAAATAGCCATATTGTTGTTGTGCATGCTAACTGCTTTTATTTCCATCAAAGGCCCCAACATCAGCTGCAATGCCAGCCACCCCCATGCAAGGCCTCTGGCGAGCCAGACTTTCCATCTTGGGTACCCAGTGTTGTGCAGCTGTAAACTGGGGACTAAAGGTACATGCCAAAACTGAATTAAGTCAGATTGCCTATCATTTGACCAAATTCACGCCCCTTCCTTGTTCACTGCCCTTACATAAACCCGATTGTCTTTTTTTCACATTTAACCTGGCTAGTGTGCATAGTATCAGTTGGGGCACGGTATTAAAAGTGTACAATAATATTGCTAAGCTTACTTTACAGGGGTTCTCCAGGGAAGCTGCTGCAAGTCCAACCCTGGTGGTAATAGTGAAGGGTGTGTGCATATTATTACTGTTTCATACTGACTGTGCATTTACTACTGTATCAGGTACTGGGTCATTAGGTGAGCTGGTGGATGGCTTTAGCTTCCAAGAGGGCTACAGCAGAACAGATAAACATCACCAATACCTCTACTATGGGTGAAGGTACCTTATTAGCGAATCCAAGCCTCTCAACCTGTGTATAGCAATACAGGAAGGGGTAGTAATCCTTGGAATAGCACAGCCTAGGGGTTACATTTGCCCATTGATTTCACCTGCACTGTGCCCAGGTGTAGTGCTGAAATTACATGGCAACCAGCCAGGACCGACCCCCCCGCTCTGAGGTGAGGTGAGCCCCGGTAAACATGTGAAACGGTTGTTAGCACCTTGATTTCCCCTGCACTGTGCCCAGGGGCAGTGCTGAAATTACAAGGCAGCTAGCCAGGTTTTGCACACCCCCTCCAGCTCTGAGGTGAGCCCCAGGAAACATTTGAAATGGTTGATGGCACATTGATTTCCCCTGCACTGTGAACAGGTGCAGTGTTGGAATTATAAGGCAACTAGCCAGGCCTTGCACCCCCCAAGCTCTGAGGTGAGTCCTGGTAAACGTGTAATAGGTTGTTAGCAAACTGATTTCCCCTGCACTGTGCCCAGGTGCAGTGGTGGAATTACAAGGCAGCTGGCCAGGTTTTGCACACCTTCCCCAGCTCTGAGGTGAGCCCTGCTAAACATGTGAAAGGGTTGTTAGCACACTGATTTCCCTTGCAATGTGCCCAGGTGCAGCGCTGGAATTACAAGGCAGCTACTGATTTCCCTGCACTGTGCCCGGGGGCAGTGGTGGAATTACAAGGCAACTAGCCAGGTTTTGCGCACCCCCCCAGCTCTGAGCTGAACTCCGCTAAACATGTGAAAGGGTTGTTAGTACATTGATTTCCCCTGCAATGTGCCCAGGTGCAGTGCTGGAATTACAAGGCAGCTACTGATTTCCCTGCACTGTGCCCGGGTGCAGTGGTGGAATTACAAGGCAACTAGCCAGGTTTTGCGCACCCCCCCCAGCTCTGAGCTGAACTCCGCTAAACATGTGAAAGGGTTGTTAGTACATTGATTTCCCCTGCAATGTGCCAGGTGCAGTGCTGGAATTACAAGGCAGCTACTGATTTCCCTGCACTGTGCCCGGGGGCAGTGGTGGAATTACAAGCAATAAGGCACAACAGGGTGTGGGTTATTGGGGATTTACTCACGCCTTGTGTGGTGTGTCATGAGCCGCAGCAGAGTGACTTAACCACAAAAGAAGTGGGTAAACCACCCAATAACTCACACCCTGGAGTGCCTTGTTGCGATTATATAATGGACCCAATTTAAAATGTGTTTAAATATATTTTTTATAAATGCCATTCCTCAGCTGTGGGTTATGTAGGATTTATCCAAGGTCATGTTACATTTTTTGACTTGTGAGGTTACAGGATTTTCACACACCATTGTATAATTACAAGGCAGCTATTAATCTCCCCTGCACTGTGCCCAGGTGCAGTGCTGGAATTTTATTTATTTTATTTATTTCATTTTTGTTGACCGGGTAAGTGCACTAGACAAATCCTGCCTATTTTCAGGCACGACCCGGGGGGAGGGGGATACAGATGAATGCCAACTGACCTTGAACCAGATGAAACGGTTGATGGTATTTTTACTGAATGAGGTAAATTTGGCCGGGGCACCAGGGAAATTCCCCTACTCTGATGGTAGGGGGCCCCTCCCCTGAGACGACTGAACTGCGCTCAGTATGTCTCAGTCGGTGGAGAGTGTGGAGGTGTTGGAGGACTGTTCTATGGATTTAGTTGCTGTACTTGAGGAGGCTTCGATTTGTTTGGATAATATGGAAGTTCCAAGTGATCTCTGACCTGTGGTGGATTCGGCTCAGCTCGCGGCTCTTGAGGGTCCGACGACTTCTGATCCAGTTCTGCTTTTGTCCACAGAAGATGAAAAAAAAAAGAAACGCCCAGAAGGTTGCCAGGTAGCTTCTTTTGGTGTCACAAAGAAATGTAATGTGCAGGTTTTGGACGACCCGCCGGCTGCCGACGCGGGTGTATTGGCTACCGCTTTGGATGAGGATTCGTTCCCATTTTCAGCCCGGCTTGCCACTTGGTCTCTGGAGGTGGCATTAGCAAATGCTGGTTGGGTGAAGACCCCGAATGCCTGGATTCCTGATCCCCACGTTCCTTTACCGGGGGCAGGACTGAATCGACTGGGGGAACCTTTGTGTTCACAGGCTGTAGAGGGAGTGCTGGTTTCAGAATCGGACTGGACCATCGCGTCATTTCCACCTGCAAGTACTGAGGCCAGGAGCCCTGTTTCGGCTGATCCTGTATCCGATTTACGGTCTCCTTCATCGAGACAGGCTTCTCCAGCTTCCTTGATTCCTGCGATGTCTGCTGCTCCTGTTTCGGAACCTATGACTGTGACTCCTCTGCCAGGTCAGTGTCCTCAGACTGTAGGGGACGATATACCGGCTGGTTCTCTGGGCAGTTCGGTCCATAGACCTCCTCAGGCACAAACAGTAAAACCTGCCCGCTATGCCTCCCTCTTTAAATCTACAGATGTCCCTGTTAGGAAATGTTTTGTTGCACGCATCTATTATAAAGGGGGTATGGACCTTCTCCCTGATCGAAATTTTGTGGGCAAATCCTTAATTATTGATTCCTTGGGGATTCGACCCTCTGAGGTGTATGCATTCATTCACTCACTCTTCTGGGGATCATAATTTTGATGTCTCCTTTCATTCTGCTGTTTTGTTGGATAAATTTTGGTCTGCATACTATGCTGCTCGTATAGACCCTATCTGGAAACATTTTGTGGTAATACCTATTACCAGACCAACTGCTAAAGTCATTACTGTTCTTTTTCGAAATGAAGGAGTTAATGTACTGGATATTTTGTATTGGTTGGAACAATGTTGTACAGTTAATGGAGTACCCCATGCATTGATTGATGATAATGGGTTTTGGATGGGGGGGTGGAAATTCAATGTGCAACTTAAAATGACTGAGGTTGGGATTCACATCTCCCTAATTGTTTTTACTTGGGGAGGGACCGTGGTATCCTGTTTTATCCATGACAGCCACGTTCTTGTTATAGATGTGGTTCGCTATCTCATTTGAGCTCTGATTGTGACCAACTAAAATGTGCATCTTGTGGAATGTTGGGACATTCAGTTTTATCTTGTACGGTCCCTCCCGCTTGTAACCTATGTGGTGAAGCTACTCATGTTTTTGTGGCTTGTTCTTGGGCGGCCCATAATACCTCTGATTATGCAGAACATGATTCTTATATAGCTAAATCTTTCGCCTCTTCTCGACCTCCCCGGCTCAGGCCCTATTTCCAATACTAAGTTAAAGGTTCCTTCTTTTTCGGCCTCCCTTGATGTCCCGACTATCCCAAACCCTCCGGATCCCTCAGAAGCTCTGCTGCCTGATGAGTTGCTTCCCTCTCCTAGTGTTTCAGTCCCTACTCCTGTACAGGCTCCTCTCTCCCGGCAAGTGAGGACTTGGAGCCAGGGGAAGTTTTGGAGCCATCACCGCCAGTTGCTAGACGACTTCGCTCCACCAAACAAGTGGAGGCAGTCTCTATACTTTCTGTCCCAGTGTCCAATCCATATGAACCTTTGCAGAGTTGGGGTGATGCTATGGATGAGGAAGAGTTGGGGGACTCTGTTCCTTCTCCTCTTCCTACGACTTCCTCTGCACCACTGCCCCTGGTTGGTAACTCTGGGATTCCCCTGAAAAAGAAAACTGTTAGAACTAGGAGAATGAAATGATCTGGTTATTTTTGATAAGGTTTTTCTTTTTTTTCCTTTTTCATGTCTTCTGTATGTTTAGCTAGTCTTAATGTTAATAGCATTCGTTCACAGTATAAACGCACAGCTACTTTTTCAGCTTTACATAGTTTGGCTTATGAGGTTTATTTGTTACAAGATGTTAGGTTCTACACTACTGGGGAAGCTGCTACAGCTTCGAGGGATTGGGGCCCTCATATTGGTCCCTGGGCCAGGACCTTTGTTCCGGCATTTGATATTGTTTTACTTCATCTAACTTTACTTTGCAGAAGCTGGTGGATTTAATTCCGGGTAGAGCATTATTGTTGGATCTTTTATGGTATGGTTTGCCTTACCGGCTTATTAATATTTACGCTCCACAACAGAAGGCTGCTAGGGTTCAGCTTTTTCATTTAATTAAGCCTTATTTGTTTACGAACCGGATTATTTTATGGGGTGGGGACTTTAACTCTAGTCTAGATATCCCTCCCACTAAGAAAGTTTATTGTGATACTCAAGCTTTGTGTACTATTATTAAAGAGATGAATTTGGTTGATGTATTTGCCCAGTCCTTGTTGCCTACCTTTTGGAAAGGTAAATTAACCTCTAGGATAGATTTTTGGTTCTGTTCACATACTATTGGGGCAGTGGCTGGTGTAATAGTGCCTATGGCTACTTCAGATCATCATTTATTAGGGATACGGATTCATTCGGGGGAAGTTTTATCACAGGGGCCTGGAGTTTGGAGGGTTAATGCGTCTTTATTATTGGTTCCAGAGTTTCATCACGGTTTTTTGGACTTGATTTCGGATTGCATTTCTGTGGTTGTTCTTTATGATTCCATGACTGACTGGTGGATTGATACTAAATTATATTTGGTGGCTTATTTTAAACACTATTCCAGATTTTTGGCTGATACTAGACATCATACCTCCAGGCTCTTACGAGCCGAATTGTTGGCATTATTTACTGAATCCCATTTATTTCACTCTGACTGCTCTGCCCGTATAAAAGAGGTTAAGGCTGCCTTAACTAAAGTTCAGTATGATAGACAAAAATCTATTGTTTTTGAGCAGAAATTTCGGACTTCTGGGAAACAGTGTCAATTTAACCCTTTTGACGTTACTAAGGAAAAGTTTTGTGGTAAACAGATGGTTCAACTTCTTGATGATCAAGGGCATATGGTTAAAGGGCAGATGAATATTATTGAATGTGTTACTAAATTTGTGAAACATACTTTTGAATATCCAGTTGCTGAATCTTCTGACATGTCACTATTATTACAAGCATCGGAAGTACCTACCCTGACGGCAATTCAACGGCAAGGGCTTGTAGCACCTTTTACATTAGAGGAAGTGAAAGGAGTTATTTCTGGTCTTAGGGATAGGGTGGCTCCTGGCTCTGATGAGTTGTCTGCGGAAATTTATAAGTCTTTATGGAAATTTATGCTGACTCAGTTATTAGCTGTATTCAATGCCTTTTTACATGAGGACCGTTTATCGGATCAGATGTACAAAGGTTTGATGTTGTTTCTTTATAAAAAGGGTGACAAATCTGATTTGGGGAATTGGAGGCCTATCACCCTATTAAATACAGATTATAAAATTTTTTCCAAATTACTGGGGAATAGGATTTCGAAAATTTTGTCTTAACTTTCACCATTTCAGTATTGCTCAGTCTCTGGTAGGTCCGTCCGAGATGCTTTACTTTTAATAAGAGAGTTATTTTCTCAAGGACAAAAGGGAGTTCTTCATGGCTATTTATTTAATTTTGATCTCTCCAAAGCTTTTGATGGGTTTCTCAAGAATTTATATGGTTGACCCTTAGGGCTTATGGGTTTCCATAGATTTTGTTAATTGGCTTACTTTATGTCATTCTTTAGCTTATGTTAGACCATATGTAAATGGGTGGATTGGGTCTCCTGTTACATTCCATCGGGGAGTCCGCCAGGGTTGCCCTTGAGCCCACTATTGTTAGTAATAGCTTTGGATCCTATTATTAGGCTACTTTATAAATCCCTAGACTTTTGGGTCTTTCAGGTTTGGATTACAGTACTCAGAAAGTAATCTGTTCGCTGATGATTTATGTGTTCTGGTGCCTACTGCTCTGGTGGGTTGTTTATTATGTAGGGTTCTTCCGGTTTTTATTGGTTATTGGTTCCAGTTTAAATTTCGGAAGGCGTGTGTTTTAACTAGTTCCATCTCTGGAGGGTAGTTCCTCTATTGGGGGTATTCGTTTAGTGGATTCTCCACATAAGTTATTGGGTATTTATTTTGGTGTTCCGGATATGGCTATGTATAACTGGGAAATATGTTTGAATAAGGGTAGGGAAAAGGTGTGCAAGTGGAATAAATGGTTTCTGGGTAAAAAGAAACGGATTTTTTTGATTAAAACCTGTTTGTTACCTTTGTTCTTACATGTAGCACATATTTTTCCTTTGCCTAGAAGTTTTTTTGTGCCTCTTTTGAGTCTTTTTTCTCTTGTTTTTGGGGAAGTCGCCTCAACCCGGTTAAACGTAACATTTTGTTGAATAATTATTGGCAGGGAGGGTCTCTATGATGCACCCGATAGTGTTTTTTCATTCTCTTTTTTTTTCTACCAATCTAAAGCCTTTAGTTATTGATTCACTTCAGCTTTGGGTTCCTTTCGTACAGATTTCACTTTCTGAGATTTTACAGGAATGGGGTTTAGGGAGTTTCATCCACAAAAATAAAAGGAAATATGTATTATCTCCAGATTGGGTCACGGTGTTTGACATGCTTAAGACATGGCATATTACGGTACCCATGATTAAGGAGTTTTCTCAGAAAAAATTGTATATGGTGATAGTGGAGTCACATTTTTTCGAAGAAGTTTTTCCAGAGTTCACACCAACAGAAAAGGAACAGATTGGAAATCGCCTTGTTGATACTCATATTCCTGTGGCACTGTGGGATATTGCTTGGTTAGGGGTTCATGGAAAAATTAACGTACGTGGTAATCACAAACATAAACAAGTGATGGATCGTTATTGTTTTCGGGCTTCTTGTCTAGCTCTTATAGAGTCTGTGTCTCATTTATATTTCTCTTGTCCTTTCATTTTGCGGTTTTGATTTTTGTGGCGTCGCTGGTTTTGGAATAAAGTTTGGCGCAAGTGGGATCAGAGAGCTTTATTTTTTGGTTTATTTCCAGTTTCCTGGGCTGGGTGTAATTCTAGTACTTTGAATATTATAGCGATTGTGATACTGTATTAGGTATGGCAGGTTAGGTGTTTGTTCTTATTTCAACAACGTCATCTTACTCCTGAGGAATTATTTATGAAAGTGATAGCCTATATTAATCGTATTAAGGAAGGAGAAAGGAAGCTTCTCAAACAGAATATGTGGGAACGATATTGGGATTTCTATTGAATTACTTCTTTGTCCATTGTGTATGTTTTTTTTTTCCTCCTATCAATTTCTTTCTGTTTTTTTGCCTTAGGATGCAGGGTGGACTTTGAGTTTCTCCTTTTGAAGATTTTTGTATGAACTTTTTTGATTTATTTGTTCTCCTTTTGTATATTGATTTGTTGTATATATATATTATGATTTTAATAAACATACCCCTACTCTGACTGCAGGGGGCTTTGCCGTCTGCTGCACAGAGTCAGTCTCTGTCTAGTTGGTCATGGAGCAGGATGTGGCAGAGAGTTGTGTGCTTGCTGAGCTACCTGAGTCAGCTGCAGTTTCATTGGGAGTGCTTCATGTTATGGATTCTGACTCACGTCTTCCTGAAGTACCTTCAGAGCCTATTTCTGATCTAGTTGCTGTTTCTACATTGCCAGAAGTGGATTCGGGACCTGTCTTCTTACCTACGGGAAATGCTGCAAGTAAGATTGTCACTTCTCTACTCTCTCCCGAAGTGGTTTCATTTGGACATACTGAACTGAGTAATTTACTTTTTTCACCGCTCCTGAGTGCGCTGGAAGGGAGTGTGGAGTCTGATGGGAGTTGTCAGGTTCCGCTGATAACCCAGAATGCTCCCGAATCGGGTGTGGCAGAGGAACTCTCAGGGACTGCTTCTGTGCCTGCACCAGTGATATTTCAAACGGAACACCTTAAACAGGATGGGGTTTCCACTTTTTCCTTTAATGCTTCTCAACGCACGATTAAACCGACGGCCCGGAAAAAAGATTGGGCGGACTCAGTTCTGGAATCTATGGAAAGGTGGTCAGTGGAGACTTCTCTACGAGCAGCGGGCAAGGTGCACTTGCCTGTCTCATGGCAGTGGACTTCGGATTTTGCACCGATCCGTATTCCAGGAGTACAGCTAACTCCAAATTGTCCTCTTCTATACCCTCACAAACTCTACAGGACTCTTCGGGTGAAGTATCGGATTTTCATTTGGATACTGATTTGGAGCTTACCCCCAATCCTAAACTAGTTTTTTTTCACAGGCCGTACTGCGGCCCCAGGACTCTAAGCATAAGGTATCTCAATCCCCTGTTCCTTCGAATGATGGTCGTTTGAAGCCCCCCTTCCCACTGCAACTTCAGCTGTTTCTTCTGCCAGGTCTTTAGGGGGTGAAACTGCGACTGTTTTGGGAGGTGATATTGCTGGTGCCTCTAAAACATATGCCTCCTTTTATAAGAAAAAGGTGTTGCCAGCTAAAAGACATAATGCTGTTCATATTGTGTATAAAGGGGGTCTTGAAATGTTTCCTGACAGGGAATATGTGGGGAAAACTTTACTGAAACAAAGTTTGCATTTTCTAGCTACTGAATTGTATGCTGTTATCCACATCTCTGGAGAATGATCTTTTCATGTGAGCTTTAAGTTACATGCCAGGTTGGAGGCCTTTTGGAACAGCTATGGGTAGGTAAAAAATACTCCACTTTGGGCCCCATTTGAAGTCATTCCTCTCACAAGACCTGCTCAGAAGTCTGTTTCGGTCCTTTTTTGTAATGAAGGTGTCAGTGTGACTGACTTACTTTTTTGCCTTCAGCAGTGATGTACTGTTTTAGGGACCCCGAGGCTATTTTTGATGGTGAAAACATTTGGACAGGGGGTTGGAAGTTTAGGGTAATTCTTCGGGAATTGAATGGTTCCTTACAATATTTGCCAAATTCTTTTTTTAAGGGGGTGACTGTGGTGTTTTGTTCTATCCGGGCCAACCTAAATTGTGTTATAAATGTGGTGCTCCGGGACACCTTAGTGGTGTATGTGACAAAATCCATTGCTCTCTGTATGGTAAGCTAGGTCATGTGTCCCAGCATTGCTCTGAACCTGTTTGCTGTAACCTATGTGGCCTTTTAGGTCATACCTATGGGGAATGTACCCAGGCCGCTTCTTCTAAATCTGGTTCTGGGGATTTGGAGGAGCAAAGATTGATGGTTGCGATTGCTCAACGGATGCATGTCCAGACAGGGGACCCTCCCTTGCCCTCGGACCCTCAACTTTCTTCTACCCTGTCGATGGTGCCTCCTCCTCCTCCTGAATTCTGTTCTGAATCCCCTCTGGTAGTTCAGAGGCCTCAGGTGGTTCCTATGTTGGTAGAGCCTGCGGAACCCCCTCCTGTACCTTTGGTCCCTCCTTTGCAGGAACCAAGGACTGTGCTTGTTGTTTCTTCTCCCAATATGCCACCTCCACCTCCTCCTCCAGTCCTGGCCATTGATCCTGAACAATGGGTAACGCGCCGATGGAGCTGGAGACAGCCTGCCCCCAAGGTTCACAAAATTTCAGAAACTCAGACTTCTAATCATTTTCAACCTCTACTTTTAGACACTGATTTGTTGGAGAAAAACTCAGAAGTTTCTTCAGAGGGTTCTCAGTGTGCTGACCCTGGCTCTGATTCTGAAACCAGTGTGTTGGGTGAGCAGGTAGTGGGCCCCCTGAAAGGAAAACCTACCTCTAAAGGGAGGAAGACACGGGCCTCTGGTAAAACTAAATTATTTAAACCCCTTAATTTTTTTTCTTCTCATGAACCTTCTTGCCCAGCTAACTTTTTGACGATTAATGTTAATAGCATCAAAAATCCAAAGAAGCGTGGTGGTGTCTTTTCCCTCTTAATGTCCATCCCTGCGGATGTTCGTTTTCTACAGGACACGAGATTACACACTGCCCTAGAGGTTCGCCATGCTAAAAGTGGCTGGTATAAGGGTCCTTCTTACTGGTCTATTGGTCTGGGTGCCTGTACGGGGGGTGGAATTTTGTTTAACTTACCTTTCCAGCTCATAAAGCTGATTGATTTAGTGCCGGGAAGGGTTCTTTTGTTGGATGTTAAGTTACATAATACTTATTTTCGCCTTATTAATATTTATGCCCCACAAAAGAAAGCAGACAGGGTGGACATTTTTTTACAGCTTCGACCTTTCCTTTTTTTGGCACAACCTGTGCTTTGGGGCGGTGACTTCAATTGCGGTCTTACGCCTCATGATCGTGGTGGTGGCACCTCTACCAAAAACATTTTTTGTGATATGTCGGCTTTGCATTCTACAGTTCGATTAGCTCATTTGAAAGATGTTTATAAATCATTTCATTCTAAGGGGCTCCCTACTTTTCAGTGGGGTACACATGCTACCCGCATTGATTTCTTCTTTCTCAGTGACCGGGTTCCTGCACTTGATGCCCAAGTAGATTCAGTGGCATATTCTGACCATAATGCCCTTTCAGTGGTAGTAGGTGCGTGGGATTCTCCTTCTGGCCCCGGTCTTTGGAAGTTCAATACAATATTACTCTCTGGGGGTTCCCTGCGGTTCCATCCCTGCGGATGTTCGTTTTCTACAGGACAGGAGATTACACACTGCCCTAGAGGTTCGCCATGCTAAAAGTGGCTGGTATAAGGGTCCTTCTTACTGGTCTATTGGTCTGGGTGCCTGTACGGGGGGTGGAATTTTGTTTAACTTACCTTTCCAGCTCATAAAGCTGATTGATTTAGTGCCAGGAAGGGTTCTTTTGTTGGATGTTAAGCTACATAATACTTATTTTCACCTTATTAATATTTATGCCCCACAAAAGAAAGCAGACAGGGTGGACATTTTTTTACAGCTTCGACCTTTCCTTTTTTTGGCACAACCTGTGCTTTGGGGCGGTGACTTCAATTGCGGTCTTACGCCTCATGATCGTGGTGGTGGCACCTCTACCAAAAACATTTTTTGTGATATGTCGGCTTTGCATTCTACAGTTCGATTAGCTCATTTGAAAGATGTTTATAAATCATTTCATTCTAAGGGGCTCCCTACTTTTCAGTGGGGTACACATGCTACCCGCATTGATTTCTTCTTTCTCAGTGACCGGGTTCCTGCACTTGATGCCCAAGTAGATTCAGTGGCATATTCTGACCATAATGCCCTTTCAGTGGTAGTAGGTGCGTGGGATTCTCCTTCTGGCCCCGGTCTTTGGAAGTTCAATACATTATTACTCTCTGGGGGTTCCCTGTCCCAACAAATATTATATTTAATAAGTGGAAAAAAAACTCTACTTCAGTTATTTGATAATCCTTTTCTCTGGTGGGATAGTTTGAAATCTGATTTATGACTGTTTTTATTAAATGAGAGCAAATATCTATCGGATTTGGAGAAGGTGAAATATCAGATGCTCAGACAGCAGTTGCAACAATTGATGAGTTTGGCATATACTACCACACATGATTATGGAGATCAGATTTGTTTCATTAAACAACAAATGCAAGAATTTCATGAGAAGCAACTGGCATCTTTGACTAAGCAACAGCGTTTTGGGACACAGGGGTCTTTTGCGGAGGTCTGTCCTTTTCTGAGCTGTTCTTCCCGCATTCAGCATAAAACTATGTCTGCTGTCTGGGATTCTGATATGGTGACTGTTACGAAACAATCAGACATTATGTCAGTTGTGTCTAAACATTTAGGACGGCAGTTTGATACGCAGTGTACTGACACTGCTGCTTTTTCCCATTGGTTTCCTTTTTGAATATTCCTGCCCTCCCTGGATCTGCGCTCACTGCCCTTACCTCTGTTATTTCTCCTACGGAGGTTTTGGAAGCAGTGGCTGCATTGCCCAAACGAAAGGTACCAGGTCTAGATGGTCTCCCATCCGAATTATACACCCTACTTATTCCACATATTTATAAAGAATTGGCACAAGTTTATACTTTTGTGTTACAGGAGAGTTATTTTCCCATTCACACAACTTTGGGGGTTGTAACCCTGCTGTATAAAAAAGGGATAGGGAAAATTTGGAAAATTGGAGACTGATTTGCTTGTTAAATGTAGATTTTAAAATTCTTATGAAGATATTAACCCTACGTTTATCTAAGGCTGCGTTGTGTGTTATTTCCTGTACACAATCTTGTGCTGTTCCGGGCAGGGTAATTACTGACCAACTTACTGTATTAAGGGAAATTTTTGAATCTGGCTCCTTTCCTTCTACCTCTGGATTGGTGGTGTCTTTGGACCAATGGAAGGCTTTTGATTCTGTGGAATTTGATTTTTTATGGCAAACTCTTTACAGATATGGTATTCCTGTTTCATTCATTACTTGGTTACAGGCTATTTGTCATTGTCTTTTTGGTAAACCTCTGGTGAATGGATTTTTGGGGCCTTTGGTTCCGGTGAAACATGGTGTTCATCAGGGGTGTCCATTAAGCCCTTTGTTATTTGTTTTTTGTATTGACCCTTTACTTCGGTTATTGAATGATGTCCGCTTTTTCACTCCGGTTATGCTCTCAGGTCATCCTGACCCTTGGACTGCTGCTGTGTATGCAGATGATCTTTGTCTATTCCTAAAGTCAGAGATGGATTTGAATAGAGCTTTAGAGTTTTGTACTTTTTATGGTAATGCTTCTGGCATACACCTGAATAAAGATAAATGTGTCCTTAAATGTTTAGGGTTTGAAGTTTCTACCATTCATATGGCTGGTATATCAGTGGCGCAGGGTCCTATCTCTATTTTAGGGATTGCCTTTGATACTGGTAGACAGGATTTAGTTAATTGGGATTTAAAACTTACATGGAGGAAGGCTTTGGTGGAAGGTTGGAATAAGTGTACTATGGGTAAACTTAAGCGGATATACATGATTAGGACTTATTTGTTGCCTTTATTTTTATATGTGAGTGTGATTTTCCCCTTCCAAAAGAGCGTGACGCTACTCCTTCTGGTTTATTTTTTCAAGCACTATGGTGTAGTAGATTGAATCCAATTAAACGCAATATATTATATCTTAAGGTGGAGGATGGTGGTTGAATATGATAAATCCAACTCTATTTTGTTTATCAATTTTTGTTTGCAAATTTTTATACCATTTGTAGTGGTAGCCTACTAGTTGGTCACCTTTGTTTAAACCAATACAGGCATGGTATGATGGTTGGGTTTTGATTCCTGAAAGTTTTCAAATCAGTTTCTTTTCCTCTGATTATTATAGATTTATTTTTGTGCTATATGCAGCTGGGGCATTACCTCTCACTTTATTTTGCATTATTCAAAGAAATTGCTGTATTCAGTGGTACAGGACAAACATTTTACGGACTCCATTACTTTACCTTTATGCCCACCATCTTGACACCTGAGATTATCGATTGTATAACAACCAGGTGCCTTGCAAATTTCAAGATGTTTTGTGGCTTTGTTGCCACAAAAAGTTAAATGTTAAGTCTAATCAAAAACATAAAGCTTTGGATGACAGATTTTGTAGCAGACCTCAGTGTGTGGCAAAATATAAAACTATGCCTCATTTATTTTTTACGTGTTCCTTTATTCAGTCCTTTTGGTCCTATGTGGCTCTTTGTTGGAATATGTTTCCTTTTCAGAACCTTTCTTATGAATCTTTGATTTACGGTACTTATGACAGAGAGTGGTCTTCTTGGGACTCTAGTACCTTATCTGTGCTGTTTTCTATTCTTAAATGGTATATTTGGAATGCTCGTTGTTTGTTCACACTACAACAAAAACTGTTGATATATGATGATATTGTGGGGAATGTTTGTAAGAAAATGCACTGTTTGTACCATAAGGAAAAGGCTTTCCAAACTGCTCAGTATATTCGAACTGTATGGCGTAATCTTCCTTGGATCACTGATTCCGATGTTCCAGTTACATGACTTGTGATTTTGTTTGTTTTCTCTTGTTTTTGTTTATATTTTTGAAGTGATTTTGTGCAATACTTAATAAAAACAAAATTCCCCTACTCTTTTCGATAAGTGCCATGGGATCTTTAACATCAAGCTGAACTACCACCAATCCAGGCAGATGGGACCTCGGTTTAACATCTCATCTGACAGACGGCACCTCAGAAGTGCAGCGCCCCTCTCATGTTGCACTACAGTGTCAGTACTGAGATATTAACCCAAGTGCCAGATGTGGGAACTGAACCCACAGCCCTCTGATCTCCTGGCTTCAAAGGCGAGTGTCCTACCTACTGAGCCACTGACACTGACAATTGGAATTACAAGGCAACTAGCCAGGGCTTGCACCCCCCAAGCTCTGAGGTGAGCCCTGTTAAACGTGTAGTAGGGCTGCTAGCACACTGATTTCTCCTGCACTGTGCCCAGGTGCAGTGTTGGAATTACAAGGCAGCTAGCCAGGTTTTGTGCAACCCCCCAGCTCTGAAGTGAGCCCCACTAAACACGTGAAAGGGTTGTTAGCAAATTGATTTCCCTCGCAATGTGTCCAGGTGCAGTGCTGGAATTACAAGGCAGCTATTGATTTCCCCTGCACTGTGAGTAGGTGCAGTGCTGGAATTACAAGGCAGCTATTGATTTCCCCTGCACTGTGCCCAGGTGCCGTGGTGGAATTACAAGGCAGCTATTGATTTCCCCTGCATTGTACCCAGGCGCAGTGCTGGTATTACAGGGCAGCTATTGATTTCCCCTGCACTGTGCCCAGATGCAGTGCTGGAATTACAAGGCAACTAGCCAGGGCTTGTACCCCCTCATACTCTGAGGTGACCATGGTAAACATGAAATAGGGTTGCTATTATACTGATTTCTCCTGCACTGTGCCCAGGTGCAGTGGTGGAATTACAAGGCAGCTAGCCTGGTTTTGCACCCCCCAACTCTGAGGTGAGCCCAGTAAACATGTGAAAGGGTTGTCGGTACACTGATTTTCCCTGCAATGTGCCCAGATGCAGTGCTGAAATTACAAGGCAGCTACTGATTTCCCCTGCACTGTGCTCAGGTGTAGTGGTGGAATTACAAGCCAGCTACTGATTTTCCCTGCACTGTGAGTAGGTGCAGTGCTGAAATTCCAAGGCAGCTATTGATTTCCATTGCACTGTGAAAAGGTGCTGAGCTGCAATTACAGGGCAGCTATTGATTTCCCCTGAACTGTGCCCAGGTGCAGTGCTACAATTACAAGGCAACTAGCCAGGGCTTGCGCACCCCCCAGCTCTGAGGTGAACTCCACTAAACATGTGAAAGGGTTGATAGTACACTGATTTCCCCTGTAATGCAAACAGGTGCAGTGCTAGAATTAGAAGGCAGCTATTGATTTCCCCTGCACTGTGCCTAGCTGCAGTGGTGGAATTACAAGCCAGCTACTGCTGTTTTCTGCACTTTGCCCAGGTGCAGTGGTGGAATTACAAGCCAGCTACTGATTTCCCCTGCACTGTGCCCAGATGCAGTGCTGAAATTACAAGGCAGCTACTGATTTCCCCTGCACTGTGCCCAGGTGCAGTGATGGAATTACAAGCCAGCTACTGATTTTCCCTGCACTGTGAGTAGGCGCAGTGCTGAAATTCCAAGGCAGCTATTGATTTCCATTGCACATGAATAGGTTCTGAGCTGCAATTACAGGGCAGCTATTGGATTTCCCCGCACTGTGCCCAGGTGCAGTGCTACAATTACAAGGCAATCCAGCCAGGGCTCATGCACCCCAGCTCTGAGGTGAACCCACTAAACATGTGAAAGGGTTGATAGTACACTGATTTCCCCTGTAATGCAAACAGGTGCAGTGCTAGAATTAGAAGGCAGCTATTGATTTCCCCTGCACTGTGCCTAGCTGCAGTGGTAGAATTACAAGCCAGCTACTGCTGTTCTCTGCACTTTGCCCAGGTGCAGTGGTGGAATTATAAGCCAGCTACTGATTTTCCCTGGACTGTGCCCAGGTGCAGTGGTGGAATTACAAGGCAGATATTGATTTCCCTTGCAGTGTGAGTAGGTGCAGTGCTGAAATTAAAAGGCAGCTATTGACTTCCCCAGCACTGTGCCCAGGTGCAATGGTGGAATTACAAGGCAACCATTGATTTCCCCTGCACTGTGCCCCAGGTGCAGTGGTGGAATTACAAGCCAGCTACTGATTTCCCCTGCACTGTGCCCAGATGCAGTGCTGAAATTACAAGGCAGCTACTGATTTCCCCTGCACTGTGCCCAGGTGCAGTGATGGAATTACAAGCCAGCTACTGATTTTCCCTGCACTGTGAGTAGGCGCAGTGCTGAAATTCCAAGGCAGCTATTGATTTCCATTGCACTGTGAATAGGTGCTGAGCTGCAATTACAGGGCAGCTATTGATTTCCCCTGCACTGTGGCCAGGTGCAGTGCTACAATTACAAGGCAACTAGCCAGGGCTTGCGCACCCCCCCAGCCCTGAGGTGAACTCCACTAAACATGTGAAAGGGTTGATAGTACACTGATTTCCCCTGTAATGCAAACAGGTGCAGTTCTAGAATTAGAAGGCAGCTATTGATTCCCCCTGCACTGTGCCTAGCTGCAGTGGTGGAATTACAAGCCAGCTACTGCTGTTCTCTGCACTTTTCCCAGGTGCAGTGGTGGAATTATAAGCCAGCTACTGATTTTCCCTGCACTGTGCCCAGGTGCAGTGGTGGAATTACAAGGCAGACATTGATTTCCCTTGCAGTGTGAGTAGGTGCAGTGCTGAAATTAAAAGGCAGCTACTGACTTCCCCAGCACTGTGCCCAGGTGCAATGGTGGAATTACAAGGCAACCATTGATTTCCCCTGCACTGTGCCCCAGGTGCAGTGGTGGAATTACAAGCCAGCTACTGATTTCCCCTGCACTGTGCCAAGATACAGTGGTGGAATTACAAGTCAGCTACTGATTTACCCTGCACTGTGTCCAGGTGCAGTGGTAGAATTACAAGGCAGCTATTGATTTCCCCTGCAGTGTGAGTGGGTGCAGTACACATATTGCTAGGCAGCTAGTGATTTCTCCTGCACTGTGCCCAGGTGGAGTAGTGGAATTACAAGCCAGCTACTGATTTTCCCTACACTGTGCCCAGGTGTAGTGGTGGAATTAAAATGCAGCTATTGATTTCCCCTGCAGTGTGAGAAGGTGCAGTGCTGAAATTACTAGGTATGTATTGATTTTCCCTGCACTGTGCACTGGTGGAATTATAAGGCGGCTATTGAGTTCCCCTGCAGTGTGAGTCGGTGCAGTGCTGAAATTACAAGGCAGCTTATGATTTCCCCAGCACTGCCCAGGTGCAATGGTAGAATTTCAAATCTGCTATTGATTTCCCCTGCACTGTGCCACAAGTGCAGTGCTGGAATTACAAGCCAGCTGCTGATTTCCCCTGCACTGTGCCCAGGTGGAATTTCAAGGCAGCTATTGATTTCCCCTGCACTGTGCCCAGGTTCAGTGGTGGAATGACAGTGCAGTCATTGATTCCCCCTGCACTGTGCCCAGGTGCAGTGGTGGAATTACAAGCCAGCTTCTGATTTCCCCTACACTGTGCCCAGGAGCAGTGGTGGAATTACAAGGCTGCTATTGAGTTCCCCTGCACTGTGAGTAGGTGCAGTTCTGAAATTAAAAGGCAGCTACTGATTTCCCCTGCATTGTGCCCAGGTGCAGTGGTGGAATTACAAGCCAGCTACTGATTTTCCCTGGACTGTGCCATGGTGCAGTGGTGGAATTACAAGGCAGGTATTGATTTCCCCTGCAGTTTGAGTAGGTGTAGTGCTGATATTAATAGGCAGCTATTGCTTTCCCCTGCACTATGCCTAGGGGCAGTGGTGGAATTACAAACCAGCTGCTGATTTTCTCTGCACTGTGCTCAGGTGCAGTGGTGGAATTACAAGGCAACTAGCCAGGGCTCAGCCCTCCCAGCTCTGAGGTGAGCCCCGGTAAATATGTGAAAGGGTTATTAGCACACTGATTTCCCTTGCACTATGCCCAGGTGCAGTGCTGGAATTACAAGGCAGCTATTGATTTCCCCTGCATTGTGCAGAGGTGCCATGGTGGAATTACAAGGCATCTATTGATTTCCCCTACACTGTGCCCAGGTGCAGTGCTGGAATTACAAGGCAGATATTGATTTCCCTTGCAGTGTGAGTAGGTGCAGTGCTGAAATTAAAAGCCAGCTATTGACTTCCCCAGCACTGTGCCCAGGTGCAATGGTGGAATTACAAGGCAACCATTGATTTCCCTGCACTGTGCCCAGGTGCAGTGGTGGAATCTAAGCCAGCTACTGATTTCCCTGCACTGTGCCCAGATGCAGTGGTGGAATTACAAGCCAGCTAGTGACTTCCCCTGCACTGTGCCCTGTGCAGAGGTGGAGTTACAAGGCAGCTCTTCATTTCCCCTGCAATGTGAGCAGGTGCAGTGCTAAAATTAAAAGACAGCTATTGATTTCCCCTGCACTGTGTCCAGGTGCAGTGGTGGAATTACAAGGCTGTTATTGATTTCCCTTGCAGTGTGAGTAGGTGCAGTATAGATATTGTTAGGCAGCTAATGATTTCTCTTGCACTGTGCCCAGGTGCAGTGGTGGAATTACAAGGCAGCTATTGATTTCCCCTGCAGTGTGAGTAGGTGCAGTGCTGAAATTACTAGGCAGCAATTGATTTCCCCTGCACTGTGCCCAGGTGCAGTGCTAGAATTACAGGGCAACTAGCCAGGGCTCAGCCCTCCCAGCTCTGAGGTGAGCCCCGGTAAATATGTGAAAGGGTTATTAGCACACTGATTTCCCTTGCACTATGCCCAGGTGCAGTGCTGGAATTACAAGGCAGCTATTGATTTACCCTGCACTGTGCAGAGGTGCCATGGTGGAATTACAAGGCATCTATTGATTTCCCCTACACTGTGCCCAGGTGCAGTGCTGGAATTACAAGGCAGATATTGATTTCCCTTGCAGTGTGAGTAGGTGCAGTGCTGAAATTAAAAGCCAGCTATTGACTTCCCCAGCACTGTGCCCAGGTGCAATGGTGGAATTACAAGGCAACCATTGATTTCCCCTGCACTGTGCCCCAGGTGCAGTGGTGGAATTACAAGCCAGCTACTGATTTCCCCTGCACTGTGCCCAGATGCAGTGGTGGAATTACAAGCCAGCTACTGACTTCCCCTGCACTGTGCCCATGTGCAGAGGTGGAGTTACAAGGCAGCTCTTGACTTCCCCTGCAATGTGAGCAGGTGCAGTACTAAAATTAAAAGGCAGCTATTGATTTCCCCTGCACTGTGTCCAGGTGCAGTGGTGGAATTACAAGGCTGCTATTGATTTCCCTTGCAGTGTGAGTAGGTGCAGTATAGATATTGTTAGGCAGCTAGTGATTTCTCCTGCACTGTGCCCAGGTGCAGTGGTGGAATTACAAGCCAGCTACTGATTTTCCCTGCACTGTGTCAGAGGTGCAGTGATGGAATTACAAGGCAGCTATTGATTTCCCCTGCAGTGTGAGTAGGTGCAGTGCTGAAATTACTAGGTATGTATTGATTTTCCCTGCACTGTGCACTGGTGCAGTGGTGGAATTATAAGGCAGCTATTGAGTTCCCCTGCAGTGTGAGTAGGTGCAGTGCTGAAATTACAAGGCAGCTAATGATTTCCCCAGCACTGACCAGGTGCAATGGTGGAATTTCAAATCTGCTATTGATTTCCCCTGCACTGTGCCCCAAGTGCAGTGCTGGAATTACAAGCCAGCTGCTGATTTCCCCTGCACTGTGCCCAGGAGCACAGGTGGAATTTCAAGGCAGCTATTGATTTCCCCTGCACTGTGCCCAGATGCTGTGGTGGAATTACAAGCCAGCTACCGATTTCCCCTGCACTGTACCCAGGTGCACTGGTGGAATTATAAGACAGCTATTGATTTCCCCTGCACTGTGCCCAGGTGCAGTGGTGGAATTACAAGCCAGCTTTTGATTTCCCCTACACTATGCCCAGGAGCAGTGGTGGAATTACAAGGCTGCTATTGAGTTCCCCTGCACTGTGAGTAGGTGCAGTTCTGAAATTAAAAGGCAGCTATTGATTTCCCCTGCACTGTGCCCAGGTGCAGAGGTGGAATTACAAGCCAGCTACTGATTTTCCCTGCACTGTGCCAAGGTGCAGTGGTGGAATTACAAGGCAGATATTGATTTCTCCTGCAGTTTGAGTAGGTGTAGTGCTGATATTAATAGGCAGCTATTGCTTTCCCCTGCACTGTGCCTAGGAGCAGTGGTGGAATTTTCAAGCCAGCTAATTTTCCCTGCACTGTGCTCAGGTGCAGTGGTGGAATTACAAGGCAGCTATTGCTTTCCCATGCACTGTGCCTAGGGGCAGTGGTGGAATTACAAGCCAGCTGCTGATTTTCCCTGCACTGTGCTCAGGTGCAGTGGTGAAATTACAAGGCAGCTATTGATTTCCCCTGCAGTGTGAGCAGATGCAGTGCTGAAATTACTAGGCAGCAATTGATTTCCCCTGCACTGTGCCCAGGTGCAGTGCTAGAATTACAAGGCAACTAGCCAGGGCACAGCCCCCCAGCTCTGAGGTGAGCCCCGGTAAATATGTGAAAGGGTTATTAGCACACTGATTTCCCTTGCACTATGCCCAGGTGCAGTGCTGGAATTACAAGGCAGCTATTAATTTCCCCTGCACTGTGCAGAGGTGCCGTGGTGGAATTACAAGGCATCTATTGATTTCCCCTACACTGTGCCCAGGTGCAGTGCTGGAATTACAAGGCAACTAGCCAGGGCTTGCACTCCCCCAAACTCTGAGGTGAGCTCTGGTAAATGTGTAATAGGGTTGTTAGTACACTGATTTCTCCTGCACTGTGCCCAGGTGCAGTGGTGGAATTACAAGGCAGCTATTGCTTTCCCCTGCACTATGCCCAGGTGCAGTGGTGAAATTACAAGGCAACTAGCCAGGGCTTGTACCCCCAAAAAATCTGAGGTGAGCACTGGTAAAAGTGTAATAAGATTGTTAGTACACTGATTTCCCCTGCACTGTGCCCAGGTGCAGTGGTGAAATTACAAGGCAACTAGCCAGGGCTTGTGCCCCCCCAAACTCTGAGGTGAGCCCTGGTAAATGTGTAATAGGGTTGTTAGTACATTAATTTCTCCTGCACTGTGCCCAGGTGCAGTGGTGGAATTACAAGGCAGTTATTGATTTCCCCCTGTACTGTGCTCAGGTGCACTGGTGGAATTACAAGGCAGAAACAGATTTTCCCTGCACTGTGGCCAGGTGCAATGATGGAATTACAAGGAAGCTATTGATTTCCCCTGCACTGTGAGTAGGTGCAGTGCTGAAATTACTAGGCTGCTGTTGATTTTCCCTGCACTGTGCCCAAGTGCAGTGATAGAATTACTAGGCAGTTATTGATTTCCCCTGTGCCCAGGTGCAGTGCTGGAAATACATGGCCATTAGCCAGGTTCCCCTCAGCTTTGAGGTGAGCCCCAGTAAACATGTGAAAGGGTCGTTAGCTATTGATTTCCCCTGCAGTGTGCCCAGGTGCAGTGCTGGAATTACAAGGCAGCTATTGATTTCCCCTGCAGTGTGACCAGGTGCAGTGCTGGAATTACAAGGCAGCTAGTCAGAGCTCCCCCAAACTCTGAGGTGAGCCCTGGTAAACGTGTAATAGGGTTGTTAGTACATTGATTTCTCCTGCACTGTGCCCAGGTACAATGGTGGAATTACAAGGCAGTTATTGATTTCTCCTGTGCCCAGGTGCAGTGCTGGAAATGCATGGCCATTAGCCAGGGTCCCCCCAGCTTTGAGGTGAGCTCCGGTAAACATGTGAAAGGGTCGTTAGCATATTGATTTCCCCTGCAGTGTGCTCAGGTGCAGTGCTGGAATTACAAGGCAGCTAGCCAGGGCTACCTCTATCTCTGAGGTGAGTCCTGATAAATATTTGAAAGGGTGGTTTGAACATTGACTTCCCCTGCACTGTGCTCAGATGCAGTGCTGGAATTACAAGGCAGCTAGCCAGGGCTCACGCACTCCCCCCCCAGCTCTGAGGTGAGCCCTGGTAAGCATGTGAAAGGGTTGTTAGCACACTTATTTCCCCTGCATTGTGCCCAAGTGCAGTGGTGAAACTATGAGGCAGCTATTGATTTCCCCTGTACTGTGCCCAGGTGCAGAGCTGAAATTACAAGGCAGCTATTGATTTCCCCTACACAGTGCCTTGGTGCAGTGCTAGAATTATAAGGTAACTAGCAAGGGCTTATCCCCCCACCTCTGAGGTGAGACCTGGTAAATATGCGAAAGGGTTGTTAGCACACTGATTTCCCTTGCACTATGCCCAGGTGCAGTGCTGGAATTACAAGGCAGCTAGGCATGGCTCAGCTCCCCAGCTCTGAGTTGAGCCCCGGTAAACATGTGAAAGGGTTGTTAGAACATTGATTTCCCCTGCACTGTGCTCAGGTGCAGTGCTGAAATTACAAGGCAGCTAGCTAGGACTCACCCCCCCAGCTCTGAGGTGAGCCGTGGTAAACATGTGAAAGGGTTGTTAGCAGACTGATTTCCCCAGCACTGTGCCCAGGTACAGTGGTGGGATTACAAGTCAGGTATTGATTTCCTCGGCAATGTGCCCAGGTGCAGGGCTGGAATTACAAGGCAGCCATTGATTCCCCCTGCACTGTGCCCAGGTGTAGTGCTGAAATTACAAGGCAACTAGCCAGGGCTTGCGCACCCCCCCCCCAGCTCTAAGGTAAGCTCTGCTAAACATGTGAAAGGGTTGTTAGTATACTGATTTCCCCTGCATTGTGCCCAGCTGCAGTGCTGTAATTTCAAGGCAGCTATTGATTTTTCCTGCACCGTGCCCAGGTACAGTGGTGGAATTACAAGGCAGATATTGATTTCCCTTGCAGTGTGAGTAGGTGCAGTGCTGAAATTACTAGGCAGTTATTGCTTTCCCCTGCACTGTGCCCTGGTGCAGTGCTAGAATTACAAGGCAACTAGCCAGGGCTTAGCCCCCCCCCGAGGTGAGCTCCAGGAAACATGCAAAAGGGTTGTTAGCACATTGATTTCCCCTGCACTGTGCCCAGGTGCAGAGCTGGAATTACAAGGCAACTAGCCAGGGCTTGTACCCCCCAAGCTCTGAGGTGAGCCCTGGTAAACGTGTAATAGGGTTGTTAGTACATTCATTTCTCCTGCACTGTGCCCAGGTGCAGTGGTGGAATTACAAGGCAGTTATTGATTTCCCCTGCACTGTGCCCAGGTGCAGTAGTGGAATTACAAGGCAGTTATTGATTTCCCCTGCACTGTGCCCAGGTGCAGTGCTGGAATTACAAGGCAACTAGCCAGGGCTTGTACCCCCCCAAACTCTGAGGTGAACTCTGGTAAACGTGTAATAGGGTTGTTAGTACACTGATTTCTCCTGCACTGTGCCCAGGTGCAGTGGTAGAATTACAAGGCAGTTACTGATTTCCCCTGTGCCCAGGTGCAGTGCTGGAAATACATGGCCACTAGCCAGGGTCCCCCCAGCTCTGAAGTGAGCCCCGGTAAACATGCAAAAGGGTTGTCAGCATATTGATTTCCCCTGCAGTGTGCTCAGGTGCAGTGTTGCAATTACAAGGCAGCTAGCCAGGGCTCACGCACCCCCCCCAGCTCTGAGGTGAGCTCTGCTAAACATGTGAAAGGGTTGTTAGCACACTGATTTCCCCTGTAGTATGCTCAGGTGCAGTGCTGGAATTACAAGGCAGCTAGCCAGGGCTACCTCTATCTCTGAGGTGAGTCCTGATAAATATTTGAAAGGGTGGTTTGAACACTGACTTCCCCTGCACTGTTCCCAGCTGCAGTGTTGGAATGAGAAGGCAGCTATCCAGGCCCCCATCCCACCTCCAGATCTCAGGTGTATGCTGGTAGCTCACACATCACTACTGCTATTGATTTATAACTGGAAGGGGGGTGTTCAATTTGAAGATAGGGCCATTACACGCCCCCCCAACTCCCAAGGTTCATAAAATATCACTTCAAAACTACGTAATTTTGTTTTAAATAGATGTCTACAGACACTGCACACTTAATGCAAAAAAAACAAGGTATTTTAATGGGAAACCACAACAAAAACATAAACCATGCAGCACCAGGATGCAGACGTACAGACTTAGCACTTCTCACCACAGTGCACTTCTACAGGAGGCCTGGATCACAGTGTTCACTACATTATTTAAGTTTCTGGATCATTTAAAGTCATAGTACATGTTTTATTAGTACAATTAGATGTGATCTGCTACTGATGGCAGTGCTGATAAACCAGCTCTTGTAATACTACTGTGGGCAGCACTTGTGTTTCATTGTGGGTAGTGGTCTCACCATGCAGAGCTGTGGGCCAATCAGATTGTAGCATTTTCCCTACCCATTTTATAAGGCGAGTTACATGACTTTCAGTCTCAAGCCACCCTTACCACCTGGGTATTTTTGTATACCGCAACAAACTGAGCGTTATTACTTAAATATGTACTGCTTAAGTTAAGGTTACTACACTTCATAAACTAGTCAGAAAGCACTCAATTCAAATGCTAATCATTCTCTTCCTCTACCTACCGTTAGGGCCTCCAGGTTAGGAACAGTACTGTGGCATTCATGCTCAGGAGACTTTTCATAGGCTGTACGGACAGATTTGTGTTCATCTGATTCCTCACAAACCTGTCCCAGTGGCTGTTGCTGCTGGTCACAGGTGTTGCTCTTTTTGGATTCCTCTTCATTTCCAGTGAGACGTTTTACAATATCCACCATGACTGCAAGTTTCTTGTTTGTTCGGAGTACCTTCTGCTCTAACACACCATAGCATTCGCCACAGGAGACATTTCCTTCTGCATACTTCCAGTACTTTGTGATACAGGCTCTGCAAAAGTTGTGCCCACAATCTATAGCGACAGGATCATTGAAAAAACCCAGACAGATAGAACAAGTCGCTTCATTTTTCAGTATTTCTAGATCTCTTGTTGCTGCCATGTTCACTGCTGTTAGTTAAAGATGTCTACTTCCCTTCTGTTTCCTGGAACGAGTTTGTTCCTCTTTCTCTACTGACCACGTCATGCACAGTTAAAAACTCTTGCACTGCTATTGAACCTTATTATGGTGATTCATTACTGGTTTCAGTACTGACTATGTCATGCATAGTTAAAAACTCTTGCACTGCTACTGAACCGTGTTATATTTTATTATTTCTTTCAGTACTGACTATGTCACGCACAGTTAAAAACTCTTGCACTGCTACTGAATCTTATTATGGTGTTATAATTTGCTTTCAAGTGCTCACCATGTCACGCATAGTTAAAAACTCTTGCACTGCTACTGAATCTTATTATGGTGTTTTATTATTGTTTCAGTATACTGACCACGTCACGCTCAGTTAAACACTCTTGTACTGTTAGTGAACTGTATTATGGTGTTTTATTTTTGCTTTCAGTACTGCAGTTAAAAACTCTTGTACTGCTTACTGAACCCTATTATGGTGTTTTATTATTGCTTCACAGGAGGCCTGATCTGCATATATTTACGGAGATATCTCCATATGTGAAACATTTCAAATTAAAGGAATTTGAAAAATAGTCAGACTCATTGGGTATGTGGGTCTCTGCAATGCTGCATACTTACTACCTTTAGCAATGGTTAACAGTTCCAAAATTTACATTTCTAAGGTTCAGAGGTTTTCTGCAATATCATTTCTCAAATGCTGATACTAAAGCTGCCACTCTCAGATTTCACAAATAGTTATCATATGTTATAATATTTATCAAAAATAAATGAAAGCGAACAGATAAGTGTATACAAAGGCATCAGAGAGTGGTGTGTTTATCATTCTGCTATCTAGGAAATAAGAAACTTTCCTCCCATTCATGAAGGGAGAACAGTGTGTGTATCATGTAGGTGCAATACTTCACTTCTGTAACCCTTTGTAGTTCGACAGCTAAACCCATTCATGAAGGGAGAAAAGTGTGTGTATCATGTAGGTGCATTACTTCACTTCTGTAACCCCCTGTAGTTAGACAGCTAAACCCATTCATGAAGGGAGACTGGCATGCATATCATGTAGGTACATTACTTCACTTCTGTAACCCCTGTAGTTAGACAGCTAAACCCATTCATGAAGGGAGACTGGCGTGCATATCATGTAGGTGCATTACTTCACTTCTGTAATCCCCTGTAGCTGCACAGCTAAACTCATTTATGGAGACTGGCCTGCATATCATAATAATAATAATAAACTTTATTTATATTGCACCTTTCCAAAACCAAGGCACATTCCAAAAAGATTAAATACAAACAGAACAGACAGACAGTAATATAAAAACTGTTAAAAACAAGTATGAAACATTAATCAAGGCCATATACCTTATTCCATAAGAAGGATTTAAAAGCCTGTTTAAAGCTCCCCACGGTCGAACACTCATCTGACGTGGTAGAGAATTCCAAAGGGTTGGTGCTGCAAACATAAGAGCCCGGGCACCAGCTGATTTCAGTGTGACCCTAGGAATCTCTAGCAACCCTTCGTCAGCTGAGCGGAGTGACCTCAACAGGAGGTAAGAAACCAGGAGATCTTTCAGGTAGTCAGGGCCCAGATCAAGTAGGGCTTTAAAAGTCAGTAATCCAACTTTGAAGGTGATCCGCCACTGGACTGGTAGCCAGTGTAGATCCCGCAGCACCAGAGTAATATGTGATGTTCTAAGAGTACCTGTAAGTACTCGAGCTGCGGAATTCTGCATCAGCTGAAGGCAGCAGATATCAACCCCTGGAAGTCCAAGGTAAAATGAGTTGCAATAGTCCAGGCGTGAGGTCACAAAGGCATGGATCAAAGTTGGCAGATCGCCGGACGGAACGAGGTGCTTGATTCTGGTGATGTTTCTCAGATGATAAAATGAGGATTTTACCACTGCTGACACTTGAGATCTTAAGGTCAGCCCAACATCTATGATCACCCCCAGATCTCGCACTTGTTCAGAGACCAGTAACTCGACATCCCCACAAAACACCCCAGAGGGGAAGCCGGCCACAGGTCCCCCTATCCGGTGATCCGGATCCAAAACCAACACCTCGGTCTTCCCAGAATTCAACTTCAACCAACTCAGCCTCATCTAATCCTGGATTTCCTCCAGACAGCTATTAAATACCGAGACAGCTCCTTCCTGGTCGAGTGTGAAGGACAGGTACAGTTGGGTATCATGTGCATAACAGTGAAAACCCAACCCGTACCGTCTCACAATGTCTCTGAGGGGAAGCATGTACACCACAAACAACATGGGGGACAATACAGAGCCCTGAGGGACCCCACAAAAAAACGAGAAAGGATCAGAGGAAAAAAAAACCTGACATCACCCTCTGAGATCTTCTGGTGAGGTATGATGTGAACCATCTGAGCACAACCCCAGAGAGTCCACAGATACATCTCAGTCTCTCTAAAAGAGCCCCATGGTCGATGATGTCAAATGCTGAAGATAGATCTAGTAACACCAGGATAGACTATTTTCTCTGGTCTCTCACCATCACGAGATCACTGAGCACCCGAACCAGCGCAGTCTCGGTACTATGCCTCTTAAGGAAACCTGATTGGAGAGGTTCGTAGATGCTATGGCTGGTCAAGTGGTTCTCCAATTGGGCTGCTACCACCTTCTTGACCACCTTCCCTGCAAAGGGGAGGTTTGAGATAGGTCTGTAGTTAGCCAGACATTCTGGGTCCAAAGATGGTTTCTTCAACAAGGGTGTCACCACTGCCTCTTTCAAGGACAGGGGATAGTCACCCGAGTCAAGAGAGGACCAGACTATCTGTGCTAGAGCCAGTAGAATAGAATCTCCACACCCTAGAATTAAGGGTGTGGGACCTGGATCAAAACTACAGGAGGTAGGACGCAGCCCCTGGACAAGCCGCATAACATTCACGATTTCTGGGCAGTCGAAAGTACTCCAGGAAAACAAAGGGATAGTGACCCGGTCCTGGGCGCCCACAACTAGCATAGAACGTGCCAAACCAATGTCTGCCCTAATGTCGGCCACCTTATCAGCAAAGAAGCAAGCAATCTCATCACACTGTGATTGTGACAATGCTCTATGAAGCTGTAGACAGGTTGGGTTGCACAATCTGTCCACAGTTCTGAAAAGCTGAGTAGGTCGGTTCTGCGTGGCAGAAATTTCCCCGGACAGGAATTCTGCCTTCTTACAGGAGATTTCTGACTGATAGAATTGACAATGTTCTAGCAGTCTAAGGTAGTCGGCATCCAGGCCAGACCTCCACCAGCAACGTTCTAACCTGTGTCCAATTCACCACAACTCCCTCAGAACCCCTTCAAACCATGGGGTTCGAGGTCGGAGGGAGAGAGAATGCCATGAACTGGAGCAATAGAATCCAGGGCAGAGGTAATGGCAGTATTATAAGCCACAACCAATGCCTCTGGATCATTGCTATGCACAGGAAGCTCTGATAGGTCAAGAACTGCCGCAAGGCCATTAGATGAAACATTACTCAAGGGGCGGAACTTGACCATCTCCACAGGAGTCGGCCTACAGGGGGGGTGCCAAAACTGAATCTCACGGTGTAGTGATCTGACCAACTGACTGGTTCCACCCCCACATCAGAAGCCTCGATCCCCAGGAGGAAGACCAAGTCAAGAGAATGGCCAGCTTTATGAGTAGCGGTGGTAACCACCTGTGTTAGGCCCAGTCAATCCATTAACTGGAGGAAGTGTTGTCCAAATTATGAGAGTTCATCGTCGATCCATGCATTAAAGTCACCCAGGACCATCAGCCTGGGGGACTCAAATGCCAGGCCGACAATGAAGTCTGCTACTTCCTTAAGGAATTGCTTCGCATCTCCTGGTGGATGGTAGATGAGAGCAATTCGATAGCCCACACCTGCTATAATGGCACATTCAAAAGAAGAGGTCTCCTCAACTAGTACACAGGTGAGATCTAATTCGGTCTTAAAGCAGACCACAACCCCCCCCACGGTCCAACCTTGGGTGGTGTATCACCGTATACCCGGCTGAAATTGCAGCCTCCAATATCGGTCCCGCATTATTATCCAGCCAGGTCTCGGTGATGCAAGCCAGGTCCATCGAGGCAACAAGATCTGAAATTACTGCCGTCTTGTTCTGGATGGACCTGGCATTGCACAGCATCGCTCAGGTTGGACAGGGCTCCTGGACTGCCCCAACCACCTGCCCATCACTAAGGATGGTGCCCTTGGGTATGGGGACCAAACAGGATGGCCCACGCTCTAGGCTCCACTTTGCCCCAGGGCGTCTCCTGGGCTTAGTCACCCAACGGGAGTGCTCCGCTCATCTCGCCTCCACTGTTAACCCCCCCGCCCCCCTCCTGTGGGCAATACCTAGAGCCTGACAGTGTTGATAGATAGAAAAAGCCAGAGGGGGGAATAGAAGGGGCGGAGGGAGTGGAGAGCAGAGGCTGAGTAGCGTATGACTGGTGGGGCCACAGAAAGACACATTTCAAAACAGAGCAAATCCTCAGAAAACAATAAAAGTAGGTAAAGTCAGTTCCTTATAAAAATTAAAACAAGCTAACAACATTAACTAAACAAATTAAAAAAACCCAAATCACAGCCAAACCTTTTCTCACCCCACCCCCACCCAAATAACTAATCAAACCAACTTCAAACAAACAACTAACTAAAATATACAACTTAAACAATAAAAAAACCTAACCTACCTAACACATAAAGTAAATAAATAAATAAATAAATAAGCCCAACGGTCCTCTCACAACCTGGGCTACTTAACAACACAACAATACAAAACTAAAAATAAAATTATAAAAGATATTCGAAAAATTTCCCCTCAGAGAAGTCTCTCTCAGATCTCCACAGTGGGGAGATTTCACAGATATAATTACCAACAAGGAATAAAAGAGTTAAAGTCTGAGAGTCACAAATTCATGAAAGTCACAAATTCAACGGAGCACAGGGTCGGCCAGTAGGTAGTTCACCCCTCTCATGGGTGGAAAACCAGTTCAAGAAAGTAATGTATTGCAGACCGCTCTTACCAGATTTAGAACGTGTCCAGGAGCTTACACCTCCAAGGAATTGTAGCACTATTCAATTTCTCAAATGAGCTCTCACCTCCATTTGAAAACAACATAGCCCCAAACAGTGATCTTAATTCTGAAAAACATGCATGCAGTCTGCAGTCAAAGCCAAAACTCACTGCGAAAGCCTGAAAACAGGGAGCAGGGAAAGTCAAGCCAGGGCACCCAGAAAACCAAAGTTCTACTTCTCCACTCCACCGAGTAGCTGATAGCAGAGCTAACAACAGCGCTTCAGATAATAGATAACTCCAGGTCACCACCGATGCTTCACAACTCCAGGAAGGTCCCACCCAGATCCCAGTACCTCTTCCCAGACCCGCTCTCCCGCTACGGCTGCCCGCCAGCTACCGAGCGGCGAAAACAGAAGTGCTGCAGATACGGCTGCCCTACGGCAGCAGCACCACAGCACACCATTGGATCGAGGTCAGGGTTGGGAAGGAATCCCTCCCCACAGTCCACCAGAGTCTATCTCTAATCAAGCGCTGACCAGAATCACTCCTCGCTGCTCACTCAGGGCACTCAGGGTTACTCCTCGCTACTCCTCGATCCACCACCGGGACTCCACGCTATGCTCCCCACACACACGCAATATCGAGATGCCACAGGTAATAGCTCCTTCAGTTCCTTATCACACTCAGTCCTTGTGCAGTTGTTTAAAAGGGAAAACAACAGCACAATTCACAGATCCGAACCGGGTTAAAAACAGCACAATTCAGGGATGGGGACTGGAATGATAGCAAAATGGGAATGGAGTAAACTAGCGATGAAAACAAAGTAACCAGACAAAAACAAACTTAAACAAAGAACTGAAAAACTAAAATAAAAACACAACTCAACTCCTGCTTCTGATGGCTAGCCCAGCATAGCCATCATGTAGGTGCATTACTTCACTACTGTAATCTCCTGTAGTTAGACAGCTAAACCATTCATGAAGGGAGACCGGTGTGCATATCATGTAGGTGCATTACTTCACTACTGTAATCCCCTGTAGTTAGACAGTTAAACCATTCATGAAGGGAGACCGGCGTGCATGTCATGTAGGTGCATTACTTCACTTCTGTAATCCCCTGTAGTTAGACAGCTAAACCCATTCATGAAGGGAGACCAGAGTGCATATCATATAGGTACATTACTTCACTTCTGTAACACCCTGTAGTTAGACAGCTAAACCCATTCATGAAGGGAGACCGGTGTGCATATCATGTAGGTGCATTACTTCACTTCTTTATCCCCTGTAGTTAGACAGCTAAACCCATTCATGAAGGGAGACTGGTGGGCATATCATGTACGTGCATTACTTCACTTCTGTAACCCCCTGTAGTTACACAGCTAAACCCATTCATGAAGGGAGACTGGCATGCATATTATGTAGGTGCATTACTTCACTTCTGTAACCCCCTGTAGTTAGACAGCTAAACCCATTCATGAAGGGAGACCAGTGTGCATATCATGTAGGTGCATTACTTCACTTCTGTAATCCCCTGTAGTTAGACAGCTAAACCCATTCATGAAGGAAGACCGATGTGCATATCATGTACGTGCATTACTTCACTTCTGTAAGCCCCTGTAGTTAGACAGCTAAACCAATTCATGAAGGGAGACTGGCGTGCATATCATGTAGGTACACTACTTCACTTCTGTAACCCCCTATAGTTAGACAGCTAAACCCATTCATGAAGGGAGACTGGCGTGCATACCATGTAGGTGCGTTACTTCACTTCTGTAACCCCCTGTAGTTAGACAGCTAAGCCCATTCATGAAGGGAGACTGGCGTGCATATCATGTAGGTGCATTACTTTACTTCTGTAATCCCCTGTAGTTAGACAGCAAAACCCATTCATGAAGGGAGACTGCCATGCATATCATGTAGGTGCATTACTTCACTTCTGTAACCTCCTGTAGCTAGACAGCTAAACCCATTCATGAAGGGAGACCAGCATGCATATCATGTAGGTGCATTACTTCACTTCTGTAATCCCCTGTAGTTAGACAGCTAAACCAATTCATGAAGGGAGACCGGTGTGCATATCGTGTAGGTACATTACTTCACTTCTGTAACCCCCTGTAGTTAGACAGCTAAACCCATTCATGAAGGGAGACCGGTGTGCATATCACGTAGGTACATTACTTCACTTCTGCAATCCCCTGTAGTTAGACAGCTAAACCCATTCATGAAGGGAGACCGGTGTTCATGTCATGTAGGTACATTACTTCACTTCTATAACCCCCTGTAGTTAGACAACTAAACCCATTCATGAAGGGAGACCGGTGTGCATATCATGTAGGTACATTACTTCACTACTGTAATCCCCTGCAGTTAGACAGCTAAACCCATTCATGAAGGGAGACCGGTGTGCATATCATATAGGTACATTACTTCACTTCTGTAACCCCCTGTAGTTAGACAGCTAAACCCATTCATGAAGGGAGACTGGCGTGCATATCATGTAGGTGCGTTACTTCACTTCTGTAATCCCCTGTAGTTAGACAGCTAAACCAATTCATGAAGGGAGACTGGTGTGCATATCATGTAGGTACATTACTTCACTTCTATAACCCCCTGTAGTTAGACAGCTAAACCCATTCATGAAGGGAGACTGGAGTGCATATCATGTAGGTACATTACTTCACTACTGTAATCCCCTGTAGTTAGACAGCTAAACCCATTCATGAAGGGAGACCAGTGTGCATATCATGTAGGTGCGTTACTTTACTTCTATAACCCCCTGTAGTTAGACAGTTGAAGCCATTCATGAAGGGAGACCGGCGTGCATATCATGTAGGTACATTACTTCACTACTGTAATCCCCTGTAGTTAGACAGCTAAACCCGTTCATGAAGGGAGACTGGTGTGCATATCATGTAGGTGCATTACTGCACTTCTGTAATCCCCTGTAGTTAGACAGCTAAACCCATTCATGAAGGGAGACCGGCGTGCATATCATGTAGGTGCATTACTTCACTTCTGTAATCCCCTGTAGTTAGACAGCTAAACCCATTCATGAAGGGAGACTGGAGTGGATAAGTCAGATATGTATGAAAACATCAAAACACCTATATAATTCAGTTCTAGCTCAAATTTACCCAGCTATTCCTAGTTTTAAGAATTGCCCTTCGGCATTGAATCATAAAATTTTGGAGCAATTAAACAATCCCAGATTACCTCCACATATGTGGGAGGTCCAATGGCTTATTCTGTATGGACGGTTGAATATCAGAGGAACTGCAAAGTATAAAGCCAAAGAGGAGAGAAATTGTCCATACGCTGAATGTATTAACCAGTAGGAAACTATGGAACATTTTTTGCTCTGGTGTTCTTATTCAAATCTGTTATGGGCCTATGTGGCAAAGAAATGGAAGCTGGGTTGGGTAGCCAAACTAACACATAATATATAAGAAATAGGCAATTTTCCTCCACATCTTGTCATATATGAAAAGGGTACACTGTTGTTCTTTTTAGCATGTTTGCGATATTGTTTATGGCAAGTAAGATGCCAATGGGTCATATATCAAAAGAAAACTACTTTTGATGGGTTTTGTAAATATGTAGTAACTGAATTACAAAAAGTAAATCTTAAAGATATGCAACTTTATAATGCAGAGAAAGTACAGATATGGAGGAAAGGGTTCTCTCATATAATTAAGTATCAATAAGGGAACAATATGGTTTATTTAGGATTTAGAAATGGGTCTATGTAATTTACAACTTTTGATTTTCTTTATTTTTTTCACTGATATTGGGCTGTTTTTTGTTTTGGTATTTTCTGTATGTATTCATGTATAATTACTAAATGACTGAATTATGGATTATAGTAAATAAAATCACACCTACTCCTTTCGATAAGTGCCATGGGATCTTTAACATCCACCAGAACTACCACCAATCCAGGCAGATGGCACCTCGGTTTAACGTCTCTTCTGAAAGACGGCACCTCAGAAGTGCAGCACCCCTCTCATGCTGCACTACAGTGTCAGTACTGGGATATTAACCCAAGTGCCAGAAGTGGGAACTGAACCCACAGCCCGCTGATCTCCCAGCCTCAGAGGTGAGTGTGCTACCTACTGAGCCAATGACACTGTCAAAAAAATCATGTAGGTGCATTACCTCACTTCTGTAATTCCATGTAGGTAGGCAGCTAAACCCATTCATGAAGGGAGACCAGCACTCATATCATGTAGGTGCATTACTTCATTTCTGTAACCCCCTATAGTTAGACAGCTAAACCCATTCATGAAGGGAGACTGGTGTACATATCATGTGGGTGCATTACTTCACTTCTGTAATCCCCTGTAGTCAGACAGCTAAACCCATTTATGGACGGAGACCAGTGGTCATAACATGTAGGTGCATTACTGCATTTCTATAATCCCAAGTGACATCTAAATCCATTCATGAAGGGAGACTGGTGTGCATATCATGAAGGTGCATTACTTCACTTCTGTAATCCCCTGTAGTTAGACAGCAAAACCCATTCATGAAGGGAGACCACCATGCATCTCATGGAGGTGCACTACTTCACTTCTGTAACCCCTGTAGTTAGGCAGCTAAACCCATTCATGAAGGAAGACCACGCGTGTGTCATGTAGGTGCATTACATAATTTCTGTAATCTCCTGTAGTTAGACTGCTAAATCCATTCATGAAGGGAGACTGGAGTGCATATGAAGTAGGTGCACTACTTCACTACAGTAATAAATTGTATTTAGACAGCTAAACCCATTCATGAAGGGAGACCGGAGTGCATATCGTGTAGGTACATTACTACACTTCTGTAATCCCCTGCAGTTAGACAGCTAAACCCATTCATGAAGGGAGACTGGTGGGCATATCATGTAGGCACTATACTTCACTTCCAAAACCTCCTGTAGTTGACAGAAAAACCCATTCATAGAGACAAGTGTGCATATCATGTAGGTGCATTACTTCACTTCTGTAACCCCCTATAGTGATAGACAACTAAAACCATTCATGAAGGGAGACTGGCGTGCATATCACGGAGGTCCATTACTTCATTTCTGCAACCCCCTGTAGTTGGACAGCTAAACCCATATATGAAAGGAGACTGGTGTGCATATCACGTAGGTGCATTACTTCACTTCTGTAGCCCCCTGTAGTTAGACAGCTAAATCCAACCAAGAAGGGAGACCGTCGGGTATATCATGTAGGTGCATTACTTCACTTCTGTAATCCCCTGTGAAAGCTAAACCCATTCATGAGGGAAGAATGGTGTGCATATCATATAGGGGCATAATATCACTTCTGTAATCCCATGTAGTTAGACAGCTAAACCCATTCATGAAGGGAGACCAGTGAGCATACCAAGTAGGTGCATTACTTCACTTCTGTAATCCCCTGTAGTTACGACAGCTAAACCCATTCATGAAGGGAGACCAGTGTGCATGTCATGTAGGCGCATCACTTCACTTCTGTAACCCCCTGTAGTTAGACAGCTAAACCCATTCATGAAGGGAGACCAGTGTGCATATCATGTAGGTGCATTACTTTGCTTCTGTAATCCCCTGCAGTTAGGCAGCTAAACCCATTCATGAAGGGAGACTGGTGGGCATATCATGCAGGGGCATT
Source organism: Neoceratodus forsteri (assembly GCA_016271365.2). Classification (NCBI taxonomy): domain Eukaryota; kingdom Metazoa; phylum Chordata; order Ceratodontiformes; family Ceratodontidae; genus Neoceratodus; species Neoceratodus forsteri. The sequence goes on from JADMNL010000038.1 coordinate 42,178,454, forward strand.
ACTTCACTTCTGTAATCCCTGTAGTTAGACAGCTAAACTCATTCATGAAGAGACACTGCCATGCATATCATGTAGGTACATAACTTCACTACTATAATCCCCTGTAGCTAGACAGGTAAACCCATTCCTGAAGGAGACTGGTGTGCATATCATGCAGGAGCATTACTTCACTACTATAATCCCCTGTAGTAAGACAGCTAAACCCATTCAGGAAGGAGCCTGGTGTGCATATCATGTAGGTGCATTACTTCACTTCTGTAACCCCCTGTAGTTAGATAATTAAACCCATTCATGAAGGGAGACTGGCGTGCATATCATATAGGTGCATTACTTTACTTCTGTAATCCCATTTATTTAGACAGCTAAACCCATTCATGAAGGGAGACTGGTGTGCATATCATGTAGGTGCATTGCTTCACTTCTGTAATCCCCTGTAGTTAGACAGCTAGACCCATTCATGAAGGGAGACTGGCATGCATATCATGTAGGTGCATTACTTCACTTCTGCAATCCCCTGTAGTTAGACAGCTAAACCCATTCATGAAGGGAGACTGGTGTGCATATCATGTGGGTGCATTACTTCACTTCTGTAACCCCCTGTAGTTAGACAGCTAAACCCATTCATGAAGGGAGACTGGTGTACATAACACATAGGTACATTACTTCACTACTGTAATCCCTTGAAGTTAGACAGCTAAACCCATTCATGAAGGGAGACCGGTGTGCATATCATGTAGGTGCATTACTTCACTTCTGTAACCCCCTGTAGTTAGACAGCTAAACCCGTTCATGAAGGGAGACCAGTGTGCATATCATGTAGGTGCATTACTTCACTTCTGTAACCCCCTGTAGTTAGACAGCTAAACCCATTCATGTAGGGAGACTGGCGTGCATATCATGTAGGTGCATTACTTCACTTCTGTAATCCCCTGTACTTAGATAGCTAAACCCATTCATGGAGGGAGACTGGTGTACATATCACATAGGAGTATTACTTCACTTCTGTAATGCCCTGTAGTTAGACAGCTAAAAGCATTCATGAATTCAGACTGGCGTGCATGTCATGTAGGTGCATTACTTCACTTCTGTAATCCCCTGTAGTTAGACAGCTAAACCCATTCATGAAGGGAGACTTGCGTGCATATCATGAAGGTGTATTACTTCACTTATGTAACCCCCTGTAGTTAGACAGCTAAACCCATTGATGAACGGAGACCGGAGTACATATCATGTAGGTGCATTACTTCACTTCTGTAACCCCTGTACTTAGACAGCTAAACCCTTTCATGAAGGGAGACTGGCGTGCATATCATGTAGGTGCATTACTTCACTTCTGTAACCCCCTGTAGTTAGACAGCTGAACCCATTGATGAACGGAGACCGGAGTACATATCATGTAGGTGCATTACTTCACTTCTGTAATCCCCTGTAGTTAGATAGCTAAACCCATTCATGGAGGGAGACTGGTGTACATATCACATAGGAGTATTACTTCACTTCTGTAATCCCCTGTAGTTAGACAGTTAACAGCATTCATGAAGGGAGACTGCCGTGCATATCATGTAGGTGCATTACTTCATTTCTGTAATCCCCTGTAGTTAAACAGCTAAACCCAGTCATGAAGGGAGACCAGTCTGCATGTCATGTAGGCGCATTAGTTCACTTCTGTAACCAACTGTAGTTAGACAGCTAAACCCATTCAAGAATGGAGAGCAGGGTACATATCATGTAGGTGCATTACTTCACTTCTGTAACCCCCTATAGATAGACAGCTAAACCCATTCATGAAGGGAGACCGAAGTACATATCATGTAGGTGCATTACTTCACTACCGTAGTTAGACAGCTAAACCCATTCATAAAGGGAGACTGGCATGCACATGGCATGACTTTAGCAAGGCATTTGACACAGTTCCACACAAAAGATTAATATACAAGTTAGCCAGCCTGGGAGTGGGTCCCAAGATGACAGCCTGGGTAAAGAATTGGCTGGAGAATAGGACACAGAGAGTAATAGTAAATGGAGTCCACTCAGAAGAAAGGAGGGTTACTAGTGCGGTACCGTAGGGTTCAGTATTAGGACCGGTCCTCTTCAATGTCTTTATAAGCAACATTGCAGAAGGACTGGAAGGAAAAGCATGTCTCTTTGCAGATGACACTAAGATCTGCAACAGAGTTGATGCACAGGGTGGGGTAGAAAGGATGAGAAGGGACTTGGCAAGGTTAGAGGAATGGTCAAATGTATGGCAGCTTAGATTCAATGCTAAAAAGTGCAAGGTAATGCACCTGGGAAACAAAAACCCAGGGAAGAGTACACAATGGGGGGTGAGATACTAACAACAACAAAAATGGAAAGGGACCTGGGGGTAGTCATATCAGATGACCTAAAGGTGGGCAAGCAATGTGAGAGGGCAGCAAGGAGGGCTGGGGGGATACTGGGATGCATAGGGAGAGGCATCACCAGTAGAAAACAGGAAGTTATTATCCCTCTGTACAGACAGCTGGTGAGACCCCATCAGGAGTATTGTGTGCAGTTCTGGAGACCAAATCACCGCAAAGACATAGACAGGATGGAAACTGTCCAGAGGAGGGCAACTAAAATGGTGCAGGGTCTGCACCGGAAGACATATGAAGAGAGACTTAAGGAACTTAATATGTGTAGACTCGAGGAAAGGAGGGAGAGGGGGGACATGATAGAAACTTTCAAGTACCTCAAGGGAATCAACAAAGTCCAAGAGGGTAGCATCTTTCAAAATAAGAGGTGTGCAAGAACAAGAGGGCACAATTTGAAGATGGGGGGGCGGCTCAGAGGTCATTTAAGGAAGTATTTTTTCACAGAGAAGGTTGTGGATGCATGGAACGGCCTTACGAAGGAGGTTGTGTAGTCAAAATCAGTGGTTGAATTCAAGCATGCATGGGACAGTCATAAGGCAATTCTGGGGGGTGGGAGTAAGAAGAAGTAGGCTGCTGGTTAACTAGGATCTGCAGCTTATCCAGTAGGTAGGGAAAAGGGCAGACTGGGTGGGCCAAGCGGTCCTTATCTGCCGTCAAATTCTATGTTTCTATGTTAATGTAGGTGCATTACTTCCCTTCAGTAACCCACTGTAGTTAGACAGCAAAACCCATTCATGGAGGGAGACCAGTGGTCATAACATGTAGGTGCATTACTGCATTTCTATAATCCCAAGTGACATCTAAATCCATTCATGAAGGGAGACTGGAGTGCATATCATGTAAGTGCATTACTTCACTTCCGTAACCCCTGTAGTTAGACAGCTAAACCCATTGATGAAGGGAGACCGGTGTGCATATCATGTAAGTGCATTACTTCACTTCGGTTATCCCATGTAGTTAGACAGCAAAACCCATTCATGAAGGGAGACCACCATGCATCTCATGTAGGTGCACTACTTCACTTCTGTAACCCCTGTAGTTAGGAAGCTAAACCCATTCATGAAGGGAGACCAGCGCGTGTATCATGTAGGTGCATTACATAATTTCTGTAATCTCCTGTAGTTAGACTGCTAAATCCATTCATGAAGGGAGACTGGAGTGCATATCAAGTAGGTGCACTACTTCACTACTGTAATCCATTGTAGTTAGATAGCTAAACCCATGCATGAAGGGAGACCGGAGTGCATATCGTGTAGGTACATTACTACACTTCTGTAATCCCCTGCAGTTAGACAGCTAAACCCATTCATGAAGGGAGACTGGTGTGCATATCATGTAGGCACTATACTTCACTTCCAAAACCCCCTGTGGTTGACAGAAAAACCCATTCATGGAGACCAGTGTGCATATCATGTAGGTGCATTACTTCACTTCTGTAACCCCCTGTAGTGATAGACAACTAAACCCATTCATGAAGGGAGACTGGCGTGCATATCACGGAGGTCCATTACTTCATTTCTGCAACCCCCTGTAGTTGGACAGCTAAACCAATATATGAAGGGAGACTGGCTTGCATATCATGTAGTTGCATTGCTTCACTTCGGTAACCCCCTGTAGTTAGACAGCTATACCCATTAATGAAGGGACACTGGTGTGCATATCATGCATATGCATTACTTCACTTCTGTAGCCCCCTGTAGTTAGACAGCTAAATCCATCCAAGAAGGGAGACTGGAGTGCATATCATGTAGGTGCATTACTTCATTTCTGCAATCCCCTGTGAAAGCTAAACCCATTCATGAGGGAAGAATGGTGTGCATATCATATAGGGGCATAATATCACTTCTGTAATCCCATGTAGTTAGACAGCTAAACCCATTCATGAAGGGAGACTTATGTACATACCATGTAGGTGCATCACTTCACTTCTGTAATCCCCTGTAGTTATGACGGCTAAACACATTCATGAAGGGAGACCAGTGTGCATGTCATGTAGGCGCATCACTTCACTTCTGTAACCCCCTGTACTTAGACAGCTAAACCCACTCATGAAGGGAGACCAGTGTGCATATCACGTAGGTGCATTACTTTGCTTCTGTAATGCCCTGCAGTTAGGCAGCTAAACCCATTCATGAAGGGAGACTGGTGGGCATATCATGCAGGGCATTACTTCACTTCTGTAATCCCTGTAGTTAGACAGCTAAACTCATTCATGAAGAGACACTGCCATGCATATCATGTAGGTACATAACTTCACTACTATAATCCCCTGTAGCTAGACAGGTAAACCCATTCCTGAAGGAGACTGGTGTGCATATCATGCAGGAGCATTACTTCACTACTATAATCTCCTGTAGTTAGACAGCTAAACCCATTCAGGAAGGAGCCTGGTGTGCATATCATGTAGGTGCATTACTTCACTTCTGTAACCCCCTGTAGTTAGATAATTAAACCCATTAATGAAGGGAGACCTGCGTGCATATCATGTGCGTGCATTACTTTACTTCTGTAATCCCATTTATTTAGACAGCTAAACCCATTCTTGAAGGGAGACTGGTGTGCATATCATGTGGGTGCATTACTTCACTTCTGTAACCCCCTATAGTTAGACAGCTAAACCCATTCATGAAGGGAGACTGGTGTACATATCATGCAGGTGCATTATTTCACTTCTGTAACCCCCTGTAGTTAGACAGCTAAACCCATTCATGAAGGGAGAGCGGTGTGCATATCATGTAGGTGCTCTACTTCACTTCTTTAACCCCCTGTAGTTAGACAGCTAAACCCATTCATGAAGGGAGACCAGTGTGCATATCATGTAGGTGCATTACTTCACTTCTGTAATCCCCTGTACTTAGATAGCTAAACCCATTCATGGAGGGAGACTGGTGTACATATCACATAGGAGTATTACTTCACTTCTGTAATCCCCTGTAGTTAGACAGCTAAAAGCATTCATTAATTCAGACTGGCGTGCATGTCATGTAGGTGCATTACTTCACTTCTGTAATCCCCTGTAGTTAAACAGCTAAACCCATTCATGAAGGGAGATTTGCGTGCATATCATGAAGGTGCATTACTTCACTTATATAACACCCTGTAGTTAGACAGCTAAACCCATTGATGAACGGAGACCAGAGTACATATCATGTAGGTGCATTACTTCACTTCTGTAACCCCTGTACTTAGACAGCTAATCCCATTCATGAAGGGAGACTGGCGTGCATATCATGTAGGTGCATTACTTCACTTCTGTAACCCCCTGTAGTTAGACAGCTAAACCCATTGATGAATGGAGACCGGAGTACATATCATGTAGGTGCATTACTTCACTTCTGTAATCCCCTGTAGTTAGGTAGCTAAACCCATTCATGGAGGGAGACTGGTGTACATATCAAATAGGAGTATTACTTCACTTCTGTAATCCCCTGTAGTTAGACAGCTAAAAGCATTCATGAAGGGAGACTGCCGTGCATATCATGTAGGTGCATTACTTCATTTCTGTAATCCCCTGTAGTTAGACAGCTAAACCCAGTCATGAAGGGAGACCAGTCTGCATGTCATGTAGGCGCATTAGTTCACTTCTGTAACCAACTGTAGTTAGACAGCTAAACCCATTCAAGAATGGAGAGCAGGGTACATATCATGTCGGTGCATTACTTCACTTCTGTAACCCCCTATAGATAGACAGCTAAACCCATTCATGAAGGGAGACCGAAGTACATATCATGTAGGTGCATTACTTCACTACTGTAGTTAGACAGCTAAACCCATTCATAATGGGAGACTGGCATGCACATGGCATGACTTTAGCAAGGCATTTGACACAGTTCCACACAAAAGATTAATATACAAGTTAGCCAGCCTGGGAGTGGGTCCAAAGATGACAGCCTGGGTAAAGAATTGGCTGGAGAATAGGACACAGAGAGTAATAGTAAATGGAGTCCACTCAGAAGAAAGGAGGGTTACTAGTGCGGTACCATAGGGTTCAGTATTAGGACCGGTCCTCTTCAATGTCTTTATAAGCAACATTGCAGAAGGACTGGAAGGAAAAGCATGTCTCTTTGCAGATGACACTAAGATCTGCAACAGAGTTGATGCACAGGGTAGGGTAGAAAGGATGAGAAGGGACTTGGCAAGGTTAGAGGAATGGTCAAATGTATGGCAGCTTAGATTCAATGCTAAGAAGTGCAAGGTAATGCACCTGGGAAACAAAAACCCAGGGGAAGAGTACACAATGGGGGGGTGAGATACTAACAACAACAAAAATGGAAAGGGACCTGGGGGTAGTCATATCAGATGACCTAAAGGTGGGCAAGCAATGTGAGAGGGCAGCAAGGAGGCTGGGGGATACTGGGATGCATAGGGAGGCATCACCAGTAGAAAACAGGAAGTTATTATCCTCTGTACAGACAGCTGGTGAGACCCCATCTGGAGTACTGTGTGCAGTGCTGGAGACCCAATCTCCACAAGACATAGACAGGATGGAAGCTGTCCAGAGGAGGGCAACTAAAATGGTGCAGGGTCTGCACCGGAAGACATATGAAGAGAGACTTAAGGAGCTTAATATGTATAGCCTCGAGGAAAGGAGGGAGAGGGGGGACATGATAGAAACTTTCAAGTACCTCAAGGAATCAACAAGTCCAAGAGGGTAGCATCTTTCAAAATAAGAGGTGTGCAAGAACAAGAGGCACAATTTGAAGATAGAGGGCGGCTCAGAGGTCATTTATGGAGTATTTTTTTCACAGAGAGGTTGTGGACACATGGAGCGGCCTTCCGGAGGAGGTTGTAGTCAAAATCAGTGGTTGAATTCAAGCATGCATGGGACAGTCTTAAGGCAATTCTGGGGGTGGGGTAAAAGAAGTAGGCTGCTGGTTAACTAGGATCTGCAGCTTATCCAGTAGGTAGGAAAAGAGAGAGCTGGGTGGGCCAAGCGGTCCTTATCTGCCGTCAAATTCTGTTTCTATGTTAATGTAGGTGCATTACTTCCTTCAGTAACCCTGTAGTTGACAGCAAAACCCATTCAAGGAGGAGACCAGTGGTCATACATGTAGGTGCATTACTGCATTTCTATAATCCCAAGTGACATCTAAATCCATTCATGAAGGAGACTGAGTGCATATCATGTAGGTGCAATACTTCACTTCTGTAACCCCTGTAGTTAGGCAGCTAAACCCATTCATGAAGGGAGACCACGCGTGTATCATGTAGGTGCATTACATAATTTCTGTAATCTCCTGTAGTTAGACTGCTAAATCCATTCATGAAGGGAGACTGGAGTGCATATGAAGTAGGTGCACTACTTCACTACTGTAATCCATTGTATTTAGACAGCTAAACCCATTCATGAAGGGAGACCGGAGTGCATATCGTGTAGGTACATTACTACACTTCTGTAATCCCCTGCAGTTAGACAGCTAAACCCATTCATGAAGGGAGACTGGTGGGCATATCATGTAGGCACTATACTTCACTTCCAAAACCTCCTGTAGTTGACAGAAAAACCCATTCATAGAGACAAGTGTGCATATCATGTAGGTGCATTACTTCACTTCTGTAACCCCCTATAGTGATAGACAACTAAAACCATTCATGAAGGGAGACTGGCGTGCATATCACGGAGGTCCATTACTTCATTTCTGCAACCCCCTGTAGTTGGACAGCTAAACCCATATATGAAGGGAGACTGGTGTGCATATCACGTAGGTGCATTACTTCACTTCTGTAGACCCCTGTAGTTAGACAGCTAAATCCATCCAAGAAGGGAGACCGGCGGGTATATCATGTAGGTGCATTACTTCACTTCTGTAATCCCCTGTGAAAGCTAAACCCATTCATGAGGGAAGAATGGTGTGCATATCATATAGGGGCATAATATCACTTCTGTAATCCCATGTAGTTAGACAGCTAAACCCATTCATGAAGGGAGACCAGTGTGCATATCAAGAAGGTTCATTACTTCACTTCTGTAATCCCCTGTAGTTACGACAGCTAAACCCATTCATGAAGGGAGACCAGTGTGCATATCATGTAGGTGCATTACTTTGCTTCTGTAATCCCCTGTAGTTAGACAGCTAAACCCATTCATGAAGGGAGACCAGTGTGCATATCATGTAGGTGCATTACTTCACTTCTGTAATCCCCTGTACTTAGATAGCTAAACCCATTAATGGAGGGAGACTGGTGTACATATCACATAGGAGTATTACTTCACTTCTGTAATCCCCTGTAGTTAGACAGCTAAAAGCATTCATGAATTCAGACTGGCGTGCATCTCATGTAGGTGCATTACTTCACTTCTGTAATCCCCTGTAGTTAGACAGCTAAACCCATTCATGAAGGGAGATTTGCGTGCATATCATGAAGGTGCATTACTTCACTTATATAACACCCTGTAGTTAGACAGCTAAACCCATTATTGAACGGAGACCAGAGTACATATCATGTAGGTGCATTACTTCACTTCTGTAACCCCTGTACTTAGACAGCTAATCCCATTCATGAAGGGAGACTGGCGTGCATATCATGTAGGTGCATTACTTCACTTCTGTAACCCCCTGTAGTTAGACAGCTAAACCCATTGATGAACGGAGACCGGAGTACATATCATGTAGGTGCATTACTTCACTTCTGTAATCCCCTGTAGTTAGATAGCTAAACCCATTCATGGAGGGAGACTGGTGTACATATCAAATAGGAGTATTACTTCACTTCTGTAATCCCCTGTAGTTAGACAGCTAAAAGCATTCATGAAGGGAGACTGCCGTGCATATCATGTAGGCGCATTACTTCATTTCTGTAATCGCCTGTAGTTAGACAGCTAAACCCAGTCATGAAGGGAGACCAGTCTGCATGTCATGTAGGCGCATTAGTTCACTTCTGTAACCAACTGTAGTTAGACAGCTAAACCCATTCAAGAATGGAGAGCAGGGTACATATCATGTCGGTGCATTACTTCACTTCTGTAACCCCCTATAGATAGACAGCTAAACCCATTCATGAAGGGAGACCGAAGTACATATCATGTAGGTGCATTACTTCACTACTGTAGTTGAACAGCTAAACCCATTCATAATGGGAGACTGGCATGCATGGCATGACTTTAGTAAGGCATTGACACAGTTCCACACAAAATTAATATACAAGTTAGCCAGCCTGGGAGTGGGTCCAAGATGACAGCCTGGGTAAAGAATTGGCTGGAGAATAGGACACAGAGGTAATAGTAAATGGAGTCCCTCAGAAGAAAGGAGGTTACTAGTGTGGGTACCACAGGGTTCAGTATTAGGACCGGTCCTCTTCAATGTCTTTATAAGCGACATTGCAGAAGGACTGGAAGGAAAAGCATGTCTCTTTGCAGATGACACTAAGATCTGCAACAGAGTTGATGCACAGGGTAGGGTAGAAAGGATGAGAAGGGACTTGGCAAGGTTAGAGGAATGGTCAAATGTATGGCAGCTTAGATTCAATGCTAAGAGTGCAGGTAATGCACCTGGGAAACAAAAACCCAGGAAGAGTACACAATGGGGGTGAGATACTAACAACAACAAAAATGGAAAGGGACCTGGGGGTAGTCATATCAGATGACCTAAGGTGGGCAAGCAATGTGAGAGGGCAGCAAGGAGGGCTGGGGGATACTGGGATGCAGGAGAGGCATCACCAGTAGAAAACAGGAAGTTATTATCCTCTGTACAGACAGCTGGTGAGACCCCATCTGGAGTACTGTGTGCAGTGCTGGAGACCCAATCTCCACAAAGACATAGACAGGATGGAAGCTGTCCAGAGGAGGCAACTAAAATGGTGCAGGGTCTGCACGGAGAAGACATATGAAGAGACTTAAGGAGCTTAATATGTATGCCTCGAGGAAAGGAGGGAGAGGACATGATAGAAACTTTCAAGTACCTCAAGGGAATCAACAAAGTCCAAGAGGGTAGCATCTTTCAAAATAAGAGGTGTGCAGAACAAGAGGCACAATTTGAAGATAGAGGCGGCTCAGAGGTCATTTATGGATATTTTTTCAGAGAGAGGGTTGTGGACACATGGAACGGCCTTCCGGAGGAGGTTGTGTAGTCAAAATCAGTGGTTGAATTCAAGCATGCATGGGACAGTCTTAAGGCAATTCTGGGGGGTGGGGGTAAGAAGAAGTAGGCTGCTGGTTAACTAGGATCTGCAGCTTATCCAGTAGGTAGGGAAAAGGGCAGACTGGGTGGGCCAAGCGGTCCTTATCTGCCGTCAAATTCTGTTTCTATGTTAATGTAGGTGCATTACTTCCCTTCAGTAACCCACTGTAGTTAGACAGCAAAACCCATTCATGGAGGAGACCAGTGGTGTCATAACATGTAAGGTGCATTACTGCATTTCTATAATCCCAAGTGACATCTAAATCCATTCATGAAGGAGACTGGAGTGCATATCATGTAGGTGCATTACTTCACTTCTGTAACCCTGTAGTTAGGCAGCTAAACCCATTCATGAAGGAGACCATGGCGTGTATCATGTAGGTGCATTACATAATTTCTGTAATCTCCTGTAGTTAGACTGCTAAATCCATTCATGAAGGAGACTGAGTGCATATGAAGTAGGTGCACTTCACTACTGTAATCCATTGTATTTAGACAGCTAAACCCATTCATGAAGGAGACCGATTGCATAGTCGTGTAGGTACATTACTACACTTCTGTAATCCCCTGCAGTTAGACAGCTAAACCCATTCATGAAGGGAGACTGGTGGGCATATCATGTAGGCACTATACTTCCTTCCAAAACCTCCTGTAGTTGACAGAAAAACCCATTCATAGAGACAAAGTGTGCATATCATGTAGGTGCATTACTTCACTTCTGTAACCCCTATAGTGATGAGACAACTAAAACCATTCATGAAGGGAGACTGGCGTGCATATCACGGAGGTCCATTACTTCATTTCTGCAACCCCCTGTAGTTGGACAGCTAAACCCATATATGAAGGGAGACTGGTGTGCATATCACGTGGTGCATTACTTCACTTCTTGAGCCCCTGTAGTTAGACAGCTAAATCCATCCAAGAAGGAGACGGCGGGTATATCATGTAGGTGCATTACTTCACTTCTGTAATCCCCTGTGAAAGCTAAACCCATTCATGAGGGAAGAATGGTGTGCATATCATATAGGGGCATAATATCACTTCTGTAATCCCATGTAGTTAGACAGCTAAACCCATTCATGAAGGGAGACCAGTGTGCATATCAAGAAGGTTCATTACTTCACTTCTGTAATCCCCTGTAGTTACGACAGCTAAACCCATTCATGAAGGGAGACCAGTGTGCATATCATGTAGGTGCATTACTTTGCTTCTGTAATCCCCTGTAGTTAGACAGCTAAACCCATTCATGAAGGGAGACCAGTGTGCATATCATGTAGGTGCATTACTTCACTTCTGTAATCCCCTGTACTTAGATAGCTAAACCCATTAATGGAGGGAGACTGGTGTACATATCACATAGGAGTATTACTTCACTTCTGTAATCCCCTGTAGTTAGACAGCTAAAAGCATTCATGAATTCAGACTGGCGTGCATCTCATGTAGGTGCATTACTTCACTTCTGTAATCCCCTGTAGTTAGACAGCTAAACCCATTCATGAAGGGAGATTTGCGTGCATATCATGAAGGTGCATTACTTCACTTATATAACACCCTGTAGTTAGACAGCTAAACCCATTATTGAACGGAGACCAGAGTACATATCATGTAGGTGCATTACTTCACTTCTGTAACCCCTGTACTTAGACAGCTAATCCCATTCATGAAGGGAGACTGGCGTGCATATCATGTAGGTGCATACTTCACTTCTGTAACCCCTGTAGTTAGACAGCTAAACCCATTGATGACGGAGACCGGAGTACATATCATCTAGGTGCATTACTTCACTTCTGTAATCCCCTGTAGTTAGATAGCTAAACCCATTCATGGAGGGAGACTGGTGTACATATCAAATAGGAGTATTACTTCACTTCTGTAATCCCCTGTAGTTAGATAGCTAAAAGCATTCATGAAGGGAGACTGCCGTGCATATCATGTAGGCGCATTACTTCATTTCTGTAATCGCCTGTAGTTAGACAGCTAAACCCAGTCATGAAGGGAGACCAGTCTGCATGTCATGTAGGCGCATTAGTTCACTTCTGTAACCAACTGTAGTTAGACAGCTAAACCCATTCAAGAATGGAGAGCAGGGTACATATCATGTCGGTGCATTACTTCACTTCTGTAACCCCCTATAGATAGACAGCTAAACCCATTCATGAAGGGAGACCGAAGTACATATCATGTAGGTGCATTACTTCACTACTGTAGTTAGACAGCTAAACCCATTCATAATGGGGAGACTGGCATACATGGCATGACTTTAGCAAGGCATTTGACACAGTTCCACACAAAGATTAATATACAAGTTAGCCAGCCTGGGAGTGGGTCCAAGATGACAGCCTGGGTAAAGAATTGGCTGGAGAATAGGACACAGAGAGTAATAGTAAATGGAGTCCACTCAGAAGAAAGGAGGGTTACTAGTGCGGTACCATAGGGTTCAGTATTAGGACGGTCCTCTTCAATGTCTTTATAAGCAACATTGCAGAAGGACTGGAAGAGAAAAGCATGTCTCTTTGCAGATGACACTAAGATCTGCAACAGAGTTGATGCACAGGGTAGGGAAGAAGGATGAGAAGGGACTTGGCAAGGTTAGAGGAATGGTCAAATGTATGGCAGCTTAGATTCAATGCTAAGAAGTGCAAGGTAATGCACCTGGAAACAAAAACCAGGGAAAGAGTACACAATAGAAGTGAGATACTAACAACAACAAAAATGGAAAGGGACCTAGGGGTAGTCATATCAGATGACCTAAAGGTGGGCAAGCAATGTGAGAGAGCAGCAAGGAGGGCTGGGGGATACTGGGATGCATAGGGAGAGGCATCACCAGTGAAAACAAGGAGATTATTATCCTCTGTACAGACAGCTGGTGAGACCCCATCTGGAGTACTGTGTGCAGTGCTGGAGACCCAATCTCCACAAAGACATAGACAGGATGGAAGCTGTCGAGGAGGACAACTAAAATGGTGCAGGGTCTGCACGGAAGACATAAGAAGAGACTTAAGGAGCTTAATATGTATAGCCTCGAGAAAGGAGGGAGAGGGGGGACATGATAGAAACTTTCAAGTACCTCAAGGGAATCAACAAGTCCAAGAGGTAGCATCTTTCAAAATAAGAGGTGTGCAAGAACAAGAGGCACAATTTGAAGATAGAGAGCGGCTCAGAGGTCATTTATGGAGAGTATTTTTCACAGAGAGGGTTGTGGACACATGGAGCTGACCTTCCGGAGGAGGTTGTGTAGTCAAAATCAGTGGTTGAATTCAAGCATGCATGGGACAGTCTTAAGAGCAATTCTGGGGGTGGGGGTAAGAAGAAGTAGGCTGCTGGTTAACTAGGATCTGCAGCTTATCCAGTAGGTAGGGAAAAGGGCAGACTGGGTGGGCCAAGCGGTCCTTATCTGCCGTCAAATTCTGTTTCTATGTTAATGTAGGTGCATTACTTCCCTTCAGTAACCCACTGTAGTTAGACAGCAAAACCCATTCATGGAGGGAGACCAGTGGTCATAACATGTAGGTGCATTACTGCATTTCTATAATCCCAAGTGACATCTAAATCCATTCATGAAGGGAGACTGGAGTGCATATCATGTAGGTGCATTACTTCACTTCTGTAACCCCTGTAGTTAGGCAGCTAAACCCATTCATGAAGGGAGACCACGCGTGTATCATGTAGGTGCATTACATAATTTCTGTAATCTCCTGTAGTTAGACTGCTAAATCCATTCATGAAGGGAGACTGGAGTGCATATGAAGTAGGTGCACTACTTCACTACTGTAATCCATTGTATTTAGACAGCTAAACCCATTCATGAAGGGAGACCGGAGTGCATATCGTGTAGGTACATTACTACACTTCTGTAATCCCCTGCAGTTAGACAGCTAAACCCATTCATGAAGGGAGACTGGTGGGCATATCATGTAGGCACTATACTTCACTTCCAAAAACCTCCTGTAGTTGACAGAAAACCCATTCATAGAGACAAGTAGTGCATATCATGTAGGTGCATTACTTCACTTCTGTAACCCCCTATAGTGATAGGCTTGACTAAAACCATTCATGAAGGGAGACTGGCGTGCATATCACGGAGGTCCATTACTTCATTTCTGCAACCCCCTGTAGTTGGACAGCTAAACCCATATATGAAGGGAGACTGGTGTGCATATCACGTAGGTGCATCACTTCACTTCTGTAGCCCCCTGTAGTTAGACAGCTAAATCCATCCAAGAAGGGAGATCGGCAGGTATATCATGTAGGTGCATTACTTCACTTCTGTAATCCCCTGTGAAAGCTAAACCCATTCATGAGGGAAGAATGGTGTGCATATCATATAGGGGCATAATATCACTTCTGTAATCCCATGTAGTTAGACAGCTAAACCCATTCATGAAGGGAGACCAGTGTGCATACCAAGAAGTTTCATTACTTCACTTCTGTAATCCCCTGTAGTTACGACAGCTAAACCCATTCATGAAGGGAGACCAGTGTGCATGTCATGTAGGCGCATCACTTCACTTCTGTAACCCCCTGTAGTCAGACAGCTAAACCCATTCATGAAGGGAGACCAGTGTGCACATCATGTGGGTGCACTTTGCTTCTGTAATCCCTGCAGTTAGGCAGCTAAACCCATTCATGAAGGGAGACTGGTGGGCATATCATGCGAGGGCATTACTCACTTCTGTAATCCCAGTAGTTAGACAGCTAAACTCATTCATGAAGAGACACTGCCATGCATATCATGTAGGTACATAACTTCACTACTATAATCCCCTGTAGCTAGACAGGTAAACCCATTCCTGAAGGAGACTGGTGTGCATATCATGCAGGAGCATTACTTCACTACTATAATCCCCTGTAGTTAGACAGCTAAACCCATTCAGGAAAGAGCCTGGTGTGCATATCATGTAGGTGCATTACTTCACTTCTGTAACCCACTGTAGTTAGATAATTAAACCCATTCATGAAGGGAGACTGGCGTGCATATCATGTAGGCCATGACTTACTTCTGTAATCCCTGTAGTTGACAGCTAAACCCATTCATAGAAGAGACTGGCATGCATATCATGTAGGTGCATTACTTCACTTCTGCAATCCTGTAGTTAGACAGCTAAACCCATTCATGAAGGGAGACTGGTGTGCATATCATGTGGGTGCATTACTTCACTTCTGCAACCCCTGTGGTTAGACAGCTAAACCCATTCATGAAAGGAGACTGGTGTACATATCACAGGTACATTACTTCACTACTGTAATCCCCTGAAGTTAGACAGCTAAACCCATTCATGAAGGGAGACCGGTGTGCATATCATGTAGGTGCATTACTTCACTTCTGTAACCCCCTGTAGTTAGACAGCTAAACCCGTTCATGAAGGGAGACCAGTGTGCATATCATGTAGGTGCATTACTTCACTACTGTAATCCCCTGCAGTTAGACAGCTAAACCCATTCATGAAGGGAGACCGGTGTGCATATCATATAGGTACAGTACTTCACTACTGTAATCCCCTGTAGTTAGACAGCTAAACCCATTCATGAAGGGAGACCGGCGTGCATATCATGTAGGTGTATTACTTCACTTCTGTAACCCCCTGTAGTTAGACAGCTAAAAACATTCATGAAGGGAGACTGGTGTGCATATCATGTAGGTGCATTACTTCACTTCTGTAATCCCCTGTACTTAGATAGCTAAACCCATTCATGGAGGGAGACTGGTGTACATATCACATAGGAGTATTACTTCACTTCTGTAATCCCCTGTAGTTAGACAGCTAAAAGCATTCATGAATTCAGACTGGCGTGCATGTCATGTAGGTGCATTACTTCACTTCTGTAATCCCCTGTAGTTAGACAGCTAAACCCATTCATGAAGGGAGACTTGCGTGCATATCATGAAGGTGTATTACTTCACTTATGTAACCCCCTGTAGTTGAACAGCTAAACCCATTGATGAGCGGAGACCGGAGTACATATCATGTAGGTGCATTACTTCACTTCTGTAACCCCTATACTGAACAGCTAAACCCTTTCATGAAGGAGACTGGCGTGCATATCTTGTAGGTGCATTACTTCACTTCTGTAACCCCTGTAGTTAGACAGCTGAACCCATTGATGAACGGAGACCGGAGTACATATCATGTAGGTGCATTACTTCACTTCTGTAATCCCTGTAGTTAGATAGCTAAACCCATTCATGGAGGAGACTGGTGTACATATCACATAGGAGTATTACTTCACTTCTGTAATCCCTGTAGTTAGACAGTTAACAGCATTCATGAAGGAGACTGCCATGCATATCATGTAGTGCATTACTTCATTTCTGTAATCGCCTGTAGTTAGACAGCTAAACCCAGTCATGAAGGGAGACCAGTCTGCATGTCATGTAGGCGCATTAGTTCACTTCTGTAACCAACTGTAGTTAGACAGCTAAACCCATTCAAGAATGGAGAGCAGGGTACATATCATGTCGGTGCATTACTTCACTTCTGTAACCCACTATAGATAGACAGTTAAACCCATTCATGAAGGGAGACCGAAGTACATATCATGTAGGTGCATTACTTCACTACTGTAGTTAGACAGCTAAACCCATTCATAATGGGAGACTGGCATGCACATTGCATGACTTTAGCAAGGCATTTGACACAGTTCCACAGAAAAGATTAATATACAATTTAGCCAGCCTGGGAGTGGGTCCAAAGATGACAGCCTGGGTAAAAAATTGGCTGGAGAATAGGACACAGAGTAATAATAAATGGAGTCACTCAGAAGAAAGGAGGGTTACTAGTGCGGTACCATAGGGTTCAGTATTAGGACGAGTCCTCTTCAATGTCTTTATAAGCAACATTGCAGAAGGACTGGAAGGAAAAGCATGTCTCTTTGCAGATGACACTAAGAGATCTGCAACAGAGTTGATGCACAGGGTAGGAGTAGAAAGGATGAGAAGGGACTTGGCAAGAGTTAGAGGAATGGTCAAATGTATGGCAGCTTAGATTCAATGCTAAGAGTGCAAGGTAATGCACTGGGAAACCAAAACAACCAGGAAGAGAAGTACACAATGGGGGTGAGATACTAGTCAACAACAAAATGGAAAGGGACCTGGGGTGAGTCATATCAGATGACCAAAGGTGGGCAAGCAATGTGAGAGGGCAGCAAGGAGGGCTGGGGGATACTGGGATGCATAGGAGGCATCACCAGTAGAAAACAGGAAGTTATTATCCCTCTGTACCAGACAGCTGGTGAGACCCCATCTGGAGTACTGTGTGCAGTGCTGAGACCCAATCTCCACAAAGACATAGACAGGATGGAAGCTGTCAGAGGAGGCAACTAAATGGTGCAGGGTCTGCACGGAAGACATATGAAGAGACGTAAGGAGCTTAATATGTAGCCTCGAGAAAGGAGGAGGAGGGACATGATAGAAACTTTCAAGTACCTCAAGGAATCAACAAAGTCCAGAGAGATAGCATCTTTCAAAATAAGAGGTGTGCAGAACAAGAGGGCACAATTTGAAGATAGAGGGGGCTCAGAGGTCATTTATGGAAGTATTTTTTCAGAGAGAGGGTTGTGGACACATGGAACGGCCTTCCGGAGGAGGTTGTGTAGTCAAAATCAGTGGTTGAATTCAAGCATGCATGGGACAGTCTTAAGGCAATTCTGGGGGGTGGGGGTAAGAAGAAGTAGGCTGCTGGTTAACTAGGATCTGCAGCTTATCCAGTAGGTAGGGAAAAGGGCAGACTGGGTGGGCCAAGCGGTCCTTATCTGCCGTCAAATTCTGTTTCTATGTTAATGTAGGTGCATTACTTCCCATCAGTAACCCACTGTAGTTAGACAGACAAAACCCATTCATGGAGGGAGACCAGTGGTCATAACATGTGGAGTGCATTACTGCATTTCTATAATCCCAAGTGACATCTAAATCCATTCATGAAGGGAGACTGGAGTGCATATCATGTATGGTGCATTACTTCACTTCTGTAACCCCTGTAGTTAGGCAGCTAAACCCATTCATGAAGGGAGACCGCACGTGTATCATGTAGGTGCATTACATAATTTCTGTAATCTCTGGTTAGACTGCTAAATCCATTCATGAAGGGAGACTGAGTGCATATGAAGGAGGTGCACTACTTCACTACTGTAATCCATTGTATTTGAACAGCTAAACCCATTCATGAAGGGGACCGGGTGCATGAGTGTAGGTACATTACTACACTTCTGTAATCTGCAGTTAGACAGCTAAACCCATTCATGAAGGGAGACTGGTGGGCATATCATGTAGGCACTATACTTCACTTCCAAAACCTCCTGTAGTTGACAGAAAAACCCATTCATAGAGACAAGTGTGCATATCATGTAGGTGCATTACTTCACTTCTGTAACCCCCTATAGTGATAGACAACTAAAACCATTCATGAAGGGAGACTGGCGTGCATATCACGGAGGTCCATTACTTCATTTCTGCAACCCCCTGTAGTTGGACAGCTAAACCCATATATGAAGGAGACTGGTGTGCATATCACGTGGGTGCATCACTTCCTCTACAGCCCCTGTGGTTAGACAGCTAAATCCATCAAGAAGGAGATCGCCAGGAGTATATCATGTAGGTGCATTACTTCACTTCTGTAATCCTGTGAAAGCTAAACCCATTCATGAGGGAAGAATGGTGTGCATATCATATAGGGGCATAATATCACTTCTGTAATCCCATGTAGTTAGACAGCTAAACCCATTCATGAAGGGAGACCAGTGTGCATACCAAGAAGTTTCATTACTTCACTTCTGTAATCCCCTGTAGTTACGACAGCTAAACCCATTCATGAAGGGAGACCAGTGTGCATGTCATGTAGGCGCATCACTTCACTTCTGTAACCCCCTGTAGTCAGACAGCTAAACCCATTCATGAGAGGAGACCGATGTGCATATCATGTAGGTGCATTACTTTGCTTCTGTAATCCCTGCAGTTAGGCAGCTAAACCCATTCATGAAGAGGAAACTGGTGGGCATATCATGCAGGGGCATTACTTCACTTCTGTAATCCCAAGTAGTTGAACAGCTAAACTCATTCATGAAGAGACACTGCCATGCATATATGTAGGTACATAACTTCACTACTAATCCTCTGTAGCTGACACAAACCCATTCCTGAAGGGAGACTGGTGATGCATATCATGCAGGAGCATTACTTCACTACTATAATCCCCTGTAGTTAGACAGCTAAACCCATTCGAGAAAGAGCCTGGTGTGCATATCATGTGGTGCATTACTTCACTTCTGCCCACTGTAGTTAGATAATTAAAACCCATTCATGAAGGGAGACTGGCGTGCATATCATGTAGGTGCATTACTTTACTTCTGTAATCCCCTGTAGTTAGACAGCTAAACCCATTCATGAAGGGAGACTGGCATGCATATCATGTAGGTGCATTACTTCACTTCTGCAATCCCCTGTAGTTAGACAGCTAAACCCATTCATGAAGGGAGACTGGTGTGCATATCATGTGGGTGCATTACTTCACTTCTGCAACCCCCTGTAGTTAGACAGCTAAACCCATTCATGAAGGGAGACTGGTGTACATATCACATAGGTACATTACTTCACTACTGTAATCCCCTGAAGTTAGACAGCTAAACCCATTCATGAAGGGAGACCGGTGTGCATATCATGTAGAATTACTTACTTCTGCTAACCCCCTGTAGTTAGACAGCTAAACCCGTTCATGAAGGGAGACCAGTGTGCATATCATGTAGGTGCATTACTTCACTACTGTAATCCCCTGCAGTTAGACAGCTAAACCCATTCATGAAGGGAGACCGGTGTGCATATCATATAGGTACAGTACTTCACTACTGTAATCCCCTGTAGTTAGACAGCTAAACCCATTCATGAAGGGAGACCGGCGTGCATATCATGTAGGTGTATTACTTCACTTCTGTAACCCCCTGTAGTTAGACAGCTAAAAACATTCATGAAGGGAGACTGGTGTGCATATCATGTAGGTGCATTACTTCACTTTGTAATCCCCTACTGAGATAAGCTAAACCCATTAATGGAGGAGACTGAATTGACATATCACATGGGGTATTACTTCACTTCTGTAATCCCTGTAGTTAGACAGCTAAAAGCATTCATGAATTCAGACTGGCGTGCATGTCATGTAGGTGCATTACTTCACTTCCGTAATCCCCTGTGGTTGAACAGCTAAACCCATTCATGAAGGAAGACTTGCGTGCATATCATGAAGGTGTATTACTTCACTATGTAACCCTGTAGTTAGACAGCTAAACCCATTAATGAACGGAGACCAGAGTACATATCATGTAGGTGCATTACTCACTTCTGTAACCCTGTACTTAGACAGCTAAACCCTTCATGAAGGGAGACTGCGTATATCTTATGGGTGCATTACTTCACTTCTGTAACCCCTGTATTAGACAGCTGAACCCATTGATGAACGGAGACCGAGTACATATCATGTAGGTGCATTACTTCACTTCTGTAATCCCCTGTAGTTAGATAGCTAAACCCATTCATGAGAGGACTGGTGTACATATCACATAGGGTATTACTTCACTTCTGTAATCCCTGTAGTTAGACAGTTAACAGCATTCATGAAGGGAGACTGCCGTGCATATCATGTAGGTGCATTGCTTCATTTCTGTAATCCCTGTGTTGAACAGCTAAACCCAGTCATGAAGGAGACCAGTCTGCCATGTCATGTGGCGCATTAGATTCACTTCTGTAACCAACTGTAGTTAGACAGCTAAACCCATTCAAGAGGAGAGCAGGGTACATATCATGTCGGTGCATTACTTCACTTCTGTAACCCACTATAGATAGACAGTTAAACCCATTCATGAAGGGAGACAAGTACATATCATGTAGGTGCATTGCTTCACTACTGTAGTTAGACAGCTAAACCCATTTCCATAATGGGAGACAGCATGCACATTGCATGACTTTAGCAAGGCATTTGACACAGTTCCACAGAAAAGATTAATATACAATTTAGCCAGCCTGGGAGTGGGTCCAAAGATGACAGCCTGGGTAAAGAATTGGCTGGAGAATAGGACACAGAGAGTAATAGTAAATGGAGTCCACTCAGAAGAAAGGAGGGTTACTAGTGCGGTACCATAGGGTTCAGTATTAGGACCGGTCCTCTTCAATGTCTTTATAAGCAACATTGCAGAAGGACTGGAAGGAAAAGCATGTCTCTTTGCAGATGACACTAAGATCTGCAACAGAGTTGATGCACAGGGTAGGGTAGAAAGGATGAAAGGACTTGGCAAGGTTAGAGAATGGTCAAATGTATGGCAGCTTAGATTCAATGCTAAGAAGTGCAAGGTAATGCACCTGGGAAACAAAAACCCAGGGAAGAGGTACACAATGGGGGGTGAGATAGCTAACAACAACAAAAATGAAAGGGACCTGGGGTAGTCATTATCAGATGACCTAAAGTGGGCAAGCAATGTGAGGAGGGCAGCAAGGAGGCTGGGGGATACTGGGATGCATAGGGAGAGGCATCACCCAATAGAAAACAGGAAGTTATTATCCCTCTGTACAGACAGCTGGTGAGACCCCATCTGGAGTACTTGTACAGTTAAGGAGACCCAATCTCCAAAGAGACATAGACAGGATGGAAGCTGTCCAGAGGAGGCAACTATAAATGGTGCAGGGTCTGCACGGAGACAATATGAAGAGACTCAAGGAGCTTAATGTATAGCCTCGAGAAGAAAGGAGGGAGAGGGACATGAGTAGAAACTTTCAAGTACCTCAAGGAATCAACAAAGTCCAGAGGGTAGCATCTTTCAAAATAAGAGGTGTGCAAGAACAAGAGGACACAATTTGAAGATAGAGGCGGCTCAGAGGTCATTTATGGAAGTATTTTTCACGAGAGGGTTGTGGACACATGGAGCAGCCCTCGGAGGAGGAGTGTAGTCAAAATCAGTGGTTGAATTCAAGCATGCATGGGACAGTCTTAAGGCAATTCTGGGGGGTGGGGGTAAGAAGAAGTAGGCTGCTGGTTAACTAGGATCTGCAGCTTATCCAGTAGGTAGGGAAAAGGGCAGACTGGGTGGGCCAAGCGGTCCTTATCTGCCGTCAAATTCTGTTTCTATGTTAATGTAGGTGCATTACTTCCCATCAGTAACCCACTGTAGTTAGACAGCAAAACCCATTCATGGAGGGAGACCAGTGGTCATAACATGTAGGTGCATTACTGCATTTCTATAATCCCGTGACATCTAAATCCATTCATGAAGGAGACTGAGTGCAGAATCATGTAGGGTGCAGTACTTCACTTCTGTAACCCCAGTAGTTAGAAAGCTAAACCCATTCATAGAGAGGAGACCACTATCCATCATGTAGGTGCATTACATAATTTCTGTAATCTCCTGTAGTTAGACTACCTAAATCCATTCATGAAGGGAGACTGAGTGCATATGAAGTAGGTGCACTACTACTACTGTAATCCATTGTATTTAGATTAGCTAAACCCATTCATGAAGGAGACGGAGTGCATATATCGTGTAGGTACATTACTACACTTGTAATCCTGCAGTTAGACACTAAACCCATTCATGAAGGGAGACGCTGGCATATCATGTAGGCACTATACTTCACCAAAACCTCCTGTAGTTGACAGAAAACCCATTCATAGAGACAAGTGTGCATATGTGGTGCATTATCACTTCTGTAACCCCCTATAGTGATAGAACAACTAAAACCATTCATGAAAGGAGACTGGCGTGCATATCACGGAGGTCCATTACTTCATTTCTGCAACCCCTGTGGTTGGACAGCTAACCCATATATGAAGGGAGACTGGTGTGCATATCAGCGAGTGCATCACTTCACTTCTGTAGCCCCTGAGTTAGACAGCTAAATCCATCCAAGAAGGAGATCGCAGTATATCATGTAGGTGCATTACTTCACTTCTGTAATCCTCTGTAAAGCTAAACCCATTCATGAGGAAGAATGGTGTGCATATCATAGGGGCATATATCACTTCTGTAATCCCATGTAGTTAGACAGCTAAACCCATTCATGAAGGGAGACCAGGTGCATACCAAGAAGTTTCATTACTTCACTTCTGTAATCCCTGACCATTCGTAGCTAAACCCATTCATGAAGGGAGACCAGTGTGCATGTCATGTACGCATCACTTCACTTCTGCAACCCTGTAGTCAGACAGCTAAACCCATTCATGAAGGAGACCAGTGTGCATATTCATGTGGGTGCATTACTTTGCTTCTGTAATCCCCTGCAGTTAGGCAGCTAAACCCATTCATGAAGAGACTGGTGGGCATATCATGCAGGGGCATTACTTCACTTTATAATCCCCAGTGGTTAGACAGCTAAACTCATTGATGAAGAACACTGCCATGCATATCATGTAGGTACATAACTTCACTACTATTAATCCTGTGGCTGAACGGGTAAGCCCATTCCTGAAGGAGACTGGTGTGCATATCATGCAGGAGCATTACTTCACTACTATAATCCCCTGTAGTTAGACAGCTAAACCCATTCAGGAAAGAGCCTGGTGTGCATATCATGTAGGTGCATTACTTCACTTCTGTAACCCACTGTGGTTAGATAATTAAACCCATCTTCATGAAGGGCAGACTGCTCTATCATGTGGGTGCATTACTTTACTCTGTAATCCCTGTGGTTAGACAGCTAAACCCATTCATGAAGGAGACTGGCATGCATATCATGTAGGTGCATTACTTCACTTTCTATCCCCTGTGAGTTAGACAGCTAAACCCATTCATGAAGGGAGACTGGTGTGCATATCATGTGGGTGCATTACTTCACTTCTGCAACCCCCTGTAGTTAGACAGCTAAACCCATTCATGAAGGGAGACTGGTGTACATATCACATAGGTACATTACTTCACTACTGTAATCCCCTGAAGTTGAACAGCTAACCCATTCATGAAGGGAGACGTGTGTGCATATGTGCAGGTTGCATCAGTTCACTTCTGTAACCCCTGTGGTTAGACAGCTAAACCCGTTCATGAAGGAGACCAGTGTGCATATCGTAGGTTGCATTACTTCACTCCTGTAATCCCCTGCAGTTGGACAGCTAAACCCATTCATGAAGGGAGACGGTGTGCATATCATATAGGTACAGTACTTCACTACTGTAATCCCTGTAGTTAGACAGCTAAACCCATTCATGAAGGAGACAGGCGTGCATATATGTGGGTGTATTACTTCCTTCTGTAACCCCCTGTTGTTAGACAGCTAAAACATTCATGAAGGGAGACTGGTGTGCATGTCATTGGGTGCATTACTTCACTTCTGTAATCCCTAGTACTTAGATAAGCTAAACCCATTAATGGAGGAGACTGGTGTACATATCACATAGAGGTATTACTTCACTTCTGTAATCCCGTAGTTAGACAGCTAAAAGCATTCATGAATTCTAGACTGGCGTGCATCTCATGTGGGTGCATTACTTCACTTCTGTAATCCCTGTGGTTGAACAGTAAACCCATTCATGAAGGAAGACTTGCGTGCATATCATGAAGGTGTATTACTTCACTATGTAACCTCGTAGTTAGACAGCTAAACCCATTGATGAACGGAGACCGAGTACATATCATGTGGTGCATTACTTCACTTCTGTAACCCTGTACTTAGACAGCTAAAGCCCTTTCATGAAGGGAGACTGGCGTGGCATATCTTGTAGGTGCATTACTTCACTTCTGTAACCCCTGTAGTTAGACAGCTGAACCCATTGATGAGCGGAGACCGGAGTACATATCATGTAGGTGCATTACTTCACTTCTGTAATCCCTGTAGTTAGATAGCTAAACCCATTCATGGAGGAGACTGGTGTACATATCACATAGGGATTACTTCACTTCTGTAATCCCCTGTAGTTAGACAGTTAACAGCATTCATGAAGGGAGACTGCGTGCATATCATGTAGGTGCATTATCATTTCTGTAATCCCTGTAGTTAGACAGCTAAACCCAGTCATGAAGGGAGACCAGTCTGCATGTCATGTGGGCGATTAGTTCACTTCTGTAACCAACTGTAGTTAGACAGCTAAACCCATTCAAGAATGGAGAGCAGGGTACATATCATGTCGTGCATTACTTCACTTCTGTAACCCACTATAGATAGACAGTTAAACCCATTCATGAAGGGAGACCGAAGTACATATCATGTGGTGCATTCTTCACTACTGTAGAGTTAGACAGCTAAACCCATTCATAATGGGAGCTGGCATGCACATGCATGACTTTGTAGGCACTTGACACAGTTCCACAGAAAAGATTAATATACAATTTAGCCAGCCTGGGAGTGGGTCCAAAGATGACAGCCTGGGTAAAAATTGGCTGGAGAATAGGACACAGAGGTAATAGTAAATGGAGTCCACTCAGAAGAAAGGAGGGTTACTAGTGCGGTACCATAGGGTTCAGTATTAGGACGGTCCTCTTCAATGTCTTTAAGCAACATTGCAGAAGGACTGGAAGGAAAAGTGTCTCTTTGCAGATGACACTAGATCTGCAACAGAGTTGATGCACAGGGTAGGGTAGAAAGGATGAGAAGGGACTTGGCAAGGTTAGAGGAATGGTCAAATGTATGGCAGCTTAGATTCAATGCTAAGAAGTGCAAGGTAATGCACCTGGGAAACAAAAACCCAGGGGAAGAGTACACAATGGGGGGTGAGATACTAACAACAACAAAAATGGAAAGGGACCTGGGGGTAGTCATATCAGATGACCTAAAGGTGGGGCAAGCAATGTGAGAGGGCAGCAAGGAGGGCTGGGGGGATACTGGGATGCATAGGGAGAGGCATCACCAGTAGAAAACAGGAAGTTATTATCCCTCTGTACAGACAGCTGGTGAGACCCCATCTGGAGTACTGTGCAGTTGGAGACCCAATTCTCATAAGACATAGACAGGATGGAAGCTGTCCGAGGAGGGCAACTAAAATGGTGCAGGGTCTGCACCGGAAGACATATGAAGAGAGACTTAAGGAGCTTAATATGTATAGCCTCGAGGAAAGGAGGGAGAGGGGGGACATGATAGAAACTTTCAAGTACCTCAAGGGAATCAACAAAGCCCAAGAGGGTAGCATCTTTCAAAATAAGAGGTGTGCAAGAACAAGAGGGCACAATTTGAAGATAGAGGGGGGGCGGCTCAGAGGTCATTTATGGAAGTATTTTTTCACAGAGAGGGTTGTGGACACATGGAACGGCCTTCCGGAGGAGGTTGTGTAGTCAAAATCAGTGGTTGAATTCAAGCATGCATGGGACAGGCTTAAGGCAATTCTGGGGGGTGGGGGTAAGAAGAAGTAGGCTGCTGGTTAACTAGGATCTGCAGCTTATCCAGTAGGTAGGGAAAAGGGCAGACTGGGTGGGCCTAGCGGTCCTTATCTGCCGTCAAATTCTATGTTAATGTAGGTGCATTACTTCCCTTCAGTAACCCACTGTAGTTAGACAGCAAAACCCATTCATGGAGGGAGACCAGTGGTCATAACATGTAGGTGCATTACTGCATTTCTATAATCCCAAGTGACATCTAAATCCATTCATGAAGGGAGACTGGAGTGCATATCATGTAGGTGCATTACTTCACTTCCGTAACCCCTGTAGTTAGACAGCTAAACCCACTGATGAAGGGAGACCACCATGCATCTCATGTAGGTGCACTACTTCACTTCTGTAACCCCTGTAGTTAGGCAGCTAAACCCATTCATGAAGGAAGACCAGCGCGTGTATCACGTAGGTGCATTACATAATTTCTGTAATCTCCTGTAGTTAGACTGCTAAATCCATTCATGAAGGGAGACTGGAGTGCATATTAAGTAGGTGCACTACTTCACTACTGTAATCCATTGTAGTTAGACAGCTAAACCCATTCATGAAGGGAGACCGGAGTGCATATCGTGTAGGTACATTACTACACTTCTGTAATCCCCTGCAGTTAGACAGCTAAACCCATTCATGAAGCGAGACTGGTGTGCATATCATGTAGGCACTATACTTCACTTCCAAAACCCCCTGTGGTTGACAGAAAACCCATTCATGGAGACCAGTGTGCATATCATTGTGGGTGCATTACTTCACTTCTGTAACCCCCTGTAGTGATAGACAACTAAACCCATTCATGAAGGGAGACTGGCGTGCATATCACGGAGGTCCATTACTTCATTTCTGCAACCCCCTGTAGTTGGACAGCTAAACCCATATATGAAGGGAGACTGGCTTGCATATCATGTAGTTGCATTACTTCACTTCGGTAACCCCCTGTAGTTAGACAGCTAAACCCATTAATGAAGGGACACTGGTGTGCATATCATGTATATGCATTACTTCACTTCTGTAGCCCCTTGTAGTTAGACAGCTAAATCCATCCAAGAAGGGAGACTGGAGTGCATATCATGTAGGTGCATTACTTCATTTCTGTAATCCCCTGTGAAAGCTAAACCCATTCATGAGGGAAGAATGGTGTGCATATCATATAGGGGCATAATATCACTTCTGTAATCCCATGTAGTTAGACAAGCTAAACCCATTCATGAAGGGAGACTTATGTACATACCATGAAGGTGCATCACTTCACTTCTGTAATCCCCTGTAGTTACGACAGCTAAACACATTCATGAAGGGAGACCAGTGTGCATGTCATGTAGGCGCATCACTTCACTTCTGTAGCCCCCTGTAGTTAGACAGCTAAACCCATTCATGAAGGGAGACCAGTGTGCATATCATGTAGGTGCATTACTTTGCTTCTGTAATCCCCTGCAGTTAGGCAGCTAAACCCATTCATGAAGAGACACTGCCATGCATGTCATGTAGGTACATAACTTCACTACTATAATCCCCTGTAGCTAGACAGGTAAAGCCATTCCTGAAGGAGACTGGTGTGCATATCATGCAGGAGCATTACTTCACTATAATCCCCTGTAGTTAGAAAGCTAAACCCATTCAGGAAGGAGCCTGGTGTGCATATCATGTAGGTGCATTACTTCACTTCTGTAATCCCATTTATTTAGACAGCTAAACCCATTCATGAAGGGAGACTGGTGTACATATCAGGTAGGTGCATTACTTCACTTCTGTAATCCCCTGTAGTTAGGCAGCTAAACCCATTCATGAAGGGACACTTGCGTGCATATCATGAAGGTGCATTACTTCACTTATGTAACCCCCGTGTAGTTAGACAGCTAAACCCATTCAGGAAGGGAGACTGGCGTGCATATCACGTAGGTGCATTACTTCATTTCTGTATCCCCTGAAGTTAGACAGCTAAACCAATTCATGAAGGAGACTGGTGTGCATTTCATGTAGGTGCATTACTTCACTTCTGTAAGCCACTGTTGTTAGACAGCTAAACCCATTCATGAAGGGAGACAGGCATGCATATCATATAGGTGGATTACTTCATTTCAGCAATCCCCTGTCGTTAAACAGCTAAACCCATTAATGAAGGTAGACCAGCATGCACGTTATGCAGGTGCATTACTACAATTCTGTAACCCCCTATAGTTAGACAGCTAAACCCATTCATGAAGGGAGACCAGTCTGCATGTGATGTAAGTGCATTAGTTCACTTCTGTAATGCCATGTTTTTAAAGAACTAAACCCATTCGTGAAGGAAGACTGGCGTACAAATCATATAGGTGCATTACTTCACTTCTGTAACCCCCTATAGATAGACAGCTAAACCCAATCATGAAGGGAAACCGAAGTGCATATCATGTAGGTGCATTACTTCACTACTGTAGTTAGACAGCTAAACCCATTCATAAAGGGAGACTGGCATGCACATGGCATGACTTTAGCAAGGCATTTGACACAGTTCCACACAAAAGATTAATATACAAGTTAGCCAGCCTGGGAGTGGGTCCAAAGATGACAGCCTGGGTAAAGAATTGGCTGGAGAATAGGACACAGAGAGTAGTAGTAAATGGAGTCCACTCAGAAGAAAGGAGGGTTACTAGTTGGGTACCGCAGGGTTCAGTATTAGGACTGGTCCTCTTCAATGTCTTTATAAGCGACATTGCAGAAGGACTGGAAGGAAACGTATGTCTCTTTGCAGATGACATTAAGATCTGCAACAGAGTTGATGCACAGGGTGGGGTGGAAAAGGATGAGAGGCGACTTGGCAAGGTTGAAGGAATGGTCAAATGTATGGCAGCTTAGATTCAATGCTAAGAAGTGCAAGGTAATGCACCTGGGAAACAAAAACCCAGGGGAAGAGTACACAATGGGGGGTGAGATACTAACAACAACAAAAATGGAAAGGGACCTGGGGTAGCCAAATCAGATGACTTAAAGGTGGGCAAGCAATGTGAGAGGGCAGCAAGGAGGGCTGGGGGGATACTGGGATGCACAGGGAGAGGCATCACCAGTAGAAAACAGGAAGTTATTATCCCTCTGTACAGACAGCTGGTGAGACCCCATCTGGAGTACTGTGTGCAGTTCTTGAGACCCAATCTCTGCAAAGACATAGACAGGATGGAAGCTGTCCAGAGGAGGGCAACTAAAATGGTGCAGGGTCTGCACCGGAAGACATATGAAGAGACTTAAGGAGCTTAATATGTATAGCCTCGAGGAAAGGAGGAGAGGGGGACATGATAGAAACTTTCAAGTACCTCAAGGAATCAACAAAGTCCAAGAGAGTAGCATCTTTCAAAATAAGAGGTGCAAGAACAAGAGGCACAATTTGAAGATAGAGGGCGGCTCAGAGGTCATTTTAGGAAGTATTTTTCACAGAGAGGGTTGTGGACGATGGGCGGCCTTCGGAGGAGGTTGTGTAGTCAAAATCAGTGGTTGAATTCAAGCATGCATGGGACAGTCATAAGGCAATTCTGGGGGGTGGGGGTAAGAAGAAGTAGGCTGCTGGGTAACTAGGATCTGCAGCTTATCCAGTAGGTAGGGAAATGGGCAGACTGGGTGGGCCAAGCGGTCCTTATCTGCCGTCAAATTCTATGTTTCTATGTTAATGTAAGTGCATTACTTCCCTTCAGTAACCCACTGTAGTTAGACAGCAAAACCCATTCATAGAGGGAGAATGGCGTGCATATCATGTCGGTACATTACTTCACTTCTGTAATCCCCTGTAGTTAGGCAGCAAACCCATTCATGAAGGGAGACTGCTGTGCATGTCATGTAGGTGCATTACTTCACTTCTGTAACCCCTTGTAGTTAGACAGCTAAACCCATTCATGAAGGGAGACCAGTGTGCATATCATGTAGGTGCATTACTTCACTCCTGTAACGCCATGTATTTAAAGAGCTAAACCCATTCATGAAGGGATACTGGCATGCATATCATGTAAGTGCAATATCTCATTTCTGTAACCCCCTGTAGTTAGACAGCTCAAGGCATTCATGAAGGGAGACTGGCATGCATATTATGTAGGTGCATTACTTCACTTCTGTAACCCCCTGCAGTTAGACAGCTAAACCCATTCATGAAGGGAGACCAGTGTGCATATCATGAAGGTGCATTACTTCACATCTGTAACACACCATAGTTAGACAGGTAAACCCATTCATGGAGGGAGAATGTCGTGCATATCATGTAGGTGCATTACTTCACATCTGTAACATACTATAGTTAGACAGGTAAACCCATTCATGAAGGGAGACTGGTGTGCATATCACGTAGGTACATTACTTCACATATGTAATCCCCTGTAGTAATACAGCTGAACCCACTCACGAAAGTATACCAGTGTGCATATCATGTAGGTGCATTATTTCACTACTGTAATCCCCTCTAGTTAAACAGCTAAAGCCATTCATGAAGGGAGACTGGCATGCAAATCATGTAAGTGCAATATCTCATTTCTGTAAGCACCTGTAGTTAGACAGCTCAAGCCATTCGTGAAGGGTACCTGGCGTGCATATCATGTACGTGTATTACTTCACTTCTGTAATCCCCTGTAGTTAGACAGCTAAACCCATTCATGAAGGGAGACTGGCATGCATATCATGTAGGTACATTACTTCAATTCTGTAATCCCATTTAGTTTGACAGCTAAATCCATTCAGGAACGGAGAGTGGAATGCATATCATGTAGGTGCATTATATCACTTCTGTAATCCACAGTAGTTAGACAGCTAAACCTATTCATGAAGGGATACCGATGTCCATATCCTGTCGGTGCATTACTTAGTTAGACAGCTAAACCCATTCATTAAGGGTGACTGGCGTCCATATCATGTAGGTGCATTACATCACTTCTGTAATCCCCTGTAGCGTGACAACGAAACCCATTCCTAAAGGTGACTGGTGTGCATATCATGTAGGTTTATTACTTCACTTCTGTAATCCCCATAGTGTGACAACTAAACCCATTCATGAAGGGAGAACAGAATGCATGTCATGTAGGTGCAATACCTCACTTCTGTAATCCCCTGTAGTTAGACAGCTAAACCTATTCATGAAAGGAGACCAGCATGCATATTATGTAGGTGCATTACTTCACTTCTATAATCACCTGTAGTAAGCCAGCTAAGACCTTTCTTGAAGGAGACCGGCATGTATATCATGTAGGTGCAATACTTCACTTCTGTATCCCCCTGTAGTTAAACTGCTAAACTCATTCATGAAGGGAGACAAGCACTCATTCATGTAGGTGCATTACTTCATTTCTGTAACCCCCTGTAGTTAGACTGCTAAACCCATTTATGAAGGGAAATTGGCATGCATATCATGTAGGTGCATTACTTCACTTCAGTATCCCCCTGTAGTTAGACTGCTAAACCCATTCATGAAGGGAAATTGGCGTGCATATCATGTAGGTGCATTACTTCACTTCTGTAACCCCCAGTAGTTAGACAGCTAAACCCATTCATGAAGGGAGACTAGC
Organism: Neoceratodus forsteri; assembly: GCA_016271365.2. Classification (NCBI taxonomy): domain Eukaryota; kingdom Metazoa; phylum Chordata; order Ceratodontiformes; family Ceratodontidae; genus Neoceratodus; species Neoceratodus forsteri. The sequence goes on from JADMNL010000038.1 coordinate 42,210,797, forward strand.
GTGCATATCATGTAGGTGCATTACTTCACTTCTGTAATCCCCTGTAGTGTGACAGCTAAACCCATTTATGAAAGGAGATCGGCATGCATGTCATGTAAGTACTTTACTTCACTTCTGTAACCCCCTGTAGTTAGACAACTAAATCCATTCATAAAGGGAGATCAGTGTGCATAACATGTGGGTGCATCACTTCACTTCTGTAACCCCCTGTAGTTAGACAGCTAAACCCATTCATGAAGGGAGACTGGAGTGCATGTCATGTAGGTGCATTACTTCACTACTGTAACCCACTGTAGTTACACAGCTAAACCAATTCATGAAGGGAGACCAGTGTGCATATCATGAAGGTGCATTACTTCACATTTGAAACACACTATAGTTAGACAGGTAAACCCATTCATGAAAGGAGACCGGCGTGCATATCATGTAGCTACATTACTTCACATCTGTAACCCCCCTGTTGTTAGACAGCTAAACCCATTCATGAAGGGAGAATGCCGTGCATATCATGTAGGTGCATTACTTCACTTCTGTAATCCCCTGTAGTTAGACAACTAAATCCATTGAAGAAGAGTGAAGAAGAGAGACTGGCGTGCATGTCATGAAGGTGCATTACTTAAATTCTGTAATCCCATGTAGTTAGACAGCTAAATCCATTCAAGAAGGGAGACTGGTGTGCATATCACGTAGGTACATTACTTCACATATGTAATCCCCTGTAGTAAAACAGCTGAACCCATTCATGAAAGTATACTGGTGTGCATATCATGTAGGGTGCATTATTTCACTACTGTAGTCCCCTGTAGTTAAACAGCTAAAGCCATTCATGAAGGGAGACTGGCGTGCAAATCACGTAAGTGCAATATCTCATTTCTGTAACCACCTGTAGTTAGACAGCTCAAGCCATTCGTGAAGGGTACCTGGCGTGCATATCATGTACGTGTATTACTTCACTTCTGTAATCTCCTGTAGTGTGACAAGTAAACCCATTCATGAAAGGAGACCAGTGTGCATAACATGTAGGTGCATTACTTCACTTCTGTAATAGCCTGTAGTGTGACAGCTAAACCCATTTATGAAGGGAGACCGGCATGCATGTCAAGTAGATGCATTACTTCACTTCTGTAATGTCGTGTAGTTAAACAATTAAACCCATTCATGAAGGGAGACCAGTGTGCATACCATTTAGGTGCATTACTTCACTTCTGTAATCCCCTTTAGTTAGAGAGCAAAACCCATTCGTGAAGGGAGACTGGTGTGCATATCAAGTAGGCGCACTACTTCACTTCTGTAATCCATTGTAGTTAGACAGTTAAACCCATTCATGAAGGGACACCTGTGTGCATATCATGTAGGTGCATTACTTCATTTCTGTAATCCCCTGTAGTTAGACAGCTAAACCCATGCATGAAAGGAGACTGGCGTGCATATGATGTAGGAACATTACTTCATTTCTGTAATCCCCAGTGAAAGCTAAAATTATTCAAGAAGGGAGACTGGAGTGCATATCATATACATGCATTATTTCACTTCTGTAACCCCCTAAAGTTAGACAGCTAAACCCATTCATAAAGGGAGATTAGTGTGCATATCATGTGGGTGTATTACTTCACATCTGTAATCCCCTGTAGTTAGACAGCTAAACCCATTCGTGAAGGGAGACTGGCGTGCATGTCATGTAGGTGCATTACTTCACTTATGTAACCCCCTGTAGTTAGACAGCTAAGCCCATTCATGAAGGGAGACTGGTGGGCATATCATATAGGTGCATAACTTCACTTCCATAACCCCCTGTAGTTAGACAGCTAAACCCATTCATGAAGGGAGACCGGCATGTATATCATGTAGGTGCATTACTTCACTTCTGTAACCCCCTGTAGTTAGACAGCTAAACCCATTCATGAAGGGAAACCGGCGTGCAAAACATGTAGGTGCATTACCTCACTTCTGTAATTCCATGTAGTTAGACAGCTAAACCCATTCATGAAGGGAGACCAGCACTCATATCATGTAGGTGCATTACTTCACCTCAGCATCCCCCTGTAGTTAGGCTGCTAAACCCATTCATGAAGGGAGACTGGCGTGCATATCATGTATGTGCATTACTTCACTTCTGTAATCCCCTGTAGTTATACAGCTAAACCCATTTATGAAAGGAGATCGGCACGCATGTCATGTAGGTACTTTACTTCACTTCTGTAACCCCCTGTAGTTAGACAACTAAATCCATTCATAAAGGGAGATCAGTGTGCATAACATGTAGGTGCATCACTTCACTTCTGTAACCCCCTGTAGTTAGACAGCTAAACCTATTCATGAAGGGAAACTGGAGTGCATATCATGTAGGTGCATTACTTCACTTCTGTAACGCCATGTATTTAAAGAGCTAAACCCATTCATGAAGGGAGACTGGCATGCATATCATGTAGGTGCATTACTTCACTTCTGTAACCCCCTGCAGTTAGACAGCTAAACCCATTCATGAAGGGAGACCAGTGTGCATATCATGAAGGTGCATTACTTCACATCTGTAACACACTATAGTTAGACAGGTAAACCCATTCATGGAGGGAGAATGGCATGCATATCATGTAGGTGCATTACTTCACATATGTAACATACTATAGTTAGACAGGTAAACCCATTCATGAAAGGAGACTGGTGTGCATATCATGTAGGTGCATTACTTCACTTCTGTAATCCCCTGTAGTAATACAGCTGAACCCATTCATGAAAGTATACCGGTGTGCATATCATGTAGGTGCATTACTTCACTCTTGTAATGCCATGTATTTAAAGAGCTAAACCCATTCATGAAGGGAGACTGGCATGCATATCATGTAAGTGCAATATCTCATTTCTGTAACCACCTGTAGTTAGACAGCTCAAGCCATTCGTGAAGGGTACCTGGCGTGCATATCATGTACGTGAATTACTTCACTTCTGTAATCCCCTGTAGTGTGACAAGTAAACCCATTCATGATGGGAGACCAGTGTGCATAACATGTAGGTGCATTACTTCACTTCTGTAATAGCCTGTAGTGTGACAGCTAAACCCTTCTACGAAGGGAGACCGGCATGCATGTCAAGTAGATGCATTACTTCACTTCTGTAATGTCGTGTAGTTAAACAGTTAAACCCATTCATGAAGGGAGACCAGTGTGCATACCATTTAGGTGCACTACTTCACTTCTGTAATCCAGTGTAGTTAGACAGCTAAACCCATTCATGAAGGGACACCTGTGTGCATATCATGTAGGTGCATTACTTCATTTCTGTAATCCCCTGTAGTTAGACAGCTAAACCCATGCATGAAAGGAGAGTGGCGTGCATATGATGTAGGAGCATTACTTCATTTCTGTAATCCCCAGTGAAAGCTAAAATTATTCAAGAAGGGAGACTGGCGTGCATATCATATACATGCATTATTTCACTTCTGTAACCCCCTAAAGTTAGACAGCTAAACCCATTCATAAAGGGAGACTAGTGTGCATATCATGTGGGTGTATTACTTCACATCTGTAATCCCCTGTAGTTAGACAGCTAAACCCATTCATGAAGGGAGACCAGTGTGCATACCATTTAGGTGCATTATTTCACTTCTGTAACCCCAGTAGTTAGACAGCTAAACCCATTCATGAAGGGAGACTGGCATGCATATCATGTAGGTGCATTACTTCACTTCTGTAATCCCCTGTAGTTACACAGCTAAACCCATTCATGAAGGGTGACTGGTGTGCATATAATGTAGGTGCATTACTTGACTTCTGTAATCCCTGTAGTTAGACAGCTAAACCGTTCATGAAGGGAGACTGGTGCATATTATGGTGGTGCATTACTTCTCTTCTGTAACCCCCTGTAGTTAGACAACTAAACCCATTCATGAAGGGAGACCGGCGTGCATATCATGTAGGTGCATTACTTCACTTCTGTAACCCCCTGTAGTTAGACAGCTAAACCCATTGAAGAAGGGAGACTGGCATACATATCATGTAGGTGCATTACTTCACTACTGTAATGCCGTGTAGTTAAACAGTTAAACCCATTCATGAAGGGAGACTGGCTTGCATATCATGTAGGTGCATTATTTCACTACTGTAACGCCGTGTAGTTAAACAGTTAAACCCATTCATGAAGGGAGACCAGTGTGCGTACCATTTAGGTGCATTATTTCACTTCTGTAACCCCAGTAGTTAGACAGCTAAACCCATTCATGAAGGGAGACTGGTGTGTATATCATGTAGGTGCATTACTTCACTTCTGTAACCCTTGTAGTTAGACAGCTAAACCCATTGAAGAAGGGAGACTGGCATACATATCATGTAGGTGCATTACTTCCCTAGTGTAATCCCCTGTAGTTAGATAGCGTAACTCATTCATGAAGGGAGACTGGCTTGCATATCATGTAGGTGCATTACTTCACTTCTGTAATCCATTGCAGTTTGACAGCTAAACCCATACATGAAGGGAGACTGGTGTGCATATCATGCAGGTGCATTACTTCAGTATTGTAATCCCCTGTATTCAGACAGTTAAACCAATTCATGAAGGGAGACTGGTGTGCATATCATGTAGGTGCATTACTTCATTTCTATAATCCCCTGTAGTTAGACAGCTAATCCCAATCATGAAGGGAGACTGGTGTGCATATCATGTAGGTGCATTACTTCATTTCTGTAGTCCCCTGTAGTTAGACAGCTAAACCCATTCATGAAGGGAGACCAGTGTGCATACCATTTAGGTGCATTATTTCACTTCTGTAACCCCAGTAGTTAGACAGCTAAACCCATTCATGAAGGGAGACTGGCGTGCATATCATGTAGGTGCATTACTTCACTTCTGTAATCCCCTGTAGTTACACAGCTAAACCCATTCATGAAGGGTGACTGGTGTGCATATAATGTAGGTGCATTACTTGACTTCTGTAATCCCCTGTAGTTAGACAGCTAAACCCGTTCATGAAGGGAGACTGGTGTGCATATTATGTAGGTGCATTACTTCTCTTCTGTAACCCCCTGTAGTTAGACAACTAAACCCATTCATGAAGGGAGACCGGCGTGCATATCATGTAGGTGCATTACTTCACTTCTGTAACCCCCTGTAGTTAGACAGCTAAACCCATTGAAGAAGGGAGACTGGCATACATATCATGTAGGTGCATTACTTCACTACTGTAACGCCGTGTAGTTAAACAGTTAAACCCATTCATGAAGGGAGACTGGCTTGCATATCATGTAGGTGCATTATTTCACTACTGTAACGCCGTGTAGTTAAACAGTTAAACCCATTCATGAAAGGAGACCAGTGTGCATACCATTTAGGTGCATTATTTCACTTCTGTAACCCCAGTAGTTAGACAGCTAAACCCATTCATGAAGGGAGACTGGTGTGCATATCATGTAGGTGCATTACTTCCCTAGTGTAATCCCCTGTAGTTAGATAGCGTAACTCATTCATGAAGGGAGACTGGCTTGCATATCATGTAGGTGCATTACTTCACTTCTGTAATCCATTGCAGTTTGACAGCTAAACCCATACATGAAGGGAGACTGGTGTGCATATCATGCAGGTGCATTACTTCAGTATTGTAATCCCTTGTATTTAGACAGTTAAACCAATTCATGAAGGGAGACTGGTGTGCATATCATGTAGGTGCATTACTTCATTTCTATAATCCCCTGTAGTTTAGACAGCTAATCCCAATCATGAAGGGAGACTGGTGTGCATATCATGTAGGTGCATTACTTCATTTCTGTAGTCCCCTGTAGTTAGACAGCTAAACCCAATCATGAAGGGAGACTGGTGTGCATAACATGTAGGTGCATTACTTCACTTCTGTAATAGCCTGTAGTGTGACAGCTAAAACCTTCTACGAAGGGAGACCGGCATGCATGTCAAGTAGATGCATTACTTCACTTCTGTAATGTCGTGTAGTTAAACAGTTAAACCCATTCATGAAGGGAGACCAGTGTGCATACCATTTAGGTGCACTACTTCACTTCTGTAATCCAGTGTAGTTAGACAGCTAAACCCATTCATGAAGGGACACCTGTGTGCATATCATGCAGGTGCATTACTTCATTTCTGTAATCCCCTGTAGTTAGACAGCTAAACCCATGCATGAAAGGAGAGTGGTGTGCATATGATGTAGGAGCATTACTTCATTTCTGTAATCCCCAGTGAAAGCTAAAATTATTCAAGAAGGGAGACTGGCGTGCATATCATATACATGCATTATTTCACTTCTGTAACCCCCTAAAGTTAGACAGCTAAACCCATTCATAAAGGGAGACTAGTGTGCATATCATGTGGGTGTATTACTTCACATCTGTAATCCCCTGTAGTTAGACAGCTAAACCCATTCATGAAGGGAGACCGCCGTGCATATCATATAGGTGCATTACTTCACTTCTGTAATCCCAGTAGTAAGACAGCTAAACCGATTCATGAAGGGAGACTGGCTTGCATATCATGTAGGTGCATTACTTCACTACTGTAACGCCGTGTAGTTAAACAGTTAAACCCATTCATGAAGGGAGACCAGTGTGCATACCATTTAGGTGCATTATTTCACTTCTGTAACCCCAGTAGTTAGACAGCTAAACCCATTCATGAAGGGAGACTGGCGTGCATATCATGTAGGTGCATTACTTCACTTCTGTAATCCCCTGTAGTTAGACAGCTAAACCCATTCATGAAGGGAGACTGGTGTGCATATAATGTAGGTGCATTACTTGACTTCTGTAATCCCCTGTAGTTAGACAGCTAAACCCGTTCATGAAGGGAGACTGGTGTGCATATCATGTAGGTGCATTACTTCTCTTCTGTAACCCCCTGTAGTTAGACAGCTAAACCCATTGAAGAAGGGAGACTGGCGTGCATATCATGTAGGTGCATTACTTCACTACTGTAACGCCGTGTAGTTAAACAGTTAAACCCATTCATGAAGGGAGACTGGCTTGCATATCATGTAGGTGCATTATTTCACTACTGTAAAGCCGTGTAGTTAAACAGTTAAACCCATTCATGAAGAGAGACCAGTGTGCATACCATTTAGGTGCATTATTTCACTTCTGTAACCCCAGTAGTTAGACAGCTAAACCCATTCATGAAGGGAGACTGGTGTGCATATCATGTAGGTGCATTACTTCACTTCTGTAACCCCTTGTAGTTAGACAGCTAAACCCATTGAAGAAGGGAGACTGGCATACATATCATGTAGGTGCATTACTTCCCTAGTGTAATCCCCTGTAGTTAGATAGCGTAACTCATTCATGAAGGGAGACTGGCTTGCATATCATGTAGGTGCATTACTTCACTTCTGTAATCCATTGCAGCTTGACAGCTAAACCCATACATGAAGGGAGACTGGTGTGCATATCGTGCAGGTGCATTACTTCAGTATTGTAATCCCCTGTATTTAGACAGTTAAACCAATTCATGAAGGGAGACTGGTGTGCATATCATGTAGGTGCATTACTTCATTTCTATAATCCCCTGTAGTTAGACAGCTAATCCCAATCATGAAGGGAGACTGGTGTGCATATCATGTAGGTGCATTACTTCATTTCTGTAGTCCCCTGTAGTTAGACAGCTAAACCCAATCATGAAGGGAGACTGGTGTGCATATCATGTAGGTGCATTACTTCACTTGTGTAATCCCCTGTAGTTAGGCAGCTAGACGCATTCATGAAGGGAGATTGGAGTGCATATCATGTAGGTGCATTAGTTCACTTCTGTAATCCACTGCAGTTTGACAGCTAAACCCATACATGAAGGGAAAATGGCATGCATATCATGTAGGTACATTACTTCACTTCTGTAATCCCCAGTAGTTAGACAGCTAAACCCATTCATGAAGGGAGACCGGCGTGCATATGACGTAGGAGCATTACTTCACTTCTGTAACCCGCTGTAGTGAGACAACTGAACCCATTCATGAAGGAGAATGATGTGCGTATCATGTAGGTGCATTACTTTACTTCTGTAATCCCCTGTAGTTAGACTACTAAATCCATTCATGAAGGGAGACTGGCGTGCATATGATGTAGAAGCATTACTTCACTTCTGTAACCCCCTGTAGTGAGACAGCTAAAGCCATTCACGAAGGAGAATGGTGTGCGTATCATGTAGGTGCATTACTTCACTTCTGTAATCCCCTGTAGTTAGACTGCTAAACCCATTCATGAAAGGAGACTGGCGTGCATATCATGTAGGTGCATTACTTCACTTCTGTAATCCCCTGCAGTTAGACTTCTAAACCCATTCATGAAGAGAGACTGGAGTGCATATCATGTAGGTGCATTACTTCACTTCCGTAACCCCTGTAGTTAGACAGCTAAACCCATTGATGAAGGGAGACCGGCGTGCATATCATGTAAGTGCATTATTTCACTTCTGTAATCCCATGTAGTTAGACAGCTAAACCCATTCATGAAGGGAGACTGGTGTGCATATCATGTAGGTGCATTACTTCACTTCTGTAATCCCCTGTAGTTAGACAGTTAAACCTATTGATGAAGGGAGACTGGCGTACATATCATGTAGGTGCATTACTTCACTAGTGTAATCCCCTGTAGTTAGATAGCATAACCCATTCATGAAGGGAGACTGGCGTGCATATCATGTAGGTGCATTACTTCACTTCTGTAACCCCTGTAGTTAGATATTTAAACCCATTCATGAAGGGAGACCGGTGTACATATCATGTAGGTGCATTAGTTCACTTCTGTATCCCCCTGTAGTTAGACAGCTAAAACCATTCATGAAGGGAGAGTGGCGTGCATATCATGTAGGTGCATTACTTCACTTCTGTAAGCCCCTGTAGTTAGACAGCCAAACCCATTCATGAAGGGAGACTGGCTTTCATATCATGTAGGTGCATTATTTCACTTCTGTAACCCCAGTAGTTAGACAGCTAAACCCATTCATGAAGGGAGACTGGCATGCATATTTTGTAAGTGCATTACTTCACTTGTGTAATCCCCTGTAGTTAGGCAGCTAGACGCATTAATGAAGGGAGACTGGAGTGCATATCATGTAGGTGCATTAGTTCACTTCTGTAATCCCCTGTAGTTAGACAGCTAAACCCATTCATGAAGGGAGACCGACGTGCATATGACGTAGGAGCATTACTTCACTTCTGTAACCCGCTGTAGTGAGACAACTGAACCCATTCATGAAGGAGAATGATGTGCGTATCATGTAGGTGCATTACTTTACTTCTGTAATCCCCTGTAGTTAGACTACTAAATCCATTCATGAAGGGAGACTGGCGTGCATATGATGTAGAAGCCTTACTTCACTTCTGTAACCCCCTGTAGTGAGACAGCTAAACCCATTCACGAAAGAGAATGGTGTGCGTATCATGTAGGTGCATTACTTCACTTCTGTAATCCCCTGTAGTTAGACTGCTAAACCCATTCATGAAAGGAGACTGGCGTGCATATCATGTAGGTGCATTACTTCACTTCTGTAATCCCCTGTAGTTAGACAGCTAAACCCATTGATGAAGGGAGACCGGCATGCATATCATGTAAGTGCATTACTTCACTTCTGTAATTCCATGTAGTTAGACAGCTAAACCCATTCATGAAGGAAGACTAGTGTGCATATCATGTAGGTGCATTACTTCACTTCTGTAATCCCCTGTAGTTAGACAGTTAAACCTATTGATGAAGGGAGACTGGCGTACACATCATGTAGGTGCATTACTTTACTTCTGTAACCCCTGTAGTTAGACAGCTAAACCCATTCATGAAGGGAGACCGGTGTACATATCATGTAGGTGCATTACTTCACTAGTGTAATCCCCTGTAGTTAGATAGCTAAACCCATTCATGAAGGGAGACCGGTGTACATATCATGTAGGTGCATTAGTTCACTTCTGTATCCCCCTGTAGTTAGACAGCCAAACCCATTCATGAAGGGAGACTGGCTTTCATATCATGTAGGTGCATTATTTCACTTCTGTAACCCCAGTAGTTAGACAGCTAAACCCATTCATGATGGAGACTGGCGTGCATATCATGTAGGTGCATTACTTCACTTCTGTAACCCCAGTAGTTAGACAGCTAAGCCCATTGATGAAGGGAGACTGGCGTGCATATCATGTAGGTGCATTACTTCGCTAGTATAATCCCCTGTCGTTAGATAGCGTAACTCATTCATGAAGGGAGACTGGCTTGCATATCATGTAGGTGCATTACTTCACTTCTGTAACCCCCTGTAGTTAGACAGCTAAACCCATTCATGAAGGGAGATCGGCTTGCATATCATGTAGGTGCATTACTTCACTTCTGTAACCCCCTGTAGTTAGACAGCTAAACCCATTCATGAAGGGAGACTGGTGTACATATCATGTAGGTACATTACTTCACTTCTGTAACCCCCTGTAGTTAGACAGCTAAACCCATTCATGAAGGGAGACCGGTGTACATATCATGTAGGTGCATTACTTCACTTCTGTAACCCCAGTAGTTAGACAGCTAAACCCATTCATGAAGGGAGACCGGAGGACATATCATGTAGGTACATTACTTCACTTCTGTAACCCCAGTAGTTAGACAGCTAAACCCATTCATGAAGGGAGACTGGAGTGCATATCATGTAGGTGCATTACTTCACTTCTGTAACCCCCTGTAGTTAGACAGCTAAACCCATTCATGAAGGGAGATCGGCATGCATATCATGTAGGTGCATTACTTCACTTCTTTAACCCCCTGTAGTTAGATAGCTAAACCCATTCATGAAGGGAGACTGGCGTGCATATCATGTAGGTGCATTACTTCACTTCTGTAACCCCCTGTTGTGAGACATTTAAACTTATTCGCATCATATTGGGGCCATATTGGGCAAATAAACAATGCACAGGTGAAACATTGTATCCTACCAGGATGCCATTCAAAGTACATAATTCAATTCATCCCAATACTCCGCTTAGTAAACAGAGAGGTATAAAATTTGATGGACTGCTTGACCCACCTAGTCTGCCCATTTGTTCACTGCTTATAGTGTCACTGCAGACCCCACTTGAGCTCCTGCTCTCTCCCTCTTACTTTCCACTAAGATTCCCGTATGCCTGTCCAAAGCATGTTTGAATCCCACCACTATTTGTGCCCCCACTACCTTCGCTGGAAGACTGTCTCAGGCTTCCAGCACTCTTTCCGAGAAGAAGTACTTTGTCATATTTCTCCTGAATTTGCCCACATCCAACATTTTGTTTGCAGTTAATTATGCTTTTCTCACATTGCCCAAGCCGCTCTCTGGACACCGAATTTCCCAGTACTGCTTCCCCCACATTCTTCAATGACTTACCTTTGTGCATGAGGCAGCAAAGCCCGGGTGCTCTACTGGGGGGCACAGCTCCAGGTGGTCGGTGTCAGTGGCAGCTCATTAAACACAGAAACATAGACTTTGACAGCAGATAAGTACCGCTTGGCCCACCTAGTCTCCCCATTTCCCTATCTACTGGATAAGCTGCAGATCCTAGTTAACCAACAGCCTATTTCTTCCTACCCCCCACAAGAATTGCCTTATGTCTGTCCCACGCATTGTTAAATTCCCCCCACTGTTTTTGACCCCACAACCTCCTCAGTAAGGCCATTCCATGCATCCATCACCACCTCTGTGAACAAATACCTCCTCACATTATCCCTGAGCCATTCCCCCTCTATCTTCAAATTGTGTCCCCTTGTTCTTGCACATCTTTTTCTGAAAGATGCTACCCTCCTGGACTTTGTTGATTCCCTTCAGGTACTTAAAAGTTTCTATCATGTTCCCCCTCTCACTCCTTTCCTCAAGGGTATACATATTAAGCTCCTTTAGTCTGTCCTCATATGGCTTCTGTTGCAGGCCCTGCACCATTTTAGTTGCCCTCCTCTGGACTGTCTCCATCCCGTCTATGTCCTTGCACAGATGAGGTCTCCAGAACTGGACACGGTACTCCAAATGGGATCTCACCAACTGTCTGTACACAGGGATAACAACTTCCTGTTTTCTGCTGGTGATGCCTCTCCCTATACATCACAATATCCCCCCAGCCATCCCTACTGCCTTCTCGCATTGCTTGCTAACCTTTAGATCAGCTGATATGATTACCCCCAGATCCCTTTCCATTTTTGTTGTTGTTACTACCTCCCCCAATTGTGTACTCTTCCCCTCGGTTTTTGTTTCCCAGGTGCATTACTTTGCACTTCTTTGCATTGAATCCAAACTGCCATACTTCTGACCATTCCTCCAGCCTTGCCAAGTCCCTTCTCATCCTTTCCACCCCACCTTGTGTATCAAGCCTGTGGCAGATCTTTGTGTCGTCGGCAAAGAGGCATACTTTCCCTTCCAGTCCCTCTGCAATTTTACCTGTAAAGACATTAAAAAGGACTGGACCACCGGCTTGTTGGCGCAGCGGTTGGATTTCCGCTTGTGATGCCAGCAACCCGGGTTCAGGAATGGACTCGGGTCACTGGAGAGCCAGCCGGGGGAGAAAGCTTGAGCATCCCGTGACTGCTCGTCTTCTCCAGGGGGAAGGGAGGGGATGTGGCTCGCTGTCTGCTGCCCCCTGGTGGAGGCCAGAGAGCAACAACTCAAGCAACCCTCACTGTACAAGAGGCGTGGTGAACGTCAGCTTCGGCCTAGATGTCTGTGGCACGCCACGCCCCCAAGGAGAAAAAAGCAGAAAGCTGCCTCCTGGTCTGCTGGATGATGGCTGCCGGCTCCCGCCATCTCAGAAGCCCCGATGCCCCAGAATACACCTCAGCAGCAACCAGGGACTGATTGAAGAGTGCGCTGGTATCCCCCTCCTGGTGCCTTCCCCCTCGGAGGAGAGGGGCCTATCTGGCGAAGGGTTACGCCGGGCCACCCCTGGGTCGGCTGTGATCTGAGGTGAGTAGGAAGGGAGTTGGGGCGAGAAGGTCAGGGGAGTCATGTGCAGCCAGAAGGAGAGGCAGGCCAGGGGGCAAGTAAGGTGAGGGGGGAAAAAAAAAAAAGGACTGGACCCAGTACTGAACCCTGTGGTACCCCACTAGTAACCCCCCTTTCTTCAGAGTGGACTCCGTTTGCTATTACCTTCTGTGTCCTGTTGTCCAGCCAGTATTTTATCCAGGCTACCACCCTGAGACCCACTCCCAGGCTGGCTAATTTGTGTATTAATCTTTTCCGTGGGACTGTGTCAAATGCCTTGCTAAAGTCTAGGTAGGCCATATCCACAGCCCCACCCTGTCTATTACTTTGGTCACCCAGTCAAAGAAATCAATTAACCAACCAATTATTTTTTACCAGGTGAGACACACTAAGCTGAAAGCTTGTTTGCAGGTGCAACCTGGGAGCACAGGAAGTTAAGTGACTTGCTCAGGGTCACACAGTATGCACCTAGGGGGCTGTGGGATTCAAACCCAGGTCTCCAGATTTGCAGCTCAGAGCCTTAACCCACTGCACCATACTGCCTCCAATTAGATTCATCTGACATGACATTCCCCCTGAGAATCCATGCTGCCTAGGGTCCTGTGCCCCAGTGGAATCTAGGTACTCAAAAATCCTTTTTTTCAGAAGTGATTCCATCATTTTCTCTACCACTGAGATCAAACTAACAGGTCTGTAGTTTCCTGCCTCTATCTTACTCCCACTTTTGTTAAGGAGAATTGTGACGCTCTGCCATCTGCTTATGATTACTGTATAATATTTGTATTATAAATCAATGCTCTCTGTATGAAATTGTCTCACACAAGTTAGCAGTTTGGCTTTTAACCTTCAAGGTGTCAGTGAGGATGTCATTAAACAGGCCAGGGAAACTTAATGAATGCCTTCCTTCCAGAGGGATAGTTTATGGCCCCTTATCAACTGCTGCTGCTTTCATGTTGGTTCCTGAATATGAATTTTATGATGACGACATTTGGCTGATTTCCCTTAACTTTCTCATACCTTAGTAACATATTGTGGGGTTGTAAAACCTCAAAGAGAAATGTTTGATTGAAGACTGTCATATGTAGGAAACTGCTTTTTTTCTGATGTTCACATTAATTAAAATACCTCCTGGTAGAAAATTGTTAGAATTAAATCTAAGCGAGGAGCTAGCTGACTCACCAAAAGGGGGTGGGGAAAGATAGAGTTAAAATGGAACATTGCATCTGGGAAATGTGAGACATATGATTCTCAGACTCTGAGAAAGACAGTTCTCTGACTTGGAAAGCACTTAAATGTAATACATAGAAAATAATTAAGTATTTGGGGTAGGAGTTTGTATTCTGTAACTCCCTTTTTTGTAAAAGGAATGTGAGCTGTGTGATATAAATTGGTTCTGTATTTTATTTTACCTGTTTAAAACTTTTTAGTAAACAACATTTTCTTTAAAATACTGCATGTGCTCTTTTCTGTTACTTTATATGTGATGCAGAATCTGTGTTTAAGTCTGACAGATATTAAATGGTTTGCATGGTGTTACTAAGTTTGAAAAAGGTAAGAAATACGTAGGTCTGTTATAGAATTCTAAGGATACATTTTGGAAAACTTGACTGGGTGCCCCTGGGCAAAGGATTGTACCGCATCTCCCTGAAGAGGGTACGTATCCGAGCCTGTTAACTGGGTGTGCTAGCATAAGGTTCACAGTTTGAATCCCTCCAGAACTCGAGGCTAGAAAGTGATTCAGACCCAAAGCAGTCAGGAGGATTATCCTGTCTGTTACCTGTTCACACTATTGCACTCTGAGTTTGGCACTGTGGGAGCAGAGGGCCTGACCTGTGGAGTGCATTTGTGACAGATTTGGTTGGCAGCAGTGCAATTTAAAAAGTATTGGTAACACAAGCGTTAACAGTTCCCTGTGTCAGCTTAATACCGTACAGCTCACTTGCAAAATAAGGCAGTGATTTATTTTTAAAAAGTAAACAGAACTATATCATTTTGCTTTCAATTAAAGTTCCTACCTGTTTTATTATTTTTTCGAGTGCAAGTTAGAGTAGCCATAGGGAAGAAGATGGCTTCCAACTACAGCGGATACACTGCAGACTACTTGAGGCAGTTGTGCCAGGACAGAGGAGTCCAGTATGAGGGGAAAGCCAACAAGTAGGACCCCGTGGAGGCTGTGTTGGCAGCAGATGCCTAGAGCCCCAAGTCATAGTCTGTGACTGAAAAGGGCTGAACCTTGGGCATGGAGTGGCCAGCAGCCAGTGCAGTGTCCAGATCCAGTGAGGAGGACAGCAGGGCCAGTGCAAGCCAAGGACCACAGAATCAGGGGAAGGTCACAAACATTCTGGAGCCAGAAGGGCTCAAGCTGAAGATGGAGTTGTGGAGAATGGAGCAGGAGTTCCAGAGAGAAGAGAGGAGAGAGCAGCGAGAAGAAGAAGAGAAGAGGGAGAAGCTCCGGCGAGAAGCTGAGAGAGAGAGCAGCGAGAAGCAGAGGAGAAGAAGGAGCAGCTTCGGCAAGAGGCAGTGCGAGAACAGCGAGAAGCTGAGTGAGAACAGTGAGATGCTAACCGTGAAGAGCGTGAGCATCAGAGGCAACATAAACTGGAGAAGCTAAAACTCCAAATACCAGCACCAGAGCAGGTAAGTGGCCTGGGTTTAACTATAACTACAGGACTGGGTTACAAATTAAATTCCAAATTGATAGCTGAATTTAAAGAAGAGGAGGATATGGATGCCTTTTAAATTCCTTTGAAAAAGTGTGTATTCAGGCCAATATTTCTAGAGGGTCCTGGAGCTTCCAGCTATCCCCACTACTTATCAGGAAAGCTCAGGATGCATTGGGTTAAATGGACAAAGAGGACAGTAATGATTACAGCAAACTTAAAGCTGCACTTTTAAAAAAGTTTGATTTAACTGCAGAAGCTTACTTAGCTCAATTCCATAAGCTCAGGAGAAGCTCTGACATGAGCTATGAGGAGCTAGCCACGAAACAACATCGGTTTTTAAAACGTTGGTGGGAAGGAATTGAAGCAAACTCTGTAGATAAAATTGAAAATGCTGTACCGTTAGAGCAGTTTTTTGGGGCATGCCCAGCAGAGCTGAAAACCTGTCTGGAGGACCAAGCTCCAAAAACAGTACAAGAGGCTGCTGAACTCTTGGACCGCTATGCCAAGAGCAGATTTGCTCTGAGAGTGAATGGGGCTGGCATGGCAGCGCAGAAGGGAAAAGTGCACCTTCAGGGCTGCTACAATCTTCACCGCCTCCATCGAAACCAGGTAGCCCCAGGTTTCAAAGAAAAGATTTATCTGAGAAAAAAAATGAATATTGGTTTTGCAAAGAAACTAGGCATATTGCCAGACAGTGTCCCAAAAGGACCAATAGTGCACAAAATAGTGGTAGAAAACAAGTGGGTTGTTTGTGTATCTCTGAAAGCATGCCAGTAAACATGAGGGAACACATGCACCCAGTCACTGTGAATGGTGTACAGACACAAGAGTTAAGAGACACGGGGGTATCCCTGACTTTGGTAAAAGGGGATCTGGTACAGCCTGGTCAGCTTATAGCCAATCAATTTGTGACTTTACAGGGGTTCACTGGGGAGGAGAAAACATTGCCACTCGCTAGTGATCTCCTAGACTGGGGTGAAACAGGGGGAACTGTACAACAGGTTGCTGTAGCTGAAACTTTAGTGGTTGATGTAATTCTCAGCAACAATCTCAAACAGGGGATGGTGTGTGCAGTTACCTGTAGCCAAGCAGCAAGGGAAAGCTGTAGTTTCCTGGACCCCATAGAAGACCCTGTGGAAACCACTGGGAGGCTGGTTCCCCAGCCTGGGTCTCTTGATATGGAGACTAATGAAAGGGAAGTAGAAATTTCCCCAGTAGCAGTTAACTGAACAGCTACGGAGGGTTACTCCAAGGAAGGAGGGGTAACCCATTGTCAGAGGGTTAGGGATGGCAGTGATCCTGAGTGCCCTGACACTAGGGCTAGGGACCCTAGTTTAGAGACTGAAGGGGACCCTTCTCATGCCTTGGGAATGTGTAGGGAGTTTGCAGCTGCACAGAAAAGTGACCCTAGTCTAGAGAAGCTGAGGGCTTGGGTAGACCCTGACGGAGCACAGGGAGGTGACGGGAAACATAAAGTTTATTGGGACAATGGACTGATGTATACGCAGGATGCTTAAGCAGAAGGAGGGATGATAGGCAGCCAACTTGTCATTCCCCAGGGGTACCGTGAGCAGTTGCTCAAGACTGCACACAATATTCCCTTGTCTGGTCATCTGGGAATCACGCGCACTACACAGCAGTTGGCCCAGAATTTCTATTGGCCCAACTTCACCCAGCAGGTGAAGGAGTATTGCAGGTCTTGTCACTGGTGCTAAGAAATAGGGAAGGCAGGCAAGAAAACCCAGGCTACCCTGATTCCATTGCCCATAGTGGAGGAGCCATTCCAGAGGGTGGAAATGGATATTGTGAGGCCTTTAAATATCCTCAGCTCCTCAGGGAAGAGGTTCATCCTGACTGTGGTGGGTTATGCCACCTGGTACCTAGAGGCAGTCGCCCTATCCTCACTGAGGACAGACAAGGTGGCAGATGCTTTACTAGGGATTTTCTCCTGTGTTGGCTTTCTGCAGGAGGTTATCACCGACCGAAGGGGTTCCTTCATGTCAGACGTGATGAAATGTTTGTGGGAGAAGTGTGGGGTGGTGCAGATATGCACAACACCTTATCACCCACAAGCCAATGGGCTTGTGGAAAGATTTAATGGTACCTTTAAGTCAATGCTCCAAGCATTTGCTGAACAGCATGGGAGAGACTGGGAGAAATACCTTCCCCACCTGTTGTTTGCATACAGGGAGCTGTCCCAAGAGTCGACAGGGTTTTCCCTCTTTGAGCTCTTATAAGAACGCCAGGTATGTGGGTCCATTGACTTGATCTGGGAGGACAGGGAAGGCAAACATGCATTCAGAGAACTCCTATAGTGGATTATGTCCTTAGGTTTAGGGAAAAGCTGAAGGAGCTTATGGGGGACAGCACAGAGCAACCTGGCAGTGGACCAACAAAAACAGAAAGTGTGGTATGACTGCAGAGCCAGAGTTTGCTCGTACACGGTGGGTCAGGATGTCATGGTCCTAATCCCGGTCCGGAAAGACAAGCTGCAGGCCGATTGGGCAGGACCATACAAAGTAGTCAGAAAGGTAAATGACATGAACTACAGTATATTATAGAGTTACCTGACAGAAGACATACACAGAGAATGTACCATGTCAACATGATGAAGCCATATGCTAGTAGGGCTGACATGGTGTTTGCAGTGTGTAATCCTGGGGAGGGTACGGATGAAGGAGACCCCCCCTTCTGGACCTGCTGGAAGAAAGCAAGTGGAAGTCCTCTGTGGAGGCAATTAAATTGTCACCCCAGCTGGCCCCGGACCAGATCCAGGAAGTATGGGAGGTATTAGCAGACTTTGCCCCACTGTTTAGCGCCAAGCCTGGACTAACCCTCTTGGTGACACACAATGCGGAGACAGGGATGCAGGCGCCCATATGGTGAACAGCATATTGGGTGTTCGAGGCTGTCCAAAAGGACTTTAGGAGGGAGGTGGAGGAAATGCTGGATTTAGGGGTAATCCAGAAATCCCACAGCCCCTGGGCCTCACCCGTAGTCCTTGTTCCCAAGACAAATGACTCTACTCATTTTTGTGTGGACTATTGTGCACTGAATGCAGTCACAAAGTCAGATGCCCACATGGTGCCACGGACCAATGAACTCCTGGACAAGTTGGAAGGGGCAACATACCTTACAACTATTGACCTGACAAAGGGTTATTGGCAGGTAGAGTTAACTGCCAGAGCTAGGGAGAGGTTGGCCTTCATCACTCTGATAGGGTTATTTGAATTTAAAGTAATTCCTTCCGGAATGAAGAACGCCCCAGCCACTTTCCAAAGGTTGGTGAACTAGGTGTTAAATGGTACTGAGGAGTACGCCATGGTGTACCTGGATGACATTGCCATCTTTAGTGCCAGCTGGGAGGAACACCTGTCCCACCTTAGGGAAGTTCTGGGCAGGATACAGAAGGCTGGACTCACTGTCAAAGCTAAGAAGTGCCAGGTGGCCATGGCTAAAGTGGCATACCTCGGGCACGTTGTAGGTTGGGAACAGCTCCGTCCTAACCAAGTGAAAATAGAGGTTATCGAGGCATGGCCAGGAGTTTTCTAGAGACAGTAGGGTACTATAGGAAATTTGTACCCAATTACAGTGCCCTGGCTGCTCCCCTATCTGACCTGGTAAAGAAAAGGATGCCTAAGAAAGTTACTTGGAACCGGCCTGTGAAGAAGCCTTTACCAGACTGAAGAAGGCACTGTGCAGTGCTCCTGTATTGACAAGTCCAGACTATAGCAGATCCTTTATAGTCCGGACTGATGCCTCAGATGTGGGTATTGGGGCAGTGCTGAGTCAGACATCCAACCAAGGGAAAGATCACCCCATCATGTACCTAAGTAAAAAGTTACTTCCCAGGGAGCAGGCTTACTCTACTATGGAAAAAGTGTGTCTTGCCATGAAGTGGGCCCTAAAGAAGTTAGAGCCATACTTACATGTGCAGCGTTTTGAGGCACAAACTTACCACAACCCCCTGGTTTGGCTGGCACAAATGGGTAAAACAAATGGTAGACTACTAAGATGGAGTCTTGCCTTGCAAGGGTATAAAATGACGGTCTTCCACAGGGCAGGGGCAGCTAATGAAAATGCTGATGGCTTGTTGCGTCAATATGAGACATGAACTGACTTGGGGAGCTCATCCCATGCAGGGGATAGAGCCCCCAAATTCAGTCTAGGTGGGGAGAATTGTGACACTGCCATCTGCTTATAGTTACTGTATAATATTTGTATTATAAATTCATGGTCTGTGTATGTAATTGTCTCACATAAGTTAGCAGTTTGGCTTTTAACCTTCAAGGTGTCAGTGAGGATGTAATTAAACAGATCAGGGAAACTTAATGAATGTCTCCCTTCCAGAGGGATAGTTTATTGCCCCTTTTCAACTGCTGCTGCTTTCATGTTGGTGCCTGAATATGAATTTTATGATGACGACATTTAGCTGATTTCCCTTAACTTTCTCACAGCTTTGTGACAGATTGTGGGATTGTAAACCTCAAAGAGAAATGTTTGATTAAAGACTGTCATATGTAGGAAATGGCTTTTCTGATATTCATATTAATTAAAATAACTCCTGGTAGAAAATTGTTAGAATTAAATCAAAGGGAGGAGCTCGTTGACTCACCAAAAGGGGGTAGGGAAAGATGGAGTTAAAATGAAACCTTGCATCTGGGAAATGTGAGACATATGATTCTTGGACTCTGAGAAAGATAGTTCTCTGACTTGGAAAGCACTTAAAGGTAATAGAAAAGAATTAAGTATTTAGGGTAGGAGTTTGTATTCTGTAACTTTCCTTTTTTTTTGTTATAGGACTGTGAGCTGTGTAATATAAATTGGTTCTGTATTTTATTTTACCTGTTTTAAAACTTTTTAAATGAACAACATTTTCTTTAAAATACTGCCTGTGCTCTTTTCTGTTATGTTACATGTGATGCTGAATCTGTGTTTAAATCTGACAGCTATTAAAGGGCTTGCATGGTGTTACTAAGCTTGAAAAAGGTAAGAAATACCTAGGTCTCTTATAGCGTTTGAAGGGTACATTTTGGAAAATCTGTCTGGATGCCCCTGGGTGAAGGATTGTACCACATCCCCCCAAAGAGGGTATGTATCCGAGCCTGTTAATTGGGTATGCTAGCATAAGGTTCACAGTTTGAATCCCTCCAGAACTCCAGGCTAGAAGGTGATTCAGACCCAAAGCAGACAGGGGAGTTACCCTGTCTGTTACCTGTTCACATTATTGCGCTCTGCGGTTGGCACTGTGGGAGCAGAGGGCCTGACCTGTGGAGTCCGTTTGTGATAGGAATCACATCTGCCAACCTCCAGTCCTCGGGTACCACACCATCCTCCCATGATTTGTTAAAAAGGCTAGTCAGTGGTGTCATTAGTTCTCCCCTTAATTCTTTTATAATTCTGGAGTGAATCCCATCAGGCCCCATTGCTATGTCCACCTTCAGTTCTAGGAGTTATTTCAGAACCCTTTCTTCTGTGAAAGGACTGGGATCAACCCCCCATCCAGAGTGCTTCTATTGATTGGATTAGGTACCTCCCCCTCCTCTTCTTTTGTGACTACTGAGCAGAAGCATTCATTCAGTATCCCTGGTTTTTCGCTGTCCCTCTCTGCCCACCGACTGTCCGCTTTATTTAACCTCACTATCCCTCCCTTTCTCTTTCAAAGCTCCCTAATGTACCTATAAAAGGTTTTATTCCTCCTTCTTAACCGAGTTGGCTATCTTTTCCTCGGTTTGGGCCTTTGTTATTCTGACTGCCTTCACCACTTCCTTCTGCTTTAACTGGTACAGTTCACTGTCCTTCTCCTTCTGTGTTTCCCTTAAACTTCCTAAATGCTATCTTCTTCTCCCTAACCTTCCCCGCCACCTCTTTTGAGAACCATAGTGTTTTTTTTCTTTCATTTTGATTTGTTTATTTGCTTCATACAAAGGCTTGTTGCCTCTGTGATGGCAGTTTTGATGTTTCCCCATTGTTGCTTCCCCCTCTTTCTTGCCTGTTTGCTAGTGCTTTTCTAAGGCACTCTCCCATTTTGACAAAGTCAGCTCTCCTGAAGTCCAGTACCCTCACTTTTGTATGGCTTGACTCTAAAGCTGAATTTATCATGAACCACACACTGTTTGGTGGTCACTTGTTCCCAGAGAAAGCTACCCACTTCAAGATCTGAGATCCTGCCTCTGTCCCCATTTGAGAGTACCAGGTCTAAGACTGCTCCCTCCTGAGTGGATTCCAGCACTAGCTGTCTGAGGCATGCCCCCTGTAGGGTGTCAAGAATGGCCCTGCTTTTGGATGTGGCTGCAGCAAAGGTGCTGCAGTTAACATCTGACACATTCAAGTCCCCCATCAACAATAGCTTCCCTTTCTCTGCCATCCTAAGGATACCTTCTATCATATCCTTGTTGTTTTCCTCCCCATGAGACGGGGTTCTGTATACAACCCCTGTGTGGCTTGTGGTGCCATTTCCAGTCTCCAGGGTGACCCACAGTGCCTCCTCTCCTCCCGGTTTACCCTTTTGTTCCATTGCTTTGATCCTCTCCCTTACATAGAGAGCTCATCCTTCTCCCCCTCTTCCACCCTCCCTGTCTCTCCTGTAGATTGTGTACCCTGGTATGTTGACATCCCAGTCATGGTTCTCTGTGTACCATGTTTCTGTGACTGCCACAATATCCAGGCATCCCTCTTCCATCAAGGTCACCAGTTCGGGGAGCTTATTACCTAGACTGTGGGCATTGGTACTCATTACCCTCCATTTATTGATGGCCTTACCCCTTTTTGCCCCACCTCTGTCCTTACTGCCTTTGCCTTTTTCTCCATTTACACCTGCCCTTCTCCCTATCGACGTCTCTATCTTGGTGTTTACCTCACTAACTGCCTTGATTGGGGGGGGTGCTAGGTTTTTCCTGCTCCTTTTCTGTGCTTCCCCCCTTGGCTAGTTTAAATGCTTGCAATGAGGTATTTAAACCTGTCACCTAGGATCCTGGTTCCCCTCCTGGACAGATGCAGACCATCGCGCCAGTATAGGCCTGCATCCCTCCAGGTGGAACCCCAGTCCCCAATGAAGCCTAAACCCTGAGCTCTGCACCAGTTTTTCAACCATTGATTGAATCCCATGGTGCGGAGCACCCTAGCTTCACCCATGCCATAGACAGGCAGCACCTCCAAGAAGGTTATCATGCATGCTACATGCCTAAGGCCCCTCCCCTACTCCACAAACTCTTCCTACACTGTTCTGATTCCTTTCCTAGCCAGGTCATTTGTCCCTAAGTGGACAATGACATCCAGCTCCCTCCCCCTGTGCAGCTACTCCCATGATCCTGAGGATTCGCTCCCTGTCCCTCCAAGCCATGGCACCAAGCAGGCACCTTACGGCCCTTTCCCCTCCCTCCCCCAGTTCTACCCTCCTAACATTGGAGTCCCCCACCAGGAGTTGTTTTCTTCCCCTGTGGGGTCCCATGCCACTCTCCTGTGGGTCTCCTTTGTGGAGGTTCCCTCATTCAGCCATTGATTCTTCTTGTGTTCTCCCTTGGGGGCAGTGTGCAGTGCCACCTAGATCCTCCACACACATGCTTCTGTGCATGGACAATTAGCAGCCACCACTCCCTCCCCCAGTACATGCAGTGCAACCTGGATCCTCCACACATGCTTCTGTGCATGGACTATTCGCAGCCACCACCCCCTCCCTGGTGCATGTAGTGCCACCTGGATCCTCTACACATGCTTCTCTGCATGGACTATTAGCAGCCACCACTCCCTCCCCCAGTGCATGCAGTGTCACTTGGATCCTCCACACACATGCTTCTGTGCATGGAGTATTAGCAGCCACCATCACTCCCCCAGTGCCTGCAGTGCCACCTGGATCCTCCCCACATGCTTCTGTGCATGGAGTATTAGCAGCCACCATCACTCCCCCAGTGCCTGCAGTGCCACCTGGATCCTCCACACATGCTTCTGTGTGTGGAGTATTAGCAGCCACCACTCCCTCCCCCGATGCATGCAGTCTCAGCCTGCCTCACTCCGAGCCAACACTAGGAGCCAGGTACCGAGAACTGAAACCTTCCTTCCCCAGGAAAAGAGAGCAGTCCTCTAGACACTTACTATTCTCCCTCCTCCGGTGACGTGAGTCCACGTGCAAATCTGGGACACCAGTGTGATGTGGGGTGTGGAATCCTGCACTTCAACCCTCAGTACAGCCGCTCAATCCTCTCCCTCCCCAGCCAACCCCCAGTGACCCAAGTCTGCATCTGAACCCGGGACACCAGTGAGGTACAAGGTGTGGAATCCATATGAACATACGAAACTGCAGGCAGATACCAGGCCATTCAGTCTATCTAGTCTGCTCGAGTGTGCAGTACTTCAGTCCATTAGACTGCAGCTGCCCCCTCTCCCTCATATGTCCTCCCCCCATCTCCCACCCCCTCACGATTTGTACCCTCCCCTTGAATCTGTCCCACCCCCTCTTGAAGCCCCCAACACTCTGCAATGATACAACTTCCTCTGGCAGACCATTCCACCCTGTCACCACCCTTTCTATGAAATAGTACCTCCTCATTTCTCTCTTGAACCTGCCCCATCCAGCTCCATAGAGTGTTCCCTGGATTCCCTGCCGCCTTTCAGATTGAACATACATCTGGTGTCTACTTTGCTCAAACCCTTCGGGTACCTGAAGGTCTCAATCATATCCCCTCTCTCCCTTCTTTCCTCCAGGGTATACTATTGAGCTCTCTCAGTCTCTCATCATATGGTCTGTCCCCCAGCTCCAGTATCATTTTTGTTGCCCTGCGCTGTACCCCCTCCAGTAGTTTGATGTCCCTTTTCAAGTAGAGGCAACAGAACTGTACACAGTACTCAAGGTGCAGTCTCACCAGGGACCTGTACATGGGCAAGATGACCTCCCCACTCCTAGAAGTAATCCCCCTTGCTATGCACCCTAGCATCCTGTTTGCCTTCACTGCTGCCTTCCTGCACTGAGCAGAGTGGTTCTTCTTCCCGGTTACCAGCACTCCCAGATCCTCCCAATGCTTCAACCCTCAGCACCAACAAGGTGGCTACCCCCTTCCAACTTCATTCCATGTCCCCTTGTTCTCATCTATCTTTTTTTTCTGAAAAATACTCCCCCCTGTACCTTATTTACCCTGTGAGATACTTATAGGTCTCTCTCATATACCCCCTCTCCATCCTCTCTTCCAGGGTGTACATATTGCGGTCATTTAGTCTCTCCTCATAGGGCCTCTGATGCAGATACTGCCCTATTTCTGTTGTCCTCTGAACAGCCACCACTCTGCTTTTGTCCTTCCAGATATGTGGTCTCCAGAACTGGACATAGTACTTCAGTAAGGGTCTCACCAGCAATTTACACAGTGGCAACACCACCTCCCTCCTTCTACTGGTGATACCCTACCCTATGCACCCTAACATCCCACTGGCTCTACCCACTGCCTTGCCACAGTGCCTGTCAGCCTTGATGTCATCAGATGTGATTACTCCCAGGTCCCTTTCCTATTGGGTGACTGTCAATACCTCTTCTCCAACTTCTACTCCATGTTGAAGTTTCTGCGCCCCAAGTGCAGGATTCTGCACTTTTTCACACTGAAATCCAGCTGTTGTGCCCTTGATCACTCCTCGGGTTTTCTCATATCTCCACACATTATCTCCACACATACACCCTTGAAGTATCCACCCTGTTGCTGATTTGTGTGTCATCTGCACAATGGCAGACTGCCCCTTCCAACTCATCTGCAATGGCACTTACAAAGACATTAAAGAGGACCAGTGCTGATACACTTCCAAATGTTAGATATTAAACCTAGCAGTAGGCTTGCTGGAGTTTCTTTATTTGCAGTTTACAGTTTAAGGAGAAACTCTGTTTCCAATAATAAAAACAATGGCAGGTTAGCCATGTATAGCCTTTTAACTCTTATTTTATTTACCCTTCACCCGAGGTCTCCCTGGTTTGATGAGACCTTGAAAGGGTTGAGGAGAAGAGGACAAAGGTTAGAGAGGAGCTGGTGTAAATCGGGCCTGGAGTGTGACTGACTTAGACTGATGGACCATTATGGGGTCTATCAATAAGCAATCACCTGTAAGAAGGCAGAATTGGTATCTGGGATTTACTCCTCAGCCCCTCTCCCCCTGCCCTGCGGGAAGCCACAGGGCTACATCTTGTCACCTATGTTGTTTGCAGTGTATATGCTGTCATTGGGAGAGATTATTAGGTGGTATGGTCTGAGTTTTCACTGCTATGCAGATGATACTCAGCTGTACAAGTTTTTTGTGCCCCGTCAGGATGTGTACCTCTCAGTATTGAACAACTGTCTAACCGAGATCCAGGATTGGATGAGTGCAAGTTGGCTGCAGTTAAATTCAGCTAAAACTGAGGTGTTGGTTGTGGACCTGGATCATACATAGATACATAGATACATAGACAGTGTCGGCAGATAAGGGCCTATGGCCCACCTAGTCTGCCCATTTGAGCTTGTAAGTTCAGTTTGTTTTCCTAGAAGTCTATTTCCCCTTACTCCTGACCTCTAGAATTCCTTTATGTCTATCCCATGCATTCTTAAATCCCGTGATTGTTTCAGCCCCCACCACTTCCTCTGGCAGGTGTTCCACTTGTCCACCACCCGTTCTGTGAAGAAATTCTTTCTCATGTTTCCTCTGAATCGTCCTCCCTCCAACTTCATCCCATGCCCTCTAGTCCTGAAACATCTTTTTTGCTTAAAAATAGTGTTTTCCTGCACCCTGTTCCTCCCTGTAAGATACTTGTATGTCTCTATCATATCCCCTCTCTCCCTCCTCTCCTCCAGGGAGTACATGTTCAGTTCCTTCAACCTGTAACCATCATCAGGAGATGGGTTTGTCAGTAGGACTACCATCTGGATTATTGTTCGGGGCTGTCCAGCTGACTGCCTCAGACCACGTGCAGAACCTGGGCATTATTTTTGATGACAGCCTGACCCTTACTTCTCAGGTGTCGGCAGTTGTCAAAACCTCTTTTTACCATCTGAGGAATATTGCCCGGTGAAACATCTGGTTCCTCTGGATGAACTACTAACTTTGGTCCACGCCTTCGTTACCTCCTGTCTTGACTACTGCAATGCCCTTT
The DNA here is from genome assembly GCA_016271365.2 of Neoceratodus forsteri. Lineage (NCBI taxonomy): Eukaryota > Metazoa > Chordata > Ceratodontiformes > Ceratodontidae > Neoceratodus > Neoceratodus forsteri. The sequence continues at coordinate 42,237,455 of JADMNL010000038.1, forward strand.
ACCTAGGGCTACCAGGGATTGATATCCGCCACCTGCAGCTAGTGCAGAATGTGGCAGCCAGGCTACTGACTGGTACTTCTAGGACTAGTCATATAATGCCTGTTCTCCATGGACTACACTGGCCAGTACAGTGACGGAACACCTTCAAGGTTGGTTTGCTGGCCTACAAGGCCCTACATGATCAGGGACCTAGTTACTTGCAAGATCTACTTCGCCCTTACTGCCCCCCGCCCTCTCTGATCCACTGACGAGAGATTGCTAGAGGTTCCCAGGGTTCATTTAAAAAGAGGAGAGTACGAGCTGATGTCCAGGGGGGTCACCAGGGTGGTAAGAGCGGCCAAGGTGAGGATGGAACAAAACCTGGCCTGGGATATCTGGAGAGGGGTAAAGGGTTCTTTAGCTATACACAGAAGAAAAGGAAAGTGAGGGCACAGATCAGCAGGATTAGGACTGGGGAGGGATGTACTCATGAAGCGGGGGAGCAAGCTGAGGTATTAACTGAGCACTTTGCCTCAGTCTTTACGGGGAGGGTCCATACTTCCCGATGGGAGGGATTGTGAGCTCACAAAAAAGGCAGGTCACTTGGAGTCTGGTGGACTAGCAGAGGCTAGGGTGGGTGACAGACCTGAACTAGAGGACGGGACAAGCAGATGGGGGTGAGGGCTGGGAGGGTGTAATCACAGTGGATAGGGTGAGGGCGGCCCTCTGGTCATTAAAGACTGAGCCTGGGCCAGACGAGTGTCATCCCAGGGTGCTGAAGGAGCTGGCGGATGTGCTGGCAGCTCCACTAGCTGCACTCTTCAATATCTCCCTGCAGACAGGGTGGGTGCCTTATGACTGGAGGGTGGCCCATGTTGTGCCTATCCACAAAGAGGATCTAGAGAGGAGATGAGAACTACAGGCCTGTTAGCCTGGAGCCGTGGTAGGCAAGGTGATGGAGGGTATTATCAAGGAGAGGCTTGGGGGCAGCTGGAATGGATGGGGCACCCAGATGATAGGCAGTATGGCTTTGTCCCAGGAAGACCGTGCCAGACCAACCTTGTGGAGTTCTACACAAGGATGATGAGTGCCCTGGAATGAAATATGCCAGTGGACATCCTATATCTGGACTTCAGCTAGGCATTTGATTTGGTCCCCCACAATGGCTTGCTGGCAAAGCTGGGGGGGGGCAGTTGCTCAGGTGGATAGAAAATTGACTCTCGGGGTGAGTATAGAGAGTGGTCGTTGGCAGGATTGTCTCCTCCCCCAGAAGGGTCATTAGTGGGGTCCCCAGGAATCAGTCCTGGGGCCACTCCTGTTCAATGCCTATGTCTCAGAAACAGGAAGGGGTATTAGGAGTAAACTGAGTCTCTTTGTGCACGACTTGAAGCTGGGAGCATTGGCGGACACGGAGGAGGGGAGAGTGGCCCTTCAGGGGGATCTGGATGCCCTGGAGAGGTGGCCAAGGAGATGGGGACTGAAGTTTAATGCAGGGAAGTGCAGGGTGCTGCACCTGGAGGTCAGAAACCCAGAGCATGCATGCACTCTGGGGGGAGACACAACACTGCATACCTCATCAGGAGAGACGGACCAGGGGGTGGTGGTGGACATCAAATTGAATAACTGAGACTTGCCAAAGAGCAGCAGCAAAGGTGAACAGGATGCTGGGCTGCATCACTAAGGGGATTACCTCCAGGAGGAGGGAGGTGATCCTCCCTCTGTATAATGCTCTGGTCAGGCTGCACCTTGAGTACTGTGTGCAGTTCTGGAGACCCCACCTAAACAGGGACATTGCACTGCTGAAGAGGGTCCAGAGGAGGGTGAACAGGATGATCTGGGGCATGGGGAGTAGACCCCATGAGGAGAAACTGGAGGAGCTCAACCTGTACATATTGGAGAAGAGGGGATATGGGGGGACATGATAGAGGTATTTGGGTACATAAAGGGGATCAACAAGGGGAGAGCTGAGGTGGTGTTCAGGTTTAAGAATTGGGAGGGAGACAACCAGGGGGCATGAGTGGAAGCTGGAGGGGGGGAGTTATGGGGGGAGTGAAGGAGGTGCTACTTCACTGAAAGGGTGGTGGATCCACGGAACGTGCTGCCCAGGAGCCTGGTGGAGGAGGGCACCATGGAGGGATTCAAGAGGGGGTGGGACAGGTACAGAGGGAAACTGAAGCCATGAAAGTCCCTCCCCAGGGAGAAGCGCTGAATGGTTTTTGGTGGAGCCCATGGGGGGACGGCAAGTCAAGCACCAAGTATGGGTGCTGGCAATCGAGCAGACATGACAGACTGTAGGGCCTATTCTGCTGGCTTTTAGTATGTTAGTATGTAAAGATATCTGGAGCCCAGTTGTTTAGTTTTGTGGCCCTGACCCTGTGGAATTCTCTACCTCATCGGGTACGAGACTGCCTTACCATCCAGGAGTTCAAAGTTGCACTTAAATCTTATTTATTTACCCAGGCATATTGAGATTACTAGGCTGTAGTTGTGATTTAGGATGCTTGATTTAATGGATTTAATTAAGCAGTTATGATTTTGTCTGTTTTTATATGTACAAGCGCCTTGGTTATAAGAAAGGCGCTTTTTTTATAAATAAAGACTGATGATCTAAAATTCCCATGCACAGTAGTTCATGTGTTAGGTTTGATTTCTAACTAGTACCTAGTCTCTTATCACTACCATCACCAGTATACTGCAATCTTATTATATAGGAGTTGTTGCTGTTCTCCTATCGTCACTCGGTAGCGTTTCACTGCCAGGTTATTTATTCTTTTAGTTTTTGTTAACCAGGTAAGTACACTAGGCAGAAACTGCCTGTTTTCAGGTACAACTGGGAGAGTTACAACAACAGTGATGCAACACCAGACAATTTACAGTAAACAGCGATAAACACATTCACAGGAAAAGGTAAACAGCAGACAGGATACGATAAATTAAACACAAGGTGAGCACGAGTATTATAACCACTGGTTAAAGTGTTAAATTCCATGGGAAGGGAGTCACATGGCAACAAACATTATGTGTGTACATACCATTATTGTATAGTATTCTCACCTGCTTGAACTGTTTGCTTCCCTGTTTCCCCTCACCCAGCTCACTGCACCTTCCTCACCCCTGGGTCATGCCAGGAGATCGGCTGCAGCTGTGCACCTTCCCTTCCCTCAGGCTACACCTGGAAATGTTCTGCAGCTCAGTGCTTCTGTTCCCTTCCTCTGGGCCACACCTGGAAATGGGCTCCAGTTCAGTGCCATGTTCCCTCCCCTGGCTCATGCCTGGAAACAGGCTCCAGATCAGTGCCACGTTCCCTCCCTGGGTCATGCCTGGAAACAGACTCTTGCTCCGTCCACCTGCCTCTCTCCCCGGGTTATGCCTGGAAATGAGCTTCAGTTCAGTACACCTTCCCCCTCCCAGAGACATGCCTGGAAATGGGCTCCAGCTCAGTACACCTTCCCCCTCCCAGAGACATGCCTGGAAACAGGCTCCAGCTCAGTACACCTTCCCCCTCCCAGAGACATGCCTGGAAATCGGCTCCAGCTCAGTACACCTTCCCCCTCCCAGAGACATGCCTGGAAACATGCTCCAGCTCAGTACACCTTCCCCCTCCCTGATACATGCCTGGAAATGGGCTCCAGCTCAATACACCTTCCCTGAGACATGCCTGGAAATGGGCTCCAGCTCAGTACACCTTCCCCCTCTGAGAGACATGCCTGGAAATGGGCTCCAGCTCAGTACACCTTCCCCCTCCCAGAGACATGCCTGGAAACAGGCTCCAGCTCAGTACACCTTCCCCTCCCTGATACATGCCTGGAAACGGGCTCCAGCTCAGTACACCTTCCCTGAGACATGCCTGGAAATGGGCTCCAGCTCAGTACACCTTCCCCCTCCCAGAGACATGCCTGGAAATGGGCTCCAGCTCAGTACACCTTCCCCCTCCCAGAGACATGCCTGGAAACAGGCTCCAGCTCAGTAGACCTTCGCCCTCCCAGAGACATGCCTGGAAATGGGCTCCAGCTCAGTACACCTTCCCCTTCCCTGATACATGCCTGGAAACGGGCTCCAGCTCAGTACACCTTCCCCCTCCCAGAAACATGCCTCGAAATGTGTTCCAGCTCAGTACACCTTCCACCTCCCTGGATCATGCCTGGAAGAAGGCTCCAGCTCAGTGCACCTGTCTCTCTCTGGATCATACCTGGAAACAGGCTGCAGCTCAGTGCACCTGTCCCTCTCCCCGGGTCATGCCTGGAAACAGGCTCCAGCTCAGTGCACCTTTTCCTCTCCCCGGGTCATGCCTGGAAACAGGTTCCAGCTCAGTACACCTTCCCCCTCCCAGAGCCATGCCTGGAAATGGGCTTCAGCTTAGTACACCTTCCCTCTCCCCAGGTCATGCCTGGAAACAGGCTCCAGCTCAGTGCACCTTTCCCTCCCCAGGCCATGCCTGGAAACAGACTCCAGCTCAATGTGCCTGTCCCTCTCTCCGGATCATGTCTGGAAACAGGCTCCAGCTCAGTGCACCTGTCCCTCTCTGGATCATACCTGGAAACAGGCTCCAGCTCAGTGCACCTGTCCCTCTTCCTGGGTCATGCCTGGAAACAGGCTCCAGCTCAGCACACCTTCCCCCTCCCTGGGTCATGCCTGGAAATAGGCTTCAGCTTAGTACACCTTCCCCCTTCCTGGGTCATGCCTGGAAACAGGCTTCAGCTCAATACACCTTTCCCTCTCCCCGGGTCATGCCTGGAAACAGGCTTCAGCTCAATACACCTTTCTCCTCACAAGGCCATGCCTGGAAATGGGCTCCAGCTCAGTGCCACGTTATCTCCCCTGGCTAATGCCTGGAAATAGATGCCAGCTCAGTGCATCTTTCCCTCTCCACAGGTCATGCCTGAAAATGGGCTTCAGCTCAGTACACCTTCCCCCTCCCAGAGACATGCCTCAAAATGGGCTCCAGCTCAGTACACCTTCCACCTCCCTGCAACATGCCTGAAGACCGGCTCCAGCTCAGTGCACCTGTCCCTCTCCTCGGGTCGTGTCTGGAAATGGGCTCCAGCTCAGTACTCCTTCCCCCTCCCTGGGTCATGCCTGGAAATGGGCTAGAGCTCAGTGCACCTTCCACCTCCCAAAGACATGCCTGAAAACCAGCTCCAGCTCAGTACACCTTCCCCCTCCCTGGGTCATGCCTGGAAACCGGCTCCAGCTCAGTACACCTTCCCCTTTCCAGGGTCATGCCTGGAAATGGGCTGCAGCTTAGTACACTTTCCCCTTCCCTGGGTCATGCCTGGAAACAGGCTTCGGCTCAGTACACCTTCCCCCTCTCTGGGTCATGCCTGGAAATGGGCTTCAACCTAGTACACCTTTCCCTTCCCTGGGTCATGCCTGGAAACAGGCTCCAGCTCTGTGCACCTTTCCCTTCCCTGAGCCAGACCTGGTAATGGGTTCCAGATCAGTTATCCCTTCCCTCTCCTGCACCTTGTCTGGAAATGGGCTCCGGATCTTGGGCCTTTGTTGTGTCCGCACACCGCAACACCAACGCACTTATGGCACTTTATTTAGACGTGAGCTCTTCGAGCTTCTTAGGTTTTTGACTATGAGACCTACTTATTCATCGGTGTCCATCAGACTATTTGATGTCTCCAAGCCACACAAGCCGGAATAGTAGCAACAAGAACCTTCTGAAATGATGTAAGTGAAATGTCAACCTGTAGCATGAAATGCTTTTTAAATGACACCGTTATTCATTACTGAAGCATCAGTGGTAATGTTTTATTTATTTATTTGAAAATTCATAACCAGGAAAGGTGCACTGAGCTGGAGTCTGTTACCACGTGTGGCGAAGGGAAAGGAAAGATGCACTGAACTGGAGCCCATTTCCAGGCATGGCCAGGGAAGGGAAAGATGCATGAAAGGTGCACTGAGCTGAAGCCCATTACAACGTGTGGTCCAGGGAAAGGAAAGGTGCACTGAACTGAAACCCATTCCCAGGCATGACTCAGGGAAGGGAAAGATTCATGAAAGGTGCACTGAGCTAGAGCCCATTTCCAGGTGTGACCCAGGAAAAGGGAAAGGGAAAGGTGCACTGAGCTGGAATCCATTACCAGGCATGGCCCAAGGGAGGGGAAAGGTGCACTGGGTTGGGGCCTATTACCAGGCATGGCCCAAGGGAGGGGAAAGGTGCATTGAGTTGGAGTCTATTACCAGGCATGGCCCAAGGGAGGGGAAAGGTGCACTGAGTTGGAGCCTATTACCAGGCATGGCCCAAGGGAGGGGAAAGATGCACTGAGTTGGAGCCTATTACCAGGCATGGCCCAAGGGAAGGAAAAGGTGCACTGAGTTGGAGCCTATTACCAGACATGGCCCAAGGGAGGGGAAAGGTGCACTGAGTTGAAGCCTATCACCAGGCATTGCCCAAGGAAGGGGAAAGGTGCACTGAGTTGGAGCCTCTTACCAGGCATGGGCCAGGGAAGGGAAAAATGTACTGATCTGGAGCCTGCTATCAAGCATGTCGCAGGGGAGGGAAAGGATAACTGAGCCGGAACCCATTACCAGTCAAGACCATGGGAGCCGGGAAGGGACAGGTGTTCTAAGCTGGAGCCCAATTCTAGGCATGGTGCAGGGGGATGGAAAGGAAAACTGAGCCAGAACCCATTACCAGATGTGGCCCAGGGAAGGGAAAGGTACAATGAGCTAAAGCCTAGTTCCAGACATGGTACAGGTGAGGGAAAGGATAACTGAGTCAGAACCCATTACCAGGTGTGGCCTCGGGAAGGGAAAGGTTCAGGGCCCGAAGTGTGCCCCTGCCAGTTCTCCGTAATGCACACCAGGTTCACCGATGCAACAAGTTCTGCCATTATTGCGATCTTGTTCCCCATAGACCTGGTGTTGTACAACACCCTGTGAAGGGGCCGAAAAGCTGAAGCTGGTCCCTCAGCTACCTGCCCTCTCAGTCCTTGTTCACCATCGACCTGGTGTTGTACAACACCCCGTGAAGGGGACAAACAGCTGAAGCTGGTCCCTCAGCTACCTGCCCTCTCAGTCCTTGTTCACCATCGACCTGGTGTTGTACAACACCCCGTGAAGGGGCCGAACAGCTGAAGCTGGTCCCTCAGCTACCTGCCCTCTCAGTCCTTGTTCACCATCGACCTGGTGTTGTACAACACCCCGTGAAGGGGCCGAACAGCTGAAGCTGGTCCCTCAGCTACCTGCCCTCTCAGTCCAGATGATTCCCTGGGCACACAGACAAGACACAGGAGACCCCCGTTCCAATTTTCTCCTCAGCCCAGGGCATCTCCTGGTCCCCACCACCCAAACTGCTCCCTCCCAATTGTGCTGACCTTCCTGTCTCCCCCTCCCAATGCCCTCCATGAAATAAACAACTCCCTGCATTTCCAAAAAACTGTGGGTCCAAGGGGTGGATCACAGAAGGGGTGGTAAGCTTTTAACAGAGGGGGTAGCATAGCCCCAAGGCTGGAACCAAACAAAATATCTTCTAATTCTACAGATTCTACTTCTACAACCAATTAAATGCAGTTCAAAAAAAATCACACACACTACACTATACTCACCCAAACACTGACTCCAGCAAGTTAAAAATACCCCTCAAAAACCAACCCAACCCTCCCAAAATAAACAAACTATAAAATAACTATACTTATCTTTACAGAGGAGTCCATAAATCTGTGAGGTAGGTACTGAAAGTTCTTAAGTTCAAATAACTGTTAGTGCCCACTGTCCAGGCTCTCTATCTCCCACAGAGTTGCCTTTTAGCTCTTTCAAAAACAGTATCTTTAGTTCTCTCACTGGTAGTATCTCAGAACAAGGGAGCACAAACAGAAAGAGAAAAGTCACTAAATCTTTCAATCACCCAAATTCAGTCTACCTCGGGATTCTCACTCTCGATGATCTGGCTCTTTGGAGTTTAACAGAGACAATAAGGCCCTCGGCCCCTCTCCTAGAAACTAGAAACTGTCAGCAGATAAGGACCGCCTGGTCCATATCATATCAATTCAGTTTATTGTATAGGGACAGCATCCATTGAGCATGTTCATTCACAAGGGAAACAAAAAACAAAACAAAAAAAGTGTGTGTTTGTCTGAGTTAACTGAACTGAATGGTTATCTGAACAGTTATCTAGGTGTAAATCTCAGGTGATTGAAAGAACTTGATAGCTGTGAGGTTTAAATTACTTGTAGAAAGATCTAGTAAGTAGGGGGAGTGGCTTAGCTAGAAGGAAGCTACATTTAAAGACTGTCTTAGAAAGATTCTGTTATAGCTTGGCAGAAGACACCAGGAGAAAGGACTGCTGTGTGACTGGACTTTGCTACTGGGACTATATTGCCCTCCTTCCCTCCCCTCCACCCAAAGCCAGTTCTATTTTTATAGGCACAGGATTTGACTGACAACAGGAACTTCCTGTTTGGGAGCAGGAAGTGAGTGATCACAGAACCACCAAAGAACCACCATCCTAGAAGGGCAAGAGTAGCTCTCCGCCCCTCTAGCTGCTGGAGGTCTGCCTCTGAGCAAGTAAGTGGTCTACTGAGAAATATAGGATATTCTTGTCTCAGAACAGGACAATCAGGGAGCCAAAAGGGCACACAGGCAGCAAGTAAGGAGAGAGAAAAAAAACAGAGGAAAGAGTAAGGATTGCAAACAGTTAAGGGGCCAGAAATAAGACATGATGGGAGTGGTGCAGTGCAGTGGCTGTGGAGCAACAGTCTTCGGGAGGCGTTCTGGAGGATGCGGTGTTGTCCCATCTGCAGGCACCTCTCTGGGCTGAGGGAGGAGGTTGTTCATCTCTAGGCTGAGTTGGCCAGGATTTGTGGGACCTCCTCTTCCATCCAGGGACCACCTCTGCCACTGCCGTTGCCTCAGAGGTTGCCAAGAAAGAGGAGCGGTTGGACCACAGTGGGCTCAGGGAGGGTGAGGGTGGTGGAACAGAGGTGCATCCCTTCAGCTGTACTCTCTCCACACCCTATGCCATTCTGGCAAAGTGTGGTTCCTCTATGGAGGCACCCGCAGTGGAGACCAAGGAGGATGCTGGGAACCTCCACAAAGGAGGCCCACAGGAGGGTGGCAGGGGAAGGAAACAACTCCTGGTGGGGGACTCCATTGTTAGGAAGGTAGAACTAGGGGAGGAAGGGGAGAGGGAGGTAAGGTGCCTGCCTGGTGCCATGGCTTCGAGGGACAGGGAGCGAATCCTCAGGATTGCCACAGCAGCTGCACAGGAGAGGGAGGTGGATGTCATTGTCCACCTAGGGACAAATGACCTGGCTAAGAAAGGGATTAGAGAAGTGCAGAAAGAGTTTGTGGAATTGGGGAGGGGCCTTAGACAAGCAGCACGCACGGTAACCTTCTCGGTGGTGCTGCCCATCTATGGCGTAGGACAGGCTAGGGTGTTCTGCACAATGGGATTCAATCAGTGGTTGAAAAACTGGTGTGGAACTCAGGGATTTGGCTTCATTGTGGACTGGGAGTCCACCTGGAGTGATGCAAGCCTATACTGGCATGATGGGCTGCATCTGTCCAGGAGGGGAACCAGGATCCTAAGTGATAGGTTTAAATGCTTCATTGTCAAGCACTTAAACTAGCCAAGGGAGGCACTGGAAAGGGCAGGAAATCCTAGCCCCCCAAAAATCACGCAGTGATAAGTCACGGTAAACACCAACATAGAGGTGTCTCACGATGAGGGAGAAAGGGCAAGGGTAAATAAGAGAAAGTAGAGCAAAGGCAAGAGACAGGATGGGGCAAAAAGGTGTGAGCCACTCAGAAATGGAAGGTAATGAGTACCAATGCCTGTAGTGCAGACAACAAAACAGAGCTGGTGGCCATACCCGATGGAGAAGAGGATGCCTGGATATCGTAGCAGTCACAGAAACATGGTACACAGAGAACCATGACTGGGATGGTAACATACCAGGGTACATAACCTACAGGAGAGACAGGTAGGGAGAAGAGGGGAGGAGTAGCTCCCTATGTAAAGAGAGGGATAAAACAACTGAACAAAGAGTAAACAGGGAGAGAGGAGGGAGGCACTGTGGGTCACCTTGGAGACTGGAAAGGGCACCACAATCCCATACAGGGGTTGTGTACAGACCCCCATGTCGTGGGAAGGAATGGACAAGAGATGTGATAGAAGGCATTCTTAGAATGGCAGAGAAAGGAGATACTGTTGATAGAGACCTGAATATGCCAGATGTTAACTGGAGCACATTTGCTGCAGCCACATCCAGAACAGGGCCATTCTTGATGCCCTACAGGTGGCAGGCCTCAGACAGCCAGTTTTGGAACCCACTCGTGAGGAGCAATCTTAGACCTCGTACTCTCAAGCAGGGGCAGTGAGGAGGATCTCAGATCTAGAAGTGGGTTGCCATTTGGGAACAAGTGACCATCAAACAGTGTGGTTCACATTAAATTCAGCTACAGAGAAAGCCATGCAAGAAGTGAGGGTACTGGACTTCAGGAGGCTGACTCTGGCAAGACAGGAGGAAGTGCCTCAGAAAAGCACTAGCAAGCAGGCTAGAAGGAGGTGTGGAGCAACAATGGGAATCATCAAAACTGCCATCACAGAGACAACAAGCCTTTGTGTGAAGCAAATAAACAAATCAAAATGAAAGAAAAAGCCACCATGGTTCTCAAAAGGGGTGGCTGTGAAAGTCAGGAAGAAAAAGATAGCATTCCGGAAGTATAAGGAAACACAGAAGGAGCAGGACAGAGAGCTGTACCAGTTAAGGCAGAAGGAAGCAGGAGGAACTCAGAATAGCAAAGGCCCAAACTGAGGAAAAAACAGTCAACTTGGTTAAGAAGGAAAAACCTTTTATAAGGTACATCAGCATGTAGAAAGACAAAGGGAGGATAGTGAGGCTGAAATGAATGAAGCGGTGGGTGGGCAGAGGGACAGTGAAAAAGCAGGGATACTGAATGAATATTTCTGCTCAGTATTCACAAAAGGAGGAAGTACCTAATCCAATTAACAGAAGCACTCTTGATAGAAATTGATCCCAGTCCTTTCACAGAAGAAAGGTTCTGCAAGAACTCCTAAAACTGAAGGTGGACAAAAGCAATGGGCCAGATGAATTCACCCCAGAATTCTAAAGAATTAAGGGGAACTAGTGAAACCACTGGCTACTCTTTGTAATAAATCATGGGAGGATGGTGTGGTACCCGAGGACTGGAGGAAGGTCGATGTGATTCCCCATCACAAAAGTGGGACCAAGACAGAGGCAGGAAACTACAGACCTGTCAGTTTGACCTCTGTGATAGGGAAAGTGATGGAGTCACTTCTGAAGGAAAGAATAGTTGAGTACCTAGAGGCCAGTGGGGCACAGGACCCAAGGCAGCATGGATTCACAGCGGGAAGGTCATGTCAGATGAATCTAATAGATTTCTTTGACTGGGTGACCAAAGTAGTAGACCAGGGAGGGGCTGTGGACATGGCCTACCTAGACTTTAGCAAGGCATTTGACACAGTCCACAAAAGATTAATAGTCAAATTAACCAGCCTGGGAGTGGGTCCCAGGGTGGTAGCCTGAGTAAAACATTGGCTGGACAACAGGACATAGAAGGTAATTATAAATGGAGTCCACTCTGAAGAAAGGGGGTTACTAGTGGGGTACCCATGAGGTTCAGTATTGAGTCAGTCCTTTTAATATCTTCATAAGTGACATTGCAGAGGGACTGGAAGGAAAAGTATGTCTCTTGCAGATGACACAAAGATCTGCAACAGGGTTGATACACAAGGAGGCGTGGAAAGGATAAGAAGGGACTTGGCAAGGTTGGAGGAATGGTCAGAAGTATGGCAGCTAGGATTCAATGCAAAGAAGTGCAAAATAATGCACCTGGGAAACAAGAACCCAGGGGAAGAATACACAGTGGGGGGAGGAGGTAGTAATAACAGCAAAAAAGGAAAGGGACCTGGGGGTTATCATATCAGATGACCTTAAGGTTAGCAAGCAATGTGAGAAGGCAGTAGGGAGGGCTGGGGGGATACTGGGATGCATAGGGAGAGGCATCAGCAGCAGAAAACAGGAAGTTGTTATCCCTCTCTACAGACAGTTGGTGAGACCCCATCTGGAGTACTGCGTCCAGTTCTGGAGACCTCATCTCCGCAAGGACATAGACAGGATAGAGGCAGTCCAGAGGAGGGCAACTAAAATGGTGCAGGGTCTGCAAGAGAAGCTGTATGAGGAGAGACTAAAGGAACTTAATATGTATACCCTTAGAAAAATAGAAACATAGAATTTGTCGGCAGATAAGGACCACTTGGCCCACCCAGTCTGCCCATTTCCCTACCTAATGGATAAGCTGCAGATCCTAGTTAACCAGCAGCCTACTTCTTTCTACCCCAACCCCCTAGAATTGCCTTATGGCTGTCCCATGCATGCTTGAATTCAGTCACTGTTTTGGACTCACAACCTCCTCCGGAAAACCGTTCCATGCATCCACAACCCTCTCTGTGAAAAAATACTTCTTACATTACTCTGGCAGCCCCCATCTTCAAATTATGTGTCTCCTTGTTCTTGCACACCTCTTTTGAAAGGTACTACCCTCTTGGACTTTGTTGATTCTCTTGAGGTACTTGAAAGTTTCTATCATGTCCCCCTCTCCCTCCTTTCTTGAGGCTATACATATTAAGCTCCTTTAGTCTCTCTTCATATGTCTTCCAGTGCAGACCCTGCACCATTTTAGTTGCCCTCCTCTGGACAGCTTCCATCTTGTCTATGTCCTTGCGGAGATTGGGTCTCAGAACTGCACACAGTACTCCAGATGGGGTCTCACCAGCTGCCTGTACAGAGGGATAACAACTTCCTGTTTTCTACTGGTGATGCCTTTCCCTATGCATCCCAGTATCCCCCCAGCCCTCCTTACTGCCCTCTCACATTGCTTGCCCACCTTTAAGTCATCTGATATTACTACCCCCAGGTCCCTGTCTATTTTTGTTGTTGTTAGTATCTCACCCCCTGTTGTGTACTCTTCCCCTGGGTTTTTGTTTCCCAGGTGCATTAAATCTAAGCTGCCATGCATTTGACCATTCCTCTAATCTTGACAAGTCCCTTCTCATCCTTTCCACCCCACCTTGTGCATCAACTCTGTTGCAGATCTTTGTGTCATCTGCAAAGACATACTTTTCCTTCCAGTCCATCTGCAATGTAAACACAAAGACATTGAAGAGGATATTGATCCTATACTGAACCTGGCACCCACTAGTAACCCCTTTTCAAGTGGACTCCATTTACTATTACCCTCTGTGTCCTATTCTCCAGCCAATTCTTTACCCAGGCTATCATCTTGGGACCCACTCCCAGGCTGGCTAACTTGTATATTAATCTTTTGTGTGGGACTGAGTCAAATGCCTTGCTAAAGTCTAGGTAGACCATGTCCACAGCCCCTCCCTGATCTACTACTTTGGTCACCCAGTCAAAGAAATCTATTAGATTTGTCTGGCATGACCTTCCCGCTGTGAATCCATGCTGCCTTGGGTCCTGTGCCCCTCTGGCCTCTAGGTACTCAAACAATTCTTTCCTTCAGAAGTGTCATCATTTTCCCTATCACTGAGGTTAAACTAACTGGTCTGTAGTGTCGCTTCTGCCCTGCTCCCACTTTTGTGAAGGGAATCACATCAGCCCTCCTCCAGTCCTCAGGTACCACCCCATCCTCCCATGATTTGTTAAGAGGGTAGTCAGTGGTGTCACTAGTTCTACCCTTAGTTTTTAAATTCTGGGATGAATCCCATCAGGCCCCATGGCTTTGTCCACCTTCAGTTTAAGAGTTCTTTCAAGACCCTTTCTTCTGTAAATGGGATGGTATCAACTTCTGTATCCAGAGTGTTTCTATTGTTTGTTTTAGGTACCTCCCTCTTCGTTTGTAAATACTGAGCAAAAATATTTGTTTAGTATCTCTGCCTTTCTACAGTCACCCTCTGCCCACCCCTCCTTTATTAAGCCTCACTATCCTCCCTTAGTCTTCCTTCGCTCCCTGATGTACCTAAAAAAGGTTTTATCCCCATTCTTAACTGAGTTGGCTATCTTTTCCTCGGTTTGGGCCTTTGTTGTTCTGACTGCCTTCCCAGCTTCCTTTTGCTTTAACTGATACACTTCTCTGTCCTGTTCCTTCCGTGATTCCTTGTACTTTCTGAATGCTTTCTTTTTCTCTTGAACCTTCCTGCCACCTCCTTTGAGAACCATAGTGGTTTCTTACATCATTTGTTTTGTTTATTTGCTTTACACAAAGGCTTGTTACCTCTGTGATGGCAGTTTATTATTCCCCATTGTTCTTCCACCCCTCCTTCCTGCCCATTTGCTAGTGCATTCATAGGCACTCACCCATTTTGCAAATCAGCCCTCCTGAAGTCAGTACTTTTGCCTTTGTGTGGCTTAACTCTATTGCTGTGTTTATTGTGAACCATACTGTTCGGTGGTCGCTAGTTCCCAGATGGCTACCTACTTCTACATCTGTGATCCTCTCTCCATCTCCATTTGAGAGGACCAGGTCTAAGATTGCTCCCTCTCGAGTGGGTTCCAATACTAGTTGTCAAGGCATGCTCCCTGTAGGGCATCTAGAATAACCCACTCTGAGAAGTGGCTGCTGCAACTGCACTCCAGTTAATATCTGGCATATTCAGATCACTCATCAACAATATCTCCCTTTATCTGCCATTCTAAGTATACTTTCTATCATTTCCTTGTCTATTTCCTCCCCTGAGAGGGGGGTCCTATACTAACCCCTGTGCGGATATGGTGCCATTGCCTGCCCAAATTGACCCACAGTGCTTCTTCTCCTCCCTGTTTACCCTTTTTGTTCTGTTGCTTTGATTTCTTCTCTTATGTAGAGAGCTACTCCTCCTCCTCTTTACCCTCCCTGTCCCTCCTGTAGATAGTGTATCCTGGTATGTTTACATCCCAGTCATGGTTCTGTGTGTACCATGTTTCTGTGACTGCCACGATATCCAGATCTTCCTCCTCCATCAAGAACATTAATTCAGGAAGCTTGTTGCCCAGACTAAGGGCATTGGTACTCATTGCTCTCCATTTTTTTATGGCTTTACCTTCTGTAGCGGCATCCCCCACTGACCTTTCTACCTTGGTCTTTTTCTCATTTAGTACCCTGTTTTGTAGGGGGAGGCTGGGATTTTCCTGCTGCTTATCAGTGCCTCCCCCCTTGACTAGTTTAAAGGCTTGCCAATGAAGCATTTAAACCGATTGCTCAAAAGACTTGTTCCCTTCCTGGACAGATGCAGACCATCCTGCCAGTATAGGCTGGTGTCCCTCCAGGTGGAACCCCAGTCCCCAATGAAGCCAAACCCTGTGCTCCACACCATTTTTTCAACCATTCGTTAAACTGCATGGTGCAAAGTACCCTCGCCTCACCCATGCCACTGACAGGCAACACCTCTGAGAAGGATACTGTGTGTGCTACTTGTCTTAAGCCCTCCCCAACTCTACAAAGTCCTTCTGCACTGCTCTAATCTCATGGACTAAGTCATTTGTCCCCAGGTGGACAATGACGTCCAGCTCGAACTCCTGTGCAACTGTTCTCGTGATCCTAAGATGTGCTTCCTGTCCTCCAAGCCATGGCACCAGGCAGGCACCTTACTTCAGTTTTCCTGCCCCCCCAGTTCTATCCCCCTAATAATTGAGTCCCCCACCAGGAGCTGATTTCTTTCCCTGTGGTGCCCTCTGCCTCCTTCCTGAGGGTCTCCCTTGTGACAGTTGTCTGCACCCTCCTTAGTCTCCTCTGCGGGTGCATCCATAGGGGAACTATGCTACCCCAGAATAGTGTATGGATTGTGGAGTGGAACAACTGACTGGGTGTGCCTCTGTTCCACCACCCTTACCCTCCCTGAGCCCACTGTGGTCCAACTGCTGTGCTTTCTTCGCAACCTCTGAGGTAGTGGTGATGACTCTGGTGCTCCCTGGATGGGGGAGGTTCCCTTGCCACTGTCCAGTGCAGCCTGAAGACAGGCAACTTCCTCCCTCAGGGCAGATAGTTGTCTGCAAACAGGGCAGCATCTCAGCCTCCAGAAAGACTCCCGGAAGACTGCTGCCCCACAGCCATTACATTGTACTACTCCCCACATAACTGTTTACCTTTTTTTTTTGTTTGTTTTGTGTGTGTGTGTGTGTGTGTGTGTGTGTGTGTGTGTGTGTGTGATTGGTGTGTTATATAGAAATATATGTATTTATATAATGTGTATGCTTATATTGTCAGTGCAGTGTGCTAGACAGGTTATGACAGTGATATGTATCTTGCCCTCTTGAGGAAATGATGTCAGAACCCCAGGTATAAATGAACTATTTCCAGGGGTGAGGGGTGGGAAGGGGTTGGGCCTAAACTGTGCCCTCACGAAACAATCAGCTAAACACTCTGACCTACCGATGCGATGAGTGCCTTCCTGTCAGCAAGATGCCATACACGACGATTTGTAATACTGCTTCAAACCAATTTGACAGAGAAAATACCCTGCTAATCAAATAGAGAAAAATCCAAACATCCAAGTCAGACACAGGTAAACCTCCTCAGCCCCAAAAGAGCCTGGTGACTTGTGCTCTGAAAACAGTCAGCCCCGAAACACGTCAGCTGTGCAGAAGGGCAGACACAGAAAACAGTATTCAGCCTATGTGGGTTTAAACTCTTCCTGCACTGAAAATCTTAACACTTGGAACAAAAGTAAAGCAAACTCCACCTCCCTCTGTTGATTGAAAGACTGCCTTTTCTGATAATTCTAAGTTCCTTATTTCACCCTTCAGTTAGAAGTATCCTCCCCTGAAGAATATTAACTTTCCTAAGGAATCTGCTTCAAACCAAAGACAATTGTAAATTGTAAGGTTCACCTCCCTCTGTTGTGAGCACTACTCGCTTTGCAAATCTTAAGTCCAGTGTTGCAGCTTGCAGCCAAAGGTAGCTTCACCTGAAGTCTATGAGGTTATCTGATGAGCCTGCTAAAATTAGTACTTTTATCAAGGTCTGTAAGATTCTTCCAGAGGTATTGGCTGTTAAGTAGCTGTGATGTAAGCACTTCCTGACACAGTCGGGCTTGGCCTTATAAGGCACACTGAGGTAAACAAAGGAAAAACCAGTTTCCACCCCCTAGGCACTGTCTGGGTCCTATACACAGCCTGTAACCTGCTCTCAATTCAGAGCTTATGACAAATTCTTAGCCCAGTGAATACTCACAGTATTACAAATATTGCAATGCAGTCAATCACTAACTCCAATCAAGTCAGAAGGGCAGAAACACAGAAAACAGTAAAATCTTAACACTTGTAACAAGTAAAGCAAACTCCACCTCCCTCTGTTGATTGAAAGACTGCCTTTTCTGATAATTCTAAGTTCCTTATTTCACCCTTCAGTTAGAAGTATCCTCCACCTGAAGAATATTAACTTTCCTAAGGAATCTGCTTCAAACCAAAGACAATTGTAAATTGTAAGGTTCACCTCCCTCTGTTGTGAGCACTACTCGCTTTCTTGCAAATCTTAAGTCCAGTGTTGCAGCTTGCAGCCAGAGGTAGCTTCACCTGAAGACTATGAGGTTATCTTGAGGAAAGAAGGGAGAGGGGGAACATGATAGAAACTTTTAAGTACCTCAGTGGAATCAACAAAGTCCAAGAGGGTAGCATCTTTCAGAAAAAGAGATGTGCAAGAACAAGGGGACACAATTTAAAGATAGAGGAAGGGCGGTTCAGGGGCAATGTGAGGAAGTATTATTTCACAGAGAGGGTAGTGGATACATGGAACAGCCTGCCTGGGGAGGTTGTGGGGTCTAAAGCTGTGGGAGAATTCAAGAATGCATGGGACAGACATAAGGCAATTCTTGTGGGGGGGGTAGGAAGAAATAGGCTGTTGGTTATCTAGGATCTGCAGCCTATCCTGTAGGTAGGGAAATGGGCAGACTAGATGGGCCAAACGGTCCTTATCTGCCGTCAAAGTCTACATTTCTATGTTTCTATGTACCCCACCAATGAACACCCTAACTGGGATAAGGGTATGGAGTTTTAGGGTAGCTTGAAGCTTATTCCAAAGGCAGGGAAAAGAAAAGCTTATAGATGCCCTGCCAAACCATGTCCAATAATTTGGCACATTCAGGATAATGTATGCACATTTTCTGAAGGCGTAGGTCCTAGTTGAGTGTGAGAAGAAGGCTGATATATAAGGGGGTAGCTTACTGAGGAGTGCTTTATATGTCCAAGTATAAGTGTGCACCGTTCTCCTGGTGGATAAGGAGGTACACTTCTTCATCTCATATAAGGTACAATGATTGGTTCTGGCTGGGGCATTGGCAATGAAATGGATAGCCAGGTGATAGAGTGCATCTAACTTATGCAGGTAGACGGGTGCACAATTGTTATAGAGAATATCAACATAATCAAGAAGAGGCATGAAGGTGACCTGTACCAGTCTAGTTCTGGATTCTCAGGAGAACAATTTGTTCCTGAAAAAGAAGCCAAGCCTAAATTTCAGTTTTTTTGAGCACTTCAACATGTGATGAAAAGGGTAAGTGTGAGTCAAGTATGAAGCCTATGTATTTAAAGTGATTAACCAGTTCGAGAGAGCCTCCTTATAAGGTGGTGATGGGAGCAAAATTGTTTTGTCTTAAGGCATACTGAGGGGACATTATGGGGATAGAACATAACCTTTGTTTTTTTGCATTTAGGAGTCATTTGGCTGTTATCAAGTTATGTTGAAGTTTGACAAAATCAGACTGGAGAACAGAACATACTTGACTAACTGTAGGTTTCGATATGTAGAGGACCGTATCGTCTGCAAATAAGTGAATACTGGAGTCTGTGATGCCCGAGCCCAGATTATTTACATAGGTTAGGAACAACAATGGACACAGGATGGATCCTTGTGGGACCCCTCTTGCGACTGGCAAGAGAGACAAGGAGGTTCCAGTTGTCTTAATGCATTGTTGCCTATTTCCTAGGTAACTGGCAAACCAGGATACTGTAGCATCCGACAAGCCATGGAACTTCAAGCTGTCAAGTAGCAGGTGGTAATTCACAGTATCAAAGGTCTTACTAAGGTCCAAAAAGACTGCACCAGAGGAAAGGGACCTGGAGGTTATTATTTCAGACAACCTGAAAATGTCAAAGCAGAGTGCTCAGGCAGCTGGGAGGGCCAGTGGCATGCTGGGATGCATAGACAGGGTTATCACCAGCAGAAGGAGGAAGGTAGTGATGCCATTATATAAAACCATGGTCAGGCCTGACACACAGTACTGTGCAGTTCTTGAGGCCGCACCTTCATAAGAATTTTTTATTATTTTTTTGTTATTTAACCAGGAGAGACACACTAAGCTGAAGCTGGTTTACAGGTGCGACCTGGGAGCACAAGGAAGTTAAGTGACTTGCTCAGGGTCACACAGTATGCAAATGGGGCTGTAGAATTCAAACCCAGGTCTCCAGGTTTGCAGCTCAGAACCTTAAACTACTGTGTTATACTACTATAGAATTAACAGGCTTGAGATGGTGCAGAGAAGGGCAACAAAGATGGTACAGGGCTTGTAACACAAGACTTATGAGGAAGGATTGAAGAGCTAGTGTACTGCCTGGAAACTGCCTGCAATTAATTGTAACTTTCAGATGTAGTCAGCTATCACTTCTTATATCTCAATTACCTACTCTTTTCTGTTTGCTAATTAGAAGATTTTCCACCTGGCAGTACTGGGGTGATGTGTGGAGCAGCTTTCTGTCTGGAGGGGAAAAAAAGTCAGTTCTGTTCCTCTCACTACATCAGCACGGAGACCACACTGACTATGATATCACTAGTAACCAATGAGAACCATTTCTCACCGCTAGGTTTCACTTTCACATGAAACAGCAGGGACTGGCTCTCCCTGGTTACTAGTGATGTCACAATTTCCTGCATTTTGATTGGTAGCTTGTGAAAGTCACTGCTCAGGCTCCAAGAATTGTGGTGCCTCAAGGTGTTTGGTCTCATTTCTGACGATGTAGTGGGAGGAACAGAACTTAATTTTTTTTCTTCCCTATAGAGTGCTGCTCCACACATCACCCTAGTACTGCCAGGTTGAAAATCTTCTAATTAGCAAATAGAAAATACAAAAATACCTCAGATTTTGGAAGTGATAGCTGACTACATCTGAAAATTGCTATTAATTTCAAGCAGTACACTAGCTCTTTAAGGAATCTCAATATGTACTCACTGGAAGAGAGGAGGGAAAGAGGGGACATGATAGAAACATTCAAGTACCTCAAGGGTGTAAACAAGGTGCAGGGAGGAGACATTTTCCAATACAGGACAGACTAGAAAGGAGCCCAGCTCACAGTGCACACAACAGTCAGCCTCGGAGGGAACCTTAGACATTCAACCTCTTGGGATTACAACTATACAGCACACAGAGGACCCTACTTTGCCATACACCAGTTGCCAAATGGAAGTGAATATACACCCCTGATAGGGGTCCACAACAAACACTGAATCAGACCTCACTAAGACTGGCAACTGGATTACCATGTTCAATGGAGTAATTAACCTCTTTAGCAACTGGTTATCACAGCCAGAAATGTCAGTTCTCTCTAATGGTCTGGTATTCTGTCCCTCTTCAAAACTTGATGAAATACAACTGTACCCAGACCTAGAGGAAATCTTTAGAAGGTTATAACCGAGAGAATTCTTTCTCGCTCAAGAGGGCTCATCTGATAGGAGTTAAGCCACTGCATGAAAAGAGGCTAACCACTGGACTGACCAGCTTCCAAAGCATGACAAACACAGGAAAATTGCTGCTCTGCAGTGGGTGATATATTATGTTATTATGCCCCTTGAAAGCTGACAATTAAAAAAAAATGATGGTAATACATGCTTGGTGTGTCATGGAAACTTCACTTTTTCTGGACAAAATCTGCCATTTTGGTTGGCCATTTTGTGATATTGTAAGGGAGGTTGCACAAACCTGTGTTTATTGTGACTGAATTGTGATGTGGCCCTAAATAAACAGTTGTTATACACAGTGTGGTCTCCTGGTTTTATTTTACAAGCATTTTTTGTGTGCTGCAGCAACCACCCCCACCCCCCGGTAGCCCCAAACATTTGGACTTGAATGTAACCCATTACGTCCAACCATGTTACATTCACATCTCCCCCTTTAAACTGGCAATTACTGGTTTTTTTAATTAAATTTTACGTCTGGCAGCCTTGTTTCATTTCTTCAAGAACCCATACTCCCCTCAGAGTTCCTCCCTTTCCCACGCCACACTCATGATATCATCAGTTAACAATGATGACCTCCTCATGTCCAACTCCTGGCTCATACGAGTCTCGGGGGGGGGGATGGGTGAGTGGCTTCTCATACCAGCATGTTCCGGTGAAGTTGCTAAAAGTGGACTGGACTTGTGGATGCTTTAAAACGAGCAATCCCGCATTTGTAAGCCCCTTAGTTTTCCAGCCAGCATTAGTGGAAGATTTTTTGTCCCCTGCAGAGCCCTGGTTACATGGTGATCCTTCATCCAGGGAGTTACGTGGTGGATTACCTTCATCACCGGGTAAGCCACATGACTCCTTTCTGTCACCGTGGCCACTGTATAGGAGCAGGGAAGTTTATGTTTTATTTTTAATTTTTTGCTCCCGTTTAGAATGTTTGGCTCCAGTTCAGGATTATGTTTTTTGGCAGGCTCAGCAATCAGGTAGGGCAGAAATTACTGTTTGCCCTTTATGTGGTTGCTGCTTTTGTGAGGGGGGCCAGTACCCATTAATAATTTGGTGTATTTGGAGCGGCAAACATTGGGCCAGAAATGCATGCAGTGCAGTATCTGTTAACTAAGTGAACTCCCTGAAACCTTTTCCTGGCAACATGCACCTGAAGAACCCAGGCCCAAAGTAGGGAGTGAGCACAGCCACGGTGACTTGAGTCTTTATGCGTGGCCTGATTTATTTATTTTTCACCCAGATGTAAAGGGGGGTGGGGGCCAAAAGTTTGCTTGCTCATGGAGCCAAAATGAGTGCTTACTCAGGGAAGCTTAATTCATTCGGTGCACAGTATTATGTGCTTGGTGCCAATTCAACCTGGGGGACATGGTTAATGTTGATGTCCATGAACACGGCCCACAAAGTGGGCATTTGTTTGGCCAACAGCATGGTCTGTGTTGGGGTGCATGGTTTGGACTACAGATTGTTGCAGTTAAATGATGCACATTAGAAATGCTTGGGGGCATTTTCTGCATTGGGCACATGCCCCAGGTCCACGGCCCCGATCTCCGCAAGGCTGCATGGCTTGTGTCAGTCATTTTGTTTAAAGTCTGAATGGCATGTCAGATTTCTTGGTGCTTTTTTGGTTTTGGGACCTGATCCAGTGCATAGCTGTCCAATGCCAGGTCTTTGACAGGGTACGTGTGTCTTTTGTTGTTGGGGCAGGAGGGGACATGCTGCATGGCCTGGGCCTTCATTTGGAAGCCTGCTGTGGTGTGTCGGCCTCGATCAGACCATTTGGAAACCAAATGGTCTGACTGAGGCCAACACACAACAGCAGATTGCCAAATAAAGGCACACACCATGCGGCCTGGTGTTTTTGGGATCTGACTTGATAAAAGTCGTAGAAAACATTGTTTCCACATGTTTGTGGCTCAGAATGTATTTTAAATTACGCTGCATTTCTTTTGTTGTTTGGGGGGGCATACTGCATGGCCTGGGCCTTTGTTTGGAAACCTTCTGTGGTCTCTCAGCCTTGATCAGACCATTTGGAATCCTAAAGATTCACTTTTGGGTTCCAAATGGTCTGCTCGAGGCCAACACACCACAGCAGGCTTCCAAACAAAGACACACACACCATGCTGGACTTCAGGAGGGCCGACTTTGGGAGGATGGGGGAAGTGGTGAAAGGGTACCTGGCCAGAATTCAGTCTAGTATGGACACTAACCAGAGGTGGGAGCTCATAAAGCTGGGGATAGTGGAGGCAACCAAAACCTGCTGCAAAGCCCAGAGCAAGAAGGCTAGGGCTAAGAAACCGATCTGGTTGAGCAAGGAGGTCATGGAAAGGTAAGGAGGAAAAGAGCTGCCTTTAGGAAGTACAAGAAAACAGGGAGGAGGGAGGACAGGGAGGAGTACTTGACAGAATCAAGGAGGTGACAAGTGCAGTAAGGGGAGCCAAAGCATCTACGGAACTCAGGCTGGCACAAGGCATTAAGAAGGGGAGAAGGACTTCTTTAAGTACATCAGGGAGAAAAGGAGCTGTAAGGACCACATAGTAAGGATTAGGAAGGAGGGGGGTTGGGTGGAAGCAGGGTGCGATAAGGCGGAAGCACTAAATGAGTACTTCTGCTCAGTATTTACTAAAGAGAAGAGGGTAACACCCAAGGTGGGAGAAATGGCAGAAGCAGGGGAAGTGGTGACAGATGGGAAATCATGGAGAGCAGAGTTCGAGAGGGTTTGAAGGCACTGAGGGTGGACAGGCGCCAGGCCAGATGGCATCCACCCAGGGTACTGAAGGAGCTGGCAGAGGTCCTTGCAGGACCTTTGGCAGACCTATTTAATGCCTCACTACATTCAGGGTGTGTACCTCAGGACTGGAGGATGGCTGATGTGGTGCCCCTCCACAAGAGTGGCCCCAAGGATGAACCGGGAAACTACAGACCAGTGAGCCTCACATCCATCGTGGGTAAGCTAATGGAGACTATCCTGAAGGAGAGGCTGGTGGTCCTCCTAGAGGCCAAAGGACTACAGGACAGCAGACAGCATGGCTTCATACATGGCAGATCCTGCCAAACCAACCTGGTCGAGTTCTACGACTGGGTAACTAGGCAACTGGACAAGAGCCATGCAGTGGACAGAAACATAGAAACATAGAATTTGACGGCAGATAAGGACCGCTTGGCCCACCCAGTCTGCCCATTTCCCTGCCTACTGGATAAGCTGCAGATCCTAGTTAACCAGCAGCCTACTTCTTCCTACCCCAATCCCCTAGAATTGCCTTATGACTGTCCCATGCATGCTTGAATTCCACCACTGTTTTTGACTCACAACCTCCTCAGGAAGGCTGTTCCATACATCCACCACCCTCTCTGTGAAAAAATACTTCCTACATTGCCCCTGAGCCACCCCCTTCTATCTTTCAAATTGTGCCCCCTTGTTCTTGCACACCTCTTTTTTTGAAAGATGCTACCCTCTTGGACTTTGTTGATTCCCTTGAGGTACTTGAAAGTTTCTATCATGTCCCCCCTCTCCCTCCTTTCCTCGAGGCTATACATATTAAGCTCCTTTAGTCTCTGTTCATATGTCTTCCAGTGCAGACCCTGCACCATTTTAGTTGCCCTCCTCTGGACAGCTTCCATCCTGTCTATGTCTTTGCGGAGATTGGGTCTCCAGAATTGCACACAGTACTCCAGATGGGGTCTCACAAGCTGTCTGTACAGAGGGATAATAACTTCCTGTTTTCTACTGGTGATGCCTCTCCCTATGCATCCCAGTATCCCCCCAGCCCTCTTTGCTGCCCTCTCACATTGCTTGCCCACCTTTAGGTCATCTGATATGACTACCCCAGGTCCCTTTTCATTTTATTGTTGTTAGTATCTCACCCTCATTGTGTACTCTTCCCCTGGGTTTTTGTTTCCCAGGTGCATTACCTGCACTTCTTAGCATTGAATCTAAGCTGCCATACATTTGACCATTCCTCTAACCTTGCCAAGTCCCTTTTCATCCTTTCCACTCCACCTTGTGATCAACTCTGTTGCAGATCTTTGTGTCATCTGCAAAGAGACATACTTTTCCTTCCAGTCCCTCTGCAATGTCGCTTATAAAGACATTGAAGAGGACTGGTCCTAATACTGAACCCTGCGGTACCCCACTAGTAACCCCCCTTTCATCAGAGTGGACTCCATTTACTATTACTCTCTGTCCTATTTTTCAGCCAATTTTTTACCCAGGCTGTCATCTTGGGACCTACTCCCAGGCTAGCTAACTTGTATATTAATCTTTTGTGTGGGACTGTGTCAAATGCCTTGCTAAAGTCTAGGTAGGCCATGTCCACAGCCCCTCCCTGATCTACTACTTTGGTCACCCAGTCAAAGAAATCTATCAGATTTGTCTGGCATGACCTTCCTGCTGTGAATCCATGCTGCCTTGGGTCCTGTGCCCCTCTGGCCTCTAGATACTTGACAATTCTTTCCTTCAGAAGTGATTCCATCATTTTCCCTACACTGAGGTTAAACTAACAGGTCTGTAGTTTCCTGCTTCTGCCTTGCTCCCACTTTTGTGAAGGGGAATCACATCTGCCCTCCTCCAGTCCTCGGGTACCACCCCATCCTCCCATGATTTGTTAAACAGAGTAGTCAGTGGTGTCATTAATTCTACCCTTAGTTCTTTTAGAATTCTGGGATGAATCCCATCAGGCCCCATTGCTTTGTCCACCTTCAGTTTTAAGAGTTCTTTCAGAACCCTTTCTTCTGTAAATGGGCTGGTATCAACTTCTGTATCCAGTGTGTTTCTACTGTTTGTTCTAGGTACCCTCCCCTTCCTTTGTAAATACTGAGCAAAATATTTGTTTAGTATCTCTGCCTTTCACAGTCACCCTCTGCCCACCCTCCCACCCCTTTATTAAGCCTCACTATCCCTCCCTTGGTCTTTCTTTGCTCCCTGATGTACCTATAAAAGGTTTTATCCCCCTTCTTAACTGAGTTGGCTATCTTTTCCTTGGTTTGGGCCTTTGCTGTTCTGACTGTCTTCCCAGCTTCCTTTTGCTTTAACTGATACAGTTCTCTGTCCTGCTCCTTCTGTGATTCCTTGTACTTCCTGAAAGCTTTCTTTTTCTCTTGAACCTTCACTGCCACTTCCTTTGAGAACCATAGTGGTTTCTTACATCATTTAGTTTTGTTTATTTGCTTCACACAAAGGCTTGTTGCCTCTGTGATGGCAGTTTTTATTATTCCCCATTGTTCTTCCACCCCTCCTTCCTGCCCATTTGCTAGTGCATTCCTTAGGCACTTACCCATTTTGGCAAAGTCAGCCCTCCTAAAGTCCAGTACCTTTGCCTTTGTATGGCTTGACTCTATTGCTGTGTTTATTGTGAACCATACTGTTCGATGGTCGCTAGTTCCCAGATGGCTACCCACTTCTACATCTGTGATCCTCTCTTCATCTTCATTTGAGAGAACCAGGTCTAAGATTGCCCTCCTCGAGTGGGCTCCAATACTAATTGTCAAGGCATGCCCCTGTAGGGCATCTAGAATAACCCACTCTTCGAAGGGCTGTGGCAACTGCACTCCAGTTAACATCTGGCATATTCAGATCACCCATCAGCAATATCTCCCTTTTTGCCATACTAAGTATGCACTCTATCATTTCCTTGTCCATTTCCTCCCCTGAGGAAAGTAGATCTGTGCTCTAACCCTATGCGGATTGTGGTGCCATTGCCGGTCTCCAAATTTACCCACAGTGCTTCTTCTCCTCCCTGTTTTCTCTTTTGTTCTGTTACTTTGATTCCTTCCCTTATGTAAAGAGCTACTCCTCCTCCTCTTTTACCCTCTCTGTCCTGTCCTGTATCTGGACTTCAGTAAGGCATTCGAATCAGTGCCACACGGAAGGCTGGGAAGGAAGTTAGTAGGCACAGGGGCGGGTGCAAAGCTGGTGAGATGGGTAGGAAACTGGCTGCAGGGAAGGCAACAGAGGATAGTGGTGGGTGGGGAGCTCTCACACCCAAGGGCAGTGATGAGTGGTGTCCCACAGGGCTCGGTGTTGGGACCAGTGTTGTTTGGGATATTCATTGCAGACATATCATTGGGACTTCAAGAGCAAGATCAGTCTGTTTGCTGATGATACCAAGGTAGGCACAGTGGTGGATGACCTAGGGGATGGCAGGGGTTGCAGGATGATCTGGCAAAGTTTGAAACCTGGTCAGACACCTGGCAACTGGGCTTAATGCCAAAAGTGCAAGGTGCTGCATTTGGGGACTAAGAACCCAAGGAGGAGTTACCAGCTAGGGAGAGTGCAGCTAGCCCAGACAGAGGAGGAGAAGGATCTGGGTGTGCTCATTACAGGGTCAATGAACAACTTGGCACAATGTAGGAAGGCAGCTGCAGGGCCAACAAATGCTGGGTTGTATTGCAGGGATATATCCTCGGGAGGGAGGGAGGTGATTCTGCCACTGTATAGGTCAATAGTTAGACCACACCTGGAGTACTGCGTGCAGTACTGGCGTCCGTATCTGAAGAGGGATATTAAGTTACTGGAGGGGGTGCAGCACAGAGCGACAAAGATGATCAAAGGGCTGGGGGACTTATCATACGAGAGGAGGTTGAAGGAGTTGAACATGTACTCACTGGAGGAGAGGAGAGACAGGGGTGACATGATTGAAACCTTTAAATACATGAAAGGAATAAACAAGATGGGTACAGAGGGGCTGTTCAAAGTAAGGGAGGGGAGGGCCACCAGGGGCCATGATATGAGACTGGAGCGAGGAAGGTTCAGGAGGGAGATGAGGAGACACTTTTTTACAGAGAGGGTGGTGGCTGGGTGGAATGCGTTACCTGCTGAAGTGGTATGCAGTAGAACAGCGGACTGCTTCAAACGAGGATGGGACAGGACAAGGGGGAGGGTTAACGAAGGGGAAGGGTGGAAGGAAGGAAGGGGCAGCTGCAGAATAAGGGGTGCTAGATGCACATTCGAGCAGACTTGATAGACCTCTAGGCCTTTATCTGCTGGCAAATTTCATATGTTCATATGTTTGTTGATAGTTTTTTTGGGGGGGTTGTTTGTTTGTTTGGAACCAACAAGCTATGCATGCTCTGTTAGAGTTTTATGTCCCCAGTTACATTCATATCCAGAATTTACGTCCCCAGTTACATACACATCTCCAGTTGTATGTCCCTGTCACATGTGCATTTTTATAAAAAAAATTTCTCTGAACATGGAGAGTGATTTATCCTGCAACATAATAAATATTCATTAGGTAAATAACAGCATACAAAACCAAAAAAAAATTTTGATAAGTGAGGCATTTAAAAAAATATCACCAATGTCACAATTTGGTAGCCCTTTTTCATGCACTGACTCAGTTATAACCACAAAAAGAAGCACTCCCACTTTATTCCACTGAGTGGATGTAACCCTAAACTGGATAACTGTGTAGACAGCATTAGACACAGGGTACAATCACAGATCTCCAGCAAACAGAGGGCAATTCTATACAACCTCTCACCTTTGGAAAGAAAAGCAATTGATAGCCTGCAAATCAATACAAGCATCGCCATTAAACCTGCTGATAAGGGGGATGCAGTTGTGATCATGGACACAACCAACTACATACAGGAAGGCTACAGACAACTTTTAGATAACACCTACTACAAGAAGCTAACCACGGACCCCACAAAGAAATTCATGAAAGAACTGAAACAACTAATCAGCACATTTCCAGAACACACACATAAGGAACTGGAATATCTGATGCCAAGAAGGCCAGCACTAGTAGCCTTCTACACATTACCAAAAATTCACAAATCTGGAAACCCTGGCAGACCAATTAACTGGGGGGATTTCTGGACTCATAGAAGGTGTACTCAAACCACTGGTACAAAACACAAACAGCTTCATACAGGATACTACAGACTTTCTAAACAAACTGCACAGTACAGGTGGTGGACATGTGGAACACCCTGCCAGAGGAAATGGTGGGGGCTGAAACAATCGCAGGATTTAAGAATGCATGGGATAGACATAAAGGAATTCTGGAGGTAAGGGGCAACAGACTTCTAGGATAACATACAGTGAACTTACAAGCTCAAATGGGCAGACTGGGTGGGCCGTAGGCCCTTATCTGCCGACACTGTCTATATATCTATGTATAGTATTGACCAGTTGCCACCTGACATTGTTTTGGTCACAATGGATGCTGAATCCTTACACAGCAACATCCCTCACAGAGATGGCATAATGGCATGCTATGAATACCTGTGAAAAGCCACCACAGAGAGCAAATATCCACCAGATGTGATAGCCAAACTTATGGAATACATTCTTACACACAATTACTTCAGCTTCAACACTGACATTTACCTTCAAAATATGGGAATGGCTATGGGCACCAGGATGACACCACAGTACGCCAATCTGTTCAGGGCAGATCTAGAAGAAAAACTCCACAGCACGCAACATCACAAGCCATTAAAATACTATTGATATATTTGTAACCCCCGTACAAATGGGGTTCCTGAAGTGTTTTCCTGGGTTTGCCTAATGCCCACTGCCAGGCTGGTGTTCTGTGTCCTAGTATTGTAAAAGTGTTGCACATGTGAGTGCCTAGTTAGCCTCCATGCCTGTCTCCTTAAGAGGCATGATTTTGTGGTGTATAATTAATCTGGGTAAGGGCTCGAGTCCCGCCTGAGCTGCAGTAATATTGCTCTATTCTGCCATCGCTAATTGTGCAGAGTGAGCTCTGTTAGAACTTGTAATTGTTTGCCGATTAGCTGCTCTAATAATAATGCCATTACAGTTTGTTTAACCTACCTTTCTTTGTAGCATGGACATTTCTGTATTGCACCAATCAGTACCTTTTGGGGACCTTAAAATGGAGTCTGTCCCTAGGGGTCTTGTGGGAGTGAATTTCTGTAGGAATTGTAGTTTTTACATGTTGGCACCTAAATGGACCTGGAAGAGGAGCCCTTGTTGTGACAGACGGATGAATCAATGACCTGAACCTTTAGGATCTTTGGGAAAAACCCAAGCTGCTTGCAGCAGTCAGTCAGCCTGAGTCTGGAGCTGAGAGAGTGAACAGCTCGAGATATTCGAGCAGCTGCTCCTGCGTAGTCACACGGGAAACTGGCAGAAAGGATATGTTTGGCCTGCCTGCCTATTTATAGCTCGTGAGGGAATCCTTTAGCCTGAAGTTAAACCGGACTAAATCCAAACCGACTGTGACCAGAATTACCGAATTGTGACTGCCTGATTGCTTGAAGAGGACCAAAGATTTGCTCCACGCGATTGACCTGTCATGAAATCTGAAACCACCACAGAACGTACGGTTTGCGTAGAGACACTGTGATTGCTGCTGGACTGTCATCTGAACTGTGGTATTTACCTTGCTTTACTATAAGTGTGCTGAATGGTTTTAGTGAGTCGCGATTTGGTTACCCACTGCCTGCTTGCTGGTAGCTGAATCCAGCACTACCGGACTGCCATCCAAATTATTCACCTGGCCTTGTCCCTGCCACCTTGGCCCAGCCAGCTACTCATGCCACAGAGAAGACCATCGAGGAGAGACCTGCCTGGGGATCAGCCCCCTGATCAACATCACAAACAGGAACGACACCACGGTGGATTGTGTGGGCCCTGCTTCTCCTGGCAAACCAGCAAGTCATCCTGCAGTCTCCATTTCTTCCATCCTGTGTCCCGTACTGGGTAGAGTGAGTAAACACCAGGGCAGCTCCCTGCAACAACAGCTCAATCAAAGTGTGTCATCTGATTTAATTGTTTTGTTTAATCATTACGAACTGAGCCTCCCGGCTCCGGATTACAAATTGTGGGTTATTGTGCATGACTTGTCTTTCCATCATAGGGCCTCGACCAGCTGCAATGCCGGCCTACCCCAGGCAATGCTTCAGGCTAGCCTACCTCACCAATTGGGTACCCAGAGTGTGTGTGGCTTTGTTGAGGGACTCTAAAGTGCATGCCTTGTAGCATGATTGAATCAGTATCTAAACCAATTAGCCTGATTATGCCCCTTCCTTGTTCATTTCCCCTGAATAAATCAGATCTGAATCTTTTTGCACTTAACCTGCTTGTAGTGCACTTCTGTACAAATAGCACTGTGGTACTATTGTTTGCTGTGTTAAC
The DNA here is from genome assembly GCA_016271365.2 of Neoceratodus forsteri. NCBI lineage: Eukaryota > Metazoa > Chordata > Ceratodontiformes > Ceratodontidae > Neoceratodus > Neoceratodus forsteri. The sequence goes on from JADMNL010000038.1 coordinate 42,268,191, forward strand.
CTTACTTTACAGGGGGTCTCCAGGGCAGAACAGGTGGGACCAGCCCTGGTGGTAAGTGCAATCAGAGTGGGGATATATCTGTTGTTTGGGGGCTATTGTACCTGTGTATTCTGTTCATTGTTTAGGCCACCAGAGGGGAAAGGGGGGGTCACAGTGTCCTGGAGGGCTGTACCCAGGTCAGCTACGCTACCACCAACCCTGTCCTCTGGGTGGAGGCACCTGATTTCAGTACCCAGGCCCCTTAACCTGCAACTAGTGATGCAGGCAGGGGTAGTGGCCTTTGGGATAGCGCCACCCAGGGGTTACAACTTGGAGGCTACTGCTGGGATGAGCGCCCCCCCAGTGGCCAAAATCAAGAATTATTGTTCAAGATCAATGGCTACCCCAGTAGAAATGGCTGTACACCAGTTGGTGGGGTGGTGACCGGGGCAGGAGATGGACCCCCATAATGCTTTGCTAATACTGGATATACCTATGGGCACGAGTAAGGACACTGTTGAAGGGGCACTTTCCGTAGCTGAATGTTTGAAAAACACAGTGGTGGTGGGTTGGCAGGCTGATTTAACGGCCCAAACCCTCATGGCCTTGGTGGAGTGTAGTGACCCCATGGACGGTACTAAGGTGCCAATGACTATTACCACTGAAGGGTCCCCAACGATTTGGAGGGTAATAACTAAGGACAGCAAAGACCCCGGGGGGGGGATAAGCCCCCACCCTTTTCTGAAACCCTTCAGGAAAAGACTATCAAAGTGCTGCTAGAGGAGGGTGAAACGATTGAGGATTTTGAAAGATTATTCCTACTACCTGGGGGTGTTCCTTCCTGCACACCTCCGCACATTCCAGTACCAGCTCCTGTGCCTGCAGTTAGTCATGACACGTACTGCAAGCTAAGGATGTTCTCAGGTACCTTCCCCACTCCACAAGGATAGGATGACTGGGAGGCCTGGATCAACTATGCTGCCCCCTTGGTACCCGAGTGGCAGTGTGTAGAGGCCGAGAAGTGAAAAAGGATTATGGAGAGCTTGAGGGGCCAGTCCCTGACAGCAATTAGGTTCCTGAGATCCACCAACCCTGATGCGCCTGCTCAAAGGTATCTGTCTGCCCTTGAAGGCCTATTTGGCAGCATTGAGTCTGGAGAGACTTTGGTGGTACAGTTCAAATGCACTAAACAGTGGAAGGGGGAATATTTATTCAATATGTCACTTGTCTGGAGAGGACCGTACAGAGAGCTTATCAAAAGGGTGGGGTACCAGCTAGCGATTTGAACCGTGTGAGGTTGGACCACATACTGCAATATGCCAAATATTCTAAATTGCTAATCTTTCAGTTAAGGCTCCAGGATAGGAAGGGTAATTCCCCCACGGCGATTGTGACCTGATGAAGGAATTCAGGGAAGCTGAAGGTAAGAAAGGAGACATGAGTTCCAGCGCAGGTACAGTCAGAGTGGCCTTGGCACAGGGGAACCCCTTGGGACCAGAGGCTGCTGGGGATACTTCACAGTGTGCCGAGCTACTGAGAGAGTTCAGAGAAATGAAAGCGGCCCTCCTCCTCCTCCCCCAGCCCCTTCCCAAAGACACCACAGATCCTAGCCCCTCTCAGAGTGCGCCCGCTATGGGAGTGGGGGTGCATGCGTTGGCATCCCCTGCAGATAGCAGTCAGAAAACTGAAACAAAGGAACTAATGTTGGCAATAAGAGAATTGTTGTGACATCTCCCACCACCTTCAACATCCCAGGGGGATGTTGAGCCTAGCTTGCCCATTGTTGGTACCCCAGCTCCAGCACATACTATGTACCCCTCCCAGCCTCCTAGTTGTGAATGGATACCAGCTCCCAATGTGATGCGTCAGCCATGTCAGACCCCGGAAAGCATGTTTTGTCATAATTGTGGTAAGGATGAGCATATGAGGAGAGAATGCCAGTCCCTGAAGGACCTAGATAAAGCTGTATACAGATTTCAAGGGGAGCTTTGGAAAGCAAGACAATGGCCGAGGGGTGGCGGCAATGACTTCAGTGAAGGCTCAAGAAATCCTAACTCAAACTTCCTTGTGGCTAAATCGTCTGTCCAGGTCCCTGCTACTGTCCTTCCCGACTGGTCTAAAATAGTAGGCCCTTCGATGGAGACTACTGTGACTGTCAATGGTATCCATGCTCGGGCTGTGCTTGACAGTGGGTCACAAGTGACCACTGTATTTCAGGACTGGTATGACAAACACTTATCTGATGTGCCAATATAATCTCTGGAAGGCCTACATGTGTGGGGCCTGAGCGACAAGTCATATCCCTATCCAGGATGTGTCTGGTTCTGACTGTCTTTTCCTGCAGTTGTAACTGGTGTACTAACATACTAACATACTATTTGCCAGCAGATTAGGCCTTATGGTCTATCAAGTCTGCTCGAACCTAGATCCTTAGTTGGGTGCCGAGACCCTCCCATCCCTTGTGCTCCAGAAACCCCTATCATCCATCCCAACCCCCCCCGGGACAGGCCATCATCTGATACATCCACTTTCTGTGTCTGTCCCACCCTCTCTTAAAGCTCTCCACTGTGGATCTCTGAACCAGCTCACCAGGCAGAGCATTCCAAGGGTCCACCACCCTCTCAGTGAAAAACCTCCTCCTCTTTTCCCCCCTCACCCTTCCACCTTCCAACTTCAAACCATGCCCTCTAGTGATGCCTCCCTGCTTTAGTCTAAAGATCCCCTCCATGTTTACCCTATTTATTCCCTTGAGGTACTTGAAGACCTCAATCATGTCCCCTGTCTCTCTCTCCTCCAATGAAAACAGGCAGAGCTCCTCAAGTCTGTCCTCGTAAGTCAAATCCTAGCCCTCGTATCATCTTTGTTGCCCTCCTCTGTACCCTCTCCAGGAGCTGTATGTCCCTCTTCAAGTGTGGTCTCCAGTACTGTACACAGTACTCAAGGTGTAGTCTAACCAGTCCATTGTACAGCGGCAGAATCACTTCCTTGCTCCTAGAGGTGATCCCCTTACGATGCATCCCAACATCCTGTTTACCTTGCTAGCTCTCCTGCACTGCTCAGTGTTATTCATACATGTATCCACCATGACCCCTAGGTCTTTTTCCCCTGTTGAGGCTTCCAGCACCTCCCTCCCAGGGTGTACCTGTGTTTAGGGTTTCCGACCAAGATGCAACACCTTGCACTTGGTGATATTGAAATTTAATTCCATGTGTGAGCCCAGCTTTCCAGGGTGTCCAGGTCCTTGCAGGGCCAACCTCCCCTCTTTCTCCTCAACTACTGCTCCCATCTTGGAGTCATCCATGAAAAGACTCATTTCACACCCTATACCATCCCTGATGTCTGATATGTATGCATTAAACAGGATTGGACCCAGGACCGAGCCCTGTGGTACCCCACTACCAACCTCTGTAGGGTTGAGAGCTCCCCACAGACCACTACTCTCTGAGTCGTCCAGCTATCCAGTTTTCAATCCATCTGACCATCAAAGGGCCTACTCCTAACCCCATCAGTTTCTCCACCAGACCATTGTGGGGACAGAGTCAACGCCTGTGCTGAAGTCCAAGAATAATACATCCACAGGCTTACCTCTGTCCAGTTCTGATGTTACCCATTCATAGAACTCCACAAGGTTGGTTTGACATGATCTACCTGGCACAAACCCATGCTGCCGACTATCCAGACCTCCACCTCCTCCAAGTAAACCCCCAATCGTTCCTTTAGTATACTCTCCATTAATTTTCCACCACCAGGTTAAACTGATGGGTCTATAGTTTCCTGGTACTTCCTTGACCCCCTTTGTGGATTGGTACCACATGTGCCTCTCGCCTATCCCTAGGTACCCTCCCTGTCTCAAGTGACCTGTTGAAAGCTCCGCTAGGGGTGCAGCCAGTATGTCCGCCAATTCCCATAGTACTCTCGGATGAATGCCATCCGCCCAGGAGATTTGTCTTTCTTTAGGGCCTTGAGGGTAAACCACACCCTTTTGGTGGGGATGGCATCATCCGCCCCTCCACCTTACTGGTCTTTTATCCTTATCCAGATGTGACACCCCAGGGTACCTTTCCTCCTTTTGCTCCATTTCTGTTGCTCCCTGATCCCACTCCTGCCGCTCTATCCCCTTTGTGCCTTGCTTTGTAGATATCCCATCCCCTCCCTAGTGAACACAGAGGCAAAGTACTCGTTAAATACCTCTGCCTGGTCCCTTGCCTCTTCCACCCACCCTCCTTCTGATCTCAATCTGCTGAGATGGCCCTTAGTTTTTCTCCGCTCCCCAATGTACCGGAAGAACCCCTTTCCCCTCCATATATCCCTGTGCCAGCCGTTGCTCTTTACTGGACTTAGCTCCCCTCACCATACGGGTGACTTTTCTAGATGCAAGCTGGTACATTTCCTTATCCCTATCCCCTCTTGTTGTTTTATATTTTTTGTAAGCCGCCTTCTTTTCTCTGACTGCTACCTGGACCTCACTGGACCACCAGCATGGTTTATGTGACCTTGCTCCCTTACGTTTCAACTTAGCGCAGATCCTGACTGCCTCATGAAGTCCCCGTTTTATGACCTCCCATCTCCTTTCCACACTTGTTGTTGAGGTAATCCCCTTCAAGTGATCCTTGAGAATATTTCCCATGCCCATAAAGTCTGCCCCCCTGAAGTCCACTGCCAGTGTCCTAGATCTCACCCCCACTCCCCCAATGCTTATTTGAAACCAGACAGTATTGTGGTCACTCCCAGTCAGGGGGTCCTGTACAACCATGTCCCTTACCAGATCCCCATCTGCCAGATGAACAAGTAGAGACACTAGCCCTGGCGTGCCCTCCTATGGGATTGTATGATGGGGTTTTCTTGCTCATTGGGACCAACGCCCACATGTTTGGAAGATTAGCGCAGCTATGTCAAGAGAAACAAGGGCAATGGACTGGGTAGGTCCTGAGAATTCAAGCCTTGATAAAGAGAGCCTATGATGCAAAAACAGACTATAGAAGTGGACAGAGATGAGCCGGTGGGGATAGTGTGGAAGAAGGATACCTATTCTCTCGTACTACCACCCAATGCTCAGTACACCGCTCATGGAGAAGTTCACCTTAGAAAGGACGTGAAAAATAAAATATTGATGCTGGATGACCCGGGTGAAGGGAAGTTGCCAGAGGGGTTGTTGGTTAAACCCAGTATCCTGCCTGCCCGTGCCCATGCCTATGTACGATAAGCGATGGTCCAGATTCAAAATGTGACAGATCGAGAAGTCCAAGTGAACAGGGGGTGTACATTAGCGACAGTACACTGCGCAGACACTGCAGTATTACCCAGCAACAAGCATTCTGGCGAAAGGGAGGAAGTGACCCCAGACCTATTTGACTTTGGTGATTCCCCATTGTCTGCTGAATGGAAGACATGGATCAGTGAGAAACTTGCCCAGAGGGATCAAGTGTTTTCGCTACAAGAATGGGATGTGGGGTGCGTCCATGGTGCTGAGCATAACATTCGGTTGCACGATGGCAGGCCTTTCCAAGAGCAATCCCGTCGCCTTGCTCCGGCGATGTAGATGATGTTCAGTGGCACCTAGAGGAGATGCTTGCTGCCAGTATTATTCAAGAGTTAAGAAGCCCCTATGCATCTCCCATCGTAGTTGTGTGCAAGAAGAATGGGTCCATGAGGATGTGTGTGGATTATCGGACCCTAAACCGATGAACTATCCCAGATCAATACACCATGCTATGCACACAGGGTGCCCTAGACTGCCTGAATGGGAGTCAGTGGTTCTCAGTACTTGATCTCCGCAGCAGATATTACCAAATCCCAATTACCCCAGAGGACCATGAGAAAACAGCCTTCATCTGTCCTTTGGGGTTCTACGAATTTCTGAGGATGCCACAGGGGATTTCAGGTGTCCCTGCTACCTTCCAGAGGGTGATGGAACGTGTGGTAGGGTACATGAATCTGCTAGAATGTTTAGAGTACTTTGATGATGTCATTGTTGTTTTCGGACGCACACTAAAAGAACATGAGGCCAGACTGTTCAAAGTTCTCGATCGCTTGGAAGAATTCGGCCTCAAGCTATCCATAGACAAGTGCCAGCTCTTTCAAGCATCTGTAAAGTATGTGGGACACATAGTGTCAGCTGAAGGGATACAGACAGACCCCAGTAAAGTAGAATCCCTGACCACCTGGCCCCAGGCCACCAACCTGAAACAGCTGCAGCATTTTCTGGGGTTTTGCAGCTACTATTGCTGATTCATTAAGGACTATTCGAAGGTAATCCAGCCGCTCAATAATCTTACCCAAGGCTATCCTCCTACCAACTGCAGATACAAGAGATGGTCCTTCAAAGAAGAAGACAAGGTGTATTTTCAAACAGGTGAACATTTTGGAACCCGTTGGACCCCCAGGTGCAAGGCAGCATTCTTCCAAGTCATCTGTCAGCTTACCCATGCCCCAGTCCTTGCATATGCTGATCTCACCAAACCATACATCTTGCACACAGATGCCAGTCTGAAGGGGCTCGGGGCTGTACTATATCAAGAATATGAGGATGACCTGAGACCTGTGGCCTTCATCAGTCGCATCTTGACACCCTCCAAGTGGAATTATCCTGTGCACAAGTTGGAGTTCCTCACTCTAAAGTGGGCCATAGCTGATCAGTTTCATGAGCACCTCTATTGGGTCAAGATATTAGTAAAGACTGATAACAATCCTCTAACGTATGTACAGACTTCAGCCAAGTTGGATGCCACTGGGGACCAGTGGCTTTCTGCCTTGTCAACTTATGCTTATGTGGTTGAATACCGGCCTGGACTGAACCGTATTGATGCTGACGCCCTTTCACAGTGGTCAAGTTCCAAATACAATTGGGTGAGGCTGTCTGAACCTTCTTTTAAAGCACTGTGCCAAAAGTTTGACAAGGATGAGCAATTGTCTTCAGACACCGTGGACTGCCTGGTGGACTGTTTGGGCACCCCGATATTTGCATGCTTGCCGCTTATTGTCATTTTTCTGCATTAGATATCAGTGCTTTGCCCCAGTTTGATAGTGACAGCATTCAGTGGGCTCAATTCCACAACCCCCATGATTCAGCCCGCACTTGATGCCCTGCATGCGGGGAAGGATGTATCTAAATTACGTTCTACTGACTTACAAACTGCACTGTTATTCAAAGAAAAGCTCCAGACTGAAGTTACGAGATCAGTTATTATATAGAGAGAGACAGTAGATCGCCAAGGTGACATGGACAAGCAGCAGATAGTCCTAACCACAGCCTTCAAACATCTGGTACTGAGGACCCTCCACAACCACATGGGACACCTCAGTATTGACCGGACTCTCGACTTAGTATGGTCTCGATTCTATTGGCTGAAAATGGGGGCAAATGTTGAGAATCATGTCAAAACTTGCAGTCGCTGTATCCAGCGGAAAGCTTTGTCCCAGAAAGCTGCCACACTTGTCAACATCACTACCAGTGCCCCCATGGAACTGGTTTGTATAGACTTCCTGTGTCTGGAGCCCGATCAAAAGAACATTGGCAATGTACTGGTAGTAACAGATCACTTTACCTGATATACACAAGCTTTCCCAACCAAGGATCAAAAAGCCTCTAAAGTGGCCAAGATGCTAGTAAAAAACTTCTTTGTCCACTATGGTGCACCCCAACATATCCATTCTGACCAAGGAAGAGACTTTGAAAGTAGACAGATCAAAGAAATGCTCTCTCTGTGGGGGGTGCGAAAGTCCAGAACCACTCCCTATCACCCTCATGGGGACTCCCAGCCAGAACGCTTTAACAGAACCCTTCTGGACATGTTGGGTACTCTCCATCCTAAAGACAAGACTAAGTGGAGTCAGCAGATTAGCACCTTGGTACACGCTTACACTTGCACCAAAAGTGATGCTACCAATTCTCTCCCTATTGTCTCATGTTCGGGAGGGAAGCCCGGCTGCCCGTAGTTGTTTGTTTTGGGGTTTCCCGGGATGGGGTCTGAGCTGAGAGCGATTTACAATATGTACAGAAACTGAAAGCTCAATTGAACCATGCGTATCAACTGACTCAAACAATGGCTGCCAAGACAAACCCTGCCAACAAAGAGAAGCACGACAATAAAGTGAAGGCTCAAGAGCTACTGCCCGGAGACCGCGTATTGTTGCGCAATTTGGAACTGCATGGAAAGCATAAAATTGCTGACAGGTGGCATCACCTTCCACACATAGTGATCATAAACTGGATGAGCTGCCTGTATACACAGTGCGCCCTGATAACAACTGTAGAGCTGTTAAAACCATGCACAGGAACCATTTACTACCTATTGACCAAGTAATAATCAATGCTGAACAGTCAGATCCTGCCCTCCTGGGCTAGTAACTCATGTCACTGCCAAAAGGTGACAGAGTCAACCCTCTCCAACCATGCAACAACCAAGGCTTTCCCCTCAGCAGGCCGAGCCTGACGATGACGGTCAGCCTGAATCTGACAGTAGTGAGCGCAATGCTCCCCATTATCCCAATGATGAACTGAGTCAGTTGTTTCGAGGTAACCCAATGTATAATTGTGGGGATGAAGCTGGACCCTCAGGACTGTCGAACCCCCCCCGGCTTCCTCCTTTGTGCCCATGCCCTCGGAGAGTGAGGTGCAAAGTATAACGTCCGAGCTGCTTGACTCGCTGTGCTTGGTGGAATTGTTTGACCTGCCCGAGGAGGAAGCTAATGCTATAAACCTTCCTGGTGCCCTGCTAGAACTGAGAAACTGTATGACAATGTTGAAAGTCCCACTTCAGTGCCCTAAAGTCCAATTGTCTCACAGCCTTCCCTGGATGACCAATCCGGACCTCTTGCAGAGAACACTGAAGTGTCTAATGTGGTGGCTACAGAGTTAACAGAGTCAGAAGCCGATAACGCTCCACTACTGGAGACTTCGCGCAGTGCAGAGGTACCGCTTTCTACTGAAGAAGAGACTGATGCAAATGCTGGTACCCCAGAGACTGTACCTGTTTCCCCAAGGAAGTCTGGGAGAGCAGTTAAACCCATAATACGTCTAAGCTACAACTCCCCTGGAAGACCAGTAGATCTCCCTTTAAATGTTGCCCACAAGGGTGTCTTTGTTTCAAAGAGCTCACTGCCCAAACTGAGCCTTTCTGCTACTTCCAAGTTAATTGTCCATCCTTAAGGACATGGTGCCCCTGCCCCATCTAGCCCCAAGTTAGCTGATATGGATAGGACCCCATCTATGTTGTTTAGAATGCAAGAAACTATACTGTGAATGAGTACAGTAATATTATTGTGGGAATCATAGTAAAATCATTATTGAGTGTATGGAAAATGCATATACTGTATATATATATTCATATGTATTAGCTAATTTGGATATACGTATAGTAATGGTAATATTTTGTATAAGTACAGCGTCTTCAAATAATGTTGTCGTGAGCATTGACTTGACGCAGGTGCCAAGTTCTTTCCAGGCAGGGAATGGTGTAACCCCCTTACAAATGGGGGTTCCTGAAGTGCCTTCCTGGGCTTGCCTAATCCCCACTGCCAGGCTGGTGTTCTGTGTCCTAGCATTGTAAAAGTGCTGCGCATGTGAGTGCCTAGCTAGCCTCCGTGACTGTCTCCTTAAGAGGCATGATTTTGTGGTGTATAATTAATTTGGGTAAGGGCCGAGTATTTCTAGGCTCGAGTCCCGCCTGAGCTGCAGTAATATTGCTCCATTCAGCCATCGCTAATTGTGCAGAAGGAGCTCTGTTAGAACTTGTAATTGTTTGCTGATTAGCTGCTCTAATAATAATGACATTACAGTTTGTTTAACCTACCTTTCTTTGTATCATGGACATTTCTGTATTGCACCAATCAGTACCTTTTGGGGATCTTAAAATGGAGTCTGTCCCCAAGGATCTTGTGGGAGTGAATTTCTGTAGGAATTGTAGTTTTTGCATGTTGGCGTCTAAATGGACCTGGAGGGGAAGCCCTTTTTTTGACAGACAAATGAATCAACGACCCAAACCTTTTGGATCTTTGGGAAAGTCCCAAGCTGCTTGCAGCAGTCAGTCAGTCTGAGTTTGGCATTGAGAGTGTGAACAGCTCGAGATATTCGAGCAGCTGCTCCTGCTTAGTTGCAAGGGAAACTGGTGGGAAGGCTGTGTTTGGCCTGCCTGCCTACTTGTCCCTCGTGAGGGAATCCATTAGCTTGAAGTTAAACCGGACTAAATCCAAACCGATTGTGACCAGAATTACTGAATTGTGACTGCCTTATTGCCTGAAGAGGACCAAAGATTTGCTCTACGCGATCGGCCTGTCAGGAAGTTTGAAACCACCACAGAAGGTATGGTTTACACAGAGACACTGTGATTACTATCGGACTGTTATCTGAACTGTGGTATTTACCTCGCTTTACTATAAAAGGGTGCTGAATGGTTTTAGTGAGTAGTGATTTGGTTCCCCACTGACTGCTTGTGTCACACTTGCTGGAAGCTGAATCCAGCACTACCGGACTGCCATCCCAATTATTCACCTGGCCTGGGCCCTTGGCCCAGCCAGCAACTCACGCCACAGAGAAGACCATTGATAAGAGACCTGCCTGGGGATCATCCCCCTGCTCAACATCACAAACAGGAATGACACCACGGTGAACTGTGTGGTCCCTGCTTCTCCTGGCAAACCAGCAAGTCATCCTGCAGCCTCCATTTTGTCCATCCTGTGTCCTGTACTGGGTACCGTGAGTAAACACCAGGATAGCTCCCTGCAACAACAGCGCAATCAAAGTGTGTCATCTGATTTAATTGTTTTGTTTAATCATCAAGAACTGAGCCTCCTGGCTCTGGATTACAAATTGTGGGTTACTGTGCATGACTTGTCATTCCATCATAGGGCCCCAACCAGCTGCAAAGCCGGCCTACCCCGGGCAGCGCTTCAGGCTAGCCTACCTTACCAATTTGGTACCCAGAGTGTGTGTGGCTGTGTTGAGGGACACTAAAGTTCATGCCTTGTAGCCTGATTGAATCAGTATCTAAACCAATCAGCCTGATTATGCCCCTTCCTTGTTCATTTCCCCTGAATAAATCAGATCTGAATCTTGTTGCACTTAACCTGCCTGTGGTGCACTTCTGTACAAATAGCACTGTGGTACTACTGTTTGCTGTGTTTAACCTTACTATAGAGGGGGTCTCCAGGCAGAACAGGTGGGGCCAGCCCTGGCTGTAAGTGCAATCAGAGTGGGGATATATCTGTTGTGTGGGGGCTATTGTACCTGTGTGTCCTGTTCATTGTTTAGGCCACTAGAGGGGAAAGAGGGGGATCACAGTGTCCCGGAGGGTTGTACCCAGGTCAGCGACGCTACCACCAACCCTGTCCTCCGGGTGTAGGCACCTGTTTTCAGTACCCAGGCCTCTTAACCTGCAACTAGCCACACAGGCAGGGGTAGTAGACCTTGGGATAGCGCTACCTAGGGGTCACATACTGATGATATCTTTATCATATGGACAGCAGGAGAGGAAAACTTAAAACAATTTTTTGACAGTTTCAGTAGCTTCCATCCTTCTATTAAATTTCAAATATATTACTCTAAGTGTGTGTATTTCCTGGATACCAGAGTCGCACTAAAAAATGGAACACTGTAAACACCTGTACAGAAAAACTACAGACAGATGCAGTTACCTGCACAGCTTGAGCAACCATCCCTCTCACACCAAAACATCCATTATACGCAGCCAGGCCATCCGTTACCACCACATTTGCTCAAATGAAGACAACAGGGACAGACTCCTTATTACACTAAAAGAAACTTTCAGACAGAAGGGATATAAAACCAGCTCCATTGAAAGGAATATCCATTCTGCACTCTGTAGGACTAGGAAAGAACTACTGCTGTACAAGCCACAGAGAACATCTGATCGCACACCTCTGGTAGTAACCTACAACCCAGAACTGGAAAAACTACGGAAAATAATGAAAGATCTGCAGCCACAACTGTCTGAAGATGAAACTCTAAAAAATATATTTTCCCACTCCACCAGTGCTCGCCTTCCGCCAATCACCAAACCTGAAGCAGAAACTGGTGCGAAGCAAACTTCCTTCTGCGCTCCAACTAGGTGACAAAGGTACAAAACCATGCAAAGCACCTCACTGCAAACTATGTACACATATCTCTCCTGAGACATGTGTCAGTCATAATGGAAAAACATTAACAATCCAAAACGTGTATACCTGTTCTTCTAGCAATGCGGTATACATGAAACAATGTAGAAAATCGTGAGGAGAGCTGCTATATTGGTGAAACTGGACAGGAATTCAAAACAAGAATAAATCACCACAGATTCACAGTTACCCATAAAAATGAAAATACACCAGTAGGGGAACATATTTCAAGACCAGATCACTCAATCAGTGATGGGGAGTTCCACCATCACACCACGGGAACAAGCCATGAGGGACAGAGTACAGGTAAGCCTGCAAGAATCTGGGTGATGGGGAGTTCCACCACCCCACCACGGGAACAAGCCATGAGGGACAGTGTACAGGTAAGCCTGCACGAAGCTGTGTGATGGGGAGTTCCACCATCCCACCACGGGAACAAGCAATGAGGAACACAGTACAGGTAAGCCTGCAAGAAGCTGTGTGAAGGAGAGTTCCACCTCCCCACCATGGGAACAAGACATGAGGGACAGAGTACAGGTAAGCCTGCAGGAAGCTTTGTGATGGGGAGTTCCACCACCCCACCATAGGAATGAGCCATGAGGGACAGAGAACAGGTAAGGCTGCAAGAAGCTGTGTGAGGGGAGTTCCACCACCCCACGATGGGAACAAGCCATGAGGGACAGAGTACAGGTAAGCCTGCAAGAAGCTGTGTGATGGGGAGTTCCACCACCCCACCACGGGAACAAGCCATGAGGAACAGAGTACAGGTAAGCCTGCAAGAAGCTGGGTGATGGGGAGTTCCACCACCCCACCACGGGAACAAGCCACGAGGGACAGAGTACAGGTAAGCCTGCAAGAACTGGGTGATGGGGAGTTCCACCATCCCACCACGGGAACAAGCCACGAGGGACAGAGTACAGGTAAGCCTGCAAGAAGCTATGTGATGAGGAGTTCCACTGCCCCACCATGGGAACAAGCCATGAGGGACAGAGTACAAGTAAGCCTGCAAGAAGCTGTGTGATGCGGAGTTCCACCACCCCACCACAGGAACAAGCCACGAGGGACAGAGTACAAGTAAGCCTACAAGAAGCTCAGTGATGGGGAGTTCCAGCACCCCACCACGGGAACAAGCCATGAGGGACAGAGTACAAGAAAGCCTGCAAGAAGCTGGATGAAAGAGCTGGGGAGAATAGACTAGAAGGAGGCATGGCCTGTGCAAGGTGGCAGAAACAAAAGCCAAAAAAGAGAAAAACCTAAAGTAAGTACTTATATCGTCTATTACAGTTGTCCGTAGGCTACATTTATTACTGACATGATAGGACTATTAAAACAACTGGCCCCCATGCATTCTGTTTAGGTGTCCTTTAAGGGCCTAATCCAGAGAATTATACATTAACTTTGTAGCGCTCAGAAAGACTGACCCAACAAAGTTCTAGCAGTAAACTCCCAAGTTCTTGTGGGGGGGGGATTACAGTAGTATTTACTATGTCAAAGTCTACCTGTTTTAACTAGCATTTGTTGATCCACTTGGACTGTGCAATGTACTTTCTATAATGATGTAATTATGGTTATCCTTTTTGACTACTGTATGCTTTTTGCAAGTGGGTGACTAAAAAAGGTAAACCTAGTTCAAACTTCAAGTGATCCTTACTCAGTTAACAAATAAACACAAAAATCTGTCAAAATGTTTCATGTTAAGTTTTAGGTGTGAAACCTTCTTATAAGTCTCTTATTTTCTGCACAACCTTAAAAGTACTTTTGATTCAAAAGTATGTCAAATTAACTCCATTTTGCCTTCTTTAATTTACCTTTGGTTTGTTTACACATCAGGTCAGTGTTCATTACCTCCACTGATCATCTGTATCTCAGTCTCCAATACCATAAACTAGGGGCATAGGCAGAGGGGGTGTTTAGGGTGTTCAAACACCCCCCGAAATTACCTCCAAAAGTTTTTAATAAATGACAGAACCGATGCGTGCTGGCCCTTAAAATGAACGCTTCCCTCTGTGTTCCACGTGATCCAAGGTGCTGCTGTGTAATGTTTGTGCTGTACACTCTGTAGACTGTTGCCTGACTGGCTTGTGGGACAGGCAGTTGCTTCTAGCCTACTTGGGAGGGGGGGGTGAGCCAGAGCAAATCCATTGCCCTTCTGGTAGTCTGATGCTCCACTGCTTCTCCTCGGCTCCTCCTCTCTCAACACAGCAGCAGCCAATAAAGAAGCGCGATGTAGAATTGGTGGCTTAGCGCACCACCGCAGGCAACGCACTGAGAGAGACAGAGAGAGAGAGAGAGTGAGGAGTCGATACAAGAAGGAGTTGTGGACGGTGGTGGCCTAAACACAAGGAGAAAGAACCTAGAGTGATTATTTGTTGAGCAGACTGCAGAGTGGGTAGTTTCCACGGGGAGCTGTGAAAGGAGCCAGGAGTTGGTCGTCGGTTGCGTCCCGGTCTGGAGAAATGGTAAACTGGTGGTGACGTTTAGAGCCCTCAGTCCATAATAGGTACTCACTCACATGTCAGTGCCAGGCCTGAGAAGAAGAGAAGAGAAGAGAAGAGACTAGAGCAGCAGAGCAGTGAGATAATGCGACGACTCGAGGAGATCTTAGAGAAGGATTCAGCCACACTAGTCACCTTGCCAGCTGACTGGCCTGCCTGTCAGTTCCCTCCCCCCCGTGGGCCTCTTGGACGGTCACCTACTCGCCTCATCGGGTAAGGATGTCTTCCCCCCTCCCAGAGGCATGTTAGCAGCAACAGCCCTTTTAACTAAAATTTAGAAGGTTCCATCTTCTGTCAACTCATCAGTCATCTCAGTCGGGAGCCTGGAGCTGGAGCCTGGAAGTAAGAAAAACTGGACACTTGGGGGGGGGGGTGTGAAATGCATTTCAGCTCTCTCTGTAGTTCTGCTGACCAGGCAAACCTCTAGGTCAAGGAAGACATAATATCCACAGGCAGGGCACCAGCGGGTAAACAAGAACAGAGCAAGTCAGTGAGGTCTGTGAGGTCTAAACTCCTGGGCAGGCTAACTAAAACTACTGAAGAATGGGCCTCTCCTGCAGAGAACTAGAAGAGTAATAGATGACATCACAAAACAATGCTTGTGTTCTACATTGCAAGTAGAACTTGTTCAACTTTCAGCTAAAACCATGCTGAAGACTGTAGTAGCTAGCTGCATAGGCGGTCTCACATTGGTGTTAAAAAACACTCTAGTACCATGACAAGAAAATAGAGAAGAGGTCTTCTCTGTTTTCTTGTCATGTACACATATTTTAAAAGCCATTAATGAGACCTCCTATCACTACTACTAGTCTCAGGTTGGATTTAATTAAAAGAGTTTATTTTTTATTTCAGACACCTAGGTTGGTGCGGGGGGGGGGTTGTTCAGTTCTGCATAATGTAATGTTTGAGCTTTACAGTGAAATAAATAGCATTTTTAAATGCAATTCGGTTCTTGTGTATGTGGCCATCACCCAATATAATAAAATTATGTGTCCCTGGTGGCTAGCAGTTCCATCCCCCCATCCGATCCCTCATTCGATATAATAAAAACAATTCCTGGTGGCTAATAGTCCCTCTCCCCCACCTGATCACCCACCTGATATAAAAGAATGTCCCCAATTCAGAGATTAGCCCCCCTGCCCCCCATCTGGATCCCTTTATTGTCAAGAAAACATTTCTCTTCTGGTCTCGTGATCTGTCCTCTTCCCCGATCGCCGCCCCCATGAGAACACTAACAACATCTCCCTGGTGGCTTAGTGGTTCTCCACCCCATCTCCGATCTACTGGTTGTATGAGGCTGAACTGTGCATGGTGATCAAGTGGCCCCCACCCTGACAGGTAGTGCCCCAACACCCCCCCATCCCGGAACCAGGCCCTCATCTCTCCACCATGGGTGGCTGTCGACTGAGCTCTCAATGAGTGTGTAGTGTACACGGTACACACTCATCAAATGACAGCTCACTCTGAGCTGTCAATCAGTGTCAGTGAGTGCATACTGCACACCGTATGTGCTTACTGAGAGCTCAGTTGGTGGCCAGCCATGTTGGTGAGAGGAGGGTTGTGCTGGTTTCTGGCTCAGACTAGGGATGGGGGGAGTGGGGTGGGGTGGTGTGGTTCTGCCTGTCAGGCTGGGTGGGGGGGTCCACAAGACCACCAGGGATAGTTCAGTCTCATACAATCACTGTATCGGGGATGGGGACCACAAGCTACCAGGGAGATGTCATTAGTGTTCTCATGGGGATGGCGATTGGGGAAGGACCATCTCTTCTGTCTTCGAATCAGATACAATTGTCCGCTAGTGTACTGGTGGCAAATATAATAGTATCAAGGGTAGAGTGCTGTTAAGACAGCAGTTCCCAGTTTTCTGAATGTATCTCTGTGCCTGACAATATTTCCCTACATTTTGAGTGCTTGTATCTAACATTTCAGTGACAAAATGTAAGAGGTATACATGGCCTGCCCTGCAGGTTGTGTGTCTTATAACCACCATCACCATAGCCGCTCAATCTCTCCTCCAAACCTCTCAGCTCTGTACTTTCCCTGGGCATCACTGCAGACCAGACTCTGAAATGACCCTCCACAGATCCATACTGTAGCTGCCATTACTTAAAGGTGTAGGGGGTCCCCACATACCTCTCAACTGTCCCTGATTTTCAGGGACGTCCTGATTTTGCCTCAAAATTGTACTCTGTCCCTCCTAAAAATTGTCTTTCCGTGACCAAACTGTGGGGGTTATAAGCATAAAATAATGTCAAACATTAAAGTTACAGACTTGTTCTTCCTTGGATAATGCATGTTACACCAAGCCCTTTATTCTACCAGCTTCCTGAAGGGATATCTCCAATTTTGAAGAAGTGTCCCTGATTTTGGTCCTTAGTCTCTGATTTTTTTAAGCCTTGTCCCTGATTTATGAGGCAGGAGGTTGAGAGGTATGGGTCCCCAACCCTTCTAAATGGACCATGCCAGCAACACCATCCATACCTGTCTAGTGTACTTACCTGGTCAACAAAAGCTAAATAAATAAATAAATATGTAATCTGAAGAGTAAAAATAGGCATTCCTGCCTTTCTTGGTGTGCATTGTTCATTCTATTTAGAAAAAGAGGTTGTACAGCATCATACATGTGTACTGTATCCTTTGGTGCTGATGAAAGGAAAATGTTTTAAAAAAATGGTATTGTTGGGGCAGAACATGTTTCAATCAATACTTTAACAGATGAAGATGTCATGCAGTTTCCTGTTTCCCAAACCCCTTGGGTTGTGGTGATCAAAGGTTACCATTATAATTGTGGCCTAGTAGTGCCATCATCTGCAGGCTAGAGCAGACCTGGGTTTGAATCCCACAGCCCCCACTTGCATACTGTGTGACCCTGAGCAAGTCCTTAACTTCCCTGTGCTTCCAGGCTGCATCTGTAAACAAGCTTTCAGCTTAGTGTGTCTCACCTGGTTAAACAATTGGGGAAAAAAAAAGAGCAATTTGTTATCAACTTGTCTTGTGGCTAGGCAACAGCCAGTTGTCCACAACCATTGGAGCTTCTGCAGACTGTAATGCCAGCCAGAGTCTACACTCCCCGATCCACACCCCTGATTCCATGGGGAAAAACAATTCCCCTGAAATTAGGGGTGCACGAAACAAAAGTGTTTTTTTCTTCAGGAACTGCCCCAAAACTCACCACATTGCTTCTGGGGGCCTAGGGGCCCCAGACCCCCCAGCTGCAGCCTTTATGTAGAAATATTTTGAAGATCACAGTATATTACAAAAACTGCATATGGGGAGGGTGGTGGATGGCACTGTTGGATAGCCAGTTGTCAACAACCATTGGAGGTTCTGCAGACTGTAATGCCAAAAAGAGTCTTCCACACCCCTGATTCCATGGGGGAAAAAAATCCCCTCAAATTAGGGATGAGGAACATGTAACAAAAGTGTGTGTTTTCCTCAAGAAAAGCCCCAAAACTCACCACAGAGCATGTACACCCCCTAGAGCTTCTGGGGGCCTGGTGGCCCCCTGACCCCTGGCTTTTGTTTGTCCCATTTCAAAAATGTCATATCTAAACATCACCCAAAAAACAATTCTAGCTATGCCCCTGCCACAAACTGCACTGTTCAGAAACACAAGCAGCTGCTGCTCTTCAGAGTTTGGGACTAGAAGAACAAAGGATATCTATCCACATAAAACCAGTTCCCTCCGCAGCTCCCCGTGCACTCAGCATTCCTTACCTCCTACTTCATGATCCTGTTTCAGTCTCCAACCCCACAAACTGCACTGTTCAGAAACACAAGCAGCTGCTGCTCTTCAGAGTCTGGGACTAGAAGAACAAAGGATATCTGTCCACAGAAAACCAGTTCGCTCTGTAGCGCCACGTGTGCTCAGCATTCCTTACCTCCAACTTCATGATCCTCTGTTTCAGTCTCCAACACCACAAACTGCACTGTTCAGAAACACAAGCAGCTGCTGCTCTTCAGAGTTTGGGACTAGAAGAACAAAGGATATCTATCCACAGAAAACCAGTTCCCTCTGCAGCTCCCCGTGTGCTCAACATTCCTTACCTCCAACTTCATGATCCTCTGTTTCAGTCTCCAACACCACAAACTGCACTGTTCAGAAACACAAGCAGCTGCTGCTCTTCAGAGTTTGGGACTAGAAGAAGTAAGCAATAGCCCACTACAGGGTATGGGGTTATTGCAGATCAATCAACACCCCAGGTGCGTTGTGAGGCATGAGGCCACAGGCCAAGTATCCTCACAGCACCTGGGATGTTGATTAATCCTCAATAACCTTGTACCCTGGATTGGGTTATTGTGCTTATAACATGGGTTACATTTATGGAAAGTGGGTTAAAATATGTCAGTATGGCTCAGATGGCAGCATATCTGCCTCTGGACCAGAAACTCGTGGGTTCTCATCCCACATCAGGATTGAATTTGTACCTACAATGCTGGCACCTGAGTCAGTATTAGGGAGGTGCTGTGCTGTTGGGGTGTGCAGCCCTTCGGATAAGACATTAAACTGAGGTCCCTTCTACTTATCCTGGTGCTGTCCTTGTGGGTGTTCAGGTGGAAGTAAAAGAATCCAGGACTTCGGAAAGAGTTGGGGACATTCCCGGTGTCTTGGCCAGTATTCCCCTTTCCATAAAACTGGTTCATGCAGTTGTTCAGGCACTGTGTGGGTGTTGATGTGTGATATGGCTACCGCTACACATTCAGTCTCTTCACTACCAGTCCAGCATTGCTTGTAAAGTGGTTTGGGATACACTGTTTATGAAACGCACTATATAAATGCTGATTTTTCTTCTTAAACAACAAAAAGTATCCAGAACGTTGTTTTTTGTTGCTGTTTAAATAGCAAGAAAGGTAGTATGTCCTGCCACCTTGAAAAATAATCCCGAACAAATAATGCACACTGCATTGCTGTTATGCACATAGAAATGTCACACATACACTACTGGGATGATTTGCGACATTTCCTGTGCATAACACTGAGATGAAGTGTGTCATTTCCTATGCATAACACTGTCTCCTACCTGACTTATTTATTTGAATTCTTGGATTGAACACTTTTGAGCTGAAAGCTCTTTAAATCGATGCCATATCAGAGGATTACACAAACAGATACAATTTGGTTGTCAGCAGGCGATAAGCACTTATAAAAGTTACAGTGTAATGGAGTTTATACAAGACAAATTACGGCTGACATTAGTGATGGAGACACTGAAATGACACATTGGAGTGGCATTCTACAATGTATGCCAGAACATGATGCATAAACAAAATTAGGCAGACAATTGGAGACAGAACCAAAAAACAAGAATAGTGAGAATTAGCCTGTGAGACCTAGTCAAAAGGCGGGTGGAGGGTGAGAAGGGAGGGGATAAAGGAGGTGAGAGAGTAAGAGCCAGAATGGGGCAGGAGTGAGAAGAGGGAGAAGGAGAGGTGAGGAAGAAGCACATTAGGGTCAACAGTGGAAAGAGTCGGACAGTTTTTTTCTTGTTAAATCATAAAGTCACAGAACTTGACAGCAGAATAGGACCCCATGTCTGCCCCTTCCCCCCTTTCTAAGCTATCCACCTCCCTTCCTGAGTACCCACCCCGCTCCCCAGTAATCCTTTATGCCTGTCCCAAGCCCTCTTGAACCACTTCACTGTCTCCACCCCACAACCTCATCCAGCGTCAAGGCATCCACCACCCTCTCTGTAAAGAACTGCCCTCTCATGTTCCCTCTGAAGTGCCCCTTCCCCCGCAGTCTCAGGTCATGCCCCCTTGTCATGGTGGCCTTTATTTATTGAAAAGTTTCACCAGGAGGGCACGCTGAACAACAAGTTGCTCATCTCACGGTGCAACCTGGGGAAGGGGGAACATGAGGATAACTACAGAGATTGATACAATATAACAAAATACACATTTGGTTAACATGCAGCTATAAAATACATAGATTGTATAAATACACAATGACTAGGGGGAGGGGAGCAAGGGAGCAGCTAGGAAACAGTGCAATAATGGTATACAACAGTTTGGGGGAAGGCGGACTGGAATCAGCATCAACAGTACAATAATCAACAATGCAGCAGAAGTGCAGAATAAGGTACAAGTACAGTGGTGGTTAGGGGCTGTCGGTATAATATAGAGCAGTGGAGGAGGAGGAGGACTAGAGGAGGGGTGAAAGTGGGGGAGGAGGGGTATACTAAGGTTGGCCCCCTTCAGGATGCTGAGAAGGCAAAGATAGAGTAGATGGAGAGGAGGAATAGGAGGTGAGAGACAAGCCATGATCTAACCCCTTCAGGATGCTGAGAAGGCAAAGATAGAGTAGATGGAGAGGAGGAATAGGAGGTGAGAGACAAGCCATGATCTAACCCCTTCAGGATGCTGAGAACTCTGCCAGGGGGTGGAGCAAGGTAAAGGTAAAGCAGGGATAAGATAATTGGTAAGGAGGACTGGAAGGAGGCAGGAAGAAAGGGTAGGTAGGGAGAAAATTTGAGGATGAGAGAAATGGGTTGAGTAAACTAAAGTAGACATTAAAGGAGGGAGTTTAAGGTGGATTAAAGCAGGAACAACTGGAGGAGAGGTAGTTGTGAAGGGCAGAACTGAGGGGGGAGGAGGAGGAGGAGGAGGAGGAGGAGGAGGAGGAGTGGCGTATGTGAGAGGGGATGAGACAGTTCCAGGCTTTAGGGAACCTATAGGAAAAGCCAGAGTGTCTAATGAGTTTGGAGTGGCGGGGGATAGCCAGAATAAGTGTCAGAAAATTTGAGGGAGTGTGGGGGTAAGTGTGGAATTGAGAGAGATGTGGTGATTGTAAGTATGGAGTTCATCCAGCCCATATTTGGAGGTGAGTTTGGTGCAATGGGAGAGGTGCTTGTTAGCAAGTGAGGGAAACGATAGAGATCACAATGATGAGACTGTGAGGGAGTGGCGAGTGAAGCAACAGGAGTAGTTAAAAAGTGTGTCCAATCTGACCAGGGAGGACTTGGGAGCGGTAACATAGACTATGTAATAGTAGTCAAAGATGGGGAGAATTATCTTCTGGACAAGTTCATGCATGGCCATAGAAGGTATGCAACTACAGTTCTTATACAAGGCACCAAGCCTGGGGCATAGTTATTTCAGGATGTCGTGAACATGCCCAGAGAAGTTGAGGTGTTGGTCCAGCCAAACCCCAAAGTATCTGAATGAGGTGGTGTCCTCTAAGATAGTCCTGTCCAGGGTGTGGGAAGAGCACAGGTCCAGGAACCTTGAAAGTCTCTGCCTGGTGCCAAAGGTCATGGAAACAGTCTTTCTGGCATTTAGGAAGAGGTGATGGGAGGAAAGCCAAAGCTGAATCTGGTGAAAATCATGCTGCAGAGTGGATTTAACATCAGCTGGATTTTTCCAGAGGTGTACGACCATATCATCAGCATACACATGGATGGAGGAAGAGGGGGAGCAGACTGATAGCAGGTCATTTAGAAATTATGGGAAAAAAAATGGGACCAAGCACCGAGCCCTGTGGGACTCCTGTGGTGATAGGGAGTGGAGGGGATATGGAATCTTGAACCTTGACAGACTGAGTTCTGCCTGTGAGGTAGGCCCTGAACCAGGAGGAGGTGGATGCAGACAAGCCAGCTGACATGAGGGAGTCAAGAAAGAGTGTGTGGAAGACAGTGTCGAAAGCCTCGGCAAGGTCAACAAAGATGGCTGAGGTGAGGAGGCCACTGTCTGTGCCGGTGAGGATGAAGTCAGCCTGAGTAGGGAGGTGTCAGTGGAGTAATTTTTTGGAAAAACAGACTGGAACGGGGTGAAAGGAGGAAGTATTTAGGAAGAAGGTGAGTTGAGAAAGGACCAGGTGTTCTTGGAGCTTAGCAAGGGTGGGGAGGAGAGAGACAGGATGAAAATTACCAGAAGTGTGGTCACCACTCTTGGGTAGGGGGAAGACCTCCAGGATGGTGTCTTCCTCGGCGGCCGATGCAGACGCTCATGTCCTCCTTGCCGCTGAATGCAGCTCCCAGAAAAGCCTCTTCTGCTTGCTGCAGTCCAGTAGGAATCACACTGCAAGTGGGTACGGCTAGTGGGAGCAGTCACAGCTGGCATTAGCTACTAGATGTTGCCTAGACCTTGCCTATGATGTGTAATTTATGCCTCCCCCCACCCCAACACACACAACATTCACAGACAGAGACACAAGCAATTGTGTCTATTTATTTATTTTTATTTTATTTATTTATCAAGTCTTGGATTACAAATACCTTTGAGCCAAGGCTCTTTTACAAAGGTTCCACGTCAGAGAAATACAAATTATGGGGAACATCAAGACAGACATTACAACAATGTAGACATTGCAAAAAGATTACAGATTAATACAATTCATGGGTAACATTGTAAGCAAGGCAGCCAGCGGCATTTGTCAGAGAAAACAGACAAGAGATAAGAAGTGCCAGAGTCATAGGGAGAGGGAAGGGGGGGAGAAGTAATGTAGGTAGGGTGGGGAGAGGGTGAAAAGTGCAGCACTGGGTATACCAAGATGTGAGGGTAGAATCCAGTTGGGGGGGGGACCATTAGAGCAGGCAGGGAAGTGGAGAAACAAGGTTAAGCTGGGCAGTCACAGGAGCTGTTGGTAGTGAGATAGTCCCAGAGCCTAGTTTTAAACATACCAGTTGTTGGGGCAGAGGAGATGATGGGGCTGAGGCCATTGAACCACAGTGGCACTTGATAAGCAAAAGAGCATTGTCCTTGTGAAGTGTGACAGTGGGGGACTTTCAGTAGCTGTAGCGTGGATCTCTGAAGGCACCGTTTGTTGGTTCGGTGTTGTAACAGAGTTGAGACCTCAGAAGGTGCAAGACCAAGGTAGATTTTTTTCGCCATGGAGCAGGTGAGAAACTTTATGCGGTTTGATAGTTGGAGCCAGCCAATCTGGGTGTACAGGTCACGTGTGGGTGAGACGGTGAGCACCAGTGATGAGCCAACATGCCTTATTTAAGGCAGCTGAGAGGCATCTAAGGGTTGTGGTTGTGGCCGAGCCATAAATGATGAGACCATAGTCTATTACAGAGATCACAGAGCTCAGGACTGCAACCTTCAAAGCTTCTAGCATGAGGTGTTGTCTGTGTTTGTAGAGAAGACCAAGCCGTGTATTAGCAGCTCTAGCTACATTATCTACACGAGGTCCATAGGAGAGATTAGGGTCAAGCTGTATCCATAAGTATTTGAAGGACCCCACCTGATCTAGAGTGTTCCCCTGGGTGGTGGAGATAGCCAAGTGGTGTAGCTTGTGTGGGTTATGAGAGCTGCAGAAGAGCATAGATTTGGTTTTCTTGTCATTGAGGACCAGTTTATGATTAAGAAACCATGTCTCTACAGAACTGAAACCAAGTTGAAGGTTGTGTTGAAGAGTTGCAGGATCTTTGTGAGTGAAGAAAACAACAGCATCATCGGCATATAGTATGATCTGCTCAGAGCAGTGGTAAGAGAGGGAGTTTAAGAAAAGGCTAAAAAGGAGAGGGCCCAGTATGGATCCCTGTGGGACACCCGAGTGAACAGGCAGGGTGTCAGAAAGAGCGTCAGCAATTTTTAATCTCTGCGACTGGTTTTCTAAGTCACTTTTAAACCAGAGAGAAGAGTCATGTGATAGCCCGACATTCAGTAGTTGGTCAATTGGTAGTCCATGGTGTACTGTATCGAAGGCCTTGGAGAGGTCGATGAAAACGGCCCCTGTGAGAAGGCCGTAGTCAAGGGATTTGTGCAAAGCTCCAGTGAACTCAAAAAGGGCTGTGGTGGTGCTGTGACCCTTTCTGGAAACCGTGTTGTTGTGGACAAGGTATATTGTATTTATCCAAGTGGTCGGTAAGTTGATCAGCCACGATGCGCTCGAGTGTCTTAGAGAGTGGAGGCAGTATGGAGATTGGGCGATAATTTGAGTGATTCATCTTATCCCCACTTTTATGGACAGGTGCCACGGTGGCTATTTTCCATAAGTCCAGGAATTTTCCACAGCTGAGAGAGAGGTTTAGGATTTTTGTTAATGGATGAATTACCTCATCGAGGGTGCGCAACAGAAGCTTAAGGTCCAAGGTGTCGCTACTAGATCTAGATTTAGAGATAGCTGCAGTAGTATAGCGGCGAGCTTCATTCAGCCTTACCTCCCTGAAGTAGAAGAGGAGATGGTTAGACTGTGGGGTTGAGGTATTTGGGGAGTAGGCCCTGTTTTCGAAAAAGTCATGGGGTAGGACAGCACTAAGGTCTGAAAAAGCTGTGTTAAAGATGTTTCTTGCATGTTCCAGTACCTGAGAGATACAGACAGAAGGAATTGTGTTTTAAAAGTCCACCCCCACCCAACCACACACACACACAGGCACAGGAAACTGTCCACCTCTTGTTGTTACCATGACTTTTTGTCTGTCACTGTCTCTCTCAGCATTAGCCCTTTGTTTGCACCTTTGGAGACAAGTCACATCCAAAACTCAGTTATGCTCTTAGGACATCATCCACAGCACTGGCCCAACTGCATGGCTCACTTGTTCAGTCTTTCTCCCCCCCAACCACATTCTCGTGCAGTCAGTCTTTTCAGAACTGTGATACCTGCATGATCACTGGCTCCAAAGTCAAGAGGTGGAGAGACAGAAAGAGAGAGAGAGAGAGTGTGTATCGCAATTCTGCACTTCCTCTCCCAATCTTGATGACACTCAGCAACACTAGGAAGTATAAATGCACATACATTCTCTCACCTTGCCATTCAGTGCTTCTGTCCTGCTCACAGACACAGACAGATGGGGGGGGGGGAACAGTTGCATGTTGCAAAGGAATTCTCTTTTGGACGACCATCTCACCGGGGTAGAAGAACAATGGGGAATAATAAAAACTGCCATCACAGAGGTAACAAGCCTTTGTGTGAAGCAAATAAACAAAAATGAAACGATGTAAGAAACCACTATGGTTCTCAAAGGAAGTGGCAGTGAAGGTTCAAGAGAAAAAGAAAGCATTCAGGAAGTACAAGGAATCACAGAAGGAGCAGGACAGAGAACTGTATCAGTTAAAGCAAAAGGAAGCTGGGAAGGCAGTCAGAACAGCAAAGGCCCAAACCGAGGAAAAGATAGCCAACTCAGTTAAGAAAGGATAAAACCTTTATAGATACATCAGGGAGCGAAGGAAGACCAAGGAGGGATAGTGAGGCTTAATAAAGGGAGGGAGGGAGGGTGGCAGAGGGTGACTGTGAAAGGCAGAGATACTAAACAAATATTTTGCTCAGTATTTACAAAGGAAGAGGGGAGGTACCTAAAACAAGCAGCAGAAACACTCTGGATACAGAAGTTGATACCAGCCCATTTACAGAAGAAAGGGTTCTGAAAGAACTCTTAAAACTGAAGGTGGACAAAGCAATGGGGCCTGATGGATTCATCCCAGAATTCTAAAAGAACTAAGGGTAGAACTAGTGACACCACTGACTACCCTCTTTAACAAATCATGGGAGGATGGGGTGGTACCTGAGGACTGGAGGAGGGCAGATGTGATTCCCCTTCACAAAAGTGGGAGCAAGGCAGAAGCAGGAAACTACAGACCTGTTAGTTTAACCTCAGTGGTAGGGAAAATGATGGAATCACTTCTGAAGGAAAGAATTGTCGAGTATCTAGAGGCCAGCGGGGCACAGGACCCAAGGCAGCATGGATTCACAGCGGAAGGTCATGACAGACAAATCTGATAGATTTCTTTGACTGGGTGACCAAAGTAGTAGATCAGGAAGGGGCTGTGGACATGGCCTACCTAGACTTTAGCAAGGCATTTGACACAGTCCCACACAAAAGATTAATATACAAGTTAGCCAGCCTGGGAGTGGGTCCCAAGATGACAGCCTGGGTAAAAAATTGGCTGGAGAATAGGACACAGACAGTAATAGTAAATGGAGTCCACTCTGAAGAAAGGGGATACTAGTGGTGCAGCAGGGTTCAGTATGAGACCGGTCCTCTTCAATGTCTTTATAAGCAACATTGCAGAGGGACTGGAAGAAAAGTATGTCTCTTTGCAGATGACACAAAGATCTGCAACAGAGTTGATGCACAAGGTGGGGTGAAAAGGATGAGAAGGATTTGGCAAGGTTAGAGGAATGGTCAAATGTATGGCAGCTTAGATTCGATGCTAAGAAGTGCAAGGTAATGCACCTGGGAAACAAAAACCCAGGGGAAGAGTACACAATGGGGGGTGAGATACTAACAACAACAAAAATGGAAAGGGACCTGAGGGTAGTCATATCAGATGACCTAAAGGTGGGCAAGCAATGTGAGAGGGCAGCAAGGAGGGCTGGGGGATACTGGGATGCATAGGGAGAGGCATCACCAGTAGAAAACAGGAAGTTATTATCTCCATGTACAGACAGCTGGTCAGACCCCATCTGGAGTACTGCGTGCAGTTCTGGAGACCCAATCTCCGCAAAGACATAGACAGGATGGAAGCTGTCCAGAGGAGGGCAACTAAAATGGTGCAGGGTCTGCACAGGAAGACATATGAAAAGAGACTTAAGGAGCTTAATATGTATAGCCTCGAGGAAAGAAGGGAGAGGGGGGACATGATAGAAACTTTCAAGTACCTCAAGGGAATCAACAAAGTCCAAGAGGGTAGCATCTTTCAAAAAAAGAGGTGTGCAAGAACAAGGGGACACAATTTGAAGATGGGGGGGCGGCTCAGAGGTAATTTAAGGAAGTATTTTTTCACAGAGAGGGTTGTGGATGCATGGAACGGCCTTCCAGAAGAGGTTGTGGAGTCAAAAACAGTGGTGGAATTCAAGCATGCATGGGACAGTCAAAATGCAATTCTAGGGGGTGGGAGTAGGAAGAAGTAGGCTGCTGGTTAACTAGGATCTGCAGCTTATCCATTAGGTAGGGAAATGGGCAGACTGGGTGGGCCAAGCGGTCCTTATCTACCATCAAATTCTATGTTTCTATGTCACTCTCTCTCATAATGTCCTGCCATGTCTTCATCTGCACTCTGTTACACTGTTGATGTGCAGCTGTTGCCTGTTGTCAGTATTTCTCTCTATCAGCACTTTGTTGTCGGTGTCCCTGCAATCCTTTCTTGCTCTCTCTCTTTCTCTGTCGTCGGGGGGGGGCACACCTAAGCAGCGGAGCTAAAGTAGGATGAGGGCACAGTTCTATAATAGCCACCAATGGGTTGAGGGGGGCCCTGCCAAGGAATGACCATTATATAGACTGCCACTTTTCCTAGATCTTGCGCTGTACCTCGTCTCTGTGCCCACTGCAACGCCTCACCACTGCTACTCTAATCTGGGCTCCTATTGACTGATGGGGTGGAAAGGACAAAACAGAAACCTGATGACAGACAGAGAGACAGACAGAGACAGAGAGAGAGGGAGGAGAGAGGAGACACTGTGATTTGTATAGCACAGTGGTTTAAGGCTCGGAGTTGCAGATCTGGAGACCTGGGTTTGAATCCTACAGCTGCCTAGGTGCATACTCTGTGATCCTGAGCAAGTCACTTAACTTCCTTGTGCTCCCAGGTCGCATCTGGAAACAAGCTTTGGCTTAGTGTGCTATTCCTGGTTAAACAATGTTCCCTTTCCGTGTTTGAACTTCCTATTCATGTGCAGTCGCAGCTTGCTCTCTCTCACTCGTGCACCTTGACATCAACCCCACCACACCCAGCGATGTGCTCTCTCTCTCTCAGCACCACCTGTGCCTCTTTGTACTGTCGGGGTTGGGGTTCTCTCTTGCTCACTCCCACACCTTGCCAACAACATCACCACCACACCGCAGGATGTACTGTCTTTCTCTGACTCTCAGCACTGCATGTGCCTCTTTGTACTGTTGGGGGTCTCTCTTGCTCACTCCCACACCTTGCCAACACCACCACCACCACACCGCAGGATGTACTGTCTTTCTCTGACTCTCAGCACCACCTGTGTCTCTTTGTACTGTCGGGGTTGGGGGTCTCTCTTGCTCACTCCCACACCTTGCCAACACCACCACCATCACACCGCAGGATGTGCTGTCTTTCTCCGACTCTCAGCACTGCATATGCCTGCTCACACTGCTGGGGGGGGGCAAGAAGGACACTGAAGCAGCGGGTGAACAGTAGGAGGGGGTCTGTTTGTGTCTGTTGCATGGCTGCCTGTCTCCCACTTTGCCATGTTTCAAAGGCTGCCATTCAAACTGAGTTGCTAGACAGGACAAACAAGTTCAGAAGGCACTTTACTGAGCCACTCCAAGAACCCATGCATTCACAGGGCTGCTTAATGCATGGCTATGCAGGGACTCTGCACCATTGGCCATTGATGTTCCTCATAACCCATGTAATAACAAAGATTATGATCTGGTGATCGTAAATACACGAATCTGATTGGCTGAGAGCTCTTTGAAGCCGTGATGATATCTAGCTACATCATCACGGCTTCAAAAAGCTTCCGGCCACCAGCCTCCTCACCCACAACAAAGCTATCCGAGGGCGAGTGGCAGCTATAGAACCCACTAAAACTGCAGTCAGTATGAGCAGCTCCTCACTCGCTTTCACGCAGTAGGAGTGTCAGCAACCGGGAAGAATTTTTATTTTTTTTAAACAAAACATCCGCCAGCCGAAACAACACAACGGGTGACCACCAACTGCAGCATTCACAAAAGCACTCGCTCCCAACAGAGAAATATTGTAACGCCACCACGCAGCTCATTAACGGCAGCTCGCGAGGAGAAAACATTCCCAATATCACAATGGCCCTCCCAATTACAAAAAACTTGTTTATTAACCTCACCTTCTCCCTTAAAAATGAAGCATCACAGTTTTCCTTTGCTCCAGGCTTGCAATAATCGCAACATCGTTTGGGGGGTTGGGGGGGGCAGATCACAGACCACAACGATCGGTGTCCCTGTCAACATATTGGCACTTGCAGCTGCACTCCAACATGAATTCCTCTTGCAACAGTGCCACCTGCTGCCCAAAGCCCTCCAGGAACTTTTTTTTTTAAAGATGTTCCTCCAACACTTTAAAAAGGGCATTAAAACATTTTAAAAGTTTCTTTTTAATTATTTTTCCCTAACAAAACTGATAAACCAGTTCATAACAGCAATAAGGCACTTCAGGGTGTGGTATATCAAGGGCACTTAACCTATTTGATTGTACGTCAGTCTCAGGACCTCATTGTGAAAGTATGTATGTCTCAGGACCTCCTTGTGAATGAGCTTGCTCAACGGAGTTTTCCTGCAATAAACTTGAATGTTAACTTGAATATCGTCACTTCTCGGGTGGTTGGACGCACTCGGCCTGCGGCCTCGTGCCCAACCACCCGAGGTGTGATGATATTCCATGATATACCACACCCTGTCGTGCCTTATTGCTTAAATATCTATCCACATAAAAGCAGTTCCCTCTGCAGCTCCGTGTGCTCAGCATTCCTTACCTCCAGCTTCATGTTTCTCTGTCTCAGTCTCCAACACCACAAACTGCACTGTTCAGAACTAGAAGAACAAAGGATATCTCCACAGAAAACCAGTTCCCTCTGCAGATCCCGGTATGCTCAGCTCTGTGCTCCTGTCTCAAGCAGCTTTCCGAGTCTAACATTCACTTCCTGTTTCCCTCTGTCACTGTCCTTCTCCTCCTCCCCTTCCCAGTACACACTCAAAACAAATCATTAATATTTATAGTGTGCAGCAGCAAGGGAAGGAGTTGCTAAATATTTAAAGTTACATGCTGGCCCATCCAGCTTTGACTTGTGAATGCTAGTAGAAGTTTTTTTATTTTTAGTTAAAGTGTGGTGGCTGCAAGATACATTGAGCCAAACAAAGCTTATTTCCAGGGGTGTCCTCTAGAGTGAAACCAGGAGATGCAAGTCAGCAGTGTCCATCCTTTAAAACCAGCTGATGCATTAAAAAATCGTAGACTATACAACTGCTACACTTAAATCAGATAACATATCACATTGTCCTGTCGTTTACTGTTTCTCTGTATTTACTGGCCTCTAATGGCTGGAGGTGCATGGTGTAGGACATATTTCAGAGTCGGACAGGAAATGACTTCAGACTGAGAGTAGCTACAGCCAAGAGCAGACAGGGAGCTGCAGAGGGAACTGTGGATATTCCTTGTTGTTCTAGTCCAGAGGCTTCCAAGTGCTCCAGAACTGAAGCTACTCACACCTCTGCATGGTTTTTTAAACATTATCAGGAGGTGGTGTGCTGGAGACTGAAACACGGGATCATGAAGTTGGAGGTAATTACTGATTTTAAGGATTACTGTGCCAGTGTGTGTTTAAAAAGGCAAGGCAGAAACTGGGCAACATAGGATCAGTTTGCAATGCTTTTCAAATCACAATAATTGAATTTGTACAGAAACAGACAGTGTTATTGCAAGGCTGGCTGACAAACTGCTTTCTTTATTTTGCACCAGGGATAACCTATAGACAGCAAACAAGGGAGCTGCAGAGGGACCTTGTTTTCTCTGGACATGGTACCCATTGTTCTCCTGAATCCTAAGGATCCCTAGTGATTCTGAACAGTGCCGTTTCCAGTTGTCAGGAGGTGCTGGAGATGAGAACTGTTTACTTGGGCAATTGAGAAACTGTGCAGAGTAGGGTTATTTTGTACATGCAAACAGGCAGTGTTATTTCAAGGCTTTTTGTTCTTTGCCAAACTGTTTTATTTATTTATTTATTTATTTTATGCTTTCTTTGGTCTCAAGATTCTGACTACATTTGCCATTACCCTCACTAGCCTCCACCTAAAAAAGGTAACCTTTACACAGCATGTCTAGGGGTATCACTGGGGTTACAGTCACCTGGGAGGGGTCCAGGGTCCTACATCAAGAAACAAAGTCCATTTACTTGACCTCTCGAGCATTGTGGTGACCTCCCAGCATCCACTGACACATGGCCATGGCATGGTTGGTTAAGCAGTGGATTTAAGGGGGCTAGCATAAACTGGAAACAAATGGAATATCCAAACAGAAATTTTGTTTTAAAAACACACAGGACCCTTTTTTTCTTGATCTAAAATTATCTTATTCATTTTCCAGCTGGCACAGTTCATTTGTCAGTTACTGTAAGGTGGTATTTTACTGACACTTCTGGGCTGGAAACCACCCTGGAAGGATACGTTATTCACATCTTTCTGGCCTTGAGAGGAAGCACGTTTCCTCCTGGGGTTCCCCAGTTCTGAACCTGAGTGAGAACCTAAACTGACTTTTGGTAGACCATTTTCTTAGGCACTAGCCACTGAGCAAATTTACAGTCTCTCGGCTGGCAGCATTTCAGTGACAATTGATCCTATGAGGGTTTCTCAGGGATCCACTCTGTCCTTCACAGAGCACATCCTTTCTTGATTCTCTTTTACACTTTTCTGTGTTACAATCACAGACTCCAAGCCCATCTGGGCATAACTGAGATGCGTACCAGGCACAGCACATCTTCATTATGGGCAGAATGGCCCACACCACGCATTTTCTGAGGTACCACTCCACTGCTGACTGGAACTGGCATTCTGTCAGGGGTGATCCCTCTTCTTGAGAAGGGTAGGCACTGCTGAATGCCGCTCAGACCCGTACATCAAATGGAAACAAACTTGAAGGGGTACGTTATTTACATCTTTCACATCTTCAAATGGCTTCAGATGGAATTACAGTACCCTTACCGCCTTAATAAAAGTGACCACAGACATTTTCCAGGCTATGGACCAGGGTTCTGCCATTTTTGTTGACCTTACAAAAGCGCTCGACCTGGTGAATCATGGTCTTCTGCTGCATCAGCTACGTATTCTTGGTCTGGACTCCAGTTCTCTGAATTGGGTCAAAAGTTCTCTCCTGCCATTTCCAAACCATCTAATGAGCTGGTTCTGTGTCCAGTCTTAGACCCATAACTCCTGGTGTTCCACAAGGCTCCATTTTGGGTCTGATATTATTCTCACTATTCATTTATGACTTATCTAGCCTCTGTAAGGTAAGGCTAGGGGGATGTTAGGGTGTATTAGTAGGGGTATCACAAGTCAGAAGAGGAAGGTAATAATCCCTCTTTACAAGACACTGGTTAGGCCCCATCTGGAGTACTGCATGCAGTACTGGAGGCCACACGTTCACAAGGACATTAACCAAATTGAGGCAGTCCAGAAAAGGGCAACCAAAATGGTGCAGGAACTGCATCAGAAGACATATGAGAACAGATTAACGGAGCTCAATATGTATACCCTAGAGCAAAGGAGGGAGAGAGGTGATATGATCGAAACATTCAAACACCGTAAGGGCATTAACAAGGTGAAAGAGTCTAACATGTTTAATATAAGAAAAATAGCAGGACAAGAGGACACAGCATGAAATTAGAGGGAGGCCGATTAAGGGGGAATGTGAGGAAATTCTTTTTCACAAAAAGAGTGTTGGATGCATGGAACAGCCTACCTCAGGAAGTGGTGGCTATGAATACAGTGCAGGGTTTCAAACAGGCATTGGATAGACATAAGGGAGCAATACAGATGAGTATGAATAGATAGGCCACTGACAGAGCAAAGGCCGATGGCACATTTATAAGGTAGAAAAAGAAATGGGCAGACTGGATGGGCCTTGCGGTCCTTATCTGCCGTCAACCTCTATGTTTCTGTGGTGGTATGATCTCTCCTTCCTTAGCATCACCTCACTCAGTGAATACCTAGCTTTTGTGGTGGAGCTTTGGTCCACCTCTATCTATTGTTCCTCTCCTGACGTTGATCAGATAGAGATGCTTCCTCTGACTTTGCTTCCCTTGAGGGCTGGCTCAGGTGTAATCAGCTCATTCTGACTACGAAAAAGACTAACAGCATGTTATTCTCCCACCTTCCACGCATGATCTCTCCTCCTCCTATAGCATCACCTTTCTCAATGGTTATTCTCTTGAGTCTGTACATTCCTTTAAATACCTGGACATCACTTTGGACTCCTCTTTCCCCTGTAAAGCTCATGTCTCCAATGTCACAAAATCTCTAAACCAGAAATTAGGCTTCCTCTTTTGTATCTGTCCCTTCCTCTCTGCTGCCTCCTGCCTTAAGATTGCGTCCTCATCCCTACTGCCCCTCTGAGCTATGGTGCTCCTCTGCTGCTCTCAATGAATTCCTCATCCCTGTCTCTCCTCTCCCAGGCTTACCATAGGGTGGGAAGGTTTGCTTTGGGGGTTAACACCTGTTATCATCACTGTGACATCCTCTCCTCACTTGGCTGGTTACCTTATGAATCCAAACTAAGCTATTCCTCTCTGAGTTTCGTGTTCCAGCTTGGCCAATAAATTCACACCTCCCTGCCTCAGTGAGATTATACGACTCGACTCGGGCAAGCTCCTCACACTTGCCTCCCTCCTCCTTCTCATAAAACCTAACCTGCATCTTGCCATCTCCCACAAGTCTTTCTCCTTTGCTTCAGTATCAGAATGGAACTCCCCCCCGCCATCTTGTCTTGCTTCTCTCTCCGTATGTTCCAAGCTACTCTGCATGCCTCTGTCGTAACCTCGGCAGCTTACTCCTGCTTCCACTGATACCACTTCTATTTTTCGCTCTGCCCTTTTCCTCTCTTCTCCGACCAATCCCCTGAACCTGCCCCCCACTATCCTTATTTACTTGCACCACCTGTTTATTTCACCTTCCCCGCCACCCTTTTTTTTTTTTGAAACAGTAATCCTTTCCTTTAGCGTTAGGCCCTCTAGTTTGTAGTCTCAGTATTGCTTTATGCCATGTTATTTTTGATTTTATTGAGTTGTACATAACCTCTCCATGTTTTGCTATATTCATGTATAATATTTATCCCCCTTCTCTTGCTGTGATGACAGTTTTTAACATGATTGCTGCTCTGCTTGTTTTGCACTGTGTCTACTTATTGTAACCTGGAGTCGACCCTGAAAAAGGGACTGTAATTGTCTCAGTGGACTTACCCAGTCACCAAAACGCAGATAAATAAACAAAGATTAAATATCACCTCAGGTCTTTGGCATACACCACACTCTCTGGTGCACTTTCCCTCATAGACAGACCTCTAAACTATTTTTCAAAATAGTTTTTTCTCTTTCTAGAGAGGGGCACCTCCTTTCTGAGGCACTTGTTTGATGGCAGCCACCATGAACAAGCACTTTTCTGATTTAAGCCAGCCTCTACAGAGAAATTTATAAACAGAAGGAGCTAGCACTACACGTCAGGCACTAGCCTCCCACACTCGTGTGCAACAGAATCTCTGCCTTCCAGCAGAGATCACTGACTCCTCCCCTTTTGGAATGCTGGGGCCGACCAGCTGAGCCATTCCTTCAAGAGCATAGAAACTGGCATCACACTAGCGGTTGAGACACACTGTTAAAGGGATATTCACATAACTCCTAAGGGGAGTTACATTTTCTTTGAGCATTACTCCCTTCCCCATACACTTAGCCTCCTTCTGTTAGACACTGCATTTCTTGACCTGGATACAGACCTCCTTCCATCACTAAGTACCATACTGTCCTTTGTTGTCCCTGCACTCTACCTTTCTGAGCTGAGTTAATCCTGCCCTGACTTTATAATCTCTCCTCCCCTTCCCCCACACTGTTTTGTACCTGCTGTTGTTACCTGCATTTCCCTATCCTTCCATCTGGATAGTATTTATTTTATTTAGTTTTTGTTGACCGGGTAAGTACACTAGACAAATTCTGCCTATTTTCAGGCACGACCCGGGGGAGAGGGATACAGATGAATGCCAACTGACCTTGAACCAGATTAAGCTGTTGGTGGTATTATTAGTCAGTGAGGGAAATTTGACCAGGACACCGGGGAAATTCCCCTACTCTTTTCGATAAGTGCCATGGGATCTTTAACATCCACCTGCACTACCACCAATCCAGGCAGATGGGACCTCGGTTTAATGTCTCATCCGAAAGACAGCACCTCAGAAGTGCAGCACCCCTCTCATGCTGCAGTACAGTGTCAGTACTGGGATATTAACCCAAGTGCCAGATGTGG
Source organism: Neoceratodus forsteri (assembly GCA_016271365.2). Classification (NCBI taxonomy): domain Eukaryota; kingdom Metazoa; phylum Chordata; order Ceratodontiformes; family Ceratodontidae; genus Neoceratodus; species Neoceratodus forsteri. The sequence continues at coordinate 42,303,661 of JADMNL010000038.1, forward strand.
GAACTGAACCTACAGCCCTCTGTTCTCCTGGCCTCAGAGGCGAGTGTGCTACCTACTGAGCCACTGACACTGCTAAAGTATTAAGCTTAGATGAAACAGCCCCCGTCAGCAGCACAGGCACACCCTAGTTAGCTGAACAGGTAAGAGGGTCTCTCCTATGACATGAAAGCCTGCTGCTCCCACCTAAACATCAGTTGTTCCTACCTCCACGGGAAGAGCAAGGCACGTCAGATGAGATCCTTGCCAGTTTGTTCTGGATGAGTGTCCCTTCAGGCAGGCGAGGGCCATTTCTGTTAGTGTCAGCAGTTAGTAATGTGTTTTTATTGGCTGTAAGTTTTTCTTCACATTGGTAGCAGAGACTGTCACTCAGTACCAGTCCATGGGGGACATTGCCAGGTACACTCTGCATCTGCAGGCAGAGACATTGCGTTTCCCTGTAGGGCCAAGTCATGTAAGTCATCTCTGTTTTGTTTTTTTTTGTTTGTTTTTTTCATTTTGGCCTGCCACAGGGTGGAGGCCTGGCCATGCACGACCTGCCACAGGGCAGAGGTCTGGCCATGCACGGCCTGCCACAGGGTAGAGGTCTGGCCATGCACGGCCTGCCACAGGGCAGAGGTCTGGCCATGCACGGCCTGCCACAGGGCAGAGGTCGCCACATGCACGGCCTGCCACAGGGCAGAGGTCTGGCCATGCACGGCCTGCCACAGGGCAGAGGTCTGGCCATGCACGGCCTGCCACAGGGCAGAGGTCTGGCCATGCACGGCCTGCCACAGGGCAGAGGTCTGGCCATGCACGGCCTGCCACAGGGCAGAGGTCTGGCCATGCACGGCCTGCCACAGGGCAGAGGCCTGGCCATGCACGGCCTGCCACAGGGCAGAGGCCTGGCCATGTACGGCCTGCCACAGGGCAGAGGCCTGGCCATGTACGGCCTGCCACAGGGCAGAGGCCTGGCCATGCATGGCCTGGCACAGGCAGAGGTCTGGCCATGCACAGCCTGCCACAGGGCAGAGGTCTGTCCATGCATGGCCTTGTTGGAGAGTAGCTTCTTGAGTGGCAGTTGTTTACTTCCACTCTAATAATAGCAGCCAGTGATGCAGTGGGAGGCACCAGGCCTTAAGGTCACAAGGGCCTTGATTGTGGACTACGACTGTGTGGCTGAGATGGGGACATTATAGAAACATAGATGCTGTCAGCAGATAAGGGAGGCTAGGCTCATCCAGTCTTCCCATTTAAGCTGCCTAATGCAGTGTCCAGTGACCCTATCTGGTCACTGGCTTTAGCTTTTTCTTCCTATCTCTATTATTCCTTTGTTTCTTTCCATGCATGTTTGAAGCCTGCCACTGTACGGGCTTCCAGCACCTTCTGGGGCAAGCTATTCCATGCATCCCCCACCCTTTCTGTAAAAAAGAACTTCCAGATATTTCCAGTTATACGTCCGACCCACAATCTCATGCCATGTCCTCTTGTCCTGGCACTACTTTTAATCTGGAATATGTTGTCCCCTTCCACCTTGTTAATGCCCTTGAGGTACTTGAATGTTTCATGTCACCTCTTTCCCTCCTTTGTTTCAGAGTGTACAAATCGAGGTCCTTCACTCTCTCCTCATAAGGCTTGTGATACAGTCCCTTCACCATTTGGGTTGCCCTCCTCTGCACTGTCTATATTTTGTCAATGTCCTTTTGAAGGTGTGGTCTCCAGAATCGTGCACAGTATTCAAGGTGAGGTCTCACCAGGATCTTGTACAGCGGAACTATTACCTCCCTCCCTGCTTCAGCCTGTGATTCCTCTTCCAGTACACTCCAATATCCCACTGCCTTTCTCGTCTGCCTAGTGGCCTTCAAATCATCTGTGATTATGACTACCAAGTCCCTCTCCTCCTTAGTTACTGTCAGCAGGTCCCCCCCAACCTATAACTTGCCCCAGGGTTCCTGCTCCCCACGTGCATGATTTTGTACTTCTTTGTGTTAAACCTTAGCTCTCATTCCCCTGACCATTTCTCCAGCAGTTCCAGGTCTTTCTCATCCTTTCTACCCCCTCTGGAGTATCCACCCTGTTGCAGCTTTTGGTGTCATCCACAAACGAGCAAACTTTTCCCTCCAGCCCATTTGCAATGTCCCTGATAAAGACATTGAAGAGGACTGGCCCCAGAACTGACCCCTGAGGTACCCCACTTTCACCTCCATTTTGTCTGATTGGGTTCCATTCACCACTACCCTCTGTTTTCTGTCCCTTAACCATTTTTCAGTCTTCAACTTTGAATCCCAACCCTAGGCTGCTTAGCTTGTTGACCAGTTTCCTATGTGGGACCGCATCAAAGGCTTCGCTGAAATCGAGGTAGGCAATATCTGCCACCCCCCCTTGGTCTACTGCCTTTGTCACCCAGTCAAAGAGATCTATCAGATTAGTTTAACAGGATCATCTTGCAGAGAACCCATGTTGCCTGGGGTCCACCAGTCCATTGGCTTCCAAGCATTACACTATTGTTTTCTTAAGGAGTGCCTCCCTTATCTTTCCGATTACAGAGGTTAGACTAACTGCCCTGTAGTTCCCTGCTTCTTCTTTACTACTGCTCTTGTGAAAATGGACATTTGCTCTTCTTCAGTCCTCTGGGACCACTCCAGTGTTTAAGGACTCACTGAACAGGGCTGCCAGTTCATTCCTTGGTTCCTGTAGGACCCTGGGATGTATGCCATCTGGACCCATGACTTTTTCTACCTTTAGCTTCGCCAGTTCTTCTAGGACCATCCCCTCTGAGAATGAACTGGTGTTTACCTCCTTATCCTTAGCTCCTTTGAAGTCCAGCTGTGGGCCCTGCCCACCCCCTTCCACAGTGAAGACTGAACAGAAATATTCATTCAGGATCACTGCTGTTTCCCATCTAAGCTTTACTACTCCCCCTTTACCTTCCTTCTCTCACTAATGTACCTGAAAAATGTCTTATTTCCTTTTTTAACTGATGGAGCTATTCTCTCCTCTGTTTGTGCTTTAGCACTCCTCACTGCCTTTCCCACCTCTCTGAGACTTCTGGTACATTTCCTTGTCCTCATCCCTTTGTGTCTAATTAGACTTCCTGAAGGCTAGCCTCCTGGCCCTTACTTTTTTGGCCCCCCCCCGAATCAAAGTGGTTTTCTTCCCCTTTTACTCCTGTCTGTTGACCTAATCATCGTTTTGTTACTTCTGCTATAGCCTTCTTGATGTGCACCTATTTCACCTTGGCGTCCCCGCCTATCGCTCTCTTTTCAAGGTTTCTTTTAGCTGTAGTCCCATACTGGTAAAGTCTGTCTTTCTAAAGTCTAAGACTCTTGCCTTCATATGGGTTGACTGGATCCTTGTGTCCACTTTGAACCACACCATATTGTGGTTGCTGGATCCTAACTGACCTTTCACCCTAAGATCTGCTACCCTGTGAAAAGTTACCTGTTCCAACAAGCGTTTTTAGAATTTTGACATCTTTCTAATTATGGAATTATAATTTATATTTTTATATTAGAATTGCTGTATGGATATATGTTTATTGATATGGTTTTATTGTTTGATATGTGATGGGTTTTTGTACTGCGCTCAGAGTCCCAAGAATTGGCTGTCTTTCTGTCTGTCTATCTGTCTCAATTGGTTAGCACCAGATTCAGGATTGCCCGACCCCTGGTAGGTTGCTGAACCAGTTGCCTAAAGCCAGCCGCCTCAAGGGAGTCCATGAAGTCCTCTGACCTAGCTGAGGCTGCTGCCGGGATGGACCAGTCTACCTCTGGCATGTTAAAGTCTCCCATTAGCAGTATCTCCCCCTTAGCTGCAGTTTCATGCATGTTGGCTAGCAGCTGCTTGTCAATTTCCTCTGCTTGAGCTGGGGGTCTGTAAACAACCCCTGTGCAAATGGCTGTTTCATTGCCTGGCTCAAGGGTAACTCAAACTTCCTCCGTTTGCTCATGACTGTTTTGAATTTCAGTTGACTTTTATGCTTTCTTTGACTTAGAGGGGCCCCCCCCCAACTCTGCCTATCTTTTCTGAACAGGACATAACCAGGTACACTTACGTCCTAGCTGTGGTTGCTGGTGTACCATGTTTTGGTTATCGCCACTATATCCAGATCATCCTCTGTCAATGCAGTCACAGGGTTTTAAATAATTGATTAGCATTTTTTTCCTTGGGACAATACTAACTGTATAAAAAGTATTTATATAGGTTTTCTAGAAGTGTTATGTTTGTTAAACACAGTGAGGCAAGTGCTATGCATTTTCACAATGTTTTAGCACTTTTATGAGCAAAACGCTAATCATTTTTTAGAGTTAAATAAAACCCTGCAGTCATCAGGTCTGATGTCTTGTTCCCCAGACTGCGGACATTTGTGTGCATGACTTTTCATGAAATACAGCATCTTTTTTTTTTTTCCCCTCCTTGTGTTTTGTTCTTTGCTTCATCCTACTTTTCCTGGAGTGTTCTGTGTGGTGCTTCCTTTTTATTACCTTACTAGTTGCTTGTGGTCCAGGTCCCTTTATTAGTGGTGATATCATTATTTCCTGACTGCAGTCTATCCTACCCTGCGGTACCTAAGTATCCGCGCCTGGATTGACATCCTAACATCCTGGTTTTGCTTGATGTATACACTAACCTGTGGGGGTGGGCTGCCTGAAGCTCCCCGCTCCTGACAGCCTCCTCCAGTAGCTAGTTTAAATGCTTGCTCAAAAAGCATGCAAAGGAAGATGCAGGCTGGGTCTTTTTTTTTAAGGCATGCATCATCTCAGGTGGTGCTCCAGTCCCCAAAGTAGCCAAAGTTGTTTCCCCTGCACCAGTTTTTCAACCACTTGTTGAAGGTTTTGATGCACTGGTTTCTTTCCTGTCTCCTTATCCTGACTGGTAGCAGCTCAAAGAAAGTAACAGAGTTTATTACTCCTCCAGGCTGCTACCCAAATCCCTAAAATTCTCCTGAACCTTCTCAATACTTGCTCTTTCTTTAGCTTGGTTGTTTGTTCCCAGATGGACAATGATATCTAGCCCCCCTCCTAGCCACAGTCTTTGTGGTCCTGTGGATCTGCTTCCCCTCCCTCAGAGCTGTGCCTCCTGGGAGACACTTAACCTCCCTTCTAATGCCTGATCCTATATCCATACCCCAGACTACTGCATCCCCACCGGGAGACGCTTCCTTCACCCCTGGAATTCTCTGGCCCCATCCCTTGTGCCCCATCCTGGTGGGTCTGCCCATCACCCCAGGTCACAACCTTGGGTTTCCTTGCAGGACACTCCCTCTTCTTGAGAACATCCTATTTGTTATTTAGTTGTACCAGGTTAGGTGTGTGCCTGAGCTCCACCTTCCTGAACGTCCCTGAGCCCACCATCGCCCATCAAGGCCTCTGTCTGATTATCCACTGTGGCAGTGACTGGTGGTATGGTGGTCCCTGGTTGGGGGCAAAGATCCCTAGTACTCTTGCCACCTGTGCTTGAAGCCTGGCAACCTCCTTTCTCAGCCCAGAGAGGTGCCTGCAAATGAGACAGCACCACAGTTCCCAGAAAGGTCTTCTGAACACCGCTGTCCACACCCCTAGGACTGCACCACTCCTTGTGCCATTCTATGTACTCCTTAAGTATGCTCCCACCCAGTTTGAGATTTTTTTACACTCTCTCTCTCTCTTCCTTCTACAAGATTTCTTTGTCTGTGACCCTGATATGTTTCCGCAGCCCTTGCCCCTTTCTGCTCTGTGCTCCTGGCAAACTTATCCTATCTCAACAGAGTGAAATTGCCAAGACCATGCAGTCTAAAATATAAAATAAAGTATGGGGTGGTGTGTGTAACAAGAAGTTTATACTCACGCGAGGGGTTAGATGCTACATAAACCCCCAGAGTGAAGCTCGAGTGGTTTGTGGAAGCATCTAACTCCGAGGGTGTGTGTGAACTTTGAGTTGACACACACACCACCCCATATATTATTTTATATAATTGCTGGGTCTCCCCTTTTTGGCCACAGCAATTATATAAATCAGTAACTGTTCCTGTGCCGCGGCACTCCACTTTTTGTTCTGTCAAGATTTTTTTTTTGTTTGTTTGTTTTTGGAGGTTTCACTTTTGTTTAAATATTTACTTATGCCTCTATGTGTAGAAAATATCTTTTTATGTTGCTTGCACGCATGTGCAAGAAACATAGTGCCATCATCCGAGTTTTCGGAGGTGTGGCGGCCCTCTTCCAATTCAGTCAGTGTGTTTGCAGGTGCGGCCGCAGTTCTCTAATCGCTGCTGGAGCTGTCTATAACAGCAGTCTAAAATACAATGGTGTACAGTTGAAAGGGGGAGCTACGCTTCAGTGAGCAGCGATAAGATATTGCCTGCTCATGCGCGCTCTCCCTACACACACACACGCATACTGCATACTTGCCCCCCCCACACACTGTATAGCCGACGGGGGGTGCCCAATCCCCGTCGCTCTGCTGCGCTCCCCAAAAACTAAGTTGCACAGCGTACCACGCTGGTGCCACCCCAGGAGTGGCAACACATCAATATAACCGATGGGGGTGCCCAATCCCCGTTGGCTCCGCCTCCCGAGTACGGTGCCATGCTGGGAGCCCACCCCAGCGTGGCAACAGATCTGTCGCCGATGGGGTGCCAGTCCCCGTCGGCTCCATGCTCCCAAACAGCATCCTTGTGCCATGCTGGGAGCCCACCCCAGCATGGCAAATGTCCTGTGCGTCTTCCTGTTTTAAAAAAAAAAAAAAACCTGCAAAACAGAAAGCGGTCCCTCGCTGTTTGGGCCCCCACCCGTGCCCACCCACTCACACCCGCCTCCCCACCCCCACCCCATACCTCCGGACCTCGGCGATGATCTTGGTGGACCAGGAACACGTCTGCACTCTTCAAAGCCGACCGCGAACTGAGGAAATGCGGTAAGCTGTATAATGTAATAAGTAGGGGTTTTCAACTTTGCTGCATATCTCAGGCATTTTTGGAATTTTGCACCAAATTTTCAACATAGGGATTTTGGGACCCCTTCTCATGAATGCTCTCACTGTCATGGCGTTAATGGGCCCGAAGGGTGATTTACGATCACTGCGCAAAATCACCTTTGGCACTGATTAGCAGAACGATACTGCCAGTGTTCATAAGGTGGGCTCTCAAAAAGCCTATGTTGAAAATTTGGTGGAAAAATTCCTAAAAATGACTGTTTGGCGTGTTGCGCGAGTTCCTACGCCGCGTGCGTAAGTCTTCAAATTTTCAATATTTTCACTCCAGATTTTCAACATTGTCATTTTACCACACCTCCTTATGAGCAGTATAGTCATTTTCACATTTGCCTGTAAACGTAGTTTCCGCCCATGTGGTGGCGCACAATGGCGCAGTCGGTGTGTGCTAAATCACTGTATGGGACACATTAAGAAAATCACAGTGACACTGTTCATGAGCAGAGGTCTTAAAATGTCTATGTTGAAAATTTGATGGAAAAATTCCCTAAAATGCCTGTTCCGCGAGCCTGCGTTGCGCGCCTCATGCGCTCGTAAGTTCGCAAATTTTCAGTATTTTTACTCCAGATTTTCAACATTGTCAAATTTACCGCACCTCCTTATGGGCAGTACAGCTGTCATTTTTCACATCTTGCTCCAAAACGTCTCACCATGTAGCGCACATAATGGTGCAGTCGTAAAAGTAAATCACTGTATGGGACACATTAAGAAAATCACAGTGACACTGTTCATGAGCAGAGGTCTTAAAATGGCTATGTTGAAAATTTGGTCACAAACTTCCTAAAAAATGCCTGTTTCACGAGCGTGCGTTGTGCAGTTCCTACGCACGCTCGTAAGTTTGCAAATTTTCAATATTTGCACTCCACTGACTTCCAGATACCTACACAGCACATACAAGCAAGCAACATTCGGCATCGACAAATGCTTGTTTTAGTAACTTACCACCGTGTTTCTTTGGCGGTTGTATTGCCGGTGAGTAGGAAACAGCATGTCAGGAAAGGAGACACTGCAGCGGGCACATGCGCAGAGGGAGGAGAACCGTGCACGTGTTTGCCATTATAAACACTCTGTTATAATGGCAAATTACACCATGGTCTCTCTATAGCAAAAAGGGGAGACCCATTAATTACTGTACATTTATCCACATATGTGATATAATCAGCAGCTCTTTCTTCTTTTGACTTTATTTGCTCTTTAGCTATCATCCCACTCCTGGGCAGAGCCTATATGATCCTTCCAGCTAACTAAGCATCTTATAATGTGTGGAGGCAGGGGTGGCTGGCAGGGCAGAAATCTCCTCATGGAACAGTTAAAGAAAACTCAGCACTCCAAAGCTCTCCCAGCAGCAAGGAAATCCTATCATGTGCGGGCTCATTTTGTCAGCAGTACTAAGAGGCATTTAGACGGTAGTCAAGTCAAGTTACCGTGAGGGAGAGGTGTTCTCCTGCCACTGGTTCATCAACCAGACTTCCTTTTTATCCAAACAAGAGAAGAAACACATGCTGTCACTTACGGGATGGGGGATACATGATGTGAAGAAGGCAGGCTCTCCACTGTAGAAACCCTACTACTGTCTGAGAGACTGATGGCCACAGAAAGGCCTAAGGTCTAGAGAGCTGGGTAAGTTGTATGAATGGGACACTTCAATGATAGTGGGCTGTGATTCCTTGCTGGCAGGTCCCTCTGTGCTTCTGAAGAAGCTGAGTGAGAAGCAGTGTGTTTTCCAGTCTTTCTCAAGGTTACTGGCTGTGTCTCCCAGGTAGGGGAGGGTTGCTGAAATAGCTCCCCTCCTTGCCCCATTTATATATTTACTAACATACTAAAATGCCAGCAGAATAGTCCTGTAAGTCTTTCGCATCTGCTCATTTGGTCAGCCCCCACCCTAGGAGCTGACCTTGCTGCTCCTACCCTCTCGGGCCTCTCCTTCCCAGTCCCGGATATTGTCGCTGCTCTGGACTTTGCTTCCAGAACAATAGAAACATAGAATTTGATGGCAGATAAGGACCGCTTGGCCCACCTAGTCTGCCCATTTCCCTACCTAACTGATAAGCTGCAGATCCTAGTTAACCAACAGCCTACTTCCTCCTACCCCCACTAGAACTGCCTTATGTCTGTCCCATGCATTCTTGAATTCCCCCACTGTTTTTGACTCTACAACCTCCCCAGGAAGGCCATTCCATGTATCTACAACCCTCTCTATGAAGAAATGCTTCCTCACATTACCTCTGAGCCGTCCCCCCTCTATCTTCAAATTGTGCCCCCTTGTTCTTGCACATCTCTTTTTCTGAAAGATGCTACCCTCTTGGACTTTGTTGATTCACTTGAGGTATTTGAAAGTTTCTATCATGTCCCCCCTCTCTCTCCTTTCCTCGAGGCTATACATCTTAAGCTCCTTTAGTCTTTCTTCATATGTCTTCTGGTGCAGATCCTGCGCCATTTTGGTTGCCCTCCTCTGAACAGCCTAAACCCTGTCTATGTCTTTGCGGAGTTGGGGTCTCCAGAATGGTACACAGTACTCCAGATGTGGTCTTACCAACTGTCTGTACAGAGGGCCAACAACTTCCTGTTTTCTACTGGTGATGCCTCTCCCTGTGCATCCCACTATCCCCTCAGCCCTCCTTACTGCCTTCTCACATTGCTGGCCCACCTTTAGGTCATCTGATATGACTACCCCCAGGTCCCTTTCCATTTCTGTTGTTGTCAGTATCTCACCCCCCATTGTGTACTCTTCCCTTGGGTTTTTGTTTCCCAGGTGCATTACTTTGCACTTCTTTGCATTGAATCTAAGCTGCCATACATTTGACCATTCCCCCAACCTTGCCAAGTCCCTTCTCATCCTTTCCACCCTACCTTGTGTATCAACCCTGTTGCAGATCTTTGTGTCATCTGCAAATATACATACTTTCCCTTCCAGTCCCCCTACAATGTCACTTATAAAGACATTAAAAAGGTCTGAACCCAGTACTGAACCCTGCGGTACCCCACTAGTAACCCCCTTTCTTTACTGTGGACTCCATTTACTGTTACCCTCTGTGTCCTGTTGTCCAGCCAGTGTTTTACCCAGGCTACCACCCTGGGACCCACTCCCAGGCTGGCTAATTTGTTTATTAATCGTTTGTGCAGGACTGTGTCAAATGCCTTGCTAAAGTCTAGGTAGGCCATGTCCACAGCCCCTCCCTGGTCTACTGCTTTGTTCACCCAGTCAAAGAAATCAATTAGATTTGTCTGACATGACCTTCCTGCTGTGAATCCATGCTGCCTTGGGTCCTGTGCCCCACTGGACTCTAGGTACTCAACAGTTCTTTCCTTTCAGAAGTGATTCCATCATTTTCCATACCACTGAGGGCAAACTGACAGGTCTGTAGTTTCCTGCTTCTGTCTTGTTCCCACTTTTGTGAAGGGGAATCACATCTGCCCTCCTCCAGTCCTCAGGTACCACACCATCCTCCCATGATTTATTAAAAAGGGTTTTCAGTGGTGTTACTAGTTCTTCCCTTAGTTCTTTTAGAATTCTGGGGTGAATCCCATCAGGCCCCATTGCCTTTTCCACCTTCAGTTTTAAGAGTTCTTTCAGAACCCTTTCTTCTGTGAAAGGACTGGGATCAACCCCCCTCTCCAGAGTGCTTCTATTGACTGGATTAGGTATGGCCCCCTGCTTTTCCACTGTGAATACTGAGCAGAAGTATTCATTCAGTATACCTGCTTTTTCACTGTCACTCTCTGCCCAACCACCTTCCTCTTTGTTCAGCCTCAGTATCGCTGCCTTAGTCTTTCTTTGCTCCCTAATGTACCTATAAAAGGTTTTATCCCCCTTCTTAACCGAGTTGGCTGTCTTTTCCTCGGTTTGGGCCTTGGCTATTCTGTCTGCCTTCCCCGCTTCCTTCTGCTTTAACTGGTACAGTTCTTTGTCCTGCTCCTTCTGTGTTTCCTTATACTTCCTGAATGCTGTCTTTCTCTCCCTTACCTTCCCCGCCACTTCTTTTGAGAACCATAGTGTTTTTTTATTTAATTTTGATTTGTTTATTGGCATCACACAAAGGCTTGTTGCCTCTGCGATGGTGGTTTTGATGTTTCCCCATTGTTGCTCCACCCCACCTTCTTGCCTGTTTGCTAGTGCTTTTCTAAGGCACTCTCCCATTTTGGCAAAATCAGCCCTCCTGAAGTCCAGTACCTTCACTTTTGTGTGGCTTGACTCTACAGCTAAGTTTATTGTGAACCACACTGTTTGGTGGTCGCTTGTTCCCAGATGGCTACCCACTTCAAGATCAGAGATCCTCTCTCCTTCCCCATTTGAGAGTATCAGGTCTAAGATTGCTCCCTCCCGAGTGGGTTCCAAAACTAGCTGTTTGAGGCATGCCCCCTGTAGGGCATCGAGAATGGCCGTGCTCTTGGATGTGGCTGCAGCAAAGGTGCTCCATTTAACATCTGACATATTCAGGTCCTCCATCAGCAATATCTCCCCTTTCTCTGCCATCCCAAGGATACCTTCTGTCTTTTCCTTGTCCATTTCCTCCCCTTGAGACAGGGGTCTGTACACAACCCCTGTGCGGATTGTGGAGCCATTTCCAGTCTCCAGGGTGACCAACAGTGCCTCCTGTCCTCCCTGTTTACCCTTTAGGTCTGTTGTTTTGATCCCTTCCCTTACATAGAGAGCTACTCCTCCTCCTCTTCTTCCCTCCCTGTCCCTCCTGTAGATTGTGTACCCTGGTATGCTGACATCCCAGTCATGGTTCGCTGTGTATCATGTTTCTGTGACTGCCACAATATCCTGTTTGCCGAACTCCACAAACTCCTGTTGCACTGCTCTGATCCCATTCTCAGCCAGGTCATTTGTCCCTAGGTGGATAACGACATCCAGCTCACTCCCCCTTGCAGCTTCTCCCGCGATCCTGAGGATTCGTTTCCTGTCCCTCCAAGCCATGGCGCCAGGCAGGCAGGCACCTTACATCCCTTTCCCTCCCCCAGTTCTACCCCCTAACAACTGGGTCCCCCACCAGGAGTTGTTTCCTTCCCCTGTGGGGTCCTGTGCCACCCTCCTATGGGTCTCCATTGTGTAGGTTCCTCCATAGAGGAACCATGCTCCACCAAAGTGGCGAATGAATTGTGGAGAGGTACAACTGGAGGGATGCGCCTCTGGTCCAACCACTCCTCTTTCTTGGTAACTTCTGAGGTAGTGGTGGTGGCCTGGGTGGTCCCTGGGTGGGGGAGCAGGTTTCCCGAATTCTTGCCAGGCCAGCATGGAGACAAACAACTTTCTCCCTCAGACTAGAGAGGTGCCTACAAATAGGGCAGTAATGCAGTCTCCAGATTGTCTCCCGGAAGACTACTGCTTCACAGCCAGTGCATTGTACCACTTCTCTCTTGTCTGTGTCCCTTCCTGTTAACAGATGCTTTTTTTTTTTCTTGTTTTAGTGTGTGCAAGCTTGTGAGTGTCTCTACCCCCTATTCAGTGTGCTGTGCCTTTATGGATATGAACAAGTGTATGTTGTTAGCAGTTTTGAGGAAGTGAACCTTTCCCCTGTACCTCTCCCACCCCCTCTTGAACCCCTCCACTGTCTCTGCCTCCACCAGCCCTCCGGGCAGTGCATTCCATGGCTCCACCACCCTCTCAGTGAAGTAGCACCTCCTCCTTTCTCCCCTGAATCTCCCCCCTCCAGCTTCCACCCATGCCCTGTAGTTGCCCCCCTCCTTCCTTCAGAGCACTGTGACTGTGCCTCCTCTGTTTACCCCTTCATGTACCTGAAGACCTCTATCATGTCCCCCCCGGGCCCTTCTCTCTTCCAGTGTGTACATATTTAGCTCTTCGAGCTTCTCCCCATAGGTCCTGTCACCCAAGCCCCAGATCATTTTGGTTGCCCTCCTCTGGACCCTCTCCAGGAGTTCAATGTTCCTCTTTAAGTGTGGCCTCCAAAACTGCACACAGTACTCGAAGTGCGGCCTCACCAAGCAGTTATACAGAGGTAGTATCACTTCCCTCCTTTTGGAGGTGATTACCCCTAGTGATGCATCCCAGCATCCTGTTTGCCTTGCTGCTGCCCTCCTACAAGTCTCCGAGTTGTTCATCTTGACATCCACCACCACCCCCAGGTCCCTCTCAGCCATCGAGACTTGTAGCATCCCCCCCTCAAGGGAGTACACTTGGCCCGGGTTTCTGGCTCCCAGGTGCAGTACCTTACATTTCCCTGCATTGAACCTCAGTTTCCACTTTCTAGACCACCTTTCCAGAGCCTTCAGGTCCCCCAGTTGGGCCACCCTCCCCTCCCCCATCCACCGCCGCCCCTAGCTTTGAGTCATCCGCAAAGAGACTCATCTCACTCCTGATACCCTTTCTTATGTCAGAGACACAGGTGTTGAACAGGAGGGGCCCAAGAACTGATCCCTGATTGACCCCACTAATGACCCTCCTTGGGGATGAAACTATCCCGCCAACCACGGCCCTCTGGGTCTGGTCCTGGAGCCAATTCCCTATCCATCTGATCATCTGGTTCAACACCCTCATTTCTCCCAGCTTATCCGACAGGCCCCCGTGTGGAACCGAGTCAAATGCCTTGCTGAAGTCAAGAAAGAGGATGTCCACCGGCCTACCCAGGTCCAAGGCACTCGTCACCCAATCATAGAACTCCACAAGGTTTGTCTGACATGATTTCCCCGGGACGAATCCATGCTGTCTATCATCCAGGCTCCCCAACCTTTAAATTGAGATGGAGCTTATCCCTAGTATATAGCCCCTTATCCTCCCAGGTCTCCCCCCAGTCCCTCATCAACCCACACCCTCTGGCCCCACACCACTCCCTGAGCCACTAGTTTATCTCCCTAATCATCATCTTGTATTCCCCCACTAGCCCTCTGCACCGACAGGATTTCTGAGAAGGAAATCTCTCATCCTATGTCATGACAAACCCTGGCTAGCTTCCTGAACCTTGCCTATATCTCTAGCTCACTATTTCCCTCAATGTCGTTGGTACCCAAGTGGACCAGTATGTCCGGGGAGCCTCCACAATCCTTTGCCAGCTGATATACCTCATGCTTGGCCCTGTGCACTGTTAATCCAGGGAAGCATTTTTGTTCTAAAGTTTCAACAGGAAAGACATACTAATATGTACAAGTGGAGAAGTATCAATACAAGATACAACACGCTGTCCATATAAGTATTATATACAGTTGGAATGGGATATTCGAGATGTCGACATCCAGAAGTGTAGCAGTAGGGTTCAGTTAAGGTGCAGTGTGCAGTAAATGTTTGCAACTGGAAGCAAAGTGAGGGGGGACAGGAGAAGGAGATAAGGTATGGGAAAGAAGAGTAAGAGTGGAACAGAGGTGGGATCAGATGTAGTTGTAGAAGTGAGATGAGAGCTTTTGGAGGAGTGAGGCAAGAGGGTGTAGTGAAGCAGCAGAGCAGATAGGAAGTGGAGGAGACTGTCAGAGTGTGGGGAAACAATAGGAGAAGGCAACAGAGACAGGCGTGCTAGGGAACAAAAGCCAGAGTTGTGATGGTGGTAATGAGAAGGAAGGGGGGAGGAGAGAACTGGATACGAAGTGCAAGAGCCTAGCCAGTATTTGGCTACAAAGGAGGAACAATGAGCGAGGCACCTAATTTTGAGTGAGGGAGAAAGAAATATAAAGGTAGCAATGATTGGTGCGGGGCAGGCAGTCTAGAGCAAAATTACAGAAGGAGTGGAAGAAGGAATCCAGTCTGGTCAGGGTGGACTTAGGAGCTGCACTGTAGACAATGTTTCCATAGTCAGAAACTGGGAGAATCATTTTCTAGATGATGGCTGTACAAGCCTGCAGGGGGATGCAACCACAGTTCCTTTACATGGCCCTTAGTACAGGGTGCAGTTTGCTTTTGGATGGCATCCATCTGACCAGAAAAGCTGAGGTGTCGTTTTAACCAGACTCTGAGGTACTTAAAGGAGGGTACATTGTTGAGCAGTGTCCCATCAGGGGTATGGAAGGATGGGGGGACAGCAAGCTGGGAGAGTTTGTTCTCAAGCCAAAGGTCATGGAGCCTGTTTTTGTTTTGGTGTTGAGGGACAGTTGATTTGAATGGAACCAGTGTTGTATGTTATCAAAATCCATCTGGAACCTGGCCATCAGATCAGAGGAGGTGGAACCAGAGGCAACAAGAACTGTGTCATCTACATAAACATGTATTGATACAGAAATACAGGCAGCAGGGAGGTCATTCAGGAAAGTAGGGAAGAGTATATGGCCAAGGAGGGAGCATTGGTGGACACCAGTACTGATGGGGAGAGGAGAGGATACAGAATCACCAGTTCTAACTGATTGAGTCTTACCCTCAAGGTAGCAGCAGAACCGGTTGGTAACGGAGATAGAAAGCCCCACTGATTTATGTTTGTTGAATAGTAGAAGATGGGCAACAGTGTCAAAGGCTTGGGCAAGTTGACAAAGATGGCAGAGGTGATGAGGCCCTAGTCTATTCTTGAGAGAATGAAATCAGTAAGCCGAAGGAGGGAGGAGATGGTGGAATGGGATTTAGGGAACCCACACTGGAAAGAAATGAAAAAGGAAGTTGAGTCAAGGAAAGGGGCAAAGCTGAGAGAGTACAATATGTTCCTGCACTTTAACAAGGGTGGGAAGTAGGGAGAGAAGGCAGCAATAGTCAGTGCAAGAGGGGTTGCCACCTTTGCAAAGAGAAACAACTGTAGCATGTTTCCAAGTGTCAGGGACAGAGACCAGAGAGAAGGAAAGGTTGAGGAGAGTGGTGATTATTTGAGCTATGGCTGGGGAAGAGTTTCAGTTCCTGGCTCTTGCTTGGCCCCTAGTGTGGCTGAGGGTGAGGCAGGCTGAGCCTGCATGCATTGAGGGAGGGAGGGAGGGTTTAAGTTCCTGTTTTTATGAAGGGAGAGAGTCTAGCCAGTATTTGGTTACAAAGGAGTAACAGTGATGAGCGAGGCACCTAATTTCAAGGGGTGGGGAGAGAGAGAGAGAGAGAGAGACAGACAGAGAGATAAAGGTAGTAATAATGGATGTGAGTGGGAAGTCTAGAGCAAAATGACAGAAGGAGTGGAAGAGGGAATCCTGTCTGGTCAGGGTTGACTTAGGAGCTGCACTGTAGACAATGTCTCCATAGTCAAAAGTTGGGAGAATCATTTTATAGAGGATGTTTCTATGAGCCTGCAGGGGGATGCAACCTCAGCTCCTGTATGGGGCCCCTAGTATAGGATGCAGTTTTTCTGGGGGGTTGGCAGCCACGTGACCAGAAAAGATGAGGTGCTGATCTAGCCAGACCCGAGGTACTTAAAGGAGGGTTCTTTGTTGAGCGTTGTCTCATCAAATGTGTCATAGGATGGGAGGGCAGCAAGCCAGAAGCACTTGTTCTTGAGCCAAAGGTCACAGAGACCAATTTGTTTGGTGCTGAGGGACAGTTGATTTGAATGGAACCAGTCTTGGATGTTATCAAAGTCCAACTGGAACCTGGCCATCAGATCACAGGAGGTGGGCCCAGAGGCAAAAATAACTATAATCTGTTTACATACGTATTGATACAGAGGAACAGGCAGCAGGGAGGTCATTCAGAAAAGTAGAGAAGAGTTTAGGGCCAAGGAGGAAGCATTGGTGGACATAAAGACTGATGGGGAGAGATGGGGCTATGGAATTACTTCTAACTAAGTCCTGTCCTCAGCGTAGCAGCAGAACCGGTTGGTAGCGGATATAGAAAGCCATGCCACTTTAAGTTTGCGGAATAGTAGAGGGTGGGCAACAGTGTTGAAGGCTTTGGCAAGTCGACAAAGATGGCAGAGGTGATGAGGCCCTAGTCTATTCCTGAGAGAATGGAGTCAGTATGCCTAAGGAGGGAGGAGGCTGTGGAATGTGATTTAGGGAACCCAGACTGGAAAGGAATGAAAAAGGAGGTTGAGTCAAGGAAGTGGGAAAGGTGGGAGAGTACAATATGCTCCTGCATTTTAGGAAGGGTGGGAAGTAGGGAGAGAGGGTGGTAATTACCACTGTAGGAGGGGTTGCCACCTTTGGGAAGAGGAACAACAGTAGCATATTTCCAAGCATTGGAGACAGAGGCCAGGGAGAAGGAAAGGTTGAGGAGAGAGGTGAATAGTTGAGCTATGGCTGGGGAAGAGTTTCAGTTCCTGGCACTTGCCTGGCCCCTAGTGTGGATGAGGGTGAGGCAATCTGAGACTGCATACATTGATGGAGGGATGGTTTAAGTTCCTGGCACTCACCTGGCCCCTAATGTTGGCTGGTGAGGTGAGGCAGTCTGAGACTGCATGCATTGGGGTAGAGATGGTTTTCAGTTCCTGTCACTCACATAGCATCTTGCATTGAGTTAGGGTAAGGCAGGCAATGACTGCAGGCAGTCAGCGAGGTAGGGTTTTCAGTTTCCAGCACTTGCTTAGCCCCTAGCACTGGCTGTATGTGAGGCAGGCTGAGACTGCATACATTGGGGAGAAGGGAGGATTTCAGTTCCTGGCACTCACCTGGCCCCTAGCATTGGCTGGGGGTGAGACATGGTGAGACTGCGTGCATTGGAGAGGAAGGGTTTTAGTTCCCAGCACTCACCTGTCCCCAAGCATTGGCTGAGAGTAAGGTAAGCTGAGACTGAATGCATTGTGGAAGGGAGGGTTTCAGTTCTTGGCACTCACTTGGCCCTTAGCGTTGGCTGAAGGTGAGGTAGGCTGTGACGACATGCATTTGGGGAGGGAGAGTTTTAGTTCCTGGCACTCGCCTGGCCCCTAGCATTGGCTGAGGTTGAGGCAGGCTGAAATTGCATGCATTTGGGAAGGGAGGATTTTCAGTTCCCAGCACTTTCCTGACCCCTAGCATTGGCTGGGGGTGAGGCAGGCTGAGACTGCATGCATTAGGGGAGGTAGGGAGGGTTCCAGTTCCTGGAACTTGCCTGGCCCCAAGTATTGGCTGGGGGTTAGGCAGGCTGAGACTGCATGCATTAGGAGAGGGAGGGTTCCAGTTCCCAGCACTTTCCTGACCCCTAGCATTGGCTGGGGGTGAGGCAGGCTGAGACTATATGCATTAGGGGAGGGAGGATTCCAGTTCCTGGCACTTGCCTGACCCCTAGCATTGGCTGGGGGTGAGGCAGGCTGAGACTGCATGCATTAGGGGAGGTAGGGAGGGTTCCAGTTCCTGGAACTTGCCTGGCCCCAAGTATTGGCTGGGGGTTAGGCAGGCTGAGACTGCATGCATTAGGAGAGGGAGGGTTCCAGTTCTTGGCACTTGCCTGACCCCTAGCATTAGCTGGGGGTGAGGCAGGCTGAGACTGCATGCATTAGGGGAGGGAGGGTTCCAGTACCTGGCACTTGCCTGGCTCATAGTGTTGGTTGGGGGTGAGGCAGGCTGAGACCACTGTATGCATTGGTGGAGAGAGGATTTTCAGTTCCCAGCACTTTCCTGACCTCTAGCTTTAGCTGGGGGTGAGGCAGGCTGGCACTGTATGCATTAGGGGAGGGAGGGTTTCAGTTTTCTGCACTCACCTGGCTGCTTAGCTTGGCTGGGGGTGAGGCAGGCTGGGACTGCGTACACTGGGGAAGGAGTGGTGGCTGCTGACACTTTATGTGCAGAAGTATGCATGGAGGCATCTAGGTGGCATTGCACACTGCTTCTCAAGGGAGAATGACAGAAAAATCCATGGCTTACTCAGCTGCTGCTGACTCTGACTACCTGGAGCTCTGCACTCTATCGAGCACCCAGGCCATGGCACCTCAAGCATGAACCTAAGTTCTGGTGGAAATCAGAGAAGTGGGGCTGGAGCAGTCAGTGTGTCTGCAGGGTGGCTTGTACACTGTGAGAAAAACACGACCATCTGCAAACAAAGAAAAAATGCCAGATGTGGGTAAATTCAGAACAGATGTGAGGAAGTACTTGTTCACGGAAAGGTGGATGCCTGGAATAGTGTTCAAGCATAGATGGTGGGTGCAAAAATAGTGGTGGGATTCAGGAATGCATAGGATAGGCATAGGGGAATATCAGTGGAAAACAGTGCTGGGGGGGCGGAGCCAGAGATCTAGTAGTATATGTGATGATGCTATAGGCAGAGAAAAAATGGACACCTTGCATGGGCCAGGCAGTCCTTAGCTGCCGTTAAATTCTATATCTCTGCATTTCTGTGTTTACTAAGGAGACGCTGGAAGGCTTGATACCTTTTATTGGACCAACAAGTGTAGTGTCTTGTACAAAGATGGAATTCTAGACATGCTTTTGGGGCCTCACAAATCCCTTTTTCAGGTGAATAACACAACTGAGCAACATAAGCAGTATTTGTATATACCGTGAAACAATGTATAAAAATAATTGAAGAGAATTACAGGAAGGTTAGAATGGTGGGCAGTGTGAAGCTCAGAAGTGAAGAAAGGAATACAGAGCAATAAAGCCCTGCGATAGGAGTCTGTATAATTTACAAAGTAATAAAAATAGGATGTGTGAGATGGACTAAGGGGGAGGGGTAGCATTTAGTTGGAATAGGTCATGTGATGATGAAGGGATGCTAGGAAGAGGTAATAAGAAGGTGAACAGACAGGACCGCAGATAAGAAAGACTTGAGACATAAGGGGTGGGATATTCAGAAGGGTTGTGCATGGCGCAACACAGTTGCACCATGCGCAACCCACTAATGCGCCCTGGCGCGATATTCAAAAAGGGAAAGTCTGGGCTGCAAATCGATCTTGAGGTACATCAGTAATGTATGTGGCGCGAGTTGGGCGTGCCCTGCATACTCCGCACATCCTGATATTCAGCCTGGGATGTGCTGAGCAGATGCAGGCGCAACGCCTATTTACATCACACACAGTTGAGCGTGGAAAAAAGGAGCAAGGGCTGGCCACCCACAGGTGAGCTGCCGTATGGCAGGGCGCAACACGGCAGCCGCCAGCTGTGGGTACCACCCGAGCTCTGCAGTCAGGGTCTGTCTGTGTCGCCCCCCCTCCCGTCGCCCGCAATGTAAAAGAAAGATAATCCCTGGTGGTCCAGTGGACAGCTGCCAGCCCGATCGCCGGCTGTGTAGAAATACCAATATCCCTGGTGGTCCAGTGGACCAAATCCTGCCTGATCGCGGGCTCAAAATAAAGAAATAAATCCCTGGTGGTCCAGTGGACCGATTCCAGCCAGATCGTGGGCATACATAAACAAATACAATATAAAGACTCCTGGTGGTCAGCGGTACCCGCTCCCACCCGCCACTGGCCCGCCACCCGCTCCCCAGTCAGCAGCGGGTGGCAGCTCCCCACCCACAAGCCGCCCACCCGACTGACGGCGTGCAGGTACAGCTGTCGCCCGATGATCCACAGCGTGGGCCAATAGGCGTCTGAACCGATGCTGTACTACACAGTCCACGATATGTGAATGGATCCATTCATATTCGAGGACTGTATAAACTGATATGGTCTGCCTGCCCGATATGACCACTGCAACAGGCATGCTGGCTGTAGTGCCACACTGTCGAAATGGCATGCGACTAGCGGTCGAGAACTGTGACCCGCTGCTGACTGGGGGAAAAACAACGGAAGTGGGGGAGGGTGCGCGCGGACCCTGAAAATCTTCCGTGCTGTTGTATGTGCTGCGATCAGGCTGAAAGGTCACTGAACCAAAAATTATTTATTTATTTTGAGCCTGCGATTGGGCAGGATTTGGTCCACTGGACCACCAGGGATGTTGGCATATATACCTAGCCCGCGATCGGGCTGGCAGCGGTCCACTGGACCACCAGGGATTATCTCTCATTCACATTGCCTGCAGTTGGGCAGGATTCAGTCCACTGGACCACCAGGGATGGTGATATTACTACATAGCCCGCAACGGGCATTGGGGCATTTTGTCACCAAGGGGCAGGGGGCGTCGGTCCCCGATTGCTGCAGCCTGGCAGGGCGCCAGGCGCAAGTCACCGAGGATCGAAGCACCTGCATGGAAATGGGGCCATAATGATATGGAAATGGGGCCATTTGTGCCATGCATGCATAATGGCCCAGTCTGCATACCCACCGCTGAATATCGCAGTTCCTGCACCTAGCGCAACCGTACTTGCTCTGGTACATCCCCCTGCTCCTCACTTGCCACTTGCGCTTGTGCAGTGCCACTGTACCATGCGCAATGCGGGCAGCCACTGTGCCATATTCAATGGTGCTGAGCCATGCCGCAGCACTGTTGCATATCGCCCAGGTCACACCCTGGCACATCCCAGTTGCGCTGCGCCCAGGCTTGTGCCCCAGCCTGGCGCAGTCTGAAATCCCACCCAAGGTGTTTACAGTAGGCAGGAAGAGTAGATAGGTAGGAAGTGATAAAAAATTAATGGTAGCCATGAAGGAACACAAAACAACAAAATCCTTGGGGTCCTATATACAGAGCAGCCAGATGCACACACAGAATGATGAGCCGCGCAAATAATTGAGTCGGCTGATTCTGGTGCCATATTCAAACAGATTGCACAATCCGCACAGATTGCACAGCCCATTTGAATATTGGACTCTGGATGCATGGAGCACAGCAGGGTCGTCAAGTCCCTCGCTGCAAATCCAGGGTGCGGGGCTGAGGACTACCCATAGGGGAATGCATGGTACATTCCTGTATGTGCTGCAGCCCCCACGGCTGATATTCAGCCCAAACATGCAAATAAGCACAACTGGCATGTGTGGCACAAAGGGGCCATTTGTATGCCCATTATGGGCTCATTTGTATGGCTATACCTGGTGAATGTGCAGGGAAAGCCCCCTTCCCATCCCAGATCGTTGTACAAAAGTAGAATCCTGTAGCCCCATTTCCATAATGTGGGGATCCCCCATTCCAGCCCAGATCACTGTAACATAAAATCCCCTCCCCAGTCTCCCTGGTAGTCTAGTGAGACCCCTTCCCAGATCATCATGAAATTAAATATCTGCCGCAGTCGCTCAGAAATGCAGTGACCTCCTCCCCAGCCTTGATCATCATGAAATAAAACATCTGCCCAATCACTGGGTAGTGAAGTGGCCCCCCTCTCCAGCTGCGATCACAGATGTCAAACAAAAACCCACTCCCTATTCTCTGATAATCAAGTGGCCCACACCCCTCCACCCTGTTAGCCATTGAACCACCACCCTGCTCCCCCTCAATCCGGCTGGAGCCAGTGACTGGCACAGCCCACCTCACACTGCATCGGCCAGCTGCTGACTGAACTGTACAGGAGTGCTGTACAGTATATAGTGCACACCTAGTGCTTGACTGGTCACCCGGTGGGTGTGTACTATATACTGCACAGCACTCATGTGCAGTTCAGTCGGTGGCTAGCCAGTGCAGTGTGAGGTGGGCTGTGCCAGCCATTGGCTCTGGTCGGGTTGGGTGGAGTGAGGTGGTGGGTCACTGGCTAACAGGGTGGAGGGCCACATGACTACCAGGTAATAGGGAATGGGTTTTTGTTTGACTTCTGCAATTGGAGCTGGGGAGGGGGGGTCACTTCACTACCGGTGATCAGAGTGGATGTTTCATTTCATGATGGTTGGGCCGGGGGGCACACTAGACTGCCAGGGTGATCAGGGAGTGAATTTTATATTACAGCAGTTGGAGCTGGGAAGGGAGTCCCTACATTATGGCAATAGGGCTACATGGATTCTACTTTCTGTACAGCGATCGAGGCTGGGGGGGCTGTATCCAGGCCTAGACGGTGCACAAGGCACCAGTCTACCTCATGCATAGTTAAGGTAGGTTTCAAAAGTGTAACTATGTGCTGGCACAACTGGCCATAGTTGCACTTCAGGGAGGTCTCAACATTATGGTGCGTAGCTTATGCATGGGGGACCCCTCATTTGCATAGGAGCATCACAATATTGTATGCAGTGGTGCAGTTGGGGGGATTTGGCACATTGGGGCCTTTGAATATGGCCACGCCCTGACGACCTATGTTTGTCTGGAGATGTGTGGTACATCCAGAGATGTGCCGTGCATCCTGTCTGAATATGTGGACCTAGATGAACAGAGTGTAAGGTTTGTATACACGGTTGTGTAGGGAGTGGGCAGGAGTGAAGCTGAAAAGATATTTATAGGAGAGGCAGGAAGTATGCTAGGAATAGGTATACAGAAACAGAGCTGGCAGGAACACAGAAAAAACTTGGGTAACTATAGTTTACCATAGAGTGTGTCATAAATCCAATGTCCCAATTCAGTCCACAACTATTAGATTTAAATTGTTTGATTACAGGGAGGAACAGGGTGCAGGAATGCACTATTTTTAAGCGAAAAAGATGTTCCAGGACTAGAGGGCATGGGATGAAGTTGGAGGGAGGACGATTCAGAGGAAACGTGAGGAAGAATTTCTTCACAGAGCGGTGGCGGACAAGTGGAACACCCTGCCAGAGGAAGTGGTGGGGGCTGAAATAATCACGGGATTTAAGAATGCATGGGATAGACATAAAGGAATTCTGGAGGTCAGGGGTAAGGGGCAACAGACTTCCTGGAAAACATAAACTGAACTTACAAGCTCAAATGGGCAGACTGGGTGGGCCATAGGCCCTTATCTGCCGACACTGTCTATGTATTTATGTATGTATCTATGATATATTTCAGTTCCCGTATCCTTTTGTCCTGTGTGTTTTCTGAAGTTGCCTCTTAGTATCAGGATAGATACGTCGGAGAGGGAATGATCTGATTGTGAAAAATGGTGCCCTACTGGTGTGCTATTAACCTGATTTACTCTTGTGAGCCAGAGGTGACTCATCCTGGTTTGCCTCGGTTGCCTAGTTTCCCCAATATCGCATCCATTTGTAAACTTCATGCACTGAATTAGGTAAACCACATTGCTGGATTGACAGGTGTAGGATCCATTGATGTTTTGTTGCTGTCCTGGCTTGTCTTGATGGTGGTCTGTGTGCATATGTGGGTGCAGGTGTTACATCTTGCCATCCTGTATGGTGTTGTCCCTCTTGTTTCCCAGTTATTTTGATCTGCTGGGAGTTATGGATTATTATGTTGAAGAGGTCGGGTGGCTGCCTTATAGTCAATTACAGGTAATTCAGGGAGGATGTTCTTAAGTATTTCATCTTCACCCAACAAGGGTTGTAGTTCTTTAATAATTTGCTGAAGGGGTTTTAGCATAGGGCTGTAAGTGACAACTAGGGGTGTGCGAACAGTTTGACTGTATTCCAGCAGATTTTCTTGTATTTGTATGACCCATTCAGTTTTTCTGTCAGTTTGTCATGGGGAGTGGCCAGGCTTGATTAGGGAATTCTGAAGTGAGGAGATGTATCTCTTTCTTGTTTCTCTCATCAGACCAGATTTGATAGTATAGAATTGCCTGACTGTAGATAACATTTTTTTTTTTTTGTATGCCTAGGATGGAAGCTGGAATTGTGCAGCTAGCGGTGTTGGTCAGTGGGTTTTCTGTGTTTTGTGTTTACTAAGCTGAGTTTTCAAGTTAATTAAATGATGTTCGAATGATGTGATTTGAAGGGCATGCTGGTAGGATGCAGGCATGGTTTCACCAATGCCTTGTTTGCTGTTTTCTCAGTATATCCTCAGTGTGTTATTAATAAGTTATAATAACTGGTTACCATTTTTCCCATAGGGAAACTGGGTTATAATTCTAGCGTTATAACCAGCTGGATTAATAAAACACCATAATTAGGTTCAGTAGCAGCGCAAGAGTTTTTAACAGTGCATGACGTGGTCAGTACTGAAAGCGATAATAAAACATCATAATAAGGTTCTGCAGCAGTGCAAGAGTTTTTAACTGTGCATGATGTGGTTAGTACTGAAACAATAATAAAACACCATAATAAGGTTCAGTAGCAGTGTAAGAGTTTTTAACAGTGCAATACGTGGTCAGTACTGAAAGGATTAATAAAACACCATAATTAGGTTCAGTAGCAGCGCAAGAGTTTTTAACTGTGCATGACGTGGTCAGTACTGAAAGCAATAATAAACCACCATAATAAGGTTCCATAGCAGTGCAAGAGTTTTTAACTGTACGTGACGTGGTCAGTACTGAAAGCAATAATAAAACACCATAATAAGGTTCAGTAGCAGTGCAAGAGTTTTTAACTGTGCGTGACGTGGTCAGTACTGAAAGCAATAATAAAACACCATAATAAGGTTCAGTAGCAGTGCAAGAGTTTTTAACTGTGCATGACGTGGTCAGTACTGAGAGCATTAATAAAACACCATAATAAGGTTCCGTAGCAGTGCAAGAGTTTTTAGCTGTGCGTGACGTGGTCAGTACTGAA
Source organism: Neoceratodus forsteri (assembly GCA_016271365.2). Taxonomy (NCBI): domain Eukaryota; kingdom Metazoa; phylum Chordata; order Ceratodontiformes; family Ceratodontidae; genus Neoceratodus; species Neoceratodus forsteri. Next base: position 42,328,770 of record JADMNL010000038.1, read on the forward strand.
ACAATAATAAAACACCATAATAAGGTTCAGTAGCAGTGTAAGAGTTTTTAACTGTGCATGACGTGGTCAGTACTGAAAGCAATAATAAAACACCATAATAAGGTTCAGTAGCAGTGTGAGAGTTTTTAACTGCGCATGACGTGGTCAGTACTGAAACAATAATAAAAAGCCACAATAAGGGTTCAGTAGCAGTGCAAGAGTTAACTGTGCATGACGTGGTCAGTACTGAAAGCAATAATAAACCACCATAATACGGTTCAGTAGCACTGCATGAGTGTTTAACTGTGCATGACATGGTCAGTACTGAAAGGATTATAAAGCACCATAATTAGGTTCAGTAGTAGCGCAAGAGTTTTTAACAGTGCATGATGTGGTCAGTACTGAAAGGATTAATAAAACTCCGTAATAAGGTTCTGTAGCAGTGCAAGAGTTTTTAACTGTGCGTGACGTGGTCAGTACTGAAAGCAATAATAAACCACCATAATAAGGTTCCGTAGCAGTGCAAGAGTTTTTAACTGTGCGTGACGTGGTCAGTACTGAAACAATAATAAAACAGCATAATAAGGTTCAGTAGCAATCCAAGAGTGTTTATCTCTGCATGATGTGGTCAGTATTGAAAGCAATAACAACGTTCAGCATCAGGGCAATAATTTTTAACTGTGTATGACATGGTCAGTGTTGAAAGAGTAAATGAGCTCTGAGCTCAAAAGTCTGTATCTGAAAAGTTAAATAAATAAATCACATTGCTGATTGACAAGTGTAGGAACCATTGATGTTTATTGTGCTGTTCTGGCTTGTCTTGATGGTGGTCTGTGTGCATATGTGGGTGCAGGTGTTACATCTTGCCATCCTGTATTGTATTGTCCCTCTTGTTTCCCAGTTATTTTAATCTGCTGGGAGTTACAGACTATTATGCTGGAGAGGTTGGGGGCTGCTTATAGGCAATTACAGGTGATTCAGGGAAGATGTTCTGAAGTATTTCATCTTCACCCAGCATCTTTAATAATATGCTGAAGGGGTTTTAGCATAGGGCTGTGATTGACAACTAGCGGGTTCAATCAGTTTGATCTTTTTGCCAGTATTCCAGCAGATTTTCTCGTGGTATTTGCATGGCCCATTCAATTTCTCTGTCACTTTGTCATGGGGTGTGGCCCTGATGGATTAGGGAATTCGGAAGTGATGAGAGCTGTCTGTCTCTTGTTTTCTAATCGGAGCAGATTTGATGGTATAGAATTGCCTGACTGTAGATTACAAGTTTTGTTTTTCAAATTCAATAAGATATATTAAATTTGATCAGAAAGCAGAACACAAGGAACATTGAAGAAACAATGATTCCAGAATACATATCGGTGACCAACAAAATGGATACTGATCTGGCTATATGTAGACATACAGCAGTTACAAAAGGATTATCCAGAACATAGAGACCTTCCAACCAAGTTATAAACATAGCAATCCAAACCACCCCCTCCCAAACCCACCCAAAACAACAAAAGACCCTCCCCCATTCCTACCCCCTTTTCTGGGTGCTGGGTAATTCCAGGCACAGCTAAGATGACAAGAACTAAAACATGACAAAAAAGGAGCGTCCTGGAAAAAGACAAGTTTATGTCAAAAACCGAGATACAGGTACAAGCATAGCAAGCCCCAACCCTCTCCAGAGACACGAGGTGTAGAACCCATAAGTAAGAAACAAAACAAGGTGAGTAAGAAATAACCGACCATCACTCCGCATCAGGAGTCAACAGGGTAAAAAAGGGTTCCCACGCTGGGTTATATTTCTTTTGGGAGTGTGACATGTTTGCAGAAATACGCTCAGCCTGCAGCACAGAAATGATTTCCCAGAACCATTCCACATAAGTGGAAGTGGTCTGATCACACCAATGTCGAAGAATAATTTTCCTGGTGCAGGCTGCCATTAAAACAATATGTGGTTTCTGATTATCAAGTAAGGCCTCAGCAAAATCCACCAGTATACAGATTTCAGGTGTAGAAGCTTGGTTGAGCCCTAATAAGGGATCCAAATGATGTCTAATATCCTCCCAAAAGGGTGTAACCTTTTCACAAGTCCAGAGGATGTGAACTAATGAACCCTGTTTCTTCTGACACCTGGTACATACATCCGAGGCAAGCCTACCCATTCTGTAAAGTTTAATCATAGTATAAAACATGTTATGCAAAATTTGAAACTGCATGAACCGATATCTGTCCCATTTAGTATGCTTATATATATCCTTCCAGATATGGCAACAACTCTGGGACCTTCCTCAGAAGGAAGAACTTGAACCCAAGAATAAAAAAACAACTAGATTCTCTGTCGGCGAGGAGCTCCCGCAACTGCACATACAAAAAGGCTATCGAGTGGGAAGTGGGGATAACCGATATCAAGGGAAAAAATGTGTCCCCATATTCTCTAGACCAGACACCAGCACCAAAATAATAAAACGGCATATGGCTGAACTGAAAGTACTTGAAACACAAAGACAAGAGGCAGCCAAATTTCCATTAGGCCTCTGCAAAAGTAATAAACTTGCCAGTAATTGGCATACGATCAACCAACCAAAACTCCAAAAAGGGCCAGGCCATCCAGGTCATTATCTTCCCAGCAATCTTCAAATTTGGGTTTCCCAGGATAGACTGGGAGGCATCATGATGGCGGACCAAATTTAACAATTGACATAACTGTTTGCGGGCGTAAGGAGGGTAACAAGTAGGCATGTTTTTTAAGGAGACCAGAATCTTCCTAAAGGGAACATACAACAAGGCACAAAGGTTCAGACCTAAATGGGAGCACAATGAGCACTCGATGTCCAGCCACCAGGGGGTATAGGCAGAGTCCAGGCCTCCAGAAGCTGGGCAGAACCATAAAGAAAAAGGGGAACAGTGTCTAGCCAAGTAATAAAGGTAAAAATCAGGGACCTTCAACCCACCAGCCTCTTTTGACCTCATTAGTTTAACCAGGGCTCTCCAAGGAGGTTTTCTCTGCTAAAGAAACTGCGAGAAAATTCTGTTGACTTGGTGAAACCCTACCTTGGGTGTGACTGGGCAAAGCATAATGAGGGCATACAGAAGTCATGGGAAAATATTCATTTTAAGGATATTAAGTGACTCCATAGTGACAAAGGTAATAAAGACCAGCGGTTAAGGTCAACCTGAAGTTGTGTAAGCACATGTTCCAGATTATAGTGCTTTAATCTAGATGCACATTCCCAAATATTTTCGTTTGTCCTTGACCCAGAGAGGAGCCAGATGCTCCACACTAGCATGAGTAGTAGCAGCATTTACGAGCAAGACTTCCGTTTTTGAATGATTGCTCTTGTAATTGGAAACTACGCCGAACTGAGTTATCATGTCCAAAACCGCTGGTTAAGAAATAGGAGGAGACGTGGTGTGCAGAAGAATATCATCTGCATAGACAGATAACTGCTACTACGAGGGACCAAAGAAATATCATACTAACATACGAAATTGCCAGCAGATACAGTCCATTTGGTCTATCTAGTCTGCTCGAGTGTGCAGCACTTCAGTCCATTAGACTGCAACTGCCCCCCCAATATGGCCTCCCCCATCACCCACCCCCTCCCAATTTGTACCCTCCCCTTGAATCTGTCCCCCCCCCTTGAATCCTCCAACACTCTGCAATGATACAACTTCCTCTGGCAGGGCATTCCACCATGCTACCACCTTTTCTGTGAAATAGTGCCTCCTCAGCTCCCTCTTGAACCTGCCTCCTTCCAGCTTCATAGAGTGTCCCCTGGTTTCCCTTATGCCTTTAAGACTGAACATACACCTGGTGTCTACTTTGTTGAAACCCTTCAGGTGCTTGAAGGTCTCGATCATATCCCCTCTCTCCCTTCTTTCCTCCAGGGTATACATATTGAGCTCTCTGTCTCTCCTTATATGGTCTGTCCCCCAACCCCAGGATAATTTTTGTTGCCCTGCACTGCACCCCCTCCAGTAGTTTGATGCCCCCCTTTTTTTTTCTTTCCCAATTGTTTAACCAGGAACAGAACACTAAGCTGAAAGCTTGTTTACAGGTGCGACCTGGGAGCACAGGGAAGTTAAGTGACTTGCTCACAGTCACACAGTATGCAAGTGGGGGCTGTGGGACTCAAACCCAGGTCTCCAGATTTGCAGCTTGGAGCCTTAAAACCACTGCGCCATACTGCCTCCCCTTCAAGTAGGGGTGCCAGAATCGCTCACAGTACTCTAGGTGCAGTCTCACCAGGGACCTGTACTGGGGCAAGATGACCTCCCCATTCCTAGAAGTAATCCCCCTTGCTGTGCACACTAGCATCCTGTTTGCCTTTGCTGCTGTCTTCCTGCACTGAGCAGAGTGGTTCATCTCTCCAGTTACCAGCACTCCCAGATCCTTCTCCTCCTCCTTGGATTTTGTTAATTGGACACCCTCCAGCCAGTAATTGTGTCCCGGGTTCTTGCCTCCTAAATGAATCACTTTGCACTTCTTGGCATTGAAACCAAGCTGCCATGTGTGAGACCATTCTTCCAGTTTTACCAAATTCTCCTGAAGTACTTTTGCTTCCTCCCCCATCTACCATGGCACAAATCTTTGTGTCATCTGCAAAGAGGCTGATCTTGCTCTTAATCCGTTCTGCAGTGTCTGCTATGAAAGTGTTAAACAGAATCAGTCCCAGCATTGAGCCCTGTGGTACACCACTTGTTACTGCCCTGGGCCCAGATACCCCCCACTACCTTCTGTTGTCTGCCCTGGAGCCAGTTCTCTACCCATCTGACCAGTTTCCTTCCTGCTCCCAGACTCTTCAACTTGTAGGTCAGCCTACCATGTGGCACCGAGTCAAAAGTTTGCTGAAATCCAGGTAGGGGACATCCACCGCCTGTCCCTTGTCCAGTGCCCTCATAACCCAGTTGTAAAAATCAACCAAGTTTCTCTGGCAGGATCTGCCTGAGACAAACCCATGAACGTGCAGGGAGAGATTAATTTTCCTGATCAGTGGCTCAAGTTATAAATTAAATAAAACTGGGGAAAAGAGACATCCTCTGAGTTTGTTGCTGTATGGGGAATGGGTCAGACAAATCCCTGTTACAAGGATGCGTGCCATATGGCTTGTATGAAGCACCTTAAGCCATCTAATAAATTTGGAAGGAAAGTCATACCTAGGGAGCAGTAGGGAGCAGGTGGAACAGGTAGTCCCAAGAGACTCTGTCAAAGGCCTTCACCTCGTCCAGGGAAGCCAAAGTCGATGATACAGGGGAATCCCTGGACACAGAGATAAGATGCAAAAGCTTCCCAGTGTGATCTGCCGACAGTCTACCCAATACAAATCCCACCTGCTCCCTAGAATGAAGACAATCCCAGACAGTTTAATCTAGTGGCTAAAATTTGAGCCAGGAGTTTTAAATCCACATTAATTGGGGATGTGGATCTGTAATTGGAGACTAGCAAGTCTCTATTGGGTTACCATTTTAAATGAGTTAATTCTCAATGGTCTAACCCTTCAGTACAATGAAATGAGAGATCCCAGCCTGGTTTAGGCAGGACTACTATAATAGCAGTCACAAAAGAGGGATCTGAAAGGCCTTGTGAGAAAATATACTGGAACAAATCAGAGAAATATGTGCTAACAATTCTTTGAACTTTTGGTCGAAGTTTGAGGAAAAGTTGTCTGGGCCAGGGGATTTGTCATGGGCTAAAGAGTCAATCGCCCTAGACACCTCCACCAGAGTCAAAGGAGCCTTCAAGAAGTCAACCTGTGCATCCAGATCCTGAAGGAAAGTGTCGAAGTTAGAAAGATCAAAAGGACCGGAGAAGCCACATAGATGGAATGCTAAAAGATCTGAAACTGCAAAATGGTATCTTTAGGGGAGGTGATTAGATGACCGGAATCTGACCGGATGGGTGAAACAATCCTATCTGCTTGATGATTATGCAAGCAGAGAGCGAGAAGCTTTCTGGCTTCTCCCCCTGATCAAAATACTGAGCTCTGGTCTGTAGGAGAAGATGTTTGTCTCTTTCTCCAAGGAGCGCATAATATTTGGCCTAAAGAGCTTCAAAAACGTTCCCATTCCAATGCTGGGAAAGCATCAGAAAGCTCACGTTAATCTGTCCTAATCTGTGACAAAAGGGAGGAGGTAGTTTCGGATAATTCTGTTTTCCATCTGGTTCCCAAAAGTATAAATTGTTCCCGAAGAGCGCACTTATAAGAGCATCAAAGAATGTCAAGTTTTGGCATTGTGGGCAGGTTAAGGGTGAAAAATGCAAAAATAAAATGTTGTAACTTTTCAACCATCCCTGGAAGCTTCAATAATTAAAGTGCCATGTGTTATTCTGTACCAGGGATGGAGCAAGGTTAACTTGAAAAATAGCCGGGTGATGGTCGGACACTACTTTGACACTGTAATGGCTTAAAAGAACGCCTGATAATGCTTCGGCACGAACAACAACAAAAAATCAGTCTGAGAAAAAGAGTTATATGGTACAGAGTGGAAAGAATACTCTTTCAGGTCTGGATGTAGAATCCTCCAGGGGTCTACAAGCCCCAATAAATCCATAAGATTTCAGAGTGAATTGACTTGATGTAAGGGGTTGACCACATTTCGGGGTCCTGTCTAAATCATTCTCCATACCACGTTCCAGTCCTCAGTGAGTTTCATAAGAAGAGAGGTCCATTGAGACAAAGTGGAGATAGTTCAGGAAAAAAAGGAAGGGTCTTCCACCCTGAGTCCATAAACTGATCCCCAAATAACCTTCAGATGTCCCAACAGGGCTGTTACAAAAATATACCTGCCGTGAGGATCACTGACCTTCTGGAGGAGTCAGAAATGGGACAGATCTAGATCTATTAAAATAGCCACACTTCATCTACAAGAATCTACTCTGGAGCAAAAAACCTGACCAACCCAGGAGTGTTGTAATGACAACACCTGGGCTGGACAGAGGTGGGTTTCTTGCAAAATAGCCTCCTCAACCTGAAACTTGCGAAGGTGTAATAAAACTTTGGTATGTTTTTTCGGTGATTGTGCTCCCGTAATATTTCACGAGCAGTACCTAACATTATGGGCCATACCATGTCCGAAAATATAGAGAGTTTTCGGAAGAAACATATGCACTACTGGAAAAGCCCAATACCGAACACCAGCCAGCCTCCAGAGAAGTACCCCAAAACCCCCACCCCCTCCCCATATCCTGCACAACCCATCACAATCCCCATACATATGAACAGTATACAAAGAACCAGGTTGACCAAATTAAATCCTAGCATCCTACACCACCCACCTTCACCCCGAACCCCCTCCTCACATCCCCATAAACCCACAACAACCCCCATACAAGTAAATAACACGTTGTGATCAGAACCACCCCATCCCCTCCCTCCAAAAAGAAATATCAAGAATAAAATCCAACAGATACCCCTTTATACCCCAACTACCCCCTTTACCCAACCAGAAAATCCCCAAATGAACTGGTGCATGAGGCTGTGATGTGAATAAGTAGCATCAGATATTACATTGTAATGCTGTGGTTGGATGGACAAGACAAAAACTAAGTTTAAGATCATAGAACAAATCATAATACATATAAGAACCAGAATTAAGAAAAAAAAGAAGAAAAGGTTAACTATCTCCCCATAGAACATACTGCGAAATGAACCAAGCATGAGCACGAACCCAAAAGCTGACAGCATGCACCCTGAAAAACAAAATCACCCATTATAAGGAATACCCCCACATGATTTACTCCTGTGACCCTGAAGAAAGTTGGGGTGGACAACCTGGCCCAAGTTGTTTTCACAAACTATCTTGTGGACAGAGAGCAGCAGGTCAAGGCTGAAGGAGACCTATCGCCAAAAAAAATACTTCTTAGAGGTGTCCCCCAAGGATCCATACTTGGTCCACTTCTCTTTGCCATTTATATTAATCAAATTGACACTGGCCTAAAGTCAGCTAGTATCCATCTCTTCGCTGATGATACAGTGCTATACATTGACAGATCAAGAAGCTACACCCCATGTTAAGTGCTTTATACCGTGATAAAAGTTGCATCCCCCTGACCATGCACCTGGCAATCGTTCAAAAGATGGTCCTCCCAATAATGGACTACTGGGATGTAGTCTACTGTGTAGCCCCTAAATCCTCCCTGACCAGACTAGACCCTCTCTTCCACTCATTCTGCCGTTTCTCCCTGGACTGCCCTCCCAGTGCCCATCATTGTGACCTCTACCATTCCTTAGATCTCCCTTCTCTCCACAATCGGAGATTGATACACTGTGCTTGAACCGCTGCGAAATTCTGGTCGCAGTCCCTCCCCTCCAACCTTGCGACCACCCTTAATGTTCTTCCCCCACCAGCCTACTCACTCAGGAACATTGATTCTCAGCTACTTCACATCCCCCACATGTCCACCGGATCTGGACAGGCTGCTTTCAGCTTTCGGATGCCTAAGTTATGGAACTCCTTTTCGGCTATTAGATATTCCACCAGCCCCCCTCACCGCAATGCTCTACTCAAGACACATTTCCCCACTACTTGCTCATGCATTCTGCTCTGCTGAAGCCCATGCAGTCTTGATGGCAGCTGTTTATTTTCTTTGCTTATTTTACTCCTGCTGTTGCCTACCGTTATGATGTTGGATGCGGTGTAATTATGTGCATATAGCTGCCTCACATATATATTGCTTTGCCTACTCTGTTATGACTGTATTGAATTATGTACATTTGTAATTTGTATTTCCACTGTATTCTACCCATCCCCAAATCCCCAGGGCACTTCTGGAATCGCAGGGTTTTAAATAACTGATTAGCAGTTTTTTCCTTGGGACAATACTAACGTACAGAATGTATTTATATAGGTTTTCTAAAAGTGTTATGTTTGTTAAACACAGTGAGGCAGGTGCTATGCATTTTCACAATGTTTTAGCACTTTTATGAGCAAAACGCTAATCAATTTTTATAGTTAAATAAAACCCTGAATCGAGTGGTACCCTGCTCAGTATGCCTTCCTGGTAAAACCCTTAAATAAATAGGATCAAGCCATTTTGGACCTCCAGAATGATTTCAACATCCTCCCAAAAAATCTACTTAACTTGAAACTTCTGCTCAATACCAAAAAAACTTACGCCATGCTTTTCTCTGCACTGGCCCCTCATCTCAAAAAACAAACAAAAGAAAAACAGATACGGTTCCTCACATAAGCACCCTTTTGGGAGAAGCCCTGGAGTTCATGGAACAATTCAAATACCTAGGGGTCTGGATTGACTACAAATTGTCCTTCATTGATCACATTGATGAATTCACCAAGAAACTGCATCAGAGGCTCGGTATTTTCTTCAGGATCAAGCACTCACCAACCCAGGAGGCTAGAAAACTCCTAGTCCAAGCTACCTTGTCTCTCCTAGACTATGTGGACTTCCTATATGGCCATAGTACTAGCACAGCTCTCTCCAAGCTTGATACCCAATACCACAGAGCCCTTAGGTTAATTTTGGATGCCCCTTATGACACGCACCACTGCATCCTCTATTCTTCTGTAGGCTGGAGCTCCCAGCTTCAGGAGGCAAAATAATGCTATTCTATGGACATATAAGGCAATTACTCATAAATTACCTCAGTACCTCATAAGCTGCCTAACTCCCTGTATCCCTATTGTCTATTATCTCAGAAGTCTTACCATCTTATCTCTGGCTATCCCTAAAGTTAAAACGTGTTTTGGTAGAGTCTCAATAAGCTTTACTCTTCCTACGCTCTGGAATAAGATCCAGAAAACCTTAAAGCTCGCTACCCCTGTAATATTCTCCCTCTTCAAATCCTTGTTCCTGAGGACTTTCTTTGAGGTCTGTCATTGTTTCAAGTCAGGGTCTTAACATCATGATTTGTAACTGCTTTAAATTCTGGACATAAACCTCAGCCACTACCTGAGGCATCATTTGAGTCCCCTCTTCTGTCATTGCCCAAATCAAGGTCCCAACATCACAGTCTGTCTTTGCTTCAAATATTGGACTTAAACCCCAACCATTGCCTGTGGCATTTGTCGTGTTCTACCTTCGAAGAGTCTTTCCTCCCTAGGCCATCATGTCCAACCCTCTCCTATCTCTGCTGACCTTCCTTCCCCAATCCCTATACCCCCCCTTCCCATCCCACTTGCCAGGCCGTGCCTACAGTACTTATCAAAGGACTCTTACATCTCAATCTTCATTGCACTTTGACGCTAAAGAAACTGCCACTCCTGTTCACTGTGACTTCTCCAATGATGTTTACTGTATAAACTTCAGCTCATTACCTTACGTCCATATAGCTGTATCCATGCAATTGTATTTAAATGGTACTACCTCCTGTTGAACCTATTGCTATGTTCTGATGCAAGTATCTTGTCACATGCGATGGTTATATGTTGTTATGTTGTTGTTGTTACTATGTAATTGTTATGTACATTCACTCAACCTGTGATGTCTTAACCCTGTTAGCAATTGTTTTGCCCCAGGTCCATCTTGTAAATGAGTTTGTCTCAATGATGTTCCACCTGGCAAAATAAAGATTTTGATTGATTGATTGAAATAGCCGTTACAAGTACACAATACATCCTAAACCCAAGAGGCTGCATATAATGGCCTTAATTACCAGAGTCCTCTGCAGCCTAAATAACCATATCTAAAGCCCCATAACAATAGCAGTGATAGATGGAAGAAAAAATAGCTGCATGGTCCAGGGCCCAGAGCACAAGTAGAATACTCTCACGACTGATAAAAAAACACAGAGAAAAGGAAACACCTGCACAGGAGCTCAAGACTGAACTCGCCCATGTGGTCCCGAAAACCATCTTGTGCCCGATGTTTGGTGTAATGCTCGGTGCTGTCAAGGATTGTTGCATACTTCAGGGAGACAGACGAAGGAAAAAGTACGATCTTGAACACTGTGGAGATGGCTCCAGTGGTATACCAATCCAGGGAGTTGAAAGGAATAGATGAGGGCCAGATGTTGAGCCAGGAGCCGTCTAACTATAAAAAGTTAACAGTATCAACATCCAACAGAGTAACCTGCCAAAGAAAGATGTTGAAAGACTGGTCGAGCAGCCACATTAGCTGTAAGAAGTCCAGCAGGGTGGGAAGCCACAGAACAGAAACACTAGATGATGGAGTGGAGTTACAGGAAGCAACATAGGCTGGGGCAGGCTGGAGAAGTGACCATGGATGCAGGGAAGAGGGGATCATCCTGTAAAAGGGAACCATCCAGCAGACCAGGGACAGGTGTAGAACAGAGCTGTCAGCAAAAAGAGCAAGAGTCCAGAACTCCTTGTTGGATGCGTCTACTTAGCTAAGGTAAGGAAGGGGGAACAGGCTCAAATAAAGGCAGGCATCTCAAAGGGTCTGTCCATGGGGAGGAAGCCAAAGAGCAAGCGTACAGCAGAGGAACCATATCTACCAGCAAGTACATGCACAGCTTTCCAGTCGAAGATACAGCCTTACAGAGAGGGTCTCTAAGGCTCACCTCTCTTTGAAAAGTTCTGGCAGCAACGATTTTAAGAGTCTGGGTGACTGAGTCCACTGTATCGAATGTTTACCAGGTGCCTTGTAGCAAAACCTGCAAGCGAGCAAGATATAACATTTTAAACTTTATTCCTGCGGCAATGAGCTTAGCCACCACAGGATGGAATGCAGCTCGCTTCTGACGGGTCCCCACCGGGAGATCCTGGGTGACTCTGAGTTTTGTGCCATCCCATAGGAATTCTTTAAGGCCTTCAGTCTTCCGGAGGATATGTTGTTTATTAAAGAAGTTCAGCAGTTTAAACATAAAAGAATGAGGGGGAGAGCCAGCAGGAGGTTTTGGGTGAAGGGAACAGTGTGCCTCTTCCACTATATATGTTGGACCATTCAGAGGGGCCCACAATCAGTTCTAGAAATTTCTGTGCAAATTGGATCAGTGTGGCCCCCTCCTCACCCCCAGGAAGCCCAAACACTATTAAATTGTTACTACGATTCCACCCCTCTAGGTCTTCCATTTTTCTCTCCAAATTGTGGATATTCTGTCATAGTTGTGCTGTTTTAGAGTCAGTGCTGTCTTTCCACTTTTCCAAAGAAAAAGACCTGGCTTCTAAGTCCCCTACCCGTCTACCTAGGTCTCCCAAGATCAGAGCAAAGTGACTTGAATTCCTCTTTGAGCGCTCTTAAGGAATCTTTAAATGGTGCAAATTCCTTTAAAAGTCGCTCCTCAGAAAGGGGAGCAGGTACCGCGGTAGGAGTTGTGCCCTTGCCAGTTTCCGACCCATGAGCCTTCAGCCTTTTAGCATCCTTGTCTGGCGTTTGCAGAGGTGTGTGGCGGGGGCCAGCTTGTTTCATCTCAGTTTCAGACATAGTAGCGAGAAGCTGTTTAAGACTGCAGCAACACACTCCAGATGAACTCGGTGACAGGTTTCTTCACTGAAAACGGAATAAAGCAGTTACAGTATTTAGCGGTAAAATAAATGAATAATTTGTGGGGTGGAAGGAGAGCCAATGAAGAGCAGCTACTTAGTCGAGAGCATCACGTGACTCCTCTACAATTAGTTTTCTTTGTATGCCTAGGATGGAAACTGGAATTATGCATGTAGAGGTGTCTGTCAGCGGGATTCTGTGTTTTATGTTAGTAAACTGAGTCCACAAGTGAATTAAATGATGTCCGAATGATATGATTTGAAGGGCATACTGGCAGAATGAGGCATGGGTTCACCTGTGCCTTGTTTGCTATTTTCCCACTATCTCCCCAATATGATATTAAGTTTAGCTGTCTAACTATGTTGGTGGGGGGGTTACAGAAGTGAAGTAATGCATCTAAATGATATGCACGCTGGTCTCCCTTCATGAATGGGTTTAGCTGTCTAACAATAGGGGGTTACAGAAGTGAAGTAATGCACCTACATGATATGCACACCAGTCTCCCTCCATGAATGGGTTTAGCTGTCTAACTACAGGGGGTTACAGAAGTGAAGTAATGCACCTACATGATATGCATGCCAGTCTCCCTTCATGAATGGATTTAACTGTCTAACTACAGGGGGTTACAGAAGTGAAGTAATGCGCCTACATGATATGCACGCCAGTCTCCCTTCATGAATGGGTTTAGCTAACTAGTGGGGATTACATATGTGAAGTAATGCACCTACATGATATGCACACTGGTCTCCGTTCATGAATGGGTTTAGCTGTCTACCTACAGGGGCTTACAGAAGTGAAGTATTGCACCTACATGATATGCACGCCAGTCTCCCTTCATGTATGGGTTTAGCTGTCTAACTACAGGCGATTACAGAAGTGAAGTAATGCACCTACATGATATGCACACCGGTCTCCCTTCTTGAATGGGTTTAACTGTCTAACTACAGGGGGTTACAGACGTGAAGTAATGCACCTACATGATATGCACACCAGTCTCCCTTCATGAATGGGTTTAGCTGTCACACTACGGGGGATTACAGAAGTGAAGTAATGCGCCTACATGATATGCATGTCGGTCTCCCTTCGTGAGTAGATTTAGCTAACTACTGGGGATTACAGACGTGAAGTAATGTACATACATGATATGCACACCCGTTTCCCTTCATGAATGACAGGAAAGTTTCTTATCTCATAGATATCAAAATAATGTAAAAGCCACTCTCTAACTGTTTTACATGCTTTTCTTTTTCATTTATTTTTCATAAATATTATGCACACATAATTATTTGTAAAATCTGAGAGTGGGAACTTTCATATCAGTATTTGTGAAATGATATTGCAGAAGAAACTCTGTACAATGGAAATGTAGACTTTGAGACTACTATTACTAAAGGAACTAAATCTGTGGTGTTGTGGAGATCCAAATACCCAGCGAGCCTGCGACTGTTTTCAGATTTCTATAATGTGAGATGTTTGACATAAGGGGATACCTTTGTAAAAAGATACAAATTGGCCCTACAGTATAGCAATAAAAGTAGAATACTAGATACCATAGTGTGCATTATAAGGGAGTAATTCCATCACGAGGTTCTGGGGACATAGAGAACTTCGAGATGGAATTATCCCTTGAAATGCACACTAAGGAATTCGTTATTGTTTTTAATAAGTGGATCAGAATTTTTAAAAAACATTTTGTGACAGGCGATTGGCTGCTTCAGTGAAGGACTCTCAGTCATGGCCAACTGCCATACTGTCTGGCTCCGTCTCTCTCACTCCCAGACAGTATCTGGCTCCGTCTCCCCCCCCCCCACCTCTCTTCTGCCTTTTCTTCTTTGGGACTGAAGGATCAACCAGATAATCAAGTTTTTGCACAGGACTAAGGGAGGATGTTGCAAGCACCTGAGGATACAGTGCCATCTCACTAAGCAAGAGATGTCCACCATGCATGTTGAGAGTGTTCTGCCTGCCTATAGAGAGAAAGCGGCCAATCATGTGCCGTGTTAAGGATGCTGTCATTTGAGTGATAGTGAGAGTAGAGCCTGGTGGAGGAGAGTCCTGCACGTGCGTTCTCTAGTTTTAGTGATAATAGTATAGTTCATGGCTCCTAACGATGCTATTACTGGCTCTGAACGATACTGTTATCAGTGTGCATCAATGGTATTATCACTTTTGGAGCAGTGATAGTGCCACAGTTGTTTTGTATGCTTTAGTGCAGTATTATTTGCAATAGCTATATATTTAAACACCAGAATAAGGTTCAGTAGCATTGCAAGAGTTTTTAACTGTGCATGACGTGGTCTGTACTGAAAGCAATAAGAACACACCATAATAAAGTTCAGTATCTGTACAAGAGTTTGTAGATGACATGCTCTCTGTGGGGGCAGCCAGTGCAATGTTATGGAGCATAGGGAGTGGTATTACTGGGAGAAAAAGGAGGTGAATATGGCACTGTACAGATCACTAGTGAGATCTCATCTGCAGTACGATGTCCAGTTCTGGAGGCCACATATCCAGAAGGACAAAACGGAGGCAGTCCAGAGAAAGGCAACAAAAATAGTGCAAGGACTGCACCAAATGTCATATGAGGAAAGACTGGAGGGCATCAATATGTTTTCCCTGGAGGAGAGGAGAGGGTGGGGTTACTGGACTTTAGGAGGGCTGACTTTGCCAAAATGGGTGAGTGCCTAAGGAATGCACTAGCAAATGGGCAGGAAGGAGGGGTGGAAGAACAATGGGGAATAATCAAAACTGCCATCACAGAGGCAACAAGCCTTTGTGTGAAGCAATTAAACAAAACAAAACGATGTAAGAAACCACTATGGTTCTCAAAGAAGGTAGCAGAGAAGGTTAGGGAGAAAAAGAAAGCATTCAGGAAGTACAAGGAATCGCAGAAGGAGCAGGACAGAGAACTGTATCAGTTAAAGCAGAAGGAAGCAAGGAAGGCTCTCAGAATAGCAAAGGCCCCAACCAAGGAAAAGATAGCCATCTCAGTTAAGAAGGGGGATAAAACCTTTTGTAGGTACATCAGGGAGTGAAGGAAGAACAAGGGAGGGATAGTGAGGCTTAATAAAGGGGAGGGGAGTGGGCAGAGGGTGAGTGTGAAAAGGCAGCGATACTGAACAAGTATTTTTGCTCAGTATTAACAAGTGAAGAGGAGGAGGTACCTAAACCAAACAATAGAAATCTCTGGATATGGGGGTTGATACCAGCCCATTCACAGAAGAAAGAGTTCTGAAAGAACTCTTAAAACTGAAGGTGGACAAAGCAATGGGGCCTGATAGGATTCATCCCAGAATTCTAAAAGAACTAAGCGTAGAACTAGTGACACCACTGACTACCCTCTTTAACAAATCATAGGAGGATGGGGTGGTACCTGAGGACCGGAGGAGGGCAGATGTTATTCCTCTTCACAAAAGTGGGAACAGGTCAGAAGCAGGAAACTAAAGACCTGTTAATTTAACCTCAGTGACAGGGAAAATAATGGAATCACTTCTGAAGGAAAGAATTGTTGAGTACCTAGAGGCTAGTGGGACACAGGACCCGAGGCAGCATGGATTCACAGCGGGAAAGTCATATCAGATGAATCTAATAGATTTCTTTGACTGGGTGACCAAAGTAGTAGATCAGGGTGGGGCTGTGGACATGGCCTACCTAGACTTTAGCAAGGCAGTTGACACAGTCCCACACAAAAGATTAATATACAAGTTAGCCAGCCTTGGAGTGGGTCCTTAGATGGTAGCCTGGGTAAAGGATTGGCTGGAGAACAGGACAAAGAGGGTAATAGTAAACAGAGTCCACTCTGAAGAAAGGGGGGTTACTAGTGGGGCACTGCAGGGTTCAGTACTAGGACCGGTCCTCTTCAATGTTTTTAAAAGCGACATTGCAGAGGGACTGGAAAGAAAAGTTTGTCTCTTTGCAGCAGACTCAAAGATCTGCAACCGAGTTGATACACAGGGTGGGGTGGAAAGGATGAGAATGGACTTAGCAAGGTTGGAGGAATGGTCAGATGTATGGCAGCTTAGATTCAATGCAAAGAAGTGCAAAGTAATGCACCTGGGAAACAAAAACTGGAAGTGTACAAAATGGGGGTGAGATACTGACAGCAACAAAATGGAAAGGGACCTGGAGGTAGTCATATCAGATGACCTAAAGGTGGGTAAGCAATGTGAGAGGGCAGTAAGGAGGGCTGGGGAGATACTGGGATGCATAGGGAGAGGCATCACCAGTGGAAAACAGGAAGTTGTTATGCTTCTGTACAGACAGCTGGTGAGACCCCATCTGGAGTACTGCATGCAGTTCTGGAGACCCAATCTCCGCAAAGACATAGACTTGATGAGGCAGTCCAGAGGAGGGCTACTAAAATGGTGTAGGGTCTGCACCAGAAGACATATGAAGAGAGACTTAAGGAGCTTAATATGTATAGCCTAGAGGAAAGGAGGGAGAGGGGGGACATGATAGAAACTTTCAAGTACCTCAAGGGAATCAACAAAGTCCAAGAGGGTAGCATCTTTCAGAAAAAGAGGTGTGCAAGAACAAGGGGGCACAGTTTGAAGATGGGGGGACGGCTCAGAGGTAATGTGAGGTAGTGTTTTTCACAGAGAGGGTTGTGGATGCATGGAACAGCCTTTCTGAGGAGGTTGTGGAGTCAAAAACAGTGGTGGAATTCAAGAATGCATGGGACAGTCATAAGGCAATTCTAGGTGGTGGGGGTAGGAGGAAGTAGGCTGTTGGTTAAGTAGGATCTGCAGCTTATCCATTAGGTAGGGAAATGGGCAGACTGGGTGGGCCAAGCGGTCCTTATCTGCCATCAAATTCTATGTTTCTATGATGGAGACATTCGGATACATCAGGGGTAGAAATGAGATAGTAGAGGGTAGCATCGTTCAGATAAGAAGGTCTACAAGAATAAGGGGACATGATATGAGGCTAGATAGGGTAGGCTCAGAGCAACGCAAGAAGGTACTTTTTCACAGAAAGAGTAGTGAATGCTTGGACCAGCCTCCCTGCGGATGTGGTGGACAGAAACAGGGGGGAATTCCCGAATGCATGGGATACAGTTAAGAGTCCAGCAAATGGGAAGAGAGGGTGAGCTACTCAATCACGGTCACTCTTTGGATTTGGTTTTCCTCCTGGGGATTGAGGCCTCTGATTTGGTGGTGAAACCTATCAGTTGGTCTAATCATTACACCATGGGCTTCAACTTTTGTGCTCCCCTTCGCAGGTCTGCCCCTGTGGAGGTGGTTCGTTACCACCTTTGACGGGATGTGTGCCCTGAAGACCTGATGGTGGCGATGAACCTCTCCGAATTTCCTGTTGCCAGCATGAGTCCAGAGTCGATGGTTCTGGCTTATAATCAGGCCATTTCCTCGGCTCTTGACTCACTTGCTCCTGTCCGTGTTCATCCTCTCCCTCTCTGCCCTCGGGCCCCTTGGTTTGATGGGTCCTTGAGGGAGTTACGGCATGTGGGACGAGGGTTAGAGTGTTGTTGGTGGAAATCTGCTCTAGAAGTCGACCGCCTTAGTTTGGAGGGGCATTATCAGCTCTGCCAATCAGAGATCTCCCATAAGAAGGCAGAGTTCCTGTCCAGGGAGATCGCTGTTGCTCAGAATCGACCGGCTCAGCTTTTCAGAACTGTGGACAAGCTGTGCAACCCAGCTTGTCTACAGCTCCGTCAAGCTTTTTCACAAAAGGAGTGTGATGAGATCGCGCAATTCTTTGTGAATAAGGTAGCCGACATCAAATCGGAGATCTGCCTGACCCACTCTATGGGGGATGCCATTAGTAGGCATTTGGTTGCAGTACCCAGAGTCTCCTGGAGTTCCTTTGACCTGCTGAAGTCCGAGGATGTTATGCGGATTGTCCAGAGGATGCGTTCTGTGTGCTGTAGTTTAGATCCGGGTTCAACCTCCCTGATTTTGGGTTGCGTTGAGATTGTGGGCCGGTTTCTGGCTTAAATAATCTGGTGCTCCTTAGAATTGGGTGAGTTCCCAAGCTCCCTGAAGGAGGCGGTGGTGACTCCTCTTTTGAAGAAAGCTTCTTTGGATCCAGATATTTTTGCTAACTACAGACCTATCTCTAACCTTCTCTTTATTGGGAAGGTTATTGAGAAGGTAGTGACAAACCAGCTGGAGGACCACTTGACTCTCCATAATGTCTACGAACCTCTGCAGTCTGGTTTTTGTAAGAGGCATAGTACTGAGACTGCCCTGGTTCGAGTGCTCAATGGTCTCCTGATGGTGAGAGGTCGGAGAAACCGTTCTTTCTAGGGACATGGATATGTTGTTCATCCACACTGTCTGGCAGGTTCGTTGCTGCTTTAAATCTTGCCAGAAGGTCTTCAAGCTGGCTCCTCCCACCCACCTGTGTGATAAAACTCTCGGCTCCGCCCCATGATGCCAGATCTTCCTTACTGCTTGGAAGCTCAGGTTCCTTCCTTAATGCTCTGCGTGTAGACTGGATCCTAATTCTTCGGTTCGCCCGAAACTTATTTTAAAATTTTCAAGACTTCGGTCAAGTTTCTCCCTCACAGCTGCGATGGACAAATCGACTCCCGGATTTCAGCGGTGCCCTTGTGAGCAGAAGATGTCCAGGATGGACCCACACTCCACGTGCGTCTACTGCCTCGGCCTAGAACATGACCTGCAGGCCTGCGAGTTATGCTGTTTGTTTTCGGCCAACATCCTGGAAGACCGCACTGCCGGTTACAGCTTGGGCACCCGAGAAGCGCTACCGCCCGGTGAAGTGAAGGAAGCGTTGCAGGCGTTGCGGCGGCTGAGCACTCGAGGCAGATGATGGCCCTCGGGAGGGCGGCTGAGCCGCATCATCCTCTTCCTCGATCGCGGCATTTATCCGCTCTCACTGGGTACCTCGTATTCAGCTTCTTTCAAGGAGCTTTGCCAATCCCTTTCCACGAAGGAGAGGGCCATCAGGGCATTCCTCTCGGTCCAAAGAAGGACTCAAAGGTAAGTCCCAGCGTGGGTGTTGGGAGGCGGGAAGTCCCTTCCTGGACAGTCGACACTCGACTTGGTCGAGGTTGCGGCTAAGGCCACTGGCTTCCACGGTGTCCCGCCAAGCCAGCCGGCGAGACACCATCGCGCAGTCAAGATTTTCTCGACCACCCGTCGGGCTGTCGACTGGTGAGGCTGACAACCCTTCTTCACTGGATTTCCCCAGTGGAGACGAGACTGCCCATGCCTCCAGTGCCGCAGTCCCGGTTAAGGCTTCGAGCCGAGGAAAGCGGGTGTCCCCCTGCCCCTTCCCAGACCGGTTCTCGGAAACGCTGAGGATCTCGGTCTCGGACTTCATCTCAGTCCAGCCGATCCCGCCGACATCGGCGGTCTCGGCACCGAAGTAAGCGGTGCTGCCGCTTGTACTCGTCTTCCTCCTCGGAAGAGGAGAGGCTTCAGCACAAATTGCGTCAACGCTACGAGGACCTGATGTGGCAGCAGTTACTTCTGTCCGGGAACAAGCCAACACCGTCGCCTTCCCTAGCCATCAAGTGGCTGTCACCTGAACGGCCAAAACAACCCCTTGCTGTAGCCGAGGTGCCCAAGCATAGGCCGGTTGTTCGGCGGCTCAACTGCCCGTTTGTGGTGGAACCTCCGCCTCCACAACGAAATCGAGTGCCAACCAAGGACTCTCGGTCGGGTCAGGGCCTGCCCCACAGGTTGTCGGTCACCCTCACTCCCGACCATCCTCAGCAGGTGGAGGGTGGCTCAGGCCCCAGGCAGCTCTTTGCAGACTCCTCAGAGTCCAACGACGACTCCTCCCTGTTCTCCAGGCCCATTGACCTGGAGTCCTCCGGGGGCCAGTCGATGGATGAAAGCCCATTGTCCTTCATGGGTTCGCTTCGGCTCATCTTGGAGTCCACCGGGATGCAGCTCGAGCCCGTATCCAAGCGGGCCAAAAATCCCCTGACAGAGATACTGGACCGAGGGGATTCACCCACAGAGGCCTTTCCAGTAGCTGAAGCCATTGTTGGCCCAGCCTTGGAGCTCTGGCAGCAGCCTGCTTCCTGTCCTGCGCCTTTGGCCAGGATGGCCAGGAAGTATGCGGTCCCTACCGGCTCTTTGCCCGGTTTTTCGGAACACCCCTCTGCCGAGGGTTGGCCACCAACAAGCGTTTTCTGGCGTTCGGGAATGCTAGGGATGTGGACAAGCCCCCGACAAGAGGTCCAAAAAGCTGGACTATGCTGGGCGCAAGGTGTACGCTGCGTCCTCCCTTGGCCTCCGCCAGGCCAGCTCAGCCGTGCTGATGGCACACTTCTCCCATGCCCTCATGGGCTCCCTGGATGAGGTAATCCCTCATCTCCCGGCCGACCTGCAGACCACGGTCCGGCAGGTATGGGACCAGGGTAGGGCAGTGGCTTAGTAGCAGCTCCAAATGGCTCTGGACATTGGAGACTCTTGTGCCAGATCGGTTGCGGCCATGCTGGCCATGCGCCGTAGAGCATGGCTGAGGATATCCACCTTCACGGCGGATACCCAGCACAAACTGGCGGATGTCCCCTTCTTGGGGACCAACCTCTTTGGCCCTGGAGTGGAAGGTCACCTCCAGCGGATCGAAAAGTCCAGTGCCACACTGGACTCGGTCACCTCCGCCCAGAAGGACAAAGGCCACCGGCAGCAGCAGCACAAGTCATTTCGTCCTTCTGTGCCTGCGGCACATCCGGGCCAACAGCACCAACACCAATGCCAGCAGGCTTGTATTTGGCATCCTCAACCCAAGCCTGCAGCTTCCTCCAACAGGAAGCAGGGAGGTAAAGGCCCAGGAGGTCCCTTGGCCGGTCTCTCCTCTAAGCCTGCCCAGTAACGGGTTGAGGGGTGTCGCCCCCAGCCTTGTCACTCTCCCCGGGTACTCCCCGTGGGGGGACGGCTCCGCCACTTCCTTTCTGCTTGGTCCATTATCACCATGGACCGTTGGGTTTGGAGGTGGTAGGAAAGGGCCTGCCCTGGGTTGAGCAAGCCCTGCCCTTCGAGCCGTCACCCCTCGGGGGGGCTGCGCGGGCCGCAGCCTCTTTGTCGGCTCGCTGAGCCGATATTGCCCTGCTCCTTGAAAAAGAGGTGATCTGGAAGGTGGCAGATCCTCCTCCAGACCCGGGGTTTGTGTCCAGGTACTTCCTGGTCCCGAAACGGATGGGGGGCTGGCGCCCCATTCTCGACCTGCGCAACCTGAACAGATTCCTATGGTCTCGGACCTTCAGGATGGTCACTCTGGCTCAGATAATCCCATCCTTGGAACAAGGCGTGTGGTTCTGTTCTCTGGACCTTCAGGACGCGTTCTTTCACGTCCCAATCCGTCCGGCCCACCAGAGATTCCTCCGCTTCAGAGCGGAGGGATCCCTTTACGAGTTCCGAGCCATGCCCTTCGGCCTTTCCCTATCTCCCAGGGTCTTCACCAAATGCATGGCAGTGGTGACAGCATTCCTGCGCCGCCGAAGGGTCCGGGTGTACCCCTACCTGGACAACTGGCTGATTGCACACCCTCTAGAGCGGAGGTGGAGCGGTCCAGGGATCTGGCCCTCCAGGTTTGCTCTCAGGTTGACCTCCTCATCAACAAGGCCAAGTCGGAACTCATGCCAAAGCAGGTGATACAATTCATCGGGGCAGAGCTTGACTCTCTACGAGCCAGAGCACGGCTCCTGGTGGACAGGGCCGAGGTTATTTCCTCCTTTGCCCAGTCATTTCAGGTTGGGCAATCCCGCCCTGCCTGGGACTTCCTGCGCCTCCTGGGCCTCATGGCGGCCTGCGTCAGCGTGGTCCATTGGGCCCGCTGGTACATGCATCCCCTTCAATGGGGGCTGGCCAGCCAATTGTCACAGCACTTCGATCCGCTGGATCAGCTAGTGACAGTGACCCAGGGGATATGGAATACTCTCCAGTGGTGGACCGTTCCAGCACATCTGCAGGAGGGCATCCCGTTTGTCCGTCCCGAGCCGACGGTCTCTCTATCGACCGATGCCTCTCTGATGGATTGGGGTGCCCATCTGGGGGAGCACACAGTGCACGGCCTCTGGTCCCCTCGGGAGTCCCGATGCCATAGCAACCTGCTGGAGCTTCGAGCGGTTCGTCTAGCCCTCACGCTTTCGCTCCATTTCTCTCGAGGTCAAGTGGTTCAGGTCAGGCGGACAATACCACGACCATGTACTACCTAAACTGCCAGGGTGAGATCGCTCCATGCCTCTGTGCAGGGAGCTCTCCGCATTTGGTCACTCGTGCGCAGCCTGGAGGCGGATCTCCTCGCCATTCATGTGGCAGGAGCCTCCAACACCCTGGCCGATGCCCTAAACCGGATAGGGGCTGCGTCTCACAAGTGGTCTGTCCTGCCGGAGATAGTACAAGATCTCTTCTCCCACTGGGGCATGCCTCAGGCAGACCTGTTTGCCTCCAGGGAGAATGCGAAGCTGAGACTGTTTCATGCCGGCCCCCCTCAGCAGGGCTCGCTGCAAGGGGATGCCTTCTCGAGGCCGTGGACCCCAGGCCTCTTTTACACCTTTCCTCCATTTCCCTTGATCCACAAGGTGCATCTCAAGGCGAGGAGGGACAAGGCGCAGGTGATTCTGGTAGCCCTAGACTGGCTCCGCCAATTCTGGTATCCAGATCTCCTCAGTCTCAGCTCCAGGCTCGCGAGGCGGCTTCCAGCCCGCCCGGACCTGATCTCAGTCAATCAGGGGAAGGTATTACATACGAACATACGAAATTTGCCAGCAGATAAAGGCTAGGGAGTCTATCAAGTCTGCTCGAATGTGCAGCTAGCACCCCTTATCCTGCAGCTGCCCCCCTTCCACCCTTCCCTTGTCCTGTCCCATCCTCGTTTGAAGCAGTCCACTGTTCTACTGCATACTACTTCAGCAGGTAACGCATTCCACCCAGCCACCACCCTCTCTGTAAAAAAGTGTCTCCTCATCTCCTTCCTGAACCTTCCTCGCTCCAGTCTCATATCATGGCCCCTGGTGGTCCTCTCCTCCCTTACTTTGAACAGTATTCCATCCAGACCTTCAATCCCTGCACCTGACGGCCTGGTTCCTGAGCGGCTAGAGTTCCAGGCCTTGGGTCTTTCCGACGAGGTCCTCAACATCGTTGAGGCGTCCTGTAAGGAGTCAACCAGAAAATGCTACGCCTTCAAATAGAAGAGATTCTCCATTTGGTGTCAGGGCAAGGGCCTGGACCCTTCCTCCTGTTCCTTGGCAAGCATTCTGGACTACCTGTGGTCCCTTTCTCAGCAAGGGCTTCGGTCGATGACCCTTAAGGTGCACCTGGCAGCCATCTCTGCTTACCGGGCGCGGGCCGGGAAGCAGTCGGTGGCGCAGGAGAAGGTGGTCGGGCGCCTTTTCAAAGGCCTTGATCACATATCCCTCCGGTGCGAGAACCTCACCTCCGGGATTTACTGCTGGTGATACAAGCTCATGGCAAGCTATTCAACCGATGCACAGGTGTGACATCTCTCACCTGTCGAGAAGACCGCCTTCTGGTGGCTATCTCGTCAGCCAGAAGGATGGGAGAGCTCCAGGCGCTTTCCATAGAGTCTCCTTATCTGGTCTTCCACAGGGACAAGGTTGTCCTGTGCCCCACCGCAATTCCTTCTGAAGGTGGTGTGGAGTTTCACCTTAACCAGGTGTTGACTCTGCGGTGTTCTACCCCAATCACACCTGGAGGCCGAATAGGCTCATACTTTGGACCCTAGAAGGCTCACTTATTATAAGGAGCAGATGGCTGAAGTTCGGGGAGGCGGTTGCCCAGTTGTTTGCCACCTATGCTGAACCGCACCTGGCAGACCTGCAGCCAAGCGGATGATAGGCAGGTGGGTCACCTCCTGCATAGATCTCTGCTATAGGTTGGCGGGCATGGAGCCTCCCAGAGGGATAAGAGCTCATTCTACCTGCCATACCACTGCATCGGTAGCTGCTTCCAGGGACGTCCCTATCCAGGAAATCTGCAGGGCTGCTACCTGGAAGTCAGCACACACCTTCATCACCCATTACCACATCGACCTTGAGTCACGCTGGGATGCTGGTTTTGGGGCCTCAGTTCTCCAGTCATTATTCCCTAAGTAGGGGGTGTGCACCTTGCCTCCTTCCTCCTGGAGAACTGCTAGGAGTCTGCCAGACAGTGTGGATGAACAACATATCCATGTCCCTAGAAATACAGGTTACTCACCTGTAACAGGAGTTCTAGGAATGGTATATGTTGTTCGTCCACACGACCTACCCGACCTCCCCTGCTTCGACACACAACCCGGCTTCCAGTGGGCTCGATCTGGCATCATGGGGCGGAGCCAAGAGTTTTACCACCCGGGTGGGTGGGAGGAGCCAGATTGAAGACCTTCCGGCAAGATATAAAGCGGCAAGGAACCTGCCAGACAGTGTGGATGAACAACATATACCATTCCTAGAACTCCTGTTACAGGTGAGTAACCTGTATATCTTGGTTCTCCTTGATCTCTCTTCAGCTTTTGACACTGTAGATCATGGGGTTTTGCTCAAGCGTCTGAGGTCCATCTGTGGACTGTCGGGTACAGTACTCAGATGGTTTACATCTTTCCTATCTGGGAGAATGCATAGAGTTGTGTAGGGAATTTTTTTCCTCTGACCCTTTCTCTCTCTGCCTTGTGGGGTTCCTCAGGGTTCGGTGCTTTCCCCCATGTTGTTTGCAGTGTATATGCTACCATTCAGAGACATTGTAAGATGGTATGGGATGAGGTTTCACTGCTTTGCTGATGATACCCAGTTCTACCTGTCTTTCGCTCCCCACCAGGTTAGTGCTTTCTTGGTATTTAATAGCTGCCTCGCAGAAATCCATGATTGGATGAATTTGAGCTGGTTAAAGTTGAATGCAGGAAAGACTGAGGTTATGGTTGTGGACCCGGGTCGCAGGATAGAGGGGTTGAGGACTGATCAGCCCTCTGGTTTATTTCTAGGGGGTGATGAGATCCTTGCCTCTGAACGGGTGCATAACCTGGAAGTGGTACTTGATGATGGGCTGACCCTTCGCTTTCAGGTGTCAGTAGTCGTAAAGTCTGCATTTTACCATCTCAGGAACATTTCCAGGGTGAAACACCTTGTTCCATCTAATGATTTACTTGTGTTGGTCCACGCCTTTGTGACCTGTCGCCTTGACTATTGCAACTCCCTGTACCTGGGGCTTCCTGAGGTTAATATCCACCGCTTGCAGATAGTGCAGAATGCTGCTGCTAGGTTGTTGACAGGGGTGTCAAGGAGGACACATATTACCCCTGTACTGCGCGATCTGTACTGGCTGCCGATACAGTGGCAGATCACGTTCAAAGTAGGGCTTTTGACCTACAAAGCCCTGCACGGACCTGGCCCCGAATACTTGAAAGAGCTTCTGATTCCCTACAGCCCTGTACGACAGCTCCGTTCAGCTGACGAGGGGTTGCTGGAGGTTCCAAGGGTTATTTTAAAATCTTCTGGAGCTCGGGCTATTATGTTTATAGCCCCAACCCTCTGGAATTCTCTGCCCTGTCAGCTTCGGGAATGCACAACTGTGGGGAGTTTCAAGCTGGAACTTAAGACCCATCTGTGGAGACAAGCTTTTATGGGTTGATGTTTGTATCATTCTGATTTTTATATATGTATTTACTTTTGTGATTTTATTGTTCATTTGTACAGCACCTTGGTGTTTGAAAGGCACTTAATAAATAACGTTTTATTATTTATTATTATTATTATGTAACAGATTAACTAGGGTCTGCGGTAATGCATTACGTAGGGAAAAGGGGCAAACTAGGTGGGCCACATGGTCCTTAACTCCAGTCACTTTCTATGTATATGTACCTATGGTCAGTACTGAAAGTAATCATTAGTACAGGAGTTTGTAATCAGCAGTGCAAGATTTATAACTGTGCATGACATGGCCAGTATTGAAAGCAATAATAAAACACCATAATCTATATTGCATAATATAAGATCTAGAAAACAGGATGTACTGTTAATATAGAGCATATGTAAGACCACATTTGAAATATGCTTCACAGCTTTGGAATCCATATAAAAAAACAGAATGCCTGTTATTGGAAAGAGTTCAGAGAAAATTCACTAAAAAAGTATCTGGGCTTTTTGATGTTTCTTATGAGAATAGACTTGCTATTTTAAATCTTATGCCCTTATCTACACGTCATCTTCGTGGCGACCTTATGCTATTGTATGATATTATTCAAGACCCTTATTTATTGTCTGAATTGGGTCTGGAATTTAAAAACTGTGGTCACAATATCAGAGGACATCCCTTACAATTAGTTAGAAAACCCTTTGTTAGGTCAAGTCGTAAATAGTTTTTTTACCATTAGAATTGTTGGTCCATGGAATAGGCTACCACTAAATGTTATTATTAGTGAAACTAAAAGTATTTTAAATACAGATTGGATGGTCTTATTTGTAAAGGGTATGACCTTTCCTATTATGTTTTAGATTAGTATAAGAGCTTCATGGGCTTCTGCCTTCTTGCTCTTGCACCGAACCTTAGTATGAACCTTAGTAATAAGGGTCAGTAGCAGTGCAAGGGTTTTTAACTGTTCTTGACGTGGTCAGTACTGAAACAATAATAAAACAGCATAATAAGGTTCAGTAGCAGTGCAAGAGTTTTTAACTGTGCATGACGTGGTCAGTACTGAAAGCGATAATAAAACAGCATAATAAGGTTCGGTAGCAGTGCAAGAGTTCTTAACTGTGTATGACGTGGTCAGTACTGAAACAATAATAAAACAGCATAATAAGGTTCGGTAGCAGTGCAAGTTTTTAACTGTGCATGACGTGGTCAGTGCTGAAAGCAATAATAAAACAGCATAATAAGGTTCTGGAGCAGTGCAAGAGTTTTTAACTGCATGACGTGGTCAGTGCTGAAAGCAATAATAAAACAGCATGATAAGGTTCGGTAGCAGTGCAAGAGTTTTTAACTGTGCATGACGTGGTCAGTGCTGAAAGCAATAATAAAACAGCATGATAAGGTTCGGTAGCAGTGCAAGAGTTTTTAACTGTGCATGACGTGGTCAGTGCTGAAAGCAATAAAACAGCATGATAAGGTTCAGTAGCAGTGCAAGAGTTTTTAACTGTGCATGACGTGGTCAGTGCTGAAAGCAATAAAACAGCATAATAAGGTTCAGTAGCAGTGCAAGAGTTTTTAACTGTGCATGACGTGGTCAGTGCTGAAAGCAATAATAAAACAGCATATTAAGGTTCAGTAGCAGTGCAAGAGTTTTTAACTGTGCATGATATGGTCAGTACTGAGAGCGGTAATAAAAAACAAAATAAGGTTTAGTAAAAGTACAAGATATTTTTTAACTGTGTATGAAGTGGTCAGTACTGAGAGCAATAATGAAACACCATAAGAAGGTTCAGTAGCAGTGCAAGAGTTTTTAACTGTTCATGACGTGGTCAGTACTGAAAGCAATAATAAAACACCATAATAAGGTTCAGTAGCAGTGCAAGAGTTTTTAACTGTGCATGACGTGGTCAGTACTGAAAGCAATAATAAAACACCATAATAAGGTTCGGTAGCAGTGCAAGAGTTTTTAACTGTGCATGACGTGGTCAGTACTGAAAGCGGTAATAAAACACTCATAATAAGGTTCAGTAGCAGTGCAAGAGTTTTTAACTGTGCATGACGTGGTCAGTACTGAAAGCAACAATAAAACATCATAATAAGGTTCAGTAGTAGTGCAAGAGTTTTTAACTGTGCATGACGTGGTCAATACTGAAACAATATTAAAATGACCATAATAAGGTTCAGTAGCAGCGCAAGAGTTTTTAACTGTGCATGACGTGGTCAGTACTGAAACAATAATAAAACACCATAATAAGGTTCAGTAGCAGCGCAAGAGTTTTTAACTGTGCATGACGTGGTCAGTACTGAAAGCAATAATAAAACACCATAATAAGGTTCGGTAGCAGTGCAAGAGTTTTTAACTGTGCATGACGTGGTCAGTACTGAAAGCGGT
This sequence comes from Neoceratodus forsteri, assembly GCA_016271365.2. Taxonomy (NCBI): domain Eukaryota; kingdom Metazoa; phylum Chordata; order Ceratodontiformes; family Ceratodontidae; genus Neoceratodus; species Neoceratodus forsteri. The sequence goes on from JADMNL010000038.1 coordinate 42,357,103, forward strand.
AATAAAACACCATAATAAGGTTCAGTAGCAGTGCAAGAGTTTTTAACTGTGCATGACGTGGTCAATACTGAAAGCGATAATGAAACACCATAATAAGGTTCAGTAACTGTGCAAAGGTTTTTAATTGTGCATGGTCAGTACTGAAAACAGTAATTAAACACCAGAATAAGGTTTAGTGGCAGTGCAAGAGTTTTAAACAGTGTATGATGTGATCAGTATTGAAAGAGGAACAAACTCATTTCAGGAAACAGAAAGGATGTAGACATCTTTTAATTTTCTCTTTTTATTCTTTTACAGACAACAGTGAACATGGTAGCAACAAGACAGCTAGAAATACTGAAAAATGAAGCTATTTGTTCTATCTGTCTGGATTTTTTCAATGATCCTGTCATTATAGTTTGCGGGCACAACTTTTGCAGAGCGTGTATCACAAAGCACTGGGAGTGTGTGGAAGGTAATGTCTCCTGTGGCGAATGCTGTGATATGTTAGAGCAGAAGGTGCTCATAACAAACAGGAAACTTGCAGTGATGGTGGAGGTTATAAAATGTCTGACTGGAAATGAAGAGGAGCTGGAAAAGGGCAACATCTGTGACCCTCATCAACAGCCACTGGCACTGTTTTGTGAGGAATCGGATGAACATAAACCGATCCGTACAGCCTGGGAAAAGCCTCCTGAGCATGAACGCCACAGCATTGTTCCCAAGGTGGAGACCCTGAAGGTAGGGAGACAAAATGATTACATTTGAATTAAGTGATTTCCTCGGCCTTCTGCCTTACTGTGCCGCTGGGGAATGTGGTTGTGAAATAACTACATATGCTGTCTGATACCCTATTACATACATAGCTGCTGTGAAAAGTACACCAGCAAATGGAATGTTATTAGTATATGCATTCAAATAATAACACATTTAATTGGATTTGGGTGCAAACAAAATGAAAATAGAAGCTCAGAGACAGGAAAGCTAATGGTGCTGTTTCAGTGCTACAGAAGGTGAGACTCAGTTACCTGATTATGGGTGCATGGTTTTGATCTTAACTATCTCTGGTGGCTGCTTCCCGGGTATTGTATTGTACTAATGATCTTTTCCACAGCTATTCCCTTGTTCCCCTTCCCCAAAGCATTGTTGCATTGAATTGTTGATCTGCACCGTTATTCCCTACTTCCCTTCCCCCAGGTATTGTTGTGTTGTACTGATGATCTGCACAGTTATTCCCTACTTCCCCTTCCCCAGGTATTGTTGTGTTGTACTGATGATCTGCACAGTTATTCCCTACTTCCCCTTCCCCAGGTATTCTTGTGTTGTACTGATGATCTGCACAGTTATTCCCTACTTCCCTCCCCAGGTATTGTTGTGTTGTACTGATGATCTGCACAGTTATTCCCTACTTCCCTTCCCCCAGGTATTGTTGTGTTGTACTGATGATCTGCACAGTTATTCCCTACTTCCTCCCCAGGTATTGTTGTGTTGTACTGATGATCTGCACAGTTATTCCCTACTTCCTTCCCCAGGTATTGTTGTGTTGTACTGATGATCTGCACAGTTATTCCTACTTCCCTTCCCCCAGGTATTGTTGTGTTGTACTGATGATCTGCACAGTTATTCCTACTTCCCTCCCGTATTATTGTTGTGTTGTACTGATGATCTGCACAGTTATTCCTACTTCCTTCCCCAGGTATTGTTGTGTTGTACTGATGATCTGCACAGTTATTCCCTACTTCCCTTCCCCCAGGTATTGTTGTGCTGCACTGATGATCTGCACGGTTATTCCGTACTTCCCTTCCCCCAGGTATTGTTGTGTTGTACTGATGATCTGCACAGTTATTCCCTACTTCCCTTCCCCCAGGTATTGTGTTGTACTGATAATCTGCACTGTTATTCCCTACTTCCCCTTCCCGCAGCTCTTGTGGTGTTGTACTGATTATCTGCACAGCAGTTCCCTGTGTCCCCTTCTCCCAGGTATTGTTGTGTTGTACAGATAATCTGCACAGTTTTTCCTTACTTCCCTTCCCAGGTATTGTGTTGTACTGTTGATCTGCACAGGTTTTCACTACTTTCCCTTCCCCCAGGTATTGTTGTTTTGTACTGATGAACTGCACAGGTTTTCACTACTTCACTTCCCCAGGTATTGTTCTGTTTACTTATGATCTACTGGTTTTCCCTACTTTCCTTCCAGCTATTGCTGATTGTACTGATGATCTGCACGTATTCCCTACTTCCTTCCTCAGGTATTGTTTGTGCTGATGAATCTGCTGATTATTCCTACTTCCCCTCCCCAGGTACTGCTGTGTTGTACTGATGATCTGCACAGGTTTTCACTACTTCCCTTTCCCCAGGAATTGCTGTTTGTACTAATGATCTGCACAGTTATTCCCTACTTCCCTTCCCTCGGGTATTGCTGTGTTGTACTAATAATGCTCATTCTCTACTTCCCTTCCCCCAGGTATTGTTGTTTTGTGCTGATGATCTGCACAGTTATTCCCTCTTCCCCTCCCCAGGTATTGCTGCTGTTGTACTGATAGTCTGCACAGGTTTCCTACTCCCTTCCCCCAGGTATTGTTGTTTTGTGCTGATGATCTGCACAGTTATTCCTCACCCCCTCCCTCAATTATTGTTGTGTTGTACTAATGATCTGCACAGTTGCCCTACTTCCCTTCCCTCAGGTATTGTTGTGTTCTACTAATGATCTGCACAGTTATTCCTACTTCCCTTCCCCAGTGTATTGTTTGTGCATGATGATCTCCACGAAGTTATTCCCCACCCCTCCCCAGCATTGCTGTGTTATACTGATGTCTGCACAGATTTTCCTGCTATTCCCAGGTATTCTTGTTTTGTCTTTGATGATCTGCACAGTTATTCCCTACTTCCTTCCCTAGGTATTGATGTGTTGTACTAATGATCTGCACAGTTATGCCCTACTTCCCTTCCCTCAGGTATTGTTGTGTTGTACTAATGATCTGCACAGTTATTCCCTACTTCCCTTCCATCAGGTATTGCTGTGTTGTACTAATGATCTGCACAGTTGTTCCCTACTTCCTTTCCCCCAGGTATTGTTGTGCTGCACTGATGATCTGCACAGTTATTCCCTACTTCCCTTCCCCCAGGTGGTGTTGTGTTGTACTGATGATCTGCACAGTTATATCCTTGTTCCCGCTCCCCCAGTTATTGTTGTGCTGCAATGATGATGTGCACAGTTTTTCACTACTTCACCTTCCCACCAAGTATTGTTGTGTTGTGCTGATGATTTGCACAGTTAGTCCCTACTTCCCTTCCCCCAAGGTATTGTTGTGTTGTACTGAGGAGCTGCAGAGTTATTCCCTACTTCCCCCTCCCCCCAGGTATTGCTGTGTTGTACTGATGATCTGCACAGGTTTTCACTACTTCCCCTTCCCCAGGATATTTGTTCTTTGCAATTTCCTGGGTAGATCTCGCCAGCTATTCCTTCACTTCCCCCATGTATTGTTGTAGTTGTACTTATGATCTGCACAGGTTTTCACTACTTCCCTTTCCCCAGGATTGCTGTTTGTACTAATGATCTGCACAGTTATTCCCTCACTTCCCTTCCCCAGGTATTGTTTTGTTGTGCTGATAGTCCACTGATTTATTCCCTCCCCCTCCCCCAGGTATTGTGTGTTGTACTGATGATCTGCTGATGATGTTCCCTACTTCCCTTCCCCAGGTATTGTTTTGTTGTCTTGATGATCTGCAGATTTCCTACTTCCCTTCCCAGGTATTGTTTTGTTGTGCTGATGAGTCTGCACAGTTATTCCATCTTCCCTTCCCCCAGGTATTGTGTTGTACTGATGATCTGCACAGTTATTCCTACTTCCTTCCCCAGGTGATTGTGTTGTACTGATAATCTGCACTGTTATTCCTACTTCCCTTCCATGACTCTTGTGGTGTTGTACTGATTATCTGCACAGCAGTTCCCTGTGTCCCCTTCTCCCAGGTATTGTTGTGTTGTACAGATAATCTGCATAGTTTTTCCTTACTTCCCTTCCCCCAGGTATTGTTGTTTTGTACTGATGAACTGCACAGGTTTTCACTACTTTCCCTTCCCAGCTATTGCTGATTGTACTGATGATCTGCACGGTTATTCCCTACTTCCCTTCCCTCAGGTATTGTTGTTTTGTGCTGATAGTCTGCACAGTTATTTCTTTCCCCCTCCCCAGGTACTGCTGTGTTGCTACTGATGATCTGCACAGGTTTTCCTACTTCCCTTTCCCAGGAATTGCTGTTTGTACTAATGATCTGCACAGTTGTTCCTACTTCCCTTCCTCGGGTATTGCTGTGTTGGCATGATCTGGATATTCTCTCTTCCTTCCCAGGTGTTGTTGTTTTGTGCTGATGAGATCTGCACAGTTATTCCCTACTTCCCCTCCCAGGCAATAGCTGCGCGTTGTACTAATGAGTCTGCTGGGTTTTCACTACTTCCCTTCCCCCAGGTATTGTTGTTTTTGTGCTGATGATCTGCACAGTTGTTCCTACTTCCCCTCCCTCAGGTATTGTTGTGTTGTACTAATGATCTGCACAGTTATGCCCTACTTCCCTTCCTCAGGTATTGTTGTGTTCTACTAATGATCTGCACAGTTATTACTACTTCTCTTCCCCCATGTATTGTTGTTTTTCGTGCTGATGATCTGCACAGTTATCTTCATTTCCCCAGGTATTGTTGTACATAATTGATGATTCAAACAGATTTTCACTACTTTCCTTCCCCCAGGTATTCTTGTTTTGTGCTGATGATCTGCACAGTTATTCCCTACTTCCCTTCCCTCAGGTATTGTTGTGTTGTACTAATGATCTGCACAGTTATGCCCTACTTCCCTTCCCTCAGGTATTGTTGTGTTGTACTAATGATCTGCACAGTTATTCCCTACTTCCCTTCCCCCAGGTGGTGTTGTGTTGTACTGATGATCTGCACAGTTATATCCTTGTTCCCGTTCCCCCAGTTATTGTTGTGCTGCAATGATGATGTGCAAAGTTTTTCACTACTTCACCTTCCCACCAAGTATTGTTGTGTTGTGCTGATGATTTGCACAGTTAGTCCCTACTTCCCTTCCCCCAAGGTATTGTTGTGTTGTACTGAGGAGCTGCAGAGTTATTCCCTACTTCCCCCTCCCCCCAGGTATTGCTGTGTTGTACTGATGATCTGCACAGGTTTTCACTACTTCCCCTTCCCCAGGATATTGTTCTTTTCTACTGGTGATCTGCACAGTTATTCCTACTTCCCTTCCCCCATGTATTGTTGTGTTGTACTTATGATCTGCACAGGTTTTCACTACTTCCCTTTCCCCAGGAATTGCTGTTTGTACTAATGATCTGCACAGTTATTCCCTACTTCCCTTCCCTAGGGTATTGTTTGGTTGTACTGATGATCTGCACAGTTATTCCCTACTTCCCCCTCCCCCAGGTATTTGTTGTGTTGTACTGATGATCTGCAGATTATTCCTCTACTTCCCTTCCCCAGGTATTGTTTTTGTTGTGCTGATGAGTCTGCACAGTTATTCCCTACTCCCTTCCCCCAGGTATTGTTTGTTGTGCTGATGATCTGCACAGTTATTCCAGTACTTCCCTTCCCCAGGTATTGTTGTGTTTACTGATGATCTGCAGTTATTCCTACTTCCTTCCCCAGGTATTGTGTTGTACCGATAATCTGCACTGTTATTCCTCACTTCCCTTCCCAAGAGTTTCCTGTGGTGTTGTAAATGATTATCTCGCACAGCAGTTCCTGTGTCCCCTTCTCCCAGGTATTGTTGTGTTGTACAGATAATCTGCACAGTTTTTCCTTACTTCCTTCCCCAGGTATTGTGTTGTACTGTTGATCTGCACAGGTTTTCACTACTTTCCCTTCCCCCAGGTATTGTTGTTTTGTACTGATGAACTGCACAGGTTTTCACTACTTCACTTCCCCCAGGTATTGTTCTGTTTTACTTATGATCTGCACAGGTTTTCACTACTTTCCCTTCCCAGCTATTGCTGATTGTACTGATGATCTGCACAGTTATTCCCTACTTCCCTTCCCTCAGGTATTGTTGTTTTGTGCTGATGATCTGCACAGTTATGTCCTACTTCCCCCTCCCCCAGGTACTGCTGTGTTGTACTGATGATCTGCACAGGTTTTCACTACTTCCCTTTCCCCAGGAATTGCTGTTTGTACTAATGATCTGCACAGTTATTCCCTACTTCCCTTCCCTCGGGTATTGCTGTGTTGTACTAATGATCTGCACAGTTATTCTCTACTTCCCTTCCCCCAGGTATTGTTGGTTTGTGCTGATGATCTGCACAGTTATTCCTACTTCCTCCCCAGGTATTGCTGTGTTGTACTGGCTGATCTGCAACAGGTTTTCACCACTTCACTTCCCCCAGGTATTGTTGTTTTGTGCTGATCTGCACAGTTATTCCCTACTTCCCCCTCCCTCAGGTATTGTTGTGTTGTACTAATGATCTGCACAGTTATGCCCTACTTCCCTTCCCTCAGGTATTGTTGTGTTCTACTAATGATCTGCACAGTTATTCCCTACTTCCCTTCCCCCATGTATTGTTGTTTTGTGCTGATGATCTGCACAGTTATTCCCTACTTCCCCCTCCCCCAGGTATTGCTGTGTTATACTGATGATCTGCACAGATTTTCACTACTTTCCTTCCCCCAGGTATTCTTGTTTTGTGCTGATGATCTGCACAGTTATTCCCTACTTCCCTTCCCTCAGGTATTGCTGTGTTGTACTAATGATCTGCACAGTTATGCCCTACTTCCTTCCCTCAGGTATTGTTGTGTTGTACTAATGATCTGCACCGTTATTCCCTACTTCCTTCCATCAGGGTATTGCTGTGTTGTACTAATAATCTACAGTTGTTCCCTACTTCCTTTCCCCAGGTATTGTTGTGCTGCACTGATGATCTCGCACAGTTATTCCCTACTTCCCTTCCCAGGTGGTGTTGTGTTGTACGGATGATCTGCACAGTTATATCCTTGTTCGCTCCCCAGTTATTGTTGTGCTGCAATGATGATGTGCACAGTTTCACACACTTCACCTTCCACCAAGTGTTGTTGTGTTGTGCTGATGAGTTTGCACAGTTGGTCCCTACTTCCCTTCCCCCAAGGTATTGTTGTGTTGTACTGAGGAGCTGCAGAGTTATTTCCTACTTCCCCCTCCCCCCAGGTATTGCTGTGTTGTACTGATGATCTGCACAGGTTTTCACTACTTCCCCTTCCCCAGGATATTGTTCTTTTCTACTGGTGATCTGCACAGTTATTCCTACTTCCCTTCCCCCATGTATTGTTGTGTTGTACTTATGATCTGCACAGGTTTTCACTACTTCCCTTTCCCCAGGAATTGCTGTTTGTACTAATGATCTGCACAGTTATTCCCTACTTCCCTTCCCTCGGGTATTGTTGTTTTGTGCTGATGATCTGCAGAGGTTTTCACTACTTCCCTTCCCCCAGGTATTGCTGTGTTGTACTGATGATCTGCACAGTTATTCCCTACTTCCCTTCCCTCAGGTTTTGTTGTGTTGTACTAATGAACTGCACAGTTATGCCCTACTTCCCTTCTTTCAGGTATTGTTGTGTTGTACTAATGATCTGCACAGTTATTCCCTACTTCCCTTCCCCCATGTATTGTTGTTTTGTGCTGATGATCTGCACAGTTATTCCCTACTTCCCCCTCCCCCAGGTATTGCTGTGTTGTACTGATGATCTGCACAGTTATTCCTACTTCCCTTCCCCCATGTATTGTTGTGTTGTACCTATGATCTGCACAGGTTTTCACTACTTCCCTTTCCCCAGGAATTGCTGTTTGTACTAATGATCTGCACAGTTATTCTCTACTTCCCTTCCCCCAGGTATTGTTGTTTTGTGCTGATGATCTGCCCAGTTATTCCCTACTTCCCCTTCCCCCAGGTATTGTTGCATTGTGCTGATGATCTGCACAGTTATTCCCTACTTCCCTTCCCACAGGTATTGTTGTGTTGTACTGATGATCTGCACAGTTATTCCCTACTTCCCTTCCTCCAGGTGTTGTGTTGTACTGATGATCTGCAGAGTTTTTCCCTACTTCCCTTCCCACAGGTATTGTTGTGTTGTACTGATGATCAGCACCGTTATTCCCTACTTCCCCTTCTTCGGGTATTGTTGTTTTATTCTGATGATCTGCACAGGTTTTCACTACTTCCCGTCCCCAAGGTATTGTTGTGTAGTACTGATTATCTGCAGTTATTCACTACTTCCCCTTCCCTCAGGTATTGTTGTATTATACTGATTATCTGCACAGTTATTCCCTACTTCCCTTCCCCAAGGTATTGTTGTGTTGTGCTGATGATCTGCAGAGTTATTCCCTACTTCCCTTCCCCCAGGTATTGTTGTGTTGTACTGGTGATCTGCACAGTTATTCCTACTTCCCTTCCCCCATGTATTGTTGTGTTGTACTTATGATCTGCACAGGTTTTCACTACTTCCCCTTCCCCAGGAATTGCTGTGTTGTACTAATGATCTGCACAGTTATTCCCTACTTCCCCATCCCCAGATATTGTTGCGTTGTGCTGATGATCTGCCCAGTTATTCCCTACTTCCCGCTCCCCCAGGTATTGTTGTGTTGTGCTGACGATCTGTACAGTTATTCCCTGTGTCCCCTTCTCCCAGGTGTTCTGTTGTACTGATGATCTACACAGTTATTCCCTACTTCCCCTTCCCCAGGTATTGTTGTGTTGTACTCATGATCTGCACAGTTATTCTCTACTTCCCTTCCCCCAGGTATTGTTGTGTTGTACTGATGATCTGCACAATTATTCCCTACTTCCCTTTCCCCAGGTATTGTTGTGTTGTACTGATTATCTAAACAGTTATTCCCTACTTCCTCTTCCCCAGGTATTGTTGTGTTGTACTGATGATCTGCACAGTTATTCCCTGCTTACCCTTCCCCCAGGTATTGTTGTGTTGTACTAATGATCTATACAGTTATTCCCTACTTCCCTTCCCCCAGGTATTGTGTTGTACTGATGATCTGTACAGTTATTCCCTGCTTCCCTCTCCCCCAGGTATTGTTGTGTTACACTGATGATCTGCACAGTTATTCCCTTCTTCCCCTTCCCCCAGGTATTGTGTTGTACTGATAATCTGCACAGTTTTTCCTTACTTCCCTTCCCCCAGGTATTGTTGTGTTGTACTGATGATCTGCACAGTTATTCCCTACCCCCCCTAGGTATTGTTGTGTTATGCTGATGAGCTGCACAGTTATTCCCTACTTCCCCTTCCCCCAGGTATTGTTGTGTTGTACTGATAATCTGCACAGTTATTCCTTACTTCCTTTCCCCAGTTATTGTTGTTTTATTCTGATGATCTGCATAGGTTTTCACTACTTCCCTTCCCCCATGTATTGTTCTGTTGTGCTGATGATCTGCACAGTTATTCCCTACTTCCCTTCCCCAGGTATTGTTGTGTTCTGCTGATGATATGCACAGTTATTTCCTACTTCCCTTTCCCCAGGTATTGTTGTGTTGTCCTGATGATCTGCACAGTTATACCCTACTTCCCTTTCCCCAGATATTATTATTTTGTGCTGATGATCTGCACAGTTATTCCCTACTTCCCCTTCCCCAGTTATTGTTGTGTTGTACTGATGATCTGCACAGTTATTCCCTACTTCCCTTCCCACAGGTATTGTTGTGTTGTACTGATGATCAGCACCGTTATTCCCTACTTCCCCTTCTGCAGGTATTGTTTTATTCTGATGATCTGCACAGGTTTTCACTACTTCCCGTCCCCCAGGTATTGTTCTGTTGTACTGATGATCTACACAGTTATTCCTTACTTCCCTTCCTCAAGGTATTGTTGTGTAGTACTGATTATCTGCACAGTTATTCCCTACTTCCCCTTCCCTCAGGTATTGTTGTGTTATACTGATTATCTGCACAGTTATTCCCTACTTCCCCTTCCCTCAGGTATTGTTGTGTTGTACTGATGATCTGCACAGTTATGCCCTACTTCCCTTCCCTCAGGTATTGTTGTGTTGTACTAATGATCTGCACAGTTATTCCCTACTTCCCTTCCCCCAGGTATTGCTGTGCTGTACTGATAATCTGCACAGTTATTCCCTACTTCCCTTCCCCCAGGCATTGTGTTGTACTGATAATCTGCACAGTTATTCCCTACTTCCCTTCCCCCAGGCATTGTGTTGTACTGATGATCTGCACAATTATTCCCTACTTCCCTTCCCCCAGGTATTTTTGTGTTTACTGATAATCTGCACAGTTATTCCCTACTTCCCTTCCCCCAGGTATTGTTGTGTTGTACTGATGATCTGTACAGTTATTCCCTACTTCCCTTCCCCCAGGTAGTGTTGTGTTGTACTGATGATCTGCACAGTTATTCTCTATTTCCCCTTACCCCAGGTGTTGTTGTGTTGTACCGATGATCTGCACAGTTATTCCTTACTTCCCTTCCCCCAGGTATTGTTGTGTACTGATGATCTGCACAGTTATTCCCTACTTCCCTTCCCTCAGGTATTGTTGTGTTGTACTGATGATCTGCACAGTTATGCCCTACTTCCCTTCCCTCAGGTATTGTTGTGTTGTACTAATGATCTGCATAGTTATTCCCTACTTCCCTTCCATCAGGTATTGCTGTGTTGTACTAATAATCTGCACAGTTGTTCCCTACTTCCCTTCCCCCAGGTATTGTTGTGCTGCACTGATGATCTGCACAGTTATTCCCTACTTCCCTTCCCCCAGGTATTGTTGTGTTGTACTGATGATCTGCACAGTTATTTCCTTTTTCCCGCTCCCCCAGTTATTGTTGTGCTGCACTGATGATGTGCACAGTTTTTCACTACTTCCCCTTCCCACCAAGTATTGTTGTGTTGTGCTGATGATTTGCACAGTTAGTCCCTACTTCCCTTTCCCCAAGGTATTGTTGTGTTGTACTGATGACCTGCACAGTTATTCCCTACTTCCCCTTCCCCCAGGTATTGCTGTGTTGTACTGATGATCTGCACAGGTTTTCACTACTTCCTCTTCCCCAGGGTATTGTTCTGTTGTACTGGTGATCTGCACAGTTATTCCTACTTCCCTTCCCCCATGTATTGTTGTGTTGTACTTATGATCTGCACAGGTTTTCACTACTTCCCTTTCCCCAGGAATTGCTGTTAGTACTAATGATCTGCACAGTTATTCCCTACTTCCCCTTCCCCTAGGTATTGTTGCATTGTGCTGATGATCTGCACAGTTATTCCCTACTTCCCTTCCCACAGGTATTGTTGTGTTGTACTGATGATCTGCACAGTTATTCCCTACTTCCCTTCCTCCAGGTATTGTTGTGTTTTACTGATGATCTGCACAGTTTTTCTCTACTTCCCTTCCCACAGGTATTGTTGTGTTGTACTGATGATCAGCACCGTTATTCCCTACTTCCCCTTCTGCAGGTATTGTTTTATTCTGATGATCTGCACAGGTTTTCACTACTTCCATCCCCAGGTATTGTTCTGTTGTACTGATGATCTACAGTTATTCCTTACTTCCCTTCCTCAAGGTATTGTTGTGTAGTACTGATTATCTGCACAGTTATTCCCTACTTCCCCTTCCCTCAGGTATTGTTGTGTTATACTGATTATCTGCACAGTTATTCCTTACTTCCCCTTCCCTCAGGTATTGTTGTGTTGTACTGATGATCTGCACAGGTTTTCACTACTTCCCCTTCCCCAGGGTATTGTTCTGTTGTACTGGTGATCTGCACAGTTATTCCTACTTCCCTTCCCCCATGTATTGTTGTGTTGTACTTATGATCTGTACAGGTTTTCACTACTTCCCTTTCCCCAGGAATTGCTGTTTGTACTAATGATCTGCACAGTTATTCCCTACTTCCCTTCCCTCGGGTATTGCTGTGTTGTACTAATGATCTGCACAGTTATTCCCTACTTCCCCCACCCCCAGGTATTGTTGCGTTTGTGCTGATGATCTGCCCAGTTATTCCCTACTTCCCGCTCCCCCAGGTATTGTTGTGTTGTGCTGACGATCTGCACAGTTATTCCCTACTTCCCCTTGCCGCAGCTCGTGTGGCGTTGTACTGATTATCTGCACAGTTATTCCCTGTGTCCCCTTCTCCCAGGTGTTGTTCTGTTGTACTGATGATCTACACAGTTATTCCCTACTTCCCCTTCCCCAGGTATTGTGTTGTACTGATGATCTGCACAGTTATTCTCTACTTCCCTTCCCCCAGGTATTGTGTTGTACTGATGATCTGCACAATTATTCCCTACTTCCCTTTCCCCAGGTATTGTGTTGTACTGATTATCTAAACAGTTATTCCCTACTTCCTCTTCCCCAGGTATTGTTGTGTCGTACTGATGATCTGCACAGTTATTCCCTGATTACCCTTCCCCCAGGTATTGTTGTGTTGTACTGATGATCTATACAGTTATTCCCTACTTCCCTTCCCCCAGGTATTGTGTTGTACTGATGATCTGTACAGTTATTCCTTGCTTCCCTCTCCCCCAGGTATTGTTGTTACACTGATGACCTGCACAGTTATTCCCTACTTCCCCTTCCCCCAGGTATTGTTGTGTTGCACTGATGGTCTGCACAGTTATTCCTTACTTCCTTTCCCCAGGTATTGTTTTATTCTGATGATCTGCACAGGTTTTCACTACTTCCCTTCCCCCAGGTATTGTTCTGTTGTACTGATGATCTGCACAGTATTTCCCTACTTCCCTTCCCCCAGGTATTGTTCTGTTGTACTGATGATCTGCACAGTTATTCCCCGCTTCTCCTTCCCCCAGGTATTGTTGTGTTGAACTGATGATCTACACATTTATTCCCTACTTCCCCTTCCCCCAGGTATTGTTGTGTTGTACTGATGATCTGCACAGTTATTCCCTACTTCCCTTCCCCAGGTATTGTTGTGTTGAACTGATGATCTGCACATTTATTCCCTACTTCCCTTCCCCAGGTATTGTTGTGTTGTACTGATGATCTGCACAGTTATTCCCTCGTTCCCTTCCTCAGGTATTGTTGTGTTGTACTGATAATCTGCACAGTTATTCCCTACTTCCCCTTCCCGCAGCTCGTGTGGCGTTGTACTGATTATCTGCACAGCAGTTCCCTGTGTCCCCTTCTCCCAGGTATTGTTGGGTTGTACTGATGATCTGCACAGTTATTCCCTACTTCCCCTTCTCCAGGTATTGTTGGGTTGTACTGATGATCTGCACAGTTATTCCCTACTTCCCCTTCCCCCAGCTATTGTTGTGTTGTACTCATGATCTGCACCGTTATTCCCTACTTCCCTTCCCCCAGGTATTGTTGTGTTGTACTGATAATCTGCAGAGTTTTTCCTTACTTCCCTTCCCCCAGGTATTGTATTGTACTGTTGATCTGCACAGGTTTTCACTACTTTCCCTTCCCCCAGGTATTGTTCTGTTTTACTTATGATCTGCACAGGTTTTCACTACTTTCTCTTCCCAGCTATTGCTGATTGTACTGATGATCTGCACAGTTATTCCCTACTTCCCTTCCCTCAGGTATTGTTGTTTTGTGCTGATGATCTGCACAGTTATTCCCTACTTCCCCTTCCCCCAGGTATTGCTGTGTTGTTCTGATGATCTGCACAGGTTTTCACTACTTCCCCTTCCCCAGGGTATTGTTCTGTTGTACGGTGATCTGCACAGTTATTCCTACTTCCCTTCCCCCATGTATTGTTGTGTTGTACTTATGATCTGCACAGGTTTTCACTACTTCCCTTTCCCCAGGAATTGCTGTTTGTACTAATGATCTGCACAGTTATTCCCTACTTCCCTTCCCTCGGGTATTGCTGTGTTGTACTAATGATCTGCACAGTTATTCTCTACTTCCCTTCCCCCAGGTATTGTTGTTTTGTGCTGATGATCTGCACAGTTATTCCCTACTTCCCCCTCCCCCAGGTATTGCTGTGTTGTACTGATGATCTTCACAGGTTTTCACTACTTCCCTTCCCCCAGGTATTGTTGTTTTGTGCTGATGATCTGCACAGTTATTCCCTACTTCCCCCTCCCTCAGGTATTGTTGTGTTGTACTTATGATCTGCACAGTTATGCCCTACTTCCCTTCCCTCAGGTATTGTTGTGTTGTACTAATGATCTGCACAGTTATTCCCTACTTCCCTTCCCCCATGTATTGTTGTTTTGTGCTGATGATCTGCACAGTTATTCCCTACTTCCCCCTCCCCCAGGTATTGCTGTGCTGTACTGATGATCTGCACAGGTTTTCACTACTTCCCTTTCCTCAGGAATTGCTGTTTATACTAATGATCTGCACATTTATTCCCTACTTCCCCTTCCTCCAGGTATTGTTGTGTTGTACTGATGATCTGCACAGTTCTTCCCTACGTTCCCTTCCCCAGGTATTGTTGTGTTGTACTGGTAATCTGCACAGTTATTCCCTACTTCCCCTTCCCCCAGGTATTGTTGTGCTGTACTGATGATCAGCACCGTTATTCCCTACTTCCCTTCCCCCAGGTATTGTTGTGTTGTACTGATAATCTGCACAGTTATCCCTTACTTCCCTTCCCCAGGTATTGTTGTGTTGTACTGATAATCTGCACAGTTATTCACTACTTCCCCTTCCCCCAGGAATTGCTGTTTGTACTGATGATCTGCACAGGTATTCCCTACTTCCCTTCCATCAGGTATTGCTGTGTTGTACTAATGATCTGCACAGTTATTCCCTACTTCCCTTCCCCCAGGTATTGTTGTGTTGTACTGATGATCTGCACAGTTATTTCCTTGTTCCCGCTCCCCCAGTTATTGTTGTGCTGCACTGATGATGTGCACAGTTTTTCACTACTTCCCCTTCCCACCAAGTATTGTTTTGTTGTGCTGATGATTTGCACAGTTATTCCCTACTTCCCTTCCCCCATGTATTGTTGTTTTGTGCTGATGATCTGCACAGTTATTCTTTACTTCCCTTCCCCCAGGTATTGTTGTTTTGTGCTGATGATCTGCGCAGGGTTTCACTACTTCCCTTCCCCCAGGTATTGCTGTGTTGTACTGATGATCTGCACAGTTATTCCCTACTTCCCTTCCCCCATGTATTGTTGTTTTGTGCTGATGATCTGCAGTTATTCCCTACTTCCCCCTCTCCCAGGTATTGCTGTGTTGTACTGATGATCTGCACAGGTTTTCACTACTTTCCTTCCCCCAGGTATTCTTGTTTTATGCTGATGATCTGCACAGTTATTCCCTACTTCCCTTCCCTCAGGTATTGTTGTGTTGTACTAATGATCTGCACCGTTATTCCCTACCTCCCTACTTCCCTTCCCCCATGTATTGTTTTGTTCTGATGATCTGCACAGTTATTCCCTACTTCCCCTTCCCCCAGGTATTGCTGTGTTGTACTGATGATCTGCACAGGTTTTCACTACTTCCCCTTCTCCAGGGTATTGTTCTGTTGTACTGGTGATCTGCACAGTTATTCCTACTTCCCTTCCCCCATGTATTGTTGTGTTGTACTTATGATCTGCACAGGTTTTCACTACTTCCCTTTCCCCAGGAATTGCTGTTTGTACTAATGATCTGCACAGTTATTCCCTACTTCCCCCTCCCCCAGGTATTGTTGCATTCTGCTGATGATCTGCACAGTTATTCCCTACTTCCCTTCCTCCAGGTATTGTTGTGTTGTACTGATGATCTGCAGAGTTTTTCCCTACTTCCCTTCCCACAGGTATTGTTGAGTTGTACTGATGATCAGCACAGTTATTCCCTACTTCCCTTCCCAAATGTATTGTTGTGTAGTACTGATTATCTGCACAGTTATTCCCTACTTCCCCTTCCCTCAGGTATTGTTGTGTTATACTGATTATCTGCACAGTTATTCCCTACTTCCTTCCCCAAGGTATTGTTGTGTTGTGCTGATGATCTGCAGAGTTATTCCCTACTTCCCTTTCCCCTGGTATTGCTGTCTTGTAGTGATGATCTGCACAGTTATTCCCTACTTCCCTTCCCCCAGGTATTGTTGTGTTGTACTGGTGATCTGCACAGTTATTCCTACTTCCCTTCCCCCATGTATTGTTGTGTTGTATTTATGATCTGCTCAGGTTTTCACTACTTCCCCTTCCCCAGGAATTGCTGTTTGTACTAATGATCTGCACAGTTATTCCCTATTTCCCTTCCCTCGGGTATTGCTGTGTTGTACTAATGATCTGCACAGTTATTCCCTACTTCCCCACCCCCAGGTATTGTTGCATTGTGCTGATGATCTGCCCAGTTATTCCCTACTTCCCGCTCCCCCAGGTATTGTTGTGTTGTGCTGACGATCTGCACAGTTATTCCCTACTTCCCCTTCCCGCAGCTCGTGTGGCGTTGTACTGATTATCTGCACAGTTATCCCCCAGGTATTGTTTTTTTGTGCTGATGATCTGCACAGTTATTCCCTACTTCCCCCTCCCCCTGGTACTGTTGCGTTGTGCTGATGATCTGCACAGTTATTCCCTGCTTCCCTTCCCCAGGTATTGTTGTGTTTTACTGATGATCTGCATAGTTATTCCCTTCTTCCCCTTCCCCAGGTATTGTAGTGTTGTACTGATGGTCTCTAGTTATTCCCTATTTCCCTTCCCCCAGGTATTGTTGTGTTGTACTGATGAACTGCACAGTTGTTCCCTACTTAACCCTCCCCAGGTATTGTTATGCTGTACCTATGATCGGCACACTTGTTCCTTAATTACCGTTCCCCCAGGTATTCTTGTGTTGTACTTATGATCTGCAGTATTAGTCCCTATTGTCCATCTCCCAGCTATTGTTGTGTTCTACCCATGATTTTATGCTCAGTCATCCCAGCTTACCCTTCACCCAGCTATTGTTGTGTTGTGCTGTGCTGATGATCGGCACCTTAATTCCCTACTTTCCTTTCCCCAGGTATTGTTGTGTTGTACTGATAATCTGCACAGTTATTCCCTACTTCCCTTCCCCCAGGTATTGCTGTGCTGTACTGATAATCTGCACAGTTATTCCCTACTTCCCTTCCCCCAGGCATTGTGTTGTACTGATAATCTGCACAGTTATTCCCTACTTCCCTTCCCCCAGGTATTTTTGTGTTTACTGATAATCTGCACAGTTATTCCCTACTTCCCTTCCCCCAGGTGTTGTTGTGTTGTACTGATGATCTGCACAGTTATTCCCTACTTCCCTTCCCCCAGGTAGTGTTGTGTTGTACTGATGATCTGCACAGTTATTCTCTACTTCCCCTTACCCCAGGTGTTGTTGTGTTGTACCGATGATCTGCACAGTTATTCCTTACTTCCCTTCCTCTCCCCCAGGTATTGTTGTGTACTGATGATCTGCACAGTTATTCTCTACTTCCCCTTCCCCCAGGTATTGTTGTGTTGTACTGATGATCTGCACAGTTATTCCCTACTTCCCTCTTCCCCAGATATTGTTGTGTTGTACCGATGATCTGCACAGTTATTCCTTACTTCCCTTCCCCCAGGTATTGTGTTGTACTGATGATCTGCACAGTTATTCCCTACTTCCCTTCTCCCAGGTATTGTTGTATTGTACTGTAGATCTGCACATTTATTCCCTACTTCCCTTCCCCCATGTATTGTTGTATTGTACTGATGATCTGCACAGTTATTCCCTACTTCCCTTCCCCCAGGCATTGTGTTGTACTGATAATCTGCACAGTTATTCCCTACTTCCCTTCCCCCAGGCATTGTGTTGTACTGATAATCTGCACAGTTATTCCCTACTTCCCTTCCCCCAGGTATTTTTGTGTTTACTGATAATCTGCACAGTTATTCCCTACTTCCCCTTCCCCCAGGTATTGTTGCGTTGTACTGATGATTTGCACAGTTTTTCTTTAGTTCCCATTCCCCCAGGTATTGTTATGCTGTACTTATTATCTGCAAAGTTATTCCTTATTTACCCTTCCCCCAGGTATTCTTTTGGTGTACTGATGATCTACACAGTTATTCCCTACTTCTTCCTCCATCAAGTATTGTGTTGTACTGATGATCTGTACAGTTATCCCCTACTTCCCCTTCCCTCAGGTATTGTGTTGCATTGATGATCTGCAGTTATTTCCTACTTCCCCTTCTCCCAGGTTTTGTTGTGTTGTACTGATGATCTGCACAGTTATTCCCTACTTCCCTTCCCCCAGGTATTGTGTTGTACTGATGAACTGCACAGTTATTCCATAGTTCCCATTTCCCCAGGTATTGTTATGCTGCACTTATTATCTGCAAAGTTATTCCTTATTTACCCTTTCCCCAGGTATTCTTTTGGTGTACTGATGATCTGCACAGTTATTCCCTACTTCTTCCTCCCTCAGGTATTGTTGTGTTTGTACTATTAATTTGCACAGTTTTCCCCTACTTCCCCCTCACCCAGGTATTGCTGTGTTGTACTGGTGATCTGCACAGTTATCCCCTACTTCCCCTTCCCCCAGGTATTGTTGTGTTGTACTGATGATCTGCACAGTTATTCCCTACTTCCCCTTCCCCCAGGTATTGTTGTGTTGTACTGATGATCTGCACAGTTATTCCCTACTTCCCTTCCCCCAGGTATTGTTGTGTTGTACTGATAATCTGCACAGTTATTCCTTACTTCCCTTCCCCCAGGTATGGTTATGCTGTACTTAGTATCAGCAAAGTTATTCCTTATTTACCCTTCTCCCAGGTATTCTTTTGTTGTACTCATGATCTGCACAGTTATTCCCTACTTTCCCATGGTATTGTTGTGTTGTTGATCTGCATAGTTTTTCCCTACTTCTCGTTCCTCAGATATTGCTGTGTTGTACTAATGATCTGCATCATTATTCCTTACTCCCTCTTCCCCCAGGTATTCTTGTGGCGTACTGATTGTTTTATGCACAGTTATCCTTACTTCCTCTTTCCCGGGTATTACTGTGTTGTACTGATGGTCTGTACAGTTATTGCTTACTCCCTTTTCTCCAGAGATTGTTGTGTTGTGCCAATGGTCTGTACAGTTATTCCTTACTTCCCTTTCCCTAGGGATTGTTGTGTTGTGCTTATGATCTGCAGAGTTGTTCCCTACTTCCCTTCCCCCCAGGAACTGTTGTGTTTTACTGATGATCTGCACAGTTATTCCTTACTTTATCTTCCCCAGGTATTGTTGTGTTGTACTGATCTGTACAGTTATTCCTTACTCCCTTTTCTCCAGAGATTGTTGTGTTGTGCCAATGGTCTGTACAGTTAATCCTTACTTCCCTTTCCCCAGGGATTGTTGTGTTGTGCTTATGATCTGCACAGTTTTTCCATACTTCCCCTTCCCCCAGGCATTATTGTGTTTTGCCAATGATCTGCACTGTTATTCCCTACTTCCCTTCCCTCAGATATTGTTGTGTTGTGCTGATGGGCGGCACTGTAATTCGGTACTTCTCCTTCCCCAGGCATTGTTTTGTTGCACTGACTATTTGCACAGTTATTCCCTACTTCCCCTTCCCCCAGTTATTGTTGTGTTTTACTGATGACCTGCACAGTTTTTCCGTACTTCCGCTACCCCAGCAATGTTTTGTACTGAAGATCTGCACAGTTATTCCCTACTTCCCCTTCCTCCAGGTATTGTTGTATTGTCCTGAAGATCTGCACAGTTATTCCCTACTTCCCTTCCCCCAGGTATTGTTGTGTTGTACTGATGGTCTGCAGTTATTCCCTACTTCCCTTCCCCCTTGTATTGTTGTGTTGTACTGATGGTCTGCAGTTATTCCCTACTTCCCCTTCCCCCAGGTATTGTTGTGTTGTACTGA
This sequence comes from Neoceratodus forsteri, assembly GCA_016271365.2. Taxonomy (NCBI): domain Eukaryota; kingdom Metazoa; phylum Chordata; order Ceratodontiformes; family Ceratodontidae; genus Neoceratodus; species Neoceratodus forsteri. The sequence goes on from JADMNL010000038.1 coordinate 42,376,828, forward strand.
TAATCTGCACTGTTATTCCTTATTTCCCTTCCCCAGGTATTGTTGTTTTATTCTGATGCAGGGATTTATATAACTCTAAAAATTGATTAGCGTTTGGCCCGTAAAAATGCTAAATCTTTGTGAAAATGCATAGCTTTTGCCTCACTGTGTTTAACAAACACAGCACTTCTAGAAAATCTATATAAATACTGTACAGTTAGTATATGCCCAAGAAAAAAATTGCTAATCAATTATTTAATACCCTGTGATGGTCTGTACAGTTATTCCTTACTCCCCTTTCTCCAGGGATTGTTGTGTTGTACTGATGATCTGCACAGTTATTCCCTACTTCCCTTCCCCCAGGTATTGTTGTGTTGTACTGATAATCTGTACAGTTATTCCCTACTTCCCTTCCCCCAGGTATTGTTGTGTTGTACTGATGATCTGCACAGTTATTCCCTACTTCCCTTCCCCCAGGTATTGTTGTTTTGTACTGATGATCTGCACAGTTATTCCCTACTTCCTTCCCCAGGTATTGTTGTGTTGTACTGATGATCTGCACAGTTATTCCCTACTTCCCTTCCCCAGGTATTGTTGTGTTATACTGATGATCTGCACAGTTATTCCCTACTTCCCTTCCCCCAGGTATTCTTGTGTTGTACTGATTTTCTGCACAGTTATTCCCTACTTCCCCTTCCCCCAGGTATTGTTCTGCTGTGCTGATGATCTTCTGCACTGTTATTCCCGATTTCCCATTTCCCCAGGATTTGTGTGGAAATGAGGTTTTACCTGATCATATGACATTCCTTTAGAAATATTTGAAATAAATGTATTAAAAACTTGCCTGGTGTAGTTGTTACATAGAAACATAACTTAGAAACATAGACGTTGTTTGCAGATAAGTACCACAACTCCCATCCAGTCTGCTCATTTTGTTTGCTTTATGAATGTGCCATCGGCCTTTGCTCTGTCAATGGCCTATCTGTTCATACTTATCTGTATTACTCCCATATGCCTATCTCATGCCTGTTTGAAGCCCTGCACTGTATTCATATAAATCACTTCCTGAGGTAGGCCATTCCATGCATCCACCACCCTTTCTGTGTAAAAGAACTTCCTCACATTACCCGTTAATCGGCCTCCCTCTTCTCTCATGCTGCGTCCTCTTATCCTGCTATTTTTCTTATATTGAAACATGTTAGACTCTTTCAACTTGTTAATGCCCATAAGATGCTTGAATGCTTCGATCATATCACGTCTCTCTTTTCTTTTCTCTAGGGTATACATATTGAATTCCATTAATTTGTCCTCCTATGTTTTCTGATGCAGTCCCTGCACCATTTTGGTTGCCCTTCTCTGAACTGCCTCCGTTTTGTTAATGTCCTTGAGGAGGTGCGGCATCCAGTACTGCACTTAGTATTCCAGATGGGGCCTAACCAGCGTCTTGTAAAGAGGAATTTTTACCTCCCTCTTATGACTTAGAATACCCGTACCTATTCATCCCAACATCTCTCTAGCCTTACCTACTGCTTTAATGGTCTGCTTAGATGATTTCAGGTAATCTGTGGTGATGGTGATGCCCAAGTCTCTTTCTTCCCTTGTGATTGCCAGCAACTTCCCTCCCAACCTATAGGTAGCTTCAGGGTTTCTCTTCCCTATGTGCATGATCTTGAACTTCTTTGGGTTAAACCCCAGCTACCACTGTTCAGACCATTTTGCCAGTTTTTCCAGATCTCTTCTTATTCTGCCCACTCCATCTAGATCATCTGCTCTTTTGTAGATCTTGGTGTCATCTGCAAACAGGCAAACCTTACATTACAGTCCATCTGCAATGTCACTGATGAAGATATTGAAGAGAACTGGCCCCAGCACTGATCCCTGAGGTACCCCACTTGTGTCTTGCATCTCTTCTGATTTTATTCAGTTTACCACCACTCTTTGTCTTCTGTCCGCCATCCAGTTTGCCACCCAGCTGATCAACTTCTGTCCCACCTCGAGCCTGTCCAGCTTATTAATCAGTCTTCTACGTAGAACCATTTCAAAAGCTTTGCTGAAGTCAAGGTAGGTGAAACCATCAATTGCAGACCCTTGGTCCACCATTCTGGTTACCCAGTTAAAGAAATATATGAGATTAGTTTGACAGGACCTTCCTTTTATAAACCCAATGCTGTCTTGGATCTTGTGCTCCTATGGATTCCAGATGTTGCACTACTTTATTTATTTGTTTAGCAAAGAGTTTCATCAGAGAAACACACTGAGCAACAAGTTGCTCACCTCATGGTGCGTCCTTGGGGGGAGATGGAAAAGGGAAACAATAGGCACTACAGCATAGATAAATCAAATGTACATTTTCAGTTACAGTTTGGTATGGCATATATGTGTGTGTGTGTGTGTGTGTGTGTGTGTGTATATATGTATGTGTATATATGTATATATGTATGTATATATATATATATATCTATAAAATATCTATCAAACCAGTGCAGATAAAAGTGAATGTACATACACAAAAGTAATTAGATAAAATGTATACAAAGCTAGAATCAGACCAAATACATTTACAGGGTTATACATATAGTGCAACAAAGCAAAATACACGTGAAGTGCAATAGATATTGGTAAATACAGCAAAATCCTGATTGACAAGTGCAGTTTGAGGAGTTAAAGTTGTGTAGGGCTAGGGAGCTGGATGAGGAGGATGAAGAGTGTGGGATGGGCATAGGCCATCTTACACTTTCCTTTTCTTTATACCACGGGTTCTGACATCACTTCCCCAGAAGAGAAAAGGACATGCACCTATCATAGGAGAAGCAGACATCCAGGAAAGGAACAGCTGCGAGTGAACAGGTGACTGCTATCTCAGTGGAAGGGAAGTAACTGCAATACAAGGAGCTTTCATTGTTTCCTGTTTGCATTGGTATTTACATTGTGAAAAGGAGGGGTAGAAGTTTGAAGAAGACTGTGCAGTAGTTGCTTAAAGTCTCTCTTTGGGTGTGGACAGGGGGGTTGGGAATGTAAAAGCAGCTGCTCAATCTATCTGGAAGTGTACAACAAAGGGGGTAAGGGAAATTAAGAAAAGGAGAATGTTTTTCACTGATGGGGTGGAGAGGGGAGCCTTGGGGAAGTGTTTGGTATATTTCATCTGGAAGGGTGGGGGGTCGCTGGTGGGCAATGTTAGCATTGGGTAGGGTGGTAGGCTGCAACAACTGCGGTGCCCCAATCTTTCTAAAAATTGCCTGGAGGGTGGGGGGATATTTAGTGTGCAGCCACATAGAGAAACCTAGAAAGGAGATCAAGGGTCTACCGGAGGAACTAAGGCAAGGGAGACTGAAGGAGGTTATAGCCCTATACTGCAGGGAGGGAGGAGGGAAGGGGAGATGAGGGAGGGCAATTTAAGCCAACAGTGGTGAGGAGAGGGTCAGAAGAAGGGAAGCAGAGACAAAGGGGCCCAGGCCAGGAAGAATGGTGTCCAGGGAAACCAGGTCAGTGGACAAAAGACAGACAGAAGGAGGAGACAGGGACTTATGAAGGGAGAAAGAGAAGTGGCAACAGTCATGGAGTGGAAAGGAGGGAACAGGTTACTATGAGGAGGGAGGATGCAGGCATTGGTGAAGAGTCTTCAGAAAATTGTTTTGCATTACTAGAGGGGAAGGAGGAGGAGGGAGGTGATGAAATTGGTGGAGTAACTGATAAATGCCTGGACCAAACTGCAGCGGGGGGAAATTCTGCCGAGGGAAATTACAGCAGGGGCAGAAGGGGAAATACTGTGCAGGAGGAAGAAGAGGAGTCGGGACTGAGAGATGGAGAGGAATGGAAGCAAGCAGGGAGTAAGAGTGGAGGAATCTTAGTGCTGGGGGACTCAGTACTAAGAGGAGTCAGGTGGGGTGGCAAAGGGGAGAGGCTTAGTCGCATTTGGGTGGAAGCCATGCCAGGAATGACAGTGGAAGGGGTGGGACAGTCTGTTCTTAAATATGCTAGAAGGGGTAGGGACAAGCCCTATTTAATTATACATCTGGGGATGAATGACCTGGCTGACAAGACGGTAGATATAGTCCAGAGGAGGGTTGAGGAACTAGGAAAATTATGTGAGGGGGCAGGAAGATCAGTAACTTTTTCAGAAATACTTCCATTGCCCAAGGCAAGCACAGTAAGAAAGCTGAGAACAGAGGAATTTATCCAGTGGCTAAGAACCTGGTATCATGCTAAAGGGTGTGGGCTGGTGGGGAGGGAACTGGGAGGACAGTAGGCTCTATGCCAAGGACAGATTGCACTTGAGTGAGGAGGAAAAGAAAGTGTTGAAACAAAGGATGGAGGAGTACATAGAGGAAGCTGGAAATTTAAACTAGGAGTGGGTGGTGGCAAGTGGGCAAAAGACATGCAGAGATCACAGGTTGGGAAGCCATATGAGCTTACCCCATAACAGTGACAAATGACAAAGGGAAAGTACTATCGGTGATGCTAGTAAAGGAAGACAGGATGGGATGGGGTGGAAGGTAATCACCCTTAATGGTAGGAGCCTTGGGAGGAAAACTGCAGAGCTACAGGTGCTCATGGTAGAGGGAGAGGTGGACATTGCAGCCATCACAAAAACATGGGCCATCCGATACAATGACTGGGACCTGTCTGTACCAGGGTACAGGTTATTTCGTAGGGACAAGGTGATTGGGAAAGGAGGGGGGTGGCACTATATGTGAAGGAAGGACTGAAGTGTGTAAGGGAGGAAGGGGAGGAGGGTAGTACGGAGTAACTTTGAATGCAAATCTAGGATTCGAAAAATAGGACTCTTAGAATGGGAGTGGTGTAAAGGCAGCCCTCTCAGACAGAAGAGTTAGACAGGGAACTAGCGGGACAGATCAGGAGGACCTGCGAGAACGGTAGTGTCATGATTATGAAGGACTTCAGCAGGCCAGGAGTGAACTGGAGTACCCCAACAACCAGGAATAGAAGATAACAGGTACTGCTGGAGGCCTTCCAGGACAGCTTTTTGATGCAAATGGTCAGTGAACCAACCAGGTTAGGGAATACCCTTGACCGTGTGCTGGCAAATGGGGAGTTTGTGAGGGAACTTAGGGTGCAAGAACCGCTGTCAGGGAGTGACCACCACTCAGTATTTCTCACATTGGATATGGACAAGGAAGGAGTGGACTCTGGCATGAGGGTGCTGGACTTCAGGAGGGCCGACTTTGGGAAGATGGGGAAGTGGTAAAAGGGTACCTGGCCAGAATTCAACCTGGTATGGGCACTAACCAGAGATGGGAGCTTGTAAAGCTGGGGATAGTGGAGGCAACCAGAACCTGCAGCAAGGCCCAGAGCAAGAAGGCTAGGGCTAAGAAACTGAGCTGGGTGAGCAAGGAGGTCATGGAAAAGGTAAGGAGGAAAAGATCTGCCTTTACAAAGTACAAGAAGACAGGGAGGTGGAGGACAGGGAGGAGTACCTGAAGGAATCGAAGGAGGTGCCACGGAGCTTAGGCTGGCACAAGGCATTAAGAAGGGGGAGAAGGACTTCTTTAGGTACATCAGGGAGAAAAGGAACTGTGAGGACCACATAGTAAGGATTAGGAAGAGGGGGTTGGGTGGAAGTGGGGGCCAATAAGGCAGAAGCGCTAAATGATTACTTATGCTTGGTATCTATTAAGGAGAAGAGGGGAGTGATACCCAAGGGTGGAGGTATGGCAGAAACGGGGGAGGGGTGACAGATGGGGAAATCATGGAGGGCATAATTCTGGAGGGTTTGAGGGCCCTGAGGGTGGACAAGGCGCCAGGGATACTGAAGGAGCTGGCAGAGGTCCTTGCGAGATGTTTGGCAAACCTATTTAATGCCTCACTACACTCAGGGTGTGTACCTCAAGATTCGAGGATGGCTCATGTGGTGCCCCTCCACAACAGTGGCCCCAAGAATGAACTGGGGAACTACAAACCGGTGAGCCTCACATCCATTGTGGGTAAGCTGATGGAGACTATCCTGAAGGAGAGACTGGTGGCCCTCCTGGAGGCTGAAGGACTACAGGACAACAGACAGCATGGCTTTGTATGTGGCAGATCCTGCCACACCAACCTGGTGGAGTTCTATGACTGGGTAACTAAAAATTGGACAGAGGCCATGCAGTGGATGTCCTGCATCTGGACTTCAGTAAGGCATTCGACTCTGTGCCACATGGGAGGCTGGGAAGTAAGTTAGAAGGCACAGGGGTGAGTGCAAAGCTGGTGAAATGGGTAGGGAACTGGCTTCAGGGAAGGCAACAGAGGGTGGTCGTGGGTGGGGAGCTCTCACACCCAAGGGTAGTGATGAGCGGTGTTCCAAAGGGCTCGGTGTTGGGACCATTGTTGTTTGGGATATTCATTGCAGACATATCATTGGACATCAAGAGCAAGATCAATCTGTTTGCTGATGACACCAAGATGGGAGTGGTGGTGGACGACCAATGGAGATAGAAGGGATTGCAAGATGATCTGGCAATGCTGGAAATCTGGTCAGACACCTGGCAACTGGGGTTTAATGCCAAAATGTGCAGGGTGCTGCATTTTGGGGTGAAGAACCCAAGGAGGAGTTACCAGCTGGCCAAGACAGAGGAGGAGAAGAAGGTCTGGGGGTGCTCATTAAAGGGTCAGTGAACAACTCAACACAGTTTAGGAAGTCAGCTGCAAAGGCCAACAGAATGCTAGGTTGCATTGCAAGGGGTAAATCCCCAATAGAGGAATGTGAATCTGCCACTGTATAGGTCGTTAGGTAGACTGCACCTGGAGTACTGCATGCAGTACTGGCGCTTGTATCTGAAGAGAGACGTTATGTTACTGGAGGGGGTGCAGTGCATGGTGACAAAGATGATCAAGGGGCTGGGGGACTTGCCATATGAGAGGAGGCTGAGGGAGCTGACATGTACTCCCTGGAGGAGAGGAGGGACAGGGGTAACATGATTGAAACCTTTAAGTATATGAAAGGAATAAACAAGACAGGTACAGAGGGGCTGTTCAAAGTAAGGGAGGGACTCCCAGGGCCATGATATGAGACTGGAGGGAGGAAGGCTCAGGAGGGAGATGAGGAGACACTTCTTTACAGAGAGGGTGGTAGCTGGATGGAATGCATTACCAGCAGAAGTGGTATCCAGTACAACAATGGACTGCTTCAAAAGGGTCTGGGACAGGGCAAGAGGGAGGGAGGGTCAGTGGAGGGGAAGAGTGGGAGAGAGGGTCAGCTGCAGAATAATGGGTGCTAGCTGCACATTTGAGCATGTGGCAGTGAGTTCCAGAGTATAGGGAAGCGATGAGAGAACGCACCTTGGCCGCTTGTAGTAGTATGTCATGGAATAGCAAGAGAGCAAGAGTCAGTGGATCTGAGAGAATGGGATGAGGGAGGTGGAATGGAAAGGGAGGAGGATAGGTAAGATGGGAGAGAACCAAACCAGAATTTAGAGGTAAATTCCACACAGTGCAAGAGTCATCTGCATTCCAGGGAGGGGAAAGCAAGGGAGTGGTAGAGAGAGCAGTGGTGAGTCCCGGGGGTGGGGGAGTCAAGGGCAAAGCAACAAAAAGCATTGAAAAGGGACTACCTCAGCAGTAGTGACACATCCTTGTGTACCTACTTCTTCCCCTTTCTCTGTGAATGACCACTTTTACCCTAACCGCTCTGGCCTATTTCCTGCCTCCTTCCCTGATCCTTCTTTCACCTCACCCCCTCACCCTCCACCTTCTTTCCATTGTTTATCTTCACTTACCCGAACTTTCATTCACCCAACTCTATACCTGTTTGACAAAGCACCTTGGGCTGCCTCCTTTTATTAGGTTATTTTTGATTTCCTATGGATTCATAGTTTTAATTTTAGTTGCAATGTTAATGTCATATTGTCATTTTAAATAGTTTCTTTGTCAAAATTTTCTGTAATACCATCTGTTGTATGTCTGTCACCCTTCCCACTGATGTGGAACCTTTGCAAAAGAGCTGTTATGTGTTCAAAGGTATTGTAATCCAAGAATGAATAAATAAATAAAAATAAGCAAAATAAAAAAATAAAATTTGGAAAGGGAAGACTTTGGAGCAGCACAATAGACTATGTTACAATAGTCAAAAATAGGGAGAATCATTTTCTGAACAAGGTCTCACCTAGCTGACAGAGGTGAACAACTGCGGTTCCTTGTAGAGGGCGACAAGCTTGGGAGCAGTTCTTCCGGGTGGTGTCGACATGTTCAGAAAAGTTTAGGTGTTCTTCAAGCCAAACACCTAAATATTCAAAAGAGGTGGCATCTTCAAGTGTGGTTGCTCCAGAGTCAGGTAAGGGGCCTGCTAGCCCTTATGTAGTTGGGTGGACTGAAGAACAGAGGCCTTGGGGCATGTGCCTAAGTATGTGTGTACTTTCAAGCACCCTAAGAGTCACTTTACCGCTTTCTGTTTCTGACTCTCCACTACCACTTCAGAGCATAAAAGCAGCAGAAATACAGGAAATGTGGCAGTGGTGCTGTCTATCACCCTTGAGTCATGAAATTGAGCCAGTATTCACACAGTTGTGCTCTACAGGCCTTCGCCACTGGGGAGGAGTCAGATAAAGAAATGTTAGAAGCAAATGGCAAAATGGCTGACTAGGGGGAGGTCTTTTTTGTGGTGGACTTCAGTCTGCTGGATGTAGATTGTAGCCTCCCTGCTGTGGATTCAGCTAAAAGCAGGGACATTCTGGTCTCACGGCAGAGGGTGCTTCTCGAGGTACTAGTCAGTAAACCCACTTATGATGGGGCAGTACTGGACCTGGTGGTTACTAGCAAGGACAGTGTTGTAGACTTTAAGGTGGGAAGCCATCTGGGGACCAATGGACATTGTAAGTGTGCTTCAACATAAGAACAGCTGTGGAAACCAACAGCACAATTGCAAGAGTCCTGGACCTCAGAAGAGTGGATTTTACAAAGATGGGTGAATGCCTCAGAAATTACCTGGTGGGGAAGATGACCTGGGGGTGGTGGAAAAGTGGGCCAAACTAAAAGAGGCCACAGTGAAGGCAACAAACCTCTGTGTCAAGCAAGCAAGTGAAAGTAAAAGAAAGAGGAGACCGCTTCGGTTCTCAAAAGAGGTAGCAGAAAAGTTAAAATCTAAAAGAGTTGCATTCTGAAGGTATAAGGAGATCCAGGATAGAGCAGGATAAGGAACTGTATCAGGGAAAACAGAGGGAAGCAGGCCAAGTAGTAAGGAGGGCAAAGGTGCAAAGTAAACAGAGGAAAGAATAGTTCTTGAAGTATCAAAAGGGGACAAGACATTTTTTAGGTATTTTTGTGAAAAAAGGATGGCAAAGGGAGGGATTGTGTGGTGAAAGAGGTAGGGTGTGGCTGTGGAGGGGGATTAAGAAAACCCATACTTCTGCTCAATGTTCATAGTAGAAAGGGAAGAGGAAGGACCACAAAAAGCCACCAGGAGCTTTGATGAGAGGCGAATGGACACTAGTCCGGTTTCCAAGGAAAAAGTCCAGAAAGGTCTTGCTAACCTGAAAGAGGACAAAGTCATGGGGCCAGACGAAGTATGTCCAAGGGTGCTGAGGGAGCTCAGGAAAGTACTAGCTGCACCTCTAACAAATCTATTTAGCAGATCACTGGAGACCAGCTTGGTCCTGGAGGACTGGAATAAGGCAGATGTAGTCCCACTTCACAAATGTGGTAGCAAGGAAGAAGCAGTCAGTTATAGGCCTGCCAGCCTGTCATCGGTGGAAGGCAAGTTAATGGAAAGACTACTAAAGGAAAATATGTTTTTGCATGGTTTGTATCGAAAGGATTCTAGGATCCAAGGCAGCATGTTTTCTGAGGAAAATTCATGACAAACAATTTGATGGATTTCTTTGACTGGGTGACCAATGAGTCAGATCAGGGAGGACATTGCCTACCTGGATTTCAGCAAGGCTTTTCACGCCATTTCACATAGGAGACTGGCAAGCAAATTGGGTAACCTGTGTAAGAAACTGGTTAGAGGACAGAACACAAAGAGTAGTAGTAAATGGAGTTCTCTCCGAGGAAGTGAGGGTGACCACTGGGTTGCCTCAAGGATCAGTGCTGAGACCAGTCCTCTTCAATGTCTTTATAAGTGACATAGTGGAGGAACTGGAAGGTGAGTATCTGCCTCTCTTTGGATGACGCCAAGGTATGCAAAACAGTGGACACTCTGGAGGAAGTGGAAAGGATGGGAAGGGATCTGAAAAGATGAGAAGAGTGGTCAAGGGTGTGGCAGCTGGGTTTTAATGCAAAAAAGTTGCAAAATAATGCACTTGGGCCATAGAAATCCAGAAGTGGAGTACAAAATGGCAGAGTGGTACTGACAAAGACCAAGCAGGAACAAGACCTGGGAGCAATCATATCAGATTATCGATGTAAAAATGGCCAGACAGTGTGAGAAGGCAGTTGGAAGGGCTAGAGGGATGCTGGATGCATAGAAAGGGATATTACCAGCAGGAAGAGGGAGGTGGTGCTGCCCCTATATAGTTCACTAGTAAGATTCCACCTTGAGTACTGTGTCCAGTTCTGGATACCACACCCCAGGAAGGACATAGAGTGGAGGCACTCCAGAGGAGGACTACCAAAATGGTGCAGGGTCTGCATCCAAAGCCCTAAGAAGAGAAGTTTGAGGAACTATACATGAACACCCTGGAGAAGAAGAGGGAGAATGGGTTATTATAGAGACCTTTAAATACCTCATGGGGCTTAAAGTATATAAGGGGACATTTTTCAGAGCAAAATGAGCTCTGAAACAAGGGGTATGCTATGAAGCTGAAAGGGGGTAAATTCTGGAGGGATGGGAGGAAGTGTTTCTTACAGAAGGGTAGTGGATTCCTGGAACAGCATTCCTGTGGAGGTAATGGGGTAAAAAACAGTTCTAGGGTTCAGAAATGCCTGGGACGTGCAGAAGTTAATTATAGGGGTAAAGGGGGTGGGGTCCATAGATCAAGAAGAGTCTGCAGCAGAAAATTAAGGTTAAAAATGGGCAAACTAGGTGGGCCCAACGACCCTTATCTGCCATCACATTCTGTGTTTGTATTACTGCTTCTACTCTTCTTCATTTGTTGGGGTAGTTCCAGCAAAGCCTCTGTCTTTTAGTCTGCAAATCTTAACATTGCCTATCCCCTTCCTGTTGAAATGTTTCCTACAGTATTTGTCACTGTGTGTTGCGCTGTGAAAATAAGAACAACTAAACATGTCTCATGTTCTGTCAGGCACCGGAAAGCTTTGAAGATGTTGCTGTTGCTTTTTCTGAAGATGACTGGAAGATTTTAAGCAAACAGGAAAAGGAGATTCACAGGAACGTGATGCTACAGAATTATGAAACCACGGTTTCAGTAGGTAAGAATAAACACTGTGTCTGAGGTGGAACTTCATGCCTGGTAGTATGTTGGGGGTATGAAGGAACTGCATTAGGGGCTCCACTGTAGCATTCCTGTACCATTTTAAAAACAGAAACATTATGTAAAGTTCATTGAGCTTACCCCACCAGCATTTTGTGACATTCTGTGGTATCCAAGAAAGATAGGATTTCACAGGAGATATAAACATAGAAACATCAAGATTGACAGCAGGAAAAGGCTAGTGGATGTAACCAGTCTGCCCTTATTCCTGCTTAACCGTGTGACTGAGCCCCCAGTGGTATATTTTTTCTCCTTGTTCTTTAATCCCCAACCCCCTATTGCCCTTAACTAAACCCATATGTCTGTCTCATCAGTCCAGAAGGGTAGTCTGAGCACCACATTGTTGGGTATCTGGCAGCCTCCCCCCCCAAAAAAAGTATACCCACCCTTTGGAGATGTCCAGTGCCATGGAAGAGGTCAGGCTTGGTGGATGACAGGTTGACTCTTAAGTCCTGTTATAAGGACTGTCAGAGAACAGTAACCCTGGAAAGGCAGAATTCTACTCATGAGCTAACAGTATTTCATCAGTGGGAAATAGACTGTCTCAATTCTTCCACATTATAGCAGCTGAATTCATTCACCCTGTATGCAGTCTGGAAGGGATTTGTCACAAGAGTGGTGTGATAAGTTAAAGTCTTTATTTCTAGACAGAGTCTCCTCCATCCTAGCCTTAATCTCTTCAGACAGCCTGTCAGGGTCCAGCAGTGGTGGAGATGAGACATGAAGGCACTCTGAGGGTCTGTAGTGAGCATTGATGGAGGAGGTGCTCAAGGTGTTCTCAGGGTTGTATCCTGTCAGCGTCCAGCAGTGGTGGAGATGAGAGACTTGACATCACTCTGAGGGTCTGTAATAAGCATTAATGGAGGAGGTGCTTAAGGTGATGTCAGGGTTGTATCCTGTCAGGGTCCAGCAGTGGTGGAGATGAGAGACATGAAGGCACTCTGAGGGTCTGTAGTGAGCATTGATGGAGGAGGTGCTCAAGGTGTTCTCAGGGCTGGAGCCTGTCCAGGTCCAGCAGTGGTGGAGATGAGACATGAAGGCATTCTCAGGGTTTGTAGTGAGTACTGATGGAGGAAGTGCTCAAGGTGATCTCAGGGTTGTATCCTGTCAGGATCCAGCAGTGGTGGAGATGAGAGACATGAAGGCACTCTGAGGGTCTGTAGTGAGTACTGATGGAGGAGGTGCGCAAGGTGATCTCAGGGTTGCAGCCTGTCAGGGTCCAGCAGTGGTGGAGATGAGAGACATGAAGGCAGTCTCAGGGTTTGTAGTGAGTACTGATGGAGGAAGTGCTCAAGGTGATCTCAGGGTTGTATCCTGTCAGGATCCAGCAGTGGTGGAGATGAGAGACATGAAGGCACTCTGAGGGTCTGTAGTGAGTACTGATGGAGGAAGTGCTCAAGGTGATCTCAGGGTTGCAGCCTGTCAGGGTCCAGCAGTGGTGGAGGTGAGAGACATGAAGGCACTCTGAGGGTCTGTAGTGAGCATTGATGGAGGAGGTGCTCAGGGCGATCTCAGGGTTATATCCTACTTGTTGTGTCTTACAGCCTGGGCCAATATGGCTTATGGTGGACTGTTGGGAGGTCCCAAGTCTGATTTTGCACAGTTAGTGTACAGTGGTTCTTTTCAGAGGGTTGCTTCACTGTGTCTCTTTAACAAAATAGGGTGAGGCCTCTCCTGAAATCTTTCGACCTGGATGTACTACCAAATTACAGGCCTTACTCAAGTCTTCTCTTTTTAAATAGTGTAGATAAATATGAGGTATATACCATAACAATACAGATGGGTTGTGGTCCATACCACGCTGATCTTTTCCCTCAGAGTCCACAAATAAAGGTAATTTGCCTTTTCTGGTTTTGGTCATGCCATCACACTGCTATAGCGAAAGCCTGCTTTTAGTTTCATTAAGCAGCCTTAAAAAAAAAAAAAAAATCAAAGAAGCTGTTCAGCTTTTCCAATGAAACCAAGAACAGACAATAATTCTCCTGGATCACCAATACCCACCATGGAACCTCCAGACAAGCTGTAAAAGGAAAAACAGAGAAAATTAAGTCACAGTTTGTATGAAAACTTTATTTTCCTGATATTCTGTTGCACTAAAGATACATATGATTGTCAAAGAAGTTAACATTTTTCCTTTCGGTTTTCTTCCATCAGTCATTGATACTGCTTTTTCTAGAAATGGAGCAAAATCTATCAAATTTATTAGGCACTAAGTGATGACAGATTATAGAACGTCATCGAGGATATCTCATCCATTGGGCCACACCTTTCGAATGATTCCCAAGCAGTATACAAAGTACTCGGGGAGAATGGTAAAGTGTGATATGTAATCAGGACAGAAGGCTTTGCAACACTGCAAAACCAAAGCCTACGCAGCTACGAGAGATAATGTTTAGACTGTAGAGCTGAAGTATGCACAGTACTACATGTGACAGCAACACATACGTCAACTGCAGAAACATTCTGAAAGCAGGCAACAGGAGTGGCCATACCATGTGAAGAGTTGTTACTCACAGCACTGAAAAATACCTTACCATACGCCCTATAACAGAAAGTGATGCAGTTAAGCTGCCATTTGAACAGGCAAAGTGTGCCATATTTCCCTGGATGAATGAAACAAAAGGCTGAGAGGACTTTCAGCATTCTGTAGTGCAATCAAGATAGAAATGCAGTGTTCTCAATGAAGATGTGACAGTTACTCACCGTAGATCTTCGAGAGTTTCCTCTATCGTATACACATGCACACGCATGCACTTCTCCCTTTCTGAGACATCAGCCGGCAGCTTTGTCCACTGCTTTGTTTTATGGTGTCTATAACCACCTTGTGTATACTAGATTTCCAGTCCCATACCTCTCCTTGACACTGGTCTCATCTCCTGGTTCCTCCTGGTAAGAGGCCTTTAGATATCATCCCCGGTGGGGAACTGAGGAGCAGTGGTGTCACCCGTGATTATATAGCACATCAGTGTGGGCAGCCCCCAGCTAATAAATGTTTCTGAGTGGTCCTGATACCAAAGGCATACAGTTCCAATAGCATGGCCCAATGGAGGCGATTCCCTTGAAGATCTGCTGCTACGCTGAGTAACTGTTCATTCCATCTTCCACATGCTGTCGGTTCTGTTTGAAGTAGAAACCAGAAAGAATGGCACAAAAAAAAACACAAAGTACACCAGATTAAATGCAAAAAGTACATTATTCAACGTATATACTACAGCCCAAAATCCCCAGCAGCAATCTACCAATGTTTCACACTGTGTAGCTCCGTGCTTTGTCCAGGTGAAGCAACAGGTTTTTTTGGCCCCATCTCAGTCTTTAGCTGGAACATGTTATGTCCAATAAATCTCAAACATTTCAGGTCACTACTGTCATATGTTGAGAAATGTTTTCCAAGGGTTTCTAAGTGTTGATGCCCCTCACATGTTCCTTACAACCTGCATTTCAAAGAGTGTGTAGTTCTGCATACATTATTTTTTGGACAAGAACAACATGCAGCATAGACAACAAAGCTAGTGTTGCACTTTGTGTGTGATGATGTGAATGCAGTTGGCTGAGCTGGGGATGCAGCATATACAACAAAGCTAGTGTTGTGCTTTGTGTGTGATAATGTGACTGCATGTGTCTGAGCAGGGGATGCAGCATAGACAACAAAGCTAGTGTTGCACTTTGTGTGTGATGATGTGACTGCACGTGTCTGAGCAGTGGATGCAGCATAGACAACAAAGCTAGTGTTGCACTGAGTGTGAGATGATGTGAATGCAGGTGTCTGAACAGGGGATGCAGCATAGACAAAGCTAGTGTTGCACTTTGTGTGTCTGTGTGTGTGTGTGTGATGTGACTCCAGGTGTCTGAGCAGGGGATGCAGCATAGAAAACAAAGCTACTGTTGCACTTTGTGTGTGATGATGTGAATGCATGTGTCTGAGCAGGGGATGCAGCATGGACAACAAAGCTAGTGTTGCACTTTGTGCATAATGATGTGAATGCAGGTGTCTGAGCAGGGGATGCAGTATAGACAACAAAGCTAGTGTTGCACTTTGTGTGTGTGTGTGTGTGTGTGTGTGTGTGTGTGTGTGATGTGACTCCAGGTGTCTGAGCAGGGGATGCAGCATAGACAACAAAGCTAGTGTTGCACTTTGTGCATGATGATGTGAATGCAGGTGTCTGAGCAGGGGATGCAGCATAGACAACAAAGCTAGTGTTGCACTTTGTGTGTGTGTGTGTGTGTGTGTGTGTGTGTGTGTGTGTGTGTCTGTGTGATGTGACTCCAGGTGTCTGAGCAGGGGATGCAGCATAGAAAACAAAGCTAGTGTTGCATTTTGTGTGTGATTATGTGAATGCATGTGTCTGAGCAGGGGATGCAGCATAGAAAACAAAGCTAGTGTTGCACTTTGTGTGTGATGATGTGAATGCAGGTGTCTGAGCAGAGGATGCAGCACAGACAACAAAGCTAGTGTTGCACTTTGTGTGTGATGATGTGAATGCAGGTGTCTGAGCAGAAGATGCAGCGTAGACAACAAAGCTAGTGTTGCACTTTGTGTGCGACAATGTAAATGCATGTGTCTGAGCAGAAGATGCAGCGTAGACAACAAAGCTAGTGTTGCACTTTGTGCATGATGATGTGAACGCATGTGTCTGAGCAGGGGATCCAGCATAGACAACAAAGCTAGTGTTGCACTTTGTGTGTGATGATGTGAATGCACGTGTCTGAGCAGGGGATGCAGCATAGACAACAAAGCTAGTGTTGCACTTTGTGTGCGATAATGTGACTGCATGTGTCTGAGCAGGGGATGCAGCATAGACGACAAAGCTAGTGTTGCACTTTGTGTGTGATGATGTGAATGCAGGTGTCTGAGCAGGGGATGCAGCATAGACAACAAAGCTAGTGTTGCACTTTGTGCATGATGATGTGAATGCAGGTGTCTGAGCAGGGGATGCGGCATAGACAACAAAGCTAGTGTTGCACTTTGTGCATGATGATGTGAATGCAGGTGTCTGAGCAGGGGATGCAGCATAGACAACAAAGCTAGTGTTGCACTTTGTGTGTGTGTGTGTGTGATGCGACTCCAGGTGTCTGAGCAGGGGATGCAGCATAGAAAACAAAGCTAGTGTTGCACTTTGTGTGTGATGTGAATGCACATGTTTGAGCAGGGGATGCAGCATAGACAACAAAGCTAGTGTTGCACTTTATGCATGATGATGTGAATGCAGGTGTCTGAGCAGGGGATGCAGCATAGACAACAAAGCTAGTGTTGCACTTGTGTGTGTGTGTGTGTGTGTGTGTGTGTGTGTGTGATGCGACTCCAGGTGTCTGAGCAGTGGATGCAGCATAGAAAACAAAGCTAGTGTTGCATTTTGTGTGTGTGATGTGACTCCAGGTGTCTGAGCAGGGGATGCAGCATAGACAACAAAGCTAGTGTTGCACTTTGTGTCTGATGATGTGAATGCATGTGTCTGAGCAGAGGATGCAGCATATACAACAAAGCTAGTGCTGCGTTTTGTGTGTGATAATGTGAATTTATGTGTCTGAGCTGGGGATGCAGCATAGACAACAAAGCTAGTGTTGCATTTTGTGTGTAATAATATGACTGCATGTGTCTGAGCAGAAGATGCAGTGTAGACAACAAAGCTAGTGTTGCACTTTGTGCATGATTATGTGACTGCAGGTGTCTGAGCAGGGGATGCAGCATAGACAACAAAGTTAGTGTTGCACTTTGTGTGTGATGATGTTAATGCACAAGTCTGAGAAGGGGATGCAGCATAGATAGCAAAGCTAGTGTTGCACTGTGTGTGTGATGATGTGACTGCAGGTGTCTGAGCTGAGGATGCAGCATAGACAACAAAGCTAATGTTGCACTTCGTGCGTGATGATGTGAATGCAGGTGTCTGAGCAGGGGATGCAGCATAGACAATAAAGCTAGTGCTGCACTTTGTGTGTGATGATGTAAATACATGTTTCTGAACAGGGGATGCCATATAGACAATAAAGCTAGTGTTGCACTTTGTGTGTGATGTGAATGCAGGTATCTGAGCAGGGGATGCAGCATATACAACAAAACTAGTGTTGCACTTTGTGTGTGATGATGTGACTGTAAGTGTCTAGTAAAAGATGCAGCATAGGCAACAAAGCTAGTGTTGCACTGTGTGTGTGATAATGTGAATATATGTGTCTGAGCTGGGGATACAGCATATACAACAAAACTAGTGTTGCACTTTGTGTGTGATGATGTGACTGCAAGTGTCTGAGTGGAAGATGCAGCATAGACAACAAAGCTAGTGTTGCATTTTGTGTGTGATGATGTGAATGCAAGTGTCTGAGCAGGGGTATCTAAAAAGGGCTTATTAAATGTCACTGTTGCTGCATTTATAAATTTGCTTTAGTTGACAGAGATTTTAGACACCCCAGGTAAGTCACATGCATTCACAAGGGATACTGGAATAGGTAAGTACTGAGAGAAAAGCAAGTGCAGAAATAGGTAAGTATGAAGAGAAGGGAAATGCATAAACAGTAGGTATGGAGAAAACAGGAAATGCAGGAATAGGTAAGCATGGAGAGAAAAGGAAGGACGAGGACAGATACATAAAGAGAGAAAAGGAAATCAGGAAAATGTAAGTAGGATAGGTAAATATGGAAATAAAAGGAAGTGCAGGAATAGGTAAGGAGAGAAAAGCAAGTGCAAGAATATGCAAGTGTGTAAAGAACATTTAGTACAGGAACTAGTAAGGATGGAGAGAAAAGGAAGTACCAGAAGAGTCAAGTATGACAAGAAATGAATGTGCAAGAATAGGTAAGTATGCAAGAAAATGATGTGCAGAAATCAGTAAGTATGGAGAGAAAAGGAAATACAGGAATAAGTAAGTATAGAGAGAACAAGTGCTATAGGAATAAGTAAGTATAGAGAGAGAACAAGTGGCACAGGAATAAGTAAGTATAGAGAGAGAACATGTGGTATAAGAATAAGTAAGTATAGAGAGAGAACAAGTGGTATAGGAATAAGTAAGTATAGAGAGAACAAGTGGTGCAGGAATAAGTATAGACAGAACAAGTAGTGCAGGAATAAGTATAGACAGAACACGTGGTGCAGGAATAAGTAAGTATAGAGAGAGAACAAGTGGCACAGGAATAAGTATAGAGAGAGAACATGTGGTATAAGAATAAGTAAGTATAGAGAGAGAACAAGTGGTGCAGGAATAAGTAAGTATGGAGCGAACTGGTGGTACAGGAATAAGTAAGTATAGAGAGAGAACAAGTGGTATAGGAATAAGTAAGTATAGAGAGAACAAGTGGTGCAGGAATAAGTATAGACAGAACAAGTGGTATAGGAATAAGTCAGTATATAGAGAGAGAACAAGTGGTATTGGAATAAGTAAGTATGGAGCGAACTGGTGGTACAGGAATAAGTAAGTATAGAGAGGGAACAAATGGTATAAGAATAAGTAAGTATAGAGAGAGAACAAGTGGCATAAGGATAAGTAAGTATAGAGAGAACAAGTGGTGCAGGAATAAATATAGACAGAACAAGTGGCATAGGAATAAGTAAGTATAGAGAGAACAAGTGGTATAGGAATAAGTAAGTATAGAGAGAACAAGTGGTGCAGGAATAAGTATGGAGTGAACTGATGGTACAGGAATAAGTAAGTATAGAGAGAGAACAAATGGTATAAGAATAAGTAAGTATAGAGAGAGAGAACAAGTGGTATAGGAATACGTAAGTATAGAGAGAGAGAACAAGTGGTATAGGAATAAGTAAGTATAGAGAGAGAACAAGTGGTATAGGAATAAGTAAGTACATAGATACATAGACAGTGTCGGCAGATAAGGGCCTATGGCCCACCCAGTCTGCCCATTTAAGTTTGTAAGTTCAGTTTATGTTTTCCAGGAAGTCTGTTGCCCCTTACCCCTGACCTCCAGAATTCCTTTATGTCTATCCCATGCATTCTTAAATCCGTGATTGTTTCAGCCCCCACCACTTCCTCTGGCAGGGTGTTCCACTTGTCCACCACCTGTTCTGTGAAGAAATTCTTCCTCACGCTTCTCTGAATAGTCCTCCCTCCAACTTCATCCCATGCCCTCTAGTCCTGGAACATCTTTTTCGCTAAAAATAGTGCATTCCTGCACCCTGTTCCTCCTGTAAGATACTTGTATGCCTCTATCATATCCCTCTCTCCTCTCCTCCAGGGAGTACATGTTCAGTGCCTTCAACCTGTCCTCATAGGACTTGTGATGCAATCCATGCACCATCATTGTTGCCCTCCTCTGAACCTTCTCTACCCTGTCTATGTCCTTACGTAGGTAAGGTCTCCAGAACTGCACAGTGTACTCCAGGTGGGGCCTCACTAGTGTCTTGTATAGTGGAATTATGACCTCCCTTTTCCTGCTGTTATAGTGAGAACAAGTGGTAAAGGGAATAAGTATAGAGAGAGAACAAGTGGGATAGGTATAAGTAAGTATAGAGAGAACAAGTGGTGCAGGAATAAGTATAGACAGAACAAGTGGTATAGGAATAATTCAGTATAGAGAGAGAACAAGTGGTATAGGAATAATTCAGTATAGAGAGAGAACAAGTGGTATAGGAATAAGTAAGTATAGAGAGAACAAGTGGTGCAGGAATAAGTATAGACAGAACAAGTGTTATAGGAATAAGTCAGTATAGCGAGAACAGGTGGTACAGGAATAAGTATAGAGAGAGAACAAGTGGTATAGGAACAAGTAAGTAGAGAGAGAACAAGTGGTGCAGGAATAAGTATAGACAGAACAAGTGGTATAGGAATAAGTAAGTATGGAGCGAACTGGTGGTAAAGGAATAAGTAAGTATAGAGAGGGAACAAATGGTATAAGAATAAGTAAGTATAGAGAGAGAACAAGTGGTATAGGAATAAGTAAGTATAGAGAGAACAAGTGGTATAGGAATAAGTAAATATAAAGAGAACAAGTGGTGCAGGAATAAGTATAGACAGAGCAAGTGGTATAGGAATAAGTAAGTATAGAGAGAGAACAAGTGGTGTAGGAATAAGTAAGTATAGTGAGAACAAGTGGTATAGGAATAAGTAAGTATAAAGAGAACAAGTGGTGCAGGAATAAGTATAGACAGAGCAAGTGGTATAGGAATAAGTAAGTATAGAGAGACAACAAGTGGTATAGGAATAAGTAAGTATAGAGAGAGAACAAGTGGTATAGGAATAAATAAGTATAGCGAGAACAAGTGGTGCAGGAATAAGTATAGACAGAGCAAGTGGTATAGGAATAAGTAAGTATAGAGAGAGAACAAGTGGGATAGGAATAAGTAAGTATAGAGAACAAGTGGTGTAAGAATAAGTGTGTATATATATATATATATATATATTTATATATATATATATACACACACACACACACATATACAGTGTGTGTATATATATATATATATATAAAGAGAGAGAACAAGTGGTATAAGAATAAGTAAGTATAGAGAGAACAAGTGTCGATAGGGAGAAGGGCAGCGGAAAATGGAGAAAATGACAAAGGCAATAAGGACAGGGATGGGGCAAAAAGGGGTAAGTCCATCAAGAAATGGAGGGTAGTGAGTACCAATGCCCGTAGTCTGGGCAACAAGCTCCGTGAACTTCTGGCCTTGATGGAAGAGGGATGCCTGGATAACGTAGCAGTCACAGAAACATGGTACACAGAGAACTATGACTGGGATGTTAACATACCAGGGTACACAACCTACAGGAGAGACAGGGAGGGTAGAAGAGGGGGAGGAGTAGCTCTCTATGTAAGGGAAGGGATAAAAGCAATGGAACAAAAGAGTAAACAGGGAGGAGATGAGGCACTGTGGGTTACCTTAGAGACTGGAAATGACACCACAATCTGCATAGGGGATGTATACAGACCCCCATGTCAGGGAGAGGGAATGGACAAGGATATGATAGAAGGCATCTTTAGGATGGCAGAGAAAGGGGAGATGCTGTTGATGGGGGACCTGAATATGCCAGATGTTAACTTGAGCACCTTTGCTGCAGCCACATCCAAGAGCAGGGCCATTCTCAATGCCCTACAGGGGGCATGCCTCAGACAGCTAGTTTTGGAACCCACTCTTGAGGGAGCAATCTTAGACCTCATACACTCAAATGGGGACAGTGAGAGGATCTCAAATCTAGAAGTGGGTAGCCATCTGGGAACAAGTGACCACCAAACAGTGTGGTTCACGATAAACTCAGCTACAGAGTCAAGCCATACAAAAGTGAGGGTACTGGACTTCAGGAGGGCTGACTTTGGCAAGATGGAAGAGTGCCTTAGAAAAGCACTAGCAAACAGGCTAGAAGGAGGGGTGGAGCAACAATGGGGAAACATCAAAACTGCCATCACACAGGCAACAAACCTTTGTGTGAAGCAAATACACAAATCAAAATGAAAGAAAAAGCCATTATGGTTCTCAAACGAGGTGTCGGGGAAGGTTAGGGAGAAAAAGATAGCATTTAGGAAGTATAAGGAAACACAGAAGGAGCAGGACAGAGAACTGTACTAGTTAAGGCAGAAGGAATCAGAGAGGAAAGTCAGACTAGCAAAGGCCCAAACTGAGGAAAAGATAGCCAGCTCTGTTAAGAATGGGGATAAAACCTTTTATTTGTACAGTGGGGAGTGCAGAAAGACAAAGGGAGGGATAGTGAGGTGGAATAGAAAGGATGGTGGGTGGGCAGAGAGGGACAGTGAAAAAGCAGGGATATTGAACCAATACTTATGCTCAGTATTCAGAAAAGAGGAGGAGGGGGAGGTGCCTAATCGAATTAACAGAAGCACTATGGATTAGGGGGGTCAATCCCAGTCCTTTCACAGAAGAAATGGTTCTGAAAGAACTCCTAAAACTGAAGGTGGACAAAGCAATGGGGCCTGATGGAATTCACCCCAGAATTCTAAAAGATTTAAGGAGAGAACTAGAGACACCACTGACTACACTTTTTAACAAATCATGGAAGGATGGTGTGGTACCTGAGGACTGAAGGAAGGCAGATGTGATTCCCCTTCACACAAGTGGGAGCAAGACAGAGGCAGGAAACTATAGACCTGACAGTCTGTGGCAGGGAAAGTGATGGAATCACTTCTGAAGGAAAGAATTGTTGAGTACCTAGAGGCCAGTGGGGCAGAGGACCCAAGGCAGCATGGGTTCACAGTGGGAAGGTCATGTCAGATGAATCTAGTAGATTTCTCTGACTGGGTGACCAAAGTAGTAGACCAGGGAGGGGCTGTGGATATGGCCTACCTAGACTTTAGCAAGGCATTTGACACAGTCCCACACAAAAGATTAATAGTCAAATTAACCAGCCTGGGAGTGGGTCCCAGGGTGGTAGCCTGGGTAAAACATTGGCTGGACAACAGGACAAAGAAGGTAATTATAAATGGAGACAACGCTGAAGAAAGAAGGGTTACTAGCGAGGTACCGCAGGGTTCAGTACTGGGTCCATTTCTTTTTAATGTCTTTATAAATGACATTGCTGAGGGACTGGAAGGGAAAGTATGCCTCTTTGCAGATGACACAAAGATCTGCAATAGGGCTGATACACAAGGAGGTGTGGAAAGGATGACAAGGGGCTTGGCAAGGTTGGAGAAATGGTCAGAAGTATGGCAGCTTGGATTCAATGCAAAGAAGTGCAAAATAATGCACCTGGGAAACAAAAACCCAGGGGAAGATTACACAATGGGGGGAGAAGTAGTAACAACAACAGAAATGGAAAGGGAACTGGGGGTAATCATATCAGATGACCTTAAGGTTAGTAAGCAATGTGAGAAGGCAGTAGGGAGGGCTGGGGGGATACTGGGATGTATAGGGAGAGGCATCACCAGCAGAAAACAGAAGTTGTTATCCCTCTGTACAGACAGTTGGTGAGACCCCATCTGGAGTACTGCATCCAGTTCTGGAGACCTCATCTCCGCAAGGACATAGACAGGATGGAGGCAGTCCAGAGGAGGGCAACTAAAATGGTGCAGGGTCTGTAAGAGAAGCCATACGAAGAAAGACTAAAGGAGCTTAATATGTATACCCTTGAGGAAAGGAGGGAGAGGGTGGACATGATAGAAACTTTTAAGCACTTCACCAAGGACTAGGAAACTGTGGAGATGAAGGGAATTGCATCAGGAAGTGGTGGAATCCATCTTCCTACGTTGGGGGTGTCCAGAAATCGAGCATTTTGCCTCTAAATTCAACGCAAAACTTCCCAGTTTTTGCTCACTCGTTCCAGGGCGTGGTGCTTTCTGGCACAACATGCTCTCTCTCTCTCTCTTGGACAGGGAAAGTTTTGTTCGCCTTCACTCCATTTCCCATTCTCCAGCGGGACCTTCTCAAACTTCAAGCAGAGAAGGCAACGATGATTCTCATTGCTCCTCTCTGGCCGAGACAAATTTGGCTCCCGCTGCTACAACAGCTTTCCAGGCAACTGCCAGTTCCACTTCCAGTGACCCACGACCTCCAGACTCTGGATCAAGGTCGGCTACTACATCCGGGGCTCAGGACTCTGCACCTTCATACATGGCTCCTGCAGACATAGCGATCTCTTGCTTTGGGGTCTCTTCCCAAGTTGCTCAAGCCCTCTTTGAGGCCAGGTAGCCCTCTACCTGTTTCACTTGTGCCATGAAGTGGAAACGGTTTTCCATCTGGGCGACCGCCAAGGGTTGGAACCCTTTCTCATGCTCTGCCCCTCAAGTCATGGAATACCTCCTTCACCTGTCAGACTCCAGTCTTTCATATTCTTCGTTGAAGGTTCACCTTTCAGCAATTTCGGCGTACCTTGAGCTAGTAAATGGTAAACCCATGGCTCAGATGGAAGTCTCTAAAACCTTTCTCAAAGGGATCCTCCATCTGAAACCCCCCCATCTGCAGCCCAACTCCCCCGTGGGATTTGAATTTCATTTTGGAAAAGCTCACCCTCCCTCCTTTTGAGCCGGCTGTGAGCTGTGACTTGTGCTTCCTTTCCTGAAAGGCGTTCTGGTGGCCATCACGTCAGCCCGGAGGATTTCAGAACTTCATGCTGTGGTTTGCAAGGAGGCCTATCTGATTTTCCATAGGGACTGGGCGATCCTCAGAACGAATCCGAAGTTTAGAAACATAGAAATTGACAGCAGATAAGGACCGCAAGGCCCTTCTAGTCTGCCCATTTTTTTTCTACCTTATAAATGTGCAATCGTCCTTTGCTGTCAGTGGCCTATCTATTCATACTCATCTGCATTGCTCCATTATGCCTATCCCATGCCTGTTTGAAGCCCTGCACTGTATTCATAGCCACCACTTTCGGAGGTAGGCCGTTTCATGCATCCACCACTCTTTCTGTGAAAAAGAACTTCCTCACATTACCCCTTAATCGGCCTCCCTCTAATCTCATGGTGTGTCCTCTTGTCCTGCTATTTTTCTTATATTGAAACATGTTAGACTCTTTCACCTTGTTAATACCCTTAAGGTGTTTGAATGTTTAGATCATATCACCTATGTCTCTCCTTTGCTCTAGGGTATACATATTGAGCTCCGTTAATCTATTCTCATATGTCTTCTGATGCAGTCCCTGCACCATTTTGGTTGCCCTTCTCTGGACTGCCTCAATTTGGTTAATGTCCTTGTGAAGGTGTGGCCTCCAATACTGCACACAGTACTCCAGATGGGGCCTAACCAGTGTCTTGTAAAGAGGGATTATTACCTCCCTCTTCTGACTTGTAATACCCCTACTAATACACCCTAGCATCCCCCTAGCCTTACCTACTGCTTTAGAGGTCTGCTTGGATAATTTCAGGTCATCGGTAATGATGATGCCCAAGTCTCTTTCTTCCTTTGTGACTGCCAGCAACTCCCCTCCCATCCTATAGGTGGCTTCAGGGTTTCTGTTTCCTGTGTGCATGATCTTGCACTTCTTTGCGTTAAATTCCAGTTGCCACTCTTCCGACCATTTTGCTAGTTTATCCAGATCTCTTCTCATTCTGCCCACCCCATCTGGATCATCTACTCTGTTGCAGATCTTGGTGTCATCTGCAAACAGACAAGCCTTCCCTCTAGTCCATATGCAATGTCACTGATGAAGATATTGAAGAGGACTGGCCCCAGGACTGATCCCTGAGGTACCCCACCTGTGACTTGCATTTCTTCTGACTGCATACCATTTACCACCACTCTCTGTTTTCTGCCCTTCAATCAGTTTGCCACCCAGTTGACCAACTTCTGTCCCACCCGAGCCTACCCAGCTTGTTTATCAGTCTTCTATGTGGAACAGTGTCAAAAGCTTTGCTGAAGTCAAGGTAGGCGACATCAACTGCTCCCCCTTGGTCCACCACTCTGGTTACCCAGTCAAAGAAATCTATGAGATTAGTTTGACAGGACCTTCCTTTTGTAAACCCATGCTGTCTTGGATCCTGTGCCCCTATGGATTCCACGTGTTGCACTATCCTTTCCTTAAGAAGTGCCTCCATAATCTTGCCCACTACTGAGGTAAGACTGACTGGTCTGTAGTTCCCTGCCTCCTCCCTGCTACCACTCTTGTGGAGCGGGATCACATGAGCCCTTCTCCAGTCTTCTGGGACCTCTCCTGTGCTCAGAGACTCATTAAACAGTTCTGCTAATGGCTCTGCTAGTTCCACCCTTTGCTCCTTTAGTACCCTGGGATGTATGCCATCAGGTCCCATTGCCTTGTCCACCCTGAGCTTATCGAGCTCTTGTAGGACCCTTTGTTTTGTGAAGGGAGTAGTGCTCACCTCCCCCCCCGTGTCCATGGTGCTGAGCTGTGGGCCCTGCCCTACCTTCTCTTCAGTAAATACTGAGCAAAAGTATCTCTTTAGGATAGATGCTTTTACAGGGTCCTCCTCACATGCCCCCTTTTCTCCTTTGAGCTTAGCATTATCCCCTCTGGACTTTCTCCTTTCACTAATGTATCTATAGAAAGTCTTGTCACTTTCTTTTACTGTTTGTTGTAGTGTTTCCTCAGTTTTGGACTTTGCCTGCCTTACTGCCTTCCCTGCTTCCCTTAGGGCAGTTTGGTATGCCTCCCTATCTTCATCCCGCTGTGTTCCCTTATATTTCCTGAAGGCCAGCCTTTTGGCTCTGACCTTTTCTGCTACTGTATTTGAGAACCAAAGTGGTTTCCTTCTTCTTTTGCACTTCCTTTTCTCACTAACACAATGGGATGTTGCTTCAAGTATTGCATCCTTAATGCTATCCCACTTTGCCTGTACCCCCTCACCTGTGTTTCTGTTTGCCAGGGCTAGCTTAACTCTGTTGGCCATCTTATCAAAGTCAGCTCCTCTGAAGTCCCATATTGTTGACTTGGAAAGGAATCATTTAGTTGTAGTGGCCAAATTGAACCATACCATGTGATGGTCACTGGCCCCCAGGTGACCTTCTACCTGGAGATCTGTGATTCCTTCCCTGTTAGTTAGTACTAGATCTAGGATAGCCCTGTCTCTTGTGGGTTGTTGTACCAGTTGTTTGAGGCCCTCCCCCTGCAGGGAATCCACCATGTGTCTAGTTCTGGCAGATGTTCCTGTTGTTATTGACCAATCTGTATCCGGCATGTTGAAGTCTTCCATTATCAGAACCTCCCATTTAGCTGTCATGTTTTTTATATCTTCTAACAGTAATGTGTCTATGTCCTCCCCCTGGTCTGGGGGCCTGTAGACAACCCGTTCTTATGGTTTCTTCCCAAGGTGGTGTCAGAAGCCACACTGAACCAATCAGTAGAGCTTCCTGTGTACTATCCGTCCCCCTCTAATAGAGGTGAGGCACTCCTCCATACCATGGACGTACATCGGATTCTTCGGTGCTACAGTCACCTGACTAAAGAATTCCATAGCTGTGATCAACTTTTTGTCTCTTTTGCCCCCAGATCAAAAGGCAAACCAGTTTCTAAGCAGGGTCTTTTCAAAAGGTTAGGCAACTGTATTAGGTATTGTTAACAGAAGAATGAAAAACCTCTGCCGGGTACCATCAGAGGTCATTCTACTAGGGGCATGGCTGCTTCTGCTGCCTTTTTGTGAAATGTCTCTGCGGCTGATAGCTGCACTGCAGTCACTTGGAATTCTGTCCATACCTTTACCAAACACTACAGTCTGGACATTGCTTCTAGGCGGAGGACTGGTTTTGGCCTAGCTATGTTACAGGGCCTTCTGTCTCAGGCTGGATTCCAGTTTTTCCTGTTGGAGTTATTTCTCCTCCTCCCTAGTTTCTCTCAGTCTCTCTTTGGAGGGACTGCTTGGGACTCTGTCCTATATGTGAAGACCTACTGAAGGAAGCCTCTCGAGTAAGATTGTACAGTTACGTAGGAACTTACCGTAACAGTAGACCTTCAAGAGAGGTTCCTGCTGTAGGTCATATTTTTCCATCCCTCCCTCCTTCCCCTCATTTTGTGTTCTACAGGGACTCCAAATCCTGTTCGCTCCTGCTGTCAGGCCTCTTCCTGGTTCCGGTGGGAGAACTGGAGGGCGGGAGTGGGGACCGCCCATTATATACGACCACGCTGATGTTGGTCACGTGACGTCAGGTGGGCGATTCCCCCGTCAGGGATTGCTAGAAAAGTCTGCCGTGCGGCCGAACGCCAGGTGGCACCAGTTCTATATGTGATGACCTACTGAAGGAACCTCTCTCAAAGATCTACTGTTACGGTAAATTCCTATGTGACTGTACTTTTTTGGGTTGGCACTAACATTTCGCAGCATGGCAGCACCAACAGTTTACTCATATCAAAAAATTCCTTCCCAAGGGATGGGTAGTGACGGTTCTGGACTTTGCTGAGCAGTACACCTGTAAATTGCAAGATGAAGCACAAGCAGCCCACTGGCATTACGAACAAGCCATGGTTCACCCGGTAGTGACCTACTACACATGTAACCACTGTGACTCCACAGTGAAGGAGTCATTAGTATTTCTCTCAAGTGATTTTAAAACACGATCACCATGCCGTTCGCCACTTAATGGAGATTGGAAATGCACATCTAGAAAAAGAATGCTCCTTAAATATAGGCAACGAAGTACATTTCATAGATGGCTGCAGCAGCCAGTATAAATCAAAATGAGCCTTCTTTGACATTTCAGTGCCATCCACTCAATGTGGATTCCCCATTGTGAGGTCTTTTTTCAGTTCACGACATGGAAAAGGTCCTTCGGATGGTGAGAGTGGTGTTGTAAGATCGGCAGCAAGCAGAGCCGTGCAGTCATGACAGGCCATAATCAGACAAGCTAAGTAGCTGTACAAATTTTGTAGGACTGAACTGACCATTGAGCTAGCCACAGAAGGGCGTAATGATCATTTCAGGAGGACATTCTTCTGGGTTGATAAAAACCAAATAAGAAGACCTGCCAGATCAAATTTAAAAATGGTACCTGGGACACGCAGGCTGCACAGTGTGAAATGTTCAGAAGATGGTGTAGTGGCAACAAGAAACCTAACTTGTTTTTGCACACACTGCATTATTGAAACATAGAAACATAGAGGTTGACTGCAGATAAGGACTGCAAGGCCCATCCAGTCTGCCCAATTCTTTTTCTGCCTTATGAATGTGCCATAGGTCTTCACTCTGTCAATGGCCTATCTAGTCATACTCATCTGTATTGTTTCCTTATGCCTATCCCAAGCCTGTTTGAAGCTCTACACTGTATTCATATCCACCACTTTCTGAGATAGGCTGTTCCATGCATCCACCACCATTTCTGTGAAAAAGAACTTCCTCACATTACCCCTTAATCGGCCTCCCTCTAATCTCATGCTGTGTCCTCTTGTCCTGCTAGTTTTCTTATATTGAAACGTTAGACTCTTTCACCTTGTTAATGCCCTTAATGTGATTGAATGTTTCAATCATATCACCTCTCTCCCTCCTTTGCTCTAGGGTATACATATTGAGTTCAGTTAATTTGTCTTCATATGTTTTCTGATGCAGTCCCTGCACCATTTTGGTTGCCCTTCTCTGGACTGCCTCAATTTAGTTAATGTCCTTGTGAAGGTGTGGCTTCCAGTACTGCATGCACTACTCCAGATGGGGCCTAACCAGTGTTTTGTAAAGAGGGATTATTACCTCCCTCTTCTGACTTGTGATACCCCTACTAATACACCCTAACATCCCTCTAGCCTTACCTACTACTTTAGAGGTCTGCTTGGATGATTTCAGGTCATCGGTGATGATGACGCCCAAGTCTCTTTCTTCCCTTGTGACTGGAAGCAACTCCCCTCCCAGCCTATAGGTGGCTTCAGAGTTTCTCTTCCCTATGTGCATGATCTTGCACTTCTTTGCGTTTAACCCCAGTTGCCACTCTTCTGACCATTTTGCTAGTTTATCCAGATCTCTTCTCATTCTGCCCACCCATCTGGATCCATCTACTCTGTTGCAGATCTTGGTGTCATCTGCAAACAGACAAACCTTACCCTCAGTCCATCTGCAATGTGACTGATGAAGATATTGAAGAGGACTGGCCAGGACTGATCCTGAGGTCCCACTTGTGACTTGCATCTCTTCTGACTTTATACCGTTTACCACTACTCTCTGTTTTCTGTCTGTCAACCAGCTTGCCACCCAGTTGACCAACGTCTGACCAACCCCGAGCCAACCCAGCTTATTAATCAATCTTCTATGTGGAAAAGTATCGAAAGATTTGCTGAAGTCAAGGTAGGCAACATTAACTGCTTCCCCTTGGTCCACCACTCTGGTTACCCAGTCAAAGAAATCAATGAGATTAGTTTGACAGGACCTTCCTTCTGTGAACCCATGCTGTCTTGGATCCTGTGCTCCTATGGATTCCAGATGTTGCACTATCCTTTCCTTAAGAAGTGCCTCCATAATCTTGCCCACTACTGAGGTAAGACTGACCGGTCTATAGTTCCCTGCCTCCTCCCTGCTACCACACTTGTGGAGCGGGATCACATAAGCCCTTCTCCAGTCTTCTGGGACCTCTCCTGTGCTCAGAGACTCACTAAACAGTTTTGATAATGGCGCTGCTAGTTCCACCCTTAGCTCCTTTAGTACCCTGAGATGTATGCCATCAGGTCCCATTGCCTTGTCCACCCTGAGCTTATCGAGTTCTTGTAGGACCCTTTCTTTTGTGAAGGGACTAGTGCACACCTGTATCCATGGTGCAGAGCTGTGGACCCTGTCCTACCTTCTCTTCAGTAAATACTGAGTGGAAGTATCTATTTAGGATAGATGCTTTTACATGGTCCTCCTCCTCACAGGCCCCCTTATCCCCTTTGATCTTAGCAATACCCCCTCTGGACTTTTTCTTTTCACTAATGTATCTATAGAAAGTCTTGTCACCTTCTTTTACTGTTTGTTCTAGTGTTTCCTCAGTTTGGGCCTTTGCCTGCCTTACTGTCTTCCCTGCTTCCCTTAGGGAAGTTTGGTATGCCTCCCTATCTTCATCCTGCTGCGTTCCCTTATATTTCCTGAAGGCCAGCCTTTTGGCTCTGACCTTTTCTGCTACTGTGTTTGAGAACCAAAGTGGTTTCCTTCTTCTTTTGCACTTCTTTTTTTCACTAACACAATGGGATGTTGCTTCAAGTATTGCATCTTTAATACTTGCCCAATTTGCTTGTACACCCTCATCTGTATTTCTTTTTGCCAGGGCTAGCTTAACTCTGTTGGCCAGCTTATCAAAGTCAGCTCCTCTGCAGTCCCATATATTTGCCTTCGAATGGGATGATTTAGTTCTAGTGGCCAAATTGAACCATACCATGTGATGGTCACTGGCACCCAGGTGACCTTCTACCTGGAGATCTGTGATCCTTTCCCTGTTAGTCGGTACTAGATCTAGGATAACCCTGTGTCTTGTGCGTTGTTGTACCAGTTGTTTGAAGATGGGGCCCTGTGACAGTGTGAGTCATGTTGAAGCATGGAACATCAAAAACTAACCGCTTCCACCACAAATAGGATGGTTTCAAAAGAGACAAACAATACCATGCCCTATTGCTACTCTGGTTCAGCAAACAAAACAGCACCCCACACTACAGCCTCCCATGTTGACTGTAATTGTCCTGATTTCGCTGAAAATTCTGATCATGCTGGGTATCACTACACACCCTTCAGTCAATTTCCAGCTGAGGTCATGCCAGTAGCAAATGCAGACAGTGACTGTGCATGTGACAGTGCATCACATGGTGCTGAAGTTCATGCCTCTTTAGTGGGGATGCACTACGCTCACCACTGACATTTCAGCTACATTATCCACAAACAACCCGGTTTCAAAAAAGATGAGAACATTTGTCACCCAAGACATGATGCAGATCAGTCAGTACTATGCTGTGTACTGCTCAAAGGAATTTGGGGATCCTGTGGGACAGTGGTATTTATTCAAGGTAATGAAGCAGCGTGGGAATGTTTTTTATATGGCCAAAGTGTCAGGACAATGACCGTGTGTGAAGAAAACAAATTTTTCATGGGCCGATATAGTACCAGAATGGAGGTGGCACATTTGAAAGCCACAGTGATGAAATACAGACAGTTTCTGCAAAGTTCAGCAAGATACAGGAACAATTGGGTTAAATGGACTTGCTGTGCTTTTCAGTGCACTGTGTTGAACCCTAACAAATATATTTTTTCAGTTTTCACATAACTTAGCACAATGCGTTTTTACATAGATTAGCCTGTAGTGATAGATTCACTCATAGTGATTCACCTGATGTCCTAGATTTGCCTGTATTGATAGATTAGCCTGTATTTGAACTGTAAACAATGATTTCTCAATGTTTTTCATATATAGATATGTAAATGATTTATTCTGGTGGTAGTGTAGTCTGTAGTTTCATGTAATTTATTTAGTCTGGTAGTGGTGTAGTCTGTAGTTTTAGGCAGCATAGTTAGCTGGTGCATTGCATAGCATTGATTTTTGCTGTAAATATTGAATAATTTTTTTTCAGGTATGATTGTATAATATGTTACTTTTTTTATCTTCGGTGATAGTTTTTGAAACTTTAAAAGCTATTTCATGTCTCTTATTACATGTTGTCATATGTTTATCTCCCCTGTTATATGGGCTGCCCTACTTTTATGTCCCTGTAACACATGCATCCCAACTTTTTATTTTCCCTATAGCACGTCCAGCCCTACTTTTCATGTCTCCTCTACACGTGCAGCCCTAATTTTCATGTCCCCGCTACACGTGCAGCCCTACTTTTCATGTCCCAGCTACACGTGCAGCCCTAATTTTCATGTCCCTGCTACACGTGCAGCCCTACTTTTTATGTCCTCACACGTGCAGCCCCTAATTTTCATGTCCCTATTACATGCAGCCCATTATGTCCCGCTGCACGCGGCAGCCCTAATTTTCATGTCCCCGCTACATGTGCAGCCGTACTTTTCATGTCCCTATTACATGTGCAGCCCAAATTTTCATGTCCCCACTACATTACACTACTTTTCATATCCCGCCTACGTGCAGCCTAATTTCATGTCCCTTCACACATGCAGCCCTATTTTCATGTCCCGCCACTACAGTGCAGCATGATTTTCATGTCCCTGCTTCACATGCAACCCTAATTTTCATGTCCCGCACACATGCTGCCCTAATTTTCATGTCCCTATTACACATGCAGCCCTAATTTCCATGTCCCTCAAGCACATGCAGCCCCACTTCATGTCCCCTTACACGTGCAGCCCTACTTTCATGTCCCGCTGCACGTGCAGCCATACTTTCATTTACCGCTG
This sequence comes from Neoceratodus forsteri, assembly GCA_016271365.2. Lineage (NCBI taxonomy): Eukaryota > Metazoa > Chordata > Ceratodontiformes > Ceratodontidae > Neoceratodus > Neoceratodus forsteri. The sequence continues at coordinate 42,409,800 of JADMNL010000038.1, forward strand.
CACGTGCAGCCCTAATTTCATGTCCCGCTTTACATGCAGCCCTAATTTCATGTCCCTTCTACGTGCAGCCCCTAATTTTCATGTCCCCATTACACGTGCAGCCCTATATTTCATGTCCCGCTACACGTGCAGCCCTAATTTTCATATCCCCGCTACACGTGCAGCCCTACTTTTCATGTCCCCGCTACACATGCAGCCCTATTTTTCATGTCCCCTCTACACATGCAGCTGTACTTTCATGTCCCCATTACACGTGCAGCCCTAATTTTCATGTCCCCGCTACACGTGCAGCCCTACTTTTCATATCCCCGCTACACGTGCAGCCCTAATTTTCATGTCCCCGCTACACATGCAGCCCTATTTTTCATGTCCCCGCTACACGTGCAGCCCTATTTTTCATGTCCCCACTACATGTGCAGCCCTACTTTTCATGTCCCCCATTACACGTGCAGCCCTAATTTTCATGTCCCCATTACACGTGCAGCCATGGTCAACTTTGTGGGGGCTTTATCTCAGGACCTGAAATAGGATTTATCCTGCGGCATACCACATTTTTATAAGGTGAGTGACAGCATTGAAAATTGCTTATAATCTGCACTATATTATCAATTTTAAAAGCTGGCAGCAATGTCACACTTTGGTAGCCCATTTTCATGCATTGAGCCATATCAAATTTTCAAAAATGCTATAAATACTGAGCAATTCCTAACCGCACATTCAAACCAGGGGGCTTAGCACTCCAAGGGTATGCGCCCCAAATGTTTCCCTTTGGAGAGTCAGTGCTTCAATATCACCCCCTCTTTGAGCCAGATGTACCAGTTCTATCCCTATGAACATCCAGTAATGCTGATATTGTCCCTTTTTAAATTTTATGTGAGCTGCCTAAATATTTTTAGGGTTCTCTCCCTCAATGTCATGAGTATGTTCGCTCACTAGTGACTTGAATGTTCTGTTTGTCTTGATGACATACAGGCAGCCACATGTACAAGTCGCAAGGTAGACCACATTTTTGTGTCGCATGTTATTAGCGGAATGCCATCAGGCTTTTGTTTGGGGGTGACACTGTTATACATATTTGTATCTTGCCTTGTGTTTGTTTTTTAAGTTCTGAATAAAATGGAGAAAGCTATTTATTGCATACGGATTGCGGCATCTAATTATTCATGCGCGTGGGAGGGCTGTGAGGCTACTTTTGACTTTGGATTTACGTTTACTTTGACCTAACACAGCTGCAGCCAGTGGGTGACCTTTTTTTGTTTTTAAGTATGGCGAGAGCAGTATGTGTAGGAATATGTAAGTATGAAGACAAAGGGTGTGCAGGAATATACAAGTAAGGAGAGAACAGATTCCAGGTCTGCAGGTATGGAAAGTAGTAATTTGGCTTTAGAGGTTCACATTCCCTGTCCTTAATTTGTGAACGGAATACTGGTGCAATTATGACGGAATATTGATGCGGACATGAATCATCCCTCTATCAGTTTTCAAGTATAAGCAACTTCAAGTGCAATTCCGATGTCCCCTACTGGGGTTTTTGTACCTTTATTTAGCTCTGCTCTTAAATTACACTTATATTTAAGCAATAAGGCATGACAGGGTGTCTGTTATCGTGTAATAACGTCACTCCTGGGGTGGGTTGCAGCACGAGGAGTAGCTGAGTGCTTCCACCACCCCAGGAGTGACGTTATTACACAATAACACACACCTTGGAGTGCCTTATTACAATTATGCAATGGTCCGATGTTATACAAGTTAAACAACAAATTTAAAATGTTTTTTAGTAGATTTTTAGTGAGGCAGTATATCTTTGTTTCTGAAAAGAATACAACAACCATCATACAAATCAATGCAGTGATGGTATTGTGTAGTAACATCACTGTTTCAGGCATACACTGACCAATCAGAGCCCCAGAAATGTTCTTGCCATTGTACAATAACCAGTTTATGCTCTTTTTAATGTGCAGAATATGACGTCCCAACGGAGCAACAGTTATTGTTTGAGATGGATGAGGAATGGTCACATGGTGATATGGCGGTAAAACAGACTGCACAGCAGAACCATCTTGAAGAAACTCCTGGTAGTAAGTCGATGACCAGATAATGAGTTCAGATGGGATTTTTCTAACTGTTGCTAAGAAGGGGGTTAGGATCAATAGGGAAAAAGTGTAGATTTGGAGGACCAGGCAGTATTGGAATATGAAGAGGTAGTGAAGATGTCATAAAGACATAAATGTGTACAGTTAAGAAGATTTTTAAAAGAAACGGGTCTATTTTATACTGACTATGGAACTGAACTGAGAGTTGTTGGACATGACAGTTAATTGAATTCAGGTGGTGTTCATTCCATGAGTGGATGAGAAGGCACGTATCTGCATTATAGCAAGCAAGCAAATCTTTATTTATATAGCGCCTTTCTGGAACCAAGGCACAATTATAAACATTTTGTTCTTGAAAAAGGAAGGACTCAGGCAGTATAGCAGTATAGTAGGAGTGAATTACCATAATCATGATGAGAGAAGATGAAGGCAAGAAAAGGGTTTTAAGCAGAAGAGTGGTCCAGGAAGTGACAATACAAGCAGCATTGCATAGATGACAGTAAATCAGTCAAGCAAGGATTCACGTTATGGTGACTTTACATAATTTTTAAGGCACTGTACAGAATTCTAAAATACTATAAAAGCCTGACAGTGGCATGCCATCACAGTACATATATATTCATGTAGCACAGAGTACCATCACAGTACTTACATATTCATGTAACACAGAGTACCATCACAGTACGTACATATTCATGTAGCACAGAGAACCATCACAGTACATACATATTCATGTAGCACAGAGTACCATCACAGTACATACATATTCATATAGCACAGAGTGCCGTCACAGTACATATATATTCATGTAGCACAGAGTACCGTCACCGTACATACGTATTCATGTAGCACAGAGTACCGTCACGGTACATACATATTCATATAGTACAGAGTACCGTCACGGTACATACATATTCATGTAGCACAGAGTACCGTCACAGTACATACATATTTATGTAGCACAGAGTACCATCGCAGTACATACATATTCATATAGCACAGAGTACCATCACAGTACATACATATTCATATAGCACAGAGTACCATCACAGGACATACATCTTCATATAGCAGAGTATCATCACAGTACATGCATATTCATGTAGCACAGAGTATCATCACAGTACATACATATTCACGTAGCACACAGTACCATCACAATACAGACATATTCATATAGTACAGAGTACCATCACAATACATACATATTCATGTAGCACAGAGTACCATCACAGTACATACATATTCATGTAGCACAGAGTACCATCACAGTACATACATATTCATGTAGCACAGAGTACCATCACAGTACATTCATATTCATATAGCACAGAGTACCATCACGGTGCATATTCCTATAGCACAGAGTACCATCACAGTACATCCATATTCATATAGCACAGAGTACCATCACAGTACATACATATTCATGTAGCACAGAGTGCCATCACAGTACATAAATATTCATATAGCACAGAGTACCATCACAGTACATACATATTCATGTAGCACAGAGTACCATCACAGTACATGCATATTCATATAGCAGAGTACTATCACAGTGCATATTCATACAGCACAGAGTGCCATCACAGTACATAAATATTCATATAGCACAGAGTAACATCACAGTACATACATATTCATATAGCACATAGTACCATCATAGTACATACATATTCATATAGCATAGAGTACCATCACAGTACATACATATTATTATTTTTTTTTTTTAATTTTAGTTGTTTAACCAGGTATAGCACACTAAGCTGAAAGCTTTTTTACAGGAGCGACCTGGGAGCACAAGGAGGTTAAGTGACTTGCTCAGGGTCACACAGTGTGCAAGTGGAAGCTGTGGGATTCAAACCCAGGTCTAGTTTGCTGGATGTCACCAGATTTGCAGCTCAAAGCCTTAGACCACTGCGCTATACTGCCTCCTATTTCATATTCATATTCATATAGCACAGAGTACCATCACGGTACATACATATTCATATAGCACAGAGCACCATCACAGTACATGCATATTCATGTAGCACAGAGTACCATCACAGGACATACATATTCATATAGCACAGAGTACCATCACAGTACATACATATTCATACAGTATAGGAGAGTACCATCAATGTACAATTCTAGGAAATATACAGAACATACACAGAGTTATCATAGGAGATTCTGAATAAAAATGTTTTTAGTTGAGAATAACATTTAATTATTGAGGCCACTGATGTAATGTACTCTGGTAAGGAGTTTCATAATATAGGTGCCCTGACACTAAAGGAATGACCTCTTATCTTTTATAGTCTTGAAACTGAAAAAAGTGATGATTCCGGAACAAAGACCCTGAATGAAAAGATAAAACATACGATAACTGCTTTAAATCATCAGAATCTGTTCCATATCAAAACAGAAGCTGGCCCATTGGCGCAGCAGTTAGATTTACGCTTGTGACGCTGGCGACATGGGTTTGGGAACAGACCCAGGTCGTCGGAGGGCGGGCCTGGGGGAGAAGGATGGAGCATCCCCACGACTGCTCTCCTTCTCCAGGGAGAATGTGGGGAGAACATCTGGCACTCGACAGACCCCTGGCCGAGGCCGGGGGTACCTCAAATGTCAGGGGTACTGCAGATGTCTCGCATCTGAGTGTGCTGGGGGTGGAACGGACGCTGGACATCATTGCACGACTCCACCCCAAGAAAACCTCACGAAAATATTCTTGGCTCCTGGCTGCCCTCCATGAAGCCTGCCTCGGCCTCGATTGACCTCCAGGCTGGCCTCTGTTTTAATCCCATTGTCGTGAAATGAAGATAAAGGCTGGCGTGCCTCACCCTGGGGGGCAAGCCAGGGGGTATCGTGGTCGAGCTAGATATGGAGGCAGAGCCTGAGGGCCGTGATCGGGCAGAGTTACTGGGTGGTTTGAGGCTTGGGGCCAAAAAATATAATAAAAACAGAATATGTCAGTGGGAGAATTTTAAAATAAATCTTTGTTCTATAAGGAGCCATTTAAGTTGTAGTAAAGAAAGAGAGCTGTGATCAAATGTTTTTTGTTCCATTTACAATGTGAGTGGCTGAATTAATAATCAGTTGTAACTTGTTGAAGGAGTTGTTTATTACACCAGACGGAATGCCATTGCTCTGCAGTAGTTCAGTCTTTGAACACCATAGAAACATAGAACATAGAAGTTGATGGCAGATAAGGACTGCAAGGCCCATCCAGTCTGCCTGTTTTTTTCTACCTTATGAATGTGCCGTTGGCCTTTGCTCTGTCAATGGCCTATCTATTCATTCTCCTCCTTTTTACACCCTTATGCCTATCCCATGCTTGTTTGAAGCCCTGCACTGCATTCATATCCACCACTTCCTGAGGTAGGCCATTCCATGCATCCACCACCCTTTCTGTGAAACAGAACTTCCTCACATTACTCCTTAATCGGCCTCACTCTAATCTCATGCTGTGTGCTCTTGTCCTGCTATTTTTCTTATATTGAAACATGTTAGACTCTTTCACCTTGTTAATGCCCTTAAGGTGCTTGAATGTTTCAATCATATCACCTCTCTCCCTTCTTTGCTCTAGGGTATATATATTTAGCACCGTTAATCTGTCCTCATATGTTTTCTGATACAGTCCCTGCACCGTTTTGGTTGTCTTTCTCTGGACTGCCTCTATTTTGTTAATGTCCTTGTGCAGGTGTGGCCTCCAGTACTGCACACAGTACTCCAAAGAGAGTGTTTGAATCCAAAGTAAGACGTGTATGAATTTATGGTGTTTTCTAAGATGCCAAGTTTCATTCTGAAGTGCAGCTATATGGCCCAGAAAGGATAACAAAGTAACTAAGGCCACACCTACATCTCTAACTTAAACACTGACTTAAAGTTCAGTTCCAAATTTTACATAAAAACATAGAAACACAGAATCTGTTGCCAGAAAAGGACCACTATGTCCACCCAGTCTGTTCAAGGGTTTCCGGCCTATTGAACAACTGCAGACCTTCCTTCCTTTCCCTTTTCCTGCAAAAATATATCCCTGTGTCTATCCCGTACATGCTTGAAGCCTTCTACTGTCCTGTCCTCCACAGCTTTGGGTGGCAGTCTGTTCCACGCTTCTTCCACCCATTATGTGAAGAAATATTTCCTCACATCCTTCCCCTAGTCCTGGAGCTCATCCTCTTATGGAAGAGGCTTCCTCCCTGCACTCAGCTCACCCCTGGGAAATACTTTAATGTTCCCAATAAAATGTCACCTCTCGCTCTCCTGTCCTTCAGAGTGTACATGCTGAGATTCCTTCGTTTCTGCTCATAGGACTTCCCTTCCAACCCCTGCATCATCTTGGTTGCCTGTCTCTGGATCACCTCCACTCTCTTTCCTGATGAGCAGTCTCCAGAGCTGGATACAATATCCCATGTGGAGGCACACCAAAAAGCAGTACAGTAGCAACACCATCTAGTGATGGCCCTCCCTGTGCATCACAGCATTGCACTAGCCCTACACATGATCATCACACTCTGCTGCCACCTTGAGGTCTTCTGAAATAATAACCCTGAGGTCCGTTTTGTGCCTAGTGTATGCCAATACTTCCCACGATTCAATGTTCAGCATTGAACTCCATATGCCAGGACTTCAGCCACCCCTCTAGTTTCCTCAAAGCCCTGCACATTGTTTCCACTCCCTCTTGGGCATACAGTTATCACATTCAGTATAAGCAGGGCCCCTAGTTCTCTGTGGCAGCATTTTCTGATTTCTGCGGCAGGGCTCCTTGGCTTCTGCAGCAGCAGCATTTTCTGATTTCTGCGGCATGATTTATTCCTTTTGGTGGCAGAATGCAGCCCTGCCATTGGCTAAAATATGAAGTGATGTCATTGATGACATCACATACCAAGTGTAGAGGAGGTGCTTCAGGATAAACAAGATGGGTGCGGGAGACTAGCACTATGGAAAAACTGTATATTTGAATGCAAATTCCCCCAAAACAATGAATTCTGCGACACTATATAAATTCTGTGGCACGATGCAAATTCTGTGGAAAATTCCGCAACTGCAGAATCGCAGAATTCCGGGGGCCATGAGTATAATTCAGCATAATCCTAGTTATGCACAGACCCTTAAATCAGCTGCCCGTAGCTCTGATTCTCAGCAGCAGTATAATTACGTCTCAACATATTTTACAGTTTGCATCGTGCTGTAGTTCCCATATGGTCAGTAATGTCTGTGACAGCTTTTCTGGACTTCAGGATGTTGGTGCTGGACTTAAGTCCCAATCACATTCACCAAAAGGAAGAGGCACCCCAATATCTGAGATTTTCTTTGCTTGTGCTCTTAATACAGCTGCTGAAACTGCAGGTTTTACTCCCTCTGTGATTCACTTAGCACATTCAGGAATGTCATTTCCTGTAATCACAGGAACAGGTAACTTTGGTACAACCCTCACTATTATTTGGTGCAACACCCCATTAATCAGAGTCACTTGGGTGGTGGAATAGTATTGAGTGTCCCTGTGGATGTAGATGACCCCAGTATCTGGTCCCTTTACACAGTGTTTTCCCAGAACTTCAATATGCACCAGGATCGGTCTGCTTCCCGAATCTATATGTCCCCTCACAGTCTTATCTCCCACCTAAGAGGGTGTGGATGACCTTCCAGAACTTGGAGGGAATGGCTAAGATTGTTCTGGAAGGAGGACAATTACATAAAATAGCAGGGTGGTACACCTGAGTCAGTTCTCAAGGCCATGAATTCTAGGTGGCAGTGCAGGAAGTTATGCCTGTATCATTGGTATTATACCACAGTGGGAAACCTGAGTCTTAAACCCAGGACTCCTGTGAGACAGTGCAGAGGACTGTAGCTGTATTATTGGTATAAGAGCAGTGTGGGAGGTCTGAGTCTGTTTTCAAACCCAGGACTCCCAGGTGGCAGTGCAGGGTGGTAGGTGTGTGTGTGTGTGTGTGTGTGTGTGTATATATCACTGGTGTAATATCAGGTTGGGTAACCTGAATCCATTCTCAAACCTGGGACTCCCAGGTGGCAGTTCTGGGGGTTATGTTTGTATCATCGGTATCACTGTGGAGAACCATAGTTTATTCTCAAACTCTGATCTTCTCAGTCTCCGAGCAGCGGGTTGTCTGTATCACAGGACTAATGCCAGTGGTTGTGCTCCTTTCTCTGATTTACCTTCTTTCTTTTAACAATAGCAGCATTTCCAGTCCCAGAAAACTACATGAAATTGGCTGTGAAAGAAGAAGAATCCTCGGTATTGGAGTCAGAGAACAGGAATGAGACAGTAGGTCAACAGCTTCCTGAAGAGCGCATCATCATCAGTAAGTTGGTGGTCTGGTCAGTATTGTATGCACAGTAGGATAGATCCTGAGAAGCCCTGATGATCCCAGAGGGGGAAACCTGATCTTGTTCTCAGTCTCACATCTCTGAGGTGACAGTAGAGGCAGTTACGTCTAGGGCTTTGTAAACCTCCAAAAGTTTGAGTGCAAGTATTTCAGCAGTGAACCATGTAAAGTTCACCAAATGGTGGACTACTACGCCTTGGTTTGTCAAATGCTGTTATTTGTCATTTGGACAAAAGGGAAACCAAGATTAACTGGAAAAGGGCAGTAGTTGCTGCAGAATCACCTAAATAGAGCTTTTTTGGCATTGAAGAACAATTTTTATAGAAGTACCTGTTTCATTTTTAGTATCTTCATGTGTTATCTTTCTTGGTCTGTGTACCATTTGTCAGACCACTCTGTCTGCTGGTGTATAGGTGATCAATACATGACTCTCTTCAGACTATGAAACTTCAACAGATCTAGTGATGGAGCCCTCAGCTCGTGATCGCAAAGCCACTTGTTTACCATCAGATGGGCAGATCTCTCCCACAGGCTCCTCAGGCTAAGGCATTGTGGTAGGTAACTCATTCTGGTAGGCATCTCAAATCATGGCATGGATACAAAGGCTCAGTTTGTCCTTATTTTGAAAGACGTGCACTGACTATCATATCACTGCATTCTCTGCCATCTCATTCACACTAGGCAGCTTCCAGCACAGGGGTATACATAAGGGCTACCGACTCTACCATTAGTTGGTAACACTCATTAGCATACCCCGAGCGCCAGTAGCTGCCTGATGTCTGTGAGATGGTGTCAGGTGGCTTGGCAACATGGCGGTCGGTGCGGGTCTTTCAAAATAATAAAAAACCTAAGATAACTTCTGAAGACTGAAACTGAAAGAGGTACTTCTGTTTAAACATTTTACTTTAATGTTGAAAACTCTAACTGGGCATTTCTGCAGCAACTGCTGGGCTTTTTCAATTAATTGGGGCTTCCCTTTAAAAGCCCCGGTAGCAGCAGGAGGTAAGTGGGTTGCGGGGTGGTGAGGACAGCACAGTAGGTGGGGAGCAACTCTGTCTCCCCAGAGGATGAGCAGCACCTGGGATGTTACCACACTCAGGTTGTCATCATGAACCCAGAAAAAAATATAGTTATATTGTGCTGAGTGTGAACTACAGTCCATGGTTCATCTGGTTTGCCTGGTCTGCTCCATTTGGACCATGGAGAACCAGTCAAACCAAAAGTCTGCCTATCCCCCTCCTAAAAGTTCACAATTGTCCAGAAGAACCGAACACCTGAAATCGGAGGTGCTGGCTTATTTTCTGGAGTCAAACTTGCAGCCCTAGTTACAGTGAAGCCCACCAGGATAAAGTGCAGCACCACAGAATTCTGCAGTAGAGTTACTGCAGTAAACAGTGCAGTTTCAATCAGAGTTAATCCCTTTTGTCATGCAGTAAACTGAGCACACTGCACTTCATCCTGGTGGGCATCACTGTATGTCTGTATCATTGAATAATACCAGGTTGTGAAACCTGAGTTAGTTCTCAAACCCAGGACTCCTGTGAGGCAGTGCAGGGGGTTATGTGAGTATCATTGGTATAATACCAGGGTGGGAAACCTGAGTCCATTCTCAAACCCAGGATTCCCAGGTGTCAGTGCAGGGGGTTATGTCTGTATCATTGGTATAATACCAGGGTGGGAAACCTGAGTCCATTCTCAAACCCGGGACTCCCAGGTGGCAGTGCAGGGGGTTATGTCTGTATCATTGGTGTAATACCAGGATGGGAAACCTAAGTCAGTTCTCAAATCCAGGACTCCCAGGTGGCAGTGCAGGGGGTTATGTCTGAATCATTGGTATAATGCCCGGGTGAGAAACCTGAGTTAGTTCTCAAACCCAGGACTCCCTTATGGCAGTGCACAGGGTTATGTATATGTCATTGTTTTTGTTTGTTTGTTTTATTTTCAACCAGGAAGTGGACTGGGCATAGCCCTTTTTCAGCCACGCCTGACGTATAACAATACATTACAACAAAAAATGACATTTATACAAAAAATCCATGCATTAGTCACAATTACAAACAGTATCACAATAAAGTTTCTTTAACAATATATGTTTAAAATGAGATTCTGAATGTGCTTTTTGAATTATGTCTCCAAATTCATTTAAAAATGAAGGTGCATACCAAGAAAATGCCTTCCTACTCATTTGAAGTTTGTAGACTGGAACAACATATTGGTTTAAGCAGTTTTGTCTAGTGTCTGTGCCATAGACTTTTCTTACTATAAGTTTGGCTAAAGTTATTGGGACTCCATGACCTTTTATCCGAAATACAAAATTCCCAAGTGTACATTTCAAATGATTAATTGGGGAAAGAACCCCAAAATCACTATATAACTGACAGTGATGGGTTCTAACTTAAACATGTAATGCACATCTGCAAATGTCATTGTACAAAACTTTAAATTTTGACTCAAACAACTGATTACAGTTTGTAAAATTAACACGTCCGTATTCTAATGTTGGAAATAGTACCTGTTTCGCTATGATGTGACGAGCCTCTGTGGATAAAAATGTACTATTTCTATAAAGAAAACCAAGCTTCTGATGTAATTTAGTGCCTACTTTTTCTAAACGAGGAACCATGCTCAAATATGAGTCCAAAGACAAACCCAGATATTTGACCATAGTAACCTTGGGGAGAGGACCACCAGCAAGTCCCATTATATATAGGGAATCAATCTTCTGAAGTTTTTTTGAAGAACCAAATAACATAACATTGGTTTTAATTTCATTAATAACCAATTTGTTTGACTGAATCCAATTGGAAAATGCATTATAATGTTTTTGAAGAGAATCTTGTATTTCGCTACAGTTTACTCCTGATACCCAAAATACAGTATCATCTGCGTACAGTAAGCTATTAACATTTGTAAAGGAAGGGGGTAACTCGTTAATAAAAATAGAAAATAAAAGGGGACCAAGCACTGATGCTTGAGGAACCCCAGCTAATAATCCTCTGGGTTGGGACAAGAAATCATTTACCTTAGTTCTTTGGGTACGTTTTGACAAATAATTTGCAAACCAATTTAATTGAACATCCCTAATTCCCAATTTCTCTAGTTTATTTAATAAAATCCTGTGATCTACCACATCGAAGGCACTGGCCAGGTCCACAAAGACTGCACGGTGGCCTTACCCTCCTCTGCAGCCACCAGTACAGCATTCGTGAACCCGGCCAGCGCCGTCGCAGTAGATCGTCCAGCACGAAATCCGTGTTGTTGTTCAAGAAGGATGTTATTTTCTTGTAAATATACCTGGATTTGCTGGTGAACACATTTCTCCAGTAGTTAGCCAATCTCATACAACAGGGAGATGGGCATGTAATTTGACACAGCAGATACATCACCGCTCTTATAAAAAGAAACCACGATGGAATCTTTCCACAGAGCTGGAAAAATACCCTGTTGCAGTGATAAATTAAATAATGTCGCCAATGGACTTTTCACATGGGGGCAGAATGTTTTAATAAAGTAGACAAAATCATGTCACTTCCTCCCACCTTACCATCCTTCAGTTTTAATAACAGTTTTAGAACCTCTGATTCCTCAATCTCAGAAAAATAACATAATTGTTTATTGTCCCTTTCTGTGTGTTCTTCGATCCCCTTGGCTGGCTTAGTAACTTCCCCATTGACTGTTTTAGAGCCAAAAAAGTTATTAAGGATATTTGCTATAGTTAAGCAGTCTGAGATCAAAATCCCATCCTCCTAAGTCCCTTAATACCTCTAGGTTCCTGTGGATTGTAAATATGTTTGAAGGAATGCCAGAATTTTTTAGGGTCTTTCAGATTTAGTAGCTGTTTGGATTTAAAGTATTGGGCTTTAGCTTCTACTATTTTTTTTAACTTAGTTTCTGTAGGTTTTATACTGCCTCAAAGATTCAGTGTCCCAAACCTTCAAATAGTACTTTCTTTTAATTTCCCTAAGCTTAATCAAATCACGCAGGTCTTTTTTTTTTTTAACCATGGTGAATATTTACCCTTTACCCTCCATTTTGTCACTGGGGTATTTTTATTAAATAAATCAACTATATAGTTTGTAAATTGGTCTACTTCATGTTCAAGGGCAGAAGAGTCCATTATTTTAGTCCAATCGGCCAATTCCAGTTCTTTATTACATGCTTCCACATTAAGTCTGTTAATGTTCCTTTTAAAAATAAACTTTGGAGCAATTTGTTGCTTAATCATTTTTCTTGTGCAAAATGTAGGACAATGATCTGAGACAGAGTCAGACAGAATGTCCAGATTACACAAGGCATCCGGGCGGTTAGTCATAATCCAATCTATAATCGAATGATTGTTTGTTTTGTAATTAAAGCACGAAGGAACCCTAACCAGCTGTACAAAACAAAAGGCATTCAACTGAGATTTTAATTTTACAACTTCATTCCTATAACCCCAATCAGTATTTGCATCTCCCATAATAATATGTTCTCTCCTGTTCTGATGAATACTAGTCCAAGCTTCAAAAATAGAATAGTTAGCCAATTTCGATTTAGGAGGGCAGTAAAAACAAGTGTAATATAAATGCTTACAGCCCAATGTGCCCAATAAAAGTTTAACAGTCAAATAATCAATAGATTTATCCAAGGGGCCACTGTCAACAACCTCAGCTGATATATCATCCTTTATATACAACAGTACCCCTCCTCTTTTTTTCCCTACTCTATCTTGCCTATAAACTGAATAACCTTTAACTGTAATATGACTTGAGGATACATGAGGTTTTAACCATGTCTTAGTTATACCAACAACATCGTATTTACCCTGCTCAATCCAAACTCTTAGTTCGTCTAAATGGGGTTGTAAACTCCTAATATTCAATGCTACCAATTGCAGCCCCCTGGTCTGATTTCTTCCCGACAAATCCTGTGTAATTAAAGGGCCTGGGTTAGACTCTATGTCTCCTGCTAATATAATTAACAATACTGGGCAAAAACAATTTATTTTACTCTTTTTATACCCTCAAAATTGTACCAGATCTCAAACCCCTGATCCGATACCCCTTGTGCAATAAATACCAAGAGGTGGTAAGTGCAGCAGATGGAGTAACTACCACAGATTCATTAATGCTATTACATTGTATCCCATCTGAAAATCTCGTTTGTTGATGGAATTCTCCCCAGCATTTACATTCTGCATTGGTGAACTTCCCTGGTTTGGACAAAACCCACCCAGATAATCCTCTTCTCTTAAACCCAAAGTTTAAACAATCCAAACATACTGTAAGCATAGAACAGATTAAACACATCCTAGCCCAGTTAAAACCCATTTTGCATCTAAACATACCTGTTTTGTGCAAATAGCTGCAAAAGTAACTATGTTCTCTGCCAAGTTTTTTTTTTACCCCGAGTGGTGGGGTAATAATACCAGAGTGGGAAACCTGAGTCCATTCTCAAACTCAGGACTCCCAAGTGCCAGTGCAGGAGGTTATGTCTGTATCAGTGGTATAATACCAGGGTGGGAAACCTGAATCTGTTCTCAAACCCAGGACTCGCATGTGGCACTGCAGGGGGTTATATCTACATCATTGATATAGTACCAGGGTGGGAAACCTGAGTTTATTCTCAAACCCAGGACTCCCAGGTGGCAGTGCAGGGGGTTATGTCTGTATCATTGGTATAATACCAGGGTGTGAAAGCTGAGTCCATTCTCAAACCCAGGACTCCCATGTGGGGTTGCAGGGGGTTATGTCTATATCATTGATCTAATACTAGGGTGAGAGACCTGAGTCCCTTCTCAAACCCATGACTTTCAGGTGTCAGCACAGGAGGTCATGTCTGTATCATTGGGATAATACCAGGGTGGGAAACCTGAATCCATCCTCAAACCCAGGACTCCTAGGTGGCAGTGCAGGGGGTGACATCTGTATCATTGGTATAATACCAGGCTGGGAAACCTGATTGTGTTCTCAAACCCAGGACTCCCAGGTGGCAGTGCAGGGGGTTATGTCTGTATCACTGGTATAATACCAGGGTGGGAAACCTGAGTCCATCCTCAAACCCAGGACTCCCAGGTGGCAGTGCAGTGGTTATGTCTGTATCATTGGTATAATACCAGGGTGGGAAACCTGAGTCCATCCTCAAACCCAGGACTCCCAGGTGGCAGTGCAGGGGGTTATGTCTGTATCATTGCTATAATACCAGGGTGGGAAACCTGAGTCCAGTCTCAAACCCAGGACTCCCAGGTGTCAGTGCAGGGGTTATGTCTGTATCATTGGTATAATACCAGGGTGGGAAACCTGAGTCCATCCTCAAACCCAGGACTCCCAGGTGTCAGTGCAGGTGGTTATGTCTGTATCACTGGTATAATACCAGGGTGGGAAACCTGAGTCCATCCTCAAACCCAGGACTCCCAGGTGTCAGTGCAGGTGGTTATGTCTGTATCACTGGTATAATACCAGGGTGGGAAACCTGAGTCCAGTCTCAAACCCAGGACTCCCAGGTAGCAGTGCAAGGGGTTATGTCTGTATCATTGGTATAATACCAGGGTGGGAAAACTGAGTCCAGTCTCAAACCCAGGACTCCCAGGTGGCAATGCAGGGGGTTATATGTGTATAATTGGTATAATACCAGGGTGGGAAACCTGAGTGAATCCTCAAACCCAGGACTCCCAGGTGTCAGTGCAGAGGGTTATATCGGTATCATTGGTATAATACCAGGGTGGAAAACCTGAGTCCATCCTCAAACCCAGGACCCTCATGTGTCAGTGCATGGGTTATGTCTGTATCATTGGTGCAATACCAGGGTGGGAAACCTGAGTCCAGTCTCAAACCCAGGACTCCCAGGTGGCAGTGCAAGGAGTTATGTCTGTATCATTGGTGTAATACCAGGGTGAGAGACCTGAGTCCATTCTCAAACCCAGGGCTCCCATGTGGCAGTGCAGGGGGTTATGTGCATCATTAGTGTAATACAAGGGTGGGAAACCTGAGTCCAATCTCAAACCCAGGACTGCCAGGTGGTGGCGGTGGTGCAGGGGTTATGTCTTTATTATTGGTATAATACCAGAGTGGGAAGCCGGAGTCCATTCTCAAACCCAAGGCTCCCAGGTGGTAGTGCTGGGATTATGTGTGTATCACTGGTATAATATCAATGTGGGAAACCTGAGTCTGTTCTCAAACCCAGGACTCCCATGTGGCAGTTCAGGGGGTTATGTCTGTATCATTGGTATAATACCAGGGTGAGAAACCTGAGTCCATCCTCAAACCCAGGACTCCCTGGTGGCAGTGCGGGGGTTATGTCTGTATCATTGGCATAATACCAAGATGGAAGACCTGAGTCCATTCTCAAACCCAGGACTCCCATGTTGCAATGCAGGGGATTATGTCTGTATCATTGATATAATACCAGGGTGGAAGACCTGAGTCCATTCTCAAGCCCATGACTTCCAGGTGTCAGCACAGGCGGTTATGTCTGTATCATTGGGATAATACCAGGATAGGAAACCTGAGTCCATCCTCAAACCCAGGACTCCCAGGTGGAAGTGCAGGGGTCATGTATGTATCAGTGGTTTAATACCAAGGTGGGAAACCTGAATTTGTTCTCAAACCCAGGACTCCCAGGTGGCAGTGCAGGAGGTTATGTCTTTATTATTGGTATAATACCAGGGTGAGAAACCTGAGTCCATTCTCAAACCCCAGGACTCCCAGGTGGCAGTACAGGGGGTTATGTGTGTATCATTGGTATAATACCAGGGTGGAAACCTGAATCCATTCTCAATCCCAGGACTCCCAGGTGGCAGTGCAGGGGGTGACATCTGTATCATTGGTATAATACCAGGGTGGGAAACCTGAATCCATCCTCAAACCCAGGACTCCTAGGTGGCAGTGCAGGGGGTGACATCTGTATCATAGGAGTTATGTCTGTATCACTGGTATAATACCAGGGTGGGAAACCTGAGTCCATCCTCAAACCCAGGACTCCCAGGTGTCAGTGCAGGTGGTTATGTCTGTATCACTGGTATAATACCAGGGTGGGAAACCTGAGTCCAGTCTCAAACCCAGGACTCCCAGGTAGCAGTGCAAGGGGTTATGTCTGTATCATTGGTATAATACCAGGGTGGGAAAACTGAGTCCAGTCTCAAACCCAGGACTCCCAGGTGGCAATGCAGGGGGTTATGTGTGTATAATTGGTATAATACCAGGGTGGGAAACCTGAGTGAATCCTCAAACCCAGGACTCCCAGGTGTCAGTGCAGGGGGTTATATCGGTATCATTGGTATAATACCAGGGTGGAAAACCTGAGTCCATCCTCAAACCCAGGACCCTCATGTGTCAGTGCATGGGTTATGTCTGTATCATTGGTGCAATACCAGGGTGGGAAACCTGAGTCCAGTCTCAAACCCAGGACTCCCAGGTGGCAGTGCAAGGAGTTATGTCTGTATCATTGATGTAATACCAGGGTGAGAGACCTGAGTCCATTCTCAAACCCAGGGCTCCCATGTGGCAGTGCAGGGGGTTATGTGCATCATTAGTGTAATACAAGGGTGGGAAACCTGAGTCCAATCTCAAACCCAGGACTGCCAGGTGGTGGCGGTGGTGCAGGGGTTATGTCTTTATTATTGGTATAATACCAGAGTGGGAAGCCGGAGTCCATTCTCAAACCCAAGGCTCCCAGGTGGTAGTGCTGGGGATTATGTGTGTATCACTGGTATAATATCAATGTGGGAAACCTGAGTCTGTTCTCAAACCCAGGACTCCCATGTGGCAGTTCAGGGGGTTATGTCTGTATCATTGGTATAATACCAGGGTGAGAAACCTGAGTCCATCCTCAAACCCAGGACTCCCTGGTGGCAGTGCGGGGGTTATGTCTGTATCATTGGCATAATACCAAGATGGAAGACCTGAGTCCATTCTCAAACCCAGGACTCCCATGTTGCAATGCAGGGGATTATGTCTGTATCATTGATATAATACCAGGGTGGAAGACCTGAGTCCATTCTCAAGCCCATGACTTCCAGGTGTCAGCACAGGCGGTTATGTCTGTATCATTGGGATAATACCAGGATAGGAAACCTGAGTCCATCCTCAAACCCAGGACTCCCAGGTGGAAGTGCAGGGGTCATGTATGTATCAGTGGTTTAATACCAAGGTGGGAAACCTGAATTTGTTCTCAAACCCAGGACTCCCAGGTGGCAGTGCAGGAGGTTATGTCTTTATTATTGGTATAATACCAGGGTGAGAAACCTGAGTCCATTCTCAAACCCCAGGACTCCCAGGTGGCAGTGCAAGGGGCTATGTGTGTATCATTGGTATAACACCAGGGTGGGAAACCTGAATCCATTCTCAATCCCAGGACTCCCAGGTGGCAGTGCAGGGGGTGACATCTGTATCATTGGTATAACACCAGGGTGGGAAACCTGAGTCCATTCTCAAACCCAGGACTCCCAGGTGGCAGTTCAAGGGGTTATGTCTGTATCATTGGTATAATACCAGGGTGGGAAACCTGAGTCCAGTCTCAAACCCAGGACTCCCAGGTGTCAGTGCAGGGGGTTATTTTATTTATTTATTTCAAATAATCAGTTTTACAACCTTTGAGTCAGAGATTCGTTTACAAAGGTACCTCGTCGCAGGGAGGGTGGACAAACAATCATGTAAAGTTTAGACAGTGGTAACAATACAAGTGTGATACAGGCGTAAATAGGCAAACACAAGTTGTTTTAACTATACAAGTCATAATCATACTCTGCAATAGAGACCAGTGCTTAGTAGTCTGTGAGATCCCAGGGTACTCTGGGAGGTACTGTTTGGGACAGAATACAGCTTCGATTATTGGCAGTTACAGCTCTGATTATCAATAAGGTATTTTCGAAGGGCTATTTTGAACTGGCCAATTCTAGGAATGTCAGTGACGTGCACAGGAGGAGTTATACCAGGCAGGTGCTCTATGGTGAAAGAATCTTTGGCAGAGTGAAGTCCTAGCTCTGGGTACTTGGAAGGTGGCTTTAGTGGAGTTACGGGTGAGTGCCGGCTGGGTGGCCTGTTGCAGGGATGTAGTGACCCCTGGAGGGCATAGTCCAGATAGGGTCTTTTTTGCCAGCAGGCAGGTGTGGTATTTCAGCCATTCCTCAAAGGTGAGTATGTTCGAGGCAGAATATAGTAGGCGTGTGGGTTCTGCTATGGGCACCGGTCAGGAGCCTGCAGGATTTGTTAATTGACGTCTGGACTTTAGTAAGGGCGGTAGGGTCTGCAGCTGCATAGGTTGGGAGTCCATAGTCTGCCAGAGACAACACAGATGAGGTGATGGCAAGTTTTAAGACAAACTCAGGGAGGCTGTCTTTGTGGCGATAGAGGAGACCAATCCTGGAGTTCATGGCTGATGACAGAGCTTTTAAATGTGCATGGAAGGTAAAGCCTGAGTCTGAAGTGATGCCCAGGTACTTGTAGGTTGCTACCTGTTCAAGGGGCTGGAGAGTGCTGGGGGTGATGAGAAGGGGAAAATCACTGGAGTTGTTTTGTCGGTGTGCAAAAAGCATCAATTTCGTTTTTTTCAGGTTTAGGACTAGTCGATGGCTGATGAACCATTTATCTGCTTGGCTGAAAGTGCGTTGCAGGGTACTTTGGGCGAGTGGGTCCCAAATGTGAGGCGATGATGACGCGTCATCAGCGTATAGAAAGAACTTTATCAGTGCAGGAGCTGGGGAGTGTGTTTAGGAAGAGACTGAAAAGGGTAGGCCCAAGGATGGAGCTTTGAGGGACCCCGGAGCATACTGGTAGGTTTGTAGACAAGGTCCCATTCAGTTTGACCCTTTGGGATCTATTCTGTAGGTAGCTTGAGAACCAGTTCAGAGGGCCAGGTGAGAATCCCAGTTGGCTGAGGGAGTTTAGCAGTAGAGGGTGACACACAGTGTCAAAGGCCTTAGATAGGTCAATGAATACTGCACCTGCAATTTTCCCAGCATCAAGCGCAGTGTGGATTTGGTGGAAGAATTCCAAAAGGGCTGTGGAGGTGCTGTGACCCGGGCGGAAACCATGTTGCTCAGGGCATAGTATGTCATATTTAGATAGGTAGTCCATGAGCTGCGTGGATACTATTTTCTCCGGGGCTTTTGAGGGTGGGGGAGGATGGAGATGGGCCTATAGTTATTTGGTAGTGTTCGGTCTCCAGACTTAAGGATAGGGGTGATTTCAGCCTGTTTCCATGCATCTGGGAATTGACCAAGGCATAGGGATCGGTTGAGGACATCTGTGAGGGGGATTAGCATGACATCCAACGTGAGGCGGAGTATCCTGGAGTCAAGGGGGTCACTGCTCGGTTTGTGGGAAGTGAGGGCTTTTAAGAGGAAAGGTTTGGCATCACGGGGTGAGAGTGTCCTGAAGTGGAATAGGGGCCGGGAGGTAGTGGTGTGGATGGAAGGGAGGATGGGGTCAAAGAATTGGGCAGGAAGAACCACACTTAGGTCAGAGAAAGTTTTGTTTAGGCAGTCTGCAATGCACATTTGGTCCGTAGTAACTGCCCCATTGATAACGATCTGAGAGGGGGGAGGGGAGCGGGTATTCCCATTCAGTTCTTTTATATTATCCCAGAAGGCTCTGGCTGAGCCCCAAGAAGATGTTAAAGCTGCCTGATAGTGTTTGGCTTTGCTTGTTTAATTGCCCAGGTGCATTGGTTATGGGCTGTTCTATGAAACTTCCCTATCCACCGTACTGCCGGACTCAACTGCAATGTGCCATAGATTGTCCCTTTGTTTTAGTTGCTGGATCAGTGCGGGAGGGGATCCATGCAGCAGCCTGTCTCTTTAGGCGAGATTTAGTGATGGGAGCAAATATGTCACAGGCCTTGCTGTAGGCACTGGTGAGGTAGGTTAAGGCAGTATCTATGTCTGGTGCAAGGGTGATTGGGGTCTAGTCGAGCTGGACAAGGTGCCGCTTGAGATTGTCAAGGCCCTGGGTGGAAACGACGACGGGGGATGCTATTATACTCAGGGCTGAGTTTGGGGGAGGACCAGAAACATAAAACAGGAGAGTGGTCACTGAGTGAGTCTGCTAGGACGTTAACCGATTTTAATTTGTGTGGTCGATTAGAGAGTACTACGTCTAGGAGGGAGCTGGTCCCCCTAGCTTGGTTAAGTCTAGTGGGCTGTGTGACCAATTGAGATAGGTAAAGGGCCGCGAGGTCGTCCTTTATGTATCCTGATGTGGGGCTGAGCCAATTGGTGTTAAGATCTCCTAGAATAAGCTGTTCAGCCTTGTGTGACAAGGTGGAGAGATAGTCTATGAGGGAGTGGATGGCTCGCTTTGCGCTCAGCTGGGGTATGTGGGCGGTGGTAAGGTATGGGGGCCACGTGGGGTGCGGAGGCGTTTTCAGGGTAATAGCATGTGCCCGTGGCCAAAAGCTCAGGGGTTGGTAACGCGTGGCTCTAGGATGGAGTCGCCAGATAGATTGCACACCCACCTCCACGCCACTCCACCCGATCGCCCTGAACAGTGTAAAACCTGGGAGGGAGACAGCTGAGTCTGGGGTAGACTGGGAGAGCCAGGTTTCCACTATCATAAGAATGTCCAGTGCATGCAGTGCACCCCAGCATTGGAGGGCTGCAGGTTCTCAGGGAGACTGCATATGTTCATAAATGCAATGCGGAGTCTGTTGCCAGGGTTGGGTAGTGGCATTGTAGTAACTCCCGGCCCAGGGTTTGGGTGCACATTTCCTGAGAGCAGGAGGAGTAGGGTAATAAGACGTGTTGAGTGGCTGTGGTTGCTGTAGAGGAGACATTTTCGGGGTTATGTCTGTATCATTGGTATAATTCTAGGGTGGCAAACCTGAGTCCATCCTCAAACCCAGGACTCCCAGGTGGCAGTGCAGGGGGTTATGTCTGTATCATTGGTATAATACCAGGGTGGGAAACCTGAGTCCAGTCTCAAACCCAGGACTCCCAGGTGGCAGTGCAAGGGGTTATGTCTGTATCATTAGTATAATACCAGGGTGGGAAACTTGAGTCCATCCTCAAACCCAGGACTCCCAGGTGGCAGTGCAGGGGGTTATGTCTGTATCATTGGTATAATACCAGGGTGGGAAACCTGAGTCCAGTCCAAACCCAGGACTCCCAGGTGTCCAGTCTTGAGGGGTTATGTCTGTATCATTGGTATAATACCAGGTGGAAACCTGAGTCCATCCTCAAACCCAGGACTCCCAGGTGGCAGTGCAGGGGGTTATGTCTGTATCATTAGTATAATACCAGGGTGGGAAACCTGAGTCCAGTCTCAAACCCAGGACTCCCAGGTGGCAGTGCAAGGGGTTATGTCTGTATCATTAGTATAATACCAGGGTGGGAAACCTGAGTCCATCCTCAAACCCAGGACTCCCAGGTGGCAGTGCAGGGGGTTATGTGTGTATCATTGGTATAATACCAGGGTGGGAAACCTGAGTGCATCCTCAAACCCAGGACTCCCAGGTGTCAGTGCAGGGGGTTATAACGGTATCATTGGTATAATACCAGGGTGGGAAACCTGAGTCCATCCTCAAACCCAGGACCCCCAGGTGGCAGTGCATGGGTTATGTCTGTATCATTGGTATAATACCAGGGTGGGAAACCTGAGTCCAGTCTCAAACCCAGGACTCCCAGGTGGCAGTGCAGGGCGTTATGTCTGTATCATTGGTATAATACCAGGGTGGGAAACCTGAGTCCACCCTCAAACCCAGGACTCCCAGATGGCAGTGCAAGGGGTTATGTCTGTATCATTAGTATAATACCAGGGTGAGAAACCTGAGTCCAGTCTCAAACCTATTTACTGTATTTATTTATTTATTTATTGTGTACTAGGATTACTAAGACCTTTGAACCCGAGGTTCATCTACAACGGTTCCATGTTCAAAATGGGTAGAAAAAAAATGGGTAGATACATGGTATTAACAAACACTTGAAAAACAACATTACAGGATGAGACAACAAGCATTTGTCAATGCCAAACGTTTGCTTGCAGGTATTTGCAGTTGTGTGTGGCACTTTGACATGGCTTAAAAATCAGTGACAAAGAAGTAAAATGAGGGACACAGTTGAACAAGGAGGGATTAACCCACGAAAGGGTATGGGTTTACTGAGCATTAATCCATGCCTGGGGGGTTGGAATCATGAGGCGAATCTGAGTTTTTTCAACCACCCAGGTGTGGATTAATGCACCGTAAACCCATACCCTGGTGTGGGTTAAAATTTTTATAAAATGTGCAATGTTTTGTTAGAGTTTTACCTAAAGAAATAGTGAAATAAAGCCATGTGAACATGCAGCTGTGGCTATATCAGTGATTAATCAACAGCCAGGAGACCTGTTTGGACGAATCGGAAGACAGTGTTTTAGGAACCCATGTAATAATTGGTCCTGTCCCCTGAAGCAGGCAGCATATGAGTATTGGTGTAAAATACTTTGTCTGTAGAAGAGCAAGTCTGTAACTCTGTTTGACCATATTGTGAGCATACAGTATACACACTGTTCAGTTAGAGAAACATAAATTGTAGGAGGGACAGGAACATTCTGAGGCAAAATCAGGGACATCCCTAAAAATCAGAGAAAGCTGAGAAGTATGGTCCGACTTTCCCCTCTCTCTCTAAGGGCACTTTTTGTAAACCAGTTTTTGCTGTACAGAAATACAATAAACGTACATTTATGCTGATGATCGTATTAAGAATGCAGTTATTTCACACAGGAATATTTAATAAAGAATATTAGGAGGTCAGTAGTCAACCCATTTCCTCCAGCAGCTCCATATGAAGTCTGAACCATTCATTGCTTAACCTGATACAGTGGCCGCCCAGGTGAACATGAATGATGGCATGGAAATATGCGTATTATCAGTCTTGAGCATACAGTCTTCATACAAATGTGTTAGGAGTTTTTGGTGTCTGCTAACTTCAGGATAGAAGTCAGCAGTTAAGCCCAACCACCAGCGACAAGGTCAAGTCCTGAGGCTGGGGAAACAATAACACAGAGTAATGACCTTTACACAGAGAAAAAAAGAGTCATTTTTAGTGATCTGTGAGGAGTTCCAAGCTTTAACCCAAGAAAAGTCCTTTATATACCAGCCGTTATATTATACTATCCATGCACTCCTATGTCTAACATCACGTATTGTGTTGTGGCACCGAGCAAATTAATTTTATTTCAAACCCCCGCCCCGCCCCCTTTCCCCATCAATTTCAATCATTTACCACAGTTATGTTGGTCAAGAGAAGGGGGCATCGAACTAGTGTAGAAATATTAATATATCCCCCTGCAATCCAGTTTTTCTAGAAACAACAACTTATGGGTTTCGTGAGATTAGAAAACAAAACAGAAGTCATGTGATAGACAGGTCCAGCCCAGTAAAATTGAATGGAGTGTCACAGTCTTGCATGTATCACCAAATTATGGAATATTGTTAATTTTCTGGCAGTATAGCCTAGAAGTAAAGTAATGAACTGTGAATGAGCTTGGTGCATCCAGCAGACCACACCTGGGCTTGATTCTCATAACCTCCACTTGCATACTGTGCGACTCTGAGCATTATAAATGGTGAAAGTTTTAAACTAAAGCTGAATTTGTGTAAGATTTTTTGAAATTATTTGTGATGTGTTTTTATGTGCAGCACTTTGATACTGGAATTGCGCTATACAAAGACAAATATTATTAAGTCACTTAACCACCCAGTGCTCCCAGGTTGCCCCTGAAAAGAAGAACTTGTGCCTAGTGGGCCTTAAACGGTTACCAAAGACTAAACTAGTATAAAAACTATGACTCCATACCTTGCAAACTATCTCATTTTGGATGTGTCATGTTTGGCATCACTTTTGACCCAACTTACATTAAAAAAGTGACACACGTCACGTTCTTGATACC
The DNA here is from genome assembly GCA_016271365.2 of Neoceratodus forsteri. NCBI lineage: Eukaryota > Metazoa > Chordata > Ceratodontiformes > Ceratodontidae > Neoceratodus > Neoceratodus forsteri. Next base: position 42,434,076 of record JADMNL010000038.1, read on the forward strand.
AGCTGCTGTAAAGCACGGGAAACACAAATGTGTTAAACATTTTGAAAAAGCCTGTATTCCTGTGCCTGTGTCCTGCCCTGTGATAATACCCCCAATGTGCTGAAAGGCACTCGGTATAATAAATAACCAAATCCAAATCCGTTTTCCTTCTTCACTAAAAAGACAAAACTACATGTTCCTTTAACAATGAATAAGTGAACATAAGCGGCTTATGTTCACCCATTCATGGGACAACTATCACTTTGGGCCAAATATGAAAGCTAGTAAAAGTCTCTGTTCTTCTTTGCCTCATTAGTACATGCAGTTAACATATACACTTTAGTGAGACTGCAGTTATACGTTTTTAAGTTACAAATATATAACAAGACGTTTATTTATTTATTGACTTGCATTGACCGGGTAGGCCCACTAAGAGTAGAAGTCCCTTTTTCAGGGGCATTGGGGGGGGAGGTGGGAGAGAGATGGTAACCGACTGAAATTGAAGCGGATCTTTAATCTTCAGGTGGATATTAAAGATCCCATGGCACTTCTTGTAAAGAGCATGAGAAAATTACCACCAACTGTTTAATCTGGTTCAATTTTTTTTTTATTTTTACCGGGAGAGACACTAAGCTGAAAGGTTGTTTCCAGGTGTGACCTGGGAGCACAAGGAGTTAAGTGACTTGCTCAGGGTCACACAGTATGCAAGTGGGAGCTGTGGGATTCAAACCCAGATTACCAGGTTTGTTGCTCAGAGCCTTATACCACTGTGCTATACTGCCACCTTAGTCTCACTTTGTTACCATCTGTATCCCCCCTGCCCCAGGTCGCTCCTGAAAGAGGTACTTCTAGTCTCAGTGGGCCTGCTCGGTCAACGCAATTCAATAAATAAAGTCTTGTCATATTTTTGTAATTTAAAAATGTATAGCTGCAGTTTCACTAAAATGTATATGTTTACTTTTATTTCCAGAGTAGTGATGCTCTTGCAGTCTGACAGTTAACCTAAATCAGGTGTTTGAAAGGGTACAGGCCATATTGTGACTTAACATTAAACATCAGGATGAAAAACATTTTCCCCATATCATTTTCTTTACATTGTCCTAACTTTGAACTTAAATACTACAAACTCACACTTCTAGGGCTCTCCCGGTCTCTGACTCCCTTCGGTGAGCGTCCTCATCTGTTGCCACCCATAGCTCTGTTAAGGCCACCTTCCTGGTGCTCAGAATCAAGACCGCCCTTGCCCAGAGGTCCTTCTACTATAGTGCCCCCGCCTGGTTCTAAATCCCTCCCAGTCTGCATCTCCAGCATCGCCAAAATTGGTCCCGTCAAAACCGCCCCTGGAACCATCTCTTCGACGCTCGCTGCTGTAGATGCACCTAACCCTGCCCCCTTCTCCAGTCCCCCATGGGATCATCTCGTCAGGCTTTCCCTGACTTGACAACATCCTCTGGACAGCCTATCCCTCTCTCTCTCTCCCTCACCCCCCATCACCTTCTCTACCTCTACCCTCATAGGTATATACAGGGTTATACCCCACTATAACATTTGGGGTCCTAGTATGTCTATGACTGTGACCTGTAGTATGTAACAATATGCAACCTAAGTGTACTCTTTGTTCAATGTGTTGCACCTGTACTGTTTTCACTGTTGTAACCTGAACTATATAGCATTGTCTACCCTCCCTGCGATGAGGTACCTTTGTAAATGAGTCCCTGGCTCAAAGGTTATAAATCCGACTTGTACAAAATAAATAATAATGTTTTCCTACATGGCATCCAGTGGGACAAAATGAAACCTTAATCATTCTAAGCGCTCTCTGCAGCAGCCTTCATAACCAGCTCACTTCATATTTGCACAGCATCACTGCACACCCTGTCATGGATCAATATTCACTTATTGCAATAGCCCAATATTAATCAGTGTCAGTTGCTCAGTAGGTAGCACACTCACCTCTGAGGCCGGGAGATCTGAGGGCTGTGGGTTCAGTTCCCACATCTGGCACTTGGGTTAATATCCCAATACTGACACTGTAGTACAGCATGAGGGGGGTGCTGCACTTCTGAGGTGCCGTCTTTTGGATGAGATGTTAAACCGAGGTCCCATCTGCCTGGATTGGTGGTAGTTCAGGTGGATGTTAAAGATCACATGGCACTTATCGAAAAGAGTAGGGGAATTTCCCCGGTATCCTGGCCAAATTTCCCTCATTCATTAAAAATACCACCAACAGTTTCATCTGGTTGAAGGTCAGTCGGCATTCATCTGTATCCCCCTGCCCCGGGTCGTGCCTGAAAATAGGCAGGATTTGTCTAGTGCACTTACCCGGTCAACAAAAACTAAAATAAATAAAATAAAAGAAACTACTACAGCTGGTGATTTCAGTTTTGCCCAAGTCTAAAAATGAAGCCTATTTTGGATTCCTGCTCTCACTTTACAGAAAGTCACTAGCAGCCTTAGGATACTTTCATTCCTCTTTACAGAGAAGTGCTTATGGCAGCCGTCATGGGGGGAGCTGTTTTTTGTTAGTTTCACCAAATGAAATAAAATAAAAAATTAGCCAACAGCAGTGCGCAGCCAGGCAGATGAGCATGCAGCAGATGGACGAGGGAGTCAGTCGGCGAAGCGTGCGCTCGCAGCGAGTATCCCCAATAAAGCCAGGTTAGCAAGGAAGGAGTCAGTCACTAGAAATGGGGGGGTGTGTGTGTCTGTGGCAGTGACTAGTACATTTATACCTCCCTGTCCCTTGCCGGGTCAGCCTGGCTTCTCCGACTCGTCTCGGAACTTGGTCAGGAACAGCGGGGCATTCAAAATGTATTTACACAAATCAAGGTGCTATTGCAGACCTGAAGGCACCAGCATGGTGGGACAAGCTGTGTATTTGAGTCCTGACTTTCTCACCCCCAAGAATCAAGGTACAAAGAGACGTCAAGCACAGGGCTGATGGACTGCTCAAATAAACAGGGACTCGGAAGAGGAGAGCTGGAATTCCAGAGGAGTTGCAAAGTAGAGCCATTATCTTATGCAGAGACATAATTAATGACTCTACTTTACAATTTTTTTGGAAGACACAAGGAGATAGGAAGTTATTTCTTAATGGTTATTACTGTTAAATAAATCGGAAGTAAAAGGGCAACGGCCTGTATGTGACTCTTTCTTCATTGTTAACGTTTACAGTGCATTTTTATGTTGTCTTCATACTGTTGAAGCCACCACTGGCTTCACATATTGATTTTCAGCAATGGGAGTCAATGGGTGCCTGGTTTTGAAATGCTGACATCACTAACTTGGAGTCAGCTTGACCGTAATATGTGGGCTGAACTCCTGTGTTTTATGCAACAGCTACTACACAGTGCACAAATGCTTACTGACTGCCCCGATATTAATATTGCCTGACTGGGAAAAAAAATAATAAAACTATTATCACTGTACACAGTACATTTTTAGTAGTGAAAGAACGCCTTACCTCTTCAGACAGCAACTGCTCAACAGTTCAGAAAGAATGGTTGACTCCCCTGTTAGCAAAAGATGCCCGACTATATTGAGCAACTGGTGATCAGCTTCAGGTCCTCCCGCCCCCACCCCACCAGGCAATCGGTTTCAGGTCCAACACCTTCAGGTACACCCCCCCCCATTATTGAGAAGCTGTATATTGGAGGTCGGTGATCGGCAGTCGGCTTCAGCTCAGCTCACACTCCAGTTCCACCCACCTGCCCTCCCCGCCCCGCACTCTTGAATGAGTCTGGACTGGGAAATACAGGCAAAGTCATCGGGCACTTCAGGCTTTAGGAGGTGTGTGTACCATTTCAAGTAAAAAGCTGCATGTTTTCACGCTCCCTCTCCTACTCTAATCACAGAGTCAATCCAGCACCTGCATGGGCAAGAATATTCACAAACACTTTTGGGACATCTCATCTGGCTGGATATGCAAGCCCAAGAGTGGAGTTGCATGCTTCCTGCCCCCCTCCGATGACTTTGCATGTGTTTCTCCAGTCCAGACTCCATTCAAAAGTGGGCAAGTGAGAGTGAATATGGTGGCGGTTCCCAGCCGCTAAATGAACAAGTTGTGAAGACAGTGTGCTTCTTGGACATAAGCAAATATGGTAAGCTGAACTCCTGACTGGGCAGGAAATGTTATGGCACAGCAAGAGATTAATGTGTATGTATGTGCACATACAGGATTTATGAAAAACAAAATGTTTTAGTAACATCATGACTGTCCTTTTTTGTGTAAGGAGGTCAATACAGTGTGTGTGTTTGGGGGGGGCAGCCAGCCGTTGGTGACTTGCAGTTCAGGATTTATCGTAACATTTTTTATTTCGGTGGAGGGAGCAGAGATCACAGATAAACCAACCAGCATGCAGCCACAAAGAGCAAGCAGTCCGGCTTGCACGAAATAGCAGCAGAGAAGTGTTGGTGGTTTTGGAGGAAAAAGTTTATTTTATTTAAAGAAAGGTACTTTTTGATGTTTGTATTTAGGGTAATGAGTGGCAAAGTGTTTGATGCGAAGGATGGGCGAGTGAGCGGTTAGGCATTCAGAAATCATTAGCATACTGTCTGAGCCTTAAAAAAAGTTGATTTAGTCTGTTATCATTTGCATAGCCGAGGAGGAGTGTGACTGCAGAAACAGAGACAAAGTGATCGGGGCACTTCAGGCTTTTGGAGGAGTGTAGTACCATTTCAAGTATGGTGGGCAAACTGCTCAAGGCACCCCCCAACTCTGCAAAATGCGGCCGGGAAATGCAAACGCGTGTCATGCTTCTTGGGTCCGAAAAAGCTGCATGTTTTCATGCTCCCTCTCCTACTCTAATCACTGAGTCAATCCAGCACCTGCATGGGCAGGAATATTCACGAGCACTTTTGGGACATCTCATCTGGCTGGATATGTAGGCCTGAGAGTGGAGTTGCATGCTTCCCCCCCCGATGTCTTTGCCTGTGTTTCCCCAGTCCAGACTCCATTCAAAAGAGGGCAAGTGAAAGTGAATATGATGCCGGTTGCCAGCCACTAAATGAATAAGTTGTGAAGACAGTGTGCTTCTTGGGCATAGGCAAATAGGGTAAGCTAAACTCCTTACTGGGTAGGGAATGTTATGGCACAGCAAGAGGGTAATGTGTATGTATGTGCACATACAGGATTTACGAAAAACAAAATGATTTAGTAATGTCATGACTGTTCTTTTTTGTGTAAGGAGACCAATACAGTGTGTGTGTGTGTGTGTGTGTGTGTGTGTGGGGGAGGGGGGCCAGCCATTGGTAACGTGCACTTCGGGATTTATCATAAAAAAAATTATTTCGGTGGAGGGAGCAGAGATCATAGACAAACTAAGTAGCATGCAGCCACAAAGAGCAAGCAGTCCAGCTTGCAGGAAATAGCAGCAGAGAACTGTTGGTGGTTTTGGAGGAAAAAGTTTATTTTATTTAAAGAAAGGTACTTTTTGATGTCTGTATTTAGGGTAATGAGTGGCAAAGTCTTTGATGCGAGGGATGGGTGAGTGAGTGGTTAGGCGGACAGAAATCAGGAGCATACTGTCTGAGCCTTAAAAAAAAAAAAAAAAGCTGATTTAGTCTGTTACTAGTTACGTAGCCGAGGAGGAGTGTGATTTCAGGAAGCTGCAGTTTAAATAGTTGCTTGTCCAGCCCCCACAATTCAAGCAGTCTAAAACATTGATCATCTGCTGCACCTCTGTATTAAAAGGGAGGAAGCGGGAGGGATTTCGTTTGCGGATGGTCTGACAGAGAAAGGTGATGTTAAAATGCTAAATACACACACGTTACCACCGCTGATTGCAGCAGTGGTTTTCTTTGAACTGAAGACCACTGCAGCCGAACTGCTGTCATAGACAGCCCACACATCCATTGGTGCGGTAAGGTCGCACCTGCTACACGGAGCACCGCATTGCACAGGAGGGTCACACACCTCCAGAAAGTCGTACTGTCCCGAAACGCTATGTGCACAAGCGAACGTAAAAATTGCAGTTACTGTGAAGCAGTCTAAGTAAGACCTAGTCAAGGAAGTGCTTGAGGGGAGTAGCAGGCGCAGGGAAAATGCATGAGAAACGGGTGAGGAGATGGCAGAAGGGGTATAGTAACAAGGAGGGTGTGAACTACATAGTGATGGGAGGGAGGATAAAATGAGGGAGGGGACAGGTGAGGAGGGAAACTTGGGATAGGAAGAGTGGTGATAGGAAAGGGGTGATGGTGGTAAAGAAGGGGGAGTTGGAGTGGGGGAGCAGATATGGAATATACCAACACCATAAATGTGACCCTTGACGCAGGTCAGATTGCTGGTGCTGTTTATATAGATCTTTCCAAAGCATTTGACACCATTCATCACTCACTTCTCCCAGCCTCACTAACCCCAATAGGTTTCTCACAGGATGCTGTGGCCTAGTTCTCAAACTTTCTATCTGGCAGAACCCAGAGAGTCAGATTAGCACAAACCCAGTTGTTTCCCCTCCAAGTTACATCTGGGGTCCCTCAGGGGTCGATCCTTTGCCCCCTGCTATTTACTCTATTCCTTAACTCCCTGCCCAAGGCCTGCTATGGGAATCTCCTCATATACACAGATGGTGCAGTGTTATTCAGCACCCACACCAACCCTGCCGCCCTTCAAGCAACCCCTTCAAAGGTCATTTAGCGAGTCCGAGTCCTGGTTTGCTGACCATAGGCTTGTCCTAAACTATAAAAAAACAAAGTCCACGCTGTTTGCCCATGCGCAAAATAAGTTCAGCGTCCACTCCCTGCTCATCCATAATTCCCAAAATGAAACCCTGGAACAGGTTTCTACTTTTAACTACTTAGGTGTTACCCTGGACTCCAGGCTGACCTACCATGAGCATCTCCGCCAACTTAGCATGGCTGTCAGTGTGCGTATCAGTTCGCTCCACCGTTACAAGCACTGTCTCCCCCTGAAGCCCTACAACTAGCCATCTCCTCCTCTGTCTTGTCTCTCATAGATTACGGGATCATTATCTGTTATGCTGCTGACAACATCCCTCAGCAAAATTAGGGCTGCCCTGAATAAAGCCTGTAGGCTAGCTACTGGCTGTGATCAGCTCACACACACCTGCACACTCTATGCCAGTAACCGGCTCACACACACCTGCACACTCTGTGCCAGTAACCAGCTCACACAGACCTGCACGCTCTGTGCCAGTAACCGGCTCACACACACCTGCACGCTCCGTGCTAGTAACTGGCTCACACAGACCTGCACGCTCTGTGCCAGTAACCGGCTCACACACCTGTCACGCCTCCGTACAGTAACCGCTCACACAGACCTGCACGCCCGCGCTGGTAACCGCTCACACACCTGCACGCCTGCGCAGTAACCGGCTCACACACCTGCACGCCCGTGCTGTGCAACTGCCCACACACACCCCTGCACGCCTGTACAGTGTAACCGCTCACACACACCCTGCACGCCCGCAAGCAGTAACCGCCCACACCTGCACGCCTCCGGCCAGTAACCGCTCACACACACCTGCAGCTCCCGTGCAGTAACGACTCACAGTGAGACCTGCACTACTCTATGCCAGTGCAAATTGGCTAAACTTCATGGATTGCCTAAAGTACTAGACCTGTCTTCTTGCCAAGAAAATCACAGCTGGCCTCACACCCACTGTCTTTGTGGCACTGCTCCCCCACCTATTAACACCAGACACACCCGTCACTCATAGAAAATGCCCTACCAGGTCCCCCTCTGTAAAATCTCCATGGGTCAAAGAACCTTTAGGAACCGTCCACCCCTTTGGCTGAATTCTCTTCCCAAACCAATCCGCACGGCACCTGCTCTGGGACTGTTCAAATCCCCTCTCCTTAACCACATCTCACAGGACTCAGCCTGTGACTGTACCTGACCCCCCCAATCCGCTACTGTGCTGTAACAATGGACCCCTCTTGGTTCTGCCTCCAGAGTACTTGTCCCTGGCCTATGTCCCTGATGCAGGCCACTAACTAACTGTCACTCACTGGATTGCACTGTTTGCACATGCCTGTCATAAATACTTATCTGAAACAACTGCTGTATTGTATGTCACTTCTGTAACTACTGTCCATTGTATATGCTTACTGTACTGCATTGTTTCTGACTGTAGTAAATATCCTGTACCACATTTGCCTGTATGTACTACACTCTGTACCAGTTGTAAGGTGTGATATTTGCTTGCACCTTTGCACTGTAATGTCTGACACTGTATGCTTTTGTATTGTAGTCTATGACATGGAGCCTTTGTAAAGAGTCTCTGACTCGAGAGTATTAATTCGATATGTTTCAATAAATAAATAAATGCTGGGGGTGGGAAGAGTGGTGTGAGGGGTGGGAAGATGGTGTGAGGGGTGGGAAGAGTGGTGTGAGGGGTGGGAAGAGTGGTGTGAGGGGTGGGAAGAGTGGTGTGAGGGTGGAAGAGTAGTGTGAGGGTGGGAAGAGTGGTGTGAGGGGTGGGAAGAGTGGTGTGAGGGGTGGAAGAGTGGTGTGAGGGGTGGGAAGAAAGTGAGTGAGGGGTGGGAAGAGTGGTGTCAGGGGTGGATAGAGTGGTGTGAGGGTGGGAAGAGTGGTGTCAGGGGTGGATAAGAGTGGTGTGAGGGGTGGGAAGAGTGGTGTGAGGGGTGGGAAGAGTGGTGTGAGGGGTGGGAAGAGTGGTGTGAGGGGTGGATAGAGTGGTGTGAGGGGTGGGAAGAGGGTGTGAGGGGTGGGAAGAGTAGTGTGAGGGGTGGATGGAGTGGTGAGGGTGGGAAGAGTAGTGTGAGGGGTGGGAAGAGTAGTGTGAGGGGTGGGAAGAGTGGTGTGAGGGGCTGGGAAGAGTGGTGTGAGGGGTGGGAAGAGTGGTGTGAGGGGTGGGAAGAGTGGTGTGAGGGGTGGATAGAGTGGTGTGAGGGGTGGGAAGAGTGGTGTGAGGGTGGATAGAGTGGTGTGAGGGGTGGATAGAGTGGTGTGAGGGGTGGGAAGAGTAGTGTGAGGGGGTGGGAAGAGTAGTGTGAGGGTGGGAAGAATGGTGTGTGGGGTGGGAAGAGTGGTGTGAGGGGTGGGAAGAGTGTGTGAGGGGTGGGAAGAGTGGTGTGAGGGGTGGATAGAGTGGTGTGAGGGGTGGATAGAGTGGTGTGGGGGTGGGAAGAGTGGTGTGAGGGGTGGGAAGAGTGGTGTGAGGGGTGGGAAGAGTGGTGTGAGGGGTGGGAAGAGTGGTGTGAGGGGTGGGATGGTGTGTGAGGGGTGGGAAGAGTGGTGTGAGGGGTGGGAAGAGTGGTGTGAGGGGTGGGAAGAGTGGTGTGAGGGGTGGATAGAGTGGGGTGAGGGGTGGATAGAGTGGGTGTGAGGGGTGGAAAGAGTGGTGTGAGGGGTGGGAAGAGTGGTGTGAGGGGTGGGAAAAGTGAGTGTGAGGGTGGGAAGAGTAGTGTGAGGGGTGGGAAGAGTGGTGTGAGGGTGGATAGAGTGGTGTGAGGGGTGGGAAGAGTGTGTGAGGGTGGGAAAAAGTGGTGTGAGGGGTGGGAAGAGTGGTGTGGAGGGGTGGGAAGAGTGGTGTGAGGGGTGGGAAGAGTGGTGTGAGGGGTGGGAAGAGTGGTGTGAGGGGTGGGAAGAGTGGTGTGAGGGGTGGGAAGAGTAGTGTGAGGGGTGGGAAGAGTGGTGTGAGGGGTGGGAAGAGTGTGAGGGGGTGGGAAGAGTGGTGTGAGGGGGGGAAGAGTGGTGTGAGGGGGTGGGAAGAGTGGTGTGAGGGGTGGGAAGAGTGGTGTGAGGGGTGGGAAGAGTGGTGTGAGGGGTGGGAAGAGTGGTGTGAGGGGTGGGAAGAGTGGTGTGAGGGGTGGGAAGAGTGGTGTGAGGGGGTGGGAAAAGTGGTGTGAGGGGTGGGAAGAGTGGTGTGAGGGGTGGAAGAGTGGTGTGAGGGGTGGGAAGAGTGTGAGGGGTGGGAAGAAGTGGTGTGAGGGGTGGGAAGAGTGGTGTGAGGGGTGGGAAGAGTGGTGTGGGGGTGGGAAAGTGGTGTGAGGGGTGGGAAAGAGTAGTGTGAGGGGTGGGAAGAAGTGGTGTGAGGGGTGGGAAGAGTGGTGTGAGGGTGGGAAGAGTGGTGTGGGGGTGGGAAGAGTGGTGTGAGGGGTGGAAGAGTGGTGTGAGGGGTGGGAAGAGTGGTGTGAGGGGTGGGAAGAGTGGTGTGAGGGGTGGGAAGAGTGGTGTGAGGGGTGGGAAGAGTGGTGTGAGGGGTGGGAAGAGTGGTGTGAGGGGTGGGAAGAGTGGTGTGAGGGGTGGGAAGAGTGGTGTGAGGGGTGGGAAGAGTGGTGTGAGGGTGGGAAGAGTGGTGTGAGGGGTGGAAGAGTGGTGTGAGGGGTGGGAAGAGTGGTGTGAGGGGTGGGAAGAGTGGTGTGAGGGGTGGGAAGAGTGGTGTGAGGGGTGGGAAGAGTGGTGTGAGGGGTGGGAAGAGTGGTGTGAGGGGTGGGAAGAGTGGTGTGAGGGTGGATGGAGAGTGGTGTGAGGGGTGGGAAGAGTGGTGTGAGGGGTGGGAAGAGTGGTGTGAGGGGTGGGAAGAGTGGTGTGAGGGGTGGGAAGAGTGGTGTGAGGGGTGGGAAGAGTGGTGTGAGGGGTGGGAAGAGTGGTGTGAGGGGTGGATAGAGTGGTGTGAGGGGTGGGAAGAGTGGTGTGAGGGGTGGGAAGAGTGGTGTGAGGGGTGGGAAGAGTGGTGTGAGGGGTGGGAAGAGTAGTGTGAGGGGTGGGAAGAGTGGTGTGAGGGGTGGGAAGAGTGGTGTGAGGGGTGGGAAGAGTGGTGTGAGGGGTGGGAAGAGTGGTGTGAGGGGTGGGAAGAGTGGTAGTGGGGGGTGGGTGGGAAGAGTGGTGTGAGGGGTGGGAAGAGTGGTGTGAGGGGTGGATGGAGAGTGGTGTGAGGGGTGGGAAGAGTGGTGTGAGGGGTGGGAAGAGTGGTGTGAGGGGTGGGAAGAGTGGTGTGAGGGGTGGGAAGAGTGGTGTGAGGGGGTGGGAAGAGTGGTGTGAGGGGTGGGAAGAGTGGTGTGAGGGGTGGGAAGAGTACTGTGAGGGGTGGATAGAGTGGTGTGAGGGGTGGGAAGAGTGGTGTGAGGGGTGGGAAGAGTAGTGTGAGGGTGGGAAGAGTGGTGTGAGGGGTGGGAAGAGTGGTGTGAGGGGTGGATAGAGTGGTGTGAGGGGTGGGAAGAGTGGTGTGAGGGGTGGGAAGAGTGGTGTGAGGGGTGGGAAGAGTGGTGTGAGGGGTGGGAAGAGTGGTGTGAGGGGTGGGAAGAGTACTGTGAGGGGTGGATAGAGTGGTGTGAGGGTGGGAAAAGTAGTGAGGGGTGGGAAGAGTGGTGTGAGGGGTGGGAAGAGTGGTGTCAGGGGTGGATGAAGTGGTGTGAGGGGTGGGAAGAGTGGTGTGGGGGATAGAGTGGTGTGAGGGGTGGGAAGAGTAGTGTGAGGGGTGGATAAGAGTGGTGTGAGGGGTGGATAGAGTGGTGTGAGGGGTGGGAAGAGTAGTGTGGGGGTGGGAAGAGTAGTGTGGGGGTGGGAAGAGTGGTGTGAGGGGTGGGAAGAGTGGTGTGAGGGTGGGATAGAGTGGTGTGAGGGGTGGGAAGAGTGGTGTGAGGGTGGGAAGAGTGGTGTGAGGGGTGGGAAGAGTAGGTGTGGGGGTGGGAAGAGTGGTGTGAGGGGTGGGAAGAGTGGTGTGAGGGGTGGGAAAGAGTGGTGTGAGGGTGGATAGAGTAGTGTGGGAGGTGGGAAGAGTGGTGTGAGGGGTGGGAAGAGTAGTGTGAGGGGTGGAAGAGTGGTGTGAGGGGTGGGAAAAGTGGTGTGAGGGGTGGGAAGAGTGGTGTGAGGGGTGGGAAGAGTGGTGTGAGGGGTGGGAAGTGGTGTGAGGGGTGGGAAGAGTGGTGTGAGGGGTGGGAAGAGTGGTGTTAGGGGTGGATGAGAGTGGTGTGAGGGGTGGGAAGAGTGGTGTGAGGGGTGGATAAGGTGGTGTGAGGGGGTGGGAAGAGTAGTGTGAGGGTGGATAGAGTGGTGTGAGGGGTGGATAGAGTGGTGTGAGGGGTGGGAAGAATGTGTGGGGTGGGAAGAGTGGTGTGGGGGTGGGAAGAGTGGTGTGAGGGGTGGGAAGAGTGGTGTGAGGGGTGGATAGAGTGGTGTGAGGGGTGGGAAGAGTGGTGTGAGGGGTGGGAAGAGTGGTGTGAGGGGTGGATAGAGTGGTGTGAGGGGTGGGAAGAGTAGTGTGAGGGGTGGATAGAGTGGTGTGAGGGGTGGGAAGAGTGGTATGAGGAGGTGGAAAGAGTGGTGTGAGGGTGGAAGAGTGGTGTGAGGGGTGGGAAGAGTGGTGTGAGGGGGTGGGAAGAGTAGTGTGAGGGGTGGATAGAGTGGTGTGAGGGGTGGGAAAGAGTGGTGTGAGGGGTGGATGAGAGTGGTGTGAGGGGTGGGAAGAGTGGTGTGAGGGGTGGGAAGAGTGGTGTGAGGGGTGGGAAGAGTGGTGTGAGGGGTGGGAAGAGTGGTGTGGTGGGAAGAGTGGTGTGAGGGTGGGAAGAGTGGTGTGAGGGGTGGGAAGAAGTGGTGTGAGGGGTGGGAAGAGTGGTGTGAGGGGTGGGAAGAGTGGTGTGAGGGGTGGAAAGAGTGGTGTGAGGGGTGGGAAGAGTGGTGTGAGGGGTGGGAAGAGTGGTGTGAGGGGTGGGAAGAGTGGTGTGGGGGGTGGGAAGAGTGGTGTGAGGGGTGGAAGAGTGGTGTGAGGGGTGGGAAGAGTGGTGTGAGGGGTGGGAAGAGTGGTGTGAGGGGTGGGAAGAGTGGTGTGAGGGGTGGGAAGAGTGGTGTGAGGGGTGGGAAGAGTGGTGTGAGGGTGGGAAGAGTGGTGTGAGGGGTGGGAAGAGTGGTGTGAGGGGTGGATAGAGTGGTGTGAGGGGTGGGAAGAGTGGTGTGAGGGGTGGGAAGAGTGGTGTGAGGGGTGGGAAGAGTGGTATGAGGGGTGGAAAGAGTAGTGTGAGGGGTGGGAAGAGTGGTGTGAGGGGTGGGAAGAGTGGTGTGAGGGTGGGAAGAGTGGTGTGAGGGGTGGGAAGAGTGGTGTGAGGGGTGGGAAGAGTGGTGTGAGGGGTGGGAAGAGTGGTGTGAGGGGTGGGAAGAGTGGTGTGAGGGGTGGGAAGAGTGGTGTGAGGGGTGGGAAGAGTGTGTGAGGGGTGGGAAGAGTGGTGTGAGGGGTGGGAAGAGTGGTGTGAGGGGTGGGAAGAGTGGTGTGAGGGTGGGAAGAGTGGTGTGAGGGGTGGGAAGAATGGTGTGAGGGGTGGGAAGAGTGGTGTGAGGAGGTGGGAAGAGTAGTGTGAGGGGTGGGGAAGAGTGGTGTGAGGGGTGGGAAGAGTGGTGTGAGGGGTGGGAAGAGTGGTGTGAGGGGTGGGAAGAGTGGTGTGAGGGTGGGAAGAATGGTGTGAGGGGTGGGAAGAGTGGTGTGAGGGGTGGATAGAGTGGTGTGAGGGTGGATGAGAGTGGTGTGAGGGGTGGGAAGAGTGGTGTGAGGGGTGGGAAGAGTGGTGTGAGGGGTGGGAAGAGTGCTGTGGGGGTGGATAGAGTGGTGTGAGGGGTGGGAAGAGTGGTGTGAGGGGTGGGAAGAGTGGTGTGAGGGGTGGGAAGAATGGTGTGAGGGTGGGAAGAGTGGTGTGAGGGGTGGGAAGAGTGGTGTGAGGGGTGGGAAGAGTGGTGTGAGGGGTGGGAAGAGTGGTGTCAGGGTGGATGAGTGGTGTGAGGGGTGGGAAGAGTGGTGTGAGGGGGTGGGAAGAGTGGTGTGAGGGGTGGATAGAGTGGTGTGAGGGGGTGGGAAGAATGGTGTGAGGGGTGGGAAGAGTGGTGTGAGGGGTGGATAGAGTGGTGTGAGGGGTGGATAGAGTAGTGTGAGGGGTGGGAAGAGTGGTGTGAGGGGTGGGAAGAGTGGTGTGAGGTGGGAAGAGTACTGTGAGGGGTGGATAGAGTGGTGTGAGGGGGTGGGAAAGAGTGGTGTGAGGGGTGGGAAGAGTGGTGTGAGGGGTGGGAAGAGTGGTGTGAGGGTGGGAAGAATGGTGTGAGGGGTGGGAAGAGTGGTGTCAGGGGTGGATAGAGTGGTGTGAGGGGTGGGAAGAGTGGTGTCGAGGGGTGGATAGAGTGGTGTGAGGGGTGGGAAGAGTAGTGTGAGGGGTGGATAGAGTGGTGTGAGGGGTGGATAGAGTGGTGAGGGTGGAAGGTGGTGTGGGGGTGGGAAGAGTGGTGTGAGGGGTGGGAAAGAGTGGTGTGAGGGGTGGGAAGAGTGGTGTGAGGGGTGGGAAGAGTGGTGTGAGGGGTGGGAAGAGTGGTGTGAGGGGTGGATAGAGTGGTGTGAGGGGTGGGAAGAGTGGTGTGAGGGGTGGAAAGAGTGGTATGAGGGGTGGAAAGAGTAGTGTGAGGGGTGGGAAGAGTGGTGTGAGGGGTGGGAAGAGTGGTATGAGGGGTGGAAAGAGTGGTGTGAGGGGTGGGAAGAGTGGTGTGAGGGGTGGGAAGAGTGGTGTGAGGGGTGGGAAGAGTGGTGTGAAGGGGTGGGAAGAGTGGTGTGAGGGGTGGGAAGAGTGGTATGAGGGGTGGAAGCGTGGTATGAGGGGTGGAAAGAGTGGTGTGAGGGGTGGGAAGAGTGGTGTGAGGGGTGGGAAGAATGGTGTGAGGGGGTGGGAAGAATGGTGTGAGGGGGTGGGAAGAATGGCAGAGGGCTCAAGGTGAGAAAGGAGGTAATGGGAGAGGAAAGAAGAAAACAGAGAGGGATAAATGGTCAGGGAGTGAGATGCAGGAGGGGATAAGTGGTGAGTTGGAGAAGGGGGAGTACAGTTGCAGTGAGGCAATAGATTAGGCAAAACAATCACAGTGACTTAGACTGAGCAGGTGCTGTTGAAGTTTGAGTTTTTAAGCACCAAGTTTAGGTTCAGCAGTGATGTCTGGGGAAACAGTTAAATAGGGTGGGTGCTCTATAGGCAAAGGTTCACTGAGCTTGAGTGGTTCTTCAGTAGGTGACGAGGAAGGATGGCTTAAAGGAGCTATGAGTGCTCTGGGTTGTGTGCGCCAGCACTGTAAGGGTTTCAGTGAAGGGGGCACGATGCCAAGACTAACCTTTTTTGTGACTGGGCAGGTGAGATGAGGGACCCTAGCCTTGAGAGGAAGCCAGTAGATACATTCATAAAGTTCACACACATGGGTCCTTTTATCAGCCCCTGAGACAAGGCTATGGGATTTATTCAGCGAATGCAATTCTCTTCAGAGGGTGTCAGAGCAGCACCACTTATTAACCTATAATTCGCATCTGAGATTGAGCTAGTTACAATTTTCAAGCCAGGGGTCATATAATTGGCGAAAATAATAAAGGATCCCAATCTTAGAGTTGATAACCTTTGCATTTTGATTTATGTGGAGAGTGAATGAAAGAGCTGTATCAAGTGTTAAACCAAGATATTTAAATGCTTGAACTTGCTCCAGAGGTTGGTTTAGGTTGTTGCAAATGGTCAGGCTGGCAGCTTTGCGTGGATTGTGAGGGTTAGAAAAGAGCATGACCTTGGGTTTTATGTAATTCATGAGCTGTTTATGTTGCTCAAACTAGGCCTCAACCAAACTGAAGTTGTCCCGTGGGTCAGTCTTTAGAGAGACTGGGTCAGGGCTGCGAGAGTAAAGGACAGCACCATCAGCCTACAGGACCATGCTGTTTTTACATGCAGAGGGGAGATTACTGGTGAAAAGGCTAAAGAGTACTGGGCCGAGGATGGAGCCTAGCGAGACACCAGACTGAACAGGAAGACTATTTATTTATTTTATTAACCAGGTATAGCACACTAAGCTGATAGCTTTTTTACAGGAGTGACCTGGGAGCACAAGGAGGTTAAGTGACTTGCTCAGGGCCACACAGTATGTAAGTGGAAGCTGTGGGATTCAAACCCAGGTCTGGTCTGCTGGATGTCACCAGATTTGCAGCTCAGAGCCTTAGACCACTGCGCTATACTGCCTCCTATTTGAGAGGGTGTTACAGATCTTCACTGGCTGGGAACAATCAGTTAGGTAGCTGCTGAACCAACTAGTAACCTCTAAGGCGAGTCCAAGAGAGGGGAAAGTGCAGAGCAGGAGAGAATGATTTACTGTATCAAAGGCCTTAGTTAGGTCAGTGTAGACTGACCGAATTAGGTGACCATCATCCAGAGCATTATGGATGTAATTCTAGTGTGGTGACTTACCCCACCGCTAGTCCTTATTTGTAGACATTATTATGTTGTATATATGTTTTTCTTGTAATTCTGTTCTATATGTACATGCCAAGACATGCCAGTGTCGGCACAAGGCACACAGAGGAAAGCCTGGATTATGTTTAAAAGGGTTTTGACCTTCCTCTGACCTACTAGGTCAGCCTTGCTTGCAGAAATCTGACAAGTTCCAATCAAAGGCTTTGGGACCGCATGATCAAATGAGTATTTCCAATAGGAACTGACCAAGGGAACCAGAAAAAATAAATCGCTTGTATAGTCATAAACCTTACAGGGGCTTCCTGGTAACAAGCCAGTTCAAAAAGATCAAGGTGTTTTAGCAAGGATTTGATCAACAGATGACCATTCTAAAACAACAGTGTAACTTTTATCTTATGGGTGCCAACTTTCTACAGGGGACTTTAAAGGCTTAGACTTTAAATGCGAGGATTTGATTTTTGTAAATAGTGCAACAATGCCATCTCCTGGCCAAACCGAGTAGTTGCTCTGATAAATGGACCAGTGTCTTTGGGACTGGGATAACTGCTGACTCTGCAAATCACAGAAGTGTATTTAAACCCCCAGCTCAGGGCATTTGGAGACGTTTTCTAATCTGGACTCCACCTGACACACAGAAGCCAAACTGCTGAAACCTAGTGTGGCTACAAGGACTAATAGAACTGAAAAGTTTCATCCACTTTTCTGGTCTTTAGTTCACTACAGTTTTTTTTTTTTAAGGTATAGATTAGCAAATAGTTATAGTGCATTTTAGTCTATATATCCATTTTCATTTGTTTTATGCTATAACCAAAACTTTTCTAACACCCTTTTAGTTGTAACTGTATGATTTATTAAAGTATTTTAGTAAAAACATGTGTTTTCATAGAGAAATTCTGCCTGCATGAGAGTTCTTATATTGTATGTGTGACTGTAGAAGATTTATTAATAATTTGTGAAAACTGTTATTGCCAAAAAGGGCCACCCTAAGAAATCAAACTGAGAAAGATCTTTAGGTACATCTGGAAGGATAGGGAGAATGCCAGAGTCTCGGGTGAGTCTGCAGGGATTTTGAACTAGGCTGTTTCATGTCCTGTAGGGCGAAGGCCAGATCAGGCTTACATTGCTACCCCCGAAGAGAGTGTGATACGTGGGTCCTCCTCCTGTGTGTAATAGCCAAGGAAGGGTCATGTCTGGCCACAAGATTCTAGACTGATATTGTGCCCTTATCCAGAGCTACAGGGATTCCCGGGATCCTTGCAACAGAGGTGCAGTCATGACAACAGCGAGCATTCAAAAAGGATGAGGAGGGTATCCCTGTTCCCCTCTGTTATGGATTGCAGTTAAGGGTGGGCACTGTGAGCTCAGTGGCTTGAGCCTTAGGAGTGGGTTCATGACAATTAGTGTATGCAACTAGGACAGTGGTGGTACTGTGTGACTTTCTAAAGCTGTGCTGTTGTGGGCGCTGAAGGTTGAATTTGGTAAGATACTCCATGAGCTGGTCAGCAGCTGTGCACTTGAAGTCTTTAGAGAAGGGCGGGAGGATGGATATGAAATGGTAGTCATTACTTAACATCCTAGCTCTTCTTTTGTGGACCGGCATGACAATTGCAGCTTTCCAAATGTATGGGAATTGCCCGAGAGAGACAGACTGAGGAGACAGATGAGAGGGACAATGACAGCATCTGGTGTGAGGTGTACAAGTTTGAGATCCAAGGGTGTTCCCACTGAACTTGGCCTTACCAAGGACCTTTTCTGTATTTTTGGACTCAGACATACTGCATACAAGTAGAAGAGAGAGAGATGGGAGGCGCTAGCAGAAGCGGTACCTTGTGCAGGGGCTGGGGAATCAAAAAGTCAGGAGGAGAATCCCTTAAACCAGTAAATGTTTCATTAAAAGCATTCACTGTTAGCTTGCAGTCCTGGGTATTAATGCCATTTACCTGTAGCAGGATTGGGGGATCTTTATTAGGCTTGCCTGTGAGGTCTATAAGTGATTCCCAGAAACTACGGCCATTTCCCCAGGAGTTTGTGAGTTGCTCTTTGTAGTATTCTTTTTTTTTTGCTTTGTGGATTGCACTGGTACAGAGCTTTCTGATAAACCCTGCAGAGCTGCATATTGCTATGCTTACTGGTGGCCTTCACACAACGCCATAGCTTATCTGTTTTATAAAGTTTATTAGAGCAGCGGACATCCAGGGGCTAGAAAGGCCTTTGATAATTTTTTTACAGAATAGAGCAAAGAGGTCACAGGCTTTGTTAAACAGGGAGATAAAGTAGGAGAGAGCATCATCTACTTTGCTGAAATTACTGATGGGAGACCAGTCACATTGAGTCATAGGTTTGTAGGTGGGTAAGTTCACCTTTTTTAGCACCTGATGATATGCCATATTGGTTGGTGGTTTGGGATCCTATTTGACCAAGAGCAAAATACAGGGAATGGTCACTTAGTGAGTCAGGTAGAACTTCTGTACCTGTTATTCTGTTAGGGTGTGTGGTGAGGATTAGGTCCAAGGAGGGCTACTACCACTGCTGGAGTTGAATCTTGTAGGGGAGGTGACTGTCTGGGAGATATCCATGGATGTGATAGCATCTTTAAACTGGGCTGCTTGAAGAGTAATCCAGTTTATATTAAAGTAACCAGGGTCACAGCCTCAGACTGAGGGAAGGGTTTCAAGATAGACAGTGACCATTTTGAACCCTGATATTTGGTCAGTCTCCTGGGGGATATAGACCCGAAAGCATGGTTAGTGATTTCCTGTGTTGGCCAATAATATTTTGATAGCTAGTAACTGTGAGTTATTGCTAGGGATGTGGTGAGGAGGGTTATACTCTTTAGATGGTCTTTAACGTATATGACACAACCCCCACCCTGTTTACTCAACCTATCCTGTCTAAATAGATCATAGCCAGGCCAGGAGATCACAGTGTCTGGGACTCTGGAGGAGAGCCAGGTTTCATTGATGGAGAGAATATCTGGGGTATGTTGTGACATCCAGTCTTGGAGTTCATCCAGTTTAAGTAGCAAGCTCTGGATGTTGATGTGGCGAGGATAAATTGCTTATTTTTGTGGTTTTGCTGGAGAGCGGTAAAAGGAGGACCAGGGTTAGGGTGGGCATTACCTAAGAGAAGGAGAAGAAGCAAGGCAATCCTGGCAAGGTATTGCTTGAGCATCTTGGAAGAGATGGCAGGCCTATGTCTGGATGGCTGGGCAGGATTGTGGCAGCGGTTCGATACTGATAGTAGGTGTAGTGAGGGATCATGGAGATTGGAGGGTGCCAGGAAGAGGTGGTTGTGTATGTGGGGTTTTCGGGTGAGGGTTATGCAGGGGTTTGTGCAGTGTGGCACAAGAATCCAGCATGTTGTATGCACTATGGCAAAGGATCGTGGAAAAGGTAACGTGGGTAAATGTAAGAGGAGGTAAAGAGACAAATGTACCATTGTGATAGGTGGGGGAGGTGAGACAGGGAAATTTGTAAAGGGTAAAGAGGCACTAAAGAAATAGGGAGAATGTCAGTGGAGTACCGTAGATGCTCTGGGAGCGAACGGGAGAGGAAAATGGCTGTCGGAGTACTGCAGATGCCCTGAGACGGTTAGGAGAGGCGGTCTGAGGGGTGTACTAAGGTGTGCGCTATGTTAATTGGTTAGGCAGCATGTGGAGGTGCAGCTTTCAGGTCAAAAAGCCCATTTAAAGAATGCTGGGGTTGGGTGGGAGAAAATTCATATTAAACAGAATCCAGCTAGATAAAAAGTGGACATTAAGTATACTGTGTAAGCAGCTAGCCAGCGAAGAAAATCAGCCAGAAAATAGCAGTTGTTTCACAGGGAGAAGCGACCAATAGCAGCCAGAGTCAGAGAGAAAAGGACCATTGGAGGAGGTGGCTTTGAATGCTGAGGAGCGCTGTGGAGTTCTCTGGACATTCTGGTTTAGTTCCCTGGCAGGCGGAGGCAGAGTGCGGTCAGCTGCTCAATAGCCCAGCTCGACCACCAGTGTAGTGAGTTTTCGATCAGGAGTACAGGATCTGGTTAGGCTTGCTGTCAGGCAGGAAGCGGAGCATGGTTGGTGGCCCAACAGCCCAGCTGTGACTGCTGGTGAAGCAGGTTGCCCGATTAGGGAACAGGATCTGGTTCAGCCTGCTGGCAAGCAGGGAGCAGAGCATGGTCAGTGTCCCAACAGCCCAGCCATGACCGCCGGTGAAGCGAGTTTGCCTGATCAGGGGCACAGGATCTGGTTAGGCTTGCTAGCAGGTGGGAAGTGGAGCCCGGTTGGTAGCCCATAGTCCAGCAGTGAGTGCTGGTGAAGCAGGTTGCCCAGTCAGGGGCACAGGATCTAAATGGTTCTCAAACTCAGGACTCCTAGGTGGCCTTGCTGGGGGGGTTATATCTGTACCACTCGTATAATACCTGGGTGGGAAACCAGAGTCCATTGTTAAACTCTGATCTCCCTGACTGCAATGCAGTGGATTATGTCTGTATCACAAGACTAATGCCAGTGGTTGTGCCCTTACCTCTGATTAACTTTTCATTTCAGAAACAGAATTTCCAGTCCCAGAAAACTATGTGACATTGACTGTGAAAGATGAAGTACCCTCAGTACTGGAGTCAGGGAACAAGAATGAGATCATATGCCAGCAGTATCCTAAGGAAAACATTATTAATGGTAAGCAGATGGCCTGGTAAGTGTTGATGCCAGAGTGGGGAACATGAGTCTGTTCAGAACTGGGATGTCCAGGTGGCAGTGCAATATGTGATGTTTGTATCCTTGTATAATACTGTACCAGGGTGGGGGTTATGTGTGTGCGTGTCGGTATAGTACCAGGGTGGGGTTATGTGTGCGTGTCGGTATAGTACTGGGGTGGGGTTATGAGTGCGTGTCGGTGTAAATACCAGGGTGGGGTTATGAGTGCGTGTCGGGTATAGTACCAGGGTGGGGTGTAAGAGCGAATTGGTATAGTACCAGGGCGGGTGTTATGTATGCATAATTGGTATAGTACCAGGGTGGAAAACCTGAATCTGTTTTCAATACCAGGACTCCCAGGTGGCAGTGGAGGGGATTTTGTGATACCAGTCCTGTTTTTGGAGGTAGCTGTCCCATCCATTTTTCTGTGGTGCACGATGTTGCAATAGCCATCTGCCTGTAATTAATTTGATCATATTTTGCTATAAATATAAGTTTCTTTGAATTTCGGCTTGTTAAAAAAAATGGTTCAAGACATTGTTGGACATTAGATTTTTGAAAATGTGCTGTTCTCTGTGAGTGGATGGAAACTGCTAACTACAAAAGAAACTAACACATGTCTAACAAAACCTGTGTAGAAATCATAAAAGTCATGCTCTAAGAGAGTTGGTGCTTTGGAGTGAAAATATTGCCTTTTTATGAGGTGACAGGAGGGAGAATGCTTCCTAGTCAGTCTATGTCAAAAATCTCACAATGTTGAGAGGTGCTTTGCAGACTGTTTTTCTGAGAGATCAAAGGGATATTGTGACCTGTCATAAGGCATGCTCTGTGGCTCACTAATTAGGAAGTATAGATATAGATATATATATATATATATATATACACACATATATATATATATATTTAAACTGGAACGTATAGCAGTGTGGGGCATGTGACTGATCAGTTAATTACAGGACTAAGAGTGACCTCATGACAACAGCCAGAGCAGTGACATCACAAGGAGGGTGGGACTTTATCTCTGATATTGGTGAAGCTTGACTGAAAGAACTGACACGTTTGTTCTGGACTTCTAAGACACGCTTCTTTTCCTGGACTCAAGGGAGACCACTTCTGCCAAGACTGGTAATTCAAGAGTGAACCTTTACCAACTGAAACTGAGTTAGAACTAGTTAATTCAGTTACAAGGTGCTTTGTTTTGTAATTGTCAGTTTTCTTTCTGACTGTAATCATTATGTATACATGATCTGTTTTATGTACTATATTTATTTACTGTTTTTAGTTTTAGTAAATTTGGGTTTCCTTAAACATGCCTGAAACACCTTCTCATTTTGGGTGTGAATGGTGGAACAGTATTGCTAGTTCTGACATAACTGTTAAAGTACCCAGTGTGTCACCATATGCAGCCACACTAACAAGGATCTATATAAAGATCTGACAAGGTAAGAAATGTACCCAAGTCTCAGTTGGGTAAGCAGGGGGTTGTGAGCCATTTTTGTTGTATGCCCACTGGGTCAAGTATTGCGTTGCTTTCCCTGAAGACAGCGTGATAGTTTGACTTGTTACCTAGGTGTGCTAGTTAAAAAGGGTTCATACCTAACCCCAGGACTCGAGACTGGTAGTTGCTTGGACCCAAAACAAACAGGAGGGTGTCCCTGTTTATGGATCCTGACATTCAAGGTAGGCCACTGTGGAAAGCAAAGGGCCTGACCCTCGAGTGGGTTTGCAACAGATTTGTTGCGCAGCACTGGGCTCTGAAAGATTGGTTTACATACTGTGCAATTATTTGATGACACGAGCATTAACAGTCCAGTGTGTCAGATTGATAAACTGTTACAGTTCATACACAAACAAGGCAGAGATTTTAAAAGAAATATATCATTTTGGTTACAGTCTAAGTTCCCTACCTGTTTTATTTTTTTGGGATGCAAGCTAGTGTAGCCATAGATTAGGGAAGAAGATGGCTTCCACCTACAGTAAGTATACTGCAGAATACATTGGGCAGTGGTGCCAGGAAAGAAGTCGGGCGAGGAGGCGAAACAAACAGCACCTCATTGAGGATCTTGTAGCAGCTGATGCACAAACGACTGCCCAGGGCCCTCAAGTCACAGTCAGTGACTGAAAGTGACCAGATCTTGGGCGTGGTAGTGCCAGAGTCTATCTCAGTATCCAGTCGAGAGAGGGCAGTGAGACCAGTAAGAACCAAGAGCCACAGCACGAGGGGAGGGTCACCCCAGCGCTGGAGCCAGAGGGCATCAGGCTGCAGATAGAGTTGAGGAGAAAAGGTTTGAAGCCCAGCGGCAGAGGGAGTTTGAGTAGAGGAGGTTCGAGCTGGAGGTGCAGGAAAAAGAAAACCAGCAAAGGGGAAAGGCAGAGGAAAGAGAAAAACAGCTTCCGACAGAGGCTGAGCGAGAGGAGAGAGAGCGCCAGAGGAAATTTGAACTGGAGAAGCCACAACTCCAATGACCAGTGCCAGAGCAGGTAGGTGGCATGGGTGAACCTGGAACTCCAGGACTGGGTTACAAGTTCAATTCTAAATTAATAACTGAATTTAAAGAGGTCAAGGATAAGGATGCATTTCTAAATTAATTTAAAAATGTATGCATTTAGGCAAAAATTCCCTGAGAGTCCTCGAGCTTCCAGCGATCTCCGCTGCTTACTAATAAAGCTTGTGATGCCTTGGGTCACATGGACAATCAGGACAGTAATCATTATGAGAAACTTAAAACTGCATTGCTTAAAAAGTATGAATTGGCACCTGAAGCATATAGAGTTAAGTTCTGTAAGCTCGGGAGAACCCTAACATGAGCTATGAGAACTAGCCACAGAGCAGCGTCAGTTTTGAAGTCTGTGGGAGGAGTCAAAGCAGACTACAGAAAATTGAGGATGTAGTAGTTTTGGAGCAATTCTTTTGCACTTGCCGGCAGAACTGAAAATCTGGCTAGGGAGAGATCAAAAACAGTGCAGAAGGCTGCCGAGCTCTCAGACCACTGTGCCAGAAGCAGGCCTGCTCTGAAGGGCAGTGGGTGGGTGTGTAGCGCAGAAGGGAAAATCAGCTATTCAGGGCACCTAAAACCCTCATTGCCTCCCCAGAAAGCGGGCAGCCCCAGGTTACAAAGAAAGGATTTGCCTGATAAAGGAAATGAATGTTGGTTTTGCAAACAACCTGGGAATCTTAAAAGACAGTGTCCTAAATAATAATAATACTTTATTTATATTGTGCCTTTCTGAAACCAAGGTGCATTAACAGTAGACTTTAAAACAATAAATAAAACACAAATTCATTAGTACTAATACATAAAATATGTTAAAACATCATCAAGACATCATCAATAAGAAAACTGACAACACACAAATGGGTCTTTAAGGGACATTTAAATTTCTCACAGAAGTGCACTCCTGAAGCGGACAGGGTAGAAATTCCAGAGGTTGAGTCGTGTACATAAAAAGCACAAGGGCCCCGAAGATTTCAAAAGAAACTCTCAGAACCTCTAACCCCTCTGTCTGCTGGGTGGAGTGATAGAAAAAACAGGACAGTAGAGTCTGGGAAAGCTCTTTCAAGTGAGCCGGGCCCAGTGCGTGTGGGAGCTTTGTAAGTCAGAAGACCCGACTTTAAAGGTGATCCACCATTGTAGCTGGCAGCCAGTGCAGTTCATGCAGCACCGGAGAAATATGACGGGTACGAGGAGTACCAATCAGTAACCGGGCCACAGCATTCTGCACAAGCTGCAAGCGGTGGATATCAACCCCAGGTAGCCCTAGATAAAGGGAGTTGCAATAGTCAAGGCGCAAGGTCACAAAGGTGTGTACCAGTGTTGGTAAGTCAATGGATGTAACTAGGTGCTTGATCCTGGAGATGTTCCTCAGATGGTAAAAGGCTGATTTGACGACTGCTGACACCTGCAATTGTTTTTTTTGAACTTCTTTATTGGAGTTTTATACTTTCAACAGTAAGACATACATATATACATCCCAGGGTGGGATCCTGGGCCCACATCCCTAAACTGGACGTGGAAACTATATACATCCCCCAACTTATTTACAATCACAGTTATATGGAGTCCCTAGAAAGAAGAAAATGAAAACTTGAGTCCCTTTAAATCAAAGTAACACACATTTCTGTTTCTTCACTGCTGGCGGTAGTCTAACCCAATTCTTGTCCCTCCAGGAATTTATATCATTCCGTCACCTTTGTCATACCAGTGTCTGTACGGGGACCATCTTAGATAACTGTGGCCCGTGAGAGCGAGAGGACCCTGCTTGACCTTGAAGTATGTATAAAAAACTTCCATCCCTATAAAACTTCTGTACCATATTTTTAATTTGGACCTTTTTAAAAAAGACCCACTCCCTAGTATGAGCTGGTAGGCTCACCTTATCATCAAGTATAAAATCTATCAGTTTTAGCTTAGCCAAATGTGGTGCCCATTGTGGGCTAATTACCGATCCCCTAGATGGAAATTAAGATTACCCACTGTGGGTTGATCTCTAACTCCTTCTGTGCCTTCCTCTGGGCGGGTTTAATAGTTCCCACAAGCCTTCATCGACTTTTCAGTTGGTGTATGCACCCCTAGTAGGCAAAACCACCGGTCTGTGTACAGCAGTGCAGCCGGGAAAGTTTAAATCCTTTAGAATGCTCTGCTCAATTTGCAGCCAAGTTGGTATATACCTCCTACCTCCCAGTTCTTGCCCATTGTTCCATTAACAAGCTGTCCTGCAACATAATATAGGAACAGATCAGGGAGTTTTATACCTCCTTTAGGGTAAGGGAGGCGCAAGGTAGTGTGTTTCCTCCTGGGGGTTTAGAATCCCATAGGAAGCTTGAGATTATCCTTTGGATACTAATAAAGCAGCCCTTTCAGGATATTGCATGGTAGAAAGTGTATGGGTACAATAATCTGGGCAACAGATTCATTTTAATCATTCCTAATCTGGCAGTGAAGTTTAAAGGGAGTTTATTCCACCTTAAGATATCGTTTTTAATTATAGCCAATAAATTACCCAGATTGTCCTCCACCCCATCTTCAGACCTGGCTCTAATCCAAATTCCCAAGTATTTAATCTTATCCGGGGCCCAGTTGATCTGCAGGTGTTCGAAATCTGATTTAAGGGTGTGTACCGTAAGCGGGAGAACTTGGGTCTTGCTTAAGTTTAGTTTATAATTTGAAACCATCAGAAATCCCCAATAATTTCCAGAGCGTGTTGAAAGCTGACAGCTGGATTGTTCAAGTGCAACAAGATATCGTCAGCAAATACCGAAAATTTAAGCTCCATCCCTGAACCTCGACCCCTCGAACCATGGGTTCCATAGAGTGCTCTTAGCAGGGTTCCAGGTAAATATTAAATAAAATTGGTGACAGGGACAACCTTGTCTAGTTCCATTACGGAGGAAAACTCTTTAGACAAATAGCCATTGCATAAAACCCTGGCTGTGGGGGCTTTATACAGGTTTTAATACCTTGGAAAAGTCCCTTTGGGAAGCCCATTTTCCATTGTGAAGAATAAAAATCATGGAAACCGATCAAATGCCTTCTCGGCATCAAGTGCTATCAGGGCCATAGCAGACTTGAATTAGAGGCCTTATATAGGATGTGGTGTAATTTCCTTAGCATCGTGTGCCCCTACCTGGCATAAATCCAACTTGATCCTGGCTAATTAATAAAGGAGCAACTTAAGGACCCGATAGCCAAGATCTTAGTGAGTACTTTGATGTCCTGGTTTATTAAAGCAATGGGTCTATAATTACCCGGCAGATCTCTAGGTTTATCTGCTTTGGTATCAAAGTAATATAAACGATACAGGGATGGGATGGGGCACTCCTCTTCCATAATATTAGAAAGAATTCTTGTAGTAAAGGCATTATTGTCTCTAAATGCGTTTTGTAAAATTTGGCCGACAAGCCATCACGGCCCGGTGCCTTACCAGTAGGCAGGTTTTTAATTGTCTCCCTGATCTCCATTTTCGAGATTGGAGCAGACAGTGCTTGGGCCTGCTCCATGCTCAATCTGGGCAGCGGTATTCTATCAAGAAAGCTCTTAATTTTGTCCTCTGTGCTAGCGGCCCCCTCTTGGTATATACTAGCATAATAGTCCACGAAGGCATCAGCCAGTCTTTGAGGTTCCGTAATAATTCCCCCTCCAAAATTAACAGCCAGAATCACTCTTTCTGCCTCCCGCTCCCTAATTCTGTGCGCCAATGCACGGCCAGGCACATCACCTTATAACAGATATTTAGTGCTTAGTCTCTCCCCCCAAGAGTCTACCCTAAGATTCCATATCCCCTATACTCTTCTCTTAATTCTGTAGCTCCTTATCTACTTCTGGGAGGATCCTCCACTGGCGACAATGACCGTATGCCCATTAAGAATTCCTCCTGGGCTCTTATCTATTTTGTTCTTCCTAGCAGAGTATTCCTGCACTATTTCCGCATATAGAACTTTACAGACTGGCCAAGCAAGCTTCTTATCTGTTAAAGTTGGAACTTGAGTTTGAATAATCTCCTTAAGGGAATCCTCTAGCCTATTTACCATATTATCTTCCACTAAGATCCCTTCATCTAGCCTCCATCGATATGGTTTCGGAGGTATATGATCTAATTCCCATAGCATTTGAATTGGGGAGTGGTCTGAAAGTACCCTGCTAAAGGTATTTAGACTTTTAATCCTACTAAGCACATCCCCATTGACCAGAAAAAAGTCAATCCTTGAGTGTGACTTATGAACCCCAGAATAAAAAGTCATCTCTGTATCCCCTTTCTTATACACTTTATATGGATCTACTAAAGCTGTAATCCCCATAAATCTACTCAATGCAATCTGAGAAGCATTAGGGGGTCTATTACTTACAGGGCTTCTGTCCACCTTATTGTCCAGGCAGAGGTTCCAGTCTCCTGCTATGATCAAAGGGTCATGAGGAAGTGTAGGATGTCGCTTCAAGGAAGCAAAGAATTCTGGCTTGGGGGAGTAGGGCCATAAATTGAAGCATAAGAAAATGAGTTTCCCAAGACTGAACCCGACATGTATATCCCCTACCATCCTCCCTTGGCAAGGTTAGGCTCCACCACAAATGGGCATGATTTCCTAATTAATATTGCCATGCCCCGGCGCTGTGGCTTTTCCCAACTCCTATGACCTTGCCTACCCATCCTTTCTTGAGTAGGTGCAACTCCTCGCTCAGTAAATGTGTTTCTTGGAGTGCATGAAGTGTATTCCTAGCTGGTTTATATACTGCAGTATAGCTATTCTCTTCTTCCTCCCCTGAGGCCTTTCACTTCCATGACAGAAACTTAATTAAAACCATCTACTACATCAGTACCCCTATAGTCCCTCTCATATGCCCTACTTTTCTTGTTATATATCTTGGATTCTCTCTCTCTTTTCCCCCCCATAGCCCTCTAACCCTCCCTCCCCCGATCCTCTGATCGTCCTCCTTAGTTCTTATGAGACGTGTATGAGTCAGCCCCCGACATGTCTCCGACCCTCCCCCACGCCTCAGCATGTAATCCACAAAGTACACCCCAACCTAATCCCCACCTCAAGGGTAGCTTTAAATCTGCCCCATACCACCTAAAAGATTTGTGAAAAAAAAAAGGGGGGGGCTGCCATTTCCCATTACATAAGTGCCCCATAGACAAGGAATCATGAAAGCGCTGTCTGCCTCAGCTTGCCAAATATAATCTACTTTGGCTTGTCAATTATCCCTTAGGGCTCAACATAATGCTGATAAACTCTGAACATCTAGCGGAAGAAAATGATCACCATCAGCAAGGTCCATACTTTCAAATCAGTTCTGCCCTGGACAAGTATTGTATTAAAATGAACAACAGAAACAAAAAACAGGGCATTCATTTTCCGAGTCTTTTAGAACTCTATCAAAAGGAAAAAAAAAACTGAGCATCTGGTGGGTTTCTGCCATCTGTCTAGGCTTCCCTGATATCCTTCGTATCACTCAGCACAGTTCCATCTGCATCCATCGTAGGCCTTTTACTCCTTCAAGTCACCGATTTGAACAGGTCAGGTAGCTCCACCTGAGGCCCTCCAGGGCATAAGCTGTGGAATACCTTTTGTCTCCTTGGCAATTTCACGTCAATGTAGCTGGGTACTGCAATCTAAATTTCAGACCAGCTAGGTACAGCTTTTTCTTGATCTGCATACTCTTTTTGTTTCTCTCTCACTGAAGGTATTAAGTCCTGGAAGAGCCAAATGGAAGCCCCATTCCATTGTAAGTTTCTAATAGCCCTGGCTTTATTCAGAACATGGGTCTTCTCTTGTAATTCAGAAATCTCATAATGAGAACCTAGGGCAAGCACCGGGTGGGGGATTTTCTCAGTGATCGGTGCGTCAATATTGTATGATTCCCCAAATGGGGTCGGACCAAATAACTTCTGGAGAAGGTCCTGCATGAATGCTACACAGTCTGGGCCTTCAGACTTCTCAGGGAGACCTGCCATGATTAGGTTGTTTCTCCTGCTCGTCTTCCTGATCCTCCAGGTGGTCGTCTAATTTTAACTTGTCTTTTAAGGCCAATTATCTCATGATCCATGGTTTCGACTTCCTTTCCTCTGAGGCCATTCTCACCTCAACATCCCCACCCTTTGAGATAAAGCATTTAAGGCAGGTTTGAGAAGGGTAAAATCAGCAACCAGCCCCTGCAAAAGCTGTTTAATCTCGCTGATGTCCTCAGAGGTTGATTGTCCCCCTGGTATTTCTGCCCTGAGTTCAGCGGTCTCCTCAGGGGGAGGGGAGTGTGGCTTGGAGCGCTTCACTGCCGGCGTTCTAGCTGCCAAGGGCTCGGGGCTTCCATTATCCATCTCAGCCCTTCCACAGGCAAGCCTCACTGTGGATGCTGCTGTTCTCTTTTTTTCTATTCTTTTTTCCCGATGCGGTTTCTTTCACCCGCTGCAACTTAGTATGCCTCTCCGACTCTAATCAGTTCCGAAAATTGAACTGCGGGGTCTAAAGTGGCGTAAAAATTAAGTTTAACCAGCGAAGCATGGAGCAGTCTTGGAGACTTTTGCTACTTAGCTCATCACGTGATCTCCCCAGTCTGTCCGACACCTGCAATTGTAACGTTAGCCTGTTGTCAAAATCACCCCAGGTTCCGCACCTGTTCAGAGGTTGGGAGCTGGGAGCCACCAGAAATAATCCTGAGGGCAAACCAGCTCCCACTCCCCTATCCTGTGACCCGGGTCCACAACCATCACTTCCGTCTTCTCCGAGTTCAACCTCAGCCAGCTCGAATTCATCCAGTTCTGGATTTCAGTGAGGCAGCTGTTAAATACCGAGAAAGCTGGTCGGTCGTAAAAAAAAAATAGGTAGAGCTGGATTTCATTAGCATAGCAGTGAAACCTCAGCCCATACCTTCTTACAGTGTCTCCGAGGGGCAGCATGTACACTGAGAACAACATAGGAAACAACACCGATCCCTGAGGAGCCCCACATGACAGTGAGACTGGGCCAGAGGAAGTTATCCCTGACATCACCCTCTGAGTTCTACCAGTGAGGAATGATCTAAACCACTTGAGGACTGTACTAGACAGTCCGCAGATGAACCTCAGGCATTCAAGAAGTATCCCATGGTCCACAGTGTCAAACGCTGAGGAGAGATCGAGAAGAACCAAGATAGAACGTCTCTTTCAGTCTCTTGCCATCAAGAGATCATTGAGCACCCAAACCAGTGCAGTTGCAGTGCTATGCCTCTTTTGAAAACCAGACTGGAATGATTCATAGATGTCATGGATGGTCAAGTGGTTCTCCAGTTGTATGGCCACCACTTTCTCAATCAACTTTCCCACAAAGGGAAGATTGGAGATCGGTCTGTAGTTAGCATGGTAGTCTGGGTCCAAAGAAGCTTTCTTCAGGAGGGTCATTACAACTGCCTCCTTCAGGGAGCTAGGAAACTCACCTGTCTCCAAGGAGCACCAGACTATCTGTGCTAGGACCGGGCTGATAACATCACAACAACCCTTATCAGGGAAGTTGGGCCCGGATCCAAACTACAGCATGTAGGGCTCATACCCTGGACAATCCGCATGACATCAATGAACTCCGGCCAGTCAGAGGAACTCCAGGAGGGACCAGAGGCAGCGACCAGTGCTGATCCATAGCTTCTCCCATAGAGGGTGCAGGTTGGAGTGACGCCCTGATGTCGGCCACCTTAGCCACAAAGAAGCAAGCAAGCTCTTCACACTCTACTTGTGAAAAGGCTCTTCGAACCTGCAGGCAGGCTGGGTTGCACAGTCTGTCTACAGTTCGAAAGAGCTGAGCTGAGCTGGTCGGTTCTGAGCAGCCACAATCTCCCCGGACAGGAACTCTGCCTTCTTATGGGAGATTGCGAAATGATAGACCTAGAAACGTTCCATCAATCTAAGATGGTTGGCATCGAGGGCGGATCTCTGCCAGCAACACTGTAATCTTCGTCCTTGTCACCGCATCTCCCTCAAGGTCCCATCAAACCATGGGGACTGAGAGCAAAGGGGGAGAGGATGAACACGGACTGGGGCAATGATATCCAGAGACGAGGAGATGGGCTTATTATAGGCCAAGACCAAGGCATCCAGATCACTCCTCAGACCCTGAAGCTCAGATAGGTCAAGCACCGCCACCAGACCCTCAGAGCTTACATCTCACAAAGAAGCGGTACCTGACCATCTTCACAGGGTAGGCCTACAAGGGGGTGCAAAACTGAATCCCACAGTGTAATGATCGGACCATCTGGCAGGTTCCACCCCAGATCAAAGGCTTTCATCCCCAGGAGGAAGATCAAGTCAAGGGTGACCACCTTTATAGTGGCAGAAGTTAACAACATGTAAGGCCCAATGAAGTCATCAATTGGAGAGTGTTGTCCAAATTGCAAGGTTCGTCATCGACCCAGGCATTGAAGTGCCCATGACCATCAGCCTGGGCGACTCAAATGACATGTCAATGATGAAGTCTGCTACTTCCTGCAGAACCGCTCTCGTCACCTGGTGGACAGTAGATGAGAGCGATCCTACAACCTACACCTGCCACAGCAGTACACTCGAATGACTTAGCCTCCTCAGCTGGTATACAGGTGAGACAGTTTGGTCTTAAAACAGACCACAGCACCCCCCCCGTGGTCCAACCTCGGGTGGTGTAACACTAAGTACCCATCTGGAATAGCGGCCTCTAATATGGGGCCTGCATTCTCATCCAGCCAGGTCTGATGATACCGCCAGGTCCACCGACCCAACAAGATCTGCAATAACTGTAGTCTTATTTTTGATGGATCTGGTGTTACAGAACACCGCTTGGGTAGGACAGGCCTCTAGAGCTGCTTGCCCACCAATATTGGAGGTGCCCTTGTGTATTGAGACCAGACATGAAGGACCACGTTCCAGACTCCATTTCGCCCCAGGGCGTCTTCTGGATCTCAGTACCCCCAATATGAATGACGGCCCTGCTCTTCCAACCTCCACCGTTCACACCCCCCTACTCTCCTCTTCCTCCTGCAAACAATACCCAGCACTTTACAGTGCTGGTATATCTACAGCTGCAGTGGAGGGGGGGAGGAAAGGGCGGAGGGTGAATAGCGCACGACTGTGGAAACGGGCCTCCTACACTCCAACGACTTCAATAAAAACACAGCACCCTCACTGGAGTCCCCAATTAATTAACTTAACTAAATTTCCAAAATTAAAACCAAACCCCAAAATGAAATTAATACAATAAAATAAAACATAAATAACCAAACACATCTCTCCTATGTTACCTCCTCCCTCTCTCTCACAAAGGGAGAAATGCACTAATATATTTAATCAAACCTAAATGCTCCTGAAACATAAAACCTTATTTCAGTTTCAGTGTAAAATAATCCAGCTGTCCTCCACAGCAAATCAGACAAACCACGTCAAATGTTTAGTAAATAGGCCAGAGGACTCCACCTCCCTGGCCAACTGTATAAGCTTCCCAATCCCAGACTCTGCTCTCACCAAGAGTCTGAGGGACAAGCAGACAGTAACAAAAAATGAAAATTCCCAGAAGTAATGTAGTTATACATGAGGACACCCTGCAATATCAATCCAAATTCAGTGTCATAAACGATCCCAAATTAATCCAGTCGGGTTACCACAGAGACAGAATTCAGTGGCCAAAACTATAGTCCCAAACACATTCGAGGCACAGCCCAGGAGATCTTCAACACAGTGATGGGCTGGTGCATGCAGCTAAGTCCCAAGGGGGGGAGCCCCCCTCCAAATACACCAGCTCTCAGGCCTCGACACCCACCCACCAACGGCCCACAGCTACAGACCCTTGGAGGGAAAGCTACAAGGCTCATCCCACAAAAGGCTTAGGAGAAAGTCCAACATGCACTCCGGCTTTCTGGAGAGCATAGGGGGAACTCCTGCTTGGTTGCAAAAAGCACAGTCGAAACTAGCCCCAGGAACAGGAGGAGTCCCCCCTCCCACCCAGCACAGCTCCCAAACCACACCGCTCCTCTTGTCTCAAAATCCAGATAACACAGGCAGTACACCTCTCCAGATCCTTTAATGTTACTCAGTTTCACAGATTCCACATGCTTCCAAAACCATGAAAACTGCAGCACTAGTCTATAGTAATCCAATCGGTCCAAATAGAGTTCCAACCACAAGCCCCAATCTGGTATCTCCAGCAATCCACTACGTGCCACGAGCATAGCAGCCCTGAGACCAGTAGATTTGGGATCCAATCTAACTCCTAAAAACTAAATGTCCTTGAGTTGCACACAAGTGGTTCTGAGTCCACAGATACGAACTCCGAACGAAAGAACTTCACTCTGAAACTGAGACAGAAACGACACAAATGGGAAGGCAGCAGAGCTAAATGGAGAAAAAAACAGAAACGAATGAATAAAATAACGAACAAAACAAACAAAAAATTTTACAAACGGGAGAAGGCACAAAGTGGTGCTCGAACAGAGGTAGGTGCACCGTGTATCCCTGAAAGCATGCCTATAAACATGAGGGAGCACATACACCCGCTTACTGTAAATGAGGTGCATACCCATGGATTGAGGGACATGGGAGCATCCCTTACTGTGGTAAAAGGGGATTTGGTTGAGCCTAAACAACTTATACCTAATCAGTTTGTTACAGTACGGGGATTCACTGGGTGAAGAAAACTCTACCACTTGCTAGTGTTCTCCTGGACTGGGGTGAAGCAGGAGAGACTGTGCAAAAGTTGCAGTGGCAGAATATCTTGCCCTGGATGTGATTATAAGGAACAGCATCCGAAAGGGGTGATGTGTGCGGGTACCCGCAGTCAGATGGCAAAGGCCAATTGTGGTTCCCTGGACCCCATAGAAGGTCCTGTGGAAAACACTGGGAGGCTGGTTCCCCAGCCTGTGTCTCCTGACATGGAGAATAGTGAAAGGGGGGGTAGAAATTCCCCAGGTAGCAGTTTTCAAAACAGCTACAGAAGCTACTTACTCTGAGGAGGAAGGGGTAACCAGTGGTCAGAGGTCTAGGGATGACAGTGACCTTGAATGCCCTGATGTTAGAGCTAGGGACCCTAGTTTAGAAACTGAAGGGGACCTATCCCATGCCTTGGGAATATGTATAGATTTTGCAGCTGCTCAGAAAAATGACCCTAGTTTAGAGAGACTGAGGGCTTGTGCATAATCTGATGGGACACAGGGAGGTAACAGAAGGGGAGTGTATTGGGACAGTGGACTGCTGTATATGCAGGATGTAAGGTCAGAGGGAGTGGTGATGGGCAGGCAGCTTGTCATTCCCCAGGGGTACCGTGAGCGGTTGCTGAAGCTCGCTCATGTTATCCCCATGTGTGGACATCTGGGGATTGTGTGCAGTACTCAGTGATTGGCCTAGAATTTCTATTGGTCCAACTTCACCCAGCAGGTGAAGGAATATTGCAAGTCTTGTCACCGGCGCCAAGAGATAAGGAAGGCGGGTGGTAAAACACAAGATACCCTAATTCCCTTGCCCATAACGGAAGAGCCATTCCAGAGGGTAGGAATGGATATTGTGAGGCCTTTGAGTACCTCCTGCTCCTCGGGATGAGGTTTATCCTGACAGTGGTGGTTCAGTTTACCTTCTTGCCTCGCCCACTGTTTGTTGAATTGCTCAGGAAATTCAAACTGAAATATTACAGTTAGGCGTACTGCCATGCCTGGCCAGTATCGGTGCGACTGCAGATGACAGCTTTGAAGTGTTCACTAGGGCCATCCTGTTTGGCCCGCTCCTGCCTTGTGTTTTCGGTTCGCCGGGCCACTGCCTTCTCACTTTGATAAACCCTGTCAGGGTTGCTTTGGCTGCTGGAGACTGTATGGAGTTGTGCTGCTGGTTCTTTGTGAGTGACTGTGGTGAAGACATCGGGAACAGATGCTGGCCAAGAGGGGGAAGAGTGGAGAGGAGATTTTGACTTTTTTAGGTGAAGATTATTGGATTACTTTACCCGACCGGACTTTAGATTCACTGGACTTGTGAATTAATTATAGAGGAGACTCCAGAATGGTGGTAACTCAGTTAGAGCCCAGGAGTAGTGGACATTTGAAGATCAGCCTTGAGTTGGCGCCTGGAGTTAAGGCCCTGATCCTTGGGGTGGGCTGACTGTGGTGTGCGGCTGTTCGGAGGTCCTGGTTCTATCTAGCCGGGTAGCCAGCGGTTTAGCCTGTTGTCCCTTAGGGTCTCTCCCTGGGGCTTGCTGAAACATGAGCCTGGGTGGGGAACTGATAGCAACAGCCATGGACCTGCAGTTTGGCTGCCCAGTAGGATTTATTGGGGCTTTCTCTGGCTCCAGAGCAGTCAACCATTGAAGTGGACCATTCTAGATTTTCTCTCCGCACTTAGACCTATTTTTATTGTTCACATTTAAGTCTGTTTAAGGCAGTGAGAGTGCCTTTCTCTGTTTTGGCCCATGGTACAGTGAGAGTATGCCTGGTACTAGAGAGTCTGGACATACTCCAACCCCCCCTGCCCCTTTGTAGTGAGAGTATTTAGGGGGTTGGGGAGAGCTTCGAGACTTTCTTCATAAACTGATCCCCTCTGGTGGTGTGAGGACCATTGGGGGCTTGATTTTGTGAATTCCCCAGTCCTTAATCACAGTTCAGCGTTTTTTAACTATTTCTTCACTGTGACTAACTTAAAACTGCGGGATGACCGAGGCATTTTAGGTTTATATATAAGTCTGTGTTGTTGTTATTGGGATAAATCTGTTTTAGTCTGTGGTTATTTATTTTGATTACAGACTTTATTTAATCCTTTTCCTTTTTTCTCCCTTGAAGTGAGAGTTGAGGGATTTATGGTTTTATTGTATAGTGATTTTGCTTTGTGCTATTATCCAGTAGACTGTGCAGTTTTATTTGGGTTACTGAAATGTGTGGGAGGCCTGCCCCGCGGTGCGTGCTATTCATCCTCTACCCTTCATGCCTCCCACCTTTACCTCCCTCCCATTGCAGTTTACTATCAACGCTGTAGAACGCTGGACATTGCTCGCCGGGGCGGTCGGTGCCAATAACAGGAGGGTGAATGAGCAGGACCATCGCATCAGGGTTGCGAGATCCAGGAGACACCCTGGGCAAAATGGAACCAGAACATGGTCCTCCATATCTGATTTCCATACCCAAGGGCACCATCAGTTTTGGTGGGCAGGTGACTGGGACGGCCGTGGAGGTTCATCCAACTCGGGCAGTGTTATGTAATGCCAGGTCCATCAAAAACAAGACTGCAATTATTGCATATCTTGTCAGAACAGCTGACCTGGCATGTGTCACCGAGACCTGGCTGGATGAGAACTCTGGCCCCATATTGGAGGCTGCAACTGCGGCTGGGTACTCGGTAATTCACCGCCCAAGATTGGATCGTGGGGAAGGGGGGGGGTTGCAGTCTGTTTCAAGACTGAACTGGATCTCATGAGTGTACCAGTTGAGGAGACCCAGTCTTTTGAATGTACTGTGGTAGCAGGTGTAGGTTGTAGGATCGCCCTCATCTACCGTCCACCTGGGGATGAGAAGCGGTTCCTTCAGGAAGTGGTGACTTCATGATCGACATAGCATTTGAGTCACCCAGGCTTATGGTCCTGGGTGACTTTAATGCCTGGGTCGATGACGAACTCTCGCAATTTGGTCAGCACTTCCTCCAGTTGATGACATCTCTGGGCCTCACACAGATTGTTTCTACTGCTACCCATAAACACGATCATTCTCTTGACTTGGTTTTCCTCCTGGAGGTCGAAGCCTCGGATTTCGGGGTGGAACCAGTCAGAAGGTCCGATCACTACACCGTGCGGTTCAGTTTTTGCGCCCCCCCCCCTTTGTAGGTCTACCCCTTTGGAGATGGTCAGGTACCGCCCTTTATGAGATATAAGCTCTGAAGGCCTGGCAGCGGTGCTTGACCTATCGGTCCTTCCATTGGCAAAACAATGACCCAGAAGCCCTAGTGGTGGCCTATAATATGCCCATATCTATGGCCCTGGATGTTATTGCTGCTGTCTGAGTCCATCCTCTCTCCCTTCGCCCTCGGTCCCATTGGTTTGATGGGTCCTTGAGAGAGATGTGGCGATTAGGACGAAGGTTAGAGCATTGCTGGTGGAAATCCGCCCTCGATGCCGATCACCTTAGATTGATGGACCATTATCAAGTCTATCGATCTGCAATCACCCATAAAAAGGCAGAGTTCCTGTCCAGGGAGATTGCGGCAGCCCAGAACCGACCAGTTTTTTTGAACCATGGACAGACTGTGCAATCCAGCCTGTCTACAGGTCCGAAAAGCATTTTCGCAAGTTGAGTGGGAGGTGCTTGCTCGATTCTTTGTGGCTAAGGTGGCAGACATCAGGGCGGTACTCCAGCTGACACACACTATGGGTGCAGCCCTAGACCAGTGTTTGGGCACTGTTCCTCGGTCTTCCTGGAGTACCTTCAACCAGCCTGAGCTTGTGAACATCATGCGGATTGTCCGGGGTATGTGCCCTACCTGCTGTACTTTGGATCCAGGACCAGCCACCCTGATTTTGGGTTGTGGTGACATTCTTGGTCTGGTCCTAGCAAGGATAATCTGGTGCTCCTTGGAAACAGGTGAGTTTCCTAGCTCCCTGGAGGCAGTGGTGACACCCCTCCTGAAGAAAGCTTCCCTGGACCCAGACTGCCATGCAAACTACAGAACCTCCCTTCATGGGGAAAGTGATCGAAAGTAGTGGCCATACAACTGGAAAACCATTTGACCATCCATGATGTCTATGAGCCTCTCAATCCGGTTTTGTAAGAGGCATAGTACTGAAACGGTGCTGGTTCGGTGCTCAATGATCTCCTGATGGCTAGAGATCAGAAGAACCGCTCCATCTTGGTTCTGCTCGATCTCTCTTCAGCGTTTGACACTGTGGACCATGGGGTTCTGCTCAACCACTTGAGGTTCATCTGTGGCCTGTCAGGTACGGTCCTCAGGTGGTTTCATCTTTCCTCACCTGAAGAACTCAGAGGGTGGTATCAGGGATTTATTCCTCTAACCCAGTTCCATTATGATGTGGGGTTCCTCTGGGGTCAGTGCTGTCCCCCATGTTGTTCGCAGTGTACATTCTTCCCCTCAGAGACATTGTAGGAAGGTATGGGCTGAGGTTTCACTGCTGATGATACCCAGCTCTACCTTTCTTTCACACCTAACCAGGATTGAGCCCTCTCAGTATTTAATAACTGCCTCATAGAAATCCAGGAGTGGATGAGTTAGAGCTGGTTGAGGTTGAACTCGGGAAAGACTGAGGTGTTGGTGGTGGACCCGGGTCGCGGATGGGGGCTGGGGGCTGGGGCGGGTCACCTCTGACTTTTCTGGCAGTGTGCCACTCCTGACCTCTGAACGGGTGTGAAACCGGGGGTAATTTTTGATGAGGACTGACACTGTGTTCGCAGGTGTCGCTGTCCAAATCCTCTTTCTACCATCTGAGGAACTTCTCCAGAGTTAAGCATCTTGTCTGTCCAATGACCTTCCTCTGTTGGTCCATGCCTTTGTGTCCTTGTGCTTGGATTACTGCAATGCCCTACACCCTAGGGCTCCAAGGGTGGATATTTGCCACTTGCAGCTGGTGCAGACGCAGTGGCATCGGTTATTGACAGGAACCTCCCGGTCCTGTCATATTTCTCCAGTGCTGCGCGAACTGCACTGGCTGCCAGTACAGTGGCGAATCACCTTCACAGTCAGACTTCTGACTTATAAAGCCCTACATGGACAGGGTCCAGACTACCTGAAAGAGCTCCTGGTCCCATACTGCCCTGGGTGATCACTCCGCTCGACTGACGAGGGGTTGCTAGAGATTCCAAGGGTTTGTTTAAAATCTTCCGGGGCTCGTGCATTTATGCACACGGCCCCTACCCTTTGGAATTCTCTACCTCATCAGTTACGTGAGTGCACGACTGTGGAGGGATTTAAACAGGTCCTAAAAACCTTTGTATGGATTCAAGCATTTGGGGAATAACTGGAATAGTGTTTTATTGTTTTTTCCCCATTTTACATTATTTATAATGTATGTGATTATACACTGTAGCTGTTCTAGCTGTCTTGTGAGGCACCTTGGCAATTGAAAGGTGCCACATAAATAACAATGTATTTGATTATGCCATGCGGTACCTAAGGCAGTCATCCTGTCCTCACTGGGAACAGACAAAGTAGCAGATCCCTTGCTAGGGATTTTCTCCCATGTTGGGTTCCCGCAGGAGGTTATCACTGACAGAGTGGGTTCCTTCAAGCTGGATCTGATGATGTGTTTGTGGTAGAGTGTGGGGTAGTCCAGAGACATACGACACCTTATCACCCGCAAGCCAATGGACTTGTGGAAAGGTTTAATGGTACTCATCAACGCTCAAGTGTTTGCTGAACAGCAAGGGAGGGACTGGTAGAAATAACTTCCCCACCTGTTGTTCACATACAGGGAGGTGCCCCAAGAGTTGACAGGGTTTTCACCCTTCAAACTCTTACATGGACGCTGGGCTCTTGGGTCCCTAGACTTGACCCAGGAGGACTGAGAAGGCAAGCATGCCACCCAGGGTATGTCCATAGTGGATTATGTCCTTACGTCTAGGGAAAAGTCTAAGGAGCTTATGGGAAAAGCCCAGAGGAACCTGGCAGCTGCCCAGCAGAAGCAAAAGGTATGGTACTACTGCAGAGCCAGAGCTCACTTGT
Source organism: Neoceratodus forsteri (assembly GCA_016271365.2). Lineage (NCBI taxonomy): Eukaryota > Metazoa > Chordata > Ceratodontiformes > Ceratodontidae > Neoceratodus > Neoceratodus forsteri. Next base: position 42,474,016 of record JADMNL010000038.1, read on the forward strand.
ACACTGGGGGTCAAGAAGTCATGGTCCTAATTCCTGTCCAGAAAGATAAGCTGCAGGCCGAGTGGGCAGGACAATACAAATTGGTCAGACAAGTGAATGGCGTAAACTACATTGTAGAACTGCCTGACAGGAGACATACCCAAAGAATGTACCTTGTCAGCATGATGAAGCCATATGCAAATAGGGCTGATATGATATTTGCAGTGTGTGGTCCTGGGGAGGTGACCAAGGAAGCAGACCCCCTTCTTGACTGGCTGGAAGAAAGCAAGTGGGAGTCCACTGTGGAGGAATCAGATTGTCATCCTAGTTGACCCTGGAACAGACCCAGGAGGTAAGGGAGGATTTAGCAGACTTTGCCCTATTGTTTAATGCCAAGCCTGGACTTGACCCCCTTAGCAAGGCACGATGTAGACACAGGGATGCAAGCGCCCATACGACAGACAGTTTCCCAGGTTTCAGAGGCTGTTCGAAAGGACATTAGAAGGGTGGTGGAAGAAATGCTGGATTTAGGGTATTCCACCCTGGACCTCACCACGTGAACCTTGTTACATAGATACATAGAAATTCTTGGCAGATAATGACGCTAGGCCCATCTAATCAGCCGTTAAGCTCTAACTTGTATGCAGACACTGACCCTAAGTGATCAGTGGCTTTTATCACTCCTCCCCACCAAGTGTTCCCTTGTGCCTGTCTCAGGCATGTTTAAACCCCTCTAATGTGCTTGCTTCCATCACCTCTTGTAGAAACTGTTCCAAGCGTCCACCTCTGTGTAGAAAAACTTCCTCATGTTACCTCTTAACCTACCCCCTCCAATTTCATATTGTCTCCCATCATTCTGATATCTTTCCTACATTGGAAAAGATCTCCCACGTGCACATTGTTGATGCCCTTGAGATACTTGAACGTTTTTATCATGCCCCCCTTATCTCCTCTCTTCCAGTGAGTACATATTAAGGACTGTTAGTCTCTTCTCATATGTTTTGTGATGCAAGCCATGCACTTCTTTGTCACCCTTCTCTGGATAGCCTCCACCCTGTTTATGCCCTTACGCATGTGTGGTCTCCAGTACTGCATGCAGTACTCCAGGTGAGGCCTTACCAGTCTTTCATACAGTGGCATCAACACCTTCTGTCTCCTGCTAGTAATGCCTCTGCCTATGCACCCCAACATGCCACTGGCCCTCCCTGCAGCCTTTGCACACTGCTTTGATACCTTAAGGTCATTAGATATGATGACCCCTAGGTCCCTTCAGTCTTTGGTGACATTCAGCACCTCCCCTCTATTCTGTAGCTCTCCCCAGGGTCCCTTCTACCCAGGTGCATTATCTTGCACTTTTTTGAATTGAACCTCAGTTGCCACACCTCCGACCATCTTTCCAGCTTCTCCAGGTCTCTCTTCATTTTCTGCACCCCTTCTGGAGTATCCACCCTTTTGCAGATCTTGGTGTCATCTGCAAATAGGCAGACCTTTCCTTCCAGCCCCTCTGCAATGTCACTAATGAAGACATTGAACAGGACTGGTCCAACAACTGATCCCTGTGGTACTTCTCTGGTCACCTCTCTCTCCTCCTGGACTGGATCCCATTTACCACCACTCTCTGTCTTCTGTCAATCAGCCAGTTTCTAACCCATTGTATCACCGTATGCCCCATGCCCAGACTACTCATCTTGTTAACCAGCCTTTTGTGTGGGCCAGTATCAAAGGCTTTGCTGAAATCTAGGTAGACGATGTCAACCGCCCCTCTCTGATTCACTTCCCTAGTCACACAATCAAAAAAATCTATCAGATTTGTTTGACAATACCTTCCTGCTGTGAATCCATGTTGTCTCAGATCCAGGGCACCTTTGGATTCCAGGTATGCCCTATCCTTTCTTTCTGTAGTGTCTCCAATGAGGTGAGACTGCGGACCTGTAGTTCCCCACTTCCTACCTACTGCAACCTTTGTGCAGTGCGACTACATGTGCCCTCCTCCAGTACTGTGGAACCATGCTTCTGCTGAGTGACTCTGTGAACAGGGTGGCCAGAGGTGCTGCTAGCTCCCTTCTCAGCTCCCTTAATATCCTCGGGTGTATGTGGTCTGGCCCCATGGCTTTATCTTCCTTCAGCTTTGTGAGTTCCTCCAGAACTCTCTCCACTGTGAATGGGCTGGTGTCCACTTCTCCCCCCCTACTGTGGTCCTTGACCATCTCCCTTCTTAGTGAATACTAAACAGAAGTATTTGTTCAGTATTTCTGCTTTCTCTAGATCCCCCTCCTTACACTCTCCCTCCTCCCCTTTGAGCCTAACAACCCCCGCCCGGTTTTCTTCTATCACTGATGTACCTATAGAATGTCTTGTCTCTGCTTTTTCACAGTCCATGCTAAACCCTCCTCTGTCTGTGCCTTGGATCTCCTAACAGCTTTCCCTGCTTCCCTTAGACGTTCAATGTTCATCTCCCTGTCCTCCTCCCTTTGAGTTCCCTTATACTTCCTAAAACTTGCTCTTTTAGCTCTTACTTTGTCTGCTACCTGTCTAGAGTACCTTAGTGGTTTCTTTCTTCTTTTCCCTTTGGCCACTATCCTAAGGCATTGGTTAGTTACCTCCTCTATGGCTCCTTTTAGTTTCCCCCACTGTTCCTCCACTCCATCCATTACCTCTCCCTTCTGCAGGGCTGCTCTTAAACATCTACCCATTTCACGGAAATCTACCCTCCTGAAATCGAATACTTTTGCCCTTCTGTGGCTTAATTGAGTCCCTGTCTCCATGCCAAAGCACACCATGTGGTGGTCGCTGGATTCCAGCTGCCTATCCACCTGGACTTCTTTGACTCTGTTTCCATTGGTCCATACCAGGTCCAGAATAGATTTGTCTCTGGTTAGCTCATCCACTAGCTGTCTGAGTCCAACCCCCTGCAGAGATTTCAGGATGGTCATGCTTCTGGCCGAAGCAGCTGCCTGGATGGTCCAGTCTACATTCGGCATATTGAAATCCCCCATCAGCAGGATTTTGCCTTTAGCTGCCATGTCAGGAATTCCCTCCATTAGTACCCTGTCCATTTCCTTCCTCTGTGTCAGAGGTCTGTAGATCACCCCAGTACATATTGCTGTGCCATTTCCTGGTTGAAGGGTGACCCACATTGCCTTGGCCTCCCCCTGTCTTCCCTGTACTTCTGCAGACTTTAAGCCTTCTCTGATGTACAGGGCCACCCCCTCCTTTTACCTTCCTGTCCCTTCTGAACTGTACATAGTCCATTACATTGACATCCCAGCCATGATTAGCAGAGTACCATGTTTCTTATTCCTGCACTATCAAGGCCTGCATCTGTCATCAAGGCTTCCAGGTCTGGAACCTCATTTCCCAGACTGCAGGCATTTGTGAGCATGACATTCCATGTTTTAAACCCTGCCCTCCCTCTGTTGTTCCCTCTCCCTTTCTTGTGTCCCCACCTCGGTTTCTTGTTCATGTATTCCTGCTTCCCCTTATCCCCCTTTTACACACTTCTCCTGCCTGCTCCTCACTGCCCACTTCAGTTGTTCCATTTTTCAATTTGTGTTTTTGCATGCTACCATGGGGGAGTGAGGCTAAGCCACCTGTCTCGCCTGACCCAAGATGTTGTTCTCAAGATGGATAGCCTTACTCATTTTTGTGTGGACTGTCATTAACTCAGCACCATCACGAAGTCTGACATCGACCCAATGCCGTGGATGGACAAACTACTGGACAAGTTGGGAGGGGAGACATAACTTATCACCATTGACCTGATGAAAGGGTATTGGCAGGTGGAGTTAACTGCCACAGCTAGGGAGAGGTCGGCCTTCATCATTCCGATAGGGTTATTTGAGTTCAAGATCATGCCTTTTGGAATGAAGAACACCCCTGCTACCTTCCAAAAATGGGTGAACCAAGTGTTACATGGTACTGAAGAGTATACCGTGGCATACCTGGATGATATTGCCATCTTTTATGCCAGCTGAGGGGACACCTGTCCCACCTTAGGGAAGTGTTGGGCAGGATACAGAGGGCTGGGCTCACAGTGAAAGCTGAAAAGTGCCAAGTGGCCATGGCAGAGGTGACATACCTAGGGCATTTGTAGGTCAGGGACAGCTCCATCCTAATCAAGCATCAATTGAGGCAATAGAGGCATGGCCCAGACCTGAAACACAGAAGCAGTTCTGGAGTTTTCTAGGGACCGCAGGGTACTATTGAAAATTTGAATCAAAGTATGGTGCCCTGGCAGCTCCTATCAGCCTGCTAAAGAAAAGAATGCCAAGACAGGTAAACTGGGAGCCAGCCTGTGAGCAGGCCTTTACTACGGCTAAAGGAGCACTGTGCAGTGCTCCTGTGTTAGCCAGTCCAGACTGCTGTAAACCATTTGTAGTCCAGATAGGTGCCTCAGACATGGGCATCGGGGCAGTGCTTAGTCAGACTTCTAACCAAGGGAAGGATCACCCAATACTGTATCTCAGTGAAATTACTTCCCAGGGAACAGGCTCATTCTACAGTGGAGAAGGAGTGCCTGGCACTGGTGTGGGCACTGAAGAGAATAGAGCCATACCTATATGGGTGGCAGTCTGAGGTACAGACTGATCATCACTCCCTGGTTGGCTGGCACAAATGGTTAAGCAAATGGTAGGCTTCTAAGATGGAGCCTTGCCTTACAGGGTTATGACATGACTGTCACTCACAGGGCCGGGGCAGCAAATGTCAGTGCAAACAGGCTATCCAGATGGTTAGAGCAGTGAACTGAATTTGTGAAACTCATCCCATGTTTAGGAATAGATTCCCTCAAATTCAGTCTAGGAGGGAGGGCTGTCATAATAGCCATCTGCCTACAAACATTCGAAATTTGCCAGCAAATAAAGGCCTAGAGGTCTATCACGTCTGCTCGGATGTGCAGCTAGCACCCCTTATTCTGCAGCTGCCCCTCCCTTCCACCCTTCCCCTCTATTGACCATCCCCCTTGTCCTGTCCCATCCCCTTTTGAAGCAGTCCACTGTTCTACTGGCTACCACTTCTGCAGGTAACACATTCCACCCAGTTACTACCCTCTCTGTAAAAAGGTGTCTCCTCGTCTCCCTCCTAAACCTTCCTCCCACCAGTCTCATATCATGGCCCCTGGTGTCCCTTCTCTCCCTTACTTTGAACAGACCACCTGTACCTGTCTTGTTTATTCCTTTCATATACTTAAAGGTTTCAGTCTTGTCCTCTCTGTCCCTCCTCTCCTCCAGCGAGTACATGTTCAACTCCCTCAGCCTCCTCTTGTATAAGTCCCCCAGCCCGTTGATCATCTTTGTCACCCTCCAGTAACTTAATGTCCTTCTTCAGGTAGGGACTCCAGTACTGCATGCAGTACTCCAGATGTGGTCTAACTAATGACCTATACAGTGGCAGAATCACCTCCTCCCTCCTCGAGGATATACCCTGCAATGCAACCCAGCATTTTGTTGGCCTTTGCAGCTGCCTTCTCATTGTGCCAAGTTGTTCATTGACCCTGCAATGAGCACCCCCAGATCCTTCTCCTCCTCTGTTTGGGCTAGCTGCACTCTCCCCAGCTGGTAACTCCTCCTTGGGTTCTTCACCCCAAAATGCAGCACCTTGCACTTTTTGGCATTTAACACCAGTTGCAGGGTGTCTGATCAGGTTTCAAGCTTTGCCAGATCATCCTGCAACCCCTGCCATGCCCCTAGGTCATCCACCACCGCTCCCATCTTGGTATCATCAGCAAGCAGACTGATCTTGCTCTTGATGTCCAATGATATGTCTGCAATGAATATCTCAAACAACACTGGTCCCAACACCGAGCCCTTTGGAACACCGCTCATCACTACCCTTGAGTGTGAGAGCTCCCCACCCACCATCACCCTCTGTTGCCTTCCCTGAAGCCAGGTCCCTACCCATCTCACCAGCTTTGCACCCACCCTGTGCCTTCTAACTTACTTCCCAGCCTCCCATGCAGCACAGAGTCAAATGCCTTACTAAAGTCCAAATACAGGATATCAACTATATGGCCCCTGTCCAGTTGCCTAGTTACCCAGTCATACAACTCCACCAGGTTAGTTTGGCAGAATCTGCCACATATGAAGCCAGGCTGTCTGATGTCCTGTGGTCCTTTGGCCTCTAGGAGGGCCACCAGCCTCTCCTTCAGGATAGTCTCCATCCGCTTACCCACAATGGATGTGAGGCTCACGAGTCTGTAGTTCCCCGGTTCACCCTTGGGTCCACTCTTGTGGAGGGGCACCAATGAGCCATCCTCAATTCTGAGGTACACACCCTGAGTGTAGTGAGGCATTAAATAGGTTTCAAAGGTCTTGCAAGGACCTCTGCCAGCTCCTTCAGTACCCTGGGGTGGATACCATCTGGGCCTGGTGCCTTGTCCACCCTCAGTACCTTCAAACCCTCCCAAACACTGCCCTCCATGATTTCCCCATCTGTCAGCCCCTCCCCCCCGTTTCTGCCGTTCCTCCCTCCTTTGGGTATCACCCCACTCTTATCCTTAGTAAATACTGAGCAGAAGTAATCATTTAGTAGTAGTAAAAATCTTTATTTTTATACAGGAAATTTGATGGATTTACACATTGTTAGGACAAAGTCCTATTTACAACATCGGTCCTTGAAAGTAGTTTTAAAGTAATCAGCATAAAATATTACATATAAACACAAAACAGTTTTATATCTTACATTTTACTTTATTACAAATACTCAACAATACAAATAATCAACAATACTTAACATATCACAATCATAAAGTGCATTTACAGTGTATACATGAATATCCACGTTCCAACCTACTACATACAAATTTTATTTGAAACCAAATCCTAATTAATAGTACCCAAGAATACAATGTATCAGCCTCACGTATCTAACCATAACACCTACAATGAACAGTAAATTCAAGTTTTATATCAGTTAGGAAAGACTTTACATCTCTCTATGTTTGCTGAGTCACAGACTTCATTGAGTTCCACAATCTAGTAGCAATTTGCTTAAATCTCTTATCACTATATTTTTTACATTTGAATGAACAAACTCTCTTAAGTTTATACTTCACAGATTTTGATGGTATAATTTCTTTCCAATTTATCATAAAGATGTCTTGATTGCTTTAAGTTCAGAACTTTATAAGTCTGTATTGCCCAAACTAATTTCCTCTTGATATCTTGTGAAACCACCCAAGTTCCTCATTAATATCACATTGATGAGTATGAAAATTAGCGCTTCTGCCTTATAACGACCTGCTTCCACCCAACCCCTCCTTCCTAATCCTTACTATGTGGTCTTTACAGCTCCTTTTCTCCTGGTGTACCTAAAGAAGTCCATCTCCCCCTTCTTAATGCCTTGTGACAGCCTGAGCTCCATAGATGCCTTGGCTTTCCTTACTGCCTGTGTCACTTCCTTCGATTCCATCAGGTACTCCTCCCTGTTTTCTTGTACCTCCTAAAGGCATCTCTTTTCCTCCTTACCTTTTTTCCATGACCTCCTGGCTCCACCAGCTCAGTTTTTTAGCCCTAGCCTTCTTGCTCTGGGCCTTGCAGCAGATTTTGGTTGCCTCCACTATCCCCAGCTTTATGAGCTCCCAACTCTGGTTAATGCCCATACTAGGTTGAACTCTGGCCAGGTACCCTTTTGCCACTTCCGGCATCCTCCCAAAGTCGGCCCTCCTGAAGTCCAGCACTCTTGTGCCAGATTCCACTCCTTCCTTGCCCATATCCAGTGTGAGCCATACTGAGTGGTGGTCACTCCCTGACAGAGGTTCCTCCACTGTAAGTTGTCTCACAAACTCCCCATTTGCCGGCACAAGGTCAAGGGTATTCTCTAACCTGGTTGGTTCACTGACCATGTGCAGCAGGAAACTGTCCTGGAAGGCATCCAGCAGTACATACTCCCTTCTATTCCTGGTTGATGGAGTACTCCAGTCCACTCCTGGCATGTTGGAGTCCCCCACAATCACCACACTACCCTTCTCACAGGTCCTCCTGATCTGTCCCACTAGGTCCCTGTCTAACTCCTTCATCTGAGAGGGCAGCCTGTACACCACTCCCATTCTGAGAATCCTATTCTTGGAATCCTGGATTTGCATCCAAAGTGACTCTGTATTATCCTCCTCCCCTTCCTCCCTTACACACTTCTTTCCTTCCTTCACATATAATGCCACCCCCCCTTTCCCAATCACTCTGTCCCTACAAAATAACCTGTACCCTGGTACTGACAGGTCCCAGTCATTGTATTGGGTGGCCCATGTTTCTGTGATGGCTGCAATGTCCACCTCTCCCTCTGCCATGAGCACCTGTAACTCTGCAGTTTTCCTCCCAAGGCTCCTAGCATTAAAGGTAACCACCTTCCACCTCCCCATCCTGCCCTCCTTTACTAGCATCACCAATAGTACTTGCCATTTTGTCCTTTGTCTCTGTTATGGGGTAAGCTCATATGGTTTCCCAACCTGTGGTCTCTGCATGTCTCTTGCCCATTTGCCACCTCCACTCCTAGTTTAAATTCCCAACTTCCTCTGTGTACTCCTCCATCCTCTGTTTCAACACTTTCTTTCCTCCTCCTCAAGTGTAGTCTGTCCCTAGCATAGAGACTACTGTCCTCCAGGTCCCACCTACCCCCCAGCAGCCCATACTCTTTAGCATAACACAGATTCTTAGCCATCCATTAAATTCCTCTGTTCTCAGCTTTCTTGTTGTGCTTGCCTTGGGCACTGGAGTATCTCTGAAAAGTTACTGGTCTTCCTGCCCCGTCACATAATTGCCCTAGTTCCTCAAACCTCCTCTGGTCTTATCTACTGTCTTGTCAGCCAGGTCATTTGTCCCAAAATGTATAATTAAATGAGACTTGACCCTACCCTTCTAGCATATTTCAAAACAGATTGTCTCACCCTTTCTGCTGTAATTCCTGGCATGGCCTCCACCCATGCGACTGTGCCTCTCCCCTTGCTACCCCCTGACTCCTCTTAGTATTGAGTCCCCCAGCACTAAGATTCCACCCCTCTTACTCCCTGCTTGCGTCCATTCATCTCCAGCTCTCATTCCAGGTTCCTCATCTTCCTCTTTCACATTATTTCCCCCTTTTGCCCCTGTTGCAATTCTCCCAGCAGAACTCTGGTTTGGTCCAGGTATTTATCAATTACTCCTCCAATTGCATCACCTCCCTTCTCCTTCTTCCCCTCTAGCAGTGCAAAACTATTTTCTGAAGACCCTTCACAAATGCTTGCTTCCTCTCTCTTCATAGTAACCTGTTCCCTCCTTTGCACTCCATGACTGTTGCCACTTCTCCTCCCCTCACAAGTCCTTCTCCTCCTTCCATTTGTCTTTTGTCTCCTGACCTGGTTTCCCTGACAATCGGTCTTCCTGGCCTGGGCCCCTTTGTCTCCGCTTCCCTTCTTCTGACCCTCTCCTCACCACTGTTGGCTCAAATTGACCTCCCTCATCTCCCCTCCTCCCTCCCTCTAGTATTGGGCTAAATGCACCTCTAGTCTGCTTTGCCTGCCTCACTTCCTCCTGCAGACCCTCGATCTCCTTTCTGAATTTCTCTATGTGGTTGTATACTAAACATTCCCCCACCCTCCAGGCAATTTTTAGAAAGATTGGAGCACTGCAGTTGTTGCAGCCTACCACCCTACTTATTGCTCTCATTGCCCAGCAACCCCCACCCTTCCAGATGAAGGATACCAAACACTCCCCCAAGTCTCCCCTCTTCCCTCTGTATTAGTGCAAAACATTCTTCTCCTTTTCTTAATTTCCCTTATCCCCTTTGTTGTACAAGTCTAGATAAATTGAGCAACTGCTTTATCATTCCTATCCTTCCTGTCCACACCCAAAAGAGTTGTAAGTAACTATTGCACAACCTTCTTCAAACTCCTACTCCTCCTTTTCACAGTGCAAATAGCAATGCAAAGAAGTAACAATGAAAGCTTGTTTTGCAGTTACTTCCCTTCTACTGAGATATGATCATCTCTTCACTCGCTGCTGTTCCTTTCCTAGATGCCTGCTTCTGCTATGACAGGTGCATGTTCTTTTCCTTTTGAGGAAGTGATGTCAGAACCCTGGTATAAAGGAAATCATGGGCCTGGAGTCGGCTGGGGTGAGGGCAGGGAGGTGGGACCAGCCCATGCCTTCTAGAAACAATCAGCTGAGGCCCTGGTCAGACCATTAGCATCCTCCCCACTATGCACTAAACGTTGCAGCTAGTGAAGCCAGCAAAAAGCAATCACAATTCCACTCAAAGCACAAAAAATAGGTTTGCTACCAAAAGAAACAGGTCTCTAATTCAAACAGTCTCACCAACAACACATCAAAATAGGCTTGTTATTAATTGTATCATATTTTTCTATAAGTATCAGTTTATTTGAATTTCTGCTTGTGAAACATGGCAGTCAGCTCAAGGCATCCTGGGACATTAGATTTTTTTAAATGTGCTGTTCTCTCTGAGTGGAAGGAAACTGCTAACTTCAAAATAAAGTAACACATGCCTAACTAAACCTGTGTGGAAATCATAAAAGTCTTGTTCTAAGATAGTTGCTGTTTTGAAGTGAAAATATTGCCTATTTATGAGGTGACAGGAGGAAGAATGCTTCCTAGTCAGTCTATGTCAAAAAATCTCACAATGCTGAGAGGTGGTTCTCAGACTGTTTTCCTGAGAGATCAAAGGGATATTGTGACCTGTCATAAAGCATGTTCTGTGGCTCACTGATTAGGAAGTATGACTTTTTTTAGTAGTAATGTTTAGCAGTGTGCAGGGGCATGTGATTAATCAGTTATTTACTGGACTAAGAGTGACCTCATGTCAACAGCCAGAGTGGTGACATCACAAGGAGAGTGGGACTTTATCTCTGATATCGGTGAAGCTTGGCTAAAAGAACTGACACTTTTGTTCTGGACTTCTAAGACACACTTTTTTCCTGGACTCAAGAGAGGCCACTTCTGCCAGGACTGCTAATTCAAGTATGAACCTTTACTAACTGAAACTGAGTTAGAACTAGATAATTCAGTTACAAAGCACTTTGTTTTGTAATTGTCCATTTTCATTCTGACTGTAATGAATGTGTATATATGTTCTGTTTAATGTACTGTATTTACTATTTTTAGGTTTAGTAAATTTGGTTTTCCTTGAACTTGCCTGGGACATCTTCTCATTTTGAGTGTGAATAGCGGAACAGTATTGATAATTCTGACATAACTGTTAAAGTGCTTAGTGTGTCACCATATGCAGCCATGTTAACAAAGATCTGTGTAAAGATCCAGCAAGGTAAGAAAAGTACCCGAGTCTCAGTTGAGTCGGCAGGTGTTTGTGAACCAGGTTGGTTGTTTGCCTGCTGGGTCAAGTATTGTGCTGCTTTCCCTGCAGAGAGTGTGATAGTTAAGCCTGTTTCCTGGGAGTGCTAGCTAAAAAGGGTTCATAATTGACCCCAGGACTCAAGACTGGTAGTTGCTCGAACCCAAAATGAACAGGAGGGTGTTCCTGTTTGTTCCCTGTTCATTAATCGCCGTTCAGGGGTCAGGCCCTCTGCTCCCACAGTGCCCAACATTAGAGTGGGTTTATGACACACTGTCTGTGTAGGAACTTCAGGGGTAAAGTGGCTGTTTAGAGCCGAACTGAATTTCACCATACACCCGGCCGGAACTACTTCATTGTTTCAATATGAGCCTGGGTCCAGGTGTAGGGTGCAGGATCCTTCTTGTTTACCAGCCTTCAGCTGGTGAGAACATTTTCTGAAATAGACTTTATCACTGAGATGGTGTTGGAGTAGCCCAGATGGTTAATTATATGCAACTTCAATGCAAAGATCGATGATGAACTCTCGCAATTTGGTCCAGATTTTATTCCAGTTAATGGATTAACTGGGTTTTGCACAGATGTCTTACTCTGCGACTCATCAACACGGTCTTGCCTTGCACTTAATGTTTTTGGTGGGGCTTGAGATTAATAATCTCAAGGTTGATCTAGTCAGTGGTTGGATCACTGCATGGTGAGTTTCTTCCTTGGGGTGCCATGACAGTCTGTCCCTTATGGAGATGGTTCAGTATCATCCTCTAAAGGGGTTGTCCCCAGGAAGGCTGCAGGTGGTAGTGGATCTCTTGAGCACACTGGCTACTTGTCCAGTTGGAGTGGAGAAAGTGGTGATGGCTTATGATCAGACCATTGCCTCAGCATTCCCCGCAACTGCAGCAGTCCGTATATGACCCGTCACTCTGTGCATGAGATCCCCATAGTTTGATGGGGCACTCAGGGAGCTTAAGTTATGAGTTCAGAGGTTGGAGCGCTGTTAGAGAAGACCCAGTTCTAATAGAACAAGCTGACTCTGAGGACTCACTATGGTGAGTATCAAAGGGCAGTTTCCCATTAGAAGGCAGTATTACTGTCCAGGGAGATCACTGCAGGGAGAAACTGACCAGCTCAGCTCTTCCAGGTGATGAACAGACTTTTAAATTTGGTCTGTCCAGAACGGTAAGATCTGCCCTCAACTGCTCAGTGTGAAGAGTTTGCTTGTTTTTGCTCTGACAGGCTGCCCTCAATTCAGTGAGGATCTCTTCACCTGATCATCTCAATCCAGCAGTACCAAGTTGATAGGGATGGATGTGATCTGCTGGTCTGGAGTGAGTTTAGATCAATTTTGTTTAGTTTTCCATATAGCTTTTTCTTCTCATGGGATGGGTGGGGGTGGGGATAGGATCTGCTGGTCTGGGTGAGTTTAGATTAATTTTGTTTTTCCATACAACTTTTCTACTCATGGGATGGGTGAGAAGGGGATGGGATCTGCTGGTCTGGAGTGAGATTAGATCAGTTTTGTTTAGTTTTTCAATACAGCTTTTCTTCTCATGGAATAGGTGAGGAGGGACAGGATTTGCTGCTCTAGAGTGAGTTTAGATCAGTTTTGTTTTTCCATATAGCTTTTTCTCCTCATGGGTGGGTGAAGAGTGGGGATGGAATCTGTTGGTCAGGAGTGAGTTTAGGTCAGTTTTTTTTTGATATAGCTTTTTCCCTCATGGGACTGGTGCAGAGAGGCGGTGGGATCTGCTGGTCTGGGTGAGTTTAGATCAGTTTTGTTTACTTTTGCCATATACAGTAGCTTTTCTCTTCATGGGATGGGTGAGAGTGGGGATGGAATCTGCTGGTCTGAAATGCGTTTAGATCAGTTTTGTTTATTTTTTCTCCTCATGGGACGAGTGAGGAGAGGAGAGGTGGTGGGATCTGCTGGTCTGGAGTGAATTAAAATAGTTTTGTTTAGGTTTTCCATATAGCTGTTTTATTCTCATGGGATGGATGAGGATGTGGGGTGGGATCAGATCGGATCTGCTGGTCTGCAGTGAGTTTAGATCAGTTTTGTTTGGTTTTCCATATAGCTTTTTCTTCTCATGGGGTGGGTGAGGAAGGGGGATGGGATCTGCTGGTCTGCAGTGAGTTTAGATCAGTTTTGTTTACTTTTCCATATAGCTTTTTCTCCTCATGGTACTAGTGTGGAGAAGGGATAGGGTCTGCTGGTCTGGAGTGAGATTAGATCAGTTTTGTTTACTTTTACATATAGCTTTTTCTTCTCATGGGATGGGATCTACTGGTCTGGAGTGAGTATAAATCAGTTTTGTTTAGTTTTTCCATCTAGCTTTTTTCCCTCATGGGATGAGTGAGGTGGGGATGGGATCTGCTGGTCTTATATAGATACACAGACAGTGTCGGCAGATAAGGGCCTATGGCCCACCCAGTCTGCCCATTTAAGTTTGTAAGTTCAGTTTATGTTTTCCAGGAAGTCTGTTGCCCCTTACCCCTGACCTCCAGAATTCCTTTATGTCTATCCCATGCATTCTTAAATCCCGTGATTGTTTCAGCCCCCACCACTTCCTCTGGCAGGGTGTTCCACTTGTCCACCACCCGTTCTGAAGAAATTCTTCCTCAGGTTTCCTCTGAATCGTCCTCCTTCCAACTTCATCCCATGCCTCTAGTCCTGTAACATCTTTTCGCTTAAAAATAGTGCATTCCTGCACCCTGTTCCTCCCTGTAAGATACTTGTATGTCTCTATCATATCCCTCTCTCCTCCTCTCCTCCAGGGAGTACATGTTCAGTGCCTTCAACCTGTCCTCATAGGACTTGTGATGCAATCCATGCACCATCTTTGTTGCCCTCCTCTGAACCTTCTCTACCCTGTCTGTCCTGTAGTAAGGTCTCCAGAACTGCACAGTGTACCCAGGTGCGCCCTCACTAGTGTCTTGTATAGTGGAATTATGATCTCCCTTTTTCCTGCTGGTGATGCCCCTGCCTATGCATCCCAGCATCCTATTTGCTTTACCTGCTGCCTTGTCACACTGTTTCCTGCCTTGAGGTCATCAGAGATGATAACTCCAAGATCCCTTTCCTGCTTGGTGCATGCTATATCCTCACCCCCAACTAATATATTGTGCCAGGGTTTTGTGCCCCATATGTATTATCTTTGCACTTCCTTGCATTGAATTTCAACTGCCAAACCCCTGACCATTCTTCAAGTTTCTGCAGGTCCCTTCTCATTCTGTCTACACCCTCTGGTGTATCTACTCTGTTACAGAGCTTTGTGTCATCAGTGAACAGTGAAATTCTGCCTTCTAGGTCCTGCGCAATGTCACTGATGAAGATATTAAATAGTACCGGTCCCAGCACTGATCCCTGTGGTACCCCACTGGTCACTCTTCCCTCTGTGGAGTGACAGCCATTTACCACCACCCTCTGTGTCCTGCTGCCCAGCCAGTTACATACCCACCACACTACTGTCCTGCCCACACCCATATTCCCCAGTTTGTGCAATAGTCTATGTGGCACAGTGTCAAAGGCCTTGCTGAAGTCCAGATAGGCCATGTCCACTGCCCTCCCCTGATCCACCTCCCTAGTCACCCAGTCAAAAAATTCAATGAGGTTGGTCTGACATGACCTTCCCTGGTGAAACCATGCTGCCTGGGTCCTGTAGTCTATTGGACAAACCAGATGTTCCACCAATCTCTCCTTAGTGCTTCCATGATCTTCCCCACTACCGAGGTGAGGCTGACTGGTCTGTAGTTCCCCTTCCTCTTTGTTCCCACTTTTGTATAAGGGGACTACATCTGCTATCCTCCAGTCTTTGGATACCTCCCTGTTTCTAGTGATCAGCTAAACAGGATATCAGAGGTTCAGCCACCACCTCTCTTAGTTCTTTAAGGACCCTGGGTGCACCTCCCATCTGGCCCCATTGCTTTATCAACTCTTATTACTTCAAGTTCCTTCAGGACCCTTTCGTAAAGGGACTTGTGTCCATTTCTGCACCATTCTCACCCTTGTACTCCCTTCAGACCCATTACCCTCCTCTTCCTCAGTAAAGACTGAGCAGAAATACCTGTTCAATATGTCAGCTTTACTGTTGTCATCCTCCACAGCCCCCATCCTCCCCTTCAGTCTCACTATCCTCCCTTTGCCTTTCTTTTTCACTTATGTACCTGTAAAGGTTTGTCCCTCTACCCACTGATTTTGCAATGTGTTCTTCTGTCTGAGCTTTGGCCTTTACTGACCTCCCTGCCTCCTTTGCTTCTCCTGGTACTTCTCCCTATCCCTTCTGCCTGAGTCTTTTGTATTGCCTGAATGCAATCTTTTTGGCTTTCACTTTCTTTGCTACCTCTTTGGAAAACCATATTGGTCTCCTCTTCTTTTCCTCTTGCTAACCTGCTTAATGCATAATTCTGTTGCTCTTGTAATCCCCATTTTAAATACTGCTTACTGTTCCTCAACCCCTGATTCCTGCCCATTCCATAATGCCTCTTTCAAGTATCTCCCATTTCTCAAAGTTGCCCCTAAAATCCAGGATACGTGTTTTGTGTGGCTTGGTTCTGCTCTTTCTGTGATTTCAAACCACAGTGACTGGTGGTCACTGTTCCCCAGGTGCTCCCCACTCTTACCCCCATCACACTGTCCCTGTTTGTGAGCACAAGGTCCAGTATTGCCTTCTGCCAAGTTGGTTCCATGACCAGTTGCTTGAGGAAGGCACCTGAAGGAGTCCAGGATAAATCTGCTCCTAGTTGATGCTGCTGCTGGGATGCTCCAGTCCACATCTGGAATATTGAAGTCTCCAACCAGTACTACCTCACCCTTGTCTGCCATCCTCTGGATGGCTAGCATCAACTCCCTATCTGTTTCTTCCTCCTGGGCTGGTGGTCTATAGACCACCTGGATGGCTGGCCCCATTTTCCTTCCAGCTTAACCCACAGTATCTCTCCCCATTTTGTTCCTCCTGATCTCTGTGGCCCTTATGTCATTTTTCACATACAGTGCCACCTCCTCCCTTCCTGCCTGCTCTGTCTCTTCTGAATATGTTGTTGTCTTGAATGAGTTTAGATCAGGTTTCTTTTTTCTTTCCATATAGTTTTTCTCCTCATGGAATGAATCTGGCAGACTTTCAGCCTTGTACCTGCCAGAGTGGTGTGAGGGGTGGGAAGAGTGGTGTGAGGGGTGGGAAGAGTGGTGTGAGGGGTGGGAAGAGTGGTGTGAGGGGTGGGAAGAATGAGTGGTGTGAGAGTGGTGTGAGGGGGAAGAGTGGTGTGAGGGTGGGAAGAGTGGTGTGAGGGGTGGGAAGAGTGGTGTGAGGGGTGGATGAGTGGTGTGAGGGGGTGGGAAGAGAGTGTGGGTGGGAAGTGGTGTGAGGGTGGGAAGAGTGGTGTGAGGGGTGGGAAGAGTGGTGTGAGGGGTGGGATAGAGTGGTGTGAGGGGTGGGAAGAGTGGTGTGAGGGGTGGGAAGAGTGGTGTGAGGGGTGGGAAGAGTGTGGTGAGGGGTGGGAAGAGTGGTGTGGGGGTGGGAAGAGTGGTGTGAGGGGTGGAAGAGTGGTGTGAGGGGTGGAAGAGTAGTGTGAGGGGTGGGAAGAGTGGTGTGAGGGGTGGGAAGAGTGGTGTGAGGGGTGGGAAGAGTGGTGTGAGGGGTGGGAAGAGTAGTGTGAGGGTGGAAGAGTGGTGTGAGGGGTGGAAGAGTGGTGTGAGGGGTGGAAAGAGTGGTGTGGGGGTGGGAAGAGTGGTGTGAGGGGTGGGAAGAGTGGTGTGAGGGGTGGGAAGAGTGGTGTGAGGGGTGGATAGAGTGGTGTGAGGGGTGGGAAGAGTGGTGTGAGGGGTGGGAAGAGTGGTGTGAGGGGTGGGAAGTGGTGTGAGGGTGGGAAGAGTAGTGAGGGTGGGAAGAGTGGTGTGAGGGGTGGAAGAGTGGTGTGAGGGGTGGGAAGAGTGGTGAGGGGTGGAAGAGTGGTGTGAGGGGTGGGAAGAGTGGTGTGAGGGGTGGGAAGAGTGTGTGAGGGGTGGAAGAGTGGTGTGAGGGGTGGGAAGAGTGGTGTGAGGGGTGGGAAGAGTGGTGTGAGGGGTGGGAAGAGTGGTGTGAGGGGTGGGAAGAGTGGTGTGAGGGGTGGGAAGAGTGGTGTGAGGGGTGGGAAGAGTGGTGTGAGGGGTGGGAAGAGTGGTGTGAGGGGTGGGAAGAGTGGTGTGAGGGTGGGAAGAGTGGTGTGAGGGGTGGGAAGAGTGGTGTGAGGGGTGGAAGAGTGGTGTGAGGGGTGGGAAGAGTGGTGTGAGGGTGGGAAGAGTGGTGTGAGGGTGGGAAGAGTGGTGTGAGGGGTGGGAAGAGTGGTGTGAGGGGTGGGAAGAGTGGTGTGAGGGGTGGGAAGAGTGGTGTGAGGGGTGGAAAGAGTGGTGTGAGGGGTGGGAAGAGTGGTGTGAGGGGTGGGAAGAGTGGTGTGAGGGGTGGGAAGAGTGGTGTGAGGGGTGGAAGAGTGGTGTGAGGGGTGGGAAGAGTGGTGTGAGGGGGGGAAGGGTGGTGAGGGGTGGGAAGAGTGGTGTGAGGGGTGGAAGAGTGGTGTGAGGGGTGGGAAGAGTGGTGTGAGGGGTGGGAAGAGTGGTGTGAGGGGGGAAGAGTGGTGTGAGGGGTGGGAGAGTGGTGTGAGGGGTGGAAGAGTGGTGTGAGGGGTGGGAAGAGTGGTGTGAGGGGTGGGAAGAGTAGTGTGAGGGGTGGGAAGAGTGGTGTGAGGGGTGGGAAGAGTGGTGTGAGGGGTGGGAAGAGTGGTGTGAGGGGTGGGAAGAGTGGTGTGAGGGGTGGGAAGAGTGGTGTGAGGGGTGGGAAGAGTGGTGTGAGGGTGGGAAGAGTGGTGTGAGGGGTGGGAAGAGTGGTGTGAGGGGTGGGAAGAGTGGTGTGAGGGGTGGGAAGAGTGGTGTGAGGGGTGGGAAGAGTGGTGTGAGGGGTGGGAAGAGTGGTGAGGGTGGGAAGAGTGGTGTGAGGGGTGGGAAGAGTGGTGTGGGGGTGGGAAGAGTGGTGTGAGGGGTGGGAGAGTGGTGTGAGGGGTGGGAAGAGTGGTGTGAGGGGTGGGAAGAGTGGTGTGAGGGGTGGGAAGAGTGGTGTGAGGGGTGGGAAGAGTAGTGTGAGGGGTGGGAAGAGTGGTGTGAGGGGTGGGAAGAGTGGTGTGAGGGGTGGGGAAGAGTGGTGTGAGGGGTGGGAAGAGTGGTGTGAGGGGGTGGAAGAAGTGGTGTGAGGGGTGGGAAGAGTGGTGTGAGGGGTGGGAAGAGTGGTGTGATGGGAAGAGGTGTGAGGGGTGGGAAGAGTGGTGTGAGGGGTGGAAGAGTGGTGTGAGGGTGGGAAGAGTGGTGTGAGGGGTGGAAGAGTGGTGTGAGGGGTGGAAGAGAGTGGTGTGAGGGGTGGGAAGAGTGGTGTGAGGGGTGGGAAGAGTGGTGTGAGGGGTGGG
Organism: Neoceratodus forsteri; assembly: GCA_016271365.2. Taxonomy (NCBI): domain Eukaryota; kingdom Metazoa; phylum Chordata; order Ceratodontiformes; family Ceratodontidae; genus Neoceratodus; species Neoceratodus forsteri. The sequence continues at coordinate 42,492,688 of JADMNL010000038.1, forward strand.
AAGAGTGGTGTGAGGGTGGGAAGAGTGGTGTGAGGGGTGGGAAGAGTGGTGTGAGGGGTGGGAAGAGTGGTGTGAGGGGTGGGAAGAGTGGTGTGAGGGGTGGGAAGAGTGGTGTGAGGGGTGGGAAGAGGTGAGGGGTGGGAAGAGTGTGTGAGGGGTGGAAGAGTGGTGTGAGGGGTGGGAAGAGTGGTGTGAGGGGTGGGAAGAGTGGTGTGAGGGGTGGGAAGAGTGGTGTGAGGGTGGGAAGAGTGGTGTGGGGTGGGAAGAGTGGTGTGAGGGGTGGAAGAGTGGTGTGAGGGGTGGGAAGAGTGGTGTGAGGGGTGGGAAGAGTGGTGTGAGGGGTGGGAAGAGTGGTGTGAGGGGTGGGAAGAGTGGTGTGAGGGGTGGGAAGAGTGGTGTGAGGGGTGGGAAGAGTGGTGTGAGGGGTGGGAAGAGTGGGTGTGAGGTGGGAAGAGTGTGAGGGGTGGGAAGAGTGGTGTGAGGGGTGGGAAGAGTGGTGTGAGGGGTGGGAAGAGTGGTGTGAGGGGTGGGAAGAGTGGTGTGAGGGGTGGGAAGAGTGGTGTGAGGGGTGGGAAGAGTGGTGGAGGGGTGGAAAGAGTGGTGTGAGGGTGGGAAGAGTGGTGTGAGGGGTGGGAAGAGTGGTGTGAGGGGTGGGAAGAGTGGTGTGAGGGGTGGGAAGAGTGGTGTGAGGGGTGGGAAGAGTGGTGTGAGGGGTGGGAAGAGTGGTGTGAGGGGTGGGAAGAGTGGTGTGAGGGTGGGAAGAGTGGTGTGAGGGGTGGGAAGCGTGGTATGAGGGGTGGAAAGAGTGGTGTGAGGGGTGGGAAGAGTGGTGTGAGGGGTGGGAAGAATGGTGTGAGGGGTGGGAAGAATGGTGTGAGGGGTGGGAAGGAATGGCAGAGGCTCGGGTGAGAAGGTAATGGGAGAGGAAGAAGAAAACAGAGAGGATAAATGGTCAGGAGTGAGATGCAGGAGGGATAAGTGGTGAGTTGGAGAAGGGGGAGTACAGTTGCAGGAGGCAATAGATTAGGCAAAACAATCACAGTGACTTAGACTGAGCAGGTGCTGTTGAAGTTTGAGTTTTTAAGCACCAAGTTTAGGTTCAGCAGTGATGTCTGGGGAAACAGTTAAATAGAGTGGGTGCCTATAGGCAAAGGTTCACTGGAGCTTGAGTGGTTCTTCAGTAGGTGACGAGGAAGGATGGCTTAAGGAGCTATGAGTGCTCTGGGTTGTGTGCGCCAGCACTGTAAGAGGTTTCAGTGAAGGGGCACGATGCCAAGACTAACCTTTTTGTGACTGGGCAGGTGAGATGAGGGACCTAGCCTTGAGAGGAAGCCAGTAGATACATTCATAAAGTTCACACACTGGGTCCTTTTATCAGCCCCTGAGACAAGGCTATGGGATTTATTCAGCGAATGCAATTCTCTTCAGAGGGTGTCAGAGCAGCACCATGACTAGCCTATAATTAACGAGTCTGAGATTGAGCTAGTTACCAATTTTCAAAGCCAGGGGTCATATAGTGGCGAAAATAATAAAGGATCCCAATCTTAGAGTTGATAACCTTTGCATTTTGATTTATGTGGAGAGTGAATGAAAGAGCTGTATCAAGTGTTAAACCAAGATATTTAAATGCTTGAACTTGCTCAGAGGTTGGTTTAGGTTGTTGCAAATGGTCAGGCTGGCAGCTTTAAGATTGATTGAGGGTTAGAAAAGAGCATGACCTTGGGTTTTATGTAATTCATGAGCTGTTTATGTTGCTCAAACTAGGCCTCAACCAAACTGAAGTTGTCCCGTGGGTCAGTCTTTAGAGACTGGGTCAGGCTGCGAGAGTAAAGGACAGCACCATCAGCCTACAGGACCATGCTGTTTTTTACATGCAGAGGGAGATTACTGGTGAAAAGGCTAAAGAGTACTGGGCGAGGATGGAGCCTATGAGACACCAGACTGAACAGGAAGACTATTTATTTATTTTATTAACCAGGTATAGCACACTAAGCTGATAGCTTTTTACAGGAGTGACCTGGGAGCACAAGGAGGTTAAGTGACTTGCTCAGGGCCACACAGTATGTAAGTGGAAGCTGTGGGATTCAAACCCAGGTCTGGTCTGCTGGATGTCACCAGATTTGCAGCTCAGAGCCTTAGACCACTGCGCTATACTGCCTCCTATTTGAGAGGTGTTACAGATCTTCACTGGCTGGGAACAATCAGTTGGGTAGCTGCTGAACCAACTAGTAACCTCTAAGGCGCAGTCCAAGAGAGGGAAAGTGCAGAGCAGGAGAGAATGATTTACTGTATCAAAGGCCTTAGTTAGGTCAGTGTAGACTGACCGAATTAGTGACCATCATCAGAGCATTATGGATGTAATTCTAGTGTGGTGACTTACCCCACCGCTAGTCCTTATTTGTAGACATTATTATGTTGTATATATGTTTTCTTGTAATTCTGTTCTATATGTACATGCCAAGACATGCCAGTGTCGGCACAAGGCACACAGAGGAAAGCCTGGATTATGTTTAAAAGGGTTTTGACCTTCCTCTGACCTACTAGGTCAGCCTTGCTTGCAGAAATCTGACAAGTTCAATCAAAGGCTTTGGGACCGCATGATCAAATGAGGTATTTCCAATAGGAACTGACCTAAGGGAACCAGAAAAAATAAATCGCTTGTATAGTCATAACCTTACAGGGCTTCCTGGTAACAAGCCAGTTCAAAGATCAAGGTGTTTTAGCAAGGATTTGATCAACAGATGACCATTCTAAAACAACAGTGTAACTTTTATCTTATGGGTGCCAACTTTCTACGGGGTCTTTAAAGGCTTAGACTTTAAATGCCAGGTTTGATTTGTAAATAGGAAACAATGCCATCTCCTGGCCAAATATAGTAGTTGCTCTGATAAATGGACCAGTGTCTTTGGGACTGGGATAACTGCTGACTCTGCAAATCACAGAAGTGTATTTAAACCCCAGCTCAGGGCATTTGGAGCGTTTTCTAATCTGGACTCCACCTGACACACAGAAGCCAAACTGCTGAAACCTAGTGTGGCTACAAGGACTAATAGAACTGAAAAGTTTCATCCACTTTTCTGGTCTTTAGTTCACTACAGTTTTTTTTTAAGGTATAGATTAGCAAATAGTTATAGTGCATTTTAGTCTATATATCCATTTTCATTTGTTTTATGCTATAACCAAAACTTTTCTAACACCCTTTTAGTTGTAACTGTATGATTTATTAAAGTATTTTAGTAAAACATGTGTTTTCATAGAAATTCTGCCTGCATGAGAGTTCTTATATTGTATGTGTGACTGTAGAAGATTTATTAATACCCAGAAAACTGTTATTGCCAAAAAGGGCCACCTAAGAAATCAAACTGAGAAAGATCTTTAGGTACATCTGGAAGGATAGGAGAATGCCAGAGTCTCGGGTGAGTCTGCAGGGATTTTGAACTAGGCTGTTTCATGTCCTGTAGGGCGAAGGCCAGATCAGGCTTACATTGCTACCCCCAAGAGAGTGTGATACGTGGGTCCTCCTCCTGTGTGTAATAGCCAAGGAAGGGTCATGTCTGGCCACAAGATTCTAGACTGATATTGTGCCCTTATCCAGAGCTACAGGATTCGGGATCCTTGCAACAGAGGTGCAGTCATGACAACAGCGAGCATTCAAAAAGGATGAGGAGGGTATCCCTGTTCCCTCTGTTATGGATTGCAGTTAAGGGTGGGCACTGTGAGCTCAGTGGCTTGAGCCTTAGGAGTGGGTTCATGACAATTAGTGTATGCAACTAGGACAGTGGTGGTACTGTGTGACTTTCTAAAGCTGTGCTGTTGTGGGCGCTGAAGGTTGAATTTGTAAGATACTCCATGAGCTGGTCAGCAGCTGTGCACTTGAAGTCTTTAGAGAAGGGCGGAGGATGGATATGAAATGGTAGTCATTACTTAACATCCTAGCTCTTCTTTGTGGACCGGCATGACAATTGCAGCTTTCCAAATGTATGGGAATTGCCCGAGAGACAGACTGAGGAGACAGATGAGAGGGACAATGACAGCATCTGGTGTGAGGTGTACAAGTTTGAGATCCAAGGGTGTTCCCACTGAACTTGGCCTTACCAAGGACCTTTTTTCTGTATTTTGGACTCAGACATTGCTACACGCTAAAATAGAAGAGAGAGATGGGGAGAGGCGCTAGCAGAAGCGGTACCTTGTGCAGGGCTAGGGGAATCAAAAAAGTCAGGAGGGAGAATCCTACTTAAACCAGTAAATGTTTCATTAAAAGCATTCACTGTTAGCTTGCAGTCCTGGGTATTAATGCCATTTACCTGTAGCAGGATTGGGGGATCTTTATTAGGCTTGCCTGTGAGGTCTATAAGTGATTCCCAGAAACACGGCCATTTCCCAGGAGTTTGTGAGTTGCTTTTGTAGTATTCTTTTTTTGCTTTGTGGATTGCACTGGTACAGAGCTTGATAAACCCTGCAGAGCTGCATATTGCTATGCTTACTGGTGGCCTTCACACAACGCCATAGCTTATCTGTTTTATAAAGTTTATTAGAGCAGCGGACATCCAGGGGCTAGAAAGGCCTTTGATAATTTTTTACAGAATAGAGCAAAGAGGTCACAGGCTTTGTTAAACAGGGAGATAAAGTAGGAGAGAGCATCATCTACTTTGCTGAAATTACTGATGGGAGACCAGTCACATTGAGTCATAGGTTTGTAGGTGGGTAAGTTCACCTTTTTTAGCACCTGATGATATGCCATATTGGTTGGTGGTTTGGGATCCTTATTTGACCAAGAGCAAAATACAGGGAATGGTCACTTAGTGAGTCAGGTAGAACTTCTGTACCTGTTATTCTGTTAGGGTGTGTGGTGAGGATTAGGTCCAAGAGGGAGCTACTACCACTGCTGGAGTTGAATCTTGTAGGGAGGTGACTGTCTGGGAGATATCCATGGATGTGATAGCATCTTTAAACTGGGCTGCTTGAAGAGTAATCCAGTTTATATTAAAGTAACCCAGGGTCACAGCCTCAGACTGAGGGGAAGGGTTTCAAGATAGACAGTGACCATTTTGAACCCTGATATTTGGTCAGTCTCCTGGGGGATATAGACCGAAAGCATGGTTAGTGATTTCCTGTGTTGGCCCAATAATATTTTGATAGCTAGTAACTGTGAGTTATTGCTAGGGATGTGGTGAGGGAGGGTTATACTCTTTAGATGGTCTTTAACGTATATGACACAACCCCCACCCTGTTTACTCAACCTATCCTGTCTAAATAGATCATAGCCAGGCCAGGAGATCACAGTGTCTGGGACTCTGGAGGAGAGCCAGGTTTCATTGATGGAGAGAATATCTGGGTATGTTGTGACATCCAGTCTTGGAGTTCATCCAGTTTAAGTAGCAAGCTCTGGATGTTGATGTGGCGAGGATAAATTGCTTATTTTGTGGTTTTGCTGGAGAGCGGTAAAAGGAGGACCAGGGTTAGGGTGGGCATTACCTAAGAGAAGGAGAGAAGCAAGGCAATCCTGGCAAGGTATTGCTTGAGCATCTTGGAAGAGATGGCAGGCCTATGTCTGGATGGCTGGGCAGGATTGTGGCAGCGGTTCGATACTGATAGTAGGTGTAGTGAGGGATCATGGAGATTGGAGGGTGCCAGGAAGAGGTGGTTGTGTATGTGGGGTTTTCCGGGTGAGGGGTTATGCAGGGGTTTGTGCAGTGTGGCACAAGAATCCAGCATGTTGTATGCAGCTATGGCAAAGGATCGTGGAAAAGGTAACGTGGGTAAATGTAAGAGGAGGTAAAGAGACAAATGTACCATTGTGATAGGTGGGGAGGTGAGACAGGGAAATTTGTAAAGGGTAAAGAGGCACTAAAGAAATAGGGAGAATGTCAGTGGAGTACTAGATGCTCTGGGAGCGAACGGGAGAGGAAAATGGCTGTCGGAGTACTGCAGATGCCCTGAGACGTTAGGAGAGGCGGTCTGAGGGGTGTACTAAGGTTAGCGCTATGTTGTTGGTTAGGCAGCATGTGAGGTGCAGCTTTCAGGTCAAAAAGCCCATTTAAAGAATGCTAGTTGGGTGGAGAAAATTCATATTAAACAGAATCCAGCTAGATAAAAAGTGGACATTAAGTATACTGTGTAAGCAGCTAGCCAGCGAAGAAAATCAGCCAGAAAATAGCAGTTGTTTCACAGGAGAAGCGACCAATAGCAGCCAGAGTCAGAGAGAAAAGGACCATTGGAGGAGGTGGCTTTGAATGCTGAGGAGCGCTGTGGAGTTCTCTGGACATTCTGGTTTAGTTCCCTGGCAGGCGGAGAGCAGAGTGCGGTCAGCTGCTCAATAGCCCAGCTGCGACCACCAGTGTAGTGAGTTTTCCGATCAGGAGTACAGGATCTGGTTAGCTTGCTGTCAGGCAGGAAGCGGAGCATGGTTGGTGGCCCAACAGCCCAGCTGTGACTGCTGGTGAAGCAGGTTGCCTGATTAGGGAACAGGATCTGTTCAGCCTGCTGGCAAGCAGGGAGCAGAGCATGGTCAGTGTCCCAACAGCCCAGCCATGACCGCCGGTGAAGCCAGTTTGCCTGATCAGGGGCACAGGATCTGGTTAGGCTTGCTAGCAGTGGGAAGTGGAGCCCGTTGGTAGCCCATAGTCCAGCAGTGAGTGCTGGTGAAGCAGGTTGCCCAGTCAGGGCACAGGATCTAAATGGTTCTCAAACTCAGGACCCTAGGGTGGCCTTGCTGGGGGTTATATCTGTACCACTCAGATAATACCTGGGTGGGAAACCAGAGTCCATTGTTAAACTCTGATCTCCCTGACTGCAATGCAGTGGATTATGTCTGTATCACAAGACTAATGCCAGTGGTTGTGCCTTACCTCTGATTAACTTTTCATTTCAGAAACAGAATTTCCAGTCCCAGAAAACTATGTGACATTGACTGTGAAGATGAAGTACCCTCAGTACTGGAGTCAGGGAACAAGAATGAGATCATATGCCAGCAGTATCCTAAGGAAAACATTATTAATGGTAAGCAGATGGCCTGGTAAGTGTTGATGCCAGAGTGGGGAACATGAGTCTGTTCAGAACTGGGATGTCCAGGTGGCAGTGCAATATGTGATGTTTGTATCACTTGTATAATACTGTACCAGGGTGGGGTTAATATGTGCGTAATCGTATTAGTACCAGGGTGGGGTTATGTGTGCGTAGTCGGTATAGTACCAGGGTGGGGGTATGAGTGAATCGTCAGTACCAGGGTGGGGGCAGGAGTGCTGCACCGGCATAGTACCAGTGTGGGGGTTATGTGCGTACTGGTATAGTGCACAACAGGGGCGGTGTTATGTATGCATAATTGGTATAGTACCAGGGTGGAAAACCTGAATCTGTTTTCAATACCAGGACTCCCAGGTGGCAGTGGAGGGATTTTGTGATACCAGTCCTGTTTTTGGAGGTAGCTGTCCCATCCATTTTCTGTGGTGCACGATGTTGCAATAGCCATCTGCCTGTAATTAATTTGATCATATTTTGCTATAAATATAAGTTCTTTGAATTTCGTTTGTTAAAAAAATGGTTCAAGACATTGTTGGACATTAGATTTTTGAAATGTGCTGTTCTCTGTGAGTGGATGGAAACTGCTAACTACAAAGAAACTAACACATGTCTAACAAAACCTGTGTAGAAATCATAAAAGTCATGCTCTAAGAGAGTTGGTGCTTGGAGTGAAAATATTGCCTTTTATGAGGTGACAGGAGGGAGAATGCTTCCTAGTCAGTCTATGTCAAAATCTCACAATGTTGAGAGGTGCTTTGCAGACTGTTTTCTGAGAGATCAAAGGATATTGTGACCTGTCATAAGGCATGCTCTGTGGCTCACTAATTAGGAAGTATAGATATATATATATATATATATATATACACATATATATATATATTTAAACTGGAACGTATAGCAGTGCGGGGCATGTGACTGATCAGTTAATTACAGGACTAAGAGTGACCTCATGACAACAGCCAGAGCAGTGACATCACAAGGAGGGTGGGACTTTATCTCTGATATTGGTGAAGCTTGACTGAAAGAACTGACACGCTTGTTCTGGACTTCTAAGACACGCTTCTTTCCTGGACTCAAGGGAGACCACTTCTGCCAAGACTGGTAATTCAAGAGTGAACCTTACCAACTGAAACTGAGTTAGAACTAGTTAATTCAGTTACAAGGTGCTTTGTTTTGTAATTGTCAGTTTTCTTTCTGACTGTAATCATTATGTATACATGATCTGTTTTATGTACTATATTTATTTACTGTTTTTAGTTTTAGTAAATTTGGGTTTCCTTAAACATGCCTGAAACACCTTCTCATTTTGGGTGTGAATGGTGGAACAGTATTGCTAGTTCTGACATAACTGTTAAAGTACCCAGTGTGTCACCACATGCAGCCACACATAACAAGGATCTATATAAAGATCTGACAAGGTAAGAAATGTACCCAAGTCTCAGTTGGGTAAGCAGGGGTTGTGAGCCATTTTTGTTGTATGCCCACTGGGTCAAGTATTGGGTTGCTTTCCTGAAGACAGCGTGATAGTTTGACTTGTTACCTAGGTGTGCTAGTTAAAAGGGTTCATACCTAACCCCAGGACTCGAGACTGGTAGTTGCTTGGACCCAAAACAAACAGGAGGGTGTCCCTGTTTATGGATCCTGAATTCAAGGTAGGCCACTGTGGAAGCAAAGGGCCTGACCTCGGAGTGGGTTTGCAACAGATTTGTTGCAGCACTGGGCTCTGAAAGATTGGTTTACATACTGTGCAATTATTTGATGACACGAGCATTAACAGTCCAGTGTGTCAGATTGATAAACTGTTACAGTTCATACACAAACAAGGCAGAGATTTTAAAAGAAATATATCATTTTGGTTACAGTCTAAGTTCCTACCTGTTTTATTTTTTGGGATGCAAGCTAGTGTAGCCATAAGATTAGGGAAGAAGATGGCTTCCACCTACAGTAAGTATACTGCAGAATACATTGGGCAGTGGAGCCAGGAAAGAGAAGTCCGGAGCGAGGAGCGAAACAAACAGCACCTCATTGAGGATCTTGTAGCAGCTGATGCACAAACGACTGCCCAGGGCCTCAAGTCACAGTCAGTGACTGAAAGTGACCAGATCTTGGGCGTGGAGTGCCAGAGTCTATCTCAGTATCCAGTCGAGAGAGGAGGGCAGTGAGACCAGTAAGAACCAAGAGCCACAGCACGAGGAGGGTCACCCCAGCGCTGGAGCCAGAGGGCATCAGGCTGCAGATAGAGTTGAGGAGAAAGGTTTGAAGCCCAGCGGCAGAGGGAGTTTGAGTAGAGGAGGTTCGAGCTGGAGGTGCAGGAAAAGAAAACCAGCAAAGGGAAGGCAGGAAAGAAAAACAGCTTCCGACAGAGGCTGAGCGAGAGAGAGAGGCCAGAGAAATTTGAACTGGAGAAGCCACAACTCCAATGACCAGTGCCAGAGCAGGTAGGTGGCATGGGTGAACCTGGAACTCAGGACTGGGTTACAAGTTCAATTCTAAATTAATAACTGAATTTAAAGAGGTCAAGGATAAGGATGCATTTCAAATTAATTTAAAATGTATGCATTTAGGCAAAAATTCCTGAGAGTCCTCGAGGCCCAGCGATCTCCGCTGCTTACTAATAAAGCTTGTGATGCCTTGGGTCACATGGACAATCAGGACAGTAATCATTATGAGAAACTTAAAACTGCATTGCTTAAAAAGTATGAATTGGCACCTGAAGCATATAGAGTTAAGTTCTGTAAGCTCGGGAGAAGCCTAACATGAGCTATGAGAACTAGCCACAGAGCAGCGTCAGTTTTTGAAGTCTGTGGGAGGAGTCAAAGCAGACTACAGAAAATTGAGGATGTAGTAGTTTTGGAGCAATTCTTTTGCACTTGCCGGCAGAACTGAAAATCTGGCTGAGAGAGAGATCAAAAACAGTGCAGAAGGCTGCCGAGCTCTCAGACCACTGTGCCAGAAGCAGGCCTGCTCTGAAGGGCAGTGGGGTGGGTGGTAGCGCAGAAGGAAAATCAGCTATTCAGGGCACCTAAACCCCTCATTGCCTCCCCAGAAAGCGGGCAGCCCCAGGTTACAAAGAAAGGATTTGCCTGATAAAGGAAATGAATGTTGGTTTTGCAAACAACCTGGGAATCTTGCAAGACAGTGTCCTAAATAATAATAATACTTTATTTATATTGTGCCTTTCTGAAACCAAGGTGCATTAACAGTAGACTTTAAACAATAAATAAAACACAAATTCATTAGTACTAATACATAAAATATGTTAAAACATCATCAAGACATCATCAATAAGAAAACACTGACAACCACAAATGGGTCTTTAAGGGACATTTAAATTTCTCACAGAAGTGCACTCCTGAAGCGGACAGGGTAGAAATTCCAGAGGTTGAGTCGTGTACATAAAAGCACAAGGGCCCCGAAGATTTCGAAACTCTCAGAACCTCTAACCCCTCTGTCTGCTGGGTGGAGTGATAGAAAAAACAGGACAGTAGAGTCTGGGAAAGCTCTTTCAAGTGAGCCGGGCCCAGTGCGTGTGGGGCTTTGTAAGTCAGAAGACCGGACTTTAAAGGTGATCCACCATTGTAGCTGGCAGCCAGTGCAGTTCATGCAGCACCGAGAAATACATGACGGCACGGTGGAGTACCCAATCAGTAACTGGGCCACAGCATTCTGCACAAGCTGCAAGCTGTGGATATCAACCCCAGGTAGCCCTAGATAAAGGAGTTGCAATAGTCAAGGCGCAAGGTCACAAAGGTGTGTACCAGTGTTGGTAAGTCAATGATGTAACTAGGTGCTTGATCCTGGAGATGTTCCTCCGATGGTAAAGGCTGATTTGACGACTGCTGACACCTGCAATTGTTTTTTTGAACTTCTTTATTGGAGTTTTATACTTTCAACAGTAAGACATACATATATACATCCCAGGGTGGGATCCTGGGCCCACATCCCTAAACTGGACGTGAAACTATATACATCCCCCAACTTATTTACAATCACAGTTATATGGAGTCCCTAGAAAGAAGAAAATGAAAACTTGAGTCCCTTTAAATCAAAGTAACACACATTTCTGTTTCTTCACTGCTGGTGGTCTAACCCAATTCTTGTCCCTCCAGGAATTTATATCATTCCGTCACCTTTGTCATACCAGTGTCTGTACGGGACCATCTTAGATAATTAGGCCTGTGAGAGCGAGAGGACCCTGCTTGACCTTGAAGTATGTATAAAAACTTCCATCCCTATAAAACTTTGTACCATATTTTTAATTTGGACCTTTTAAAAGACCCACTCCTAGTATGAGCTGGTAGGCTCACCTTATCATCAAGTATAAAATCTATCAGTTTTAGCTTAGCCAAATGTGGTGCCCATTGTGGGCTAATTACCGATCCCCTAGATGGAAATTAAGATTACCCACTGTGGGTTGATCTCTAGCTCCCTTCTGTGCCTTCCTCTGAGCCGGTTTAATAGTTCCCACCAAGCCTTCATCGACTTTTCAGTTGGTGTATGCACCCCTAGTAGGCAAAACCACCGGGTCTGTGTACAGCAGTGCAGCCGGGAAAGTTTTAAATCCTTTAGAATGCTCTGCTCAATTTGCAGCCAAGTTGGTATATACCTCCTACCTCCCAGTTCTTGCCCATTGTTCCATTAACCCAAGCTGTCCTGCAACATAATATAGGAACAGATCAGGGAGTTTTATACTCCTTTAGGGTAAGGGAGGCGCAAGGTAGTGTGTTTCCTCCTTGGGGGTTTAGAATCCCATAGGAAGCTTGAGATTATCCTTTGGATACTAATAAAGCAGCCCTTCAGGATATTGCATGGTAGAAAGTGTATGGGTACAATAATCTGGGCAACAGATTCATTTTAATCATTCCTAATCTGGCAGTGAAGTTTAAAGGAGTTTATTCCACCTTAAGATATCGTTTTAATTATAGCCAATAAATTACCCAGATTGTCCTCCACCCCATCTTCAGACCTGGCTCTAATCCAAATTCCCAAGTATTTAATCTTATCCGGGGCCCAGTTGATCTGCAGGTGTTCAAAATCTGATTTAAGGGTGTGTACCGTAAGCAGGAGAACTTGGGTCTTGCTTAAGTTTAGTTTATAATTTGAAACCATCGAGAAATCCCCAGTAATTTCAGAGCGTGTTGAAAGCTGACAGCTGGATTGTTCAAGTGCAACAAGATATTGTCAGCAAACACCGAAAATTTAAGCTCCATCCTTGAACCTCGACCCCTCGAACCATGGGTTCCATAGAGAGTGCCTTAGCAGGGGTTCCAGGTAAATATTAAATAAAATTGGTGACAGGGGACAACCTTGTCTAGTTCCATTACGGAGGGAAAACTCTTTAGACAAATAGCCATTGCATAAAACCCTGGCTGTGGGGGCTTTATACAGGTTTTAATACCTTGGAGAAGTCCTTTAGGAAGCCATTTTTCCATTGTGAAGAATAAAAAATCATGGAAACCGATCAAATGCCTTCTCGGCATCAAGTGCTATCAGGGCCATAGCAGACTTGAATTAGAGGCCTTATATAGGATGTGGTGTAATTTCCTTAACGTGTGATGTGCCTCTACCTGGCATAACTAACTTGATCCTAGCTAATTAATAAAGGAGCAACTTAAGGACCCTGCTAGCCAAGATCTTAGTGAGTACTTTGATGTCCTGGTTTATTAAAGCAATGGGTCTATAATTACCCGGCAGATCTCTAGGTTTATCTGGCTTTGGTATCAAAGTAATATAAACGATACAGGGATGGGATGGGGCACTCCTCTTCCATAATATTAGAAAGAATTCTTGTAGTAAAGGCATTATTGTCTCTAAATGCGTTTTGTAAAATTTGGCCGACAAGCCATCCGGCCCGTGCCTTACCAGTAGGCAGGTTTTTAATTGTCTCCCTGATCTCCATTTTTGAGATTGGAGCAGACAGTGCTTGGGCCTGCTCCATGCTCAATCTGGGCAGCGGTATTCTATCAAGAAAGCTCTTAATTTTGTCCTCTGTGCTAGCGGCCCCTCTTGGTATATACTAGCATAATAGTCCACGAAGGCATCAGCCAGTCTTTGAGGTTCCGCATACCCTCCAAAATTAACAGCCAGAATCACTCTTCTGCCTCCCGCCCCTAATTCTGTGCGCCAATGCACGGCCAGGCACATCACCTTATAACAGATATTTAGTGCTTAGTCTCTCCCCAAGAGTCTACCCTAAGATTCCATATCCCTATACTCTTCTCTTAATTCCTGTAGCTCCTTATCTACTTCTGGGAGGATCCTCCACTGGCGACAATGACCGTATGGCCCCATTAAGAATTCCTCCTGGGCTCTTATCTATTTTGTTCTTCCTAGCAGAGTATTCCTGCACTATTCTCATATAGAACTTTACAGACTGGCCAAGCAAGCTTCTTATCTGTTAAATGTTGGAACTTGAGTTTGAATAATCTCCTTAAGGGAATCCTCTAGCCTATTTACCATATTATCTTCCACTAAGATCCCTTCATCTAGCCTCCATCGATATGGTTTCGGAGGTATATGATCTAATTCCCATAGCATTTGAATTGGGAGTGGTCTGAAAGTACCCTGCTAAAGGTATTTAGACTTTTAATCCTACTAAGCACATCCCCATTGACCAGAAAAAGTCAATCCTTGAGTGTGACTTATGAACCCCAGAATAAAAAGTCATCTCTGTATCCCCTTTCTTATACACTTTATATGGATCTACTAAAGCTGTAATCCCATAAATCTACTCAATGCAATCTAGGAGGCATTAGGGGTCTATTACTTACAGGGCTTCTGTCCACCTTATTGTCCAGGCAGAGGTTCCAGTCTCCTGCTATGATCAAAGGGTCATGAGGAAGTAGAAGGATGTCGCTTCAAGGAAGCAAAGAATTCTGGCTTGGGGGAGTAGGGCCATAAATTGAAGCATAAGAAAATGAGTTTCCCAAGACTGAACCCGACATGTATATCCCTACCATCCTCCCTTGGCAAGGTTAGGCTCCACCACAAATGGGCATGATTTCCTAATTAATATTGCCATGCCCCGGCGCTGTGGCTTTCCCAACTCCTATGACCTTGCCTACCCATCCTTTCTTGAGTAGGTGCAACCTCGCTCAGTAAATGTGTTTCTTGGAGTGCCGAAGTGTATTCCTAGCTGGTTTATATACTGCAGTATAGCTATTCTCTTCTTCCTCCCCTGAGGGCCTTTCACATTCCATGACAGAAACTTAATTAAAACCATCTACTACATCAGTACCCCTATAGTCCCTCCTCATATGCCCTACTTTTCTTGTTATATATCTTGGATTCTCTCTTTTCCCCCATAGCCCTCTACACCTCCCTCCCGATCCTCTGATCGTCCTCCTTAGTTCTTATGAGGCGTGTATGAGTCAGCCCCGACATGTCTCCGACCCTCCCCACGCCTCAGCATGTAATCCACAAAGTACACCCCAACCTAATCCCCACCTCAAGTAGCTTTAAATCTGCCCCATACCACCTAAAAGATTTGTGAAAAAAAAAGGGGCTGCCATTTCCCATTACATAAGTGCCCCATAGACAAGGAATCATGAAAGCCAAGTAGCGGTCTGCCTCAGCTAGCCAAATATAATCTACTTTGGCTTGTCAATTATCCCTTAGGGCTCAACATAATGCTGATAAACTCTGAACATCTAGCGGAAAGAAATGATCACCATCAGCAAGGTCCATACTTTCAAATCAGTTCTGCCCTGGACAAGTATTGTATTAAAATGAACAACAGAAACAAAAACAGGGCATTCATTTCACAGTCTTTTAGAACTCTCTCATCAAAAGGAAAAAAAAAACTGAGCATCTGGTGGTTTCTGCCATCTGTCTAGGCGCTTCTGATATCCTTCGTATCACTCAGCACAGTTCCATCTGCATCCATCGTAGGCCTTTTACTCCTTCAAGTCACCGATTTGAACAGGTCAGGTAGGCTCCACCTGAGGCCCTCCAGGGCATCAAGCTGTGGAATACCTTTTGTCTCCTTGGCAATTTCACGTCAATGTAGCTGGGTACTGCAATCTAAATTTCAGACCAGCTAGGTACAGCTTTTTCTGATCTCTGCATACTCTTTTTGTTTCTCTCTCACTGAAGGTATTAAGTCCTGGAAGAGCCAAATGGAAGCCCCATTCCATTGTAAGTTTCTAATAGCCCTGGCTTTATTCAGAACATGGGTCTTCTCTTTGTAATTCAGAAATTTCATAATGAGAACCTAGGGCAAGCACCGGTGGGGGATTTTCTCAGTGATCGGTGCGTCAATATTGTATGATTCCCCAAATGGGGTCGGACCAAATAACTTCTGGAGAAGGTCCTGCATGAATGCTACACAGTCTGGGCCTTCAGACTTCTCAGGAGACCTGCCATGATTAGGTTGTTTCTCCTGCTGCGTGCTTCCTGATCCTCCAGGTGGTCGTCTAATTTTTTAACTTGTCTTTTAAGGCCAATTATCTCATGATCCATGGTTTCCGACTTCCTTTCCTGAGGCCATTCTCACCTCAACATCCCCACCCTTTGAGATAAAGCATTTAAGGCAGGTTTGAGAAGGGTAAAATCAGCAACCAGCCCCTGCAAAAGCTGTTTAATCTCGCTGATGTCCTCAGAGGTTGATTGTCCCCTGGTATTTCTGCCCTGAGTTCAGCGGTCTCCTCAGGGGAGGGGAGGTGGCTTGGAGCGCTTCACTGCCGCGTTCTAGCTGCCAAGGGCTCGGGCTTCCATTATCCATCTCAGCCCTTCCACAGGCAAGCCTCACTGTGGATGCTGCTGTTCTCTTTTTTTCTATTCTTTTTTCCCGATGCGGTTTCTTTCGCCGCTGCAACTTAGTATGCCTCTCCGACTCTAATCAGTTCCAAAATTGAACTGCGGGGTCTCGCGTAAAAATTAAGTTTAACCCGCGAAGCATGGGAGCAGTCTTGGAGACTTTGCTCGCCGCTAGCTCATCACGTGATCTCCCAGTCTGTCCGACACCTGCAATTGTAACGTTAGCCTGTTGTCAAAATCACCCCAGGTTCCGCACCTGTTCAGAGGTTGGGAGCTGGGAGCCACCCAGAAATAATCCTGAGGGCAAACCAGCTCCCACTCCCCTATCCTGTGACCCGGGTCCACAACCATCACTTCCGTCTTCTCCGAGTTCAACCTCAGCCAGCTCGAATTCATCCAGTTCTGGATTTCAGTGAGGCAGCTGTTAAATACGAGAAAGCTGGTCTGTCAGAAAATAGGTAGAGCTGATTTCATTAGCATAGCAGTGAAACCTCAGCCCATACCTTCTACAGTGTCTCCGAGGGCAGCATGTACACTGAGAACAACATAGGAAACAACACCGATCCCTGAGGAGCCCCACATGACAGTGAGACTGGGCCAGAGGAAGTTATCCCTGACATCACCCTCTGAGTTCTACCAGTGAGGAATGATCTAAACACTTGAGGACTGTACTAGACAGTCCGCAGATGAACCTCAGGCATTCAAGAAGTATCCCATGGTCCACAGTGTCAAACGCTGAGGAGAGATCGGGAAGAACCAAGATAGAACGTCTCTTTCAGTCTCTTGCCATCAAGAGATCATTGAGCACCCAAACCAGTGCAGTTGCAGTGCTATGCCTCTTTTGAAAACCAGACTGGAATGATTCATAGATGTCATGGATGGTCAGTGGTTCTCCAGTTGTATGGCCACCACTTTCTCAATCAACTTTCCACAAAGGAAGATTGGAGATCGGTCTGTAGTTAGCATGGTAGTCTGGGTCCAAAGCTTTCTTCAGGAGGGTCATTACAACTGCCTCCTTCAGGAGCTAGGAAACTCACCTGTCTCCAAGGGCACCAGACTATCTGTGCTAGGACCGGCTGATAACATCACAACAACCCTTATCAGGAGTTGGGCCCGGATCCAAACTACAGCATGTAGGGCTCATACCCTGGACAATCCGCATGACATCAATGAACTCCGCCAGTCAGAGGAACTCCAGGAGGGACCAGAGGCAGCGACCAGTGCTGATCCATAGCTTCTCCCATAGAGGTGCAGGTTGGAGTGGCGCCTGATGTCGGTACCTTAGCCACAAAGAAGCAAGCAAGCTCTTCACACTCTACTTGTGAAAAGGCTCTTGAACCTGCAGGCAGGCTGGGTTGCACAGTCTGTCTACAGTTCGAAAAGAGCTGAACTGAGCTGGTCGGTTCTGAGCAGCCACAATCTCCCCGGACAGGAACTCTGCCTTCTTATGGGAGATTGCAAATGATAGACCTAGTAACGCTCCATCAATCTAAGATGGTTGGCATCGAGCGGATCTCTGCCAGCAACACTGTAATCTTTCGCCCTTGTCACCGCATCTCCTCAAGGTCCCATCAAACCATGGGGACTGAGAGCAAAGGGAGAGGATGAACACGGACTGGGGCAATGATATCCAGAGACGAGGAGATGGGCTTATTATAGGCCAAGACCAAGGCATCCAGATCCCTCAGACCCTGAAGCTCAGATAGGTCAAGCACCGCCACCAGACCCTCAGAGCTTACATCTCTACAAAGAGCGGTACCTGACCATCTTCACAGGGTAGGCCTACAAGGGGTGCAAAAACTGAATCCCACAGTGTAATGATCGGACCATCTGGCAGGTTCCACCCCAGATCAAAGGCTTTCATCCCCAGGAGGAAGATCAAGTCAAGGAGTGACCACCTTTATGAGTGGCAGAAGTAACAACATGTAAGGCCCAATGAAGTCATCAATTGGAGGTGTTGTCCAAATTGCAAGGTTCGTCATCGACCCAGGCATTGAAGTCGCCCATGACCATCAGCCTGGCGACTCAAATGACATGTCAATGATGAAGTCTGCTACTTCCTGCAAGAACCGCTTCTGGTCACCTGGTGGACAGTAGATGAGAGCGATCCTACAACCTACACCTGCCACAGCAGTACACTCGAATGACTTAGCCTCCTCAGCTGGTATACAGGTGAGACCCAGTTTGGTCTTAAAACAGACCACAGCACCCCCGCCCGTGGTCCAACCTCGGGTGGTGTGACACTAAGTACCCATCTGGATAGCGGCCCTCTAATATGGGGCCTGCATTCTCATCCAGCCAGGTCTCGTAATGCACGCCAGGTCCACCGACCCAACAAGATCTGCAATAACTGTAGTCTTATTTTTGATGGATCTGGTGTTACAGAACACCGCTTGGTAGGACAGGCCTCTAGAGCTGCTTGCCCACCAATATTGAGGTGCCTTGTGTATTGAGACCAGACATGAAGGACCACGTTCCAGACTCCATTTCGCCCCAAGGGCTTCTGGATCTCAGTACCCCAATATGAATGACGGCCCTGCTCTTCCAACCTCCACCGTTCACACCCCTACTCTCCTCTTCCTCCTGCAACAATACCCAGCACTTTACAGTGCTGGTATATCCACAGCTGCAGTGGAGGGGGAGGAAAGGGCGGAGGGTGAATAGCGTGACGCACTGTGGAAACGGGCCTCCTACACCTCCTAACGACTTCAATAAAAACACAGCACCCTCACTGGAGTCCCCAATTAATTAACTTAACTAAATTTCCAAAATTAAAACCAAACCCCAAAATGAAATTAATACAATAAAATAAAACATAAATAACCAAACACATTAATCTCCTATGTTACCTCCTCCCTCTCTCTCAAAGGGAGAAATGGCACTAATATATTTAATCAAACCTAAATGCTCCCTGAAACATAAAACCTTATTTCAGTTTCAGTGTAAAATAATCCAGCTGTCCTCCACAGCAAATCAGACAAACCACGCTAAATGTTTTAGTAAATAGGCCAGCGAGCTCCACCTCCCTGGCCAACTGTAAAAGCTTCCCAATCCCAGACTCTGCTCTCACCAAGAGTCTGAGGGACAAGCAGACAGTAACAAAATGAAAATTCCAGAAGTAATGTAGTTATACATGAGGACACCCTGCAATATCAATCCAAATTCAGTGTCATAAACGATCCCAAATTAATCCAGTCGGTTACCACAGAGACAGAATTCAGTGGCCAAAACTATAGTCCCAAACACATTGAGGCACAGCCAGGAGATCTTCAACACAGTGATGGGCTGGTGCATGCAGCTAAGTCCCCAGGGGAGCCCTCCAAATACACCAGCTCTCAGGCCTCGACACCCACCCACCAACGGCCCACAGCTACAGACCCTTGGAGGAAAGCTACAAGGCTCATCCCACAAAAGGCTGAGAAAGTCCAACATGCACTCGGCTTTGGAGAGCATAGGGGAACTCCTGCTTGGTTGCAAAAAGCACAGTGAAACTAGCCCCAGGAACAGGAGGAGTCCCCTCCCACCCAGCACAGCTCCCAAACCACACCGCCCTCTTGTCTCAAAATCCAGATAACACAGGCAGTACACCTCTCCAGATCCTTTAATGTTACTCTGTTTCACAGATTCCACATGCTTCCAAAACCATGAAAACTGCAGCACTAGTCTATAGTAATCCAATCGGTCCAAATAGAGTTCCAACCACAAGCCCCAATCTGGTATCTCCAGCAATCCACTACGTGCCACGAGCAGCAGCAGCCCTGAGACCAGTAGATTTGGGATCCAATCGCAACTCCTAAAACTAAATGTCCCTTGAGTTGCACACAAGTGGTTTACGTAGTCCACAGATACAGAACTCCGAACGAAAGAACTTCACCTGAAACTGAGACAGAAACGACACAAATGGGAAGGCAGTAGAGCTAAATGGAGAAAAACAGAAACGAATGAATAAAATAACGAACAAAACAAACAAAAAATTTTACAAACGGGAGAAGGCACAAAGTGGTGCTCGAACAGAGGTAGCACTCGTATCCCTGAAAGCATGCCTATAAACATGAGGAGCACATACACCCGCTACTGTAATGAGGTGCATACCCATGGATTGAGGGACATGGGAGCATCCTTACTGTGGTAAAGGGATTTGGTTGAGCCTAAACAACTTATACCTAATCAGTTTGTTACAGTACGGGATTCACTGGGTGAAGAAAACTCTACCACTTGCTAGTGTTCTCCTGGACTGGGGTGAAGCAGGAGAGACTGTGCAAAAGTTGCAGTGGCAGAATATCTTGCCCTGGATGGGATTATAAGGAACAGCATCGAAAGGGTGATGTGCGGTACCGCAGTCAGATGGCAAAGGCCAATTGTGGTTCCCTGGACCCCATAGAAGGTCCTGTGGAAACACTGGGAGGCTGGTTCCCAGCCTGTGTCTCCTGACATGGAGAATAGTGAAAGGGGGGGTAGAAATTCCTCAGGTAGCAGTTTTCAAAACAGCTACAGAAGCTACTTACTCTGAGGAGGAAGGGTAACCAGTGGTCAGAGGTCTAGGGATGACAGTGACCTTGAATGCCTCTGATGTTAGAGCTAGGGACCCTAGTTTAGAAACTGAAGGGGACCCATCCCATGCCTTGGGAATATGTATAGATTCTTGCAGTTGCTCAGAAAATGACCCTAGTTTAGAGAGACTGAGGGCTTGCATAATCTGATGGGACACAGGGAGGTAACAGAAGGGAGTGTATTGGGACAGTGGACTGCTGTATATGCAGGATGTAAGGTCAGAGGGAGTGGTGATGGGCAGGCAGCTTGTCATTCCCCAGGGGTACCGTGGCGGTTGCTGGCTTCGCTCATGTTATCCCCATGTGTGACATCTGGGGATTGTGTGCAGTACTCAGTGATTGGCCTAGAATTTCTATTGGTCCAACTTCACCCAGCAGGTGAAGGAATATTGCAAGTCTTGTCACCGGCATCAAGAGATAAGGAAGGGCGGGTGGTAAAACACAAGATACCCTAATTCCCTTGCCCATAACGGAAGAGCCATTCCAGAGGGTAGGAATGGATATTGTGAGGCCTTTGAGTACCTCCTGTCTCCGGGATGAGGTTTATCCTGACAGTGGTGGTTCAGTTTACCTTCTTGCCTCGCCCACTGTTTACATTTGAATTGCTCAGGAAATTCAAACTGAAGTATTGCAGTTAGAGCTGCACTGTATGCCTGATGCATCGGTGCGACTGCAGATGACCAGCTAGTGTTCACTGGGGCCATCCTGTTTGGCCCGCTCCTGCCTTGTGTTTTCGGTTCGCCGGGCCACTGCCTTCCTCACTTTGATAAACCCTGTCAGGGTTGCTTTGGCTGCTGGAGACTGTATGGAGTTGTGCTGCTGGTTCTTTGTGAGTGACTGTGGTGAAGACATCGGGAACAGATGCTGGCCAAGAGGGGAAGAGTGGAGAGGAGATTTTGACTTTTTTAGGTGAAGATTATTGGATTACTTTACCCGACGGACTTTAGATTCACTGGACTTGTGAATTAATTATAGAGGAGACTCCAGAATGGTGGTAACTCAGTTAGAGCCCAGGAGTAGTGGACATTTGAAGATCAGCCTTGAGTTGCGCCTGGAGTTAAGGCCCTGATCCTTGGGTGGGCTGACTGTGGTGTGCGGCTGTTCGGAGGTCCTGGTTCTATCTAGCCGGGTAGCCAGCGGTTTAGCCTGTTGTCCCTTAGGGTCTCTCCCTGGGGCTTGCTGAAACATGAGCCTGGGTGGGAACTGATAGCAACAGCCATGGACCTGCAGTTTGGCTGCCCAGTAGGATTTATTGGGGCTTTCTGGCTCCAGAGCAGTCAACCATTGAAGTGGACCATTCTAGATTTTCTCTCCGCACTTAGACCTATTTTATTGTTCACATTTAAGTCTGTTTAAGGCAGTGAGAGTGCCTTTCTCTGTTTGGCCCATGGTACAGTGAGTATGCCTGGTACAGAGTCTGGACATGCTCCAACCCCCTGCCCCTTTGTAGTGAGGTATTTAGGGGTTGGGGAGGCTTGAGACTTTCTTCATAAACTGATCCCCTCTGGTGGTGTGAGGACCATTGGGGGCTTGATTTTGTGAATTCCCAGTCCCTTAATCACAGTTCAGCGTTTTTAACTATTTCTTCACTGTGACTAACTTAAAACTGTGGATGACCGAGGCATTTTAGGTTTATATATAAGTCTGTGTTGTTGTTATTGGGATAAATCTGTTTTAGTCTGTGGTTATTTATTTTGATTACAGACTTTATTTAATCCTTTTCCTTTTTCCCTTGAAGTGAGAGTTGAGGATTTATGGTTTTATTGTATAGTGATTTTGCTTTGTGCTATTATCCAGTAGACTGTGCAGTTTTATTTGGGTTACTGAAATGTGTAGGAGGCCTGCCCCCGCGATGCGTGCTATTCATCCTCTACCCCTTCATGCCTCCACCTTTTCCTCCCTCCCATTGCAGTTTACTATCAACGCTGTAGAACGCTACATTGCTCGCCGGGGCGGTCGGTGCCAATAACAGGAGGGTGAATGAGCAGGACCATCGCATCAGGGTTGCGAGATCCAGGAGACACCCTGGGGCAAAATGGAACCCAGAACATGGTCCTCCATATCTGATTTCCATACCCAAGGGCACCATCAGTTTTGGTGGGCAGGTGACTGGGACGGCCGTGGAGGTTCATCCAACTCGGGCAGTGTTATGTAATGCCAGGTCCATCAAAACAAGACTGCAATTATTGCATATCTTGTCAGAACAGCTGACCTGGCATGTGTCACGAGACCTGGCTGGATGAGAACTCTGGCCCCATATTGAGGCTGCAACTGCGGCTGCTGTACGTAATTCAACGTCATAAGATTGATCGGGGAAGGGGGTTGTCTGTTTCAGACTGAACTGGATCTCATGAGTGTACCAGTTGAGGAGACCCTAGTCTTTTGAATGTACTGTGGTAGCAGGTGTAGGTTGTAGGATCGCCCTCATCTACCGTCCACCTGGGGATGAGAAGCGGTTCCTTCAGGAAGTGGTGACTTCATGATCGACATAGCATTTGAGTCACCCAGGCTTATGGTCCTGGGTGACTTTAGTACCTAGATCGATAATGAAACTCATAATTTAGTCAGCACTTCCTCCAGTTGATGACATCTCTGGGCCTCACACAGATTGTTTCTACTGCTACCCATAAACACGATCATTCTCTTGACTTGGTTTTCCTCCTGGAGGTCGAAGCTCGGATTTCGGGTGGAACCAGTCAGAAGGTCCGATCACTACACGCGCGGTTCAGTTTTTGCTCCCTTTGTAGGTCTACCCTTTGGAGATGGTCAGGTACCGCCTTTATGAGATATAAGCTCTGAAGGCCTGGCAGCGGTGTTTGACCTATCGGTCCCTCCCATTGGCAAAACAATGACCCAGAAGCCCCAGTGGTGGCTCATAATATGCCCATATCTATGGCCCTGGATGTTATTGCTGCTGTCTGAGTCCATCCTCTCTCCTTCGCCTCGGTCCCATTGGTTTGATGGGTCCTTGAGAGATGTGGCGATTAGGACGAAGAGTTAGAGCATTGCTGGTGGAAATCACCGATGCCGATCACCTTAGATTGATGGACCATTATCAAGTCTATCGATCTGCAATCACCCATAAAAGGCAGAGTTCCTGTCCAGGGAGATTATGGCTTCAGGAACTACTAGTTTTGAACCATGGACAGACTGTGCAATCCAGCCTGTCTACAGGTCCGAAAAGCATTTTCGCAAGTTGAGTGGGAGGTGCTTGCTCGATTCTTTGTGGCTAAGGTGGCAGACATCAGGCGGTACTCCAGCTGACACACACTATGGGTGCAGCCCAGACCAGTGTTTGGGCACTGTTCCTGTCTTCCTGGAGTACCTTCAACCAGCCTGAGCTTGTGAACATCATGCGATTGTCCGGGGTATGTGCCCTACCTGCTGTACTTTGATCCAGGACCAGCCACCCTGATTTTGGGTTGTGGTGACATTCTTGGTCTGGTCCTAGCAAGGATAATCTGGTGCTCCTTGAAACAGGTGAGTTTCTAGCTCCCTGGAGGCAGTGGTGACACCCCTCCTGAAGAAAGCTTCCCTGGACCCAGACTGCCATGCAAACTACAGAACCTCCCTTCATGGGGAAAGTGATCGAAAGTAGTGGCCATACAACTGGAAAACCATTTGACCATCCATGATGTCTATGAGCCTCTCCAATCCGGTTTTGTAAGAGGCATAGTACTGAAACGGTGCTGGTTCGGTGCTCAATGATCTCCTGATGGCTAGAGATCAGAAGAACCGCTCCATCTTGGTTCTGCTCGATCTCTCTTCAGCGTTTGACACTGTGGACCATGGGGTTCTGCTCAACCACTTGAGGTTCATCTGTGGCCTGTCAGGTACGGTCCTCAGGTGGTTTTCATCTTTCCTCACCTGAAGAACTCAGAGGGTGGTATCAGGGATTTATTCCTCTAACCCAGTTCCATTATGATGTGGGGTTCCTCTGGGGTCAGTGTGCTGTCCCCATGTTGTTCGTGAGTGTACATTCTTCCTCAGAGACATTGTAGGAAGGTATGGGCTGAGGTTTCACTGTTGATGATACCCAGCTCTACCTTTCTTTCACACCTAACCAGGATTGAGCCCTCTCAGTATTTAATAACTGCCTCATAGAAATCCAGGAGTGGATGAGTTAGGAGCTGGTTGAGGTTGAACTCGGAAAGACTGAGGTGTTGGTGGTGGACCCGGTCGCCGGATGGGGGCTGGGGCTGGGGGCGGGTCACCTCTGACTTTTTCTTGGCAGTGTGCCACTCCTGACCTCTGAACGGTGTGAAACCGGGGTAATTTTGATGAGGGACTGACACTGTGTTCGCAGGTGTCGGCCGTCAAATCCTCTTTCTACCATCTGTGGAACTTCTCCAGAGTTAAGCATCTTGTCTGTCCAATGACCTTCCTCTGTTGGTCCATGCCTTTGTGTCCTTGTGCTTGGATTACTGCAATGCCCTACACCTAGGGCTCCTAGGGTGGATATTTGCCACTTGCAGCTGGTGCAGAACGCAGTGGCATCGGTTATTGACAGGCTCCTGTCCTGTCATATTTCTCCAGTGCCGCGCGAACTCGCACTGGCTGCCAGTACAGTGGCTAATCACCTTCACAGTCAGACTTCTGACTTATAAAGCCCTACATGGACAGGGTCCAGACTACCTGAAAGAGCTCCTGGTCCCATACTGCCCTGGGTGATCACTCCGCCGACTGACGAGGGGGTTGCTAGAGATTCCAAGGGTTTGTTTAAAATCTTCCGGGGCTCGTGCATTTATGCACACGGCCTTACCCTTTGAATTTCTACCTATCAGTTACGTGAGTGCACGATTGTGGAGGGATTTAAACAGGTCCTAAAACCTTTGTATGGATTCAAGCATTTGGGGAATAACTGGAATAGTGTTTTATTGTTTTTCCCATTTTACATTATTTATAATGTATGTGATTATACACTGTAGCTGTTCTAGCTGTCTTGTGAGGCACCTTGGCAATTGAAAGGTGCCACATAAATAACAATGTATTTGATTATGCCATGCGGTACCTAAGGCAGTCATCCTGTCCTCACTGGGAACAGACAAGTAGCAGATCCCTTGCTAGGGATTTTCTCCCATGTTGGGTTCCCAGGAGGTTATCACTGACAGAGTGGGTTCCTTCAAGCTGGATCTGATGATGTGTTTGTGGTAGAAGTGTGGGGTAGTCCAGAGACGCACGACACCTTATCACCCGCAAGCCAATGGACTTGTGGAAAGGTTTAATGGTACTCATCAACGCTCCAAGTGTTTGCTGAACAGCAAGGGAGGGACTGGTAGAAATAACTTCCCACCTGTTGTTCACATACAGGAGGTGCCCCAAGAGTTGACAGGGTTTTCACCCTTCAAACTCTTACATGGACCTTGGCTCTTGGGTCCCTAGACTTGACCCAGGAGGACTGAGAAGGCAAGCATGCCACCCAGGGTATGTCCATAGTGGATTATGTCCTTACGCCTAGGGAAAAGTCTAAGGAGCTTATGGGAAAAGCCCAGAGGAACCTGGCAGCTGCCCAGCAGAAGCAAAGGTATGGTACTACTGCAGAGCCAGAGCTCACTTGTACACTGGGGGTCAAGAAGTCATGGTCCTAATTCCTGTCCAGAAAGATAGGCTGCAGGCCAGTGGGCAGGACAATACAAATTGGTCAGACAAGTGAATGGCATCTTCATTGTAGAACTGCCTGACAGGAGACATACCCAAAGAATGTACCTTGTCAGCATGATGAAGCTATATGCAAATAGGGCTGATATGATATTTGCAGTGTGTGGTCCTGGGAGGTGACCAGGAAGCAGACCCCTTCTTGACTGGCTGGAAGAAAGCAAGTGGAGTCCACTGTGGAGGAATCAGATTGTCATCCTAGTTGACCCTGGAACAGACCCAGGAGGTAAGGGAGGATTTGGCAGACTTTGCCCTATTGTTTAATGCCAAGCCTGGACTTGACCCCTTAGCAAAACTGCGATGTGAACACAGGGATGCAAGCGCCCATCACGACAGACAGTTTCCCAGGTTTCAGAGGCTGTTCGAAAGGACATTAGAAGGGTGGTGGAAGAAATGCTGGATTTAGGGGTATTCCACCCTGGACCTCACCCGTGACCTTGTTACATAGATACATAGAAATTCTTGGCAGATAATGACGCTTAGGCCCATCTAATCAGCCGTTAAGCTCTCTAACTTGTATGCAGACACTGACCCTAAGTGATCAGTGGCTTTTATCACTCCCTCCCCACCAAGTGTTCCCTTGTGCCTGTCTCAGGCATGTTTAAACCCTCTAATGTGCTTGCTTCCATCACCTCTTGTGGCAAACTGTTCCAAGGTCCACCTCTGTGTAGAAAACTTCCTCATGTTACCTCTTAACCTACCCTCCAATTTCATATTGTCTCCCATCATTCTGATATCTTTCCTACATTGAAAAGATCTCCCACGGCACATTGTTGATGCCTTGAGATACTTGAACGTTTTTATCATGCCCCCTTATCTCCTCTCTTCCAGTGAGTACATATTAAGGACTGTTAGTCTCTTCTCATATGTTTTGTGATGCAAGCCATGCACTTCTTTGTCACCCTTCTCTGGATAGCCTCCACCCTGTTTATGCCCTTACGCGTGTGTGGTCTCCAGTACTGCATGCAGTACTCCAGGTGAGGCCTTACCAGTCTTTCATACAGTGGCATCAACACCTTCTGTCTCCTGCTAGTAATGCCTCTGCCTATGCACCCAACATGCCACTGGCCTCCCTGCAGCCTTTGCACACTGCTTTGATACCTTAAGGTCATTAGATATGATGACCCCTAGGTCCTTCAGTCTTTGGTGACATTCAGCACCTCCTCTATTCTGTAGCTCTCCCAGGGTCCCTTCTACCCAGGTGCATTATCTTGCACTTTTTGAATTGAACCTCAGTTGCCACACCTCCGACCATCTTTCCAGCTTCTCCAGGTCTCTTCATTTTGCACCCTTCTGGAGTATCCACCCTTTGCAGATCTTGGTGTCATCTGCAAATAGGCAGACCTTTCCTTCCAGCCCCTCTGCAATGTCACTAATGAAGACATTGAACAGGACTGGTCCAACAACTGATCCCTGTGGTACTTCTCTGGTCACCTCTCTCTCCTCCTGGACTGGATCCCATTTACCCACTCTCTGTCTTCTGTCAATCAGCCAGTTTCTAACCCATTGTATCACCGTATGCCCCATGCCCAGACTACTCATCTTGTTAACCAGCCTTTGTGTGGGCCAGTATCAAAGGCTTTGCTGAAATCTAGGTAGACGATGTCAACCGCCTCTCTCTGATTCACTTCCTAGTCACACAATCAAAAAATCTATCAGATTTGTTTGACAATACCTTCCTGCTGTGAATCCATGTTGTCTCAGATCCAGGGCACCTTTGGATTCCAGGTATGCCACTATCCTTTCTTTCTGTAGTGTCTCCAATGAGGTGAGACTGACGGACCTGTAGTTCCCCACTTCCTACCTACTGCAACCTTTGTGCAGTGCGACTACATGTGCCCTCCTCCAGTACTGTGGAACCATGCTTCTGCTGAGTGACTCTGTGAACAGGGTGGCCAGAGTGCTGCTAGCTCCCTTCTCAGCTCCCTTAATATCCTCGGGTGTATGTGGTCTGGCCCATGGCTTTATCTTCCTTCAGCTTTGTGAGTTCCTCCAGAACCTCTCCACTGTGAATGGGCTGGTGTCCACTTCTCCCCTACTGTGGTCCTTGACCATCTCCTTCTTAGTGAATACTAAACAGAAGTATTTGTTCAGTATTTCTGCTTTCTCTAGATCCCCTCACCCACACTCCCTCCTCCCCTTTTGAGCCTAACAACCCCATACGGTTTCTTCTATCACTGATGTACCTAGAATGTCTTGTCTCTGCTTTTCACAGTCCATGCTAAACCCTCCTCTGTCTGTGCCTTGGATCTCCTAACAGCTTTCCTTGCTTCCCTTAGACGTTCAATGTTCATCTCCTGTCCTCCTCCCTTTGAGTTCCCTTATACTTCCTAAAACTTGCTCTTTTAGCTCTTACTTTGTCTGCTACCTGTCTAGAGTACCTTAGTGGTTTCTTTCTTCTTTCCCTTTGGCCACTATCCTAAGGCATTGAGTTAGTTACCTCCTCTATGGCTCCTTTTAGTTTCCCCACTGTTCCTCCACTCCATCCATTACCTCTCCTTCTGCAGGGCTGCTCTTAAACATCTACCCATTTCACGGAAATCTACCCTCCTGAAATCGAATACTTTTGCCCTTCTGTGGCTTAATTGAGTCCCTGTCTCCATGCCAAAGCACACCATGTGGTGGTCGCTGGATTCCAGCTGCCTATCCACCTGGACTTCTTTGACTCTGTTTCCATTGGTCCATACCAGGTCCAGAATAGATTTGTCTCTGGTTAGCTCATCCACTAGCTGTCTGAGTCCAACCCCTGCAGAGATTTCAGGATGGTCATGCTTCTGGTCAAGCAGCTGCCTGGATGGTCCAGTCTACATTCGATATTGAAATCCCCCATCAGCAGGATTTTGCCTTTAGCTGCCATGTCAGGAATTCCTCCATTAGTACCCTGTCCATTTCCTTCCTCTGTGTCAGAGGTCTGTAGATCACCCAGTACATATTGCTGTGCCATTTCCTGGTTGAAGGGTGACCCACATTGCCTTGGCCTCCCCTGTCTTCCTGTACTTCTGCAGACTTTAAGCCTTCTCTGATGTACAGGGCCACCCCCTCCTTTACCTTCCCTGTCCCTTCTGAACTGTACATAGTCCATTACATTGACATCCCAGCCATGATTAGCAGAGTACCATGTTTCTATTATTCCTGCACTATCAAGGCCTGCATCTGTCATCAAGGCTTCCAGGTCTGGAACCTCATTTCCCAGACTGCAGGCATTTGTGAGCATGACATTCCATGTTTTAAACCCTGCCCTCCTCTGTTGTTCCCTCTCCCTTTCTTGTGTCCCCACCTCGGTTTCTTGTTCATGTATTCCTGCTTCCCTTATCCCCTTTACACACTTCTCCTGCCTGCTCCTCACTGCCCACTTCAGTTGTTCCATTTTTCAATTTGTGTTTTGCATGCTACCATGGGGAGTGAGGCTAAGCCACCGTCTCGCCTGACCCAAGATGTTGTTCTCAAGATGGATAGCCTTACTCATTTTTTGTGGACTGTCATTAACTCAGCACCATCACGAAGTCTGACATCGACCCAATGCCGTGGATGGACAAACTACTGGACAAGTTGGGAGGGAGACATAACTTATCACCATTGACCTGATGAAAGGTATTGGCAGGTGGAGTTAACTGCCACAGCTAGGAGAGGTCGGCCTTCATCATTCCGATAGGGTTATTTGAGTTCAAGATCATGCCTTTTGGAATGAAGAACACTTTGCTACCTTCCAAAATGGGTGAACCAAGTGTTACATGGTACTGAAGAGTATACCGTGGCATACCTGGATGATATTGCCATCTTTTATGCCAGCTGAGGGACACCTGTCCCACCTTGGAGTAGTTTGGGCAGGATACAGAGGGCTGGGCTCACAGTGAAAGCTGAAAAGTGCCAAGTGGCCATGGCAGAGGTGACATACCTAGGGCATTTGTGGGTCAGGGACAGCTCCATCCTAATCAAGCATCAATTGAGGCAATAGAGGCATGGCCCAGACCTGAAACACAGAAGCAGTTCTGGAGTTTTCTAGGGACCGAGGGTACTATTGAAAATTTGAATCAAAGTATGGTGCCCTGGCAGCTCCTATCTGGCCTGCTAAAGAAAAGAATGCCAAGACAGGTAAACTGGGAGCCAGCCTGTGAACAGGCCTTTACACGGCTAAAGGAGGCACTGTGCAGTGCTCCTGTGTTAGCCAGTCCAGACTGCTGTAAACCATTTGTAGTCCAGATAGGTGCCTCAGACATGGGCATCGGGGCAGTGCTTAGTCAGACTTCTAACCAAGGGAAGGATCACCCAATACTGTATCTCAGTGAAATTGCTTCCCAGGGAACAGGCTCATTCTACAGTGGAGAAGGAGTGCCTGGCACTGGTGTGGGCACTGAAGAGAATAGAGCCATACTATATGGGTGGCAGTCTGAGGTACAGACTGATCATCACTCCCTGGTTGGCTGGCACAAATGGTTAAGCAAATGGTAGGCTTCTAAGATGGAGCCTTGCCTACAGGGTTGTGACATGACTGTCACCACAGGGCCGGGCAGCAAATGTCAGTGCAAACAGGCTATCCAGATGGTTAGAGCAGTGAACTGAATTTGTGAAACTCATCCCATGTTTAGGAATAGATTCCTCAAATTCAGTCTAGGAGGAGGGCTGTCATAATAGCCATCTGCCTACAAACATACCTAAATTTGCCAGCAAATAAAGGCCTGAGGTCTATCACGCCTGCTCGGATGTGCAGCTAGCACCCTTATCCTGCAGCTGCCCCTCCCTTCCACCCTTCCCCCTATTGACCATCCCCCTTGTCCTGTCCCATCCCTTTTGAAGCAGTCCACTGTTCTACTGCTACCACTTCTGCAGGTAACACATTCCACCCAGTTACTACCTCTCTGTAAAAGGTGTCTCCTCGTCTCCCTCCTAAACCTTCCTCCCACCAGTCTCATATCATGGCCCTGGTGTCCCTTCTCTCCCTTACTTTGAACAGACCACCTGTACCTGTCTTGTTTATTCCTTTCATATACTTAAAGGTTTCAGTCTTGTCCTCTGTCCCTCCTCTCCTCCAGCGAGTACATGTTCAACTCCTCAGCCTCCTCTTATATAAGTCCCCAACCCGTTGATCATCTTTGTCACCCTCCAGTAACTTAATGTCCTTCTTCAGGTAGGGACTCCCAGTCGCATGCAGTACTCCAGATGTGGTCTAACTAATGACCTATACAGTGGCAGAATCACCTCCTCCCTCCTCGAGGATATACCCTGCAATGCAACCCAGCATTTTGTTGGCCTTTGCAGCTGCCTTCTACATTGTGCCAAGTTGTTCATTGACCCTGCAATGAGCACCCCAGATCCTTCTCCTCCTCTGTTTGGGCTAGCTGCACTCTCCCAGCTGGTAACCCTCCTTGGGTTCTTCACCCCAAAATGCAGCACCTTGCACTTTTGGCATTTAACACCAGTTGCAGGGTGTCTGATCAGGTTTCAAGCTTTGCCAGATCATCCTGCAACCCTGCCATGCCCTAGGTCATCCACCACCGCTCCCATCTTGGTATCATCAGCAAGCAGACTGATCTTGCTCTTGATGTCCAATGATATGTCTGCAATGAATATCTCAAACAACACTGGTCCCAACACCGAGCCCTTGGAACACCGCTCATCACTACCCCTTGAGTGTGAGAGCTCCCACCCACCATCACCCTCTGTTGCCTTCCTGAAGCCAGGTCCCTACCCATCTCACCAGCTTTGCACCCACCCTGTGCTCTTCTAATCACTTCCCACCTCGCATGCAGCACAGAGTCAAATGCCTACTTAAAGTCCAAATACAGGATATCAACTATATGGCTCTCTGTCCAGTTGCTCATACCCAGTCATACAACTCCACCAGGTTAGTTTGGCAGAATCTGCCACATATGAAGCCAGGCTGTCTGATGTCCTGTGGTCCTTTGGCCTCTAGGAGGCCACCAGCCTCCTTCAGGATAGTCTCCATCCGCTTACCCACAATGGATGTGAGCTCACAGTCTGTAGTTCCCGGTTCACCTTGGGTCCACTCTTGTGGAGGGGCACCACATGAGCCATCCTCCAATTCTGAGGTACACACCCTGAGTGTAGTGAGGCATTAAATAGGTTTGCCAAGGTCTTGCAAGGACCTCTGCCAGCTCCTTCAGTACCCTGGGTGGATACCATCTGGGCCTGGTGCCTTGTCCACCCTCAGTACCTTCAAACCCTCCCAAACACTGCCCTCCATGATTTCCCCATCTGTCAGCCCCTCCCCCTGTTTGCCGTTCCTCCCTCCTTTGGGTATCACCCCACTCTTATCCTTAGTAAATACTGAGCAGAAGTAATCATTTAGTAGTAGTAAAATCTTTATTTTATACAGGAAATTTGATGGATTTACATTAGTTAGGACAAAGTCCTATTTACAACATCGGTCCTGTAGAAAGTAGTTTTAAAGTAATCAGCATAAAATATTACATATAAACACAAAACAGTTTTATATCTTACATTTTACTTTATTACAAATACTCAACAATACAAATAATCAACAATACTTAACATATCACAATCATAAAGTGCATTTACAGTGTATACATGAATATCCCCGTTCCAACCTACTACATACAAATTTTATTTGAAACCCAAATCCTAATTAATAGTACCCAAGAATACAATGTATCAGCCTCACGTATCTAACCATAACACCTACAATGAACAGTAAATTCAAGTTTTATATCAGTTAGGAAAGACTTTACATCTCTCTATGTTTTATGGAGTCACAGACTTCATTGAGTTCCACAATCTAGTAGCAATTTGCTAAATCTCTTATCACTATATTTTTTACATTTGGACGTAACAAACTCTCTTAAGTTTATACTTCACAGATTTTGATGGTATAATTTCTTTCCAATTTATCATAAAGATGTCTTGATTGCTTTAAGTTCAGAACTTTATAAGTCTGTATTGCCCAAACTAATTTCCTCTTGATATCTTGTGGAAACCACCCAAGTTCCTCATTAATATCACATTGATGAGTATGAAAATTTAGCGCTTCTGCCTTATCGCACCCTGCTTCCACCCAACCCCTCCTTCCTAATCCTTACTATGTGGTCTTTACAGCTCCTTTTCTCCTGGTGTACCTAAAGAAGTCCATCTCCCTTCTTAATGCCTTGTGACAGCCTGAGCTCCATAGATGCCTTGGCTTTCCTTACTGCCTGTGTCACTTCCTTCCGATTCCATCAGGTACCTCCCCTGTTTTCTTGTACCTCCTAAAGGCATCTCTTTTCCTCCTTACCTTTTTCCATGACCTCCTGGCTCCACCAGCTCAGTTTTTAGCCCTAGCCTTCTTGCTCTGGGCCTTGCAGCAGATTTTGCTGCCTCCACTATCCCCAGCTTTATGAGCTCCCAACTCTGGTTAATGCCCATACTAGGTTGAACTCTGGCCAGGTACCCTTTGCCACTCCGCATCCTCCCAAAGTCGGCCCTCCTGAAGTCCAGCACTCTTGTGCCAGATTCCATCCTTCCTTGCCCATATCCAGTGTGAGCCATACTGAGTGGTGGTCACTCCTGACAGAGGTTCCTCCACTGTAAGTTGTCTCCCACAAACTCCCATTTGCCGCACAAGGTCAAGGGTATTCTCTAACCTGGTTGGTTCACTGACCATGTGCAGCAGGAAACTGTCCTGGAAGGCATCCAGCAGTACATACTCCTTCTATTCCTGGTTGATGGAGTACTCAGTCCCTCCTGGCATGTTGGAGTCCCCACAATCACCACACTACCCCTTCTCTCACAGGTCCTCCTGATCTGTCCCACTAGGTCCCTGTCTAACTCCTTCATCTGAGAGGGCAGCCTGTACACCACTCCCATTCTGAGAATCCTATTCTTGGAATCCTGGATTTGCATCCAAAGTGACTCTGTATTATCCTCCTCCCTTCCTCCCTTACACACTTCTTTCCTTCCTTCACATAATGCCACCCCTTTCCCAATCACTCTGTCCTACAAAATAACCTGCTTTACCCTGGTACTGACAGGTCCCAGTCATTGTATTGGGTGGCCCATGTTTCTGTGATGGCTGCAATATCCACCTCCCTCTGCCATGAGCACCTGTAACTCTGCAGTTTTCCTCCCAAGGCTCCTAGCATTAAAGGTAACCACCTTCCACCCTCCCCATCCTGCCCTCCTTTACTAGCATCACCAATAGTACTTGCCATTTGTCCTTTGTCTCTGTTATGGGGTAAGCTCATATGGTTTCCCAACCTGTGGTCTCTGCATGTCTCTTGCCCATTTGCCACCTCCCACTCCTAGTTTAAATTCCCAACTTCCTCTGTGTACTCCTCCATCCTCTGTTTCAACACTTTCTTTCCTCCTCACTCAAGTGTAGTCTGTCCTTGGCATAGAGACTACTGTCCTCCCAGGTCCCACCCTACCCCCCAGCAGCCCATACTCTTTAGCATAACACCAGATTCTTAGCCATCCATTAAAATTCCTCTGTTCTCAGCTTTCTTGTTGTGCTTGCCTTGGGCACTAGAGTATCTCTGAAAAGTTACTGGTCTTCCTGCCCCGTCACATAATTGCCCTAGTTCCTCAAACCTCCTCTGGTCTATATCTACTGTCTTGTCAGCCAGGTCATTTGTCCCAAAATGTATAATTAAATGAGACTTGACCCTACCCTTCTAGCATATTTCAAAACAGATTGTCTCACCCTTTCTGCTGTAATTCCTGGCATGGCCTCCACCCAAATGCGACTGTGCCTCTCCCCTTGCTACCCCACCTGACTCCTCTTAGTATTGAGTCCCCCAGCACTAAGATTCCACCCCTCTTACTCCCTGCTTGCGTCCCATTCATCTCCAGCTCTCATTCCAGGTTCCTCATCTTCCTCTTCACATTATTTCCCCTTTGCCCTGTTGCAATTCTCCCAGCAGAACTCTGGTTTGGTCCAGGTATTTATCAATTACTCCTCCAATTGCATCACCTCCCTTCTCCTTCTTCCCTCTAGCAGTGCAAAACTATT
The DNA here is from genome assembly GCA_016271365.2 of Neoceratodus forsteri. Classification (NCBI taxonomy): domain Eukaryota; kingdom Metazoa; phylum Chordata; order Ceratodontiformes; family Ceratodontidae; genus Neoceratodus; species Neoceratodus forsteri. The sequence continues at coordinate 42,527,632 of JADMNL010000038.1, forward strand.
TTCTGAAGACCCTTCACAAATGCTTGCTTCCTCTCTCTTCATAGTAACCTGTTCCTCCTTTGCACTCCATGACTGTTGCCACTTCTCCTCCCTCACAAGTCCTTCTCCTCCTTCCATTTGTCTTTTGTCTCCTGACCTGGTTTCCTGACAATCGGTCTTCCTGGCCTGGGCCCCCTTGTCTCCGCTCCTTCTTCTGACCCTCTCCTCACCACTGTTGGCTCAAATTGACCTCCCTCATCTCCCTCCTCCTCCTCTAGTATTGGGCTAAATGCACCTCTAGTCTGCTTTGCCTGCCTCACTTCCTCCTGCAGACCTCGATCTCCTTTCTGAATTCTCTATGTGGTTGTATACTAACATTCCCCACCCTCCAGGCACTTTTAGAAAGATTGAGCACTGCAGTTGTTGCAGCCTACCACCCTACTTATTGCTCTCATTGCTCAGCAACCCCACCCTTCCAGATGAAGGATACCAAACCTCCCCCAAGTCTCCCCTCTTCCCTCTGTATTAGTGCAAAACATTCTTCTCCTTTCTTAATTTCCCTTATCCCTTTGTTGTACAAGTCTAGATAAATTGAGCAACTGCTTTATACATTCCTATCCTTCCTGTCCACACCCAAAAAGATTGTAAGTAACTATTGCACAACCTTCTTCAAACTCCTACTCCTCCTTTTCACAGTGCAAATAGCAATGCAAAGAAGTAACAATGAAAGCTTGTTTTGCAGTTACTTCCTTCTACTGAGATAGCAGTCATCTCTTCACTCGCTGCTGTTCCTTTCCTAGATGCCTGCTTCTGCTATGACAGGTGCATGTTCTTTTCCTTTTGAGGAAGTGATGTCAGAACCCTGGTATAAAGGAAATCATGGGCCTGGGGCGGTGGGGTGAGGGGCAGGGAGGGTGGGACCAGCCCATGCCTTCTAGAAACAATCAGCTGAGGCCCTGGTCAGACCATTAGCATCCTCCCCACTATGCACTAAACGTTGCAGCTAGTGAAGCCAGCAAAAAGCAATCACAATTCCACTCAAAGCACAAAAATAGGTTTGCTACCAAAAGAAAACAGGTCTCTAATTCAAACAGTCTCACCAACAACACATCAAAATAGGCTTGTTATTAATTGTATCATATTTTCTATAAGTATCAGTTTATTTGAATTCTGCTTGTGAAACATGGCAGTCAGCTCAAGGCATCCTGGGACATTAGATTTTTTAAATGTGCTGTTCTCTCTGAGTGGAAGGAAACTGCTAACTAAAATAAAGTAACACATGCCTAACTAAACCTGTGTGGAAATCATAAAAGTCTTGTTCTAAGATAGTTGCTGTTTTGAAGTGAAAATATTGCCTATTTATGAGGTGACAGGAGGAAGAATGCTTCCTAGTCAGTCTATGTCAAAAATCTCACAATGCTGAGAGGTGGTTCTCAGACTGTTTTCCTGAGAGATCAAAGGGATATTGTGACCTGTCATAAAGCATGTTCTGTGGCTCACTGATTAGGAAGTATGACTTTTTAGTAGTAATGTTTAGCAGTGTGCAGGGGCATGTGATTAATCAGTTATTTACTGGACTAAGAGTGACCTCATGTCAACAGCCAGAGTGGTGACATCACAAGGAGAGTGGGACTTTATCTCTGATATCGTGAAGCTTGGCTAAAAGAACTGACACTTTGTTCTGGACTTCTAAGACACACTTTTTTCCTGGACTCAAGAGAGGCCACTTCTGCCAGGATGCTAATTCAAGTATGAACCTTTACTAACTGAAACTGAGTTAGAACTAGATAATTCAGTTACAAAGCACTTTGTTTTGTAATTGTCCATTTTCATTCTGACTGTAATGAATGTGTATATTGTTCTGTTTAATGTACTGTATTTACTATTTTTAGGTTTAGTAAATTTGGTTTTCCTTGAACTTGCCTGGGACATCTTCTCATTTTGGTGTGAATAGCGGAACAGTATTGATAATTCTGACATAACTGTTAAAGTGCTTAGTGTGTCACCATATGCAGCCATGTTAACAAAGATCTGTGTAAAGATCCAGCAAGGTAAGAAAAGTACCCGAGTCTCAGTTGAGTCGGCAGTGTTTGTGAACCAGGTTGGTTGTTTGCCTGCTGGGTCAAGTATTGTGCTGCTTTCCCTGCAGAGGGTGTGATAGTTAAGCCTGTTTCCTGGGAGTGCTAGCTAAAAGGGTTCATAATTGACCCCAGGACTCAAGACTGGTAGTTGCTCGAACCCAAAATGAACAGGGTTCCTGTTTGTTCCCTGTTCATTAATACGCCCGTTCAGGGTCGACCCTCTGCTCCCAGTGCCCAACATTAGAGTGGGTTTATGACACACTGTCTGTGTAGGAACTTCAGGGGTAAAGTGGCTGTTTAGAGTCAGAACTGAATTTCACCATACACCCGGCCGAACTACTTCATTGTTTCAATATGAGCCTGGGTCCAGGTGTAGGTGCGGATCCTTCTTGTTTACCAGCCTTCAGCTGGTGAGAACATTTTCTGAAATAGACTTTATCACTGAGATGGTGTTGGAGTAGCCCAGATGGTTAATTATATGCAACTTCAATGCAAAGATCGATGATGAACTCTCCAATTTGGTCCAGATTTTATTCCAGTTAATGGATTCGCTGGGTTTTACAGAATGTCTTACTCTGTGTACTCATCAACACGGTCTTGCCTTGCATCACATGTTTTTGGTGGGCTTGAGATTAATAACTCAAGGTTGATCTAGTCAGTGGTTGGATCACTGCATGGTGAGTTTCTTCCTTGGGGTGCCATGACAGTCTGTCCCTTATGGAGATGGTTCAGTATCATCCTCTAAAGGGGTTGTCCCAGGAAGGCTGCAGGTGGTAGTGGATCTCTTGAGCACACTGGCTACTTGTCCAGTTGGAGTGGAGAAAGTGGTGATGGCTTATGATCAGACCATTGCCTCAGCATTCCCCGCAACTGCAGCAGTCCGTATATGACCATCCTGTGCGCATGAGATCCCCATAGTTTGATGGGGCACTAGGAGCTTAAGTTATGAGTTCAGAGGTTGGAGCGCTGTTAGAGAAGACCCAGTTCTAATAGAACAAGCTGACTCTGGAGGACTCACTATGGTGAGTATCAAAGGGCAGTTTCCATTAGAAGGCAGTATTACTGTCCAGGGAGATCACTGCAGGGAGAAACTGACCAGCTCAGTTTTCCAGGTGATGAACAGACTTTTAAATTTGGTCTGTCCATGAACCGTAAGATCTGCCTCAACTGCTCAGTGTGAAGAGTTTGCTTGTTTTTGCTCTGACAGGCTGCCCTCAATTCAGTGAGGGATCTCTTCACCTGATCATCTCAATCCAGCAGTACCAAGTTGATAGGGATGGATGTGATCTGCTGGTCTGGAGTGAGTTTAGATCAATTTGTTTAGTTTTCCATATAGCTTTTTCTTCTCATGGGATGGGTGGGGGTGGGGATAGGATCTGCTGGTCTGGAGTGAGTTTAGATTAATTTTGTTTTTCCATACAACTTTTCTACTCATGGGATGGGTGAGAAGGGGGATGGGATCTGCTGGTCTGGAGTGAGATTAGATCAGTTTTGTTTAGTTTTTCAATACAGCTTTTTCTTCTCATGGAATAGGTGAGGAGGGGACAGGATTTGCTGCTCTAGAGTGAGTTTAGATCAGTTTTGTTTTTCCATATAGCTTTTCTCCTCATGGGTGGGTGAAGAGTGGGGATGGAATCTGTTGGTCAGGAGTGAGTTTAGGTCAGTTTATTTTTGATATAGCTTTTCCCCTCATGGGACTGGTGCAGAGGGCGGTGGGATCTGCTGGTCTGGAGTGAGTTTAGATCAGTTTTGTTTACTTTTGCCATATACAGTAGCTTTTCTCTTCATGGGATGGGTGAGGAGTGGGGATGGAATCTGCTGGTCTGAAATGCTTAGATCAGTTTTGTTTATTTTTTTCTCCTCATGGGACGAGTGAGAGGAGAGGGTGGTGGGATCTGCTGGTCTGGAGTGAATTAAAATAGTTTTGTTTAGGTTTTCCATATAGCTGTTTTGCCTCATGGGATGGATGAGGATGTGGGGTGGGATCAGATCGGATCTGCTGGTCTGCAGTGAGTTTAGATCAGTTTTGTTTGGTTTTCCATATAGCTTTTTCTTCTCATGGGGTGGGTGAGGAGGATGGGATCTGCTGGTCTGCAGTGAGTTTAGATCAGTTTTGTTTACTTTTCCATATAGCTTTTTCTCCTCATGGTACTAGTGTGGAGAAGGATAGGGTCTGCTGGTCTGGAGTGAGATTAGATCAGTTTGTTTACTTTACATAGCTTTTTCTTCTCATGGGATGGGATCTACTGGTCTGGAGTGAGTATAAATCAGTTTTGTTTAGTTTTTCCATCTAGCTTTTTTCTCATGGGATGAGTGAGGTGGGATGGATCTGCTGGTCTTATATAGATACACAGACAGTGTCGGCAGATAAGGGCCTATGGCCCACCCAGTCTGCCCATTTAAGTTTGTAAGTTCAGTTTATGTTTTCCAGGAAGTCTGTTGCCCTTACCCCTGACCTCCAGAATTCCTTTATGTCTCATCCCATGCATTCTTAAATCCCGTGATTGTTTCAGCCCCCACCACTTCCTCTGGCAGGGTGTTCCACTTGTCCACCACCCGTTCTGAAGAAATTCTTCCTCAGGTTTCCTCTGAATCGTCCTCCTTCCAACTTCATCCCATGCCCTAGTCCTGTAACATCTTTTGCTTAAAAATAGTGCATTCCTGCACCCTGTTCCTCCCTGTAAGATACTTGTATGTCTCTATCATATCCCTCTCTCCTCCTCTCCTCCAGGGAGTACATGTTCAGTGCCTTCAACCTGTCCTCATAGGACTTGTGATGCAATCCATGCACCATCTTTGTTGCCCTCCTCTGAACCTTCTCTACCCTGTCTGTCCTTAGTAAGGTCTCCAGAACTGCACAGTGTACCCAGGTGCGCCCTCACTAGTGTCTTGTATAGTGGAATTATGATCTCCCTTTTTCCTGCTGGTGATGCCCCTGCCTATGCATCCCAGCATCCTATTTGCTTTACTGCTGCCTTGTCACACTGTTTCCTGCCTTGAGGTCATCAGAGATGATAACTCCAAGATCCCTTTCGCTTGGTGCATGCTATATCCTCACCCCCAACTAATATATTGTGCCAGGGTTTTTGTGCCCCATATGTATTATCTTGCACTTCCTTGCATTGAATTTCACTGCCAAACCCCTGACCATTCTTCAAGTTTCTGCAGGTCCCTTCTCATTCTGTCTACACCCTCTGGTGTATCTACTCTGTTACAGAGCTTTGTGTCATCAGTGAACAGTGAAATTCTGCCTTCTAGGTCCCGCGAATGTCACTGATGAAGATATTAAATAGTACCGGTCCCAGCACTGATCCCTGTGGTACCCCACTGGTCACTCTTCCTCTGTGGGGTGACAGCCATTTACCACCACCCTCTGTGTCCTGCTGCCCAGCCAGTTACATACCCACCACACTACTGTCCTGCCCACACCCATATTCCCCAGTTTGTGCAATAGTCTATGTGGCACAGTGTCAAAGGCCTTGCTGAAGTCCAGATAGGCCATGTCCACTGCCCTCCCTGATCCACCTCCCTAGTCACCAGTCAAAAAATTCAATGAGGTTGGTCTGACATGACCTTCCCTGGTGAAACCATGCTGCCTGGGTCCTGTAGTCTATTGGACAAACCAGATGTTCCACCAATCTCCTCCTTAGTGCTTCCATGATCTTCCCCACTACCGAGGTGAGGCTGACTGGTCTGTAGTTCCCGCTTCCTCTTTGTTCCCACTTTTGTATAAGGGGACTACATCTGCTATCCTCCAGTCTTTGGATACCTCCCTGTTTCTAGTGATCGGCTAAACAGGATATCAAGAGGTTCAGCCACCACCTCTTAGTTCTTTAAGGACCTGGGTGCACCTCCCATCTGGCCCCATTGCTTTATCAACTCTTATTACTTCAAGTTCCTTCAGACCCTTTCGTAAAGGGACTTGTGTCCATTTCTGCACCATTCTCACCCTTGTACTCCTTCAGACCCATTACCTCCTCTTCCTCAGTAAAGACTGAGCAGAAATACCTGTTCAATATGTCAGCTTTACTGTTGTCATCCTCCACACAGCCCCCATCCTCCCCTTCAGTCTCACTATCCTCCTTTGCCTTTCTTTTTCACTTATGTACCTGTAAAGGTTTGTCCCTCTACCCACTGATTTTGCAATGTGTTCTTCTGTCTGAGCTTTGGCCTCTTTACTGACCTCCCTGCCTCCTTTGCTTCTCCTGGTACTTCTCCCTATCCCTTCTGCCTGAGTCTTTTGTATTGCCTGAATGCAATCTTTTTGGCTTTCACTTTCTTTGCTACCTCTTTGGAAACCATATTGGTCTCCTCTTCCTTTTCCTCTTGCTAACCTGCTTAATGCATAATTCTGTTGCTCTTGTAATCCCCATTTTAAATACTGCTTACTGTTCCTCAACCCCTGATTCCTGCCCATTCCATAATCCTCTTTCAAGTATCTCCCATTTCTCAAAGTTTGCCCCCTAAAATCCAGGATACGTGTTTTGTGTGGCTTGGTTCTGCTCTTTCTGTGATTTCAAACCACAGTGACTGGTGGTCACTGTTCCCCAGGTGCTCCCCCACTCTCCCCATCACACTGTCCCTGTTTGTGAGCACAAGGTCCAGTATTGCCTTCTGCCAAGTTGGTTCCATGACCAGTTGCTTGAGGAAGGCACCCTGAAGGAGTCCAGGATAAATCTGCTCCTAGTTGATGCTGCTGCTGGGATGCTCCAGTCCACATCTGGAATATTGAAGTCTCCAACCAGTACTACCTCACCCTTGTCTGCCATCCTCTGGATGGCTAGCATCAGCTCCCTATCTGTTTCTTCCTCCTGGGCTGGTGGTCTATAGACCACCTGGATGGCTGGCCCCATTTTCCTTCCAGCTTAACCCACAGTATCTCTCCCCATTTTGTTCCTCCTGATCTCTGTGGCCCTTATGTCATTTTTCACATACAGTGCCACTCCTCCTCCCTTCCTGCCTGCTCTGTCTCTTCTGAATATGTTGTTGTCTTGAATGAGTTTAGATCAGGTTTCTTTTTTTCTTTCCATATAGTTTTTCTCCTCATGGAATGAATCTGCAGACTTTCAGCCTTGTACCTGCCACCTCAGTCTGGCATCCAACCTCCTTCACCTGACCCAGCGCACCTGAGAATTCTCCCACAGATTGCCCCTGTGGCAGTGCCAGAATGGAATGAACTGTCCTCCAGGGACTGACATCTAGAAGTGGATGTGGTGATCAGATAGCAACAGGGGAATGGAAGCAGGGCTTCATAAAGCAGGCACCTCCTAGACCATTTTCCATTTTCTCCTCCATCCCGGCTGCAGCATCATGTATGCTACATGCGTGGAGGTGCACGATGGGGCCCATGGCTCCATCTCTTCTACAGCACTCAAACTACAGCTCTACCTTCCTGCCTCTACCATATGGCAGCCAGAGCGAGATGTCATCCTTTTCCTTCCCAGAAGAGAGAGCAATCATCAGACACTCAGTCCTGTCTCTCTCTGGCCAGCCCCTGCCACCCAAGTTTGTTCCTGAACTGAGGGCCCCTCCCAGGAGAGAAAGTAATATGTCAGAGACTCAGTCTTCTCCTCCCAGCCTACCCTGGCCCTCTGAGCTCATTTCTGAACTCAGGTCCCTCCTCTCCCGGGAGGAGAGTAATCTGTCGGACACTCAATCCTCTTCTTAGACCAACCTCGGCCCCGAGCTGTTTCCTGAACTTGAGTCCTCCTCCTGGAAGAGGAGAGTCATCTGTTGACACTCAATCTCTCCTCCCCAGCCTGCCCTGGCCTCTGAGCTCACTCCTAAACTCGGGTCCCTCCTCCCAGGAGAGGAGGAGAGCAATCTGTCAGACACTCAATCCTCTGCCTCCCTGGCCAGCCCCCGGCCCCTCTGAACTCATTCCTGAACTTGGTTTTCTTCCCTCCCGGGAGAGGAGAGTAATCTGTCAGACACTCAGTCCTCTCCCTCCAGGCAAAGCCCCTCTGAACTCATTCCTGAACTCAGGTCCTTCACTCGCTGGGAGAGGAGAGAATCTGTCAGACACTCAATCCTCTCCTCCCAGCCTGCCCTCAGCCCTGTAACTCATTCCCGAAACTTAGGTTGCCAGGCGTAGGAGAGGAAAGGCACATTGTGCCTCAGTCCTCAATGCCACTGGTCTGGCTAAGTTTAGATCAGTTGTGATGGAAATGGTTTGTTGGGTGGTCTCAGAGCTGTGGCCCACCTATTGTGAGCTGGACCCAGGCCCACCTGACCTAATAACTGGGTGTCTTTGATTCAGTCAGGGATCTCTTCACCTGGATCATCTCAATCCAGTAGTACCTTGTTGGTGGGGAGGGATGTGATCCACTGGAATGGAGAGAGTTTAGATCAGTTTAGATGGAAATGGTTTGAGGGTGGTATCAGACATGTGGCCCAACGATTGTAAACTGGACCCAGGTCCACCTCATCTAATAACTGGTGTCTGAGATTTCTGGATCTGATATTTGCCAATCTAATCTCATGTTCCCTTTCAGTGGGGGTCTTTCCTGGGGCAGTCAAATGGGCTTTGGTGAGACTTTGTATGAAAAGCCATCTCCAGACCTGGATTGTTAGGCAGTTATAGATCCATCTCTAACCTTCCATTTATGGGTAAGGTTATTTTCTCCATAATAATTTCTATTTTTGTTTAAATTTCAGAATACAAGAAGGAATTTCTTAGTTATACATTCAAAACACTCTTGTATTTGAATACAACCTGCATCAATACCAAAGATGTATCAGTGATTCAAAACAGTCGAAATGCTGAAACTGTTCATTGTGAAAACATTAATTATTCTAACTTTTCAGGATACATGTTAAACTGAATAAAGTGGCTCCTGAAATCATTGGCTAGTTACAGTAGCATTTAATGCCCTCTAGGTTCCTTCCTTTTTTTTTCAGTCCCATAAAGGGTGCCCATATCTTATGGTATGTGTCTAGCCCATCCTGCATGGAATAGAAGACTCTTTCATTGTTGGAAAGGAAATCCATTTGATTATACCACTCTTGTAATGAGGGTGTGAGTGGGTCTTTCCAGTGCCTTAAGATAAGTCATATGACACTCAGTGAGGCACAACAAATCCAAACTGTTTGATGTATACTCAGATCTATATGGTCAGGAATGTGCCTAGAATACATTTATTTATTTTATTTATTACATTTTGGTAACCAGGTAGGCCACTGAGCCCAAATGTCTCTTTTTTTCAGGGCGACCCGGGATAGCAATTCATATTTTGAAACAGAGAAAGACAATTTGGTTGCAGAAAGCAATGTTCAAGGTTGGTGTGCAGGTAACAGTCCTGGTTATCAACAAGATACTGTTCGTAGTAGCTGGCAAGGATACAATCATGACTGAACAAAAGCAGTTTTAGGTGGAGAGCTATCTAAGAGATGGTGACAAGGCCAAGGTAGGGGATCCTGATGGGGTACCTGGGTAAGAAAAAGGGGATAAAATGGGAGTGAGGAATTTAGGTAGTGGTGACCCTTGAGCTCAACTTACAAACTATATCTCACAGGCTAAAAGATTTGTGTCAGTCTCAGAGCTCGTGTGCAAGGCTAGCTTTGTTGCAGTTATAGTTCCAACAACCCAGTGATGTCAGGTATCCCAGTGCATGCATTTTATTGGGGCTGAAATAAAACCTGTGAAGAATTTTGAACTGGATTAGCCTGCCTTGCAATTCCTTGTAACTTCAGGTTAGCCATTTCCCACAGCTTCCCAGTCATCCAGAGTAAGCTCTGGGGATAGATCCTGCTCTCAGGACTCTTTGGCCTTGCATGTTAAACAAGAAGACCCAATGTTACTGGTTAGAAATTTATAGCGAGACTAGCGGCTTTCTCGGGACATCTGATTCATTCAGAATTTTGAGGGAAGATACAGGTATATCTATTGACAGAAAATTGTTCCTCAGTAGCTCTCATAGGGATAAGTAAAAGTGAACATTATATTTTGGTATCCTGAATTTCTCCTGATCTCTTGAAAGGAAGTCAAAACTCCAGAGTCCAAATTAACCAGGTGACTGACCTTGGAGATACTTCCAACCAAGCTATGTCCGAGAGCCTTTTTATCTTTCATGATTACTGGGTTTTCCTATAGGGTCATACAAGGAAGGGTTACTTTCTCTGGATTTAAGATAGTGTTGATCTTTTAAGAGCTAGTACTGAACCTCATATACGGATTGTCCTTACATGTGAATGGAGGCATATACATGAAGTCTGTGAGACAGGTGGACTTAAAGACTTTTTCCATATGAAGCCATATGGGTTATATTTGGAATTTATCTGATAGGTTTACTGCCTGTTTCTCTATGTGTTTCAGAGACTGCTTACAAATAAAGGCAAATGGTATCTCTCACACCAAGGCAGGGCAAATCCTCCCATACTTTTGGTGCTCTCAGTTTTGCAATTCCCAGTCTTGTGGTTTTGTTCTAAATACATTTTCTGAATATCTTGTCTAAACACGTGTGAAATTAATTGTAAGTAAAATGGGCAGATTTTGAAACAAGTAAAATGTTTTAGGTGCAACAATAATTTTGATCACATTTATTCTGCCCCATAAGGGCAGGTATAGTTTGTCCCACCTGTCTAGCTCCAGTTATATGTCTGCTATTACTGGCAGGTAGTTGATGTCCAGAATTTCACTCAAATTAGTCGTGACTTGCAGACCTACAGTAAATAAATATTTGACTTCAACCATTTAGAGTCTAGATTATTCTGTAACTGCGGTCTACTAGTTTGGGCCAGGTTATTATGCAGTAACCAAGTCTTTCCCCAGTTGATTTTAAGCCCTGAAATGTCCTCAGAATCATGGAGAACTAACTGGACATGATGGGATGACTGATGGGTGAGGTAAGAGTTAGCAACAGGTCATCTGCAAATGCGAATGATTTTGTTCCAGTTATGCCAAGTTTGATTCCTGAATTCATGTCTGTTGTTCTGATAAAGCCAGTACAGTTTCAGTATTGGGATATTAACCCAAGTGCCAGATGTGGAACTGAACCCACAGCCCTCGATCTCCGGCCTCAGAGGCGAATGCGCTACCTACTGAGCCACTGACAATGTTATGCCAAGTTTGATTCCTGAATTCATGTGAGTTGTTCTGATAAAGCCAATATAAGCACATACGGTGATAGAGGGCACTGTTGCCTTGTACTGCAGGCTAAGTCAGTCAGGGGACAGAAAGCCGTTAGTTATTACATGCATTGCTGGCTTTTCATAAAAGCATAGAGACACATTTAGTAAACGTTCCCAACCAATTCTAAAAGTGTTCTTAACATACAGTTTTACAATTAACCAAATCAAAAGCTTTGAGGATATTGCGTGATTGTGCAGTAAACAGTTGTTTTGTTCGGTTGACCCACCAGATTAAATTGAGAAGCCTGCACATACCTGTACAATCTGAACCAGATCTGTTTTTCGTAAATCCCACCTGTTGGGGCCTGACCAATTTAATTATGGTATTTTGTATTGTTTGGGCTAGAATTTTAGTTAGAACTTTGTAACTGGTGTTCATTAGTGATATTAAGTGGCAGTACAGCCTAGAGGTTAGAGTAATAAACTGTGAATGAGCTTGGTACATCCAGCAGATCAGACCTGGGTTTGATTGTCACAATCTCCACTAGCATAATGTGAGACTCTGAGCAAGTCATATATATATATATATATATATATATATATATATATATATATATACACATATATATATATATATCTATACACACATATATATACACACACACACACACACACACACACACACACATACATACATATGCCTATAGTTAGCACTTTCTAAAGGATCTTTATCTTTTAGGTAACAAAGTGAGAAAGGCCTGTTTCATAGTGGTGGGCAAGGTTCCTACTTCTGCATTTGTAAACATGCAATGTAGTTGGGGCAAGAATGTCCACAGGTTTGGCATAGAACTTCCTGGGAAACCATTGAGTCCAGGGGTTTTACCAGTGGGTAAATCTTTTATAGCCTGCTGTACCTCACTTGAAGTGATTTTCTTTTCAAGCATCATTTTGTCCTGCAGTAAAGTGCAGAGAGGTTACCATTTTTATAAAAATTCCTTGAACTTTTCTGAGTCACTGGTACCTTTGTTGGCACACATGGCAGTGTAGCATCTATGGAACTCTCCAGTTATATCTTTACTATTTGTGGAACATCCCTTTGTAGCTCTCATCCTGGTATCCGGTTCTATTGCTTTATTTTAAGCCCACGCCAGAAGTTTACTCAGTCTCAACCTCCCAGTATTTTGCAGTGTCCTAAACCAGCAGATTCTGCCTTTTGGGATAAAATGTTGTTAATTTCCCTTTCAAATCAAATCATATTTATTTATAAAGAGCACCTTTCAGTGATCAAGGCGCTTGTAGATCAGTTAGACAACCATACAATAAATTGAACATAGGTTATTAAACAGTTCATTAAAATATCATCAATACATTAGGGTTCCTAATGATTCGCTATATTAAAATTATATAAATCAGCTAAAATCACGGAAATGCCAAGCTAAAAAGATGGGCTTCAACAGCTGATTTAGAACTCTGGATGGTCAGGCACTCTCTCACCCGTAAGGCAGAGAATTCCACAGGGTAGGGGTGCAAATGCAAAAACTTGAGTCTGAGATGTCTTCAGTCTAACCCTGGAAATTTGTAATCCCTAAATGGTGGAGCGGAGAGGCAGGAAGGGCAAGAGCGGGCAGTAGGGGTACAGAAGATCTTGCAAATAGTGAGGTCCCTGTTCATGTTATAGGTCAGAAGACCAACCTTGAGGCCGACCCAGTAGTGCTGGATGCCACACCTCATGCCACGCCAGCAACCCAGGTTTGGGAATGGACTCAAGTTGTTCGGGGTCGGCTGGGGAGGCATTGATTGAGCACCCGGAGGACTGCTTCTTCCTCGGGAGGGGGGAATGTGTCAGTGATGTTGTGACAGTTGCTGACAGCTGCTGGCACACTAGGTGGACCCCACATCCAGGGTGTCAGGCTGCCCTCTATGGAGGTGGAGATGGCCATTGTGTCTGTGCATGGACAGGGGCTTGGGAGAAAAGTGGAGGAAAACCTGGGGCCTGACAGAACCAGTGATGGCCGAGCACCCTCACGGCAGCCCCAATTCTGAGTACTGCCTCGAGGATAGGAGTCAGCCAGTGCTCCCAGACCCGGCCCCACTGCGAGGAAGCCAGCAGGGGAATTCGGGGGTTGCAGGCAGGGTGATCAAGGTCTGTGGATGCACCCCTCTGCAGAGGGGGGTCATTGCCCTGTAAGGTCTGCTATGGGGAGGATAAAGATTGCCAACAAAAGACCAACCTTGAAGGTGATGCGCCATGGACTGGCAGCCAGTACGGTCCTTGGAGACTGGTGTCACTAAGCCATGGAGGTGCCAGTCAACAGCCACCACCAGCCACATTCGGACTCCGATTCTTGCACTTGACTCAGGTGCCCTGCTGCTTGGTGGCCTGGCCCTGTTGCAAGCCAACTGCTACCTCCACTCAAGCCTGAATCAGCTGTCCAGACTCTGGTAAGAACCTCCAGCTCCCTGCTGGCTTGGATCCTAAACTGCTACCGGACTGGCCGTTGAAGATGGGGTGATAATTTGCATTGGCCACCTTCCTTCTCTGCTACTTCTGATTAGACAATTATCCTCTTGAATTTCCGGTGCCTTTTGCATGGAAAATGCATTTTTATTAGCATTTTGTCTATAAAAGCTAAATTCCAGAACTGTTTCTGTAAGATAAATTTGGGCAGCTGCTTTGCTTAATCTTATAACTGATTATTTGTACAGTGTTTTTTTTTTTTATTTTTCTTATATTCTTGTTGTGCAACATTTAGTTTCAACAGTAGCTGAATAATTATTACAAGTTCAGTAGATAATGTTTTAACCATAGTCTATACTGTTTAATCTCTCTCTCTCTCTTTCCTCCTGTTCCCGACTAATCCTTGTCCTGTCCCTAACCCCTCATAGCCCTCTTTCTTTTTCTTTCTCTTTCCCCAGTTTCAGCACCTTCTGTGCCACTGCTCATCCCTAGTTTCTGCCTCCCATCCCCACTTTTCCGTGCACAATTGTATTATTCTTTTGTCCTTGCTTGGTTCCAAAACCCTGGAGCCTCTGCCTAATCATCTTCCTCTTGGCTCCCTCTTACCTTTCCTTTTTCTCACTTACTCCTTACTCTTTTGTATTTCCTAGGACTGCCCCCTGTTGTATATCCCTCCTGTAATTTTAACTGTGTATACTGATTACCTCTGTTTCTGCTCTTCCAGATTCTTGCCTTGATTCTCGGCACTCCACTGCCTGGTGCCCCAGTCCCATCTCGGCTGACTGCCACCCCCACTCAAGCTGGAATTGGCCATCCAGACTCTAGTAAGAACCACCAGCCTCCTGCTAGCTAGATCCTAAATCGCACCATGGACTAGTTAGTTGAAGACCAGGTGCTGATTTCCATTGGCCAGCTTCCTTCTCCGCTAACTCCTGATTGGAGCAATTGTTCCTTGAATTTTGATGCCTTTTGCACTGGAAATGCATGTTCTTCAGCATTTTGTCTGTAAAACTGAATTCCAGAACTGCTACTGTAGCTACATTTTGCCACCCCTCCTCCTACCTTATTTAAAAACTTCCTCCCCACTGGCTCCTCCCTTGGCCACTCATCTGTTTGTGCACTCCCCTGCTGCATCCTTTAAGTGGCACAACCATAAACTTGCATAATACACCTCTGACTACCCTGGTAGTTTGATGCTTACCTCAGTTGCCCTAATAGTTTAGCTATTTTAAAGACACATTTGTTTATGGAATGGTCCCGAAGTCACTCAGTCTGCAGCTGTTGCTCTTAGGCTGTTTCCTCCTGCTGAGCAGTATCACAATTACAGCTGACATCAACCTGATTAGATAGCCCCAGTGCCTACTACCTGTACCGTGCAGCAGCATCTAGTTTCCTCGTGCCGTGTCGCTCCTCGTGTTGGCCTATGCATGCCGTCCTTTTCCATGACCCTTTTCTTATCTCGTTAAGGTGATCCTTTACACCATAGCCTACTCCTCGAATCAGTTTTCATATCGCCAGTCATCTTTCACCCCATCCCTTACAAAAAGCAAAGCAGCCCAACACTCAGGACATTATATATTCTGTCAGGAAACTTCTGTTTGTCTTATTGAGTTGCTCTGGCAATGTACAATTCATTCCGGGACCACTAATTCCAATTGCTTCCCCATCCGACTCGGTGAACCTAAATGGCATGAGTTTTATCACATCAGTGTGTGTAGTTCAATTAAAACGTTGATGCTATCAGGCGTGGTCTGTCTTACCAAGCCAGATGCACTAGTCATCTTGGAATCCTGGCTGAAAAGTTCCATAACAGACCGTGAAATAAATCTCCCCATTATACTAACATATTAACATACTATTTGCCAGCAGATTAGGCCTTATGGTCTATCGAGTCTGCTCGAACTTTAGATCTTTAGTTGGGTGCTGAGACCCTCCATCCCTTGTGCTCCAGAAACCGTATCATCCATCCCCACCCCTGGGACAGGACATCATCTGATACATCCACTTTCTGTGTCTGTCCCATCTCTCTTGAAGCCCTCCACTGTGGATCTCTGAACTAGCTCACCAGGCAGTGCATTCCAAGGGTCCACCACCCTCTCCGTGAAAAACCTCTTCCTCTTTCCCCTTACCCTTCCACCTTCCAACCGCCAAACCATGCCCTCTGGTGATGCCTCCCTGCTTTAGTCTAAAGATCCCCTCCATATTTACCCTATGTATTCCCTTGGGGTACTTGAAGACCTCAGTCATGTCCCCGTCTCTCTCTCCTCCAGTGAAAACAGGCAGAGCTCCTTAAGTCTGTCCTCATCGTCAAATCCCCTAGTCCTCGTATCATCTTTGTTGCCTCCTCTGTACCCTCTCTAGGAGCTGTATGTCCCTCTTTAAGTGTGGTCTCCAGTACTGTACACAGTACTCAAGGTGTGGTCTAACCAGTCCATTGTACAGCGGCAGAATCACTTCCTTGCTCCTAGAGGTGATCCACCTTCGATGCATCCCAACATCCTGTTTGCCTTGCTAGCCGCTCTCCTGCATTGCTCAGAGTTATTCATACATGCATCCACCATGACCCCTAGGTCTTTTTCCCTATTAAGGCCTCCAGCGCCCCTCCCAGGGTGTAACTGTGTTTAGGGTTTCCCGACCAAGATGCAACACCTTGCACTTGGTGATATTGAAATTTAATTTCCATGTGTGAGCCCAGCTTTACACAGGGTGTCAGGTCCTTGCAGGGCCAACCTCCCTCTTCTCCCTCAACTACTGCTCCCATCTTGGAGTCATCCGCGAAGAGACTAATTTCACACCCTATACCCTCCCTGATGTCCGATATGTATGTATTAAACAGGATCGGACCCAGGACCGAGTCTCCCTGCGACCCACTACCAACCTCTCTAGGGTTCGAGAGCTCCCCACAGACCACTACCTCTGAGTGCATCCAGCTAGCCAGTTTTCAATCCATCTGACCATCAAAGGGCCTGCTCCTAACCCCATCAGTTTCTCCACCAGACCATTATAATGTGTTCAGAACGGAGAGACAGAGCTAAAGGAGGGTCCCAATTTATGTCTTAGAAAAATTCCCCACTACCCTTAAAGATTCCACTACTGTCCCTAACAAATTTGAGAGTCCAACAGCAGGGATCCAGCTCTCTAGTGCTGAATCACTGACTCTCACCGGATGCTATAGACCCCCATTAGGGGTTTGGAACTACTCAGTCATCTGCACAGTCTGCTGGGCCCTGTTCTTCATGAAGTTACCATTATGAGGAGACCTAAACCTGAACTGGCTCTCTCCCATTTCAAAGCCCGTAAAATAATTCTGTGACATTTTGGCCTCACCCAGCTTGTCTCAGAACCCACCCGGACGTAATGCTAAGAAACCTGCTAATAGCTCACTACTCGACTTAATCCTTGTAAGCAAATACTCTACTTTTCACATTAAGGATGTCAGTGACCACAGCACCATAGCCTGTGTATAGACTACCTAAATTTACCTCATCCTGTAGATATATTTTAAGAGGAATTTTAGGTATTTTGATATCAACAGTTTCCTTACAGAATTGCATCATATAAGATGGCAAGACTTCTACCTTATAGAATCTGTTGCAGAGGCCTTTAACATTTTCCATGTTCTCATTTCAAATGTAATAAATAATTATGCCCCTATTGTCAAAGATAGAACTAAGAAGCAGTCACTCCCTTGGTTTAACGACACAATAAAAATTGCCTTACACCACAGGATTATCTTTGGGCGTGTCTGCAAGTCTAAATATATAACACTAATTGGCTAGCTTTTTCAATCATAGGAATCGATTTTCAAAATTAATTAGGACTGAGAAAGGTAACTTTACAAGACTGCACTGGACGCTTCTTCCTCCAACCTTACACAGTTCTGGAAAACCCTGAGAAACATTGAAGGGCAACACTCCCCTCTCTTCCTATTAAATGATGACTGGTGACACATTCACTTGGACAAACCCATTTTGAATCTTCTCAATAATCACTTTGCAACAGCTGACCTTGCCTTGACATCTCCTGACCAGTAAACTACTTCCCAGTGCTCTGTGTCAGACCCGCCCAGCGAGCAAGCGGCCATGACTGATACATCTGGTGATAAGTTCAGGTTCAGCCCCTCCTACAAGGAAGTTGAAAACCTAATACTTACACTTGACACCAAAAAAGTGCTGGAGCTGACCAACTTGACCCCTTCTTGAAACTAGGATACCGTGTCTTCAATGCCCCAATCACCCACTTATTTAAATTGTCTCTCTCTCAAGGATATCTCCCCAATTCTTGGAAAATAGCACATGTCATCCCCCTATTCAAATCTGGGGACCCATGCAATCTCAACAGCTACAGACCTATATCCCTCCTGCCCATACTCTCTAAACTCTTAGACAAAAATAGTCAATGCACAATTACAAAACTATCTGGAGTCTCATACGAACATACAAACATACGAAATTTGCCAGCAGATAAAGGCCTGGAGGTCTCATCAAGTCTGCTTTCAATGTGCAGCTAGCACCTTATTCTGCAGTTGCCCCTCCCTTCCACCCTTCCTCTTCCTTAACCCTCCCTTTGTCCTGTCCCATCCTCGTTTGAAGCAATCCACTGTTCTACTGCATACCACTTCAGCAGGTAGCGCATTCCACCCAGCCACCACCCCTCTGTAAAAGTGTCTCCTCATCATAATAAGCTTAACCTAATCCAATCTGGTTTTTGGCTCATTTGTAGCACAGCAACCGCTCTAGTCAGTGTGACCAATGAAAGGCAGCTGGCTCTGGATACAAAATCAAGTGGGTACTGTATTTCTGGCCTCAGCAAGGCTTTTGATGTAGTAGACCATGACCTGCTACTAACCGAGCTGCGCAGTATCGGCCCACATGACTGTACCTTGAAAATGGTTCCAGTGCTACCTGTCTGGTAGACAGCAACAGGTGAAAGCTCAAGGTGAACCCCCAAACCAATTTTGAGAGGAGTCCCACAAGGCTCCATATTGGACCGCTGCTCTTTACTGTCTACATCAGTGACCTTAATGTCAGAATAAATCATACAAGTGAAGGGATTACATCAATGACAAACGGAAAAGAGATGGGAGGTCATTAAACGGGACTTCATGAGGCAGTCAGGACCTGCGCTAAGGTGGGAACGTAAGTGAGCAAGGTCACGTAAACCATGCTGGTGGTCCAATGAGGTTCAGATAGCGGTCAGAGAAAAGAAGGCAGCCTACAGAAAATATAAAACAACAAGAGGGATAGGGATAAAGAAATGTACCATCTTGCATCTAGAAAAGTCACCGGATGGTGAGGGGGCAAAGTCCGTAAAAGAGCAGCGGCTGGCACAGGGATACATGGTGGGGAAAAGGGTTCTTCCAGTACATTGGGGAGCAGAGAAAACTAAGGGCCATCTCAGCAGATTGAGATCAGAAGGAGGGTGGGTGGAAGAGGCGAGGGACCAGGCAGAGGTATTAAATGAGTACTTACTTCTGTGTTCACTAGGGAGGGGGATGGGATATCTACAAAGCAAGACACGATGGGGATAGAAGCAGCAGTGAGGGATCAGGGAGCAACAGAAATTGAGCAAGAGGGAGGGAGAGTACCCAGGGTGTCACATCAGGATAAGGATAAAAAGGCCAGTAAGGTGGAGGGGACGGATGATGCTATCTCCACGAAGGGTGTGGATAACCCTCAAGGCCCTAAAGAAAGACAAATCTCCTGGGCGGATGGCATTCATCTGAGAGTACTATGGGAATTGGCGGACATACTGGCTGCACCCCTGGTGGAGCTCTTCAACAGGTCGCTTAGGCAGGTAGGGTACCTAGGGATTGGCGAGAGGCACATATGGTGCCAATCCATAAAGGGGTCGAGGGAGGTACCAGGTAACTATAGACCCATCAGTTTGACCTCGGTGGTGGGAAAATTAATGAGAGTATACTAAAGGAACGATTGGGGTGTACTTGGAGGAGGTGGGAGGTGTGGATAGTCGGCAACATGGGTTTGTGCCAGGTAGATCATGTAAAACCAATCTTGTGGAGTTCTACAAATGGGTAACATCAGAACTGGACAGGGAAAGCCTGTGGATGTATTATTCTTGGACTTCAGCAAGGTGTTTGACTCTGTCCCCACAATGGTCTGGTGGAGAAACTGATGGGGCTGGGAGTAGGCCCTGTAATGGTCAGATGGATTGAAAACTGGCTAGCTGGATGCACCCAGAAAGTAGTGGTCGGTGGGGGAGCTCTCGAACCCTAGAGAGGTCGGTAGTGGGTACTGCAGGGCTCGATCCTGTTTAATGCATACATATCGGACATCAGGGAGGGTATAGGGTGTGAAATGAGTCTCTTCGAGATGACTTCAAGATGGGAGCAATAGTTGAGGGGAAAGGGAGGTTGGCCTGCAAGGACCTGGACACCCTGGAAGCTGGGCTCCACATGGAAATAAATTTCCAGTATCACCAAGTGCAAGGTGTTACATCTTGGGAAACCCTAAACACAAGTACACCCTGGGAGGGAGTGAAGAAGCCTCAATAGGGGAAAAGACCTAGGGGTCATGGTGGATGCATGTATGGAATAACTCTGAGCAGTGCAGGAAGCGGCTAGTAAGGCAAACAGGATGTTGGGATGCATCATAAGGGGATCACCTCTAGGAGCAGGGAAGTGATTCTGCCGCTGTACAATGGACTGGTTAGATCACACCTTGAGTACTGTGTACAGTACTGGAGACCACACTTGAAGAGGGACATACAGCTCCTGGAGAGGGTACAGAGGAGGGCAACTAAGATGATACGAGGACTAGGGAGTTTGACGTATGAGGACAGACTTGAAGCTCTGCCTGTTTTCATTGGAGGAGAGGAGAGCGGGGAACATGATTGAGATCTTCAAGTACCTCAAGGGAATAAATAGGGTAAACATGGAGGGATCTTTAGACTAAAGCAGGAGGTATCACTAGAGGCATGGTTTGAAGTTGGAAGGTGGAAGGGTGAGGGGAAAGAGGAGGAGGTTTTTCACTGAGAGGGTGGTGGACCCTGGAATGCACTGCCTGGCGAGCTAGTTCAGAGATCCACAGTGGAGGGCTTCAAAGAGGGTGGGACAGACACAGAAAGTGGGTGTATCAGATGATGGCCTGGCCCGGGTGGGTGGGGATGGATGATAGGGGTTTCTGGAACATGGGGGCCTGGCACCCAACTAGGGATCTGAGGTCTGAGCAGACTCGAGACTGTAAGCCTAATCTGCTGGCAATTAGTATGTTAGTATGTAAGTGTCTGACTGTTCACTGATGACACAGTTATTTATGTCTCCAAACCTACTCTTGAACAAACGGCGCATCCTTCAACAAAATTTGACATTTTGCAGCATAACCTGGTATGGCTGAAACTGCTGCTTAATGCTGAGAAAACCAAGGCTATGTTCATATCCTCCCAAGCTCATTCTACTAGTTTCCAAGCAACATGTCAAAACTAGTTGTTCCGACGCTGCTAGGAGAATCCCTGGAACTAATGGAAAGTTTACATACCTGGGGTTCTGGCTTGATTGCAAGCTCTCTTTACTGTCCACATAGAAGAGCTTGCTAAAAAACTAAGGCAGAGACTGTGCTCCTCTTTCGTATAAAACGCCTTCTTATCTTTGATGCCAGAATTAGGCTAGTACAAGCTCCCTTCCTCCCACTTCTAGACTATGCAGATTTAATTTTATAGTCAAGGCCCCAGTAATGCCTTATCTAAACTTGATACACTTTATCACAGGGCTTTATGTTTTATAACCAGTGCCTCCTACAATACACATTATTGCTCCTCTATTCCTCGGTGGGCTGGGGCACCCTAAAAAGCAGAAGGCTAAAACTCAGCCATTTGGACACTTAGGAGCTTTAACTCAAGCTTCCCAAGTATATCTGTAACCTTATTTCTGTTACGTGGGGAAACTATTAGCTTAGAAAATATTCCTATATAACATTAGTAATTCCAAGAATCTGAACTTGACATGAAGCTAGCTTTGATATGTTACTCCCTCTGCCTGGAATTTTGTACAAAAACCTTAAGCTTGCACAACTGGTCAGCGGCTAACTTGAACTCTCTATTTAGACGGTCTCTATATTTATTTATTTATTGAAATTTGTTAACTGGGTAGGCCCACTGAGACAGCAGTGTCCTTTTTTCAGGACGACCCGAATTAATTACATTCAATAAAGACATCAAATGCCTACAGGAGACAGAGAGGCAGAGCATTAATTACAATGAATAAATGCATCAAAACCGTATGGGAGACACAGGCAGAAACAGACAACAGTAGAAATACTCAGCTATACAAAGTTAATAAACAAGGCTAGCAACTGCAAATCAATTTCAGCAGCAAGACATATCACAAGCAGAAAGCAGGGGAGATAATTGCGATTCTGTCAAGATGACCAATGTAATTTTCTTGTATAATCATTTCTTCTCTCTTATGGGCCTAACCTGCCCTGATATCCTTTCCTCTTTTCCTCAAGCCTCAGCTATAGAAGCCGTTACCCTCTGACTTATTAACCTTTCTTCCACTCCAACAGGCCTCAGCTACACAAACCTTTCCCTTCTCTTCAGAAGGAGGGTTTTGCACTCTTTCCTGTTAACCTACCTCAGCTGCAACTGATTGAGATATTTTACAAGGTACCTAGTCCACACCTGCAAAGTAACCTATATAACCAGGATAGCACTTATTAACCTAGACAATAGGATTTCACACTTTTGAATGACTGTATCTACATTATATTTATTGTGTTGCATTAATCTCCTGTCTGCTATGTATTCCTTGTTTGTTGTTTTAACTGCTGTGATCTGTTTGTATCCTTGTCCAGGCACAGTTTGTAAATGAGCATGGCTCAAAATTGCTTCACCTGGTTAAAGATTGATCAATTGACTGATTGATTCTTCACCAACTGCAAGTGGCGGATATCAACCCCGGTAGCCCTAGGTAAAGGGCATTGCATTAGTCAAGTCAGGAGGTTATGAAGGCATGAACAAAGGTTGAAGGTCATCTGGAGGAACCAGGTGTTTCACCTAGGTGATATTCCTCAGATGATAGAACAAGGTCCTGACAATGACAGACAACTGAGATTTCAGGGTCAAACCGTCGTCAAAAATAACACCCAAGTTATGTACCCGGTCTGAGGTCATCAGCTAAATACCTCCAGCTAAAGCTGGAGGGTCATCCAGCCGACAAATCTGCCTCCTGATGATTTTGGTTCACCACCAACACCTCAGCTTTAGCTGAATTTAACTGCAACCAACTGGCACTCATCCAGTCCTGGACCTTGGACAGGCAGCTGTTAAACACAGAAAGGACATCATCCCACTTGGGTACAAAGACATGTACAGCTGAGTATCATCTGCATAGCAGTTAAAACTCAGACTGCACCATACAATAATGTCTCCCAACTGCAGGATGTACCTACAAACAACATGGGTGACAAAATGGAACCCTGTGGTACCCCACAGGATAGGGAGAGGGTCAGAGGAATAAATCCTAGAGACCATGCTAAGGTCCTACCTTCAAGGAAGGATCGAAACCATCTGAGGACTGTGCCCAGTAGTCCACAGATGAACTGCAATGCTCCTAGAGTACACCATGGTCTACAGTGTCAAATGCTGCAAAGAGATCAATGAGGACTACGATGGAATGGGACCGCTGATCTCTTACTATTTGATAATTTGGCACCGAACAAGACCGGTCTTGCTGCTATGCTTTTCCTTAATATGGACTGAGAGAATCATAAACATTGTGGGTGGCACCCTTTGCAGACTCTGTGAGAGGCCTTTCAGCAATATATTTCTGTTCAAAGTTGAACCAGCATAATATTTTGTGGTGATTTGCATATACAACCCATGATGCTTTGCATTATGGGGTATGTGATTTTGTATGATGTGGTGGTGGATAAGTGACCCCAAGCTGGCACTAACCACCTTCCCAATACCCTTGCCTACAAAAGGCATGTTAGAGATGGGTCTGCAGTTGGTCACTTGAGTCCAGGTCATGGAGGGTTTTTGAGGAGCAGTCATACAACCGCTTCCTTTCGGGGTCAGGGAAGACTCCCCAATGACCTTAAGACTATCTCAGCCAGGAATGGGCCAAATTCATCAACACATCCCACAAGGAGACATGGGCCTGGATCCAAACTACAGCTGGCCAGCCACAGAGTCTGAATGATCCTCACTATGTCCATGATATCCATCCTGTGGAAGTCCGACTGAAAACTGGGCAGTCATGACCTCCTGCTGATCCCCACAAGACCTAGTCAAGGAACCATGCAGATCATGTGAACCAGATGTAGGCAACCTTATCCATGAAAAACTGAGCAAACTAATCACACCTTTCTTGTGAGAAAGTTCCTCCAGGCTGAAGACAGATTGGATTGCAAAATCTGTTCACAGTCTGAAAGAGCTGATTTGGTCAATTTTGTGCGACGGCAATCTCTCTGACAGGAATTCTGTCGTCTTATGGAAGATTGTTGATTGATAGACAAAATAAATGTCCACCAATCTAAGCCTGTCAACCTCCAGGTTCAGTTTCCACCAGGTTCTCTAACCTTTGACCCACTCTCCTCAGTTCCTTCAAGGTCCCATCAAACCATGGAGACCTTGAGTGAAGAGTGAGGGTCGAACATTTAACAGAGCAATGGAATCCAGGGCTTCCATCACTGCCCTCTATAGGCAAGTACCAGATTCCCCGGATCCATGCATTCGTCCGTAACTTGATAGGTCATGTACCGCCATCAATCCTCCGGGTCACACCCCTTAAAGGGCGGTACCAGACCATTTCAGTAGAGGCTGGCCTATTAGGGGAGATACGGTGTTGAACCTTATGGAGTGATGGTCAGACCAACTGACTAGTTCCACCACCAAATCGGAGATTTCCATCCCCTGGAGGAACACCAAGTTCAATAAATGACCACTAATGTAGGTTGCAGAGGAAACCATCTGTGTAAGGCCCAATGATGTCATAAGTTGGAGGATGTCCCAACCAAAATGCCAGAGTTCATCATTTACCCAGGTGTTGGAATCCTCCAGAATAAACCATCTGGTGGACTCCTACAACACGTTGACCATGAAGTCCATGACTCCTGCAGGAATTCTTTCCCCATCACGGGTGGACGGTAGATAAGCAGTACTCTGCACCCCACACCCGCACCCACTTATACAATCAAAAGATCTGGTGGACCCCACTGGTACCTCCACAAGGCTCAGTTTCAATCAAAAACAAATGGTTACATCCCATCTCTGCGATCCATCCTCGGGTGGTGTATCACCAAGTACCCAGCCAGAACAGCTGAGGCCAAAACTGGGCCCACATTTTGTTCAACCAGGTCTCAGTGATGCAAGCCAAGTCTGATGTCCCAGCAAGATCTGCTGTCATAGCAGACTTGTTCTTAACTCATTGAGTCCTGGTGGCCATTTTGGTCAGGTTCTGTAATGGATTGTTCCAACGCTCTGCGTGTCTCCTGGACCTAATTTAATTGACCAGGCATTGCATAATACTGCCTGAGTAGAATGAGTCACTGAGGGAGACCGAGCCACTTGTCTGCATAAAGCAAAGTACCTGGGTATGGGAAGAAGGCAGGAGGACCTACCCCAATCCACCCCTTTATTCTCCGACTAGGCCTAGCCCCTTCCTTCTCCAAACTATCCCCAAAGCACAGTGCCTCCTATATGCTTCCATTGATAGTGGAGGACAGTTAAAGGGTGGAGCTCCTGAGCCTGGAGGGGAATAGCAACTGTCATTTTAACATTACCCCCAACACATCACAATCAACTGTAGTACACAGTCACCACAAAACCAAATTAATACACAACCTTCAACCAGTTCACCCACTCAGACACTCATGCACACACAACCACCACTAATCCCAATAAACAAAATAATAAACATCCCCTGCAACCACCCAACCCTCACCCAAACAGTATAACTAAACTTAAGCAGTAGAAAGCAGCAGCAAAGTAAACATAAGACAGAGTATCGTAGTAGCATGAAAATATACCAATTAAGGGAGATGGTCACAGAAACCTCAAGGTCAAGTTTATGAACCTGTAGCACTCTACCTCTACAGGAGATGACCCAGAACTCTGTCAAGTCCAACCTCTCACATTTAGGCTTGAAAAGTCTACTGAATTTTAATATGACCCAAATCCTGCAGGCACTCTCACTGCCCAATCATAATTGTAGAGAAGTCCAAAACAAAGAAAGTCTGAGCGGTTTGTGAGTTTGGGGATATCCCTGGACAGAGCCTTGTTCTCAGCTGACCAAGAAAATTCTTCCCACACTTTTTCAGTCGTAATTTCTTGCAAAGGGACAAAAAAGGCACCAACTAAGGGCAGTACCCAAGAGGTTCCTCTACCAGATGAGAGATGGCCAGCCTAGCATGCTGGAGCACATGCTTATAATGCCCAAGACTAGATCAGCCCAATGCCTCTCCCCAGGTGATATAAGAGATTCTTTGATGACCATATTTTGTGGAGAAGGTCCATTTGTGGGGTCTTAGCAGTGTTGGACCTTAAGATCTTTTTCCTATACCATTTCTTTTTGAGGAGAAACATAGAATTCTTCCTCTGACATAGGCCTGTATGTCTCCCGGGCAAGCTTGTGAGACCTTCCCATTGTTATTGATGTCAAAGAATTCAGAGATCTGGGTAGAGATCCATTTTAAAAATCATAATCCTTCAGGAGACTAGAATTCAGCCTCAGTGGTGACTTTTCCCCTGTGCTGCACAGCACTAACTTGACCCTTACCAGAGCATGGTCTGAGATTGTAATGTTGATTTTGGCATCTGAGATAAAGGAATCCTGCCTGGCTAAGGTTAGTATTTAATCTATCCTGCTGTAGGATGGGTTTCTACTCAAGAAGAAAGAATAAGGCCGTCCGGTGGCGCTGAGGTTGAGGCGCTGGATGCCACACCTCGCCCACGCCAGCAACCCGGGTTCGGGAATGGACTCAGGTCGTTGGTGGGTTGGCTGGGGGTAGTACAGCTTGAGCATCCCACAACAGCTTGCCATCTCAGGGAGGCGGGGTGGGGTGGAAGGCCAATGTCCACTGCCCTTGTATGTCTCTCTAGCAGAGGCTCGAGGACTGCAAGCTCTCAATAGAAGGGTGGCGGGTGGCCCTGACATGCAGTAGACATTGGTGTCTGTGCCTTGACGTCGGGGCTAACACTCGTGGGGAGGAAAAACAAAACACCTGTCGGCTCCAAGATGACAGGTTTCCTGGGCATGCCTCCGATTTGCCCCTGCCCACTGACTACCTCCAGGCCTGATGAAATGAAGGATCACGGGGTCTGTCCCACCTCATCCCCACTGGGGTAAGCTGAAGCTACATGGGGACTGAAGGTAAGTTCTGGTGAGCGGGTGGTAGGATGACCCTTGGATGCCCTGAAGGATTGGGTCTGGCAGGCAGTAATAGAGAAAAAGTACCACTTCAAAAAGAAAAGAAGAAAGGATAATCTCTGCTCTGTGGATGAACTAATCTCCAGGAGTCCATGAAACTTAAATCAGTTGACATATTTTGGAATGACAACCTGGCCCTGGTGCCTAGCTGTATTGGTTTTAATAGGTGATCTATCCAGGGGTCAAACAGCTCATTAAAGTCACCTCCCATAACTGGCTTATACTCTGTGAAGCTATTCAGGTGGCTGTCAATGAATTGAGAAAGCCTTCCGCCTTCATTGGTGCATAAACATTACAGAGAGCAATTTTGCAACTATCCAATGTCCCAGTTAGAATTTGGCACCTCCTTCCACACCAGTCAGTGCAATTGCTTGCAAAATGTACGTGTTCTAATAAGGATGGAGGTGCCACACTTTTTAAATGAGATGGAATAGCTTCGCCATCCCCACCTATGTGCTGTGTAATTGCTCAGCCTCATTTTGTATTAAATGCATTTCTTATAAGAAAGCAATGTGCAACCCTTTTCTGTTGAGGTAGAACAATATTTACTTTCTTTTTACTGGAGAGCCCAGACCTTTCACATTCCAAGAAGTAATAGTGTAGTACCATCTTACTATCGTGGTATATTCATTCAGATTTAGGACTAGATTTGGTACAGTAATTAACAGTAAGATTACTTCCAACAGCAATATCGTAGTATAGAACACTGACCAGAAAAACATGACTTGTAATCAATAGTAAGCAGTTGGTTAGAGCACTTGAGTGTGAATACAATACCCTGTCCCCAAATCTAAACTATAGTAAAGCTTACCTATAGTCAAGTGTAACTTGAAAGTGGACATCAAGGATTTTCAAAATTGGTTATGTGACACTGATGTCCAGAAGTCTCTGTGGCCCACTAATCCAAAACAGTAAAATTAGAATAACTAAAACAAGTATTTAAAAGTAGGATGTAATCTACTTCTTGTGCCCATAGTCTGCCAGATTCAAGACCCAAGGCATTGGGATTTAGTACCAAGGAAGATAGATCCAACCATATGAACCCATCCCCATTCTACGTCCAGATTAAATGTAATGACCAATTCATTATGATAAATCAGTAGCTGCACTGATTCAGCTATCCTGGTTTGCATCTAGCTTAATAATAAGCAAACACCACATGTAAAGTCAGCACTCGTGGTATTGCCAGATATATCATTTTTCAGAGACAGCATGTGAGCTGTCAGGATAGCATACAACTCTCTTTGCCCTGGCATACTACCCATGTTGCTTAGTCTTCCATATAGAGACAATGTGACATAATCAAGCCACTGTATACATGTTCTTCATATATGGATCTGTCAAACACATTCCTGCTCCCTGCAATCACCTAACACTCCTCCCATTTGATTATAATACAAGTGAGACACAGGGCAGCTACAAGTCAAGTATATTTCAATTCTTGATCTGGTGCTTACAAATAGGAACATGTACAGGAAATAATGGTCAGGAGCCACTGGTGGAACTGACCATTGCATAGTGTGGTTCCAGTTGGATATGGGTAGGAAAGCATCCCAACTAAGACCAGAATCATATTTCTGGAGGGTGGACTTCAGGAAAATGGGAGAAGTGCTCATCAGGCGGGCATCAAAGCAGATATGGAGGTGGGACCAAAGGTGGTCCATCATTAAGGAAGGAGTATTGCTGCCACAGATGAGTGCATTCATCTCAGGGGTAAGAACACAAGGACTGAAGTGCCCAGCTGGTTCAGTTCTGGGGTTGCCCAGGCAGAGGAAAGAGGTTGCCTACAGAAAATTCAGGAAGACCAAAGAGAGGTGGATAGGGAAAATTACCTAAGGTTGGCTAGTGAGGCAAGTAAGGAAGTCTGTGAGCAAAGGCACAGAAGGACCTGCAGATAACTGAAGGAATTAAGAATGGGGAAAAGGCTTTTCACTATATAAGTGAGAAAAGGGACAAGAAAGAAGGACTGTTAGGCTTAAGAAAGGGATGGAGGGTGCAGGATAATGGGGAAAAGCAGAGATACTAAATTAATACTTCTATTCTGTCTTCACCAGGGAGAAGGATGAACCAGTGCCTTCAGGAGGGAGAAGAGGAGCAGTGGAGGAGGACAATACAGATGTAGTGATAGAGAAGGATAGAGTGAGGGAGGATCTGCTGACATTGAAGGTAGACAAATCACCAGGCCAGGACAGAGTACATCCAGGGGTACTAAAGGAACTGGCTGAGGAGCTGGCAGGGCCACTGTCAGACCTATTTAATAGTTCACTAGAGTCAGATGTGGTACTGCAGGACTGGAGAACAGCACATGTAGTGACCCTCCACAAAGGCGGTCCTAAGGATGACCTAGGAATTACAGACCAGTCAGTCTGACTTCTATTTTGGGCAAGCTCATGGAGACCATACTAAAGGAAAGGTTGAAATATCTAGAGGAGCATGGTCTTCAGGATGCGAGGCAGCATGGGTTCATGGGGGAGATCATGTCAAACAAACCGTTGATTTCATTGACTGTGTCACTAAGACAGTAGATAGGGCCAAGCTGTAGACATCCTCTATCTTGATTTCAACAAGGCCTTTGACTCTGTGCCTCATAAAAGTTGCTCGGGAAGTTGGTGGATCTTGGGGTTGGGGAAAAGATGTCCAGATGGGTGGAAAACTGGCTGAGGGACAGAACCCAGAGGGTGGTTGTGGAGGGAAGAGTTATCTGGTACCAGAGAGGTAACTAGTGGGGTCCCACAGGGCTCTGTACTGGGGCCAGAGTTGTTCAGTGTCTTCATCAGTGACATTGGGGATGGCATTAAGGGCAAATGTGCCTATTCACGGATGACACCAAGCTCTGTGGGAGAGTAGACACAGCTGAAGGGATACAGGACCTACAAGAAGATCTGGGAATGCTGGGAGGTGGTCCAGGATCTGGCAGCTTCACTTCAGTGCCAAAATGCAAAGTTATGCATATTGGAGCCAATAATCCCAGGACAGAGTACTACCTGGGTGGAGTCCGAGTATCTGCATCAGAGGAGGAGAAGGACCTGGGAGTGATGATTACTAGTGACCTGAAACACCCCATGCAGTGCAAGAAAGCAGCAGCAAAGGCAAACAAGATGCTGGGATGCATATCTAGGGGGATCAGTAGTGGAGAGAGGAGGTTATACTGCCCTATATAAGTCACTGGTAAGGCCGCATCTAGGGTATGGAGTTCAGTACTGGTGCCTACACCTCAAAAGGACATTAACCTGTTGGAGAAGGTCCAGAGGAGGGCTACAAAGATGATAGTAGGCCAGCAACTTCGGGCATATGACGAGAGGTTGAGGGCACTGAACATGTACCATTTACAAGATACCATAATAAACAACTGATTGGCACACATACTAAGACTGGTAAGAGAAATCAGTGGTTCACTCAAAGAGTGATTTCTACTTGGAATGCACTGCCTGAAGATGTAGTCGAAAGCAAATCATCAAGTATTTTTAACAAAAGACTAGATTCATATATGGGCATTGTAAATACTCCTTCCACCAATGATAGGTGGCGAGCTCCTAAAAGGCATCACTGCCTACTGAGCTTGTAATTTACCTATGAACCTGTGTACTCCTGGAAGACAGGAGAGGGAGACATGATTTGGACCTTCAAGTACTTGAAAGGGATGAATAAGGTTAATAAGGAGAGTCTCTTTAAGCTGAGTAGCAACCATAACACTAGGGGCAGTCTTAAGCTGGAGGGTTGGCGGTTTAGGAGGAATGTCAGGAGCATTTCTTCACTGAGAGGGTGGTGGACACTTGGAATGCACTGCCAGAAGAGGTCATCTCATTAAAGATAGTGGGCAGCTTTAATAGAGGCTGGGATAGGGAAAAGTAAGGATCAAGGGTAGGGAGGATGGGAGGAGTGGGGAGGGAGGCGGGGACATTAGCTCAAGCTGTGTACCCTGCAATCGAGCAGACTTGATGGACCAAATGGCCTTCTTTGCTGACTTCTTCTTATATTCATATATTTGTCCTTTAGAGCTGCATTAGTCCTGCATTTTTGCCTATAAAGCCTGCACATTGATCCATCAATATAAAGCCCAGCTCTTGTCCTTTCCTAACGTACCTCCCACTAGGCTGTCTCCTCGTACAAAGCGACTTGGCAATGCTACTCAGAGTTGGGTGCCTGCTGTAACTTCCTGTATTCTGCAACCTCAGCTAGCTGACATCTTTGTTGATTACACTTTGTGAAAACCATCAGCCCCTCCAATCCTCATTACCAATGTTAGCATATGATAATATGGCACTAGTGTGGCAGCATAAGTTTCCATTTTCAAGGGAATCTATGGTCTTCTTCACTACAACCGAGAGACCCAGTTGTACAGCATATTCAGAAACTAAGTGCAGCGTTATTTGTTAAAAATTGGCATGTAAATACACAAAGGTTGTACCATATCTTTAAACATTACAATCTTTTCCATTAGCCATACTAGCTGAAAATGAAGCAAGTGTATCATTGTGCCTGATTTATTCCATTCTTTTTACTGAAGGGCTATTTTCCCCATTATGTGTAGGTGCAGCTTCATGAAGTGTCCTCCAGAAACTGCAATAGTGTTATTGCTAGCAGTCATGTCTCATGTCACAGTGGCCAGTGCTGCATTGGTGTCTGAATAACTTACTCATCCAGTGAGAGACGTGGTCTCGAGCCAGTGGAAAGGCATTGACTGCCTCTGCTACAACTGCACTTTCGTGAATTTCTGCTGGCTGTCAGGATCTTCATGATGCCACTATAGATCCTTTGCATGGGTCTGGATTTTGGGGCAATATTCTTCTGGCTTCTACCATCTTTCTTCAGCTGCCAATTCAAGGAGCCCAGGTATGAAACTATGAGTGGGCCCTGTGTTTGGAACACTAATTATGCTAAGCATTGTTTAAGGCAGTGTTCTATTTCTGGCCTGTGCTGTCTCCTCTTGGCCCCCAGCCCATAAGACTCTGATCCAGCCAAGTCTCACACTGGATTTTAATTTTACTGGATACTGCCTTGGTAAGAACATTTTGTACTGAACAGCCTTCTGAAGTAAAACGTAGCTATTCCTACACATCCGCCACATGTTCACAATACTAAACTTCCTTTGACTCCCTTATCACTAAGGTGGCAGAATATTTGAAATGGTAATACATTTCAACCTGTAGGTGGTGGCTCTGCAAATTGAGGAACAGCTCTTGGCCTTTGACATCCCTGAATCTCACCAGTCTGGGTTTAGGGTCAAGACACAGTACAGAGATGGTATTATCGTGGGTTTGAATGATCTTCCTCAGGGCTAGTCACTTCTCATGCTTCTTGATCTGTGTTCAGTTTTCAGCACTGTGGACCATGAGTTGTTGCTGGATCATCTCAGAGAGTACTGTAGACTCACTGGTATGGTCATCCACTGGGTTGAGTCCTCCCTCAAGACAGGATGCAGAGGGTGGTGAGAGGAATTTATCCTCACCCAATGAACTGTTCCGTGGAGTGTCCCATGGATCAGTCTCTCTCTCTCTCTCCATGTTGTGTGTGGTGATATGGAGATCCTCCTGATGATGCTGTTTTAGTGAAACCAGCAGAGGCTTTGTCTTTACCTGAGCTGTTGGCATTTGGGTTTATTAGAAATAAAGCTTTTGCACTCTGTAATCATGGTGCTAGTGTTTGCTTTTCAAAGGTGCATTACCTCTGAGAGGGATCATTAGACAATACAGTCGTGGTTGTCCTTGCTATGCTGATGATATTTAGTTGTATCTGTTTTTGTAGCACTCCAAATTGTCAGTGAGTAATCAAAACAGTTGGGTATCGATACTCCTATCAGGGACAATGGCACAGCCAAAGCTTTGGAATGTTGGGCACATGAGGATTCCAAGTAGCAGCAACTTCTCAGTTCTCCTGTGCCATTAGAAGGAGTAGCAACTATTTTTCTCTTCTCCAAGATTTTCAAGATTCAGGATTTCAGATTTCTTTTGGGTCTGCAATTTTGCATGGCAGGTTGTGGCTAACTGTTTCAGAGAGCACTGCTAAATTAAAAGTGTGCCTGTCGATGTTGTGCCCTACTTTTGCAGTGGTAGGAAAAATACATTTTGCTAAAGTGCTCTTGTCTCCTGCTTTGCAGTGATGGGAAAAATACATTTAAGTCATTTTGGTAACCAGTTTTATGCTGGCCTTTTCATTTTAATTTTTTCAATGTTTTGTCATGGTCGCAAATAATTGATACGGTCACAAATATTTTCACTGTCCGCTTTGACAGACTTCATCATGCTGACTTTTAGTTCTGAAATGTGCTGCTTGCACTGCTGTTTGCCACAAATGGCTAAATAGTTAAGTCTGTAACTGTATACAGTTTGCATTTTATCACTATATAGCAAGATAAGTAGATGTTTTAGGGTTTACAGCAAAAATATAAATGTTTTGAAATTGCTGATCAACTTCTGTCGGTTGCTAGTAATTTTTACTTTGATTAACCAAGGCCGCTAATCAAGTCTCTGACATCAATTTATGCCTTGGTACTTATTGTTATTAATAGTGGTCCAGCATGCGTGTACACACTGCTGGATCTGATTATGGGGCCTATACCACTTAGTTCGGTGGAACCTAAAGTCCTCAAGACAGTGACTACTGGTACTAATAACATCATGTAAGCATACATGTTTGGCATTGATAAATGCTTGTTTAGTTAGGTGGATATTTCTAGTTGTACTGTCTGGCTTTAGCGACTTGTTAACTGTATTTAAAAAAATTGAACCCACTTTGTGCACTTATTTTGATTACTGTTTGGATGTACTTACATTCAGATCTTGTTTGTTTTTCTGTACATACTCTAGCCTTACGTAACTATTCCTGCTGGCCTATGTTAACCCACTGATTGCTACTGTTGTCCCTCAGATCCCCATGAAAATGAAATGCTATATCTCATTGGGTCATCTCCTTGGAGTATTTTTAAATAAATAAAGAATAAAATGTGATTTTGTTTTGGACTCTGACATTGGTAACTGTCTGCATTTTAAAAATATGATTTTATTTTATTCAGAGAAATCACATTTTATAATACAGACAGTTACCAGACCCAGTCAGAGTACAGTTGTATTGCACTTCTGTGACTTCCTGCATTTAAAAATGTGATTTTGTTTTTACTTAGGAGGGGTAGCACTCAGAATACTGTTAGGATTGAAACAAGCTATAGGAGGCATTACTGGTGTGTGGGCTTGGAGGTTGGATGTAAGATGGGGAAAAGATGGCAAGAGAAATGTTTTGAAATAGTATGTGATTCAACTCGTAAATGTCATTATTTACTTTTACCAAAGGATATTATAAGATATAATTTGTAAACAATTTAGTGGTAAAGATCATTAGCGATAACTCAAACTTACAATAAATCTGTGCATTATTTAGATATGACTGAGTGTGTTGAAGAATGATTATATAGGCGTATTATGATTTTATTAAATGTAGACACTTTATTTTAACGTATGCATGACTTCTTGTGATTTATATATGATGTGTTTTTTAGAATTGTATGTAAACTTTAACCTGCACTTCTGTGTATGGTTGCAATATTATTAAACAGTTAATTGATCAACCAGTCTATAGTACTATAACTACTTTTGTGACTATCTGTACTACAAAATGTGAATTTTTTTTTCTTAGGGGAATCAAATTATTATAACTGACAGTCACCAGAGCCAATCAGCATTTGCATTTTGTGTCTGGCTCTGATGCCATCTGTATTACAAAATATGATTCTTGCTTTTTGCTTGGAGGTGGAGGTAGCTTCAGTTGCATAGTATTCTGACTGGTTCTGGTGACTGTCTGCATTAAAAGAATATAATCTTTTACACTCAATGGAGAGGAAGCTGCAATTGTATTGTGCTCTATCTGACTTCAGCGACTGCCTGCATGTAAAACATTTGATTTGTGTTTTACTTAGGAGAGGGTAGCAGCATATTGATATTTTATTCTGTCCTACTCTGGCTTTGGCCACTATGAATTTTAAAACATTATTTTGTTTTTCTCTGCTGGAAACTTTCCATGAAGTTCTGTTTCAGTTGCTTAATAATCTTTTGTCATGTATCATTATTTTTGGTTAGCATACTCCTCCTGCCATCTTTTTGTTACCTGTCAGCATACTCCTTGTGACCACGGTTTGACTAATGAGAAGCTAGAAATGGTCAGACCCATCTTATGAATATTATCAGTAAAAACACTAAATTGAAATGTTAAAGAAAGAATATTTTAGTCCAAGTACAGTATTTTGAAATGGGTATGTCTGAAAAACATATTTCTGAGGTTAAATCTCCAGAAAGTTAATGTGAGTTCTTGGAAAGATTAAGATAACAACTGATGCATCTGTTTCCTTATTAAAAGAAAATAATGCACATCTATTTTCAGTCAGCAGGAAGTCTGAGTGCAGTGAGAGTTTGAGCCACCAGTCCTCGCATGAGACTGACCAGCTGAGTCATACAACGGAGAAATCCCATCAGTATCACCATGCAGGAAGAGTTTCCATGACCTACATCTCATCACAGTACAACAGGTTCATGAAGGGGAGGAGCAATTTAAATGTACCAATTATCAGAGAAGTTTAAGCAGGCTAAATGCAGTTAAATGTACTGACAAAAACTTTACTGTGCAACATAAAACTATAACACACCACATTCACAAGAAACCATGTAAATGTGCTCAATGTGATGAGACTTTTACTGCCCAGAGTATCTTCATCTTGCATCAACAAACTCATTCTGGAGAGAGGCCATTTAAATGTTTTGAATGCGCCAAAAGTTTTGGTCGAAGAGTGGCCTGATAATGCATCAGCAAATTCACTCTGGAGAGAGGCCATATAAATGTACTGAATGTGACAAGTGTTTTGGTCAGAAGATTACCCTGTTAAAACATCAGCGAATTCACTCTGGAGAGAGGCCATATAAATGTGTTGAATGTGGCAAGAGTTTTACCCAGAAGAGTCACCTGGTATTACATCAAGGAACTCACTCAGAGGAGAAACCATATAAATGTGCTGAATGTGACAAGAGTTTTAGCAACAAGAGTTATCTAATAAAGCATCAACAAATACACTCTGGAGAGAAACCATATAACTGTACGGAATGCACCAAGAGTTTCTGCCAGAAAAGTAGCCTGATAATTCATCAGAGAATTCACTCTGGAGAGAGACCATATAAATGTGATGAATGTGGGAAGAGTTTTGGCCAGAGGAGTGACCTGAGAAAACATCAGCGAATTCACTCTGGAGAGAGACCATATAAGTGTACTGAATGCAACAAGACTTTTGTGCAAAAGGGTACCCTGATACTTCATCAGAGAATTCACTCGGGAAAAACCATATAAATGTACTGAATGCAGCAAGAGCTTTAGCCTGAAGTGTAGCCTAAAAAGACATCAGCAAATTCACTCTGGAGAGAGACCATATAAATGTGCTCAATGTGGCAAGAGTTGTGGCCAAAAGAGTGACCTGATAAAACATCAGCGAATTCACTTTGGACATACAGGTAGCAGAGAAACACTGGAAGCATAAACCACGGAGAATGATGAAGTAATGATCACAGGGGATCACCCGATACCAACTGCCGAGAAAGTGGAAGCAAGAAACCGGATATTGTAATACAAGAAAAAGAAGAAAGGTATAAGTGCTGATTGAAATAGCCACCCTGGTGATTAGTGTCCTGTGCACAGTGAGACAGAAAATCATGACATACCAAGATATGGAAACAGAAACTAAACCCTCATCGAATAAGGAGACACAAATAGTGCCAGTAGTGCCTGGGCGGTGGTGCTAATAAAAAATTACTTTCAGGCATGTCTAACTATACTATCAATATGCATGACACCTTATGAACTGCAAAGGAAGCCATCATGGGGCGCCGCTTGTGCTGAAGAGGAGCACTCTCAGCAAACATAAAACACTAATACAGTATTGATTTCCTGATTATTTTTTCAGTTAGTAATTTCTCCTCCTATGCTGGCTGACCTCAGGAGAGCAGCCCCATCCCCAGTGTCCACCATCTGGCGCTGACCGAAACTCCCAGGGCTTACCCCTCTGGTGGGGTTCCTCAACCCCCACCAGAGTCCGGATCCAGTGGGCCAGTGCCATGGCTGGCTGGGAGCGAAGCCTGTGAGCCCCCACCAGAGTCCAGATCCAGTGGGCCAGTGCCGTGGCTGGCCGGGAGTGAAGCCTGTGAGGTGCTTTCCACCATTACGCTGCAGCATTGCTTTTTCGAGGTGTTCTCCCAGGAGCTGAGTTGTGCAATAACACAGGCCGAGGGGAGCATGTACGCATCCACACGCAGTTCTTCCAGGTGTCTGCCCCAACTCCTCCCCATACTGCTCAATCTCTTCTTCTTCCCCACGACTCCATGCTCGCTCTCGAACATGGGTGCCCGCATAGCGAGGTGGTCCAACCCTCAGCACCCTGGGCCAGCAGTTTCCTGATTTTTATGGCTGTGGGTGGAGCCTACAGCTGTTTTGGGATCAATCTTATCTTACAAAATGTCTGATTGTGGAAACTTCTGTTGGACTTTTGGAAGTATCCTTCCATAAGTCCAACGGAGCTTGAAACACTCTTCCCAGAGCTGCCACTACAGAATAACAACTGCACTATTTTGGCTGTTACGTCCAAATTCCAGGGCAACAACTGTGTATGCATGACTCTCGTGCATGTGCAGTTCCACTGACGTCAGCATGTTGTGAATGGCAACATGTCATTTGCTACAACTAACATGCGCGAGTGCCATGCATGTGCAGTTGTGTTGTCGCTGCCATATTTTTGTGTGGCATTCCTCCCACACCTCCCAGTACCAGCAGCAAAGGAACATCCTCCTGCACCCTCCCACTGCTGCTGTTCTCCCCCTCCTTTTGTTCCCTGTCCTCTTACAACACTGGGGTGCTCAATCCCATGTCAGCATTATGTACCCCTAACTCATGTGGCACATTGGGAGCCCACCCTAGTATGCCCAAATGTATGTTTATTTTTTCCCATGCTGACATAGAAGTGCCCAATCCCCAGGTCAGCATCATGTACCCCCAACTCATGTGGCACACTGAGAGCCCACCTCAGTGTGCCCAAATGTACACTTTATCCATGTAAACAAAGAAACCACCATCCAATGCGTTTTGTTTTCCCTGTTAAAAAATGGTCCCTCGTCACCACAGTCCACACTCCTCCACTTAGCACCCTCCTCCCCACACCCCTTGCCCCATAGTTACCCCCAGAGGTTGGTGCTATCATCTTCTCTAGACCAGGACACATCTGCACTCTTCAAAGCCAAACCGAAACTAAAGAATCAAAGGTAAACTTGCTATACTGGCAGTCAATGGGGTTTCAACTTATGTTGATAAATCAGCCATTTCTTGAAATTTTGGCCCCAATTTTGCAACATGGGGCTCTTGGGACCCCACCTTGTGAGCACTGTTACTGTCCTTTTATTAGTCCCAAAATTGATTTCGCGATCACTGCTAGAATCGCCTTTCAGGACCAATTAACAAAACAACAGTGCCACTGCTCAGAGGTGGGGGTCCTTGTTGCAAATTTGATGAAAAAATTAAAAAATGACTATGTTATGAGCGCAGGTTGCACAGTTTTTATGTATGCTGCTAACTTCACCAATTTTTATATTGTCGCTCTAGATTTTCAACATTGCCATTCTTCACACCTCCTTATTAACAGTACAGCTTGTCATTTTCACATCCTGCCGAAACATGTTTTCATACCTGTGGCACAGAATGGCACAGTCGCTCTGTGAAAATCACCTTTTTAGGACAAATGAACAAAATTACACTGGCATTCTTCATGAGGTGTGGTCCCAAAAGGCCATGCTGAAAATGTGGTGCAACACCTCCCAAAAATGGCCAAGTTACCCTCAAGAAGATGGGTTTTAAGCATTGTTTTAAAGCTCTGGATGGACAGGCACTCTCTTACCTGACGGGTAGCAAATTCCACAGGATAGGTCCACAAATGCAGAAGGTCATGCCCCAGATGTCTTCATTTACACCTGGGAATCTCTAGCAATCCTTCATCAGTGGATCAGAGTGGTGAGGAAGGGTAGTAGGGATGAAGGAGTTCTTGCAGGTGGTGGGTTCCCTAATTGTGTAACATAGAAACATAGAATTTGATGGCAGATAAGGACCACTTGTCCCACCTAGTCTGCCCATTTCCCTACCTAACTGATAAGCTGCAGATCCTAGTTAACCAACAGCCTACTTCCTCCTACCCCCACTAGAATTGCCTTGTGTCTGTCCTATGCATTCTTGAATTTCCCCACAGTTTTTGACTCTACAGCCTCCTCAGGAAGGCTGTTCCTTCATCTACAACCCTCTCTGTGAAGAAATACTTCCTCAAATTACCTCTGAGCTGTCTCCTCTCTATCTTCAAATTGTGCCCCTTGTTCTTGCACATCTCTTTTCTGAAAGATGCTACCCTCTTGGACTTTGTTCATTCCTTGAAGTATTTGAACATTTATATCATGCCCTCCCCTTTCCGAAGGCTATACATCTTAAGCTCCTTTAGTCTTTCTTCATATGTCTTCTGATGCAGACCCTGCACCATTTTGGTTGCCCTCCTCTGGACAGCCTCCACCCTGTCTATGTATTTGCAGAGATGGGGTCTCCAGAACTATACACAGTACTCCAGATGTGGTCTTACCAACTGTCTGTACAGAGGCCAACAACTTCCTGTTTTCTACTGGTGGTGCCTCTCCTATGCATCCCATTATCCCCCCAGCCCTTCTTACTGCCATCTCACATTGATGGCCCACCTTAGGTCATCTGATATGACTACCCCCAGGTCCCTTTCCATTTTGTTGTTGTTAGTATCTCACCCCCATTGTGTACTCTTCCCTGGGTTTTGTTTCCCAGGTGCATTACTTGCACTTCTTTGCATTGAATCTATGCTGCCATACATTTGACCATTCCTCCAACCTTGCCAAGTCCCTTTTCATCCTTTCCACCCCACCTTGCGTATCAGCCCTGTTGCAGATCTTTGTGTCATCTGCAAAGAGACATACTTTCCCTTCAGTCCCTCTGCAATGTCACTTATAAAGACATTAAAAGAGCAGCCCCAGTACTGAATCTCACGGTGCCCCACTAGTAACACCCCTTTCTTCACTGTGGACTCCATTTACTATTACCTGCTGTATCCTGTTGTCCAGCCAATGTTTTACCCAGGCTACCACCCTGGGACCCACTCCCAGGCTGGCTAATTTGCTTATTAATCTTTTGTGTGGGACAGTGTCAAATGCCTTGCTAAAGTCTAGGTAGGCCATGTCCACAGCCCTCAGTCAAAGAAATCAATTAGATTTGTCTGACATGACCTTTCTGCTGTGAATCCATGCTGCCTTGGCTCCTGTGCCCCACTGGCCTCTAGGTATTGAACAATTTTTCCTTCAAGTGATTTCATCATTTTTCCTATGACTGAGGTCAAACTGACAGGTCTGTAGTTTCCTGCCTCTGTCTTGCTCCCACTTTTGTGAAGGAAATCACATATTCCCTCTTCCAGTCATTAGGTACCACACCATCCTCCATGATTTATTAGAAAGAGTAGTCAGTGGTGTTACTTGTTCTTCCCTTAGTTCTTTTAGAATTCTGGGGTGAATCCCATCAGGCCCGATTGCTTTATCCACCTTCAGTTTTGAGTTCTTTCAGAACCCTTTCTTCTGTGAAAGAACTAATATCAACCCCTATCCAGAGTGCTTCTATTGACTGGATTAGGTATCTCCCCAGCTTTTCCATTGTGAATACTGAGCAGAAGTATTCATTCAGTCTCCATGCTTTTTCACTGTCGCTATCTGCCCAACCACCTTCCTCTTTATTCAGCCTCAGTATCCCTGTCTTAGTCTTTCTTTGCTCCCTAATGTACCTATAAAAGGTTTTATCCCTTTTTAACCGAGTTGGCTACCTTTTCCTAAGTTTGGGCCTTTGTTATTCTGACTGCCTTCCCACTTCCTTCTGCTTTAACTGGTACAGTTCTCTGTCCTTCTCCTTCTATGTTTCCTTATACTTCCTGAATGCTGTCTTTTCTTCCTTACCTTCCCGCCACTTCTTTTGAGAACCATAGTGTTTTTCTTTTGTTTTGATTTGTTTATTTGCTTCACACAAAGGCTTGTTGCCTTTGTGATGGTGACTTGATGTTTCCCCATTGTTGTTCCACCAAACCTTCTTGCATGTTTGCTAGTGCTTTTCTGAGGCACTCTCCCATTTTGACAAAATCAGCCTTCCTGAAGTCCATTACCTTCACTTTTGTATGGCTTGACTCTACAGCTAAGTTTATCTTGAACCACACTGTTTGGTGGTCGCTTGTTTCAGATGGCTACCAACTTCAAGACTGGAGATCCTCTCTGTCCCCATTTGAGAGTACCAGGTCTAAGATTGCTCCCTCCCGAATGGGTTCCAGAACTAGCTGTCTGAGTATGCTTCCTGTAGGGCATCGAGAATGGCCCTGCTCTTGGATGTGGCTGCAGAAAAGGTGCTCCAGTTAACATCTAGCATATTCAGGTCCCCATCAGCAATATCTTCCCTTTCTGTGCCATCCCAAGAATGTATCTATCATTTCCTTGTCCATTTCCTCCCCTGAGGCGGTCTGTATCGACCCCTTTTCAGATTGTGGTGCCATTTCCAGTCTCAGGGTGACCCACAGGCCCTCCTCTCCTCCCTGTTTACCCTTTAATTCTGTTGCTTTAATCCCTTCCCTTACATAGAGGAGTACCCCTCCTCCTCTTCCCTCCATGTCCCTCCTGTAGATTGTGTACCCTGGTATGTTGACATCCCAGTCATGGTTCTCTGTTTACCATGTTTCTGTGACTGCCCCAATTTTCAGGCATCCCTCTTCCATCAAGGCCACCATTTCATGGAGCTTTTTA
The DNA here is from genome assembly GCA_016271365.2 of Neoceratodus forsteri. NCBI lineage: Eukaryota > Metazoa > Chordata > Ceratodontiformes > Ceratodontidae > Neoceratodus > Neoceratodus forsteri. Next base: position 42,569,452 of record JADMNL010000038.1, read on the forward strand.
CCTAGACTACAGGCATTGGTACTCATTACCCTCCATTTTTTATGGCTTTATTTCTTTTGCCCCATCCCTGTTCTTACTGCCTTTGTATTTTTCTCCATTTACCCTGCCCTTCTCCCTATCGACTGCTCTATCTTGGCATTTACCTCACTAACTACCTAATTTTTTTTTGGGGGCTGATTTCCTTCTCCTTTTCAGTGCCTCCTCCTTGGCTAGTTTAAATGCTTGCCAGTAAAGCATTTAAACCTATCATCAGGATCCTGGTTCCACTCCTGGATAGATGCAGACCATCGTGCCTGTATAGGCCTGCATCCTCCAGGTGGAGTCCCAGTCTCCAATGAAGCCAAATCCCTGAGCTCTGCACCAGTTTTTCAACCAGTCATTGAATCACATGGTGCAGAGTACCTAACCTCATCCATGCCATAGACAGGTAGCACTTCGAGAAAGTTAACATGTGTGCTACTTGTCTAAGGCCCTCCCCAACTCCACAAACTCCTGTTACACTGCTCTGATCCCATTCTCAGCCAGATCATTGCCCCTAGGTGAATCATGACATCCAGCTCACTCCCCTTGCAGCTGCTCCCACAATCCTGAGGATTCATTTCCTGTCCCTCAAGGCATGGCACCGGGCAGGCACCTCACCTCCTTTTCCCCTCTGTCCCCAGTTCTACCCCCTAACAATTGGTTCCCATGGGAGTTGTTTACTTCCCAGTAGGGTCCTGTGCCACCCTCCTTTGGGTCTCCATTTTGAAAGTTCCTGCATCCTCCTTGGTCTCCTCTGGGTGCCTCCATAGAGGAACCATGCTCCACCAGAGTGGTGAATGAATTGTGGAGAGACACAACTGGAGGAATGCACCTCTGTTCCATCACCCTCACCCTCTCTGAGCCTACCGTGGTCCAACCACTCCTTTTCTTGGCAGCCTCTGAGGTAGTGGCAGTGGCCTGGGTGGGGAGCAGGTTTCCTGAATCTTTGCCAGGTCAGCATGAAGGCAGACAACCTCTTCCTTCAGACCAGAGAGATTTCTGAAAATAGGGCAACAACGCATCTCCAGAATGTCTCACGAAAGACTGCTGCTCTACAGCCAGTGCACCCTCCCCACATGTCTGTGTCCCTTCCTGTTACAGATGCTTTTTTTTTTTTGGTTCTTGTTTTAGTGTGTGCAAGCTTGTGAGTGTCTCTACCCTCTATTCAGTGTGCTGTGCCTTTAAGGATATGAACAGATGTATGTTGTTAGCAGTTTGAAGTGATATCAGAACCCCTGCTATAAAGGAAGTTATGTGCTTGGGACGGGTGGGTGGGAGTAAACCTATGCCGTCCAGAAACAATTAAATACAACTCTGACCCTCCACCCGGGAAGTGCCTTCCTTCCTTTCAGACACCTATTTCACAGAGGTTAAATAACGGTCTAGTCACAAATGACTGCAAATATCTCCCAGCTGCAGTTCCTCCTGGCAAATTAAAGTTAAACTAAGAAAAGTCAACCCCAAAACAGAATCAATACTAGTTACTTACAATGGTCCAAAAAGTAATAATTCAATTCAGTGTAGTCTAGAAAATAACCTTCTTGATTTAAGGAAGCTTTGGCTGCCTCTCTCTCTCTCTCTCTCTCTCTCTCTCTCTGTCTCAGCAGACAGAGACCACAAACAACTGCTGTTTTAAATCCACAGTTCAACTAGGCCCTTTCAACTCCTCAACAACTAACACCTATTTCACAGAGGTTAAGTAACAGGTCTAGTCACAGATAACTGCAAATATCTTCCAGCTACACTTCCTCCCTGGCAAATTAAAGTTAAACTAAGAAAAGTCAACCCCAAAATGGAATCAATATGATTACTTACAGGTCCAAAAAGTAATAATTCAAGTCAGTGTAGTCTAGAAAATAACCTCCTTGATTTAAGGAAGCTGTAGCTGCTTTCTCTCTCTTTCTCTGTCTGTCTCAGCAGACAGAGACTACAAGCTGACTTTGAAGGTGATTCGCCACTGTGCTGTCAGCCAGTGAAGTCTGTGGAGCACAGGCATAATATGGCTGGTCCTAGACATACCCGGCCACAAGCCAGACTGCTGCATTGTACACCAGCCGAGGTGGTGAATATCCACCCTTGTAGCACTAGGTAAAGGGCATTGCAGTAGTCAAGGTCAGAGATCATGACAGAGTGGACCAATGTAGGAAGATCATCAGAGAGACCAGGTGCTTCACCTGGGCGATGTTCCTCAGATGGTAAAATGAGGTCTTGATGACTGACACCTGTAATTTTAGGGTCAGACCATCATCAAAATAATGTCCAGGTTATGCACCTGATCTGAGGTAGTCAGCTGAATACCCCCAAGTCAAAGCCCAGAGGGTTGTCCAGCTGACAGACTCCTCCAGATGATCTAGGTTAATCATCAACACCTCAGTTTTAGCCAGGTTCAACTGCAGCCAGCTAGTACTCATCCAGTCCTGAATCTCTGAAAAGCAGGTGTTAAACACCGAGAGGGCATCTTCCACTCAGGTACAAAGGGCGTGCACAGCTAAGTATCATCTGCATAGCAGTGAAAATTCAGACCATACCAGATGTCTCTTAACAGCAGCATACATACTGCAAACAGCATGGTTGAAAAATGGAGCTCTGCAGTACCCACAGAACAGGGAAGAAGGTCAAGAGAACAAATTCCAGAGACCACTGTAGTCCTACCCTTGAGAAAAGATCGAAACCATCTGAGAACTGTACCTGACAGTCCACAGATGAACAAACTACAGGCATTCCAGAAGCACAACATGGTCCACATTGTCAAATGCCACTGAAAGATCAAGGAGGACCAAGATGGAACAAGTCCTCCAGTCTCTTGCTATTTAGGAGATCATTTAGCATCTGAATAAGGACCATCTCAGTGCTGTGCCTCTTCCTAAATCTGGACTGGAGAGAATCCCAGACACCATGGGTGGAGAAATTATCATCCAGCTGCAGTGCAACTATCTTCTCAATAATCTTTCCCACAAAGGGCAGATTAGAGACAGGTCTGTAGGTCAGACAGTCTGGGTCAAGGGAGGGCTTTTCAGGAACAGTCATACAATTGCCTCCTTTAAGGGGTCAGAAAGACCACCACCTCCAATGACCTCAGACTATTTCAGCCCGGACCAGGCTGATCTCATCAACGCACCCTCTAGGAGTAATTTTGGACCCAGATTCAAACTACAGCTGGTTGGCAGTAAAGTCTGGATAATCCTTATGACATCCATGATGTCTGGCCCACCAAGGTCAGGCCAGGTAAACAGAGCACTCACAACCTCCTGCTGACCTCTGCAACACCCATTAGAGGGAGCTTTGCCTATCCCAGATCTGATGGCATCTACCTTATCTGTGAAAAAACAAGCAAACTCATCACACCTCTCTTGTGAAAAGCTCCACTAGGCTGAAGACGGACTGGACTGCACAATCTGTCCATGGTCCGGAAGAACTGAGCTAGTTAGTTATGCACAGTGGTAATCTCCCTGGACAGGAATTCTGCCTTCTTACTGGTAATTGTTGATTGATAGACTGTATAATGGTCCATTAATCTAAGCCTGTCAGCCTTCAGGTCCTATTTCCACCAAGCCCTCTCTAGCCTTCAACTCACTCTTCTCAACTCCTTCAAGTTCCTATCAAGCCATGGGGACCTTGGGCAAAGAGTGAGGGGTCGAACACAAACAAAAGCAGTATAGCCTAGGGGTTAGAGTAACAAGCTGTGAATGAACTTGGTACATCCAGCAGAGCTGGGTTTGATTCCCAGAACCTCCACTTAAACACTGTGTGATTCTGAACAAGTCATTTAACATCCCCAGTGCTCTAGGTCAACCCTGAAAACTAGTGGGCCTTATCTGATTATCATTTAACATTTACAATAAATAGTACAAAAAATAAAACAATTGAAGAGGAAAGGGACTGATTATTTATGTGCAGCTGTTTGAAATGTCTGTATTTTCACAAATTATGTTCATACCTCTAAAGGATCCCTATTTAACTGTGCCTGAATAAAAGCTGAAGCTGTCAGTTGGGTTGTGTATCGTTTTCTTTGTATTGACAACATTCTGTGCAGTTCCTTTCATCAAACCAAGAATTGGAGTTTTGACTATGTCACTTCATGGTTTCAGAAATGTGAGCATGAACTTATCAGTACAGTTTCCACAAGCAAGCATCAAAATATGCTGGTGTGTTTCATCAAGTCTGTAAAATGATAATACAGAAAATGGAAGCATAAAAGTAGTCATATCCTATTGTAACTGTATATGACCACACTGTCAAAGGTAACACACCCAGTACATAACTGTTTATCATTTCATTACTGTGAAAAAGGTAAAAGAAAAGGGGAGGGCAGATATGGGGGTGAAAGAAAATTAGAAGAAACCCATACAGAGGATACAGTATACTACAAAAAGGGCAATGCAGTGGAAGGCATTCAAAATCATTTAGCTGAGGCAATCTCATTTCTTAACAAAGGTGATATATCAGTTGCATCATACAGCCATGTAGCAAATGGCTCAAACATATTCTTTTTGCAACAGCCAGTTTTTTTCAGTTCCCACCTCTGGGATTGCTAGAAACATGTTCTGTGCCCACAAGCTGAAACTATCTGTTTTGCTTTCATGAAATTCAGAAAGTGTTGCCCCAGAGGGGTATTGGGGTTGTTTCTAGAGATGGAGCATACATGCTCCTGAACTGGCTCTTTAAGGGCTTTTGTGGTACATTCTATGTATAGTTCTGGACACCCATATGATAACATAAGCAACAAATTCCATCTGGCAATCGATCAAATGTCTAATTTCAACTGTTTTGGATAGTAATGGATATTTAAAGACTTTTCTTGATTACAAAAGGTATGTATATTGCACTGACTGCATTTATGCTAGCAAGGGTCTGGGTTTCGGTATAGGCTATTTATTACACAGTCACCCAAACTATTCCCTCATCTATAGGTGTTCTTGGTTTATTGCTCATTGCTACTTTTAGTTGTAGGTCACTGTCCAAAATATGCCACTACTTTTGTACATTGCAGGACACGTCAGAGATATGATTAATGTCAGTTACCACAGTTACATGCATGGCTTTGTGTGTTTGTTTCAGATTAGCTGGGCAGATAGGGAGGGCACAGGTAGTAAAAAGTGTTTAGAACATAGGCAGAGGATAAGGGATCAGGGATGAGCTTGTTCTTAACAAGCTGGGATTAAGGAGGGACTTACAAGTGGAGTTTAGGAGGAGCGAGGACCTGCCAAAATTTAGTGGGGGTGTCAAGATTTTGCTGCAGGGTTGACTTAAAATACTGTGCTTTGGTGGCTGTAATGGATTTAGTGCAGGCATTTCTGAGGAGCATTAGTGGTGAAGATTGTTGGGGAAAGGAGAATTTGTAATGCACCCAGACAAGGTTGTGGGTTTTATAAAGCTGAATGATGTCAAGCAGAGATCCAAAGGTGATAGGAACACTTGATTATAATACGTCAGGAAGGGGTGTGAGAATTCCAATCAGGAGGAGAGGTCATGGAAGAGGAGCAGAACATAAAGTCCTGAAAGACTTAATCCATTGGGAAATGGGTGGAGAATGGGAAAATATGGCTTTTGAGCACAATAGGTCATATAGTGATTGCTGAAAAGGTCAGAAAGTGTGGCAGAAGTAGAGAACACCTGTGAGCAAAGACAATACCCAAGATGCACAAGGCTGCTACAGAAAGACTGCAATATTTTTCAAACCAGCGATTCTCGAGACTTTGAAATCTTCATACCCAAGGTAGACTTAGCTAATATGTTTTAATGTGTTTTTCTGCATATTTTTCCCATTCGGTTTCTTATACTGTAACCTAAATTAGTATATGTTCTCTTTAAGCTGTAACTGCATTTATTTAATTATTTTAGTAAAAACTTTTGGCTGACACTGTCTCTGTTTGTGTGTGAATTGGGAAAACAGTATTAATAATCTGTGAAAACTGTTATGCCCAAAGGGTCACACCCTAAGCAACACAATTGAAAAGGGGTCTGGAAAGGACATCTGGAAGGATAAGGAGAATACTAGAGTCTACAAATATTTTGAACCAGGCTGTTGCATGTCCTGTAGGGAGAAGGCCAGATCAGGTTTTCACACGTTAGTCCAATGAGAGTATGATTACTGGGTCTTCCTCCTGTGTAATAGCCAAGGAAGGGTTCATATTTGGCCACAAGACTCGAGACTGGTATTGTGCCCTTATCCTGAGTTAGAGGACTCCTGGATCCTCATAGCAGAGGTGCAGTCATGACCTCAGCAAGCATTCAGAAAGGGCAAGGAGGATATTCTCCCCCCCATCACAGATTGCACTTAAGGGTGGGCACTGTGAGCTCAGTGGGCCTGACCCCAGGACTGGATGTGTGACAGATCCGGTGTGCAGCATTGGGATCCGAGAGATTTGGTTACATAGTGTTGTGACTCAAGAGACATTGATGGCATAGGCATAACAACTGGATTCAAGCTCAGTTTATCAGATTAATAAACTGTAAAGAGCCCACACACAACTGAGGCAGAGATTTAAAAAGAATTATAATTTGGTTATAGTATAACGTTCCTGACCTTTTTTGTTTGTTTGTTTTTCCTTGGGTGTAAAGTTAGTGTAGCAGTAGTTAGGAAGAAGATGGATTCCATCTACAGTGAATATGCTGCAGACTACCTAAAGCCGTTGTGTCAGGAAGGAGAAGTCCAGTGTGTAACAAGTGGCCTATTATAAATATTATCCCCTGCTTGTGGATCATTAAATAAAAAGTAAAAATGTGTATTCCTTTTTTAAGTTTCTTTTCACGCTGTCCTGTCATCTTATACTTATTCTCTTACTGTTCTTTTATTCTTTTGTCAGGATGGCCAACCTGGCAAGATATTCTATCTTTACTATCCCTTATCTAGTGTAAATAAAGGATACACTGGTCCTTAAAAACATGTTGTCTAGCTGAGTGAATATCCAGCCTTTAAAAAAAAATCCTGTTCTTGTTTCCCTAAAGATTGTGCTGGTGCCCAAAAATAAAATAAAATCATATCCCTGGTAAAATAGGAGAAACTCCAGAAAGTCAAGGATGTAGCGAGTGGTAGCTAGCGGCGATGTCTGCATACGATCACACCATCGCACACCCGCATCATCGGAAAGAAGACGTGCTTGTTCATGAAGAAAAACCTTCCAATTCAAGCTGCCAAAGTTATTGCAACTGCTTGTTGCGATTTAGCAGGAAGACGTACAAGCAGCCTAAAAGGGGTTTAAAGCTTGCAACTGAGGTCAGTTGCTAGCGAGTGTTAGTGCCCTTTCAAATGTGGATTTACAAGCCCTAAGTATTGTAGCAGTCTAAAAAAAAAAAAAAAAGAAAAGGGTCTGAAAGAAAAAAGGTTGTTTTGGAATAAGGACACTAAGGGCATGGGTAGAAAGCCCTACAGTGGCTATTCATGTTAAAAGCTTATTAAATGAGAAGGCTGGCACCAGGCCAAAGCAAATAGCTGTTGGCTGAAATTTCAGCCATCAGGTAAACGGAAGACAGAAATAAAAATCTTCTTAAACACTGGAATAAGGTTTATGCTGATGGAATTAATAGGAAATGACAGCTGTAGAGCTAGGTTATTTGAAAACAGCTGTCAGTGGAATTTCAGCCATTTGGGTTAACTTACAAAGTATGGAAGCCTGCCAAATTACAGAAAAAGGGCTGGTGCAGCTTAAAAAATAGTGTTTAGGTACAGAAATGCTTGTGTTGGGTGTTAGTAAGGGTTGTTCATATATCTATATATGTATTCTTGTGAATATGTACATTTTGGATATTTTCATTAAAAGAGTACCTGAGTGATGTCAACCTGGGAAGTTTCTCCTATAGGGCTGGCAGCCTACAAAATGGCTGCCTTTATAGGAAATATGGGTATGAGGTCATAGAAGGAGGTGGAGCTTAAACGTCAAACCCTGCCCTTTTCTTAAATTAAGGTTAAAAATTAGATATTTTTAAGCATGTGTTATGAGATGGACCTGGTTATACTGGTTATAGAAAACACTTGTAAGTATATATTATACTAGTTACCCAAACATTAAAGTGAAGCTATTTTGAGTGAATAGAAAGGAAATATGCTATAATTAGAGTCACATGTCTCTGATGTCATGTTGGGGAAGGAATAAAAGCTCAAGGACTCCACAGTAGTCGGATAGGCCAGTAGTATGCTGGTAGAAGGTGAGAGAAGAGGTGTGTGGTTTCCACACCAGCAGTATTTTAATTTTCACTAGAAAGAAAGTGAAGCTGCAAACTAGAGATTTGTTTGTTAATTTAGGTGTGCTGTTAACACCAAATTTCTTTTGATTTCTGCAAATATTTTTGATCTGTTTGAAAATAAAAATTATAAATGCAAGCTGTGTTTATTTTATGCACTGTATCCTCTTGTCTGTGTGTCTGTTTATCCCACCCAATTACAGTAGTGTCAGCAGTGGGATTCTGATGGTGTGTCAGTTGCCTTGTAAACACTGTCAGGGGTACTGGATCTAGTACTCAACAGATGCAGGATGCACAAGAAGAGATATCGGCCATTTGACCAGATCAATGGCAGATGAAATTGGAGTGCTTCCTGGACCAGGATTGGAGTTGGAGTGAAACCAAGAGGAAACTGGAGAAGGAACCGAGGAAGACCAGAAAGAGGATATCCAGGAGACCCGGAAGATGGAGGTACCAGAGGACATGAGCGAATTGTTGTGGTGGTTTATGTATTTGGCAACAGGAGATAGAACAGCAACAACTAGGGATCGGCCAGAGAAGAGGATCAGAGACAAGAAGAAGATCGGAGATGTCAGGAGGACAAATGGGCAGATACCATGCGGCTACTTCCAGGCCATGATTCCAGGACAACCTGACCGGTCAGTACCCTGTGATATAAAATTAAGCTAACTGAGGGGATGACATGAAGCATACCCAACAACATTTGAAAGAATTGCAGAGACTTGTACATGGCCAAGAGACCAGTGGGTCATCAGGCTAGTTCCATACCTTTCAGGCTGAGCCCAGATGTGTGTAGCCAAATGAGTGGAGTGTATGCCACAAATTATGATAAAGGAGGAAATTTTACGTTGATATGATATTAACACTGAAACGTATCAACAACGTTTTAGACAATTAAAATTACATATACCGATGCTCCCAGAGAAATCTATGCCAGGTTAAAGGACTTTTGTTGTAAATGGTTACAACCCTCTACAAAAACAGTCACCCAGCTAGTCGAATTAGTGATAATCAAACAGTTTATACAAGTCCTTCCTCAAGAGGCTCAGATGTGGGTCAAGAAGCGTAAACGGACAATGCAGAACAAACTGAAATTGGCGAGATACTTGGCAGCCCGACCTTCCCGACCACAGGTACAGACAGGAACATTGCATCATACAGAGGTGGTAAGACCCTTTCATGCTACCAATCAGAGACAGAATAATTATGGACAGAGATGGAGGTGGAAGGTATATATTGTGTGTCATGGATGTCTGGGAAGGGGCACATGGTTCGTAATTGTCCAGACAAGCGAGTAGAACACTCCCATTTGGCACTGGCCAACATTGATTATGTAACATCTGTGGGAGTAGGACAACATCAAACTGTGGGGCTATTGGACTCTGGGAGTCGGCAGACTTTAATAAGGTAGATCTTTACCCCACTGGGAATGGAAATTTCAAAGAGACTTCTGTAATTTGTGTACATGGGGCCTGCCATAAATATCAAACTGCTGATGTTGAAATTACTGTGGGGAATCAAATATATTGTTTACAGGTGGGCTTGGTTCCAAAGTTGCCAGTACCTATTATTATAGGACAAGACTACCCTGACCTTAATGTAATGTTAAAAGTCAGACAGCTGTAAGTGATCTTGTACCTGTGGTAACCCGTCTCAGGCTAAAGGGCACAATTATTTGAGATTTTCCTTTGAAAATGAAATAATGGAGTCATCTAGTAAAGTTCAAAATCTCAGAAACAAAAGAAAAGAGAGAAGAGGAATGGAACAAATGCCACCAGACTGAGATAGCTGGAATTACAAAAATAGACTTTAAAAAGAACAACTGTCTGATGACTCCCTTAAACCTTTTTTCTTACAGGTACAGGATGTTATTATAAAGGAACAACCTCACTATGTATTGAAGGAGACTGTTCTATAGGGAATGTTTAAATCCTGTAGCAGATTAATGTTGAACAGCTAATGGTACAATTTGTGTATAGAACTAAATTAATGGCTTTAGCTCATGTTATTCCATGGCAGGCCATGAAAGGAGAGATCAGACTTTTGGGGTGGCTTACATTAAGATTTTTCTGGCCAGGCATCCATAATGATGTAGCCCAATATTGTTGAGCTTGCCCTATGCCAGTTAACTGCCCCAGGGTAAAAAGGATAAGGTACCCTTCATCCCATTCCCTATGTTCCTGTTCCATTCCAATGCATAGCTATGGACATCATAGGACCATTGACTACTAGTACTAAGGAAACAGATTCATCCTTGTAGTCTGTGATTATGCCACAAGGGTACACTGAGGCTATACCATTATGGACTGCAAAGGCCCTTGGATTGCTCAGGAGTTGGACAAAATTTTAGTCATGTTGGTATACCTCAGGAGATTCTCACCCGACCAGGGAGTAATTTTACCTCCCATTTGTTGAGAGAATTGTACAGACTACTGGGAGTGTCTGCTATCAACACCTCCCCTATCACCTTCAAACTGATGGTCTTGTCGAAAGATTTAACAAGACATTAAAATGGATGCTAAGAAAGTACGTGGAAGAGGAAGGAGGACCTGGGATAAATTTCTCCCCTATTTGATGTTTGCCTATCAGGAAGTACACCAGGCAACTACAGGTTTTTCCCCTTTATGTTGTTGTATGGCAGAAGTCCTAGGGACCCCTTGGATATTGTGAAAGAACACTGGGAAGAAGGTAAAACAGTAGGTTTCAAAATATGTTGGACTATTTAACTTCACTGAGACAGAGGTTGGTTAAATTTGTGAAAATAGCTCATGACAACGTAGTGGATGTACAAAATGATCAAAAAGTTGCATGATGAAGGACTGAAAGAAAAATGTTTTAATCCTGGGGAAAAGGTCTTACTATTGTACCCACTGTAGAAAACCAGCTTCTAATGAAGTGGTAGGGTCAGCGTGTAGCTCAGTTGGTAGCACATCCGCCTCTGGACAGAAGGTCATGGGTTCTCGTCCCACACTGGGATTGGACTTGCACCTAAAAATCCCTGGCATCCGAGTGCAGTATTGAGGGGTGCTGTACTGCTGGAGTGTGCCATCCTTCAGATGAGACATTAACCGAGGTCCCTTCTGCCCATCCTGGTGTTGTCCTGGTGGGTGTCCAGGTGGAAGTAAAAGAACCCAGGGCACTCTTCCAAAGAGTAGGGAACATTCCGGTGTACTGGCTAACATTCCCTTCCCATAAACTGGTTCATGCAATTATCCAGTCTGTGTGTGGGTGATGATGTGCGATATGGCCACCACACATTCAGTCACTTCACTACCAGTCTAGCATTGCTTGTAAAGCACTTTGGATGTATGAAAAGTGCTATATAAATGCTGATTCTTCTTCTTCTTCTTTTACAGTTATAAGAAAACAGGGTTTGTCAATTATGAAATTGAATTACCAGGTAGGAGACACCCAAAGGGAATATATCATGCAAATCTGTTAAGAAAATGGGTGAAGAAACCAGAAACCCAGCCCTCCTTAGTCATACACCCAGAAGAACAAACTACCGAGCTAGAAATAGCCTATTAAAGGTTATGTTCCCAGGAGAGCAAGAGATAGTACAGGTTAACCCTGAGTTAACTAGTAGACAGAAAGTGGACATTGATCAAGTGTTACAAAATTTGGTCATACCTTTACTGACAGAGCCAAAGGGTAGTTCATCAGATCTCTCTTACTCAGGTAAGCCTATTTATCAAAAACCTTATAGGTTACCTGAGAAGATGAGAATGGAGGTGATCCAAGAGATTCAGAAAATGGAGCAAATGGGGTTTTGTTCCATCTAAAAGTGCATGGTCTCACCTCTGGTAGTGGTTCCAAAGAAAGAGGGAGGATTGCATTTATGTCTAGACTTTCACAAGTTAAATGCTGTTTCTCTTTCGATGGATACCCTATGCCTTCGTTGAAGACCTGCTAGACAAGATATGAACAGCACAGTACATCAGCACTCTAAACCTCACAAAAGGATATTAGCAAATATTGTTAGCCATTAAAGCCCAAGAGTTGACTGCTTTTGTACACCCATAGGATTTTTCCAATTTAAAACTGTGTTTTGGGTTACATGGTGCTCCTGCTACGTTCCAGCTATATGTATCGCATCCTTCATTCTCACACAGCATATAGTGCAGTATACCTGGATGATGAAGTCTTTTTAGCCAGGATTGGGACTCTCATGTAAAACATCTAAAAGCAGTTCTCCAGGCTATTACTGATGCAGGTTGAACCATAAATCCAAAGAAATGTACATTAGCCAAGACAGAAACTAAGCTCGCTAAAAGGAAAACAACTTGTTGCTGATCTGTTCATTAACCAATGGCATATGCTTTGACTTTAGATTTTTGCTTCGCGTTAACAATGATCTCGGGATAATGTGTAACTCTGTGCTGCACACTATATTTCTCATGTGTTGCTAGTACCTCCTGGGAAATGAATAAACCAGGCACACGCCCACGAGGTGTGGTCTTGTGTGGCAAACTCTCGTCCTCAATAAAAAATAGATTTTTCTTGGGTGATACCTAGCATATGTCTTTTCAGACTGACATACAGTAAGTATTAGCCAAGCTCTGAAAAGGCAGTGACATAAATGGATTCTTTCTGGCTTGTACGGTAGCTTGCTGGGCATCCCCAGTGTGCTGTACCAGTTTCACTGCCTGGTCAGTTTCTAAGCTTGTGTGGTATTACTTGAGTTCTCCCTTGGAAAGGATATGAACATTTAACAAATGGGCCCTGTACATGCCCACGAGCCTGTCTTTTCATGTAATAAAGGTGGTTCTGCTCTTAACCCCTCAGCTGGAGGAGGAGCAACATTCTGCCTGTTTTAATGCTACTTAAACTATGTGATTAATCCAACTGTAGGTAGTGAAGGTGTGAAGCCCAGTCTGTGTTCCCCACTGTAGAACAGGTGGAAGGCTGCACCAAAGGTGTGATAAACAAAAGTGGAGCTGGGGGACAGATATTTCATTAGGTAGAGTTTGATGTTATTTGTTGTGTTATTAGTGTTCTATGTATTGGGTCTGAGGGTGGGGAGGGAGGGAAGGAAGTTACCAGGGACATTGGGGGTAAGCAATGTTAAAGTTTGTCCTTTCTGTATGGGGTGGGGAAGGGTAATGGGTGGGGGTCCTATTAATAGGCCCTATTCACAAATGGATTCAGTGGCTATGCACTGCATAAGTCGGGCACATAGCCACTGCACAACCACCTGTGCCCACTGTGCCCCTCCACCTGATGCATGAAGGGATATGCCCCCTAACACAGTCTCTTGGCTGATCACAAAGTTCTGCATGGGGGTGGGCTGGGGCGGTGCAAGGGTAAGCCAGCATTTCACAGTATGCATGACCTTGCAGAGTTCTGTGCACAGGGGCTTCTGGCTCCACATCTGGGAGGCAGCCGTACACCACCAGGGCCAGTTACACGCCCCCAGGGAGGCTGCCTCAGGATGCAGCAGACAGGGCAGGGGGCAATGCCCCCAACAATGGTTCACCTACCATCTGGACACATCAGGAGTCGAGGTCAGGTGGACAAGTACACCAGCTTTGGCATGATTGGCGTGTGTGTGTTGGCCAGCAACTGGGTGCTCATTGAGCACAAAGGGATTGACTGTGGATCCCTGCCTGGGCAGCCTAGTGGCAGCCTGCTGGGATCCAGCTGCTCTGCACCACCTGCCCCACAGACCTGTGCACTGGGGGGCAGGGCCCACGTAAGGGAGCCAGACAGGGGCGGTGTTTGTAAATGTGGTCCCAGTGCAGAAATCCATTGGTTGAGTAGCCACGTGCCCGATATGAGCCTCATGCATGTTCCTAGTCAATAGGTGCCAATATGTTTTACACTTGTTAAGTGTCTGTGTATAAAGTTAAAAAGGTCATGCAGATTTACATTGCTCAAAAATGTATTGCTAAGGAGTAGATGTTACTCAAGATTTCTTCTAAGAAAAATAATGGATGAAAGTACTTTCCATAGTAGGTCATGGAATGTTAATGGTCTAAAATCCATACTAAGTGCAAGAGGGTGCAAGTTAAAGTGAAAGCAATGCATGCAGACATTTTATGTCTACAAGAAACACAGATGACGGAGAAGGAGGTAGTCCATATAGCCAAGAATTGGGGTGGGGGATGGTATGGGTCGTACTTTAAATCAAAAGCAAGGGAATGGCAATCTGGGTTTGTCCTAGATTTTCAGGGGCAGTTGCTGCATCCTACATTCATCAAGGGGACAGGTATGTTTTGATTCAGATACAACTAAATACTGGACTTAAGATATCTATAGGATCTGAGTATTGCCGAATATTAACTGCCCAGAATTGTTTCATAAATTATCTGTTCAAATTTCAGATTTTGAGGGCCCCTGACTAATGGGATGGGATTTAAATTGTGTTAAGGATACTGTCTTGGACAGATCCTCCCTAGTGTGGTTCCCCTGTCTAATAATTACAAAGTTCTTTTACTTCTAATGGAGGGCCATTCACTGCTAGATACAGGGTGATATTCTTGTCCTACAGACACAGAATATATCCACTACTCTCACTCGCCCTCTTAATATCTCAGAGCCTTATCCCTCCATGATGGCAGCCAAATATGAGGCAATAATTCTAACAGACCACGCACCAGTGTTGGTGAACTTTTGGGATCTGGGGGCAGCAGGTTCCACCAAGCCGCTTCAACAACAAAGATACCGACTAACATCACAGTGGCACAATGGTCCGACAGCCCCTACAGAGGCAGCCGACATCTCAACACACCATAAAAGTGACACAAACTGGGACAAACGGAAATAAATGTATTCTTCACCCTCACACACCCTGTATATTAATATAAAAAACTCCAGAGAGTATGGATACTCCGTGCCCGCACTAAGTAGCACCTGGTTGACACTCCACTCTGACAACTCCCCAAATACCGCTACAGACACCCACCTGTTGACACTGACAACCCACCTACCCGATGACATGGAACTTCTCCCTAAAATGGCACTCGCTATATTTGAGTCACTGTAATGGACTCGCTGTTAAGCCGTTGGTGTATCAGTGGCATACCATGGTAGCAAGGGCACCAACATCCTAAATGTTTGACCCCATCTGGCTCAAAATCTACATTTCACATAAAAGGTCACTTCTCTGTGTATCTTCAGATTAATCACAGAGCGAGACCACAATGGCAACAAGATGGGAAGCCTTGAAGTCTTACCTAAGAGGGTTATTTTTCCATACTCTAGTCACAGTAGTAGGGTTGAAAGTCAACAGATATATGCCCTAGAACAACAAACAGCTAAAGCTGAAAACAGCATATGACCAGCCCTAATCATACTCTTTATCACCAACTGCAGAAGCTAAAATAGGAACATAATAAGCTCAGTAATTCCAAGATAGAGCACATAATAATACTTAATCATGCTACAAACTATTTTGAGGGAGATGCATGTGGAAAGTTACTGGCATGGCAACTGAAACATATGGAGAGTGCTATGGCCTACCTATTTAAATGAAATGCATGACGCATCTCTAGATGCATGAGCCTTCAGGGCCATGACAATATTCAGTAGCCCCAATGCACCCCAGAAACCCAACTGTGCCACAGTGCAGAATATTGTGATGGGTCCTCATTCATATTCCCCATCGCAATATTCAACCCCCAAATGTAAGCATGACCAGCTGCACGGTGCATAGTTATGGATTCAAGACCCTACTTTCACTATTTGAGGGAAGGTTGGTGCCTCGACTCATAGTCAATAGCTAAGTATTGGCCCCCAAGCCCCAATCACCATTGTAATAAAACATGTGCCCCAATTCCACAGTTTCCATACTATAGTGTCTCCAGCCGGATTCCAATTGTAAATCCCACAGTTTCCATAGTGCAGTGTTCCCCTCCCCAGTCCTGATCCTCATTGTATAAAAAAAATGCAAAAATCCCACAGTTTCCATACTGCAGTGTTCCCCTCCCCAGCCCCAGTCCCTGTTGCAAAATAAAATAAATGCATCAATCTCACAATTTCCATAATATAGCGTGCCTCCTCTCAGTCCATCCCCACTGTAAAAAAATAAATGCATCAATCCCACAGGTTCCATAATGTAGAGTTCCCCTCCCAGCCCGAATCCCTGTTGTGAAATAAAATAAATGCACCAATCCCAGAGTTTACATAGTGAAGTGTTTCCCTCCCCAGCTCCGACCCCCATTGTAAAATAAAATAAATGCATCAATCCACAGTTTCCATAGTGTAGTGTCCCCCTCCCAGCCCTGATTGTAAAATAAAATAAATGCATCGATCCCACAGTTTCCATAGCGTAGGGATCCCCTTCTAACCCGATCCACATTGTAATATAAAATAAATACTCTGATCCCACAGTTCCCACAGTATAGTGTTCCCCTCCATAGCCCAATCCCCACTGTAAAATAAAATAAAAGCACCAATCCCACAGTTTCCATAGTAGAAACATAGAAACATAGACTTTGATGGCAGATAAGGACCACTTGGCCCACCAGTCTGCCCATTTCCCTATCTATTTAATAAGTTGCAGATTCTAGTTAAAAACAGCCTACTTCCTGTAACCCCCACTACAATTGCCTTATGTCTGTCCCATGCATGTTTGAATTCCCCACTGTTTTAGACCCAACAACCTCCCCGAGAAGGCGGTTCCATGCATCCACCACTCTCTCCGTGAAAAACAATTTCCTCACATTACCCTGAGCCATCCCCTCTATCTTTAAATTGTGCCCCTTGTTCTTCCCATCTCTTTTCTGAAAGATGCTACCCTCCTGGACTTTGTTGATTCCTTGTGGTACTTGAAAGTTTCTATCATTTCCCCGTCCCTCCTTTCATCAAGGGTATACATATTAAGCTCTCTCAGTCTCTCTTCATATGGTTTCTGATGCAGACCCTGTACCATTTTAGTTGTCCTCCTCTAGACTGCTTCCATCCTGTCTATGTCCTTTACGTGAGATGGGGTCTCCAAAACTGCATACAATATTCCAGATGGGGTCTCACCAACTGTCTGTACAGAGGGATAACCACTTCCCTTTTTCTGCTTGTGATGCTCCTTCCTATGCATCCCAATATCCCCTGGTTCTCCTTACTGACTTCTCACATTGCTTACCCACCTTTAAGTCATCTGATATGACTACCCCATGTCCTTTGATAGTGCATAGTGGATAGTGCAGTGTTCCTCTCACAGCCCCAACCCCATTGTAAAATAAAATAAATACACTCATCCCACAGCTTCAATAGTGTAGTGTTCCCCTCCCTAGCCCGATCCTGTTGTAAAATAAAATAAATGCACCAATCCCACAGTTTCCATAGTGTAGTGTTCCCCAGCCCTGATCCTGATTGTAAAATAAAATAAATGCACCAATCCCACAGTTTCCATAGTGTAGTGTTCCCCTCCCAACCACAATCCCCATTATAAAACAAAATAAATGCTCCAATCCCACAATTTCCTTAGTGCAGTCTTCCCCCCTCGACCCCAATCCACAATTTCCATAGTGTAGTCTTCCCCCTCACAGCCCCAATCCCACAGTTTCCATAGTGTAGTGTTCTCCACACAGTCCCATCCGTATTGTAAAATAAAATAAATGCACCAATCCCACAGTTTCCATAGTTTAGTGTTCCCCCTCCCAACCCCATTCCCGTTGTAAAATAAAATGAAGGCACCAATCTCACAGTTTCCATAGTGTAGTGTTCCCCTACCCAGCCCAATCCCCATTGTAAAATAAAATAAATGCACTGATCCCAGTTTCCATAGTGTAGTGTTCCTCCCGGCCCTAATCCCCATTGTAAAATAAAATAAATGCACTGATCCCACAGTTTCCATAGTGTAGTGTTCTCCCTCGCAGCCCCATCCATATTGTAAAATAAAATAAATGCATAGAAACATAGAATTTGGCGGCAGATAAGGACAGCTTGGCCCACCCAGTCTGCCCATTTCCCTACCTAAGGGATAAGCTGCAGATCCTAGTTAACCAGCAGCCTACTTCTTCCTCCCCAGAATTGCCTTATGACTGTCCCATGCATGCTTGATTCCACCACTGTTTTTGACTCACAACCTCTCCTCCGGAAGCCATTCCATGCATCCACAACCCTCTCTGTGAAAAAATACTTCCTTAAATTACCTTTGAGCCACCCCCATCTTCAAATTGTGCCCCTTGTTCTTGCACACCTTTTTTTTGAAATATGCTACCCTCTTGGACTTTGTTGATTCCCTTGAGGTACTTGAAAGTTTCTATCATGTCCCCCTCTCCCTCCTTTCCTCGGAGGCTATACATATTAAGCTCCTTAAGTTTCTCTTCATATGTCTTCTGATGCAGACCCTGCACCATTTTAGTTGCCCTCCTCTGGACAGCTTCCATCCTGTCTATGTCTTTGCGGAGATTGGTCTCCAGAACAGCACGCAGTACTCCAGATGGGGTCTCACCAGCTGTCTGTACAGAGGGATAATAACTTCTTGTTTTCTACTGGTGATGCCTCTCCCTATGCATCCCAGTATCCCCAACCCTCCTTGCTGCCCTCTCAAATTGCTTGCCCACCTTTAGGTCATCTGATATGACTACCCCAGGTCCCTTTCCATTTTTGTTGTTGTTAGTATCTCACCCCCATTGTGTACTCCTCCCTGGGTTTTTGTTTCCCAGGTGCATTACTTACTACACTTCTTAGCATTGAATCTAAGCTGCCATACATTTGACCATTCCTCTAACCTTGCCATGTCCTTCTCATCTTTTCCACCCACCTTGTGCATCAACTCTGTTGCAGATCTTTGTGTCATCTGCAAAGGACATACTTTTCCTTCCAGTCCCTCTGCAATGTCGCTATGAAGACATTGAAGAGGACCGTCTAATACTGAATCCTGCGGTGCCCACTCAGTAACTCCCCATTCTTCAGAGTGGACTCCATTTACTATTACTTCGTGTCCTATTCTCTAGCCAATTCTTTACCCAGGCTGTCATCTTGGGACCCACTCCCAGGCTGGCTAACTTGTATATTAATCTTTTGTGTGGGACTGTGTCAAATGCCTTGCTAAAGTCTAGGTAGGCCATGTCCACAGCCCCTCCTGATCTACTACTTTGGTCACCAGTCAAAGAAATCTATCAGATTTGTCTGGCATGACCTTCCGCTGTGAATCCATGCTGCCTTGGGTCCTGTGCCCCTCTGGCCTCTAGATACTCAACAATTCTTTCCTCAGAAGTGATTCCATCATTTTCCCTACCACTAAGGTTAAACTAACAGGTCTGTAGTTTCCTGCTTCTGCCTTGCTCCCACTTTTGTGAAGGGAATCACATCTGCCCTCCTCCAGTCCTTGGGTACCACCCATCCTCCCATGATTTGTTAAAGAGGGTAGTCAGTGGTGTCTACCCTTAGTTCTTTTAGAATTCTGGGATGAATCCCATCAGACCCCATTGCTTTGTCCACCTTCAGTTTTAAGAGTTCTTTCAGAACCCTTTCTTCTGTAAATGGGCTGGTATCAACTTCTGTATCCAGATTGTTTCTACTGTTTGTTTTGGTACCTCCCCTCTTCCTTTGTAAATACTGAGCAAAAATATTTGTTTAGTATCTCTGCCTTTTCACAGTCACCCTCTGCCCACCCTCCCTCCCCTTTATTAAGCCTCACTATCCCTTCCTTGGTCTTCCTTCACTCCCTGATGTACCTATAAAGGTTTTATCCCCTTCTAACTGAGTTGGCTATCTTTTCCTCGGTTTGGGCCTTTGCTGTTCTGGCTGCCTTCCCAGCTTCCTTTGCTTTAACTGATACAGTTCTCTATCCTGCTCCTTCTGTGATTCCTTGTACTTCCTGAATGCTTTCTTTTCTCTTGAACCTTCACTGCCACTTCCTTTGAGAACCATAGTGGTTTCTTACATCGTTTCATTTTGTTTATTGCTTCACACAAGGGCTTGTTACCTCTGTGATGGCAGTTTTATTATTCCCATTGTTCTTCCACCCTCCTTCCTGCCCATTTGCTAGTGCATTCCTTAGGCACTCACCCATTTTGGCAAAGTC
Organism: Neoceratodus forsteri; assembly: GCA_016271365.2. Lineage (NCBI taxonomy): Eukaryota > Metazoa > Chordata > Ceratodontiformes > Ceratodontidae > Neoceratodus > Neoceratodus forsteri. The sequence continues at coordinate 42,589,625 of JADMNL010000038.1, forward strand.
AGCCCTCCTAAAGTCCAGTACTTTTGCCTTTGTATGGCTTGACTCTATTGCTGTGTTTATTGTGAACCATATTGTTCGTGGTCACTAGTTCCCAGATGGCTACCCACTTCTACATCAGTGATCTACCTTCATCTCCATTTGAGAGAACCAGGTCTAAGATTGCTCCTCTCAAGTGGGCTCCAATACTAGTTGTCTAAGGCATGCCCCTGTAGGGCATCTAGAATAACCCCACTCTTCAAAGTGGCTGCTGCAACTGCACTCCAGTTAACATCTGGCATATTCAGATCACCCATTAGCAATATCTCCTTTTTCTGCCATTCTAAGTATGCTTTCATCATTTCCTTGTCCATTTCCTCCCCTGGAGAAGGGGTCTGTATACAACCCCCAAGTGATTGTGGTGCCATTGCCGGTCTCCAAATTTACCCACAGTGCTTCTTTTCCTTCTCCCTGTTTACCCTTTGTTCTGTTGCTTTGATTCCTTCCCTTATGTAAAGAGCTACTCCTCCTCCTCTTTACCCTCCCTGTCCATCCTGTAGATAGTGTATCCTGGTATGTTTACGTCCCAGTCATGGTTTTGTGTGTACCATGTTTCTGTGACTGCCACAATATCCAGATGTTCCTCCTCCATCAAGGCCACTAATTCAGGAAGCTCGTACTCAGACTACGGGCATTGGTACTCATTGCTTTCCATTTTTGATGGCTTTACCTTGTGTTGCAGCATCCCCACTGACTGTTCTACCTCAGTCTTTTCTCATTTAGTACCCTGTTTTGTAGGAAGAGGCTGGGATTTTCCTGCTGCTTGTCAGTGCCTCCCCTTGGACTAGTTTAAAAGCTTGCCAATGAAGCATTTAAACCGATTGCTCAAAAGACTTGTTCCTTCCTGGACAGATGCCGACCATCCTGCCAGTATAGGCTGGTATCCCTCCAGGTGGAACCCCAGTCTCCAATGAAGCCAAACCCTGTGCTCCACACCATTTTTCAACTATTCATTAAACTGCATGGTGCAAAGTACCTCGCCTGCGCTCATGCCATTGACAGGCAGCACCTCTAAGAAGGATACTGTGTGTGCTACTTGTCTTAGGCCCTCCCCATTCTACAAAGTCCTTCTGCACTGCTCTAATCTCATGATGAGCCAAGTCATTTGTCCCTAGGTGGACAATGACGTCCAGCTGAGACTCCCGTGCAGCTGTTCTCATGATCCTGAGGATGGCTTCCTGTCCCTCAAACCATGGCACCAGGCAGGCACCTTACTTCAGTTTTCCTGCTCCCCCAGTTCTATCCCCTAATAATTGAGTCCCCCACCAGGAGCTGCTTCCTTTCCTTGTGGTGTCCTCTGCCTCCTTGCTGTGGGCCTCCTTGTGACAGTTGTCCTCAGCCTCCTTAGTCTCCTCTGTGGGTGCATCCATAGGAGCTATGCTCCCAGAATGGTGTATGGATTGTGGAATGGAACAACTGACTGGGTGTGCCTCTGTTCCACCATCCTCACCCTCCCTGAGCTCACAGTTTCAATAGTTTAGTGTTCCCATTCCCAACACCAATCCCCATTGTAAAATAAAATAAATGCACCAATCTCACAGTTTCCATAGTGTAGTGTTCCCCCAGCCCAATCCCCATTGTAAAACAAAATAAATGCACCAATACCACAATTTCCATAGTGTAGTCTTACCTCGCAACCCCAATCCCACAGTTTCCATAGTGAAGTGTTTTCTGTTGCAGCCCGTGCCTGTATTGCAAAATAAAATAAATGCTCTGATCCCACCATTTCCATAGTGTAGTGTTCCTCCCCAACCCCACTCCCCGTGGTAAAATAAAATGAAGGCACCAATCTCACAGTTTCAATAGTGTAGTGTTCCCCTCCTAGCCCCAGTCTCCATTGTAAAATAAAATAAATGCACCAGTCTCATTCATAGTGCAGTGTTCCCACTGCAGCCCAATCCCCATTGTAAAATAAAATAAATGCCCTGATACCACAGTTTCAACAGTTTAGTGTTCCTCCTCCTCCACAGCCCCATCTCCATTGTAAAATAAAATAAATGCACCAATCCCACAGTTTCAATAGTTTAGTGTTCCCCCAGCCCAATCCCTGTTGTAAAATAAAATAAATGCACCAATCTCACAGTTTCAATAGTGTAATGTTCCCCTCAACGTCCAGTCCCCATTGTAAAATAAAATAAATTCACCAATCTCACAGTTTCAATAGTGTAGTCTTTCCCTCGCAACCCCAATCCCACAAGTTTCCACAGTGTAGTGTTCTCCCTCACAGCCCCATCCGTATTGTAAAATAAAATAAATGCACCAGTCTCACAGCTTCAATAGTGTAGTGTTCCCCTCCCAGCCCCAATCCCAGTTGTAAAATAAAATAAATGCACTGATCCCACAATTTCCATAGTGTAGTCTTCCCCTCCAGCCCCATTGGCGATTGTAAATAAAATAAATGCACCAATCGCACAGTTTCCATAGTGTAGTCTTCCCCTCCAGCCCAGTCCCCATTGTAAAATAAAATAAATGCATGCTGGCCCACCAGCAGAAGTTAGTTTCCACTTGTGGCGTCAGCAACCAGGGTTCGGGAATGGACTCAGGTCATTGGAGGGACGGCCGGGGAGAAGGATCGAGCTGTCCCACGCGTCTCCTGCTCTGGGGGGAGGGTATGGGATGTCGCCACGGGGTGGGGGACACCTGTTGAGGCCAGGAGTGCCTCAGCATATGGTGCCAGCAAGGTTACAAGGTCCCACAGTTTCCATTGTGTAGTGTTCCTCCTCCCCAGTCCAATCCCATTTGTAAAATAAAAACACCCGATTCCAGAGTTTCCATACTGTAGTGTCCCCTCTCCAGACCCGATCCCCATTGTAAAATAAAGTAAATGCCCTATCCCACAGTTTCCATAGTGTAGTGTTCCCCTCCCAGCCCAATCCCCATTGTAAAATAAAATAAATGCTGTGATCCCACAATTTTCATAGTGTAGTGTTCCCCTCCCAGCCCGATCCCCATTGTAAAATAAAATAAATGCTCTGATCCCACAGTTTCCATAGTGTAATACTCCTCCATAGCTCAATCCCCATTGTAAAATAAAATAAATCAATCAGTCAAACTTTATTTAACCAGGCATAACACCGTTGAGCAAGCTTATTTTCACAGTGGTCCTGGACATCAAACAAATCACAGGATGGTATAGGGCAGGCAAAACAAAAACGTGGTACATACGAAGATATAAGTCAGGCCTAAACATTCAAGGATAAACACAATTAAATGCTAATTGTAGCACACTAAACAAGCAAGCAAGTAGGTCAAAACTTAGAATGGTTTGACCCCGGACACACTAATATATGGAGACCGGAGGGTATTTTAATATTGGACTTGGGAGGGGACGGAAGAGAGGGGTGGGTATAGGAGATGGGCGTTAATGTGATGATGGCAAGGGCTGGGGTTGAGAGAAAAGTGCTGGCCCCCCATTAGGGAAGGTGGGGTGCTGAGCATTACTTAGTGTCAGAAGATTCGTGTGGGACACCAGAAACTAATGGCACTGGTCACCTATAACAGTTGCAGGTTTCCTTCCAGTTTCTCAGTTATCAGTGCTTTGAAGGTGAATGGACCGAGGAGGGTTAAGAGTTTTAGAGAGCTTTGCATTGTATTCCATAAGGAAGGAAAGGAGAAATTAATTGCAGCAAGCCATGAAATGATTTTACTCTGGGTATCTGAAAGCAGAGTTGGGAGAAGTCTCCTAGACCGTGATGACCCTTGGCACACTCGAAGAAGCTCAAGATGTATGCTGGTAGCTTATAGAAACATAGAAGTTGATGGTAGATAAGGACTGCAAGGCCCTTCCAGTCTGCCCATTTCTTTTTCTACTCATTTAATGTGCCATCGCTCGCTCTGTCAATGGCCTATTTATTCATACTCATCTGTATTGCTTCCTTATGCCTATCCCATGCCTGTTTGAAGTCCTGCACTGTATTCATATCCACCACTTCCTGAGGTAGGCTATTCCATGCATCCATCACCCTTTCTGTGAAAAAGAACTTCCTCACATTACCCCTTAATCGGCCTCCCTCTAATCTCATGCTGTGTCCTCTTGTCCTGCTATTTTTCTTATATTAAAACATGTTAGACTCTTTCACCTAGTTAATGCCCTTAAGGTGTTTGAATGTTTCAATCATATCACCTCTCTCCTCCTTTGCTCTAGGGTATACACATTGAGTTCAGTTAATCTGTCCTCATATGTTTTCTGATGCAGTCCCTGCACCATTTTGTTGCTCTTCTCTAGACTGCCTCAATTTGATTAATGTCCTTGTGGAGGTGTGGCCTCAGTACTGCACACAGTACTCCAGATGGGGCCTAACCATTGGACAGAGCCCTATAGAACCAGAGGAAGGTGTTTCTTTTCCTCCTTGTAGGAGGTGAGGACCATCCCATCTCTTGGTACAGCAGGCAGTGATGGGTGCAAAAGGCAGATTGAGGATGAACCTCAATGCCCGGTGATAAGAGTGTCGAGTTTACAGAGCACTGAAAAGGGGCAATTGTAGAAGAAGTCAGTGTAATCCAGTAAGGGCAGGAAAGTGGATTGCACTAGTCTCTTTCTGGCTTTCTTGGTGAGAAGGTGCTTAATGTAGAATATGCCTAAGTGTTGTCTTAATTTTTTGAGAGCTTGTTCAGGTGTCACAGAAAATTAAGCTTATTGTCAAGCCAGAACCCTAGGTATTGAAAGGTATCAACAGTTTCAAGGGGTTCACCCAGTAAAGTTAGAATCTTAAGGCTGCATGTTGGTCGTGGGGCTGCGTTAGGTGAGAGGTCATGGCTTTGGTCTTTCTGTCATTAAGCAGAAGCTTATGCTTAATAAGATTACACTGAGAGAGATAAAGTCTCACTGTAAATCCTCATGGGCCATGTCCAAAGAAGAGTTAGAGGTGCAGAGGACAGTATCGTCTGCAGATAGGTGCACATTAACTGTGCGCAGATGTGAATCTAGGTTATTGATATAGATTGCTTAGTTTAAATCCTAGTGAATCCACAGGACCAGATGAGATCCATCCTAGAGTAATCAAGGAACTGGATGAATTATTAGCTGAACCCCTAGCCTATTTATTCCAGGCCTCCTGGGATCAGGAGAAGTGGCAGATGCGTGGAGGGAGGCAACTGTTACCCCATTTTAAGAAAGGCTCCAGACAAGATGTTGGAAACTATCACCCAATAAGCTTGACCTCAATACTAGGAAGGTGCTAGAAGGGGTTGTAAAGGAATACATAGAATCAGATATGCAGGAGGGGTATTGATGTGTCACAGCATGGCTTTAAGCATGGTAGATCCTGCCAGACCAACCTCCTGGGATTTTATGAAAATGTTAGCAAAGCCCTGGATGAGGGTCTCCAGTGGATGTTATATTCCTGGACTTCTCCAAGCCCTTCAATAAAGTGCCTCATGAAGAACTTGTGGACTCTCTAATAGAATATGGTATCCATGGCATATAACTCAATAGATTAGCTCTTGACTTTCTGATAGAAAGCAGAAAGTGACAATAAAGGGATGTAACTCGGGCTGGGTGGGAGTGATGAGTGGAGTCCAGGGGTCTGTCTTGGGCTCTTGCCTCTTTAATGTTTATATACATTCTATGACAGCTGGAGGGGCGTTTGGGAAGCAAAGTTTGCCGATGACACAAGGATTGGCTCTGCAGTAAACAGCAGCCTGGATACTAATAAATTGCAGGAAACTCTGATCAAATTATAGAACTGGGCACATGTTTCAAGATTAACCTTTAATGTGGACAGTGTACGGTCATGCACTTTGGCAGAAATAATGTAAGGAGCCACTTATAGGTGTTGTCTGCCACCAGAAATTACTGCTTTATGCCGATGACGAGTCATGTTGACCAACCACCAAAACACAGAGCTCCTCAAGAAACAATTACAGCTTGAATTCATGCATCAAGAATGGTTCAAGTCACACAAACTGGTCATGAAACACTAAAACAAAGGTTATGACCTTCTACAACACCAGGAGCAAGTACAAACTCGTGACCTCACCATCCTAAACCAAACAGGGACCTTACTCGAACACGTTCCTGATTTTAAATACCTAGGTGTCACATTGGACAGCTCACTCTCCTACCATCAGCACATAGATTCTGTCGCCAAAGCCACCAACATCCGTATAGGCCTGCTGTACAGGCACAAACACTGCATGACTCCTGACACACTCTGGTTGGCTATCAACAGCTCTGTCACCTCCATCATCGATTATGGCTAGCAATTTATGGCTCTGCCTCCGTGAGAATTACAGTTGCACTTAACAAAGCATGCAGGCTGCTAACTGGGGCTGACCGACTTACACACACTTGTGACCTGTACACTCAGGCAGGATGGCTTCCTCTTATCAGCCGGATACAATATCAAACCCTATCTCTTAGCCAAAAAGTCCTCCTTGGGGTCATGCCCCATGGCATTGAAAAGCTCCTCATTGATCACCACAGCACCCAGCAAACTAGAAGTTCACAACAACTAACCTTCCTTGTCCCAGATGCTGGACTACCATGGGCCAGAGGGCCTTTGCCCACAGAGCACCACAGTGGTACAATACTCTCAACAAAGAAACTCTTACTGCTGCTGCTCTTAGCCTTTAGAAGACATCTCCGACTTCATCTCATTTCAACTAGTCGTTGGACTGCCTCGCCTAATCAGGGGCCCACTGCTCACTGCCCTCCACTTCAGTCTTTACAGCTACCACTCCCCACCTTGCCCCCTCCCTTTCCTCCCCCCAGGCATTTTCTGACTTTTATCCCTCCCTTTAGAGCTCTTACCCTCACCCTCTACCCTCCAACAATGGCCTTCTTGCCTGCATAACCCTTCCCTCTCACCTGCATTGCTTATTTCTAAGATTGCCCTTGGCTGGTATGTCATGCTACCTAACATTTGGCACATTTTGAATTACTGGAATTTCCTAAGCTTCAGTCTCTTACTCTTTTATTGTGTAACTTTGTATTATTATGTTGACCTTTGTATGTATGTATGCCCCCATTCCTTCGACGTGGAACCTTTGTAAATGAACAGTTCCTGCTCAAAGGTATTTGTAATCCTAGATTTCAATAAAATAAAAATGGTCACGCTTTAAGAGAGGTAAATGATGAAATGGATCTGGGAGTAAGGATCTCAAGTGACCTGAAGTTTAATCAACATTGTAGCCTGGTAGTGAAGAAAGCAGGAATATATTGAGCTGCATAGTAGACATATTAATTGCAGGATGAGTGAAGTTATCTTGCCTCTGTATGGGTCACTGGTGTGCCGCATATGGAGTACTGCATGCAGTTTTGGTCCCCAGGCTACAAGAAGGAGATTGTGGCTTTGAAGAGGGTCCAGAAAAGGGTCACACGGATGATTGGTGGAGTGCAAGGGTGTGACTATCAAAATCGTTTGAGTAAACATGGGATGTATACGTTGGAATATAGGAGAGTTGCAGGGAGATATGTGTTTGGTTTATAAGGCCCTTACTGATACTAAATTAAGGGAACTACTGGGGTTAAAATTAAGAGAACAGTTATATCAGACCAGAGCACATCCCTTTCAGCTAAAAATGGAAACATTTAGGACTACAAAGAGAAACACTGGTTTAGTATAAGGGTTGTGCCTATCTGGAATAGATTGCCCTTGTAAGTGGCATCTAGTAGTACTATGCAGGTCTTTAAAACAAATCTAGGAAGATATCTGCTAGAAAATAATATTCTGGGATATCAGTAATTCCTAGTGCCGAGCCTTATGGACTGTAAAGTCTTTTGAGCTCTGAAATAACCTATGAAACCTATTGTAAATAAGATTGGGCCCAAAATAGAGCTTTGAGGGACACCGTGGTAGTGTTTTTAGTGGAGACAGTTTCCCAATGCTTTGACTTGTTGTAATCTGTTATTAAGGTAACCATTTAATGGCAGTGCTATTGAGACTGATGTTACTCAATGCATCAAGCATAATGTTGTGATCCACAATATCGAAAGCCTTACTAAGGTCCAGGAAGAGTGCAAACACATGTTTCTTAGAGTCCAAGGCAATTTACAATCGATGGTTATTTTATCAAGGCAGAAACTGTGCTATGTTTGTCTCTAAAGCCCGACTGAGCGGCATTTAGCAGTTTCTGTGAGTCTAGGTGCTCCTGACATGGGTGTTAATGATTTTTCCAGCAGTTTTGAAAGGGTGGATAGTATGGAAATAGGCCCATAGTTGTTCAGGTCACTTGAGTCCCCAGACTTGAACAAGGGGATGATGTGGGCAATTTTCCATGGCAGGTGCGTGCCCAACATCAGGGTGTTGAATAAGTGGGCAATAGGGGCGGTCAGGTAGTAGTGACCTAATTTTAGGAAGAACGTTCGATGAGGTTGGCACCAGCACTCTTTTTTGTATCCAATGACAGTAGGAGGTCCTCCACTTGCTTGAAGTTAACAGGGCGAAGCTGAAGGAGGAAGAATAACTTGGTTGGTGTCAATGTTGAGCTAGAGACATCAATGCTATCCTATGCAGGCTGATCTTACTGATTGGAGAGACGTCGAAGGCCAGCCCCACAGTGGCAAAGTGTTCATTGAGTTGTTCTAATATATCTGCTCTGTCCGTGAAGTGGTGTCACCTGACACTATTTTGGCTGGATGGGAGGCATCGGTGGTGTGACCCTCAACCTCTTTGAGGATGCTCCAGAACTTGGCAGCATTGTTTTTGTTGTCTTCCTGGGCTGATTGGAAATATCTAGCCTTTTCAGACCTAATTAGTTTGGTGCAAGCATTTCTAGAGACACAAAAGGCAAGCCATTTGGCATCAGAGTGAGATTTCCTAGCTCTTTTCCATCAAAAGTCTCTATCCTTGAGGGCTTGCTTTAAGATGGGAGATAACCAGCCAGGAGATCTGTTCTTGGACTTGATCAGCCTTAGTGGGGGCATGTTTGTCTATTAGACCCGCTAAAAGGCTGTGAAAGATGTTAAATGCCTCATTGAGGGAAGGGGCTAGGTAGAAGTCCTGCCATCAGATGTTGCCCAGGTCATTTAGGAAGGCATTCTGGCAGAACTTGTTCAAGCACCTTTTAGCTTATATTTAGGGGCTGATTTTATTTGGGGAGAGTGTCTAATGCAGGCAATGGCACAATGGTCACTTAGATCATTGAAAACACCCGGCATGCAAAATGTTATGAGATTTGCTAACTAATATGAGATCCAGAAGGGGGCTTCATTGCTTTTTTTTCTGTTGGGTCTGGTGGCTGCAGGGGTTATTTGTACCAACTCACATATGACAGAAGTCCTTGAGCTTCTTGGAACTCTCATCATTCCAATTTAGGTTGAAGTCCCCCATTAGCATGCACTTGATGTTAGCTGTGTCGATTAGACTTTGAAGATGAGGTAGGAGGGTCGTACACCAGAGGGCAGTCAATAGCATGCAGCAGTTAGGACTGCTTTTTCATTTGAAAGCATCAATTTTAGTGCCAGACATTCAAATTTTTAGTCTTAGAGGTGCAATCAGTGACTGTGACAGAGAATTTGCTTTCTAACATAGATTACATCCCTCCCCAATGGTCTATCACACTAGTAGGTGCTGCACCCCGGTATATTGATAGTTTTGTCTGGGGTCAAAGGTGTAAGCTAGGATTCTGATATCATAAGGATGTCAAGGGAGCGTGTAATATCCATGTATGAATCAGGTCAAGTTTCTTAAGTATACTACAGACATTCATATGAAGGAAGCTGATGCCCTTGTATTGGGGAGGTCCGCGGTGTTTAAATGAAGCAGGTGGGCCTGGATTAAGTTTGACATTTCCAGAGAAAAGTAAGAGAATCAGTAATAATTTCATGAGGCAATTTATTACCAAACTGAGTAACCGCTTATTACACTGCTTGGTATGGAGAGCTTTTGAGGTGGCTGAGTTATGGCCACTAGGGTGATTTGTTAAAAATAGAGCATATATGACTGTTTTAACTGGCAGGCTCAGAGGCGTTCTGTAGTATTCATTGGACAAAGTCTGATGAGAAGGTATGCAGGACAGTGAGGACGTAATCCCCAAAGTGCGGAACCATGTGCTGTTATAAGAGTGCAGAGCTGGATATCCATCTCATGGGGAGCAGTGGTCTTGGCGTGATTGGGCAACTGGAATTTGATGTGGCACGTAGGTTAACAGGAGGAAGCAGCTGAGCAGGAAAATATCCTCCCATGGCATTATTTAGGATGTTATATCCTGCTAAGAGGCAGCATGGGCAGGGATTTCAGAACCAGTGTGGAAGGAGCTACTAGAAGGAGGCAGAGCTATCTAGAGGTGGAAATTATCAATAGGTGAGACTAACTGTGAGCAGACCAATGGCAGTGCTAAGGGGTTGGCCTAACTCTCAAGGAAAGAGTATTTAATAGAAGCCGGGGTTGGGGTGGGTGCGTGGGACAAAAAAAACTGGTTTTAGTTTAGACTGCGCAAGGCACCAGGAGAGAGGGATGGAAGAAAAGCTATGGTGAGTAGAATCACCCAGCTGCCAATCCCAGTAAAAGCCTTATGGGGAGCAGCCAATCGTATGGAGTACCGTGTGTCTTCAGCCAATCAGGGCCCCAAGGCTATCCTGCAGAGCTGTCTGCTGGCTCACCCAGCTTGCTGAGCTCGGTGGCAGGCATGTGAAGAGCACACAGCTGGCTGGCTTCTCCAGCCACTGCACGAGGAGTGTGGATAGTGTCTGCTTGGATCAAGGGCTCCCAGAGCTGCATGAAACAGAGTCAGGGTTTTAGCTTAAGGCAGACAGTATGATGGGAATGAAAATAGCTAAATCGGGGGTAGGGAGTGCAGGTGAAACAAATAATGGTAAAGCAAGCAGGTAGGGCGGGAGGGTGTGGGCAGCAATCCAGATGGCAATGCTTATTAGCTTGAGGAGGGATAAAATTAAGAATATGAATATGTAGTGTTCCCCTCCCCAGCCCTGATCCTCATTGTAAAATAAAATAAATCCACCAATCCCACAGTTTCCATCGTGCAGTGTTACCCCTCACCAGCCCCAATCCCTGTTGTGAAATAAAATAAATGCACTGGTCCCACAGTTTCCAGAGTGTAGTGTTCCCTCCCCAGCTCCATCCCCACTGTAAAATAAAATAAATGCACTGATCCCAATTTCCATAGTGCAGTGTTCCCCATTCACAGCCCCATCCCCATTGTAAAATAAAATAAATGCAGCGATCCCACAGTTTCCATAGTGTAGTGTTCCCTCCTCAGCCCCAATCCCTGTTGTGAAATAAAATAAATGCACTGATCCCACAGTTTCCATAGTATAGTGTTCCTTTTCCCAGCAGTGAACCTCATAGTAAAATAAAACACAATAAATACACTCAGCCCACTGTTTATAGTGTAGTGTTCCCTCCCAGCCCAATCCCATTGCAAAAAGAAAATAAATGCACTGATTTCACAGTTTCAATAGTGTAGTGTTCCCTCCACAGCCCCGATCACCATTGTAAAATAAAATAAATGCGCCAATCCCACAGTTTCCATAGTGTAGTGTCCCCTCTCCAGCCCTGATTGTAAAATAAAATAAATGCACCGATCAAATGCATTCCATAGTGTAGTGTTCCCTCCCCAATCCCAAACCCGGTGTAAAATAAAATAAATGCTCCATCCCACAGTTTCCATCAGTGTAGTGTTCCCTCCCCAGCCCAATCCCTATCATAAAATAAAATAAATGCACTGATCCCACAGTTTCCATAGTGTAGTGTTCCCCTCCCTGCCCAATTCCATTGTAAAATAAAATACAAGCTCCTATCCCACAGTTTCCATGGTGTGTGTTCTCCTCAGCCCCGATCCCATTTGTAAATAAAATAAATGCACCGTCCCACAGTTTCCATAGTGTAGTGTTCCCCTCACCAGCCCAATCCCTATCATAAAATAAATGCACTGATCCCACAGTTTCCATAGTGTAGTGCCCCTCAAAGCCCCAATCCCATTTGTAAAATAAAATAAATGCACCGATCCCACAGTTTCCATAGTGTAGTGTCCTCCTCCCAACCCCAATCCCTATCATTATAAAATAAAATAAATGCACTGATCCCACAGTTTCCATAGTGTAGTGTTCCCCTCACCAGCCCAATCCCTATCATAAAATAAAATAAATGCACTGATCCCACAGTTTCCATAGTGTAGTGTTCCCCTCACCAGCCCAATCCATTTCATAAAATAAAATTAATTCACTGATCCCACAGTTTCCATAATGTAGTGTTCCCCTCCCAGCCCAATCCCTATCATAAAATAAAATAAATGCATCGATCCCACAGTTTCCATAGTGTAGTGTTCCCTCACCAGCCCAATCCCTATCATAAAATAAAATAAATGCACCGATCCCACAGTTTCCATAGTGTAGTGTCCCCTCCCAGCCCTGATTGTAAAATAAAATAAAGGCACTGATCCCACAGTTTCCATAATTTAGTGTTCCCCTCCTGGCCCTGATCCCCAATGAAAAATAAAAGCACCGATCCCACAATTTCCATAGTGCAGTGTTCACCCTCCCCAGCCCCGATCCTCATTGTAAATAAAATAAATCCTCTGATCCCACAATTTCCATAGTGTAGTGTTCCCTTCCCCCAGCCCACATTCCTGTTGTAAAATAAAATAAATGCTCAATCCCACAGCTTCTGTAGTGTAATGTCCCCTCCCCAGCCCCAATCCCACTTGTAAACTAAAATAAATGCACCGATCCCACAGTTTTCATAGTGTAGTGTTCCCTCCCCAGCCCAATCTCCATGGTAAAATAAATGCACCAATCCCACAGTTTTCATAGTGTAGTGTTCCCCTTCACAGCCCCGACCCCATTGTAAAATAAAATAAATGCACTGATCCCACAATTTTCATAGTGTAGTGTCCCCTCCCCAGCCCTGATTGTAAAATAAAATAAAAGCACTGATCCCACAGTTTCCATGCTGTAGTGTCCCCCAACCATCCCCGATCCCCAATGTAAAATAAAATAAATGCACCGATTCCACAGTTTCCATAGTGTAGTGTTCCCCTCCCCAACCCCAATCCCTATCATAAAATAAAATAAATGCACTGATCCCACAATTTCCATAGTGTAGTGTTCCCTCACCAGCCCAATCCCTATCATAAAATAAAATAAATGCACCGATCCCACAGTTTCTATGTTGTAGTGTTCCCTCCCCAGCCCTGATCCCCACTGTAAAATAAAATAAATGCACTGATCCCACAGTTTCCGTAATGTTGTTCCCTTCCTGGCTCTGATCCACATTGATAAATAAAATAAATACCCGATCCCACATCTCTATGGTATAGTGTTCTCCTCCACAGCTCCATCCCATTGTAAAATAAAATAAAAGCACCAATACCACAGTTTCCATAGTGTAGTGTTCCCTCCACAGCCCCATCCCCATTGTAAAATAAATAAAAGCACCAATACCACAGTTTCCATAGTGTAGTGTTCCTCCATAGCCCAATCTCCATCGTAAAATAAAATAAATGCTCCCATCCCATAGTTTCCATCGTGCAGTGTTCTTCCTTCCCAGCCCTGATCCCCATTGTAAAATAAAAAAAATGTTCTGATCCTATAGTTTCCATAATGTATTGTTCCCTACCTAGCCCAGATTCTGATTGTAAAATAAAAGCACCGATCCCACAGTTTCCATGTTGTAGTGTTCCCCTTCCCAGCCCAGATCCCCATTGTAAAATAAAATAAAGCACCGATCCCACAGTTTCCATAGTGTAGTGTTCCCACTCCATAGCCCAATCTCCATCGTAAAATAAAATAAATGCACCCAGCTCACAGTTTCCATTGTGTATTGTTTCCCCTCCCCAGCCCCAATCCCTGTTGTGAAATAAAATAAATGCACCAATCCCACAGTTTCCATAGTGTAGTGTTCCCTCCCCAGCCCAATCTCCATGGTAAAATAAATGCACCAATCCCACAGTTTTCATAGTGTGTTCCCCTTCACAGCCCGACCCCATTGTAAAATAAAATAAATGCACTGATCCCACAATTTTCATAGTGTAGTGTCCCCTCCCCAGCCCTGATTGTAAAATAAAATAAAGCACCGATCCCACAATTTCCATAGTGTAGTGCCCTCCCAAGCCCCAATCCCATTTGTAAAATAAAATAAATCCTCTGATCCCACAATTTCCATAGTGTAGTGTTCCCTCCCCAGCCCAATCCCTATCATAAAATAAAATAAATGCACTGATCCCACAGTTTCCATAGTGTAGTGTTCCCTCCACCAGCCCAATCCCTATTATAAAATAAAATAAATGCACAGATTCCACAGTTTCCGTAGTGTAGTGTTCCCCTCCATAGCCCAATCTGAATTATACAACAAAATAAATGCACAAGCTCACAGTTTCTATATTGTAGTGTTCCCTTCCCAGTTCTGATCCCCATTGTAAAATAAAATAAATGCACTTATCCCACAGTTTCCATTGTGTATTGTTCCCTCCCCAGCTCCAATCCGTGTGTGAAATAAAATGAATTCACCAATCCCACAGTTTCCATAGTGTAGTGTTCCCTCCGTGAGCTCCATCCTGTAAAATAAAATAAATGCAGCGATCCCACAGTTCCATAGTGTAATGTCCCTTCCCAGCCCTGATCCCAGTTGTAAACTAAAATAAATACACCTATCCCACAGTTTCCATAGTGTAGTGTTCCCTCCCCAGCCCCACTCCCCTTGTAAAATAAAATAAATGCTCAATCCCACAGCTTCTGTAGTGTAATGTCCCTCCCCAGCCCCAATCCCACTTGTAAACTAAAATAAATGCACCGATCCCACAGTTTTCATAGTGTAGTGTTCCCTTCACAGCCCCGACCCCCATTGTAAAATAAAATAAATGCACTGATCCCACAATTTTCATAGTGTAGTGTCCCCTCCCCAGCCCTGATTGTAAAATAAAATAAAGCACTGATCCCACAGTTTCCATGCTGTAGTGTCCCCAACCATCCCCGATCCCCAATGTAAAATAAAATAAATGCACCGATTCCACAGTTTCCATAGTGTAGTGTTCCTCCCCAACCCCAATCCCTATCATAAAATAAAATAAATGCACTGATCCCACAATTTCCATAGTGTAGTGTTCCCTCTCCCAGCCCACATTCCTGTTGTAAAATAAAATAAATGCACAGATCCCACAGTTTCCGTAATGTAGCGTTCCCTCCCCGCACTGATCCCCATTGTAAACTAAAATAAATGCACCACTCTCACAGTTTCCATTGTGTATTGTTTCCTCTCCCCAGCCCCAATCCCTTTGTGAAATAAAATAAATTCACCAATCACACAGTTTAAATAGTGTAATGTCCCCCTCAGCAGCCCTGATCTCCATTGTAAAACAAAATAAATGCCCGATCCCAGTTTCCATTGTGTAGTGTACCCTCCCCAGCCCCACCCTCCTTGTAAAATAAAATAAATGCTCCAATCCCACAGTTTCCATAGTGTAGTGCCCCTCCAAAGCCCCAATCCCATTTGTAAAATAAAATAAATGCACCGATCCCACAGTTTCCATAGTGTAGTGTTCCCTCCCCGCCCAATCCCTATCATAAAATAAAATAAATGCTCCAATCCCACAGTTTCCATAGTGTAGTGTTCCCTCCCCAGCCCAATCCCTATCATAAAATAAAATAAATGCACTGATCCCACAGTTTCCATAGTGTAGTGTTCCCTCCCCAGCCCAATCCCTATCATAAAATAAAATAAATGCACTGATCCCACAGTTTCCATAGTGTAGTGTTCCCTCACCAGCCCAATCCATTTCATAAAATAAAATAAATGCACTGATCCCACAGTTTCCATAATGTAGTGTTCCCCTCCCCAGCCCAATCCCTATCATAAAATAAAATAAATGCACTGATCCCACAGTTTCCATAGTGTAGTGTTCCCTCACCAGCCCAATCCCTATCATAAAATAAAATAAATGCACCGATCCCAAGTTTCCATAGTGTAGTGTTCCCTCACCAGCCCAATCCCTATCATAAAATAAAATAAATGCACTGATCCCACAGTTTCCATAGTGTACTGTTCCCCTCACCAGACCAATCCCTATCGTAAAATAAAATAAATGCACTGATCCCACAGTTTCCATAGTGTAGTGTTCCCTCACCAGCCCAATCCCTATCATAAAATAAAATAAATACAGCGATCCCACAGTTTCCATTGTGTAGTGTTCCCCTCACCAGCCCAATCCATTTCATGAAATAAAATAAATACAGCGATCCCACAGTTTCCATAGTGTAGTGTTCCCCTCACTAGACCAATCCCTATCGTAAAATAAAATAAATGCACTGATCCCACAGTTTCCATGGTGTAGTGTCTCCTCCTCAGCCCAATCCCAGTTGTAAAATAAAATAAATGCCCTGATACCACAGTTTCAACAATTTAGTGTTCCTCCTCCACAGCCCCATCTCCAATATAAAATAAAATAAATGCACCAATCCCACAGTTTCCATAGTGTAGTGTTCCCCTCCATAGCCCAATCTGAATTATACAACAAAATAAATGCACAAGCTCACAGTTTCTATATTGTAGTGTTCCCTTCCCAGTTCTGATCCCCATTGTAAAATAAAATAAATGCACTTATCCCACAGTTTCCATTGTGTATTGTTCCCCTCCCAGCTCCAATCCGTGCTGTGAAATAAAATGAATTCACCAATCCCACAGTTTCCATAGTGTAGTGTTCCCCTCCGTAGCTCCATCCTCGCTGTAAAATAAAATAAATGCAGCGATCCCACAGTTCCATAGTGTAATGTCCCTTCCCAGCCCTGATCCCAGTTGTAAACTAAAATAAATGCCCCTATCCCACAGTTTCCATAGTGTAGTGTTCCCCTCCCCAGCCCCACTCCCATTGTAAAATAAAATAAATGCTCAATCCCACAGCTTCTGTAGTGTAATGTCCCCTCCCCAGCCCCAATCCCACTTGTAAACTAAAATAAATGCACCGATCCCACAGTTTTCATAGTGTAGTGTTCCCCTTCACAGCCCCGACCCCATTGTAAAATAAAATAAATGCACTGATCCCACAATTTTCATAGTGTAGTGTCCCCTCCCAGCCCTGATTGTAAAATAAAATAAAGCACTGATCCCACAGTTTCCATGCTGTAGTGTCCCCAACCATCCCCGATCCCCAATGTAAAATAAAATAAATGCACCGATTCCACAGTTTCCATAGTGTAGTGTTCCTCTCAACCCCAATCCCTATCATAAAATAAAATAAATGCACTGATCCCACAATTTCCATAGTGTAGTGTTCCTCTCCCCAGCCCACATTCCTGTTGTAAAATAAAATAAATGCACAGATCCCACAGTTTCCGTAATGTAGCGTTCTCCCCGGCACTGATCCCCATTGTAAACTAAAATAAATGCACCACTCTCACAGTTTCCATTGTGTATTGTTTCCTCTCCCCAGCCCCAATCCCTGTTGTGAAATAAAATAAATTCACCAATCACACAGTTTAAATAGTGTAATGTCCCCCCAGCAGCCCTGATCTCCATTGTAAAACAAAATAAATGCCCGATCCCAGTTTCCATTGTGTAGTGTACCCCTCCCCAGCCCCACCCTCCCTTGTAAAATAAAATAAATGCTCCAATCCCACAGTTTCCATAGTGTAGTGCCCCTCCAAAGCCCCAATCCCATTTGTAAAATAAAATAAATGCACCGATCCCACAGTTTCCATAGTGTAGTGTTCCCTCCCCGCCCAATCCTCTATCATAAAATAAAATAAATGCTCCAATCCCACAGTTTCCATAGTGTAGTGTTCCCTCCCCAGCCCAATCCCTATCATAAAATAAAATAAATGCACTGATCCCACAGTTTCCATAGTGTAGTGTTCCCTCCCCAGCCCAATCCCTATCATAAAATAAAATAAATGCACTGATCCCACAGTTTCCATAGTGTAGTGTTCCCTCACCAGCCCAATCCATTTCATAAAATAAAATAAATGCACTGATCCCACAGTTTCCATAATGTAGTGTTCCCCTCCCCAGCCCAATCCCTATCATAAAATAAAATAAATGCACTGATCCCACAGTTTCCATAGTGTAGTGTTCCCCTACCAGCCCAATCCCTATCATAAAATAAAATAAATGCACCGATCCCACAGTTTCCATAGTGTAGTGTTCCCTCACCAGCCCAATCCCTATCATAAAATAAAATAAATACAGCGATCCCACAGTTTCCATTGTGTAGTGTTCCCCTCACCAGCCCAATCCATTTCATAAAATAAAATAAATGCATCGATCCCACAGTTTCCATAGTGTAGTGTTCCCCTCACCAGACCAATCCCTATCGTAAAATAAAATAAATGCACTGATCCCACAGTTTCTATTTGTAGTGTTCCCTTCCCCAGCCCAATCTCTATCATAAAATAAAATAAATACAGCGATCCCACAGTTTCCATAGTGTAATGTCCCCTCAGCAGCCCTGATCTCCATTGTAAAACAAAATAAATGCCCGATCCCAGTTTCCATTGTGAGTGTTCCCCTCCCCAGCCCCACCCTCCCTTGTAAAATAAAATAAATGCTCCAATCCCACAGTTTCCATAGTGTAGTGCCCCTCCCAAGCCCCAATCCCATTTGTAAAATAAAATAAATGCACTGATCCCACAGTTTCCATAGTGTAGTGTTCCCTCACCAGCCCAATCCCTATCATAAAATAAAATAAATGCACTGATCCCACAGTTTCCATAATGTAGTGTCCCCCTCCCGCCCTAATCCCCATTGTAAAATAAAATAAATGCACAGAGCCCACAATTTCCATAGTGTAGTGTTCCCTCTTCCCCAGCCCACATTCCTGTTGTAAAAATAAAATAAATGCACAGATTCCACAGTTTCCGTAATGTAGCTTCCTCTCCCGGCACTGATCCCCATTGTAAACTAAAATAAATGCACCACTCTCACAGTTTCCATTGTGTATTGTTTCCTCCCCAACCCAATCCCTGTTGTGAAATAAAATAAATTCACCAATCACACAGTTTAAATAGTGTAATGTCCCCTCAGCAGCCCTGATCTCCATTGTAAAACAAAATAAATGCCCGATCTCAGTTTACATTGGGTAGTGTACCCCTCCCCAGCCCACCCTCCTTGTAAAATAAAATAAATGCTCTGAGCCTATAGTTTCTGTAATGTAGTGTTCTCATACCTAGCCCAGATTCCGATTGTAAAATAAAATACAAGCTCCTATCCCACAGTTTCCATGGTGTAGTGTTCCCCTCCTTAGCCCCGATCCCCATTGTAAACTAAAATAAATGCACCACTCTCACAGTTTCCATTGTGTATTGTTTCCTCCCAGCCCCAATCCCTGTTGTGAAATAAAATAAATTCACCAATCACACAGTTTAAATAGTGTAATGTCCCCCTCAGCAGCCCTGATCTCCATTGTAAAACAAAATAAATGCCCCGATCCCAGTTTCCATTGTGTAGTGTACCCTCCCAGCCCCACCCTCCCTTGTAAAATAAAATAAATGCTCCAATCCCACAGTTTCCATAGTGTAGTGCCCCTCCAAAGCCCCAATCCCATTTGTAAAATAAAATAAATGCACCGATCCACAGTTTCCGTAATGTAGCTTCCCACTCCCGGCACTGATCCCCAATGTAAAATTAAATAAATGCACAGAGCCCACAGTTTCCATGGTGTAGTGTTCCTCCTCCCCGCCCCATCCCCAATGTAAAATTAAATAAATGGTTTAATCCCACAGTTTCCATAGTGAAGTGTTCCCTCCATAGCCCAGTCTCCATTGTACAATAAAATAAATGCACCAATCTCATAGTTTCTATATTGTAGTGTTTCCTCTAGAAGCCCCAATCCTCATTGTAAAATAAAATAAATGCACTGATCCCACAGTTTCCATTGTGTATTGTTTCTCCTCCCCAACCCCAATCCTGCTGTGAAATAAAATGAATTCACCAATCCTACAGTTTCCATAGTGTAGTGTTCCTCCTGCCCAGCTCTATCTCTCTTGTAAAATAAAATAAACGCACTGATCCCACAGTTTCCATAGTGTAGTGTTTCCTCCCAGCCAAATTCGCTTTGTAAAATAAAATAAATGCAGCGATCCCACAGTTTCCATAGTGTAATGTTCCCCGGCAGCCCTGATCTCCATTGTAAAACAAAATAAATGCCCGATCCCAGTTCCCATTTGTGTAGTGTTCCCTCCCCAGCCCAATCCCATTGTAAAATAAAATAAATGCACCAATCCCACAGTTTCCATACTGCAGTGTTCCCTCTCCAGCCCTGATCACAATTGTAAAGTAAATAAATGCACCAATCCCACAGTTTCCATAGTGTTGTGCCCCTCCCCAGCCCCTATCCCCATTGTAAAATAAAATGAATGTTCCAATCTCACAATTTTCATAGTGTAGTGTTCCCCCAGCCCCATCGTAAAATAAAATAAATGCACTTATCCCACAGTTTCCATAGTGTAGTGTTCTCCCTCCCCAGGTCCATCCCACTGTGAAATAAAATGAACGCACTGATCCCACAGGTTCCATAGTGTAGTGTTTCCCTTCCCAGCCCTATCCCTTTGTAAAATAAAATAAATGCGCCAATCCCACAGTTTCCATAGTGTAAAGTCCCCTTGGCAGCCCTGATCTCCATTGTAAAGCAAAATAAATGCACCTATCGACAGTTTCCATTTTGTAGTGTTTCCTCCCCAGCCCCGCCCCCAGTTGTAAAATAAAATAAATGCACCAATCCCACAGTTTCCATTCTGTAGTGTACCCTCCCTGCCCCGCCTCCCACTGTAAAAAAAAATAAATGCTCCAATCCCACAGTTTCCATAGTGTAGTGTCCCCTCTCCTGCCCTGATCCCAGTTGTAAACTAAAATAAATGCACCGATCCCACAGTTTCCATAGTGTTGTGCCCCTTCCCCAGCCCTGATCCCCGTTGTAAAATAAAATGAATGTTCCAATCCTACAATTTCCATAGTGTAGTGTTCCCCTTCCCAGCCCCCAGCCCCATTGTAAAATAAAATAAATGCACTTATCCCACAGTTTCCATAGTGTAGTGTTCCCCTCCCCAGCCCAATCCCCATTGTAAAATAAAATAAATGCACCAATCCCACAGTTTCAATAATGTAGTGTCCCTGGTCCCCAGCCCAGATTCCCATTGTAGAAAAAAATTAATGCACCATGCCATTTTTCATAGTGCAGTGCCCCCCAGCCTGCCGTGTCATGCAGAATAGTGCCCCTAAGGCCCCATTTCCATAGTGTAGGGACCCTCCACCCTCAACCTGGTGAGGCAGTAACCCACCCACCCACCCCACACTCCTACCATCCTGTGCCCAGGACTGGCACAGCCCTCCTCTCCCTGCTCTGGCCAGCTGCTGGCTGATCATTTTACTGATAAAATCACTTGTCTCAGCAGGATTTAGTAGCTGTTTGGATTAAGCAAACAGATACTTTATTAGAAGAAGGGGGCTCATTTAAGTAAAAAGAAGAAAGTCACTGTGTGTTTCTCTGAGGAAGGGGCTAATCAGCTTATTTTACTGAGTCAGAGCAGAGGGTGAATCTAATTGGAGGTGTGGCTTAGCAGCTTAGTAGTACAAAAGCAGCTGTCTCCAATTACAGCTTCCTGCTGTTTTTGACAGAAGAGAGCCTTGGTTTCAGAGCAAGATACAGCAGTCTAGAACTACAGATTTTTTACTGATAAAATCACTTCTGTCTCAGCAGGAGTTAGTAGCTGTTTGGATTAAGCAAACAGATACTTTATTAGAAGAAGTGAGTCTCATTTAAGTAAAAAAAAAAGAAGAAAGTCACTGTGTGTTACCTTGAGTAAGGGGACTGTATCAACTTAATTTACTGAGTCAGAGCAGAGGGTGAATCTAATTGGGGTGTGGCTTAGAAGCTTAGTAGTACAAAAGCAGCTGTTTCCAATTACAGCTTCCTGCTGTTTTGACAGAAGAGAGCATTGGTTTCAGAGCAAGATACTGCAGTCTAGAACTACAGATTTTTTACCAATTGCCCTCCTTCCCACCCTCCACCCTCCACCCACCCACCCAAAGCCAGTTCTATTTTTATAACCACTGGATTTGACTGACAACAGGAACTTCCTGCTTGGCAGTAGGAAGGGAAGGATCACTGAGACACATTAGCTTCATCAACCTTGAAGGAACCTAAAAATAACTCTTTCTCCCGGCTGCTGGAGGTCTGAATCCAAACACAGAAAAAGGAGACTACTGAAGACTACAGGAAGTTCCTGTCCCAGAACAGAAAGGGCGAGAGTTGTAAGGGCACATAGGCAGTAGGAAAGTAAGTGTAAAAATACATAGAGGAGGAGACAATAAGCATACAAAGCAACAGGAGAGGGGCATAAAAAGTCAAGATGGGAGTGGTGCAGTGCAGTGGCTGTGGGGCAGCAGTGTTCAGGAGACATTCTGCAGGCTGTGATGCTTCCCTGTTTTCAGGCACCTCTCTTGTCTGAGGGAGGAGGTTGCCCGTCTCCAGGCTGACCTAGCTAGGATTCGGGAAACCTCTTCCCCACCCAGGGACCACCAGGCCACCACCGCTACATCAGAGTTTGCCAAGAAAGAGGAGTGGTTGGACCAAGGTGGGCTCAGGAGGGAGAGGGTGGTAGAACAGAGGTGCATCCCTCCAGTTGTACCTCTCCACATTCACATGCTGTTCTGGCAAAGAGTGGTTCCTCTATGGAGGCACCTGCAGTGGAGACCAAGGAGAATGCTGGGAACCTCCAAAATGAGACCCCAGGACGGTGGCACAAGACCACACGGGAAGGAAACAACTCCTGGTGGGAGACTCAATTATTAGGGGTTAGAAGTGGGAATGAAGGGATAGGGAGGTAAGGTGCCTGCCTGGCACCATGGCTCAGAGTGACAGGAAGCAAATCCTCAGGATCATGGGAGCAGCTGCACAGAGAGGGAGCTGGATGTCATTGTCCACATAGGGACAAATGATCTGGCTATGAATGGGATCAGAGCAGTGCAAGAGGAGTTTGTGGAGTTGGGGAGGAGCCTTAGACAAGTAGCATGTATGGTAACCTTTTCGGAGGTGCTGCCTGTCTATAGCAAGGATGATGCTAGAGTATTCTGCACCATGGGATTCAATGAAGGGTTGAAAAACTGGTGTGGAGCTCAGGGTTTGGGCTTCATTGGGGACTGGGAGCCACCTGGAGGGATGCAGGCTTATACTGGTGTGATGGTCTGCATCTATCCAGGGGGAACCAGGATCCTAGGTGACAGGTTTAAATGCTTCATTGGCAAGCATTTAAACTAGCTGAGGGAAGAGCACTGAAAAAAGCAGAAATACCAGCCTCCCCACAAAACACAGTAGTTAGTGAAGTAAACAACAAGGTAGAAGTCAGTAGGGAGCAGGACAGGGATAAATGCAGAAAAGAGGTGGTAAGGAAAGGGATGGGCTAAAAGGGGTAAGGCCATAAAATAAATGGAAGGTGATGAGTACCAATGCCCACAGTCTGTGCAACAAGCTCCATGAACTAGTGGCCTTGATGGAAGAGGATGCCTGGATATTGTGGCAGTCACTGAAACATGGTACACAGAGAACCATGACTGGGATGTCAACATACCAGGATACATAGTCTACAGGAGGGATGGTGGGTAAAAGAGGAGAAGGAGGAGTAGCTCTCTATATAAGGGAAGGGATTAAAGCAACAGAACTAAAGAGTAAACAGGAAGTTGATGAGTCACTATGGGTCACCCTGGAGATAGGAAATGGCACCACAATCCGCATGGGGTTGTGTACAGATCCCCATCTCAGGGAGAAATGGACAAGAAATGATATAAGGCATCCTTAAAATGGCAGAAAAGGGAGATATTGTTGATGGGGACCTGAATATGCCAGATGTTAACTGGAGTACCTTGCTGCAGGCACATCCAAGAGCAGGGTCATTCTTGATGCCCTACAGGGGCATGCCTCAGACAGCTAGTGTTGGAACCCACTCGGGAGGGAGCAATCTTAGACTTGGTACTCTCAAATGGGGAAGGAGAAAGGATCTCAGATTTAGAAGTGGGTAGCCATCTGGGAACAAGTGACCACCAAACAGTGTGGTTCACAATAAACACAGCCATAGAGTCAAGCCATACAAAAACAAGAGTATTCGACTTAGGAAGGCTGACTTTGGGAAAATGACAGAGTGCCTCAGAAAGAGCACTAGCAAACTGGCAAGAAGGAGGGTGGAGGAACAATGGGGAATAATCAAACAGCCATCACAGAGGCAACAAGCCTTTGTGTGAAGCAAATCAACAAAACAAAACAAAGGAAAAAACACTATGGTTCTCAAGAGGTGGCAGGGATGATTAAGGAGAAAAGGATAGCATTCAGGAAATATAAGGAAACACAGAAGAAGCAGGACAGAGAACTTTATCAGTTAAAGCAGAAGGAGGCTGGGAAGGCAGTCAGAATAGCAAAGGCCCAAACCGAGGAAAAGATAGCCAACTCTGTTAAGAAGGGGGATAAAACCTTTTATAGGTACATTAGGGAGCAAGAAAGACCAAGGGAGGGATACAGAGACTTAATAAAGGGAGGAATGTGGGCAGAGGGTGACAGTGAAAAAAGCAGGGATACTGAATGAATATTTCTGCTCAGTATTCACAGAAAGAAGAGGAGGGGAAGGCACCTAAACCAACCAAGGGAGAAACACTGAATAGGGGGTCGATACCAGTCCATTCACAGAAGAAAAGGTTTTGAAAGAACTCTTGAAACTGAGGGTGGACAAAGCAATGGGGCCTGATGGATTCACTCAAGAATTCTAAAGGAACTAAGGATAGCACTAGTAACACCACTGACTACTCTCTTTAACAAATCATGGGAGGATGGGGTGGTACCTGAGGACTGGAGGAGGGCAAATGTGATTCCACTTCACAAAAGTGGGAGCAGGGCAGAGGCAGGAAACCACAGACCAGTTAGTTTGAGTTCAGTGGTAGGGAAATGATGGAATCACTTCTGAAGGAAAGAATTGTTGAGTACCTAGAGGCCAGTGGTGCACAGGACCCAAGACAGCATGGTTTCACAGCAGGAAGGTCATGTTAGATGAACCTAATAGATTTCTTTGACTGGGTGACCAAAGTAGTAGACCAGGGAGGGCTGTGGATATGGCCTACCTAGATTTTAGCAAGGCATTCAACACAGTGTCACAGAAAGATTAATATACAAGTTAGCCAGCCTTGGAGTGGGTCCCAAGGTGGTAGCCTGGATAAAAATGGGCTGGACAACAGGACACAAAGGGTAATAGTAAGGAGTCCACAGTGAAGAAAGGAAGGTAACTAGTAGAGGTACCGCAGGGAGTTCGAGTACTGGGACCAGTCCTCTTTAATGTCTTTATAAGTGACATTGGAAGAGCACCTGGAGAAAGGTATGTCTCTTTGCAGATGACACAAAGATCTGCAGCAGGGTTGATACACAAAGTGGGGTGGAAAGAATGAAAAGGACTTGGCAAGGTTGGAGGATAGGTCAAATATGTGGCAGCTCAGATTCAATGCAAAGAAGTGCAAGGTCAGTTTTGTCATTTATCAATAAATATTTAAACTAAAACTCAAGGGAGATTAGGCCAAAAAGCCATCTCTTAATACTCTACATAAGCTGAACGTCCTATCTCTTAATGCTAGAGCACTTAACAAAGTTAAAATGGCAGAATTAGAGTTGAAGATACAGGAATTCAAACATAGGGCTGATCGCTATCACCGAAACATGGGGTAACTTGGATAAAAATGGATGATGAACATCCCAGGGTTTAAACTCTACTATAAAAATAGAGCTAATGAGCAAAAGAGGAGGTGTTAGTCTTTACGTTACTAACAATATTCCATCTTTTGAATCCTCCTTACCAATATTGACAGAAAGTATTTGGGTTCAGCCTGCAACCTAAAGGACATCCCCAGATTTTGGTTGGTAACTGCTACTGCCCCTTCCTCGGACTTTGCATATCTTACTCAATTATCTTCAGAAATCACCCAAATAGCAGATAAAGGGTCAGTCATAATTCTAGGGACTTTAATCTCCCATCTATAAACTGGGATACACTTTCTGGACTTAATCAATATGACTTACAGCTAATCTCAACCATCACTGATCTTGGCCTTACCCAACAAGTCAGAGAACCCACACATGGAATAATATTCTGGACCTAGTATTGACTAATATGAGGGCCTCCTTGACTAATTCTGGGTGCTAGACCCCTGAGCAATAGTGATCATATGACAATTCAATTTTCTATTCTTCTGGCTCATAAAAATCCTATTAATAATGATCTGATTAAACAATATGAAAGGCAAATTTCTCAAAAATTAATGAACATCTTACAGCTATACCATGGAATTCATTACTTTAGCCTTTCAATATCGATGACGCATGGGGCATCTTCAGAGATACTGTACACAATCTAGAAAAACCGTGTACCGGAAAGAAAGAAGTACAACAATAAAGGCAAGGTTCTCGCCTGGTACAACAATAATATTAAAAACTCAGTACTGTAAACAGAAATTATTTACATCTTTAAAAAGTGCCAACCTGAACAAGTAGAGGAAAGCTCATCAAGTATAAGAAAGCACTCAAGGACCCAAAAACATCAATCATTCTGTCTAAACGGAATTTAGAATTGCTCACACTAAGGATTCATATAAAAGTCTGCATTCATATTTAAACAACAAAAGGGAGACACAAACAAAATAGGTCCATTAATTATTGACAACACAACCATTCTTTCAGATAAGGTTACTGCCATTGAGTTTAATAAATACTTTTGCTCTGTCTTTGAACAGGATAAGGAACCCATATCACATGCCAATGTTAGTACATCTCAAGCTATACTTTACCATTTCCGATACCCTGAAACTTTTAAAACCCTGAAGTTAACAACAAGCCCAGGCCCTGACAATATCACCCCAAATTTCTTATGGGAACATATAATAACATCGCTATTCCACTTACCATTATCTTTAATAAATCTCTTTGAGACTCTAATGTCCCCTTAGACTGGAAAACAGCCATTGTTACACCAATTTTAAAAAGGGATGCATCACAAGGCTGAAAATTACAGACCTATCAGCCTTACCTCCATTCCATGCAAACTATTGGAAAAGCATATTAAACACCTAATTGAAGAAGAAATGCTGGCATTAAAACTAAGCGATGTCACACAACACAGTTTAAATCAAGGCATTCCTATACAACAAACCTGTTATCTTTTACAACTCAGTCAG
This sequence comes from Neoceratodus forsteri, assembly GCA_016271365.2. NCBI lineage: Eukaryota > Metazoa > Chordata > Ceratodontiformes > Ceratodontidae > Neoceratodus > Neoceratodus forsteri. The sequence continues at coordinate 42,616,744 of JADMNL010000038.1, forward strand.
CAGTTATCTAGATCTTAATATTCCAGTGGATGTTATTCTGCTTGACTATAGTAAGGCATTTGACAAGGTCTCACATTCCATATTAATGAATAAACTAGTAGCATTAGGTTTCTCTAAATGTATCGTGTCTTGGGTTAATGGCTGGCTCTATAAAAGAACCCAAACTGTCAGGGTCAATGGCGAATTATCGGACGAAAAATTTGTGTCTAGCGGAGTCCTCAGGGCTCGGTGTTGGAGTCCCACATGTTTAGCATTTTCATCAGTGACCTTTTCATTTCATCACAGAATATCTTATCTAAATTTGCGGATGATACTAAATTAGGAGGACCTGTTGATACTGAAACTAACAGGAGTACCCTAATAAATGATCTCAAAAAATGAATCCTGTTCTGTAACTAATAAGATGACATTCAATGTGTCCAAATGTTCTGCTACACATTGGTAAAAAAAAAAGTCCCAAACAAACATACCATCGTAATAATTTTATACTTAGGGAATCCCTTGTTGAAAAGACCTGGGTATACTGGTTGACAATAGGTTGTCTTTCTCAAATCACTTAAACAAGGTTGCCAATCATGCCAATGCCCTCCTCGTGGATTAATAACACTTTATCCTCAAACTGAGGAATGCATTTTGACTTTATATAAACTCATGTCAGACCCCACTTTGACTTTGGTTCATCCTTGTAGAGTCCCTATTTAGCTAAGGACATCACTAAAATAGAAAAGTTCAAAGAAGGGCTACTAAAATCATACCTCATCTTTCTCGATTCAATTATGAAACCAGGCTCCAAAAACAAAGCTGTATTCACTTGAATTTAGAAGACTGAGGAGATCGCCTTCAGTTATTTAAATTTTACAATCTGCTACATTAATGAGTTCATGTGGATTATCTTTACATCAAGAAAAATAGTAGCGAATTCATAACAAACAAATCCAAATTGAGAAACAAGAACAAACGGAAGACAGCAGTTCTTTACTGTTAGAACACCTAAAATTTGGAATTCTCTACCACAGAAATTGTTGATTGCCAGAATATTAATGCATTTAAACTCAAACTTGATAGATGGCTTCTGGACAGAATATAATCTACCATGATCCACAATGTGTGGAGGACATTCTCGATGGGCCTCGGCCTTCTTTTGTCCAAACTACCAAGTACCAAGGTAATGCATCTGGGAAACAAAAACCCAGAGGAAGAGTACACAATGGGGGTGAGTTAATAACAACAACAAAAATCAAAAGAGACCTAGGAGTAATTATACCAGATGACCTAATGGTGGACAAGCAATGTGAGAGAGGCAATAAGGAGGAGCTGGGGGGCACTGGGATGCATAGGGAGAGGCATCAACAGTAGAAAACAGGAAGTTGTTATCCCTCTGTGCAGACAGTTAGTGAGACCCCATCTGGAGTACTGCGTGCAATTCAGGAGACCCCATCTCCATGAGATATAGATAGAGTGGAGGCTGTTCAGAGGAGGTCAACCAGAATGGTTCAGGGTCTGCACCAGAAGACATACGAGGAGAGACTAAAGCAGTTTAATATGTATACCCTTGAGGAAAGGAGGAGAGGGGACATGATAGAAACTTTCAAGTATCTCAAGGAATTAACAAAGTACAAGAGGGTAGTATCTTTCTGAAGAAGAGATGTGCAGAACAAGGGACACAATTTGAAGATAGAGGGAGGGACGGCTCAGAGGTAACGTTAGAAAATATTTTTTCACAGAGATGGTTGTGGATGCATGGAACAGCCTTCCTGAGGAAGTTGTGGAGTCAGGAACAGTGGGGAATTCAAGAATGCATGGGACAGGCATAAGGCAATTCTAGTGGGGTTAGGAGGAAGTAGGCTGTTGGTTAACTAGAATCTGCAGCTTATCCATCAGGTAGGAAATGGGCAGACTAGGTAGGCCAGCGGTCCTTATCTGCCATCAAATTCTATGTTTCTATGTTTTCCAGCTCACATACAGTAAGTAGTACATGCTCATTAACATGATCTCCACTAAGTCGCCATTTATTAAATAAATATAGCAAGATATCTAGCCATAAGAATTATTGGGCTAATAGTGAAGTTCTTCGGTTGTCACGTTTGCACTCCACTTCAATAATAATGCATTTGGCATGAAAGTTGTGGAACTCTGAAATACTTAGGCATTAACATTTTGAAGCCTGGGCCTGCACGTTTTCAAGAAAATGAAGGCAAGCTTTTAAACACTATATAGCAAAACTGTGAAAGATGGATGAGTTTCACCTTTACGTTAATTGGTTGTATAAACACCATTAAAATGAATATTCTCCCAAGTGTTTTTATCTATTTCAAAACTTCCTATAAGGGTACCAGAAAAGTACTTTCATCTCTCAATGTAATTTTAACTAGGTTAATCTGGGGAGGGAAAAGGCTAGAATAACCAGAACAATACTGCAACTGCCCATAAGAAAAGATGGTCTATCTCTTCAAATTTTAAATTTTATTACTGGGTGTGATGTAGACAGCCAGTTCTGAGTGCTGTATCAATTTGTTTTAATATAAAATGCATTACTGACTGTCACTGCTGAAAATCTGATGCTCTTAGGATGACCTCACTCATCCCCAGGTTTGAGCTGAAAGATGCAAGCCTGAGAAAATACTGACACAGCATGTGTATCACACACACTCAGTTTTTAGAGACAAAGGGCCAGCTATTCAAAGCTTTGAGCGGGCAAAAACGCGTGCTGGTGTGCTATATTCAAAGGCTGAATAGTGCAGGCAAACAGCATCAGCACCAGGCAAACTATAATTATATGCAAGGGGCAAAGTGAACATGAATACAGGTGCAATGAGATATTCAGCGACTAAGGCAGCGCTAAGGTTTTTAGCGTGACCGTATGCAACGGTACAATTTGCGCCCAGAAAAAGCTGGTCTTAACCTAGGCAAACAGCTTTACGGCTTGCGCCGGTGTTATCTCAGCATTAGACGCTGCTTGCGCGCCCTAACATATGAGTAAAGGACACTTAGAAACAGCCAGACATAGAAGACACATGTTGCACATTGCTGGCACCACAATGATGCCATCAGCTGCCACCAGTCCGAGCCAAACACAGACAATGATAGGTGATATGACCCACAGGGGACAGCATGGTAGTGTGGCCATATAGCACACACCTGCAGACCATCGTCTGTGGTGTGTAACAGATGCCAGCACAGACATGCAGCACTGTGGGCATGGTGGCCAGTGGTGGGGTGTATGGGTGGCCAGACCTCACCACAGCCCACCTGTGGCCACAAGGCTGGGACACATCGCTCAGTGCACATGGGCCAGTAGTGGGATTACGACACCACCTGTGTGCCTGTTGGATCCTACATGCCCCTGAGCCACCTACCACACAACTGTACAAATGTCACAGCACACTGCCAGCCATATACATGACACTGTGTGCATCCCATGTCACAGCTGCAGCATCTATGGATCACACAACAGCGTGATAGTACTGTCCACTGTCAGTAATTACCTGCAAGCTGTGCCTGGCACTGTGTACAGTGCAGTGGTCATCACTGCCCTACATACCATAGGCAGTGTCGTGTCCCTCACACTACCAGCCCTCTTGCTACTGTAGTGTCTGCTGTGCACTGTAGCATGACTTACAGTGTGAAGGTTGCATGCCACTCACCACCACCTGTACCTATGCTGTGTTGTCCCCTGGGTGCGATATGCTATGCTATGCTGTTTACATGAAGCCTGCAGCTATCATCATTCACTGCCTGACTGACCTACAGGTGGAGCTGTGGTTGGACCTGGCCAGCTCCTGTACCTCCAGACTGACCTACAGGTGGAGCTGTGGGACCCTGCAGTAACACTGTGCAAACTGCATGCAAATCAGGGCATGATGAGATGTTAATGTGGCTGTTGCCCACAGACTATCTAAGTAGGCTCATTTGCATGTCACTTTGAATATGGCAAGCTTAGCGGCAGGCTAATATGTTTGCACCGGGCACACCGCTGAGCTCCACGCTAAAGCAGCGCTAATGTGTTAGCATGGCGTAACAGTTCGGGAATATTATACAGTTTTGAGCACAGTTTTTCCGTGTGTGCTGCTGCCTGCAGCTGTACTGGGTCCCTGCATTTGCCAGAACACACATTGGCCACATAGTTCCTCTCTACCTACCCTCACATCTCTGTGCACTGTGTTGTTGTTGTGGTTTGCACTTCCTGGTTGCTGTATTCAGTGCTGTCTTATTCCAGGGCTCGTTTGCCCTGCACTCCCAACCCAGTTTGCAGCTTCATTCCCATGCTATATTCAAGCTGTTTGCCCTGGGCTATTCCTTTTCTGAATATAGCTTGCTTTGTGCTCAGGCTAAGTTTGCCCACGGGCAGTCTAATTAGCCCTGGGGCAAATTTTGAATATCTGGCCCAATGTGTTACATGTAAGGCTTTAATCAAGGATCTTGTTTTTCTGAGTTTATTACAGTCATAGTTGCTATATCATATCCATTTATGATGTTATAGAGAACCTAGGTTGTTACACAGGGTGCAAGGTTGTAAATGCTTCTGTAAACCTGTGTGAGGGAGGATACAGCATAGATCAAAAGAAGTGTCATTTGAAACGAGTCATGCTGAGGATTGCAAAATGTAACACTTTGAAAAAAAAGAAATCCTGTTTTTTTTGTATAAGATATATATTTTATATATATATATCTAATCTGACAGAGGAGGAGCTAGCTGGCCTCACACAAAAATAGGGGTTGGCCAATACAGTTGTTAAGGAATACTCTGTTTTACTTAGACACATCTTTTACCTAGACTCTGACTGAGGAAAGATCTTTGGAGCACTTATAAACAGATTTTAGAAAGATTTCAAATCTAAGTGCTATTGGTAGTAATTTGTGCTGTTTAAACCATGTTCTTTTAAAGATTTGTATGTCTTGAGATGTAGGTCTCATAGGTAATTACTAGGCCAAGAAGACCCGAAGTCCATTACGCCTGCCATATTAATAACCGTAATACCTTGTTTAATCAAATATTCATCCAAAGTTTTCTTAAATTCAGTCATGGTAGAGCTAGCTACCACCTCTATTGGCAGACTATACTAGATTCTAGTAACCTTTTACTGAACCAGTTTTCCTAGTATTAGTACAATAGGAACTAATCTGTATTTGAAGTGGATGCGCTCTAGTGTCATATAGCTGCATCCTTAATCCGAAGTCCCAGTTTTAGTCATACATCATCATCCAGAAGTGCTCTATATACCATACACATGTCACCCAGAGCCTACAGAACTCCAGTGAATACAGATCTAATTCAAGTAGCCTCTGCTAATAACATAATCCATCTAGGCCTGCCACATGTCTGGTAGCCCTTCTTTGTACTTGCTCAAGTGATTTTATAGTCCCTTTTCCCCTGGTGACCAAAATTGGGCATAGTACTCCAGATGTGGGAAGACCAATGCCTTGTACAATGGCATTACCTCTAATATATCTTTACTTTTAATATGCTTATTTATACAGTGCAGAAGTCCACTAGTTTTGCTAATAATGCGATTACAGTGTGTCTTAAAACTAAGGTCACTGGTAATATAAATGCCCAAATCCTTTTCCTCTGTTGTCTCTTGTAACACTACTCAATTTAACTTATATTTATAATTTATTTATTTATTTAGCTTTTGTTGACGGGTAAGTGCACTAGACAAATCCTGCCTATTTTCAGGCACGACCGGGAGGGATACAGATGAATGCCAACTGACCTTGAACCAGATTAAGCTGTTGGTGGTATTTTAGTGGATATTATGTTTCCCCAAATGCATAACCCTACATTTGTCAGCATTGAACGAGAATTATTACTTATTGCCCAATAGTCAAGTTCTTTTAGAGCTAATTGTAAAATATCCGCATCCTCCTTAGAATTAATCATATAGCCTATTCTTGTGTCATCTATGAATTTGGACAACCACACTTGTGTCGAAGTTTGCATGGACAAAATATATAAATTGAAAAGGCAGGGCCCAGAACTGGCGCTGTGGAACACCACTAGTCACCTCTGCCCAATCAGACAGGACCCCTTCACTGAAACTCTGTTTCCAATCTAATAACCAGTTTTCAATCCAGAGAGAAATATTTGTGTGTATACCATACTAATTAAGGCCTCAATCAAGAGGCCATGTGGAACTTTATCGAATGCCTTGGAATAGTCTAGAAAAATAACATCCACTGCATTACGGGAATCAAGTGTTTGATTTACCTTGCCATAAAACTCCAACAGATTTGTCTGACAGGACCTACCCTTTCTAAAATCATGTTGGTTGTGATCAAGATCTCCGACACAGTTAACATACTGGTGATATAAGTTTTAATAATGGCTTCCAAAATTTATCCCAATATCGATGTCAGGCTGATAGGTCTATAGTTAGATGCCTCCTGTCTTGACCCTTTCTTGCATATTGGGATGACTTCTGCCTGCCTCCATTCATCTGGAACTTCTGCCTTGTCTATAGAATGTTGAAATAAATATGCTACTGGGGCTGCCAATACATCAGCCAGCTCTTTTAAGCATTAGGGTGAAGACCATCAGGTCCCTGTGCTTTATTCTGATCCAAGGCTTTTAGCCTATCTCTCACATCTTTAACCTCAATTGCAAGTGATAAACCTGCATCCTTAGCCTGATGCTTCAAAGTATTATGAGTTTTGGATTATACACTGAAGCAAAGTATGTGGACCTCTCTTCCATCCAGGGACCACCAGTGCCACTGCCGTTGCCTCAGAGGTTGCCAAGAAGAGGAAGCGGTTGGACCACAGTGGGCTCAGGGAGGGTGAGGGTGGTGGAACAGAGCGCATCCTCCAGTTGTACCTCTCACAATTCCTATGCCATTCTGGAAAAGTGTGGTTCCTCTATGGAGGCACCCGATGGAGACCAAGGAGGATGCTGGGAACCTCCACAAAGGAGATCCACAGGAGGTGGCAGGGACCCTGCAGGGTAGGAAACAACTCTGATGGGGACTCCATTGTTAGGAAGAGTAGAACTGGGGAGGAAGGGAGAGGAGGTAAGGTGCCTGCTTGGCCATGGCTTGGAGGGACAGGGAGCGAATCCTCAAGGATTGCCGGAGCAGCTGCACAGGGAGGAAGCTGAATGTCATTGTCCACCTAGGGACAAATGACCTGGCTAAGAAAGGGATTAGAGAAGTGCAGGAAGAGTTTGTGGAATTGGGAGGGCCTTAGTCAAGTACGCATGGTAACCTTCTCGGAGGTGCTACCTATCTATGGCATAGGAGAGGCTAGGGTGTTCCACAGCATGGGATTCAATCAGTGGTTGAAAACTGGTGTGGAGCTCAGGGATTGGCTTCATTAGGGACAGGGATCCACCTGGAGGTGATGCAAGCCTATACTGGCATGATGGGCGGCATCTGTCCGGGAGGGAACCAGGATCCTAGGTGATAGGTTTAAATGCTTCATTGGCAAGCTTTTAAACTAGCCAAGGGAGAGCACTGGAAGAAGGAGCAGGAAAATCCTAACCCCCAAAATCACACAGTAGTAAGTCATGACAACACCAACATAGAGGTGTCGATGGGAGAAGGGCAGGGGTAAATGGAGAAAGTGACAAAGGCAGGAAGGACAGGGATGGGGCAAAGGAGTAAGGCCATCAGGAAATGGAGGGTAAGAGTACCAATGCCTGTAGTCTGGGCAACAAGCTCTCTGAGCTGGTGGCCTTGATGGAAGAGGATGCCTGGATATCGTAGCAGTCACAGAAACATGGTACACAGAGAACCATGACTGGGATGTTAACATACCAGGGTACATAACCTACAGGAGAGACAGGCAGGGAGAAGAGGGGAGGAGTAGCTCTCATGTAAAGGAAGAGATAAAAGCAACTGAACAAAAGAGTAAACAGGAGGAGAGGAGGCACTGTGGGTCACCTTGGAGACTGGAAAGGGCACCACAATCTGCACAGGGTTGTTACAGACCCCCATGTCAAGGGGATGGAATGGACAAGGATATGATAGAAGGCATTCTTAGAATGGCAGAGAAAGGGAGATACTGTTGATGGGAGACCTGAATATGCCAGATGTTAACTGGAGCCCATTTGCTGCAGCCACATCCAAGAGCAGGGCCATTCTTGATGCCCAACAGGTGACAGGCATTAGACAGCTAGTTTGGAACCCACTCATGAGGGAGCAATCTTAGACCTCGTATCTCTCAAACAGGGGCAGTGAGAGGATCTCAGATCTAGAAGTGGGTTGCCATCTGGGGACAAGTGACCATCAAACAGTGTGGTTCACGTTAAACTCAGCTACAGAGTCAAGCCATACAAAAGTGAGGGTACTGGACTTTAGGAGGCTGACTTTGGCAAGATGGAGAGTGCCTCAGAAAAGCACTAGCAAACAGGCTAGAAGGAGGTGTGGAGAAACAATGGGGAATTATCAAAACTGCCATCACAGAGGCAACAAGCCTTTGTGTGAAGCAAATAAACAAATCAAAAAAAAAAAAAAAAACACTATGGTTCTCTAAAGAGGTGGCTGTGAAAGTCAGGAAGAAAAGATAGCATTCCGGAGTATAAGGAAACACAGAAGGAGCAGGACAGAGGCTGTACAGTTAAGGCAGAAGAAAGCAGGGAAGGAAGTCAGAATGCAAAGGCCCAAACTGAGGAAAAGATAGCCAACTCAGTTAAGAAGGGATAAAACCTTTTATGGGTACATCAGCAAGCGTGAAAAGACAAGGGAGGATAGTGAGGCTGAATAGAATGAGCGGTGGGTGGGCAGAGGGGACAGTGAAAAAGCAGGAATACTGAACGAATATTTCTGCTCAGTATTCACAAAAGAGGAGGAAGTGCCTAATCCAATTAACAGAAGCACTCTTGATAGGGGGTCGATCCCAGTCCTTTCACAGAAGAAAGGGTTCTGCAAGAACTCCTAAAACTGAAGGTGGACAAAGCAATGGGTCCTGATGGAATTCACCCAGAATTCTAAAAATTAAGGGAGGAACTAGTGAAACCACTGGCTACTCTTTTAATAAATCATGGGAGGATGGTGTGGTACCAGGGACTGGAGGAAGGCAGATGTGATTCCCTTCACAAAAGTGGGACCAAGACAGAGGCAGGAAACTACAGACCTGTCAGTCTGACCTCTGTGGTAGGGAAAGTGATGGAGTCACTTCTGAAGGAAAGAATAGTTGAGTACCTAGAGGCAGTGGAGCACAGGACCCAAGGCAGCATGGGTTCTGGCGGAAGGTCATGTCAGGAAATCTAATAGATTTCTTTGACTGGGTGACCAAAGTAGTAGACCAGGAGGGGCTGTGGACATGGCCTACCTAGACTTTAGCAAGGCATTTGACACAGTCCCACACAAAGATTAACAGTCAAATTAACCAGCCTGGGAGTGGGTCCCAGGGTGGTAGCCTGGGTAAAACATTGGCTGCACAACAGGACACAGAAGGTAATTGTAAATGGAGTCCACTCTGAAGAAGGGGTTACTAGTGGGGTACCGAGAGTTCAATATTGGGTCCAGTCCTTTTTAATGTCTTCATCAGTGACATTGCAGAGGGACTGGAAGGAAAAATATGCCTTTGCAGATGACACAAAGATCTGCAACAGGGTTGATAACACAAGGAGGCGTGGAAAGGATGAAAGGGACTTGGCAAGGTTGGAGGAATGGTCAGAAGTATGGCAGCTAAGATTCAATGCAAAGAAGTGCAAAATAAAGCAACTGGGAAACAAGAACCCAGGGAAGAATACACAATGGGTGGGAGGTAGTAACAACAACAAAAAGGAAAGGGACCTGGGGTAATCATATCAGATGACCTTAAGGTTAGCAAGCAATGTGAGAAGGCAGTAGGGAGGGCTGGGGGTATACTGGGATGTATAGGAGAGGCATCAGCAGCAGAAAACAGGAAGTTGTTATCCTCTGTACAGACAGTTGGTGAGACCCCATCTGAGTACTGTGTCCAGTTCTGGAGACCCCATCTCCGCAGGACATAGACAGGATAGAGGCAGTCAGAGGACGGCAACTGAAATGGTGCAGGCTGCAAGAGAAGCCATATGAGGAGATACTAAAGGGAGCTTAATATGTATACCCTTGAGGAAAGAAAGGAGAGGGGGACATGATGAAACTTTTAAGTATCTCAGTTGAATCAACAAAGTCCAAGAGGGTGGCATCTTTCAGAAAAGAGGACGTGCAAGAACAAGGGGACACAATTTAAAGATAGAAGGAGGCGGTTCAGGGGCAATGTGAGGAAGTATTATTTCACAGAGGGTAGTGGATGCATGGAACAGCCTTCCTGAGGAAGTTGATGGAGTCTAAAACTGTGGGAGAATTCAAGAATGCATGGGACAGACATAAGCAATTCTTGTGAGGGTGAGAAGAAATAGGCTGTTGGTTAACTAGGATCTGCGGCCTATCCTGTAGGTGAAATGGGCAGACTAGATGGGCCTAGGGTCCTTATCTGCCGTCAAAGTCTATGTTTCTATGCATTATAGTAACATGCCATATCCTTGTCATCTAATATTAAATCACCATTTGGTCTCTTTATGGGCCCTATTGACTTGTTAGCACCCTTTTGTTATTTATATAGGAAAAACGGTTTATAATTGTTTTGAACTTTAGTTGCTAATTTATATTCATAATCTTCTTTTGTTTTACATATACTTAACCTACATTTTTAAGTTCAAGTCTATATTCTGCCCAGCTTTCAGGCTGCTCACTTTTCTTGGCATTACTGCATGCCTTATTTTTACCTTTATATTTTTAACTATTTGTAAGGTAAACCATGGGGTTTTAGAATTTGTAGTCTTCTTAAAACTAGGATAAACTCTTGTACAAAAGATTTGATTTTATTGCTTAATGTGTCCCACATATGTTGTAACTTCAATCCACACTTGAAACCATTCGCCAATCCTACAACACTAAATGTTCCCCTATGCAGTTAAACTTGCCCTATTGAAATTATATACCACTGTCCTACTGACCGTCTTAGATGTAACCTTACTAATACTAAATTCCACCATATTATGATCGCTGGAACCTCGGGATGTAAAGCCCTACAATCCTGAATATCATATTCCAGATTGCTAAGTACCAAATCAAGGTATGAGTACCCCGAGTATGGTCTTTAACATACTGTTCTAAACCATTTAGTAGAAAACACTTAAGGAATCTGCTTGGGGGTCCCAACTCAACCCTGGGAGATTAAAGTCACCTAATATGAAAATTTCCAGCCTGGGGAAGTTTGTATGCATTCTAGTAATTTAGGTCATCTAACTGTGAGCTAGATTGTGGCCTGTATACAACACCCATGTTTATTAATAGCATTTTGGGGGATAATTTAACCAGATCAATTCAGCTTCTTATCATATTTAAGAATATCTACACTTTCAGATATAATATGATCAGCTATATATAGAACAACACCCCCACCTTTTGAAGTGGCCTATCTCTATGATAGAGATGAAAACCAGGAATTTGTTTATCCCAAAAGTCATCCTGTTTCACCATGTTTCTGTAATGCACACAGACTAATGTGGTATTTATTTAAAGTAAACACCAGTTCGTTTAATTTATTATTAAGACTTCTTGCATTTAATAAGAGACAGTTCCAGTGTTCTGACTGTACCAGCCCCAGTTTTGTTGATGTTTGAGGTATACATCTCCCCTTCCCCATTCTGGAAGTTTAAAGATCTGTCAATTTTCTGTTTTAATATTTGTGAAAAAAGGCGTTTTCCTTGCCTATTCAAATGAATGCCATCTAATGCAAACAGCCATGTGTCACAGAAGTTATCTCAATTTCCAAAAACTCATAATCCTCTCTAAGCACCATCTCTTCAACCACCCATTTAAAGGAAAACAGAATCCCCATGGGAACACGGCAGGGAAATGGAAGTATAGGGAAGGGTGGAAGGTAGTCCTGCTAAATGCCAGGAGCTTAGGCACAAATGCCTGAGCTCCAGGCGATGCTACACTGGGAGGGAGCAGTGGATGGGCGGTCACTGAGACCTGGGCCACCGCAGGACACAACTGGGACCTGAGCCTGGAGGGTTACACCATGTTCAGGAAGGACAGGGGAGGGAAGGGAGGAGGGGTAGCAATGATAGTCAAAAACTGCATTGGCATAGGGGAGTAGAGGAGGCGGAGGGAACCGTGGAGGCGATTTGGGTCACTGATAACAAAGGCGGCAAGAGTAAAATAGGAGTGGTGTATGAGCGCCCTGCACTGGCAGAGGAGCTGGAGGAGTTTGTTGGCAGATGTTGGGAGACACTGCAGACTGGGCAGGGAAGGGTGGTGGTGTTGGGGACTTAAACATGCCAGGAACAGACTGGGAGACTATGACATCCTCGTTGACCAGGAACAGAGGTTGTTGGATGTCTTTCAAGATGCATTCCTAACTCAGCAGGTGGGGAACCGACCAGGGTAGTATGGGTACTGGATGTGGTCCTGGCAGACAGTGACCAGATTGGGGGCCTTAGTGTAAGGACCCGTTGGCGGGGAGTGACCATGCCACGGTCTGGTTCTGCCTGGACCTAGGAGGGAAAGGCTGTACAAAGATGGAGGTAACTGACTTCAGGGAAGATTTTAAGGAAATGTGAAGGATCCTTAAGGAGCATTTGGATGGGATCGGGTCAGACATGGGCTGATAGTAGGTGGAAAATCATCAGGAGAGGGGTGCAGGATGCTACCAGCACCTGTGAAGTAAGAAAAAAATGCAGTAGGGCCCCGAAAACCCTGCTGGTGGACCAGGGAGGTCAGGAGGTGGTGCTGGGGAAAGAGGCAGCCTATAGGCAATTCAAGTACTCAAGGAGTGAAAGGGATTGAGGGAGTACGAGCTGATGGCTAGAAGGGCCACTAGGTGGTGATGGTGGTAAAGGCAAGGAAGGAGCAGAACCTGGCCTGGGAAGTAGGAGAGGAACAAGGGTTCTTTAGATACATTGGGGAAAAGAAGGGTGAAGGGCAGATTAGCGGATTAAAACAGGGGAGAGATGGGCACAAGACCCGGGGAGCAGACTGAGGTGCTAAATGAGTACTTCACCTCAGTTTTCACCAAGGAAAATGGGGTGCTGCATAATACATGGGAGGAGACAGTGATACTGAGGAGGGGACCCTTACTGATTGGCAGGATCTGGGGGGGGCTAAGCAAGGAGGAGAGTAGCAGAAGTGGAAATCACAGCAGAGAGAGTGAGGAAGCCCTCAGGTCCCTTAAGATGGAGAAAGCACCAGGGCTGGATAAATTACATCCCAGAGTGCTGAAGGAACTTGTGGATGTCCTGGAGAAACCCCTGGTGGAGCTTTTCACCATCTCTCTGAGGACAGGGTGGGTGCCCCAGGACTGGAAGGTGGTGCATATGTGCCTATCCACAAGGGGGATCAAGCGGTGGCAGGAACTACAGGCCTGTCAGCCTGACATCAGTGGTGGGCAAGGTGATGGAGGGCATTGTCCAGAGAGGCCGGGGGACCTGGAAAGTTAGGGTGCCTGGACGATAGGATGGATTCGTCCCGGGAAATCATGTCAAACAAACCTTGTGGAGTTCTATGACTGGGTGACAAGTGCCTTGGACCTGGGTAAACCAGTGGATGTCCTCTTTCTAGACTTCTGCAAGGCATTTGACTCTGTTCCTCACATGGGCCTGTTGGATAAGCTGGGAGAAATGGGGTGGGGATCAGATGATCAGATGAATAGGCAGTTGGCTCCAGGACCAGATAGTTGGCAGGATAGTCTCATCCCCAAGGAGGGTCATTAGTGGGGTCCCACAGGGATCAGTCCTTGGGCCCTCCTGTTCAAAGCCTACATCTCTGACATAAGGACAGGTATCAGGAGTGAGATGAGTTTTTGCGGATGACTCAAAACTGGGGGTGGTGGTGGATGGGGAGGAGGAGGGAGTGGCCCTACAGGGGGACCTGGAAGCTCTGAAAGATGGTCTAGAAAGTGGAAGCTGAGGTTCAATGCAGAGAAATGCAAGGTACTGCACCTGGGGGCCAGATACCCAGGCCAAGTGTACACTCTGGGGAAATGCTACAAGTCTCGATGGCTGAGAGGGACCTGGGGGTGGTGGTGGATGTCAAGATGAACAACTCGAAGACTTGTAGAAGGGCAGCAGCCAAGGCCAACAGGATGATGGGATGCATCGCTAGAGGATCACCTCCAGAAGGAGGAAGTGATACTCCCTCTGTATAACTGTTTGGTGAGGCCGCACCTCAAGTACTGCATGCAGTTTTGGAGGCCACACTTAAAGAGGGACATTAAACTCCTGGAGAGGGTCCAGAGGAGGGCAACCAAAATGATTTGGGGCTTGGGGACAGAACCTATGAGGAGATGCTCGAAGAGCTAAATATGTACACATTGGAAGAGAGAAGGGACCAGGGGGACATGATAGAGGTCTTCAGGTACATGAAGGGGTAAATAGGGAGGAACAGTCGGGTGCTTCGAAGGAAGGTGGAGGGGCCAAAAGAGGGTATGGGTGGTGGCTGGAGGAAGATTCAGGGGAGAAAGGAGGAGGTGCTACTTCACTGAGAGGATGGTGGAGCCATGGAATCGCTGCCCTGGGGGGCTGAGTGGAGGCAGAGGCGATTGGAGGGGTTAAAGAGGGGTGGGACAGGTACAGGGAAGGGTTCTGGAAGCAAAGTCCAATGCAGTGAGAATATCTGGAACTGGGAAAGGAGAAGCCAGAGAGAAGGTGGGGGGGCAGCAAGGTCAGCTCCCAGGTTGGGAGACTGACCAAGCGAGCAGGCGCAAGACCGTTAGGCCTATTCTGCTGGCATTTAGTATGTTAGTATGAAACTCTCAATTCCTGATCTTTTATTAAAATTTACCCCAGGGCTTGATATAATACCTGAAATAATCAGAGTTGCAGCCTCTAGCTTTTAGATCTGCACCTATGTACTCAAAGTCCCTTTGGATGTCTAGCATTTTCTCTTGCCCATATCATTAATATCTACATGTAACAACACCAATAGTTGTTCATTGTGTTCAAGGAGACCTGGTATAAGACATCTAATGTCTGAAATTCCCACACCTGGTAATACACTGACAGTAGTTGAGGTGTTCCTATTTTTACATAATATGGAATCAGTATATTTTAGCATTGAGTCTCTGATTACCAAGACATCCCTCTGGACTGTATTCCCTTGCCCATAGTGGAGAAGCCATTCCAGAGGTGGGAATGGATATTGTGGGGCTTTAAATACCCCCAGCTCCTCAGGGAAGAGATTCATCCTGACTGTGGTGGATTATGCCACCCGGTACCCAGAGGCAGTCACTCTATCCTCTCTGAGGACAGACAAAGTGGCAGATGCCTTACTTGGGATTTTCTCCCATGTTGAGTTTCCACAGGAGGTTATCACCGATCGAGGGGTTCCTTCATGTCAGACCTGATGAAATGTTTATGGGAGAAGTGTGAGGTGGTGCAGAGATGCACAACACCATATCACCCACAAGCCAGTGGACTTGTGGAATGATTCAATGGTACCCTAAAGTCAATGCTCCGGGCGTTTGCTGAACAGCATGGGAGGGACTGGGAGAACTATCTTCCCACCTGTTGTTTGCATACAGGAAGATGCCCCAAGTGTGCAAGGTTTTCCCCTTGAACTCTTATATGGATGCAGTACGTTGGCCCTCAGACTTGATCCGGGAGGACTGGGAAGGCAAGCACACCACCCAAGGAACTCCCATTGTGGATTATGTCCATAGGTTTAGGGAAAGGATGAAGGAGCTTATGGGGACAGCCCAGAGCAACCTGGCAGCTGCCCAACAGAAACAAAGGTGTGGTACGACCGCAGAGCCAGAGCTCACTTCGTACATGGTGGGTCAGGAAGTCATGGTCCTTATTCCGGTCTGGAAAGACAAGCTGCAAGCTGAGTGGGCAGGACAGTACAAAGTGGTTAGGAAGGTAAATGACGTGAACTACATTGTGGAGTTACCTGACAGAAGACAGACTGAAAGGATGTACCATGTCAACATGATGAAGCCATATGCAAATAGGGCTGACATGGTGTTTGCAGTGTGTAGTCATGGGGAGGGGACGGACGAAGGAGACCCCTTCTGGATTTGCTGGAAGAGAGTAAGTGGGAGTCCTCTGTGGTGGCAGTAAAATTGTTTCCCCAGCTGACCCCGGACCAGATCTAGAAAGTAAGGAGGTTTAGCAGACTTTGCCCCATTGTTTAGCACCAAGCCTGGACTAACTCATAGCGACACACGATGTGGAGACAGGGACACAGATGCCCATATGGTGGACAGCATATTGGGTGTCAGAGGCTGTCAAAAAGGATATTAGGAGGGGAAGTGGAGGAGATGCTGGTTAGGGTAATCCAGGATCCCACAGCCATGGTCTCACCGTAGTCCTTGTGCCCAAGCCAGATGGCTCAACTCGTTTCTGTGCGGACTATGTGGACTGAATGCAGTCACGAGTTCGACGCTAACCGATGCCCCGGATGGACAAACTCCTGGACAAGTTGAGAGGGGCGACCTCCATGCTACGACCATTTACCTGATGAAGGGGTATTGGCAGGTAGAATTGACAGACAAAGCTAGGGAGAGGTTGGCCTTTATCACTCCGATAGGCTTATTTGAGTTTAAAGTAATGCCTTTCTGAATGAAGAATGTCCCGCCACTTTCCAAGGTTGGTGACCCAGGTGTTAAATTATGCTGAGGAGTGCTGCGTGGCATACCTGGATGACATTGCCATCTTTAGTGCCAGCTGGGAGGAACACCTGTCCCACCTTAGGGAAGTGCTGGACAGGATACAGAAGGCCGGGCTCACTGTCAAAGCTGAGAAGTGCCAGGTGGCCATGGGAGAAGTGGCATACCTCGGCATGTGGTAGGCCGGGACAGCTCTGTTCTAACCAAATAAAGATAGAGGTGATCCAGGCATTGCCAGACCAGAATCTCAGAAGCAGATCAGGAGATTTTAGGGACAGCAGGGTACTACAGGAAATTTGTACCCAATTACAGTGCCCTGGCTGGTCCCTGTCTGACCTGACAAAGAAAAAGATGCCAAAGAAATTACTTGGGGCATAGCCTGTGAGGAAGCCTTTACCAGACTGAAGGAGGCATTGTGCAGTGCTCCTGTTTTGACAAGTCGGACTATAGCAAAACCTTTATAGTTCAGATGGATGCCTCAGACGTGGTATTGGGGCAGTACTGAGCCAGGCGTCTAGCCAAGGGACAGATCACCCAATTCACAAAACTGGACTGTCTGAGTGCGGTATGGGCTGCACGCTCATTGGCTCTTGCTCTTCACCAATGGGCGTGCAGCCCTACCGGCAGTCAGTCGGCGGGCAGCGGGACGGCAGGCAGGTGGGATGCTGCCACCCGCCGGCTGGGGCGGTAGTGGGGCTTCATGGGTGGGTGGGGTGGGGGGACACTAGGTCACCAGGGATGTGTTCGGGGTGACAACTACATCCTTGATCGGGATTTTCGGTC
Organism: Neoceratodus forsteri; assembly: GCA_016271365.2. Lineage (NCBI taxonomy): Eukaryota > Metazoa > Chordata > Ceratodontiformes > Ceratodontidae > Neoceratodus > Neoceratodus forsteri. The sequence continues at coordinate 42,634,105 of JADMNL010000038.1, forward strand.
CACTGGACCACCAGGGATATGATCGTGAGGTGGGGGTGTTTAATTACTTCAGCCCATGATCGGGCTTATCGTCCACTGGACCACCAGGGCTGTGTTGGGGGACACATTGCTGCCTTGATCGGGCTGGTGAGGCGAGGGTATTTAGGCTATGCCCGCGATCGGGCCAGTGGGTTGTGGTGGTGGGTTTTATGCTCTTTTGCCCATGATTGGGCTGCAGGGGCATCCTTCTCCAACGGCTGCTGCCTGGCCAGGCGCCAGGCACAAGTCCTCGAGGATCGGCGCACCTGCATGCTAATGGCATGCAAATGGGGCCATAATCAGATGCAATGGCCCCCTGCGCCTTGCATGAATTATAGCCCCATTTGCATGTCACCTTTTGAATATCTGGATTTTGCACATGGCGCAATGGTGCTTGCGCCACGCAAGTTGAATGCTCCACTTTGTCAACTTGCAGTGGTGCCAAGTTCCACTGCGCCATGCACAGTGGCTGTGGTTGGGGTGATATTCAAAGGAGTTGCTCAATAGCGCCAACTCCTTTGAATATTGCTCGAGACACACCCTGCGCAACTATTTTGCATAGCGCAAGGGCTTGCGCCTATGAATGGCACAGTTTGAATATCCAGCCCACTCTGTTTTACTTAGACACATCTTTTATCTAGACTCTGACTGAGGAAAAGATCTTTGGAGCACTTGTAAACAGATATTTAGAAGATTTTAACTCTAAGTACTGTAAGTTGAATTTGCACTGTTTAAAGCTTGTTCTTTTAAAAGATTTGTATGTCTTGGGATATAAGAGTTCTGTATTTTGTGCTTTGCATATTTTAACTATTTTAGTAAAATTCTTTTAGAACTTACTTGGTCTGTCTTTGAATTTCTTTTAGTTGTAAAAAGTATTTATGGTTATAGCAGACAGCAGGCATAAGCTTGAATGGTGGTACCAAACTGGAAAGAGAAGCATTTTAAATCTGAGGTCTTTATTAAAGTTTTTAAGGGTCATCTCTGCATACCTGGTTAGGTGCCCATAGGCAAAGATATCTGCCCCCAAGACAGAAATATCTGAACCTGTGCATTGGGTATGCAAGCAAGAGGTTCACAGTTTGAATCCCTCCAGAACTTGAGACCAAAAGTTGATCCGAACTCACACAACAGACAAGAGGGTTACCTGTCTGTTACACTGTTCACAAGACTGCGCTCAGAGGTTGGCACTTTGGGAGTAGAGGGCCTGACCTGCTGAGTGGGTTTGTGACACTGGGCTGTGCAGCTGATTCTACTATCAGAGGCAATCCAGAATCTCCCCACCCCCACACATACCAAGACTGGTTCAGGTTGGAAGGAGAAAATGAAGTATCTAGATTGTTAAGTGGATATCTGCTACTAGGTTTAGTTAAAGTAAACCACACATTGAAAAGCAAGCTCCTACACTCAACAACATAGCAGAATATGGTTTGGCACCACACATGTATAAAACACTGAAAGGGTGACTCATTGTCCAGTCAGGTCTGATAGTTGTCTGCAAGCAGATTGTGGGTTATATCATCCCTATGCACTAAATTTTGGTGAGATGGAAGAAATGGGGCTCGAACATGTAGGAGATATTTATGAAGAGGTAGGGTTCTAAAATCATTCTCCACAATGAGACAGGAATTTTGCTCCACGTTGGTGATTTTTTACTTTCCTGCAAATATGGCACTGTCTGCGAGTCTGGGGTCTAGCCATTAAACATGTGCATGGTTTTGCAAGCCCTAACTGAGTGCGTGGAATTACATTTTTTTTTTACTGTTTTAGTCTTTTGTAACTGGTAAGGCCCACTAGGCACAAGTGCCTGTTTCAGTGGTGACCTAGGAGCACTGGGCGGTTAAGTGACTTGCTCAGAGTCACACAGTATGCAAGTGGAGGTTGTGAGAATCAAACTCAGGTCTGGTCTGCTGGATGTATCAAGCTTGTTCACATCTCGTTCCTCTAACCACTAGGCTTTACTGCCAGCCTGTATAGAGCATACTTCACCCCAGTGCAACTTCATCGCTACAAGCCTTCACTTAGCCCTGTTTGCCCCAAATGTAAGGTGGAGGAGGGTGACTTTTTGTACATAGCTTTGACTTGTGATAAGGTTGCCCCATGTGGAAGGCAATGCATAGGATTATGGAAGAAGTGCTGCAGTGTAAGCTGCCAGGGTCTCCCTCTGTAGCTGATGTTGGGGTGGATGAGTCCCATTCATTTTCTAAGGTGAGAACCATCCTAAGTCTATGGGATGTAAGACTGATCAATGCAAGGAAAATCATTGCGCAAAACTGAATGAGCTCCTCCCCATTCACTATGGCCCAATGATATGTGCTATTGTATGAAAATGGAAAGCTATCACTGTAACACTAATGGTCAGGGCCAATCTTTAAACAAGTATGGGACTCGTTAGTAGGAGCAATATCGCAAAATATTATCTCAGTATAAGAGCCTGGACAACACTTACTCCTTACAATATGAGGCCCTTTGCTTTTTTCCTGATATTTCCCCCCTTGGTCCCTGACACTGTCACCCAACTGACCTCGACCACAGTAACCCTGGAGGGACCCCACATGGAGCCATGGCTTAACCCCAGGTGGGGGCGAGTGGGAGCAGGTAGCAGGGGCCCTTAGTCACCCCTCTGGTTCCATGCTTCTTGTCCTTGTCAGGGCCCACTTCTCGAGCTGCTGCACCAGTGGCAAGGGCCTATCTTCCTGACCCTCTTGAGGATGTCACACGAGCCAAGTATATCTAGTGTACACTCCTTGGAGACATGATGTGCGTTGACACCAAGGCAGCATCCATCACTCTTCCACCCCTAAATGTGGCGTGGGCATGCCAACCTCCAGCCACCGCAAGAGGTCAGTCATGCACCAAGCCATGACTCCCTCCCGTCCCAGAGGAGATGAGCTGTCCTTGGAGACTCAAGCCTCCTCCCCGAGCCGGCCCTCTGCCAACCCCGAGTCTGTTCCCAAATCCTGGGTCGCTAGCCGCGAATGGTAGCACTATCACAAGCGCCCGTGGGCCTAAACTGTCCCTTCTATCCTGGTTCTACCAAGGTACAACTAATCCAGTGCTTTACCTTTATGGAATAAAATTAGACTCCATGGCCACTGCTTAATTTAACCTGTGAAGTTATTTGGATGTCAGCTTTCTGGTTTTGAGTAGCATTATTATACAAAGATCATGGCATCTATTCCTTATTTCACTGTATTGTATATGGATTGTATAGCCATATTGCAGTTTACATTTATACACCTACTCTTTATATGATATGTTGAGTTGTAGGACCTGCAGCACCTCAATAAAGCATGTTTACAAACAAAAATTAACAGGCGTCTAACAGGAGAGCTCAGCAGGCACTTACTGAGTCCTCACCTCAGGAAAGATAGAGATAGGCTGGCGACCATGCAGCACGGCACAGGGTGACAAAAATGTTTCCGGCCCAACAGGGCAGGTCCTATTAGGAGAACCTCAGGGCACTGCACATGTACTTGCTGAAGACCAGAAGAGAGGGAAGCTAGAACAGAGACCTTCAAGTTTCTAAAAGGAATTAACAAAGAGAACGACAGGAACTATTTTAAATACTAGCTTGTGGTCATATGGACATTGGTGAGAGCTAACAGAAAGCAGGTTCAGGAGGGACATGAGGAAGTATTATTTTATAGAAAGGGTGGTGGAACCATGGAACAGTCTACCAGTCAAAGTGGTAGGTGCAAAACCCATTAGTGGTTTGAAACATGGTTGAGATAGAATGAAAAGTGTAATGCTTGCTCAAGGTGGCAGAAACTAGGAGGAGGAGAATGGGAGGTGGGGTGCTGGGGATGCTAGGACTGTGGAGGGACAGTAGGTTCCAGGGCTCAACAGGGAACTCTGGCAGAAGGGATGGACCATGGGTCTTTTCTGCCACCATTGTCTATGTTTCAAAATTGAGCGGCAACAGCAGCTGGAACTAGAAATGCAGTGCAAATGTTTATGAGCTGGTAAACAAAGGCAACTAGAATGCAGGATCACCCACAATATGATAGTGCTGTGTATGTACTGGGGTAGTCTCAAATGTTCTGAGCTTTGTGGGCTGTCCTCCTGTGGCAAGGCCCAGGAAAAAGGCTTCATCTCTACCCAAGGAAATGTTTGTTTTTTTTTCCCAGGAAAACTTAACATATTATTGCAAACCAAGCAGCAAAAATAGGAGAAAAGTATTATATAAACATTTAGTGACACACGTTATGAACTGTGGTGAATTAAAAACATTACAGTCTTGCCAGTTTAAGGCTGACAATGTGCCTTTAAATGTTAAGCAATACCTTCCTCTTGCTCCTCCCATGCTGCCGCACACTATGAATATTAATGAGTTGTTTATTATGGTGGAGGGACACATTTCAGAGGAAGACAGGAAGTGCACTGTAACCTCTGAAAGATATTAGAGTCAGGAATGCAGAGCTGAGTGCACAGGGAGCTACAGAGGGACCTGTTTTCTGTGAATAAATGACGTTTGTTCTTTAATCACAAACTCTGAAGAGCAGCAACTGCTTGTGTTTCTGAACAGTACAATTTGTGGTGCTGGAGACTGAAACGGAGGATCATGAAGTTGGAGGTAAGGCACGCTGTTTTGCTGTGTAAGCAAACCGAAGGAAAGGTAAACAAGACAAAATGGAGTCAGTTTGAAATGCCAGTGTAAGGTGAATGTCATACAATAAACTGCATGTTATGTTTAAATATGTGCTGTGTCTTTAAATGCATGCATCTTTTGGAGGCCTGAATTAGATATTTAGAAATTCTACCTCTGTCTGCTGTTGTCTAAAGAAGAGATGGGGTTGTACCAGGAAATGAGTGGAGGGCAATGTACTGTGCAGTCACGGTCAAAGTATAAAGTCTGTCTGCATTCTGTCTGTTGAGTTCTGAGTTTTATTATCAATATTCAGGAGGAAATTATATTTCACCTTATAATCTAATGTATTTATAAATGATTGCAGAAAATCAATTATAGGAAAGTTTCACACATAAAACTAACAAGCATTTGTCAATGCCGAACGTCTGCTTGCAGGTATTTGCAGTGGTGTTTGGCATGTATGGTGCTTTACCCTAATGCCCAATGCGATTGCTGGTATTTGCACAATAAATTGTCAAGCATGACCTTTTTGTACCCCATTGTATACTACATAGAAGGAAACGTTTTGGAGCAGGATGTAGAAAAAGACAGCTTACTGCTCATAAGGAAGTGTGGTAAAATGGCAGTGTTGAAAATCTGGGTGGAAATATTGAAAATTGCAAACCTACGCGACGTGCGTAGGAACTGCATAATGCACACTGTAAAACAGTCATTTTAGAAATTTTTCACCAAATTTTCAACACAGCCATTTTAAGACCTCTGCTAATGAACAGTGTCACTGTGATTTTCTTAATGTGTCCCATACATTGATTTTGCACACCGACTCGCCATTGTGCACTACATGGGCGGGAAACACGTTTTGGGTGAGATGAAAAATGACAGCTGTACAGCTCATAAGAAGGTGTGATAAAATGGCAATGTTGAAAATCTGGAGTGAAAATATTGAAAATTACGTGAACTTACGAGCCTGCGTAGGAACTCGCATAGCGCTTAGCTTCATAAAACAGTTATTTTTGGAATTGTACCAAAATTTTTCAACATGGGGTTTTGGGACCCCTTCTCATGAATGATTCACTATCATGGCGTTATTCGAGGCCGAAGGGTGATTTCCGCAGTGACTGCGCAGTGCCTGCGAAATCACCCTTCTGGCCCAAATAACGCCATGACAGTGACATCATTCATGAGAAGAGGTCCCAAAACCCCATGTTGAAAATTTGATGCAAAATTCCAAAAATGACTGAAATATGCAATAAAGTTGAAACCCCTATCTAGCCCATTATACAGCTTACCGGCATTTCCTCAGTTCGCAGTCGCCTTTGAAGAGTGCAGACGTGTTCCTGGTCCACGAAGATCGTCGCGCGGAGTCCGGAGGTAAGTATGGGGTGAGGGGGTGTGGGGAGGCTGGTGCGCGGTGGGTGGGTGCGGGTTGTGGGAGGGGGCTGGGAGACGCGCGGGACCGTTTTTATTTTACAGGTTTAAAAAAAAAAAGACGACGTGGGACATTTGCCACGCTGGGGTGGGCTCCCAGCGTGGCAGAAGATGGCTGGGGGCGAAGGAGCCGACGGGATTGGGCACCCGTCAGGCAAACTATGCGGGGGGCCCGAGAGCCGACGGGGATTGGGCACCGTCGGCAAAACAAAGGAATGTTTGCCACGCTGGGGTGGGCTCCCAGCATGGCAGCAGGATGGCTTGGGGGCATGGAGCCGACGGGGATTGGGAACCCCGTAAGCAAACAAGTTTGCCACGCTGGCGTGGGCTCCAGCGTGGCACCAAAGCTTTGGGGGTGAAGTACGTGACGCGAGGGGGACGGCGTGATGTGCAGCTCAGTATGGCAGCGTGCCTTTGAAGCAGAGGAACACCGCTGTCATACAGAGCTCCTGCACCCATTGGTGCAGGACGCCACGCCTGCTCAAGGGAGCAGTATTGATGGGAGAGGCACACCTCCAAAGTGTGCTACTCTCCCAAAACATTCCTTGTGCATCGCTAGTTTAACGTAAAATGAAACACTGTGACAAATTTATATATGTCTTTGTTAAATGTGTGGGACTAGAAATGGGGTGCCATTTCAGGAGTGACTTGTTTGTGTGCATAAATCATTTCCTGTAGTACAAAAGGATAACTAAACATAATCACATGATAAAAAGTACATCAGACTGCTGGAGTTAGTAAATACTTCTTAAAATGGGTACATTTCGAGATAATAAATACGAGCTTAAACTTCCCCATTGCAAGCAGCTGGGAATTGTTTTTATTTTTTATTACTTGTTCCCCGTCTCTGCCTGGGAATTTTCTCCTTGCTGACTTACCAACAGCACTGTCATGTTTTGTACATTATTAACTGTAAATTGTGCCCTTCGTCTGTTTTGTTCCTATTACACTGTGTGATATGTACCTCCTCTATGTACTATGCAACTTGCACCTCTGTATAACTGTTTGGACTCTCCTGTTGTACAGCACTGTATATGTATTTGTTTTACCTGTTCCTTGATTTGTGCTCTCCCAGGTCGTGCCTGAAAATAGGCAGTTCTGTCTAGTGCACTTACCCGGTTACCAAAGCAAATAAATAAATACATTTTGGTAACCAGGTAAGCCCACTGGGCCCCTTTTAAGGCGACCCAGAGTTAGTTACATAAAGCAAGGTAATACATACAGGTAGTACAGTACAGGACATAGCGTACAGGATTACAGTGACTGTATACAGCTTTCACAATAGAGAGCAGTTATATGCAGCAAATTTACAAAGTTCAACAGAGGCAGCTGAAATACTTGGGGCAAGAGTTTATTTACTGATGGACTTGGCTGGTCCAGACTATCCCTCCAAATTCTTCAAAGTTAATGTGTGTGACTGGTTTAGGCTTTTAAAGACACCTTAACAGGAATCTGTGGGGGTCCGTTGTTTACCAACCCTCTGATTTATTTATTTATTCAGCGTTTAACCAGGAAGGCATACTGAGCACGCTAAATGCTCCAATTCCAGATCGTCCTGGGGAGGGGAACATAGACAATAGCTGAAAAGCACATATACAGGAAAAGTAGCATATACTGTATAGTAGTTTGACAGCGTGGTGCAGTCAATGTGAACAATAGGTTAAACATAATTTAGGTGCAGCAAGTAAGTGCAGTCAAAATACAGTCACATCATGCCGAGCAGAACAGCCCTAGGCACATGAGCAGGTAGGAGGAGTAAACTTGAAGCAAGGAGTTTAGGTGCTGAGGGGAGGAGTAGTGGCAGAATGTTTTGCCAGGAGGAATCCACAATGTCTGTAGCATGCGGTAGCTGAAAGCAGCCTGACCGCAGTAGTGGGACCAATGGGACTGTGAGTGAACGAGAGTCCAAGTTTCCAGAGAGAGTAGGCTAGGGTGGAGGGGTTCCCAGGGCAGCGTGAGGTACAAGGGAGGTGCTGGGACCAAAACTTGGTTGGAATTTTGGCGCAGTGGGATTGCCTGCGATTATGAAGAGGAGAGGCCCATAGGGTGGTACAGGGCACAATGGTGTGTGGAGTAGGGGCAATTCAGTGCAAAGTGGCGAAAGAATGAAAAAGAGGGTCCAGCCTGGCTAGGGTCGACTTGGGGCCAGCACTGTAGACTACGCTGCCATAGTCGAAAACAGAGAGATCATTTTCATGCAGTGGCCTCCGAGCAGGTGCAGGGATGCAGTCATGATTCCAGAAAAGTACACCAAGCCTGGGGTGAAACTCTTAAGTAGCGAGTCGATATGTGTGGAAAAGTTGAGATGCTGGTCCAACCATACTCAGGGTATCTGAAAAAGGTACAGGATTCCAGTAGTGTCCTTCCAGGGTGCAGAATGTGATTGGAGAGGGAGCCTAGAAAGTCTCTGCCTAGTGCCAAAGGTTAGCGAGACAGTTTTCTTGGCATTGAGGAGGAGGAGATTTGAGTGAAGCCAGTGCTGGACTGACATAAAGTCCGGCTGCAGTTGGGTCATGACCTCTGAGGACGAGGGGCGGATGCATACTGCACAGTGTCGTCCGCATACATATGGATTGAGGTGTGTGGGCAGGCAGAGGGCAGGTCGTTCAGGAAGATCGAGAACAGAACCTGCGGTGCATGCAGGGAGGTGACTGGGAGAGGAGCTGAAGTGAAGGAACTGATACGGATGGTTTGGGACCTGCCAGCAAGGTATGAATAGACCAGGAGATGACCCTACTGGATAGACCGGCATTGCGAGTTTAGCTAGGAGTAGAGAGTGAGTGACTGTGCGAATGCCTTGGCCAGGTAGATGAAAATGGCTGCTGTGATATGGCCAGCATCCATCCCAGTAAGGATGGAGTTGGTAAGCCTGAAAAGGAAGGTAGTGGTGGAGTGGGATTTCCTGAAGCTGGACTGGTAGGGGAGAAAAAGAGGCAGAGTCCAGAAAGAGATAAGCGAGAGAGTACCAGGCGTTCCTGTAATTTTGCAAGGACAGGTATGAGGGAGATGGGCGGTAATTGTTTGGGTTTGAGGGATCCCACCTGGAAGTGGAATCACGGTGGCATGTTTCCATTCAGAGGGATTTCAGCAGGCGAATGAGAGGTTGAAAAGGGAGGCCAGGGTTTGGCCATGGCAGGGGTGGAAAGGAGAAGCATTTTGAGTCCAGCCCAGTGGGGCATTTGCCCTTTACTTGGATTAAGGGCAACCAGTGCATTGTAAACCTTGTCTGGGGTGACATGTAGGAAGGAGAAAGGCTGAGCTGGGGGTGCTCATGGACCCAGAGAAAGTGGGTTGGTGATGGGCGTGGGGAGGAGCTGGCAAGGGAGAGGAGTGGCTGTTTGTGAAATGGGAGTTAAACAGAGTGGCCACAGCTGGAGGGTTGGAGATGGTGAGACCTCCTATCTGCAGGGATGGAGTGGGGGCTGCAAGGGGGCTGATAAGTGACTTGACCACATTCCAGAATTTGGACGGGAGATGGGAGGAGGAGTTGAAAGCGCTTGAAATAGTTAGATTTTGCTTGGTGGATTTTCTTAGTACAGGCTTTTAAGCTCACGGTAGTACTGACGGGTGGATGGACAACTGGACACTTTAGAGGTTTTCCAGGCTTTGTCTTTGGCTCTAAGGAGGGCAAGGATGTTTGGCGTGAATCCATGGAAGGTGAGAACCTCTGACCCTGGTTCTTGGCGTAGCGGTCCCAGACGGCAGTGAAGTTGATTTGAAAGTCAGCAGGGCCTCATCTATAGAAGTAGACCAGCTGATGTGCAACCAGTCAGATTTTTCTAAATCATTTAGTAATGAGTGGAGGTGCAGGGATTTGTAGGATCTGGTCAGGATGATTCTGGGCGGAGGAGCTTTGGGTCTGAAAATGTTGCGTGCAACGTGATACCATGGTGGTCACTAAGGGCATCTGAATAAGGCCAGAGGCGAGGATCCTGTGGGGTGCGAGGTGAGGGACCAGTCTAGGAGGGTGTGATTCTGTGGTTTGTGGTTTAAACGCAGGGCTCAGAGATTAGTTGTTTTAAGTTTAGGGCTGTCACCTTGTCCCAAGCTTGGAAGTAGACCCAGCAAGCCAGTTCAGGTTGAAATCACCGATGTGTGGAGCTCACCACCACCGCCAGGAGTTCAGTGAGCCCAGGTGATTCAGTAGTGTATGAGGGTTGGTGCCAGGAGCGCAATAGGTACCTGCTATGAAAATTGGAATCGAGTGGGGATGCAGAGTTTGACCATTAGGGCATCAATGGGGTCTGAGGGCTGGGATAAGGTAACCGGGAGAACTGGATGGTGGAGGTAATGTACATGGCTATGCCTCCTTCTTTCTGCCGATCGGTCATGCTGGATGAGTCTATAGCCGGGTAGAGCAAATTCATTGTCAGGGTTGTGAGGTTTTAGCCAAGTTTCAGAGATAATCAGGATATCTGGTCTGAGGGTCATAGCGAGAGGCTGATGTAGGCTCAGTTCTGAGAAGGCTACATATATTTAGGTGCACTAGTTTAAGGCCTGAGGGAGTTGGGGGAGCGGAAGGGTTTGAGGTGGTAGAGGTAGGTCCGGGTTTGGCTCGATGTCTCTGCAAGGAGTAGTAATAAAGTGATCAGAAGTTTGGAGTTTTGGGCCACCCAGTGCAATTTTCTGGGGGTGGCTTGGGGTAGAGGCTGGTGGCCGCCAGTCATGGGGCAGGAGGGCTAGATGGCTAGCTTGGAAGGTGGGTGGGAGGACACTGGAGCCAATCGACAGTGTATGAAGGTGGCAACCATGGTGTGAGACAGCTGAGGTAGCAGAGCTAGCCAAGTTCAATGGCAGCCTGGTGCATAGCGCTTGGCATATCGGCAGGGTAGGGAAGCTAGCCGGTGGGAGGGACACCCAGGGGAGAGGTTAAAAAGTTAATAGTACCAGAGGCAGCATCTTGGATAATGCTGCAGAGCCAAGGTTAAACAAACTTCTTTGTTTTTTTTTTTTGTTTTTGTTTTTTGCTACGATAAGCTGAGTCCCTAGTGGAGAGACCTCAGTGATAGGTCTGTATAAGCTGCAGATGGGAAAGTGAGCTGATTGGTTCAGACACACATGTGATCTGCCCTGTATAACTAGGGAGTTGGCTATGGGTGGTGGGGAGCTGACGCTGAAGCATCAACGGGCTTTTCACACAGCTGCTGAGGCTTCTATCTGTAGCCCGGAAGGAGAGCCATACCTGTAGCGCTTTTCTGTGTCCTGGGGGTCCACGCTCCAGTTCGGGAGGGCTTCCCTTGTGCCCTCATGACCACCACCGACCCCGAGGAGCAATGGAGAGAACAGGACTTTAAGTAGGTAAGCTGAGGGAGGGCCAAGATGTTAGAAAGCAAGCATTTGCACAAATACCAAGCAAGCAAGAAATGCATTTGCAGCCAGCATAGTTAAAGTCAGGTTTGAGCTGCTAAGCTCCCAATAACAGACAATTAGATGGCTAAAAGGTTGCTAAAAGCTACAGATTAATGACATTGGGAACTTAATATTTAAAGCTACGGTGCAGTAAGCAGAGTAAATTCAGATTAAGCAGCTACAGAAAATAAAAGCTCCATGTTAATCAGGGCAAAACCCAGAACTTTGTTTAAAGCAGCAGAAAATTAATTAAGGCGTCCCTGCTGGATCGGGAAACTTGTAGCACTTTACACTAAGAGCCAGGCAGTAAATAAACTATCTTCATTCGTCCTGCCGACAGGATTTGAATTTGGTGCCCTTTTCACACAGCTGCTGAGGCTTCTATCTGTAGCCTGGGAGGAGAGCCTGCACTGTGGTGCTTTTCTGTGTCCTGGGGGTCCACATTCTGGTTCCGGGAGGGCTTCCTTGTGCCCTCACAACCACCACTGACCCTGTAGTGCTTTTCTGTGTCCCGGTGGGGTCCACATTCTGGTTTGGGGAGGGCTGCCCTTGTGCCCTCACGACCACCACTGACCCTGTAGTGCTTTTCTGTGTCCTGGGGGGCTACATTACCGTTCAGGAGGGCTTCTCAGCCCCTCACCCACTGACCTCAGAAGCGCTTTTTCAGAACCCTGGGGGGCCATGCCCGGTTCGTGGAGGGCTTCCCTTGTGCCCTCACGACTACCACTGACCCTCCAGGGATGTTCTAATCAAAACTTTTCAGACTTGCCCAGCCATGACTGTAGCTGAATTTTTCACTTGCCTCTGTTCATTACAATGAAATTAGCCTCTTTTATACTTGCCCTTCAAGCAATTTACTTGCCCTGGACAGGGGCAGTAGGATTTGCACACCCCTGTCCCATACACATAGCGACTGCTGCAATAAATTATATAGGTATTTACCATAGTTTTTGGCTTGCTCTGTTAATGCTCCTTGCATTGGCCATGCCAACTTTTAGTCCATCCTCCCAGCAGTAACACAAGCTGGTCACAGCCACACCAGTATTCCATCCCTCAAGGCTTGCCTTCTGTGGTGGGGAGGTCCCAGCTTCCACCACAACTCAGGATCCAGCTCGGGGACGTCCCTGTCATAGTCCGGGACCTGTTGGCGGTTGGTCATCATCCTGCTGCTAGCTGGGCTTTTCCACTGTTTCTCATGCCTTTCCTTCGGATGCAAGATTGTGTAGCCTGGCACCAGCCGATGTTCCCTCCTCCTAAGCTGCTCCAGATTCACTGCCATCTGTGGTTACCCAGAGGTGGTAGTATAGCAATGGAGGCGCTGCCCTGAGAGTATCCAAGATGCTCCCATTCTTGTAGAACTAGGTCCCAGAGTAGATTATCTTTAAAATTCAATTTTTAAAAAACAGTTGGCGATAGGTCTCTTCTTCATCGAGCACCACTTTTCTATAATAGTGTTCCACTTGATTCTGCTGATTGTAAGACAGTTCGTTGTTTTAGAATGTACCTGTTGACCATAAATCATAACTCCTGCCATATCTTAATGTTATGTTGTTTGTTGTAACTGTATGAGTTTTTCAGTTTGTTGTGTCAATGTCTTTTGCATTATTGTAACTTGTCATCTGTGAAAACGGCATTTTGCTCATCAGATTTACAAGTATAAATAATAAAATGAAATGAAATGCTCGATCTTCCTACCCTGGCTGGTCCCTGATCAGCCAGGTGTGTTCTTAAACTGGGTCACTGGCAATGTGTGCAGTAACACCCAGAAGTGGTGGCATATCAATGGAGGTAGCTGCCCTGAGAGTGCCCTTTGTGATCGTGATCCTCCTTCCATGGTAATTTCCTGCCTACCGAGGTGTGTTCTCTAACCTAGGTTAGTGATGTTGTGAGCAGTAGCGCTCCTGCTGCACTGACAGACTGGCATATTTACTCTAGGTTTTAATGTTTAACATTGTATGTTCCTATCCTGGGACACTGATGTAGTGAGAGATAGCACTCCACTGCACAGACAGGCTGGCATATTTACTCTAGGTTTAATGTTTAACATTGTATGTTCCCTATCCTGGGACACTGGTGTAGTAGAGATAGCACTCCCACTGCATGGACAGGCTGGCATAGTTACCCTAGGTTTAATGTTTAACATTGTATGTTCCCTATACCAGGATACTGCCATAGTGAGTGAAAGCTCCCACTGCACGGACAGGCTGGCATATTTACTCTAGGTTTTAATGTTTAACATTGTATGTTCGCTATCCTGGGACACTGGTGTTGTGAGTGATAGCACTCGCACTGCATGGACCGGCTGGCATATTTACACTAGGTTTAATGTTTAACATCGTAAGTTCCCTATCCTGGGACACTGGTGTTGTGAGTGATAGCACTCCCACTGCAGGACAGGCTGGCATTCTGGGTGGGGGTTGGAAGAAGTAGGTTGCTGGTTAACTAGGATCTGCAGCTTATCTAATAGGTAGGGAAATGGGCAGACTGGGTGGGCCAAGCGGTCCTTATCTGCCGTCAAATTCTATGTTTCTAGTGTATGTTCCCTATCCTGGGACACTGGTGTAGTGAGAGATAGCACTTCCACTGCATGGACAGGCGGGCATATTTACCCTAGGTTTTAGTGTTTAACATTGTATGTTCCCTATCGTGGGACACCGTGTAGTGAGAAATAGCACTCCCACTGCACGGACAGGCTGGCATATTTACTCTAGGTTTAATGTTTAACATTGTATGTTCCCTATCCTGGGACACTGGTGTAGTGAGGATAGCACTCCCACTGCGGACAGGCTGCATATTTACTCTAGGTTTTAATGTTTAACATTGTATGTCCCTATCCTGGGACACTGGTGTCGTGAGAGATAGCACTCCACTGCACGGACAGGCTGGCATATTTACTCTAGGTTTTAATGTTTAATATTGTATGTTAGCTATAATGGGACAGTGGTGTAGTGAGTGATAGCACTGCACTGCACGGACAGGCTGGCATATTTACCCCAGGTTTTAATGTTTAATATTGTATGTTAGCTATCCTGGGACACTGGTGTAGTGAGTGATAGCACTCCACTGCACGGACAATCTGGCATATTTACTCTAGGTTTTAATGTTTAATATTGTATGTTACATATCCTGGGACACTGGTGTAGTGAGATAGATGCACTCCACTGCACGGACAGGCTGATATTTACCCCAGGTTTTAATGTTTAACATTGTATGTTCCCTATCCGGGACGCTGGTGTAGTGAGATAGCACTCCCACTGCACGGACAGGCTGGCATATTTACTCTAGGTTTAATGTTTAACATTATATGTTCCCTATCCCAGGTCACTGGTGTTGCTAGTGGTAGCACGACCGCTGTGCTGACAGGCTGGCATATTTACTCTAGATTTAATGTTTAACATTGTATGTTCCCTATCCCAGGACAGGCTGGCATATTTACTCTAGGTTTAATGTTTAACATTGTATGTTCCCTATCCTGGGACACTGGGGTAGTGAGTGATAGCACTCCCACTGCGCGGACAGGCTGGCATATTTACCCTAGGTTTAATGTTTAACATTGTATGTTCCCTATCCTGGGACACTGGTGTGGTGAGAGATAGCACTCTCACTGCACGGACAGGCTGGCATATTTACTCTAGGTTTTAATGTTTAACATTGTATATTCCCTATCCTGGGACACTGGTGTAGTGAGGAGATAGCACTCCACTGCACGGACAGGCTGGCATATTTACTCTAGGTTTAATGTTTAACACTCTTATGTTCCCTATCCTGGGACACTGGTGTAGTGAGAGATAGCACTCCACTGCACGGACAGGCTGTCATATTTACTCTAGGTTTTAATGTTTAACCTTGTATGTTCCCTATCCTGGGACACTAATGTCGTGAGAGATAGCACCCCACTGCACGGACAGGCTGGCATATTGACTCTCGGTTTTAATGTTTAACATTGTATGTCCCTATCCTGGGACACTGGTGTAGTGAGAGATAGCACCCCACTGCACGGACAGGCTGGCATATTTACTCTAGGTTTAATGTTTAACACTGTATGTTCCCTATCCTGGGACACTGGTGTAGTGAGAGATAGCACTCCCACTGCACGGACAGGCTGTCATATTTACTCTAGGTTTTAATGTTTAACCTTGTATGTTCCCTATCCTGGGACACTAATGTCGTGAGATAGCACTCCACTGCACGGACAGGCTGGCATATTGACTCTCGGTTTTAATGTTTAACATTGTATGTTCCCTATCCTGGGACACTGGTGTAGTGAGTGATAGCACTCCCACTGCCGGACAGGCTGGCATATTTACTCTAGGTTTTAATGTTTACCATTGTATGTTCCCTGTCCTGGGACACTGGTGTAATGAGAGATAGCACTCCACTGCACGGACAGGCTGGCATATTTACCCTAGTTTTTAATGTTTAACATTGTATTTTCCCTATCCGGGACACTGGTGTAGTGAGAGATAACACTCCACTGCACGGACAGGCTGGCATATTTACTCTAGGTTTTAATGTTTAATATTGTATGTTACATATCCTGGGACACTGGTGTAGTGAGAGATAGCACTCCACTGCACGGACAGGCTGGCATATTTACCCAGGTTTTAATGTTTAACATTGTATGTTCCTATCCCGGACGCTGGTGTAGTGAGAGATAGCACTCCCACTGCACGGACAGGCTGGCATATTTACTCTAGGTTTAATGTTTAACATTATATGTTCCCTATCCCAGGTCACTGGTGTTGCTAGTGGTATACGACCGCTGTGCTGACAGGCTGGCATATTTACTCTAGATTTAATGTTTAACATTGTATGTTCCCTATCCCAGGACAGGCTGGCATATTTACTCTAGGTTTAATGTTTAACATTGTATGTTCCCTATCCTGGGACACTGGGGTAGTGAGTGATAGCACTCCACTGCGCGGACAGGCTGGCATATTTACCCTAGGTTTAATGTTTAACATTGTATGTTCCCTATCCTGGGACACTGGTGTGGTGAGAGATAGCACTCTCACTGCACGGACAGGCTGGCATATTTACTCTAGGTTTTAATGTTTAACATTGTATATTCCCTATCCTGGGACACTGGTGTAGTGAGAGATAGCACTCCCACTGCACGGACAGGCTAGCATATTTACTCTAGGTTTAATGTTTAACACTGTATGTTCCCTATCCTGGGACACTGGTGTAGTGAGAGATAGCACTCCCACTGCACGGACAGGCTGTCATATTTACTCTAGGTTTTAATGTTTAACCTTGTATGTTCCCTATCCTGGGACACTAATGTCGTGAGAGATAGCACTCCACTGCACGGACAGGCTGGCATATTGACTCTCGGTTTTAATGTTTAACATTGTATGTTCCCTATCCTGGGACACTGGTGTAGTGAGTGATAGCACTCCACTGCGGACAGGCTGGCATATTTACTCTAGGTTTTAATGTTTACCATTGTATGTTCCCTGTCCTGGGACACTGGTGTAATGAGAGATAGCACTCACTGCGGACAGGCTGGCATATTTACCCTAGTTTTTAATGTTTAACATTGTATGTTCCTATCCGGGACACTGGGTGTAGTGAGAGATAACACTCCCACTGAACGGACAGGCTGGCATATTTACTCTAGGTTTTAATGTTTAATATTGTATGTTACATATCCTGGGACACTGGTGTAGTGAGATAGCACTCCCACTGCACGGACAGGGTGGCATATTTACCCCAGGTTTTAATGTTTAACATTGTATGTTCCTATCCCGGGACGCTGGTGTAGTGAGAGATAGCACCCCACTGCGGACAGGCTGGCATATTTACTCTAGGTTTAATGTTTAACATTATATGTCCCTATTCCAGGTCACTGGTGTTGCTAGTGTAGTACGACCGCTGTGCTGACAGGCTGGCATATTTACTCTAGATTTAATGTTTAACATTGTATGTTCCCTATCCCAGGACAGGCTGGCATATTTACTCTAGGTTTAATGTTTAACATTGTATGTTCCCTATCCTGGGACACTGGGGTAGTGAGTGATAGCACTCACCGCGCGGACAGGCTGGCATATTTACCTTAGGTTTAATGTTTAACATTGTATGTTCCCTATCCTGGGACACTGGTGTGGTGAGAGATAGCACTCCACTGCACGGACAGGCTGGCATATTTACTCTAGGTTTTAATGTTTAACCTTGTATGTTCCCTATCCTGGGACACTAATGTCGTGAGAGATAGCACTCCCACTGCACGGACAGGCTGGTATATTGACTCTCAGTTTTAATGTTTAACATTGTATGTTCCCTATCCTGGGACACTGGTGTGGTGAGAGATAGCACTCCCACTGCAGGACAGGCTGGCATATTTACTCTAGGTTTAATGTTTAACACTGTATGTTCCCTATCCTGGGACACTGGTGTAGTGAGACATGGCACTCCCACTGCACGGACAGGCTGTCATATTTACTCTAGGTTTTAATGTTTAACCTTGTATGTTCCCTATCCTGGGACACTAATGTCGTGAGAGATGCACTCCCACTGCACGGACAGGCTGGCATATTGACTCTCGGTTTTAATGTTTAACATTGTATGTTCCCTATCCTGGGACACTGGTGTAGTGAGTGATAGCACTCCCACTGCACGACAGGCTGGCATATTTACTCTAGGTTTTAATGTTTACCATTGTATGTTCCCTGTTCTGGGACACTGGTGTAATGAGAATAGCACTCCACTGCACGGACAGGCTGGCATATTTACCCTAGTTTTAATGTTTAACATTGTATGTTCCCTATCCGGGACACTGGTGTAGTGAGAGATAACACTCCCACTGCACGGACAGGCTGGCATATTTACTCTAGGTTTAATGTTTAACATTGTATATTCCCTATCCTGGGACACTGGGTGTAGTGGAGATAGCACCCCACTGCATGGACAGGCTGGCATATTTACTCTAGGTTTAATGTTTAACATTGTATGTTCCCTATCCTGGGACACTGGCATTGTGAGTGGTAGCACTATTACTGTACTGACAGGCTGGCATATGTACCCAAGGTTTTAATGTTTAACTTTGTATGTTCCCTATCCTGGGACAGTGGTGTTGTTAGCAGCAGCACTCCTGCTACACTGCCAGGCTGGCATGTTCACCCTAAGTTTTAATGTTTAACATTGTATGTTCCTATCCTGGGACACTGGTGTAGTGAGAGATAGCACTCCCACTGCACGGACAGGCTGGCATATTTACTCTAGGTTTTAATGTTTAACATTGTATGTTCCCTATCCTGGGACACTGGTGTAGTGAGAGATAGCACTCCCACTGCACGGGCAGGCTGGCATATTTACTCTAGGTTTTAATGTTTAACATGTTATGTTCCCTATCCATGGACATGTGCATTGCAAGCAGTAGTACTCCTGCTGCACTGACAGGATGATATTTACCCTTGGTTTTAATATTTAACTTTGCTCTGTCCCATTTAGAACTTTGTGAAGAAACTGCAACCCCACCCTTTCGGGCAGCATCATGACTAACCTGCAACACTTCCAATTCAATTTTATTTTACCAGGAAACACCATTGAGACAGCTCATTTGCAAGGAGGTCCTGGGGACACAATTACATATACAGGCAAAACTAAAAGCAAACACAATTGTAAGTTCAGAGATCATATACATATACAGGTAGAGCAATAGGCATGTACAAAATATGATTTGGGAAAATACAGCAATTTCGCATAAGTCAGCAAGTCAGCAAAACAAACTGTGTAGCTGGGGACAGGTAAGGCCAGGGGAAGGGAAACTGATAGGAAGACAACAGTAGAGGAAGGAGAAAAGGTGGAATGAAGGTATAAGTGTTGAAGGACAGCCGGGGGATCAGGGTCCAGCATGCAGATTCATACAAAATACTTACACTCTTCATTCAGCGTGAGTCTGAGCTTAGACTTAAAAGTGCATAGACCAACGGTAAGCTACAGTCTGAGTGATTTTTGTAAAGCTGCTCCATAGAGTAGGCAAAGCATGGCTTATAGATAACGGCTGAAACGTGTCCTAATGCTGGAATGTCAAAAGTTATGTACGAGAGTTTTCAGTGTACACACATGGAGCATGGTTAAACAGGGAACAGATGGGGAGTTGCGTAGTTAAGGCCTTATACACTCAGAGGTATGTGTTATGCCACCTTCTAAGGGAAGGCCAGCCAATCTGCATATAAAGGAGCAGTGATGAGTGTTAAAAGGGCATTTGTGATGAGTCTTAGGCCCTATGGTACGCGATCCAAACTCGAGAAAGCTGATTTGGTGCTGTGGCTGTAAACAAAGTCCATATAGTCTAGTAATGGGGAAAGGCCATTTGGACCAGTCTGAGTTTGGCATGATAAGTAAGCAAATGCTTTATATGGTAGAAGAGACCAAGCCTTTGGTGCAGTTTCTTGGCAGTTTCCTCAATATACATCACAGAAGATAGCCTGCAGTCTAACTAGAAGCCAAGGTATTTAAATTTCTCAACCAGTTCAAGAGTCTCACCAAGAAGGGTCTTGATCTGTTTTTATTTTATTTATTAAATTCTCGGAGTACTAATACCTTTGAGCAGAAACTGCTAGTTTACAAAGGTTCCACGCCAAAGGATGAGGGTCAGCATACATATAGAGGTAGAAAAAGAATGCACAATAAACAACTAAAAGAAAAAATAAAGATACTCAGTTATAACATACTTTGAAATAATATTCATAAAACGAGCAGCTTGAGTAGGCAGCTGGCTGCGTGTAACAATAAGAAATAGAGGGCACCTTGGGCAGTTAGTATTGCAGGCATGCGACCAGGAGAGGAAGTTGGCAGGCTAATGGGCCACTGTCCGACGGTGGTGGAAAATGTCTTTACCAGTGGAGATGTGAAGCAGGAAAGGAGTCACAAGGAAGGCCCAGTGCCAGAGGGAATGAGATTGGGAAAGGGCGGCTGTGAGACATGAGTGAGCTGGGAGGTGTTTAGAGAGATCTCTTTCAGAGAAGCAGTCACATTGAGTGGTAGAGGTGATGTAAAGTTTGAGATTCCTTTGAAGGGTCCAAGTGTAGTAGAGGAAAGTGCTTCTTTATTGAGGGAATTGAACCATTGAGTGGCTCTATAGATAAAGAACGCTGACCCATGGAGGTACGACATCTGGGAACCTGAAAGGTTAGAGATTGGGCAGCACCGTGTTTGTTGAGTGCCACTGTAGGTAGTAAGGAGTGAGCTAACACCAGGTGGCATGAGACCAAGGAGAATCTTTTGGTAAGTAAGCAGGTCTGGTATTGTATTCTGCTGCATAGAGGTAGCCAGCTGGCCTGTGCATAGAGGTCACAGGTGTGAGTTTGTCAGGCTGCACCCATCAGTAGTCTACAGGCTTTGTTGAGAGCAACTGAGATCCTGCAGAGGGCACTTGTTGAGGCAGAGCATAGATGGCAAGGCTGTAGTCAATGACAGAGGTGATGGAGCTGTAGATGGCTAGTTTAAGGGCATCCAGAGACATACAGTGCTTGTGTTTGTGTTGTAGTCCAATCCAGACTATTGCAGTCTTGGCAACAGTGTCAATATGCCGAGTGTAGGAGAGGGTACTATCCAGGGTAATACCAAGGTACTTGAACTCCTTGACATGTTCGAGTGGGTTCCCAGCATGGTTCTTGATGGTGAGGGACAGAGAGTTGTGCCTGCTCTGTCGGTTACGGAAGGACATGGCTTTAGTCTTGCTGTAGTTCAGGACAAGTTTATGAGAATTGAACCAGTCTTCGATGCGATTGAAGTCGAGCTGCAGCTGGGATTCAAGGACTGTAATGTCATGGTGGCTGGAAAACAGGACTGCATCATCTCGTGATAGTAATATTTTTGGTGGCAGGCACTGGGGAGATTGTTGATGAAGAGGAGAAGAGTAGAGGGCCCAGAATAGACCCCTGGGGACTCTGGACCGGTTCTCATCCGAAGATATCCCTGCAATCCTTACACGTTGGATCCGATTATCAAGGTAGCTGGTGAACCATGGAAGGGCATTGCTGGAGATCCCAATGGAGGACAGTTGCTTGAGCAGTAGGGGGTGGTTAACTGTGTTGAATGCCTTGGTAAGGTCTATAAATACTGCCCCTCCACAATTCCCTTTGTCAAGCATGGCATGGATGAAGGTTGTAAATTCCAGTAGTGCAGTGGTGGTGCTGTGCCCTTTCTGAAGCCATGCTGCTCTGGGCACTGTACATTGTACTTATCCAGGAATTCAACTAGTTGGTCCGACACTATTCGCCTCCAGCGCTTTGGATAGTGGGGAGGAGTCAGATAGGTCTGTAATTGGTGTGCAGTGTCCTATCTCCGCTTTTGTGAACCGTGTGACAGTGGCTTTCTTCAGAGAGAGGGAAATGGTCCAATCTAAGCAGAGATTAAAGATCTTTGTAAGTGGTTCTAAGATTTCATCGAGGACTTGTGCCAGCAGTTTCAGGTCAAGGAGTCACCACTGTACCCTTGTTTGCTGAAGGCCTTTGAATGTATTTTCTAGCTACTTGTGGTGGGACCTCCTTAAAAAAACTTTGGGGTTGTATGTTCTAGTTGGGGGTAACTTGGGAGGAGCTGGAGGAGGTCGTGAAAACATTTGGTGGAAGGACACTGTCCAGGTTTGTAAATGCATTATTAAAAGTGCTGGTGATGATACCTAGGTCGAGTGTAGGAGTGCCATGAAGGTTGAGCATAGTGGTGGTGCTTTAGGATCCTTGCCTGTGAGTTCTTTCATGTTGTTCCAGAATTTGTTCCTGGCCCAAGAGTTGGTCAGAGCCTCTTTGTAATAGCTGCGTTTAGCATTGCGTATTCTTTGAGTGCAATCATTTCTGGCTGCTTTGTATAATTGTATGTTTACCTGCATCGAGTTGCATAGAGCACAATGCCAGAGGTGGTCTCTGTGCTTGAGCAGAGTTAAAGGTCAGTAGTAACCAGGGTTGGTCTGTCCTTTGACCTTCATCTTTTCACTGGTGCATAGATGTCACAGGCTTCATTGAAACGCTTGATAAATAGGTCCAGAGCTTTGTTGGTGTCATTGAGGAGTCAAGCACTGCCCAGTTCAGCCTGGTTAGATGGGATTTTAACAGCTGGAGGTGCCCTTGTTTGATAACCCTGGCATAGATAAGCTTGGGAGGGGCTCGTGGTATTTGTTTGACCAGGAGCAGATGACAAGCGAGTAGTCACTTATTGTATCCGGAGTACAGAAACATTGGAGATGCGTTCAGGGTGGTTAGATAGAATCCAGTCTAGAGGTGTAAGGGAGCCTGTCCTATAGTTACACCTAGTGGGGGCATTGACCTGTTGAGTGAGGTGATGTGCCAGCTCATCCTTATAGGTAGTGGCCTCAGCGGAGAGCCAGTTAATGTTAAAATCACCCATGATTATGGTTTCCAGAATTATGTTGCTGGACCCTTAGATATTCCATGATGCTATGGAAGCCAGCAGCCTGGTCTCTTGGGGGTAGGTAAACTGAGATGACGGTGAGTTCCTTGTTATGTGCACCAAGGAGGATTTTGATTGTGAGGACCTGAGAGGAGTTGCTCAGGCTAGGGATGGGATGAGTGACCCCAAGGGTATGATCCTTAAGATAGATGGCGAGCCCTCGCCTGCTTAGCAATCCTGTCTTGCCTGAAAATGTAGTAGCCAGGGATGAGACTGAGGTATCAGGATTTTCGGGTTTAGCCATGTTTCCACAACTGGGAGGACATCAGGGTTGTGCTGTAGGATCCATGTTTGGAGGAGTCAAGTTTGTTGAGGATGCTGCAGGCATTGATGGATGCCATAGTGAGTGTCCCTGTCCTTCTGCTTGGTGCCACTGCTGGCTGCCCAGGTGGTCCTGGGTTGGGAGAACATTTCCTGAGAGCAGGAGCAGCATAAGGAGAATTTGTAGGAGAAAGGATTTAGCATCTTGTAGATACCTGGTGGTTAAGTCATAAGCCAAAAGAAATTATCAACAGCTGAGGTCCAGAGTCACAGAATTGTGTTAGAATTCCTGAAGGTGATGAACTGTGCTCAGCATATGCAGGATGAGAATCCTTTGTTTGTATGCTTCTTTGTCATTCAAAGAGGTTGTTGAAAAGCCCATACAGATCATGGAGCAGGTCAGACGAAAATGTGGATTCAAGCAGACCTAGAGTCACAGAGTTTGTCAGACTTAATTGCTTGACTTATGTTTTGCTTGGGATAGCTTCCAAAAGTTGATTTTAAATGAAAATGCAGATACCTGGTTGTGATGTTTTGCAGAAATCCAGTTCAGGAGACTTTCACGGATGTAGTGAGCAAGAATGGTGTAGTTACTCCAAGCAGAAACCATGTAAATCCACAAAAACTAAGCTACAGACACAGACAAGAAGCCACTACAAACAAAGAAGGAGGCACTAACACTACTAACTGGTAGTTAGCTCAAGGGTTAATGGGTACTTCTTTGTTATTGGGAGAAAGGAGATAATTTTTGTGCCATGCCCACCCTCAGTGCCCTGGATGATGGTGGAGCTGGCCCAGTAAATGCTCTGAATCTAGAGTTATATAGTAGAATTGCTTGCTTGGAAACCTCTTGTACTCAGCAGTATGTATTGCTTGACTGTCTGCTGAAGTTGGTGGATGTGGGCACCTTGGTTCGTGGATGTGGGCACCTTAGACAGTGGCAACTTATTGATATGGGCGAGGATGTCCAGGGCTTAGCTTGCCTAAAAGGACAAGGTTAGGATTGGAGGATCTCTTCCAAGCAGTTATTAGTCCCCAAAATACAAAATGAAGGTTCAACTCCTGGGTAACTCCTAAACTTCTTTTTATTTTATCTTCCACCATAAGTATCAATGTTTTATGGCTATGCCACTTCCTCAGGATTGGTGGTGTCTCTATTTTAATCCAGCACAAGCCTCCTGGAAAATCTTTTCAGATTATAACGTATAAGGCTAGTCAGCATTTTGACCTCCCAGGCATCTATTTGTGTTTAGAATGGGCTTTTTATTTCCTGGTCTCTGATTGGCTAATATCCCTGCCAGACAGGTACACTGACTTTCCATAGATGACCAGGAAATAAAACTTACCAGCCCAAGTGCCCTTCATCACTCAGCTATCTTTTGCCCACCTTCTTCCTCATTGGCTGAATCATTGGGCACAAAATTTTAAATTACTGCCATTTTTAAACTCCCTTAGCAAGTGAACAGAGACCCTCCCCCATTCACTAAAACTGTCACTACGCACAATGGCAGTTGCCTAATATAACACAAAGATGGAAAAATGTGTTTGTGTAACAAAAATAAGTGTTTCTATAAAAAATCAGTTGTGGTTCCGTACACTGCACCTCACGATCACCTCGCTGCTTCTGATCCCGCTGGCACTGAACCGAAATGAAATGTGAAATGGCTATTTAGTAAAAAGAAAGAAAGAGAAAGAAAAAGGAAAGAAAAACACAAAAATATACACTCCCATACAACATACTCAGACATATAAAAATACAGAATCATACATATCCCCATACTGCAAAGCATCATGGGCATTATATGCAAATCACCACAGAATCTTATGCAGATTCAACTTTAAGCAGAAATGCATGGTGCTGAAAGGCCTCTCACACAGTCTACAAAGGGTGCCAACAAAGACACATACACATGTTTCATCCTACTAGGACTCATCAGTGTGACACCCCAGTGGAATGAACCAGCTATCCTAAGATGGTCTGTCTTGGTTATGTTGTGGTGAGCCCAATAAAACAAAAAACAAGCTAAAAGACAAAGAACTTCAGTAAGCAAGCACTGAGGCAGTGGTTACCCCAAAGAGCTTGGCCGGAAGCCAAGTTTCAAAGAAATATAAAATCACACATACCCCCATAATGCAAAGCATCAAAGGCTGTATATGCAAATCAACACAGAATATTATGCTGGTTCAACTTTAAGCAGACATAAATCCTATACATACACTCACACACTACCACTGATACAGTTTGCTGGAATAGCTCATGAGTAGTAAGTGTACACCCTGCCACACTGGGAGTATAGGGAAGAGGGAGATTGAGAGAAGGTACACCTTCACCTCTTCACCCCTCTGGGATGCACACCCTGCAAGGGATTTGACACTAAATAGGGAGGTAAGTTGGGGTAGATGGAAGATGGAAAAGCTGGCACTAGAATAGAAACATAAACTTTGATGGCAGATAAGGACCACTTGGCCCCACAGTCTACCCATTTCCTTACCTATTGGATAAGCTGCAGATCCTAGTTATTGGATAAGCTGCAGATCCTAGTTAACCAACAGCCTACTTCCTCCTAGCCCCCACTAGAATTGCCTTATGTCTGTCCCATGCATTCTTGAATTCTCCACTGTTTTGACCCCACAACCTCCTCAGGAAGGTCGTTCCAAGTGTCCACCACCCTCCCCATGAAAAAATACTTTCTCACTCTGCCTCTGAGCTGTCCCCCATCTATGTTCAGATTTTGCCCCTTATTCTTGCACATCTCTTTTCTGAAAGATGCTACCCTCTTGGACTTTGTTGATTCCCTTGAGGTACTTGAAAGCTGAGGTACTTCAAAGTTTCTGTCATGTCTCCCCCTTTCCTTGAGTGTATACATATTAAGCATTTTAGTCTCTCTTTATATTGCTTCTGGTACAGACCATGCACCATTTAGTTGCCCACCTCTGAATTGCCTCAATCCTGTCTATGTCCTTGTGGAGACTGGATCTCCAGAACTGCACGCATTATTCCAGGTGGGGTCTCACCAACTGGATAACAGCTTCCTGTTTTCTACTGGTGATGCCTCTCCTTATGCATCCAGTATCCCCAGCCCTCCTTACTGCCTTCTCGCATTGCTTGCCCACCTTAAGGTCATCTGATATAATTACTCCCAGGTCCCTTTCCATTTTGTTCTTGTTAGTATCTCACCCCCATTGTGTACTCTTCCCGGGTTTTGTTTCCCAGGTGCATTGCTTTGCACTTCTTAGCATTGAATCTAAGCTGCCATACTTTTGACCATTCCTCCAACCCTGCCAAGTCCATTCTCATCCTTTCCACCCCTCCTTGTGTATAAACTCTGTTGCAGATCTTTGTGTCATCTGCAAAGAGGCATACATTTCCTTCCAGTCCCTCTGCAATGTCACCTATAAAGACATTAAAGAGGACAGGTCCCAATACTGAACCCTGCAGTACTCGCTGGTAATTCCCTTACTTCGGAGTTGACTCCGTTTACTATTACCCTCTGTGTCCTATTGTAGAATCTAAAATAAAAGGAGGCAGACCAAAACACACTGGAGCAGAAAGCCTCCTGCAACACAGCCATACAATGCAGATGGAAGTTTAGAAATTGAATAAGAAAGTGGAGGCGGGGGTGGAAGGCAATCCAGTACCCTCAGGAGCAGATTCCACACTGCTCGATGTAAACCCAGCCAGTGCTATAGGTTTAAGGCATGCCAAGAAAGGAGCAGAAGGGAATGAAACTGTTAAAAATACAACAGCTGTGAGTGAAAAGAGAGGTAGTGAAGGAGAGGAGGGTCAGGAGCCAAAGAGGGTGGGGATGGGTGGGAGGCAACAAACCCTAAGGAGCATGGCCACAATGAACTTCAGGGAAACCTACCTCATGCCTGAAACCCTTAAGAGATATCCATTGAGTAGACAGCCCTTGAGATCCCTGCAGCCTTTTGGAGGTCCCTCTAAACTCCCAAGCTAGTGCAAACCCCAGATAGTAAGCCACTAGTCCTAGTGATATGGGACACATCTGGGGTACCTGAGATCCTTCCTGTCAGCTTCTAGGGTCCTACTCAGTGTTACACTAATGCCATTACCACAGTGAGGTGTCCAGCACCTCCTGCCACTCTCAGGATCAGACTTACAGATAACAGCATAGATTGAGGGTCACCTGTGCCCCCTACCCAAGTCCTTCAGCCAGCCTCTTGGTGGGCATAGTATGTGCCTACCTCAGCCAGGTATGCAGGGTATCCTGACTCTTCAACACATTGATGGCAGTGCTTGGTTACCCCTTTCAGCCATCACCCATACCTTGAGTGTCCCAGCTAACCCCTCTCCTGTATGCCACGGTGCATACCAAAGAGAGCACTTGAGTATCCGCTCTTTATCAGCTTTCAGGCACCTAGTTGCTTCTTCACCCCCACCCCCAAGATCACCAACTGCTAGCCCCAGGTACACAGAACTTCAAGAATGCTTGCGCCTTGAAGGCATCTTATCCTTGTAGCACCTCCCACATCAGCTACACCCGCAGAGGATGATGTCAGGGTAACATTCCTAACCACTAACTGCTAAATTTTGGCTGCTCATCGGAAACTGTTACATTGTTCCGCAGCTACCTCACTAATCGGTCCCAGTCTGTACTGATTGGTAGTACCTCCTCTGCTGCCATACACATCCACACAGGTGAACCACAGGGCTCTATACTTGGGCCTCTGCTCTTCTCCATCTTTACAAATGATCTCCCTACGGATAGCTTAACCTGTAGGCAGTCCTCTATGATGATAACCTCATCATCTACCACAGCGACAAATCCTTTTATCCTTATCTGCCACCCTCACAACTAACTATGGAGCCACCCAGAAGTGGTACCTCTCAAAGAAACTTCTTGTAAATGAAAAAAAAAGACAAAGCAATGTTATCTGGCTCCAAGCCATTTCTAGCTAAAGTCTCAGAATCTGGGACCTCATTGTCAATCACCACCCCTGCGCCCTCCCTTGAGAATGTACCCACCTTTAATTACCTAGGTGGGATGCTGGACCATCCCTCACCTTCAGTGAGCACACCACCATCATTACAAAGAGAATTCACCAAAATTGAGGCTGCCTACTACTCTGTCAATTCTGACCTGGAAGCCGATGTCGCTGTGCGCCAGAGACAGTATGCCTCTACTACTATTGCTCACCTGTTTACTCTGCCATGGCCCCTCTTTATTCTCCCAAATAGTCCCCACCTACAATGCCATCTGTCGCTTTGTCCTCCTAGCCCATTCTCCACACATCACTGCTCCTGTACCAGTCCCTAGGCTGGCTCTCCTCCAAAGTGCTTTGACCTCGCCCAGTGGTGGTAGATTGCTCACTCAGGAACTCTCACAAATCACCCTACTCCACCCTCCTGGCCCATAGGTGGCCCCACACCTGAGGGACTCCTCCATTCCCAAACTGGTAATTCCTCGACCTCTACAGTCATGGGCAGGGCCTTCTCTGTCTGTGCCCCTACTCTCTGGAACAGTCTCCCTCCATCAGTCAGGCTATCTCCCTCTCACCTGTCTTTCAAATCCACCCTCCGAGACTGGCTGTTTTCTACGACCACATGCAACTGCAACTGATACTCTACAACTAGCAAGGGCCTAGTGCCACCAACTGTAAATTTGTGCACTCGCACACTTGTTTTGATGCAATAGAATGTTGTACACTTGTACACTGTTGTAACAAAGAATATCAACTGTACATTTGTATATACTATTATTTTTCTCCCCACCTCCTCATGCTTGGAGTGTGTATTGTTTTGTGTGAACCTGTATGTATTGTTCATCTATCTGATTTTCTTGTTTACGCCACCCTGTGGCCCGGTCATGCCTGTAAACTGTCCTGTTGGATCAGTGTACCTGCCGGTTAACAAAGACATAAATAAAATTAAAATAAATTCCCTGTTGGCCACATATGGTAACAATCTCCTCCCCTACTATTAGGAGGGTTTGTTACATAAATAAGGTGAATGTCATGGGTAACCGCTTTGCCAGGTTTGTCCTCAATGTCCACGGCATACTCACCACTGCCTCTGGTACAGAATGTTGAACTGGTTGCGTTTAGACTTAAGATGACTGCTTCATATTACTGGACTGATGTTCAAATGTCTCAAAAGAAACTCCCTGATTTTTATGTAACAATGTTTCCATAAGGATTGTAAGGCCTGGGCTGAGATCAGCAAATTGTATTGAATTTGAAGCGTCCAAAAGAAAATCAAATATAGGACATACATCCTTTTATTACTTGGTTCCCAGAACCTGGAGCGATTCAGAAAATCTGAGGCTATGTAACATGTTGTCTTAAAACAAATAAAAAACTGGTTAGTACAACAAGCCATATTATCACAAGTTTGCTGTCTCATCTCTGGAATTGATTAACCTTATATGCTGCCCAACTTATTACATGTCTGCTGCCTCTTTTCATAAGGTTCAAACATCCCACATAACCATAAATCTTCAGATTTGCACATTTTATATGTGTTGAATTTAAATGTTATATAATCGTTTGTATTATTTTCCACTCCCTCAATTAATGATGGAGGATCTCCCATGTCTTCAAAACTGCTGTCCTGAAATCCAAAACCATTGTCTTTGACTTGGGATGCAGGGTTTCTAGGGCTATTAGTGTACCACACTGAGTAATGATCACTCATCCCCAGGGCTCTTTTACTCTGGCCTCTCCTACTATGTCCTGATTTGACAGTACCAAGTCAAGGATGGCTCCATCTCTGGTTGGTTCTGTCACCCATTATACAAGGAAGCCATCCTGCATTGAATCTACAAGAGCTTGACTCCTGGCACTCCTAATTCCCCAACATTTCCCAGTCTGGTAGAACATCCTCCATTAGGATTGTGGTTTCATAGTGATTGCCCATCTGATGTGGTCCTCAGGTGCCCTGCAACCCTCCTCAAACTGATTTGGTGATCTTTATGCACCACCACCAGCACTCTGAGGTGTTTACCTACCTTATCTATCAGCTGAACAAAATTTATTCTACCCTCACTCCCCAAGATTCTTATCCTCTACTGTTTTATATAGTCTCAGTGTATAGCATAACCCCTTCTCTTGCTCCTTTTTTGTCCCTTCAAAATAGGGCACATATTGGGATAGCCAGGTCCCAGTTGGGATTTTGTGTCACCCACATTTCCATAATGACAACTGAGTCCAGCTGGGCTTGCATCACCGCTGCCTGTAGGGTCCCCATTGTATTCCCAAGATGTCTGATGTTCAGGTAGACTGCCTTCTACTAGCTACTGTAGGTCTCTCTCCCTCACTTGGCTCACTCAGTCTACCCCTTCCTAATGATCTTATTCCATCTCTGCTTCCCCTTGTCTACCCTACATTACAGTTTCTATTTATCTTCATTCATTATGGAGTGCCAGCAAAGCCCTTAGTCTTTTAGATTGTAACCTTGCTCATCCCCATCCGTGTAAAGGTTGCAGATTTCTCAATGTGTGTTGTGAAACCAAGAGCAATTAAACATGTCTCATGTCCTTTCAGGTACCAGAAACCTTTGAAGATGTTGCTGTTGATTTTCTGAAGAGAGTGGAAGATGTTAAACAAACAGGAGAAGGAGCTTCACAGAGACGTGATGGTGCAGAATTATGAAACCATGGTTTCAGTAGGTGAGATAAATCTAGTCTCAGAGGACTGGAGGGATTTTTAGTTCTGAGGGGATGGGCTTGCTTTTAACAACTTCAAGTCTGATGCATTGTTGGGAGAAACAATGAAAAGGTGGCACTTTTCTTTTCTTTTTCTTTTTTTAAATTTAAATGCTTTATTTGTGTTTAGGCATATACACAAAACAAGACAGCATACAGGACGATACAATACAATACACAACCCACCAACTCCCCACCCCTCCCACTCCATGGCATTGACTTGTCTGAATGTAGTGGTCACTTTCTAATGCCCTATACTGGGATGCTCGTTCAGAGTCTGCAATTTGCTCCAAAGCCTATCAAATTTAGGCAAACAATTGTTCACACTAGCGATGATCTTTTCAACAGATAGGTTAAACAGTAGCTCTTGCAACCAGTCAGTGTAAGCTACTTCCTCCCCATCCAGCCAGTGCCTAAGAACCAATTTCTTTACTGACATAGCCATCATGGCTATGTGATACTCTTTCTGTGACAGGAATAAGACAGTAGTCCTCCACTAAGCAGGATAGTGGCTATATGGTCCGCTAAGCCCAGTAGGGGGTCTGCCCTTTGTTTAATAAGAGACCAAGAGGAGCTATCTTTGGGCAGTCCCAAAATATGTGGTTGAATGTTGCATTGGGAGCCCTACCCAATTTAGCCATCTTTGCAGGAGTATAGTACATATTATGAATAATTTGGAACTGAATTAGCTGCAATCTATCCTGAGTTATACACCTGTGAGTATCATGACATATGTTGGTTCAGTTAAGTGTGTTCTCCAGAAACTGCATGGCCCAATATTTAGATGAACCATCCAGTTGTGGGAAGACTTTCTCTAAGAGATTGGAGGTAGACCGGATACTGCATGTGGTTCTGTAACAAGTGAACTGATATGCCACTGAAACTCTCCTTCCTCCCTGCTTCCTGTTTCAGCTGTGAGTTAGCTATCATATGTCTAATCTGGAACACTTGAAGTTCAGTATGGGCCTAGATTGTCCATTCTCCCACAGGTCTGTTATTTGCTTCCCAGCTAACTGTGGAAGCCAGGAGACTCTAATCATTTGCCCTCCTATTTTAAAGTTTGGGCTGCCCATTATGGGTTGGTTTGGGTCTTGGGTATGTCTGTAAGCTGGGAAGCACACATCTGTGCATGAACTTTTACGAAACTCCTACTGGGTTGTTCTTCAGAGATAAAGGAAGTAGTTTAGGGGATATATGTATAAGAGCAGTGGGGATAATTATTGAGCCTTTATGAGGCCTTCTCCAGTAGTAACCATATGGGTCTGTACTGGTCCAGACCTAAATCTTGGTTTGGCTTAACCGTCTCAGGTATTTTGCCACATGGCTCGCCCAGTAGTAAAGTTTGAAGTGGGGAGTCTCAACCCCTTTGAGTTTAGGAGCAGTTAATCTGTTGTAGGCCATACAGGCTTGCTTATTTTTCCATATAAATGTGGTGACCAGGAAGTGCACTTTAGAAAACCATGACTGTGGCATCCACAAATTCAGCATGTTAAGGGGATAGAATATCAGAGGCAGTATATTCATTTTGACTAAATTTATTCTGCCCCAGAGTGACAATGGCAACTTCATCCATCTGTCTAAGCCCTGTTTGATGACCTGAATCAGCGCCTCTAGGTTACTTTCCTGGAGGATATTGCATCCTTGTTAGAATGATACTGAGATATTTTAGTTTTTGTACTCCACTGCACACCTAGACCTTCCACTACACTTTTACGGGTGACCTTATTTAAAGGAAAGACTTTGGATTTCTCCAGATTCAGTTTGTAATTTGATACTGCCTTAAATTCCTGGGTCACCTGTAAGATCTACTCACTGAAGTTCTTGGATTCAACAGATGGAGAAGTATATCATCAGCATATGCTGACAGTTTGATTTCTCAAGAACCAGTGGTTATTTCCTGGATCTCAGGATCTATTTTGAGCCAGGCTAGGAGGGGTTCAGGTACAGGTTAAATAAAAGAGGAGATAGCGGGCATCCCTGTCTGGTACCGAGAAGAGAGGGAATCTTAGTGAGAAAGTTCTATTGCAGTATATTCGGGCACTGGGTGTAGTATATAAAGATTGGATCCATTGCACAAAGAGAGGAGGAAGCCAAACCTATGTAGTGTTCTAAAAGGAAATTCCAATCCCTCTATCAAAGCTTTCTCTACATCCAGAGACGTCAGTACTGCGGTAAATGTGTTGTCTCGGGATGCAGAGAATATATAGTCTAATTTCCTCAGGTGGTCTGAGGAAGATCTGCCTGCCATGAAGCCCCACTTGTTCTGTGCAGACCAAAGAGGCATAACCTGGCTCAATCTAGTGGCTAAAATTGTGGCCAGTATCTTAAGGTCATAATTCAGAAGTGAAATGGTCTGTAGTTCGATACTAGTTCGGGTCCCTCCCTCTTTGTGTAATACAACAATCAGGGCTTTGAAGAGGTGAGGGTCATTGCCCTCACCTTTTAATGTGGCCTGAAACAACTGGAGCAGCCAGGAGACAGTTCCCCAAGTTCCTTATAGAAATTGGGGAGAATCCGCTGGTCCACGGGATTTATCCAGTGGTAAAGTGCTGATCGCTAGCGAATCTCTGCTTCTGTGATAGGAGAGATCAGCAGTGACTATTGTTCTTTGGAGAGCCTAGGTAAAGGCAGGTCCTCCAGATATGCATCCACATAGGCTACGAGGTGGGGTCAGGCCTGGTCCTATATAAATCTGTATAGAACTCCTGGAATTCTGCCATGATATCCCCAGGGCTTGTTTTGAGGTGAAAATCCACCTGCGACTTGATTGCATTAACCAGTCTCGAGGTTTCCTGTTGCTTAACCCTTAGTGCTAACAGCTTCCTGCCTTCTCTCCCTGATCTATGTATGTGGAGTTCGTTTTAAGAATTTGTGATTCGGCTTTTCCCCATCAAGTCATTATAAGTAGCTCAAACTAGTAAGCTCCTGCTGTTGTGTCTCACTAGTTGAAGGAGAGAGGTTCTTTTCTAGTTCCCTAACATTCTTCAATAACTCTTGCAGTTGTTGTTCCCTGTTTTCTTCGCAGAGGCAATCTTGTGAGTTCATCCCTAAGAAACACTTCAGCCCCACTCCAAATCCACCTGGCCTGTGGTATTCAGGTTGTCATCTGTATAAGTGCTTAATGCAGGACTTTAACCTATCCACTATCCATTTATTTTTTAGTAAATGATTGTTAATTTTCAGGTTTTTTAGCCTGCTGGTTAAGGCTTAGAGACAGGGTACAGATCACTAGTGAATGGTCTGAAATGACTTCTGGAGAGATCTGGCATTCCATAAGGCCTGGGAGGAGCTGTTTACTAATTAGGAAGTAGTCTATATGGGAGGAGGTCCCATGAACTAGGGATCGAAATGTATATCAGGGATTTATTTAACTCTAAAATTGATTAGCGTTTTGCTCATAAAAGCGCTAAAACATAGTAAAATGCACAGCACTTGCCTCATTGTGTTTAACAAACATAACTCTGGAAAATCTATATAAATACTTTCGGTACAGTTAGTATTGTCCCAGGAAAAAACTTCTAATCAATTATTTAAAACCCTGTATATTCCCTCAGCCCTGGATATAACACCCTTCAAGGAATCACTGAACCCCAGTTAATCTGTCATGTCCCTAATGGCCTGCTGTGCTAGGGACAATCCAGCCTACCTTGCCTGTTCTGTCATCATCTGGGAAAATGGTAAGTTCCAGTCACCTCCTAATATCACAGGTGCAGACAGGAAAGGCAGCAAAATATAAGCGGATCCATGAAAAAGAGGAGTATCTATATTAGGTCAGTAAATGTAACAAGTACCATGCTAGATATTTCCAGAGTACCAGTAATAAATACATCTCTTCCCAGAGGGTCTCGAATACATTGACTGCATTGAAATCCTAAATTTCTTGTCAGTAAAATAGCCACACCTCTACTCTGGGTAGACATCCCTGCTGCATAAACTTGTCCTATGTGCAGTTTCCGTAATTAATTTTCTTCTGTATCAAGTAAGTGTGTCTCCTTGAGGAAGAAGATCTGACCTTAATCACTTGCAAGTGCTTAAGAACTCTATACCGCTTGTTTTTACTGCATCCTTTCACATTCAGATTGCTCCATATCTGTTAGCTACATTGTACTGACTCAGCTGTCCTTGATTGACCAGATGTAATTAGAGTAAGAAGAACTCTCCTTGTCGATGCCATGGTATCCCTCCCACTCCCCCTTTACCCCAATACAAACCAACATATACCCTCCAGACCTTCCCCTCCCTTCACCCTCTGATCCAAACTTGTTGTCCTTGTATTCTGTTCATAAAATTTCCTAAGTCTAACCATTCCCAGTCCCCATGCTTACATTAACCAACTAAATTGAGCAGGTGACTGAAGGGTCCCCTCCCTCGATACAGTGCGTGATGCTGCCAGCCTGGCTTCCACCATCCTTCCACCTCCCTTTGCTCCTATAGTAAACCGGAGGAGAATGCCAATTCATCCCCTTTGAACAGCTGATCCCTAGAGCCCTAGGGAAAATCTCTTCTTGTGTTAAACCAGTCGGCATACAGCAGATTACCATCCCCACAGGGAACAGCCTTGGGGAGCGCACCCCAGACCTGGGATGCCTCAATTAGGGATTGTCTGTTGCCCTGGCTAATTGATCAGGCCAGTTTAAAGTACTGACCAGATGGGTCCACGACTGCTCAAGGGAAAAATTACTGGGTCATCCCTTTTCTCAACTGATTATACCCCTAACAATATCTCCTCCCTTATCCCTGATATCAGTCACCAGTAGCCCTAAGCGAAATCCAGGAATTGCTAGGAGGGTATAAAACCTTTAGTCATTAACCTTACAAATAACTTCATGAAAGCGGCTGTAAAACTCAGCCCAATCCAAATAGGTAAAACACAGTAATTTAAATATAAAACTGTATGCACTCTATTTAAATCCTGTAACTGAATGCACAGCTGGTGCATGTGAAACCTCATTATCTTTTAATTAAAGTCTCATTCATTCAGGTTGGAGGGCTGATCTGTTACAGCCTTTCTGCAACCCTGCAGATGCGCGCTCGAGTGGCTCGCTCATCTGCAGCAATGCCATGGCTGCACCAAGACAGTTGTGCACATCAACGAGCTGGAAGGAGGCCTGCAATGGCACTGCATTTGGTGCACTGACTGTGAGTGTCCATTCCACATTAATCTGCCAGATCTTTCTTCCTGGCTGACACAGAATCAGTACATTTTGGGGTGATAGTATAATATATCCTAGATTGCACTCAGTCCAAACCATCAGTGAATACGCTTTTCAGTTCGACCCCATTGGAGTGTAATCAGATAGATCCGGCCTCCCTGGGCTACTAGTTGCAGTTCTGTTAGCCCTTCCCGACAGTAAAATATGTTGCATTCATTAAAGGAGAGCATTGTTAATCCCCTTCTCCCGTCTCTTTTAGACATTCCTTTGCAAACCCCATAGCTGGAGCTTCCACAATCAGACTCACCCTCCATGAAGAGATTTCACTTCTTGAACAGGTCTGGCAATAAACATTGTAGATCCTGAACTGCCTGTTCATTTGATTCATACATGTGCCACTTGTCTTGTACCCTGACTTGTAGCTGGGCGGGTACAACATTGAAGCACACCCCAGCAGTGATGAGGACGGAGATAGTGGAGTGGAAGGAATCCCAGTTCTGGTGTACTGATGCTGGTAAGTCCTGCTCTATACAGATTTTAATTCCTTCCACATCACGCTTGAACTTCCTGTAGCTTCATCAGGATATGCTGTTTATCCAGGAAATTCAGTAAGCGTAGGATGAATGGGCGAGGGGTGAGCTTGAATCTGTTCTTGGGCGCAGAGCTAGATGAGTGCTCTCCACTGTGACATCCACCTCTCCCTCTGGGCTGGAACAGCTTTTAGAGGGTGTCTGTCCTCGGGTATTTGCTGCCACGGCAGGAGTCATTCAGCACCAACCTTCAAGTTCACAAACTTGAATAATTAAATGTGCAATTGCACAAGTTAAAGTCTGGTAGTGTGTCTCTCTTGGGTGGCGGATGCTACACAGAGTTTACCTCAGCCAGTGAAAACCAAAGATTACCTTAGAAATGACATCACAGTCACAACTGTTGAGCAAATAAATAGCTTTTACTTAACAGAAAGTGCACTGAGCATTTACAGGATATATATTTATAACACAAGAGAATAACACTCATACAAGAAAAGTAAACAAATGTTTTAAATAGCAGATGACAAAGAAAAAAGCTATTACTGCAATATGCTAGTATTAAACTTACCCTTCCCTGTCCTTACAAGAGACACTGAACCCTATGCTAACTGCAGCTCCACGGACATAGCTAAAAGGGTAGGCACCAAGCTTAGATTCTTCCTCCAGCTTCAAAGTAAGAAGAACTCTTTTCATTGTGTTTCAACATCTTATATATTTTCCTGAGAATAGGTCATTCCTATTCTCCCTTTGAATGTACCAACCATCTACCATGTATGTATTTGACTGTCCCAATCAGATTGAACACGTATCAGTGACCAATTATATTCCCTTTACCCTTAAGTTTATATTTGAGTGAACCAATCCTTCAAACTGGCCTGTGTGTGTGGACATGTCCACTCGAGATTTATGACTAACTCTTATCTAACCAGATGCTGCTGGACAATGGATTTTAGCCTGTGTGTTTTTCCAAACTGCTAAAAAATACCAGCTAGAGAATCCAAACCCCAAGCTCATACTCCAAACCATTAACTCCTTCCTTCCATTTCTGTCACATCTCCCCCGATAATGAAGGCATGTCCCTTGGGCCACCCCAAGTGACACAGCCGTTCATGCAGTACTGGAAGTGCCCAAAAGTATCCAGCCATGCCGTTAGCCTGTCTAGATAGCCCATCCGCATTTGCATTTTGTTTGCCACTACGATGCTGGATGGTCATGTTGTATGCCTGTAGTACCAAACTCCAGCGTAGTAGTTTTCCATTTTCTCCTTTTGACCTATGGAGCCATATCAGGGGATCATGATCTGTGACCACAGTAAATTCTCTCCCATATAGGTAAGGCTGCAGCTTCTGAAGGACCCACTCTGTTCCCAAGCATTCCTTCTCGATTGTCGCGTATGCTTCCTCTCTGGGAAAAAGCCTCTGGCTGAGAGGACAACTAGGTGCTCCTCCCCTGCTGGGTAACTTGCTCAGCACGGCCCCAGCCCATGATCTGAGGCATCCACATGGACCATAAACTTTAAACTATAATTGGGGCTGGCCAATACAGCTGGGCGCTACGGCCTTCTTTAGCTCCTGGAAAGTGACCTAACAGCCTTCTGACTACTTCACTGTATCTGGCTTTCCTTCTTGGTTAAGTCTGTCAGGGGCTTAGCCAGATCGCTATATGAGGAACAAACCTTCAGTGTACCCTGCTGTCCTAGAAATGCCCTGACCTATTTCTTTGTGCTGAGGTAGGCCAGGTCAGGATAGCATCAACCTTAGCAGGCTCCAGGTGGATGTGTCCACTACCCACCCGGTGCCCAAGGTAGGACACTTCTGCCATACTTATCTGGCACTTTTCCGCCTTGACTGTGAGACCTGCATTCTTTAACCTGTGGAACACATACCATACATTCTTGATGTGCTCATCCCAGGTCTGGCTGTATCAAAGTCCTTGCCCTCCTGCCCTCCCAGTACCTATTACTCTACCCAGAGGCCTAAAAGTGGCGCCCTCAACATTTGCAGCATTCTAAACAAAATTACAGCTCTGCAACCAATAGTACTCTCACTAAGCCCAAATGTATTGATCATCTCTGAAACCTGGTTG
This sequence comes from Neoceratodus forsteri, assembly GCA_016271365.2. Taxonomy (NCBI): domain Eukaryota; kingdom Metazoa; phylum Chordata; order Ceratodontiformes; family Ceratodontidae; genus Neoceratodus; species Neoceratodus forsteri. The sequence goes on from JADMNL010000038.1 coordinate 42,672,596, forward strand.
ACCCCATCACATGAATGCAGAATTTTCCATCCCTGGCTACTCACTCATTTGTCGGGGCAAACCAGGGGAAAAAAGGGGTGGAGGCATTGCCAAATACATCTCCTCCAAGCTGCAGTTCACCCCAGTCCAGCTCCCATTTCCCTCATGAGGCCAGACTCCCTCTTAATCAAACTGGCCCTCCATACTCCGCCCCTGTGTGTGTGGCAGGCTCCTACTGCGTCCTGACATCCCCTTGCCCATAGTATTGGAACACCTGGGCACCCTAAAGGTATGCACAATGGCAGACGAACTACTTATCCTCGGAGATTTCAATTTTAATTGGCTTGCCAACACCTGCTCCAAGCTTTACAGTAAGATCAATTCACTGAACCTTACCCAGCTCATTTCACAACCTACCGCTAAATCTCAAATCACAGAACCACTCCCTCTTGGACTGGGCCCTAACTTCACACCCCCATCGCATAAGTAGAGCTGGTCTACTTCCTGTCTCCCTAAGTGACCACCACATGATCTCGTGATTTGTAAAATACGGAGACCCAAGCACACCGCCCTCATGGACACTGCTCACTAGATCTTACAAATCCCTTGACATTGCTGCCTCTTACATGATCTGACACACATCGACTGGTCTTTCATCCCAATGCACCCTCCATCGACAGTGCCTTCACCCTCTTCAAGTCCAGCTTCCTCACAGTGTGGGACTCACGTGCCTCTCAAAGGACTCAGGTGAGGCGCCCACCTGCCCTGGGTCTTGGCACACATCATTGTACAACTACATACCAGGGACCAGGCATGGAAAAAGTACAAGCTACAGGCACACAGGCGGCACTCCTGCTCTATTGCACACTCCGTAACTCCTGCACTAAACTCATCCGGTGGGCCAAGGCCAATTACTTCAAGGCAGTCTTCAACACTAACCTTAACCACCCAACTAAATTCTGGACAACAGTAAAATCTCTTCTATTCCCTGCCCAGCCACCCACCCTTCCCTCAATGTCCATGGGTCCATCATCTCTGAAACAAGTGATGTGGCCTCTGCTTTCAACACCATTTTCACCAGCTGTGCAGCCTCTCTCCTATCCTCTCTTCCGCAGAACCTGCAAGCACACCCCTGCAACTGCCACCCACCTCCCCATCTTCCTGCTTCTCCTTCCACCTGGTTACCCCATCTGAAGTGTTAAAAGCTCTGCAGGCACTCCAACACCACCAAAGGCAAATGCCCTGCAGGACTGGATGCAAAATGCTACACCTGTCTGCCCCAGTCATCGTCACCCCGCTGGCAGCTCTCTTTGATCTCTCTTTTACGCTGGCTGATATTCCTTCAGACTGGAGGTGCACCACAGTCATCCCCCCTCCCAAAGGTGGTGATCCTCCTCACCAGGCAATTACCGCCCCATCTCTCTACTCCCGTCCTGGCCAAACTTCAGGAGGCTTGTACTGTAGCTCTCCTCCTTTCTTGACTCTTCCTCCTTCTTCACTCATTACCAGTCTGGATTTAGCAGAGATGCACTCAACAATTACCTCCCTTCTAAGGCTAACCGATGCCATTCTCACACGTATGGATAAAGGTCATGTCACATCGGCCATTTTCATCGACCTTGCAAGGCCTTCAGACACCATCTCCCACTTCCTGTTACTAAACAAACTTACGAGACGGTCTTTCGGGAGCTGCCACCAGTTGGTTTCACTCATTCCTGACAGGCAGGTCTCAGTCAGTAAGAATTGGCACACACACCTCTAACCCCTCCCTGTCACCTCTGTGTACCCCAAGGCTCAGTCCTTGGCCCAATACTCTTCTCCATTTTTCTGAATGACCTGCCCTCAGTCTGCCCTCGAGCATCCATTCACATGTATACTGGCGACACCGTACTATTCGCATCAGGCCCCTCCCTGCAGATGTGGCCTCCATATTACAACAGGATTTTAAGCAATTCAGCATTGGTTTCTTGCCAGCCACCTTTTCCTTAATACAAAAAAAGTCTCTCTAACCTTGACTCGAGACAAAGGCTCTCGACTCCCATCCCCTAACTTTCTCACCATTGAAGGGACCCCTTTGGAGCGCGCACCTCCTTCAGATACCTAGGGTTGTGGCTTGACCAGCACCTTGACTTCTCAGCCCACATCACTCGATACACAAGAGGCTGCAACCTAAACTAGGATCACTATATCAAAACAAGGCCAGTATCTCTGCCTACCTGGAAGGAAATTGTTCAAAGGGTGATCCTCCCTTACTCGACTAACAAGCGGTGGTCTCTGATACTGCTCCCTAAGGCCTCCTGACTAGCCTTGACACACTCTTCCTCCTTCTGTTGCTTTGCACTGGACTGCTGCCCTCCCTGGCCTCCACTGCAACCTCTATAGATCCCTGGACCTGTCCTCTCTCCAGGACCACAGCTAAATTCTGGACTCTTCCCTTCCCCATCTCAAATCCGCCATCTCAAGCCTTCCGCTGCCAGCGTCGCTCTCTGGAGCAATGACTCACGGCTCCTTTTGTTCCACTAATGAGCTTTTCTAATGGCCAGGTGTCATTCAAATACAGCATGCCCAAACTTTGGAACACGTTGCCTGCAGACATTAGGCTCACCACAAACACGCAGCATCTCAACCATTCCTAAAATCACACTTCTCCTCCACAGGCGCATGCACGCACCACCAGGGTCAGATTCTCCTGCTCTCCACTGCCATAGGCACTTGCTAAAGTAGCACCCCTGCTTAGTGCTGCGTGAATCACCACCTAGGTTTGTACGAGTCAACTGTAGTCTGAAGTTAGGTGGTCCTACTGCCCTTCCTCATCGGCTCAGTAACATTTGTTGATATTACTTGTAATCCCTAAGATGCTTAACACATATTTATTTTTCCTGCTGTAAGCGTATCATGTTAACCCTACATACTTGCTATGTAACTGCCATTCCTGGAGTTCTTTTGTCTAGCGCATCTTTACCATCTATGTTGCCCTCTTTAGGGGTGCATTATAACCTGTAGTACTTGATCTATGTCTATGTGTATGTTCTCATGCTCCCCTTCCTTTTCCCCAGGACACATCTGGAATCAGTAGGTCACCGCTCAGTATGCCTTCCTGGTAAAACTCTATATTTACTCTACTTTTCCGGTGGGACCCGCCTGTTGGATTTAGCCCTGGTCATGGCCCCGGGACTCCACCTACTGCCCATTGCCGTTGCTCTTCCAGTCATCCTTGCTTACCCCGGGCGGAACTGTGGCACTGGTCTCCGGCATTCAGTGCCATGGGCTTTTGTATCTAGTTGGACAGCTTCTGGTGGCAGAGGCTAATTGAAGTCCCAGGGAGGGCTTCACAGAGACAGGGGTCCCGCGTGCCTTTTCCTTCCCTGTAAGCTGGGGCAGGGCGTGCAATGATGCCAGCATCTGTCCCGCCCGAGTGTTGATTTAATGTTGCGTGCAGGTAGCAGCCCAGCCTCACCAGGTATCGCTCGCCAGTGATTGTGGGTCCCCCTTCCCCTGGAGAAGGAGGCAGTCCTTGGGCTGCTCAATCTTTATCCTCCGGCCGCCCTCCAACGACCCGAGTCTGTTCCAACCCGGGTCACCGGGTCGAGAGCGGGAAATCCAACCACTGCACCAATGGGCTGGCTAAAATTCTTAAATAAATAAATATGGCTATATCATCCATATAAGCCAATGCAAACTCACCTACCCCAGACAGAATGCAATCCACAAGCCGTTGAAAGGTTGCAGGTGCATTCTTCATTCCAAATGACATTACCTTGAATATGTATGAATCAAATGGAATAATAAAGTTGATCTCTCCTGGCTGCAGGGGTCAGAGTACCTGCTAATAGCCCTTTGTTAGGTCTATTGTCAAATGCTTAGCTCCCCCAGTTGCTCCAGGGTCTCGTCTGTTCTGGGCATGGGATGAGGCATCAGACTCCGTTGCAGCTATTAAGCCTCTGGTAATCAGCATGAGAATCATGTGGTGCCATCCGTTTTGGGGATCAATACCATGGGTGATGCCCAGGGCTACTAGATTCCTGGATTACTCAAGTTCCAGCATCTCCTTGAGCTCCTCTTTCACATTCTGTTAGCGTGCTCAGGTACCCTGTAGAGGGACTGTTTCAGAAACCTGGGTCCCTGTATCCACGTGGTGCTTTGCTATCATGGTGTACCCCAGTCTTCCTGTGAACATGTCCTCAAATTCTCTCAGCACACCCTAATTTCTTGCACCTGGGCTGGCGTCAGCTGTTCAGAAGGTAAGGTTGTCCACAGAGAATGCAACCCTGGCCTCCCAGGCAGGTCCACCAGTGAGTCTATCTCGGTTTCCTCCTCTGGGCACTGCATACAGCAAGGACCATTTCCTCCCTGTCATGGTAGGGCTTCAGCATGTTAACATGATACACCTTTCACCTGCATCTCCTCTCGGTACCTCTATCATGTAATTGACATCACTAACCTTTTGGACAATGGAAATGGCCCCTCCCATGCTGCCTGTAATTTATTATGTCGGACAGGGATGAGTGCCATCACTTGCTGTCCCACCTCATATTCTCTGCCTCGGCCCCATGGTCATACAGACTTTCTGCCACTGTTATGCAGTGGCCAGGTGCTCTGAGCAAACCCCATGAGCTCCTTAAGATGGAGTCCACAAGTTCAGGACGTACTCACAACAGACTCCTTGAGAGGCATGGTTACCTCCCATTTATCCCAAATCAAATCTGGGGCCCCGCACCCTATGACCAAATAGGCTCAAAGGTGAGAACCCTGTGGACTCCTGGGACTTCTCTGTATGCAAATAGGAGATGAGGCAAATATTTGTCCAGTCCCTCTTATGCTGGTCAGCAAAATCCTAGCATGGTCTTAAGGGTTGAATTAAATCGCTCCACCAGACCATTAGCTTGGGGATGGTATGGGGAGGTTTTGAGCTGTTTTACCCACTTCTCCCACAAACTACTCATTAACCTAACATAAAATTGGCACCTGATCTGACAGGATCTCCTGGGGAAAGCCCACCCGGCTATATATCCCGACAGTGCATCTGCCACTGGTTCTGCCTCAGAGGATGTTGGGGCCACTGCCTCTGGGTATCTTGTGGCATAGTTGACAACTACCAGGATATACTGCTTGCCAGTGCTACTTGGGATGCTCAATGGCCCCACTATGTCTACAGCTACCCACTTGAAGGTTCATCAATAATGGGCAGGGCACCAAAGCTGCCTAGGCCTTGTCCCCATTTTCCCTACCCACTGGCACTGGACAAGTCCTGCAATAATTTGCCCCATCCTTGCCAATACCAGGCCAGAAGAAATTGTTGGTTAGAGCGCTTTTGTGTTCCTCATCCCCAAGTGCCCTGAAAAGGGATATCATGGGGAGTCAAAAGCTGCTGATGGTGCACCTTAGGGACTACCAGCTGCTGGAGTACCTCACAGTCTAACCCTTCCTCTGTTGTACATTCTCTGTACAATGGCCCATTGTCCCAACAAATAGACTCTTTACCCCCAAGGACGCTCAACCCTATGAGCTATTTCCAACAGTTTTTGCAAGGTAGGGTCAGTTCACTGTGCAGCACTCAGCTGCCCTCGTCTGACCCTTCCCAGTGCCCCTTCAGAAGGAAGTCCTGTGGGCTCCTCTATTTGTGACTGGGGTTCTGGACTGTTGCTTCTAGCCTGCTCCTCCCTGTGCTAGCCACTTCCTCAGCTGCTGAGGGAGGGCTGGACCACCTGAGTCACCCCCTCTTCACCCTCAGAGCTTGCCTTTTCTCCTGACTACTGAGTTACAACACACACCAGTTTTTCCTGTGGTCAAAATCATTCCCCAAAATCACATTTACAGGAGGTCCTTTACAACCCCACCTCCTTTTCTCCATGGCTCCCCTCCCAGCTTAGGAAGGCTCTAGTCATTGGTATTTGGACTGCTGGCCCTGTGAATGTCAGACCTTGGGAGTATTTCCCAGGCACCATCTGCTCTTCCCGGATGAGATCCTGCCTCACCAGGGAGATGTAAGCACCTGTGTCCCTTAGTCCCTGTGTTACTGTTCCATTAACTGCAATGGGATGCAGATTCTCATCAGAGGAGGGTGGTTCTTCCAGCTAGACACACCCCACAAACACACCCATCCTATTTTGTTCACCCCTCTCCCATACTTCTGCCCCTTAACCATTTCTGAGGGCAGTTATATCTCAAGTGCCCACTTGATTGAAAATATGGCATTTCTTGGGTCCTGTCTCTTGAGTCCCTTTAGAACTAGGGTTCTGCTTTGGGCTCAGGTGCAGGCTGGTTTCCTTTGGGCTACCCCCATGGGATCCCTTATAACCATATGCTGCCCCCATCATAAGACTTACGTTGTGCGTGTGGCGGCTAGACAGATACATGTCAGCTCGCTGCCACCTCTTTTGAGGAGGTGCCGCCTGTCTAGGAGCTTATACGCATGTCCTCGAAGTACAATTTTAAAAACTGTTCTGTCACCAACACATCTTTGATTAGTTCTACAGTGTTTGCTTAGCCCCCTCCACCCACCTTTCAAGGTAAGCACACAGTTGAACCTTCAGTTCTGCATAACTGTCTTTTGGGCTTTTCTTTAACTCCCTAAATTTCCTTCTATAAGCCTCAGGAGTTAATTCAAAACATTTCAACAACACTGTTTAACTTTATCATAATCAACATAGTCTTCATTACTCATTTTAGAAAATGCATGCAAAGCCCTCCGCTTAAGTAAGGGTGTGAGATAAGTTGACCAGGAAGCCTTAGTCAATTGGAATTAGTCACATACTCTCAAATGACCTTAAAAATAAATCAAGGTCATCTCCCTCTTTAAACTAGGGGAACAATTTAGAATTAATTTTGGCTTCATGAGGCAAACTTACTCCACCATTACTCATGGTTTGCTGGCTGCATGGGGTCATCATCTCTTTCTCATGCTGTTGTCTCTGGGTTCATGTTGTTGTCTCTGGAGTTCATGCTGTCTTTCTCTTTCCTCCGTTCCTTCTCTTTGTCTTGGTGTTCTTTCTCTTTATCTGCCAGTCTCTTTTCTTCCAGATCTTTCTCTGTTTCCAGTCTTCTTGTCTCTGCTTCCCATCTTTTGTTTCTGCATTCAACCTTCTTGCTTCTGCTTCAGCATCCAGTCTTTTCACCTCAGCGCCTTGTCTTGCAGCAACAGCTGCAGTCCTGATGCATCAAGCTGGTTTGGGGGTTCTGCTGCCTCAGTTCCTGGCTCACCCCAGAGACTGTCTGCTTCAGATCATGTGCCACGGGGGTAGCTTGAGGTCTGCCCTTTTCTTGTGTTTAGACCTTCAGGCTGAATCCCTTTTTCTGGCACCTTTCACAAAGCTGGCACAGTAAGTGGGTGCATACTTAAGTGGAGCTCATTCCCTACTACTTCGCTATACTGTGCTAACTAGAAATAAATAAAACCGTTGTACAAATGTATTCCCTTATATATCCTGTTTTGCAATGCTAAGGTAACTGTTCCACTGGAAACGCTATATCTCAGTGTGCTATGCAGTCCACTTTCATCACCCCACCACTGCCAACCAACTGTACAACCCACCTCTCCCTCTGGGCTGAAACAGCTTTTAGAGAGGTGTCTGTCCTCAGTATTTGCTGCCACCAGCTGGGTCATCCAGCGCCAACCTTCAAATCTCCAAACTTGAATAATTAAATGTGCAATTGCACAGTTAAAGTCTGGTAGTGTGTCTCTCTCAGGTGGTGGATGCTACACAGAGTTTACCTCAGCCAGCGGAACCAAAGATTACATTAGAAAAATTACATCACAGTCACAACCGTTGAGCAAATAAATAGCTTTTACTTAACAAAAAGTGCACTGAGCATTTACAGGATATATATTTACAACAGAGAATAACACTAATACAGGAAAAGTAAACACATATTTTAAATAACAGATGGCAAAAGAAAATGGCTATTACTGCAATATGCTAGTACTAAACCTACCCTTCCCTGTCCTTACAAGAGACACTGTGCCCTGTTCTAACTGCCAGCTCCCACGGACATAGCTAAAGGGTAGGCACCCAAGCTAGACTCTTCCTCCAGCTTCAAAAGTAAGAAGAACTCTTTTCATTGTATTTCAACATCTTATATATATGCTCTTGAGTAGGTCATTCCTATTCTCCTTTGGATGCACCAACCATCTACCATGTATGTATTTGATTGTCCCAATCAGACTGAACACGTATCAGTGACCAATTATATTCCTTTTACCCTTAAGTTTATATTTGAGTGAACAATCCCTTCAAACTGGCCTGTGTGTGGACATGTCCACTCGAGATTTATGACCTAGCTCTTATCTAGCCAGATGCTGCTGGACAATGGATTTTAGCTTGTGTGTGTGTTTTTCAAACTGCTAAAAACACCAGCTAGAGAATCCAAACCCCAAGCACATACTCCAAACCATTAACTCCTTCCTTCCATTTCTGTCACATCCACTATGTATGAAGGCCCATTAGGAGAGGGCATGCTACTTTTTCAGCTTTTTGGGAAAATGCAATGGGAGAGGACCCTCCTCCTCCTTGGGAAGCACGATGATCACCAAGTTATTACGGTGACTACTCCCCTCTAGTCCTCAGTTTCACTTCCATCTTGGTCATTTGCCACTTAATAGCTACAATGTCTGGGTCCATAGCTGCCTTCCACTTTTGGTGAGATTGCTCTACTTCTGTATCCCTAGCCTGCTGAGACACATCAATCAGGTCTTTTTCAGGAGGTTACCTCGGATGTTAGTAGAGGCGAGTGTGTCCTGGGCGGCTTCATTTCTAAAGCATTCCTCTGAAAGAGGTATGGTCCTCATTGCCTGATGGAACTGGAGCTGTTTTAGAATTCTGCTGCCTTGCCTTCTTCATGGCCTTGTCCGGTGAAGGTGGAGGGTATGGCGCGGAAGTTACTGCATCATGTTTACCTCCATGTTGTGGATCGGTGCGTTAACCAACAATTGGCACCCAGGTAGGATGTTTAGATGTAGTTTTCTGTTGAAATTATTGAGTAGATGGTAATTTTAAGCCAAAAATCAGAGTGGGAGAAAGATAGAGACACTGCTTACTTCTAGCCAGACATCACATGACTCATTCCTGTACCTTTCTAAAATGCAATTGTGAAAACGTTGATACATAGAAACAGAATTTGCCAACAGATAAGGACTGGTTGGCCTACCTAGTCTGTCAATTTTCCCTACCTATAGTATCACTGCAGATCCTACTTGATCTGCAGCCTATTCACCCTCCTTCCCTTCCCATGATATTCTCTTATGCCTATCCCATGCATTCATGAACCCCACCACTGTGCCTAGCCTTCTGCCTTTATTTTGGGACACTCTGTATTAACAGAGGAAGGACTTTGCAGGGGATGAGAATATAGAACTTAAAAGCAGAAGAAGGCCATTATCTCTGTCTGCTTTGCCTTTATCATTGCCTAACTGATGAGAAAGAGTCCCTAGTCATCACTTGTCTTTTCTGTCCTCTTTTTATCCTTGTTCGCTGCTTACTATACCCAAGTGTCTATCCCAATTATTCTTGAACCCTTCACTGACCACAGGAGAGAGAAGTGGGTTGGAGGACAGGTCCCATTTTAGATATTTAACTGCAGGTATATCCATACAAGGAAGAGGAGAGCTATTTTACTTGGCAGCCCGTGATATGGGTGACTAAACTGAGCAACTCAGTTTGAGCGCCTGGGTTAAGACAACTATGAGACAACAGCGAGGAGGAATGAGAGCAACTAGAAAACATGCCTCTGTACTGTATGGTAATTGAGAGCTAGTGAGAGAAGGATATATGGGGTTTATTTGGAAAGGCCAGTCTTAGCTGGCCATCTGGTGTAGTGGTTAAGGCTATGGTCTGCGATGATGATAGTCCGGGTTCAGAACTGGCGTGGGGTTTGGTTTATGTTGGTCATTGCTGCGTTGTTGGGATTTTTTGGCAGAGGGTTATTCATCCCCAAATTTGTTTTACCCCCACCCACAGGTTTCAACCTCCCAATGTTCTCCCTGCATATTGGTACTTCACTGAGTAGCTCACTCCCATGTTTGCCCCTTTCCCCCTGTCCATATCCTCCGGGTTGGTTATTTAGAGATGGGGTGTGAGGCTTGCCCCAAAGGGGGTATGGGGCATAAGCCTTCACATAAATAGTGAATTTAGATTCTCCCTGCAAGTTTTCTGTTGTGCTGTCACTTTTCCTCCGTGGCTGTAGTGCTGATCACCAATTTGTATTCGATGATTTGGGCTTGCTGTTTTGCAGTCGGGTTACATTTAGCTCTTATCACATGGCACTATTTTGCTCTTTTGGTTTTATATTTTTGTTGCATTTCAGTCCATCACCAATAGAGGAGAAGAAATGAGTCAGAGGACAAGTCAGTTTCAAACTTTCATTACAGGGGATAGCTGTGCCAGGAAGCAGAGACAACATTTTCTTTTTACAGCTAGACTCATTCAGCTGCACAGAGCAGGGATCATGGTCAGCACAGCACATCTACATCCTATTGTTCTTTTCTTCATGGTCAGAGACAAGTAGCCTTAGCCTGCAGTGATCCACAGGGATTGCAGTACTAACTATTCTCTGCTGTGAATATTTTGTTTGGTGCTTAGTGGCTGGGATAGCTAACCAGCTGCTGCAGTTTCCATGGAGGTTGTAGAGGGAGCCATGGACATCAGCTACTTGATATACTGTGTCTTTTTCCAGAGCAGCAATACCGATTAGTTTCTGCAGCTCATCACTGAGGGGCTTACCCCACCCTCCTTCCCCAACCCACCTGCCCTGGGTACTCTACCTTTATTGGCTGTCATCCAGGATAATGGTTTGAACTTCTTGCTCATAGACAGGATGGGAGGGATACACTGGCTAAATATATCAACACAACTAGACAAATTGGGATTTGACTCTTGCAGGAGGACAGAGAAGTAAGCGAGAAAGAAAAGCAAGAGATGTAGCCAAAGCAAAAAAATAATAACAATAAAAACTGGTCTAACATCTAACAGGTCAATGAAATCTAGAAGAGGTCAAAAGCAGTCAGGCAAACAGGAGCCAGAGGGTAGGAAGAAACAGTCCTTCAAAAGTAAAGAAGGAGTCACTGATTTGAGTGGAAACTAGAGCAGGAGGAGGCCTAAATAGACCAGAGGAACAGAAGTAGGGAGTGTGGGTGAAGATGCAGGGAATGGTGCAGTATAGTTGGTGTGGGCTGCAGTTGTCAGGAGAACATTCTGGATCATTCAGTTCTGCACCATCTGCAGGCACCTCTATTGGTTGAGTGCAGAGGTTGCCCATCTCTGAGAGTCAAGTTGGCCAGGATTCAGGAGACCTCCACAGGCACCCAGATGCCTCCGTGTTTGCAACCAACACCTCAGAGGTTGCCCAGGAGGAGGAGTTGATGAATCACAGTGGGCTCAGGAAGGTGCTGGACATGGGTTGGACATGGGTCTGAAGCATATCTCCCAAGCAGTCCAGCTTAGGAACTGGTACACTGTTTTTCAGGAGTGGGAAAGCCCCACAATGGCACTCGAGGTTGAGACCAAGGAGGATGAGTGGGTCCTCATAATGGAGCCCAAGAAATGGGAAGTAGAGGACCTCAAAGGAAGAGGAAGCTACTCCTGGTGGGGACTCAGTTGTCCAGGAAGTGGAACTGGGGACAAGTAGTAGGGAGAGGAGATCAAGTGCCTTCCAGGAGGCACAGCGAAAAGGGATGGAAGCGAATCGAGAGGATTGCAAGGAAGTAGTAAGGAGGGAGGAATGGATGTCCTTGTCCACCTGGAGACAAATGACCTGGCCGGGGAGAAGGTGAGGTAGACAGTACAGGAGGGTTTAAGGGGATCTATCGAAATCCCGACAACAACAATCCTGTCAGTAAAAGCACAACACCATAATCCTGTCATGGCTTAAATCCTTCACACAAATGACCATCATCAAAATCCAGACAAATATGTCAGACAAAAACTCAGTCTCTCTCTCAGTACACCCCCATACATTTGTACCAAAGGCAGCATGACACTAACCTTACAGTAGTACCTGTAGATCAGAATTTGAATCTGTGTAGGTACAACCACCCTAGCTGGAAGTCAGCAGCACCTGAGGAAGCATACTGGAACACAGTCACTCCCCTGATTTGGGGGTTGATTCACTGTCAGACTTGCTTTCATGTCCGCCTGATATGAGAGAAAAGAGAGAGAGAAACTGTGTTGTGTTTACTGCTGTGCCTGATCTGTGCCTACCAGCTACAGACTCATGTACCGACTGAAATACTGATCTACAGATACTACTGTCAGGTTAGTGCCGTGTCACTTCTGGTGCAGAATGATCTCTGCCTTACCCGCTACACAGCCTCATGTACCGACTTAAATACTGATCTACAGATACTACTGTCAGGTTAGTGCGTGTCACTTCTGGTGCAGAATGATCTCTGCCTTCACCGCTACACAGCCTCATGTACGAGCTGAAATACTGATCTACAGATACTACTGTCAGGTTAGTGCGTGTCACTTCTGGTGCAGAATGATCTCTGCCTTACCGCTACACAGACTCATGTACCGACTTAAATACTGATCTACAGATACTACTGTCAGGTTAGTGCCGTGTCACTTCTGGTGCAGAATGATCTCGCCTTACCCGCTACACAGACCTCATGTACCGACTTAAATACTCATCCACAGATACTACTGTCAGGTTAGTGCAGGTCGCTTCTAGTGCAGAATGTATTTGATTTCATGTCTGCAAGATGTGCATGCTGACTGAGAGAGACTGAGTTTCATGCTATTCCGCATGCTGAGTAGGTAACAGAACTGTAAGGTTAGTGCCATGCAGGGGGTACCAGGGGGGCACTAGAATGAGTTTTTTGTCTGATACCAATCTAGGTAGGTAACAGAAATCACTTGCTTTTCTATGTTTTACTGATGTGTTGCTTCGATCTGTGCCTTACCCGCTACCTTTGTTTAACATTGGGTTGGGATTTTGGCACGTCGGTATTAAGTACTTGTCGATAATTTCACAGTTGGAACTGTGGTGCTGGGTCCACACCTGATGGGATTTCAGATGTCGGGATTCCAACCAGACCCATTTAAAGTACTGGGGTGGGGCCCAAAGTGGGTAGCAGACTGACCTTCTCAGAGGTTCTGCCTGTCCATGGCATGGGGAGACTAGGTCACTCCGCATCCAGAAATCCATCTCCTAGTTGAAGGAATGGTGTGGAGAGGAGGCTTTGGCTTCATGGGGCAGTGGGGCCCCATGGGGACATGGGCCTGCATAGTGGTGATGGCCTACATCCATCTGAGGAGGGACCATGGTCCTTAGTGATCAACAAATGCTTCATCAGCAAGCATTTAAATTAATAAGGAGGGGCTTGGAGGAAGGACAAGAATATTCCCTTCAGGACACAAGAACTACAGAGAACTCAAAAGATGAAAGACACACAGAGGGCTCAAGTTATCACAAGGATGGGGACAAAGTGGGTCCAGATCAGAAAAGAGAGAGCATATGGGAACAGAGCAAGGGAAGGGCAACACATCCTGGAAAGACATGTGTATAAATGCCTGTAGTCTGAGTAACAAGTTAGTTGAACTCGAGGCTACCATTATGGAATCTGGTTTGGGCATAGTGGCCATAACAGAGACCTGGTATAATGAAAACCAGAGTTGGAAGGTGACCATACCAAAGTACAATCTATTCAGGAGGGACAAGGTGGGCAGGAAGGGAGGAGTAGTGGCCATAACAGAGACCTGGTATAATGAAAACCAGAGTTGGTAGGTGACCGTGCAGGGTACAATCTATTCAGGAGGACAGGGTGGGCAGGAAGGGAGGAGTAGTGGCCATAACACAGACCTGGTGTGTGAAAACCAGAGTTGAGAGTGACCATACACGGGTACAATCTATTCAGGAGGGACAAGGTAGGCAGGAAGGGGCGGGGTGGCCATAACACAGACCTGGTGTAATGAAGCCAGAGTTGGTAGTTGGCGGTACCGGGTACAATCTATTCAGGAGGGACAGGGTGAGGCAGGAAGGGGAGGAGTGGCTGTTTATATGAAGGAAAGTTTAACGCCCACTGAAATTCACAGGGAACAGGATGGTGTGGAGATGCTCTGGGTTACTCTTGAATGGAGCAAAGGGACATCCATCCAGACAGGGTTAATATACAGACCACCAGTTCAGGGGAGGAGGTGGACAATGAGATGATGCTAGTAATCGAAGGATGACAAACAAGGAGAGGTGTTGCTGGTTAGTGATTTAAATCTGCCAGGCGTGGACTGGAATCTTCCAGTGGCAACAACTGCTAGGGCAGAAACATCTTAGACTCACTATGAGGGCACTCCTTAAGCAGCTGGTCATAGAACCCACACAGGAGAGGCACTAATGGACCTGGTGCTCACAAAGGGGATAGTGTGACAGGTAATCAGTGGGGAACACCTCCAGACTCAATACAGGGGGCATTGCCTAAGCAGCTGGTCATAGAACCCACACAGGAGAGGCACTATTGGACCTGGTGCTCACAAATGGGGAATAGTGTGACAGAGGCAATACTGGGGAACACCTCAGACTCAATATGGGGACACTCCTAAGCAGCTGGTCATAGAACCCAGACAGGAAAGGGCACTAGTGGACATGGTGCTCACAAATGGGGATAGTGTGACAGAGGTAATAGTGGGGAACACCTCAGACTCAGTACAAGGGGCACTCCCTAAGCAGCTGGTCATAGAACCCACACAGGAGGGGCACTATTAGACCTGGTGCTCACAAATGGGGATGGTGTGACAGAGGGTAATAGTGGGGAAAACCTCAGACTCAGTACAGGGGTACTCTCTAAGCAGCTGGTCATAGAACCCACACAGGAGGGGCACTATTGGATCTGGTGCTCACAAATGGGGATAGTGTGACAGAGGTAATAGTGGGAACACCTCAGACTCAGTACAGGGCCACTCCTTAAGCAGCTGGTCATAGAACCCCACACAGGAGAGGGCACTATTGGACCTGGTGCTCACAAATGGGGATAGTGTGACAGAGGTAATAGTGAGGAACACCTCAGACTCAATATAGGGGACACTCCCAAGCAGCTGGTCATAGAACCCAGACAGGAAAGGGCACTATTGGACATGGTGCTCACAAATGGGGATAGTGTGACAGAGGTAATGTGGGGGAACACCTCAGACTCAATACAGGGAGCACTCCCTAAGCAGCTGGTCATAGAACCCACACAGGAGAGGGCACTATTGGACCTGGTGCTCACAAATGGGGATAGTGTGACAGAGGTAATAGTGGGGAACACCTCAGACTCAATACAGGGGCACTCCCTAAGGAGCTGGTCATAGAACACTCACAGGAGGGGGCACTATTGGACCTGGTGCTCACAAATGGGGATAGTGTGACAGAGGTAATAGTGGGGAACATCTTGGAAGCAGTGACCAACGAGCAGTGTGATTTAAAATAGCTGAGGGGCAGATTTCAGGATGGTAGTTTTACAAGGATGGGAAGTCCTAGAAGAAGCTCTAGTAGGTGTAGGGGAACAGAAGGGAGTAGAGGAGTAGTGGACAGCTATCAAAGCAAGGATTGAAATATCAGCACAACTCTGTGCCAATCAGATTAACAGGGAAGAAAGAAGAGACCACTATGGTTTCTAAGGAGGTAGTGGAAAAGGTTAAAGCAAAAAGATAGCAGGCAGGTACAGTGCAGTGGTTTAAGACTCTGAGCTACAAACCTGGAGACCTGGGATTGAATCCGGCAATGGCACCACAATCCGCTGGGGTTGTATGCAGACCCCTTCTCAGGGGAAATGGACAAGAAATGATAGAAAGAATACTTAGAATGGCAGAAAAAGGGAGATATTGCTGATGGGTGATCTGAATATGCCAGATGTTAACTGGAATGCAGTTGCAGCA
Source organism: Neoceratodus forsteri (assembly GCA_016271365.2). Classification (NCBI taxonomy): domain Eukaryota; kingdom Metazoa; phylum Chordata; order Ceratodontiformes; family Ceratodontidae; genus Neoceratodus; species Neoceratodus forsteri. The sequence continues at coordinate 42,688,417 of JADMNL010000038.1, forward strand.
GCCACTTCAAGAGTGGGGTTATTCTAGATGCCCAAGGGGCATGCCTGAGACAACTAGTATTGGAGCCCACTCAAGAGGGAGCAATCTTAGACCTGGTTCTCTCAAATGGAGATGAAGAGGGATCACAGATGTAAAGTGGGTAGCCATCTGGGAACTAGCGACCATCGAACAGTATGGTTCACAATAAACACAGCAATAGAGTCAAGCCATATAAAGGCAAAAGTACTGGACTTTAGGGGGCTGACTTTGCCAAAATGGTGAGGCCTAAGGAATGCACTCGCAAATGGGCAGGAAGGAGGTGGAAGAACAATGGGGAATAAAAAAACTGTCATCACAGAGGTAACAAGCCTTGTGTGGAAGCAAATAAACAAAACTGAACGATGTAAGAAACCACTATGGTTCTCAAGGAAGTGGCAGTGAAGGTTCAAGAGAAAAGCATTCAGGAAGTACAAGGAATCACAGAAGGAGCAGGACAGGGAACTGTATCAGTTAAAGCAAATGGAAGCTGGGAAGGCAGTCAGAATAGCAAAGGCCCAAACTGAGGAAAAGATAGCCAACTCAGTTAAGAGGATAAAACCTTTTATAGGTACATCAGGGAGCGAAGGAAGACCAAGGAAGAGGCTAGTGAGGCTTAATAAAGAGGAGGGAGGGTGGGCAGAGGGTGACTGTGAAAAGGCAGAGATACTAAACAAATATTTTGCTCAGTATTTCACAAAGGAAGTGGGGGTACCTAAAACAAACAGTAGAAACAATCTGGATACAGAAGTTGATACCAGCCCATTTACAGAAGAAAAGGGTTCTGAAAGAACTCTTAAAACTGAAGGTGGACAAAGCAATGGGGCCTGATGGGATTCATCCCAGAATTCTAAAGAACTAAGGGTAGAACTAGTGACACCACTGACTACCCTCTTTAACAAATCATGGGAGGATGGGGTGGTACCGAGGACTGGAGGAGGGCAGATGTGATTCCCTTCACAAAAGTGGGAGCAAGGCAGAAGCAGAAAACTACAGACCTGTTAGTTTAACCTCAGTGGTAGGGAAAATGATGGAATCACTTCTGAAGGAAAGAATTGTTGAGTATCTAGAGGCCAGAGGGGCTCAGGACCCAAGCAGCATGGATTCACAGCAGGAAGGTCATGCCAGACAAATCTGATAGATTTCTTTGACTGGGTGACCAAAGTAGTAGATCAGGGAGGGCTGTGGACATGGCCTACCTAGACTTTAGCAAGGCATTTGACACAGTCCACACAAAGATTAATATACAAGTTAGCCAGCCTGGGAGTAGGTCCCAAGATGACAGTCTGGGTAAGGTGGCTGGAGAATAGGACACAGAGGTAATAGTAAATGGAGTCCACTCTGAAGAAAGGGGGTTACTAGTGGGGTACCAGGGTTCAGTATAGGATCGGTCCTCTTCAATGTCTTTATAGCGACATTGCAGAGGGACTGGAAGGAAAAGTATGTCTCTTTGCAGATGACACAAAGATCTGCAACAGTTGATGCACAAGGTGGGGTGGAAAGGATGAGAAGGGACTTGGCAAGGTTAGAGGAATGGTCAAATGTAGGCAGCTTAGATTCAGTGCTAAGAGTGCAAGGTAATGCACCTGGAGAACAAAAACCAGGGAAGAGTACACAATGGGGGTGAGATACTAACAACAACAAACATGGAAAGGGACCTGGGGTAGTCATATCAGATGACCTAAAGGTGGGCAAGCAATGTGAGAGAGCAGCAAGGAGGGCTGGGGGGTACTGGGATGCATAGGGAGAGGCATCACCAGTAGAAAACAGGAAGTTATTATACCTCTGTACAGACAGTTGGTGAGACCCCATCTGGAGTACTCGTGCAGTTCTGGAGACCCAAACTCCCACAAGGACATAGACAGGATGGAGGCTGTCCAGAGGAGGCAACTAAAATGGTGCAGAGTCTGCGAGAAGACATATGAAGAGAGACTTAAGGAGCTGAATATGTATAGCCTCGAGGAAAGGAGGGAGGGGACATGATAGAAACTTTCAAGTATCTCAAGGGAATCAACAAAGTCCAAGAGGGTAGCATCTTTCAAAAAAGAGGTGTGCAAGAACAAGGGGCACAATTTGAAGATAGAAGGGGACAGCTCAGAGGTAATTTAAGGAAGTATTTTTCACAGAGGTTGCGGATCGTGGAACAGACTTCGGAGGAGGGTTGTGGAGTCAAAAACAGTGGTGGAATTCAAAGCATGCATGGGACAGTCATAAGGCAATTCTAGGGGTGGGGTAGGAAGAAGTAGGCTGCTGGTTAACTAGGATCTGCAGCTTATCCAATAGGTAGGGAAATGAGCAGACTGGGTGGGCCAAGCGGTCCTTATCTGCCATCAAAATCTATGTTTCTATGTTTCTATGAATCCCACAGCCCCACTTCTGCATACTGTGTGACCCTGAGCAAGTCACTTAACTTCCTGTGCTCCCAGCTTGCACCTGTAAACAAGCTTTCAGCAATGTTGCCTCTCCTGGTTGAACAATCATACTGTATGACCCTGAGCAAGTCACTTAACTTCCCTGTGCTCCCGGGTTGCACCTGTAAACAAGCTTTCAGCTAGGTGCCTCTCCTGGTGAAAAAATAAAATAAATAAAATCTCCTAAAAGCTTTTTAACAAGCTACTAGTGTGCGGAGTACCTGAAATCTAAATAAATAGAAAGGATCCTTTCTCTTCAGTAAAGTCTCTTGATGTTGAAAGTTTATTTTACAACTACACTTTAGTTAAGCTACATGTGGGCTACCTAAACATTCTGAATAAAATAATTTGTTGTGTTATTAATTAAATTAAGGTAAACAAACATTTTTACAAGTTTAGTACAGTACTCTGTCATTGTGGGAGTCTGGGACAAGGACTACCTAAAATCTAAATAGAAGGCTCTGTTAAAAGAAAATCTGTGTCTGTTAAAAGCTTTTTAATAAGCTACTCTGTCTTTAAATACAAGGATCTGTTAAAGGCACTGAAATAAATCAGACAACTCACACATTCAGTCTTTCTTGTTGCATTTATTATTGACAATCACAAAAGTTGCATTTAAAACATTTCTTGAGCATGTACTTTTACTGTTTACATGCCCCAGTGAGCATATACTTTTCATGAATTTCATGTCCTGGGGTACAGGAATATATAAGTATACAGGAACAGTGGGTGTATGAATATATATGGGGTGATATGTAATATGGGTGGCTCCTACTACAAGCCCACTTTTTCCCCCACTTTCTTTTCACTCCGGTCATGGCCCCATGAGCATCTCGGGCATCCTGCTATTCCTGCCCACCTGGGTCCCCAATCCTGTGCCTCCTCTCCCCTCCTCCCACAGCCAGCACCCACAGCTTAACCCCTCTGGGGTGGTGCCACCCTCCTCATTGGGCACTCTTATGATCAGACTCTGGCTGCAGATGAGGGCTTGGCGGAGGAACTGGTAGGCCAGGCGAGGTGGATCGACAGTGGGCATGGGGTTAGGTGCCATTGCCTACCCCATGGGCAGGCTTTTCCTGTGTTCTGGTGCTTCCCCTCCCTCCCCTGCGTGGTGCGATCTGATGCTTGGCCCATTTCAACCCTACTTGTGTCAACCACGCTGATGTGGAGCTGATGCACTGCAGTGCCCCTGATCTCCACTGAGAGCCGCTGATGCCCAGACAGGCCCCAGACTCCCCTGGGAGAGGATAGCAGCCAGTGGACACTCAATCCTCGCCCCATCCTGCGACCCCAGGCACCCAAGCTCACTCCCGAACTCAGGTCACCAGTGTAGCATGAGGTGTAGTGTTCAGCGCCACTGGACCAGCCATACAAACCCCGTTTTGACCCTTCACTGTGTAGTTTTATTGATTCTGCCATCCGTGTGGAAAGAAATCCTCTCTTGCTCCCTTCTCAACACCCAAACCTAACACTGCTGCTACACTCCTCCAGTATCCTCCTAAAATCCCAGGGTAGCCACAAACATGGCGCTAGTGCCCGTCTGGAGCAACCCACACTGTGGAACAAGCTGCCCACTGAACTGTGCACCATAAACACTCACCGCCAGTTCAAGACTCGCCTCAAAGACTGGCTCCTGTTGGCATCCATCTGCCACTGCTGAAGGACTAGCCCCGTGGGTTCAGGGATAGGGCCAAATAGGTTCTCCTATTTACTGAAACTGTCCCACCATGAGCCTTACTGTGGTTTATTTGTTGTCCCTCAACTACTGCCACCATGTATTGCCAAATGTAACAACTGTAACCTTTCACTGTGTATTCGTGCTTTTGTTTTTGTTCTTGTTATTCTGATGTTTCTACTCTGTGCCACCTTATGTGGCGCTTGGTCATAACTGAAAATGGTCCATGGGATCACAGCACCTACCAGTTAACAAAATCATAAATGAATGAATGAATGTATCTGGAGAGAACTTTTGGTGCTTGAATATATAACTTTGGAGACAACGGGTACTAGAGTATGGGGAGAGCAGTGGGTGCAGGAATATATAAGTACAGCAAGAACAGGGGTGTAGAAAATGAAGTTTGGCTAGAACACGGTGTGCAGGTATATGAAAGCATGGTAAGAACAGAGTGCAGGAATATGTAAGTATGCAGGGAACAGGGGCGCAGGAATGTCAATATAGAGAACAGGGAAGCAGGTATATGTAAGTATAGTGAGAACATGGGGTTTAGGAATATGTAAGTATAGAGAACACGCAGGTGCAGGAATATGTAAGTATGGAGAGAACAGGAGTGCAGGAAAAGTGAGTATGGAGAGAACAGGGAGTGCAGAAATATGTAAGTATGGAGAGAACAGGGTGCAGAAATATGTAAGTATGGAGAGAACAGGGGTGCAGGGTATGTAAGTATGGAGAGGAAGGGAGTGCAGGGGTATGTAAGTATGGAGAGAACAGGGTGCAGAAACATGTAAGTATGGGGAGAACAGGAGTGCAGTAATATGTAGTATGAAAGAACAGGGGTGCAGGAATATGTAAGTATAGGAGAACAGGGGTGCAGGAATATGTAAATGTAGAGAGAACAGGGGTGCAGGAATATGTTGGTATGGAGAGAACAGGGTGCAGGAATATGAGAGTATAGAGAGAACAAGGGTAGTGCAGAATAGGTAAGTATGGAGAGAACATGGAGTGCAGGAATATGACGTATGGAGAGAACAGGGACTGCAGAAATATGTAAGTATGGCGAGAACAGGGAGTGCAGAAATATGTAAGCATGGAGAGAACAGGTGGTGCAGGAGTATGTAAGTACGGAGAGAACAGGGGTGCAGGAGTATGTAAGTATGGAGAGAACAGGGGTGCAGGAATATGTAAATATGGAGAGAACAGGAGTGCAGGAACATGTAAGTGTGGAGAGAACAGGGTGCAAGAATATAAAAATGGAGAGAACAGGGTGAAGGACTATGTAAATATGGAGAGAACAGGGGTGCAGAAATATGTAAATATGAAGAGAACAGGGGTGCAGAAACATGTAAGTATGGGAGAACAGGAAGTGCAGGAATATGTAAGTATAGAGAGAACAGGGGTGCAGGAATCTGTAAGTATGGAGAGAAATAGACAGCAAAAACAGCTCCTCCGTGTACACAGGTGCTCAAGTTAAATGTTGAAGTGCATCAGAAGCAAAACTCAGCACTCTGTGGTTGGCATTAGTACAGGCATATTTAATAAAACATTTGAACACCAAACCAAGCCACACAAAGAACAGGTAGCACAGCGTTGTAATTCCAACCGGTTTCGTGCACACAGCATCATCAGGGGTGGTGCTACCTGTTCTTGTGTGGCTTGGTTTGGCTTTCAAATGTTTTATTAAATATGCCTGTACTAACGCCAACTACAGAGTGCTGAGTTTTGCTTGATGAAAGAATGGAGAGAACAGGAGTGCAGGAATATGCAAGTATGGAGAGAACAGGGGTACAGGAATATGTGAGTATGGAGAGCAGGGATGTAGGAATATGCAAGTATGGACAGAACAGGAGTGTAGGAATATGTAAGTATGGAGAGAACAGGAGTAGGAATATGTAAGTATAAACAGAACAGGGTGCAGGAATATGTAATTATAGAAACATGTTGTTTAGTAAAATGTAAGTATGGAAGAGCAGGGGTGCAGGAATATGTAAGAATAGGAGAACAGGGGTGCAGGAATACGTAAGTATGAAGAGAATAATGAGTGCAGGAATATGTAATTAAAGAGAGCATAGGATTTGGGAATATGTTGGTATGAAGAGAACTGGGGTGCAGGAATATGTAAATGTGGAGAGAGCAGGGTGCAGGAATATGTAAGTATGGAGAGAACATGAGTGCAGGAATATGTAGGTATGGAGAGAACAGGAGTGCAGGAATATATAAGTATGGAGAGAAAGGGAGTGCAGGAATATGTAGGTATGGAGAGAACAGGGGTGCAGGAATATGTAAGTATGAGAGAACAGGGAGTGCAGGAATATGTAAGTATGGAGAGAACAGAGAGTGCAGGAATATGTAAGTATGGAGAGAACAGGGAGTGCAGGAATATGTAGTGGAGAGAACAGGGTGCAGATTATGTAAGTATGGAGAACAGGGGTGCAGGAATATGTAAGTATGGAAAGAATAGGGAGTGCAGGGATAAGTAAGTATGGAGAGAACAGGAGGTGCAGGAATATGAAGGTATGGAGAGAACAGGGGTGCAGGAATATGAAGGTATGGAGAGAACGAGGAGTGCTGGAACATGTAAGTGTGGAGAACAGGGTGCAAGAATATGTAAGTATGGAGGAACAGGGGTGCAGGAATATGTAAGTATGGAGAGAACTGGAGTGCAGAAATATGTAAGTATGGAGAGAACAGGGGTGCAGGATATGTAAGTATGGAGAGAACAGGGGTGCAGGAACATGTAAGTATGGAGAGAACAGGGTGCAGGAACATGTAAGTATGAGAGAACAGGGGTGCAGGAATATGTAAGTATAGAGAGAACAGGGTGCAGGAATATGTAGTATGGAGAGAACAGGGGTGCAGGAATATGTAAGTATGGAGAGAACAGGGGTGCAGGAGTAGAAGTATGGAGAGAACAGGTGGTGCAGAAACATGTAAGTGTGGGAGAACAGGAGTGCAGGAATATGTAAGTATGGAGAACAGGAGTGCAGGAACATGTAAGTATGGAGAGAACAGGAAGAGCAGGAATATGTAAATATGGAGAGAACAGAGGTGCAGGAATATGTAAGTATGGAGAGAACAGGAGTGCAGGAACATGTAAATATGGTGAGAACAGGAAGTGCAGGAATATGTAAGTATGGAGAGAACAGGAGTGCAGGAATATGTAAGTATACAGAGAACAGGAGTGCAGGGAATATGTAAGTATGGAGAACAGGAGTGCAGGAACATGTAAGTGTGGAGAGAACAGGGTGCAAGAATATGAAAATATGGAGAACAGGGTGAAGGGACTATGTAAGTATGGAGAGAACAGGGTGCAGGAATATGTAAGTAAGGAGAGAACAGGGTGCAGGAATATGTAAGTATGGAGAGAACAGGGATGCAGGAATATGTAGTATGGAGAGAACAGGGAAGTAGGAATATGTAAGTATAAACAGAACAGGGTGCAGGAATATGTAATTATAGAGAACATGTGGTTTAGTAATATGTAAGTATGGAAGAGCAGGGGTGCAGGAATATGTAAGTATAGAGGAAAACAGGAGTGCAGGAATACATAAGTATGAAGAAAATGAGTGCAGGAATATGTAATTATGAGAGCATAGGAATTGGGAATATGTTGGTATGAAGAGAACATGGATTTGGAATATGTAGGTATGGAGAGAACATGGAGTGCAGGAATATGCAAGTATGGAGAGAACAGAAGGTGCAGGAATATGTGGTATGGAGAGGAACAGGAGTGCAGGAATATGTAGGTATGAAGAGAACAGGGGTGGGAATATATAAGTATGAGAGAATGGGGATGTAGGAATATGAAAGTACAGAGAACAGGGGTGCAGAAATATGTATGTATGGAGAGAGAACAGGAGTGCAGGAATATGTAAGTGGAGAGAACAGGGAGTGCAGGAGATATGTAAGCATGGAGAGACAGGGAGTGCAGGATTATGTAAATATGGAGAGAACAGGGGTGCAGGAACATGTAAGTGTGGAGAGAACAGGGTGCAGGAATATGTAAGTGTGGAGAGAACAGGGAGTGCAGGAATAAGTAAGTATGGAGAGACAGGGTGCAGGAAAAAGTAAGTATGGAGAGAGAACAGGGAGTGCAGAAATATGTAAGTATGGAAGAACAGGGTGCAGGGTATGTAAATATGGAGAGAACAGGGGTGCAGGGTATGTAAGTATGGAGAGAACAGGGTGCAGGGTATGTAAATATGGAGAACAGGAGTGCAGGAACATGTAAGTGTGGAGAGAACAGGGTTGCAAGAATATGAAAATATGGAGAACAGGGTGAAGGACTTGTAAATATGGAGAGAACAGGGAGTGCAGCAATATGTAAATATGAAGAGAACAGGGGTGCAGAAACATGTAAGTATGGGAGAACAGGAAGTGCAGGAATATGTAAGTATGCAAAGAACAGGAGTGCAGGAATATGTAAGCATACCTCTCAACCTCCTGCCTCATAAATCAGGGACAAGGCTAAAAATCAGGGACTAGGACCAAAATCAAGGACACATCTTCAGAATTGGTGGTATTCACTCAGGAAGCTGGTAGAATAAAGGGCTTAGTATAAAATGTATTTTCTAAGGAAGAACAAGTCTGTAACTTAAATGTTTGACATTATTTTGTGCTTATAACCCCACTGTTTAGTAACAGAAACACAATTTATAGGAGGGACAGAGTAAAATTTGAGGCAAAATCAGGGACATCCCTGAAAATCAGGGACAGTTGAGAAGTAATGTATGTAGTATAGAGAGAACAGGTGCAGAATATGTAAATGTAGAGAACAGGGGTGCAGGAATATGTTGAGTATGAAGAGAACAAGGAGTGTGGGAATATGTAAGTATGGACGAGAACAGGGGTGCAGAACATGTAAGCATGGAGAGAAAGGGGTGCAGGAGTATGTAAGTATGGAGAACAGGGAGTGCAGGAGTATGTAAGTATGGAGAACAGGGTGCAGGAACATGTAAGTATGGGAGAACAGGAAGTGCAGGAATATGTAAGTATGGAAAGAACAGGGAGTGCAGGAATATGTAAGGTATAGGGAGAACAGGGGTGCAGGAATCTGTAAGTATGGAGAGAAATGAGCAGCAAAACAGCTCCTCCGTTGTACACAGGTGCTCAAGTTAAATGTTGAAGTGCATCAGAGCAAAACTCAGCACTCTGTGGTTGGCGTTAGTACGAGCATATTTAATAAAACATTTGAACACCAAACCAGGCCACACAAGAACAGGTAGCACAAGCGTGTAATTCTAACGGTTTAAATGCACACAACACATCATCAGAAATTGGTGCTACCTGTTCTTTAACGGTTTAGTGTTCAAATGTTATTTAAATATACCTACTAACGCCAACTACAGAGTGCTGAGTTTGTTTGATGAAAGAATGGAGAGAACAGGAGTGCAGGAATATGCAAGTATGGAGAGAACAGGGGTACAATGAATAATAAGTGGGATGGAGAACAGGGATGTAGGAATATGCAAGTATGGAAGAACAGGGAATGTAGGAATATGTAAGTATGGAAGAACAGGGAAGTAGGAATATGTAAGTATAAACAGAACAGGGGTGCAGGAATATGTAATTATAGAGAACATGTGGTTTAGTAAAATGTAAGTATGGAGAGAGCAGGGTGCAGGAATATGTAAGTATAGAGAACAGGGGTGCAGGAATCTGTAAGTATGGAGAGAACAGGGTGCAGGAATCTGTAAGTATGGAGAGAACAGGGGTGCAGGAATATGTAAGTATGGATAGAACAGGATTGCAGGAATATGTAAGTATAGAGAACAGGGTGCAGGAATCTGTAAGTATGGAGAAATAGACAGCAAAACAGCTCCTCCGTGTACACAGGTGCTCAAGTTAAATGTTGAAGTGCATCAGAAGCAAAACTCAGCACTCTGTGGTTGGCGTTAGTACAGGCATATTTAATAAACATTTGAACACCAAACCAAGCCACACAAAGAACAGGTAGCACAGCGTTGTAATTCCCAACCGGTTTAGTGCACACAGCACATCATCAGGGGTGGTGCTACCTGTTCTTTGTGTGGCTGGTTTGGCGTTCAAATGTTTTGTAAACATACCTGTACTAACGCCAACTACAGAGTGCTGAGTTTTGCTTCTGATGAAAGTATGGAGAGAACAGGAGTGCAGGAATATGCAAGTATGGAGAGAACAGGGGTACAGGAATATGTGAGTATGGAGAGAGCGGGATGTAGGAATATGCAAGTATGGAGAGAACAGGGGTGTAGGAATATGTAGTATGGAGAAAACAGGAAGTAGGAATATGTGATATAAACAGAACAGGGGTGCAGAATATGTAATTATAGAGAACATGTGGTTTAGTAAAATGTAAGTATGGAGAGAGCAGGGGTGCAGGAATATGTAAGTATAGGGAGAACAGGGGTGCAGGAATAGCAAGTATGAAGAGAATAATGAGTGCAGGAATATGTAATTATAGAGCATAGGATTTGGGAATATGCTGGTATGAAGAGAACTGGGAGTGCAGGAATATGTAAATATGGAGAGAGAGGGGTGCAGGAATATGTAAGTATGGAGAGAACATGGGTCGGAATATGCAAGTATGGAGAGAACATGGAGTGCAGGAATATGTATGTATGGAGAGACAGAGAGTGCAGGAATATGAAGTATGGAGAGAAAGGGGTGCAGGAATATGTAGGTATGAAGAGAACAGGAGTGCAGGAATATGTAAGTATGGAGAGAACAGAGGTGCAGGAATATGAGGTATGGAGAGAACAGGAGTGCAGGAATATGAAGGTAGGAGAGAACAGGGTGCAGGAACATATAAGTATGGAGAGACAGGGGTGCAGGAATATGTATGGAAAGAATAGAGGTGCAGGGAATATGTAAGTATGGAGAGAACAGGAGTGCAGGAATATGAAGGTATGGAGAGAACAGGGAGTGCAGGAGTATGTAAGTATGGAGAGAACAGGGGTGCAGGAACATGTAAGTATGGGGAGAACAGAAGTGCAGGAATATGTGAGTATGGAGAGAACAGGAGTGCAGGAATATGTGAGTATGGAGAGAACAGGGGTGCAGGAAACATGTAAGTATGGAGAACAGGGTACAAGAATACTAAAATATGGAAGAACAGGGTGAAGGACTATGTAAGTATGGAGAGAACAGGAGTGCAGAATATGTAAGTATAGAGAGAACAGGGAGTGCAGGAATATAAGTATAGAGAGAACACTTATGACTTCGACTACCTACAACCTTCCCTGTACCTGTTCCACCTCTCTTGAACCCTCCACAGTCTCTGCCTCCACCAGTCCCCTGGCAGTGCATTCCATGGTTCTACCCCCTCTCACTGAGTGAGCACCTCCTCCTTTTCTCCCCTAAGTATCACCTCCAGTTTCCACCCATGCACTCTGGTTGCCCCTCCTCCTTCCTTTGGAGCACCGTGACTTTGCCACCCTGTTTACCCCTTCATGTGCTTGAAAGCCTCTGGCATGTCTCCCCTGTCCTTCTGTCTTAGCGTGTATATATTCAGCTCTTCAAGCCTCTCCCAGGAAGTGCAGGAATATGTAAGTATGGAGAACAGGAGTGCAGGAATATGAGGTATGGAGAGAACAGGGCGCCAGGAATATGTAGTATGGAGAGAACAGAGAGTGCAGAGATATGTAGTATGGAGAGAACAGGGGTGCAGGAACATGTAAGTATGGGGAGAACAGGAAGTGCAGGAACATATGAAGTATGGGGAGAACAGGAAGTGCAGGAATATGTAAGTATGGAGAGAACAGGGGTGCAGGAATATGTAAGTATGGAGAGAACAGGGGTGCAGGAGTATGTAAGTATGGAGAAGAAGGAGTGCAGGAACATGTGTAAGTGTGGAGAGAACAGGGGTGTAGGAGTAAGTATTGAGAGAACAGGGAGTTCAGGATTATGTAAGTATGGAGAGAACAGGGGGCAGGAATATGTAAGTATAGAGAGAACAGGGAGTGCAGGAATCTGTAGAGTATGGAGAGAACATGGAGTGCAGGAATAATATACGTGTATGGAGAGAACAGGACTGCAGAAATATGTAAGTATGGCGAGAACAGGGGTGCAGAAATATGTAAGCATGGAGAGAACAGGTGGTGCAGGAGTATGTAAGTACGGAGAGAACAGGGAGTGCAGGAGTATGTAAGTATGGAGAGAACAGGGGTGCAGGAATATGTAAATATGGAGAGAACAGGGAGTGCAGGAACATGTAAGTGTGGAGAGAACAGGGTGCAAGAATATGAAAATATGGAGAGAACAGGGTGAAGGACTATGTAAATATGGAGAGAACAGGGGTGCAGAAATATGTAAATATGAAGAGAACAGGGGTGCAGAAACATGTAAGTATGGGAGAACAGGAAGTGCAGGAATATGTAAGTATAGAGAACAGAGGGTGCAGGAATCTGTAGGTATGGAGAAATAGACAGCAAAAACAGCTCCTCCGTGTACACAGGTGCTCAAGTTAAATGTTGAAGTGCATCAGAAGAAAACTCAGCACTCTGTGGTTGGCATTAGTACAGACATATTTAATAAACATTTGAACACCAAACCAAACCACACAAAGAACAGGTAGCACAGCGTTGTAATTCCAACCGGTTTAGTGCACACAGCATCATCAGGGGTGGTGCTACCTGTTCTTCGTGGTGGCTTGGTTTGGCTTAAATGTTTTATTAAATATGCCTGTACTAACGCCAACTACAGAGTGCTGAGTTTTGTTTGATGAAAGAATGGAGAGAACAGGAGTGCAGGAATATGCAAGTATGGAGAGAACAGGGGTACAGGAATATGAGTATGGAGAGAGCAGGGATGTGGGAATATGCAAGTATGGACAGAACAGGAGTGTAGGAATATGTAAGTATGAGAGAACAGGAGTAGGAATATGTAAGTATAAACAGAACAGGGGTGCAGGAATATGTAATTATAGAGACATGTTGTTTAGTAAAATGTAAGTATGGAGAGCAGGGGTGCAGGAATATGTAAGTATAGGGAGAACAGGGGTGCAGGAATACGTAAGTATGAAGAGAATAATGAGTGCAGGAATATGTAATTAAAGAGGCATAGGATTTGGGAATATGTTGGTATGAAGAGAACTGGGAGTGCAGGAATATGTAAATGTGGAGAGCAGGGTGCAGGAATATGTAAGTATGGAGAGAACATGGAGTGCAGGAATATGTACGTATGGAGAGAACAGAGGTGCAGGAATATATAAGTATGGAGAGAAAGGGAGTGCAGGAATATGTGGGTATGAAGAGAACAGGGAGTGCGGAATATGTAAGTATGGAGAGGATGGGATGTGGGAATATGTAAGTACAGAGAGACAGGGGTGCAGGAATATGTAAGTATGGAGAACAGGGGTGCAGGAATATGTAAGTGGAGAGAACAGGGTGCAGATATATGTAAGTATGGAGAGAACAGGGGTGCAGGAATATGTAAGTATGGAAAAGAATAGGGGTGCAGGAATATGTAAGTATGGAGAGAACAGGAAGTGCAGGAATATGAAGGTATGGAGAGAACAGGGGTGCAGGAATATGAAGGTATGGAGAGAGAACAGGAGTGCTGGAACATGTAAGTGTGGAGACAGAGGTGCAAGAATATGTAAGTATGGAGGGAACAGGGGTGCAGGAATATGTAAGTATGGAGAGAACTGGGGTGCAGAAATATGTAAGTATGGAGAGGAACAGGGTGCAGGAACATGTAAGTATGGAGAGACAGGGTGCAGGAACATGTAAGTATGGAGAGAACAGGGGTGCAGGAACATGTAGTATGGGAGAACAGGAAGTGCAGGAATATGTAAGTATGGAGAGAACAGGAAGTGCAGGAATATGTAAGTATGGAGAGAACAGGAGTGCAAGAACATGTAAGTATGGAGAACAGGAAGTGCAGGAGATATGTAAATATGGAGAGAACAGGGGTGCAGGAATATGTAAGTATAGAGAGAACAAGGAGTGCAGGAATATGTAAGTATGGAGAGAACAGGGAGTGCAGAAATATGTAAGTATGGAGAGCAGGGGGTGCAGGAGTATGTAAGTATGGAGAGAACAGGGTGCAGGAATATGTAAGTATAGAGAGAACTGGGAGTGCAGGAATATGTAAGTATGGAGAGAACAGGGGTGCAGGGAACATGTAAATATGGTGAGAACAGGAGTGCAGGAATATGTAAGTATGGAGAGAACAGGAGTGCAGGAATATGTAAGTATGGAGAGAACAGGAGTGCAGGAATATGTAAGTATGGAGAGAACAGGGAGTGCAGGAATATGTAAGTGTGGAGAGAACAGGGGTGCAAGAATATGAAAATATGGAGAGAACAGGGTGAAGGACTATGTAAGTATGGAGAGAACAGGGAGTGCAGGAATATGTAAGTAAGGAGAGAACAGGGGTACAGGAATATGTGAGTATGGAGAGAACAGGGAAGTAGGAATATGTAAGTATGGAGAGAACAGGGGAGTAGGAATATGTAAGTATAAACAGAACAGGGTGCAGGAATATGTAATTATAGAGAACATGTGGTTTAAGTAATATGTAAGTATGGAGAGCAGAGTGCAGGAATATGTAAGTTTAGGGAAAACAGGGAGTGCAGGAATACATAAGTATGAAGAGAATAATGAGTGCAGGAATATGTAATTATAGAGAGCATAGGAATTGGGAGTATGTTGGTATGAAGAGAACATGGATTGCGGAATATGTAGGTATGGAGAGAACATGGAGTGCAGGAATATGTATGTATGGAGAGAACAGAAAGTGCAGGAATATGTAGAGTATGGAGAGAACAGGAGTGCAGGAATATGTGGTATGAAGAGAACAGGAGTGTGAGAATATATAAGTATGGAGAGAATGGGATGTGGGAATATGTAAGTATGGAGAGAACAGGGAGTGCAGGATTATGTAAATATGGAGAACAGGGAGTGCAGGAACATGTAAGTGTGGAGAACAGGGTGCAGGAATATGTAAGTGTGGAGAGAACAGGGTGCAGGAATATGTAAGTGTGGAGAGAACAGGGGTGCAGGAATATGTAAATATGGAGAGAACAGGAGTGCAGGAAAAGTAAGTATGGAGAGGAACAGGGGTGCAGAAATATGTAAGTATGGAGAAGAACAGGAGTGCAGGGGTATGTAAATATGGAGAACAGGGGTGCAGGGTATGTAAGTATGGAGAACAGGGAGTGCAGGGGTATGTAAATATGGAAGACAGGAGTGCAGGAACATGTAAGTGTGGAGAACAGGGTGCAGAATATGAAAATATGGAGAGACAGAAGGTGAAGGACTATGTAAATATGGAGAGAACAGGGTGCAGCAATATGTAAATATGAAGAGAACAGGGGTGCAGAAACATGTAAGTATGGGAGAACAGGAAGTGCAGGAATATGTAAGTATGGAAAGAACAGGGAGTGCAGGAATATGTAAGCATGCCTCTCAACCTCCTGCCTCATAAATCAGGGACAAGGCTTAAAAATCAGGACTAAGGACCAAAATCAAGGACACATCTTCAGAATTGGTGGTATTCACTCAGGAAGCTGGTAGAATAAAGGCTTAGTATGAAATGTATTTTCTAAGGAAGAACAAGTCTGTAACTTAAATGTTTGACATTATTTTGTGCTTATAACCCCACTGTTTGGTAACAGAAACACAATTTTTAGGAGGGACAGAGTAAAATTTGAGGCAAAATCAGGACATCCTGAAAATCAGGGACAGTTGAGAGGTATGTATGTAAGTATAGAGAGACAGGAGTGCAGGAATATGTAAATGTAGAGAAGGGGGGTGCAGGAATATGTTAGTATAGAGAGAACAAGGGTGTGGGAATATGTAAGTATGGCGAGAACAGGGTGCAGAAATATGTAAGCATGGAAGAACAGGGGTGCAGGAGTATGTAAGTATGGAAGAACAGGAGTGCAGGAGTATGTAAGTATGGAGAGAAGAAGGAGTGCAGGAACATGTAAGTGTGGAGAACAGGGGTGCAGGAGTAAGTATTGAGAGAACAGGGGTGCAGGATTATGTAAGTATGGAGAACAGGGGTGCAGGAATATGTAAGTATAGAGAGAACAGGGGTGCAGAATATGTAAGTATAGAAGAACAGGGAGTGCAGGAATCTGTAAGTATGGAGAGAACAGGAGTGCAGGAATCTGTAAGTATGGAGAGAACAGGAGTGCAGGAATATGTAAGTATGGAGAGAACAGGGTGCAGGAACATGTAAGTATGGAAGAACAGGGAGTGCAGGAATATGTAAGTATAGAGAACAGGTGTGCAGGAATATATAAGTATGGGAGAACAGGGAGTGCAGGAATATGTAAGTATGGAGAGAACAGGTGGTGCAGGAGTATGTAAGTATGGAGAGAACAAGAGTGCAGGAATATGTAAGTATGGAGGAACAGGAAGTGCAGGATATGTAAGTGTGGGAGAACAGGAGGTGCAGGAATATGTAAGTATGGAGAGACAGGGGTGCAGGACTATGTAAGTATAGAGAGAACAGGGGTGCAGGAATATGTAAGTATGGAGAGAACAAGAGTGCAGGAATATGTAAGTATGGAGAACAGGGAGTGCAGGAGTATGTAAGTATGGAGAGAACAGGGGTGCAGGAGTAAGTATGGAGAGAACAGGTGTGAGGATTATGGAGTATGGAGAGACAGGGGTGCAGGAATATGAGAGTATAGAGAGAACAGGGTGCAGGAATCTGTAAGTATGGAGAGAACAAGGAGTGCAGGAATATGTAAGTATGGAGAGAACAGGGGTGCAGGAACATGTAAGTATGGAGAATAGGAGTGCAGGAATATGTAAGTATAGAGAGAACAGGGGTGCAGGAATATATAAGTATGGGAGAACAGGAGTGCAGGAATATGTATATATGAGAGAACAGGGTCCAAGAATATGAAAATATGGAGAGAATAGGGGTGAAGGACTATGTAAGTATGGAGAGAACAGGGAGTACAGAATATGTAAATATGAAGAGAACAGTGGGTGCAGAAACATGTAAGTATGGGAGAACAGGAAGTGCAGGAGTATGTAAGTATGGAGAGAACAGGGATGCAGGAATATGTAAGTATGGAAAGAACAGGAGTGCAGGAACATGTAAGTGTGGAGAACAGAGGTCAAGAATATGTAAATATGGAGAAACGGGAGGTGAAGGACTATTTAAGTATGGAGAGAACAGGGGTGCAGGAATATGTAAATATGAAGAGAGAACAGGGTGCAGGAACATGTAAGTATGGAGAGATCAGGGAGTGCAGAAATATGTAAATATGGAAGAACAGGGAGTGCAGGACTATGTAAGTATAGAGAGAGCAGGAAGTGCAGGAATATGTTAGTATGGAGAACAGGGGTGCAGGAACATGTAACTATGGGAGAACAGGAAGTGCAGGAATATGTAAGTATGAGAGAACAGGAGTGCAGGAATATGTAAATATGGATAGAACAGGAGTGCAGGAACATGTAAGTGTTGAGAGAACAGGGTGCAAGAATATGAAAATATGGAGGAACAGGGTGAAGGACTATGTAGTATGGAGATCAGGGGTGCAGAAATATGTAAATATGGAGGAACAGGGTGCAGGAATATGTAAGTATAGAGAGAACAGGGGTGCAGGAATATGTAAGTATGGAGAGGACAGGGGTACAAGAGACATGTAACTATGGAGAACAGGAGTGCAGGGAATATGTAAGTATGAGAGAACAGGGGTGCAGGAGTATGTGAGTATGGAGAGAACAGGGTGCAGGAATATGTAAATATGGATAGAACAGGGGTGCAGGAACATGTAAGTGTTGAGAGAACAGGGTGCAAGAATATGAAAATATGGAGAGAACAGGGTGAAGGACTATGTAAGTATGGAAGAACAGGGGTGCAGGAATCTGTAAGTATGGAAGAACAGGAGTGCAGGAATATGTAAATATGGATAGAACAGGAGTGCAGGAACATGTAAGTGTTGAGAGAACAGGGTGCAAGAATATGAAAATATGGAGAGAACAGGGGTGAAGGACTATGTAAGTATGGAGAGAACAGGGGTGCAGGAATCTGTAAGTTTGGAGAGAAATAGACAGCAAAACAGCTCCTCCGTGTACACAGCTGCTCAGGTTAAATGTTGAAGTGCATCAGAAGCAAAACTCAGCACTCTGTAGTTGGCGTTAGTACAGGCATATTTAATAAAACATTTGAACACCAACCAAGCCACACAGACATCATTCCTCCAGCCAGTGGCTTCACACACTAGCCAGCACGCCAGGCAGAACATTTTCCACAACATCCTAGAACCAGTCCTCCACCACAAGCTCCCATCAGTAGGTGAAAAATGTGGTTGCTCACCAAAATGTTCACCACCACTCACTAGCATGTCCTAAATGCTCACTTCACCGTCATGATGGTGACTGCTTGCCAGCACAGTATCACCACAGCTACTCTCAACGAGATCTGATTGCTCCTAGCACCTGGAAACTGACCAAATGTTAGAAGATACAATCATTCCGACTTCCCTCGTAGCATACTGTACATTTGTGAGACAGTATACTGCAATGGTTTATGGCTCTGAGCTGTAAACCTGGAGACCTGGGTTTGAATCCCACAGCCCCTCGCTAGTACTGTGTGACCCCAAGCAAGTCACCTAACTTCCTTGTGCTCCCCGGAGTGCGCACCTGGAAGCAAGCTTCAGCAAGTGTGCCTCTCCTGGTTAAACAATTTCCCTTCCCTTCCTTTCTTCCCTTTGAGAAAGCAGAGCGCTTCAATGCTGTTCAATAATGTAAATTGCTCTCCCTTCTGGTGCCAGAAACATACAAGAAGTCACAGACACATATGTAGCAAAAGGTTCTGGCACATGCAGAAAGGATTGCAAACAGTCAAAACATGTCAGGCTGACATTTTAATTTTGTCATGGTTTAAAAAAAATAATTTACTTTACTTTTAGTCCCTCTTTGAGTCTCTCGTGTGCAGAATCTTTTGCTACATATTCAGCTTGTTGATTCTTTGAGCACCACATCCAAGCACACTCATTTGGGTACATTACAAGTCACAGACACAGCACAGAGACACCCATTCTTTTGGGGGATTATTTTAGCTAATGTAGCATGGGATGGTTATTGAAGCCCTTCAGGATCAGACCTCGAACCCACGCCATGGTTCAGTACCATAACATAATCCACCTCTGTCATGCCTCATTTCCTTACTTGTCTAGCTCCGATTATAAATGATGTCTGTGTTACCTTGGTACAGTACCTTACTGCATTGTAATTCCCCCTCTCATGCCTCATTCCTTACTTGTCTAGCTCGAATTATAACTGATATCGAGTATTACCTTGGTACAGTACATTACCGTAGCTTAATCCCACCTCTGTCATGCCTCATTCCTTACTTGTCTTGCTCTGATTATAAATGATATCTGTATTACCTTGGTACAGTACATTACCATAGCATAATCCCCCTCTGTCATGTCTCATTCCTTACTTGTCTAGCTCTGATTATAAATGATGCCTGTGTTTCCTTGGTACAGTACATTACCGTAGCATAATCCCACCTCTGTCATGCCTCATTCCTTACTTGTTTAGCTCTGATTATAAATTACATCTGTATTACCTTGGTACAGTATATTACCATAGCATGATCCCACCTCTGTCATGCCTCATTTCTTGTCTAGCTCTGATTATAAATTACATCTGTATTTCCTTGGTACAGTATATTAACATAGCATAATCCCACCTCTGTCATGCCTCCTTCCTTACTTGTCTAGCTCTGATTGTAAATGATGTCTGTATTACCTTACTACAGTACATTACCATAGTATAATCACACCTCCATCATGCCTCATCCCTTACTTGTCTAGTTTGATTATGAATTATGTCTGTATTTCCTTGGTACAGTGCGTTACTGTAGCATAATCACACCCTGTCATGCCTTATTCTTTATTGCTAGCTCTGACTATAATGATCTCTGTATTACCTTGGTACAGTGCATTACTGTAGCATAATCTCACCTCTGTTATGCCTTATTCTTTTCTTGCCTAGCTCTGATTCTAAATGATGCCTGTATTACCTTGGTGCATTCACATTACTATAGCATAATCCCACCTCTGTCATGTCTCATTCCTTACTTGTCTAGCTCTGATTATAAATGATGTCTGTATTACCTTGGTACAGTGCATTACCATAGCAGAATCCACCTCTGTCATGCCTCATTCTTCTTGTTTAGCTCTGATTATAAATTAGGTCTGTATTACCTTACTACAGTACATTACCATAGTATAATCACACCTCCGTTATACTTCCTTCCTTACTTGTCTAACTCTGATCATAAATAATGTCTGTATTCCCATGGTACAGTACATTTCTATAGCATAATCCCACCTCTGTCATGCCTTATTCCTCATTTGTCTAGTTCTGATTATAAATGCTGTCTGTATTTCCTTGGTACAGTGCATTACCATAGCATAATCCCCTGTATCATGCCTTATTCCTTACTTGTCTAGCTCTGATTATAAATGCTGTCTGTATTTCCTTGGTACAGTACATTACCATAGCATAATCCCACCTCTTTCATGCCTTATTCCTTTTTCGTCTAGCTCTGATTATAAATGCTGTCTGTGTTACCTTGGTACAGTATAGTACATAGCATAATCCCATCTCTGTCATGCCTTATTCCATACTTTTCTAGCTCCAATTATACATTATGTCTATATTACCTTAGTACAGTACATTACCATAGTATAATCACACCTCTGTTGTACCTTATTCCTTACTTGTCATGCTCTGACTAAAATGATGTCCATATTTATTTTATTTTTATTTTATTTTATTTTAGTCTTTGGTAACTGGGTAAGACCCACTCGCTGGGTGCCTGTTTTCAGGGGCCACCTGGGAGCACTGGGCAGTTAAGTGACTTGCTCAGAGTCACACAGTGTTCAAGCGGAGGTTGTGAGAATCAAACTGGTCTGGTCTGCTGGATGTATCAAACTCATTCACACCTCGTTCCTCTAACCTCTAGGCTATACTGCCAGTCCTGTATGGTACATTACTTTCTGTAATACCATCACTGTCATGCCTTATTCCATACATGTCTAGCTGTAATTATAAATGATGTCTGTATTACCTTTGTTCTTTTTAATCTGCAGGCTACAACATCTCAAAAGAACAATTACTGTTGCTTATTGAGAGGATGAGGAAGTTCCTTTTGGTGATATTAAGAAGGAAGAAAGGATCACCTTGAAGATACTCCCAGCAGTAAGTCCATGACTAGATAATGATTCAGTACGGGAATTTGCCAACTGCTGTTGAGGAGGTAGGATGAATTTGGAATCAGTTAAGATCTGGAGGGTAGAAATTAGATTACAAATCAGCAGGAAGGATGACAGCTGGATATGAAGGAGAAATTCAGTAGGAACTGTTAAAAGAAGCGGGTCAATTTTATAGTGGATGTGGGATTGACTGGGAGTTGAGGCACACAACACAGGTTTGAATTCTGGGGTCATCATTCCAGCCATGGAACAGCAGCCAGGTGACTGCATTATAATTATTTTGTTATTGAGAGAGGAGAGACTTGGCATGTCCTGACAGGGTGAACTACTCTAGTCATGACAAGAGGAGATGTAGGCTAGAAAGAGAGTTTCAGCAGAAGAGAGGTCTAGGGATAGGGAATGACAGTAAATCACTATGGTTCTCAAAGGAAGTGGCAGTGAAGGTTCAAGAGAAAAAAGCATTCAGGAAGTACAAGGAATCACAGAAGGAGCAGGACAGAGAACTGTATCAGTTAAAGCAAAGGAAGCTGGGAAGGCAGTCAGAACAGCAAAGGCCCAAACCGAGGAAAACATAGCCAACTCAGTTAAGAAGGGGATAAAACCTTTTATAGGTACATCAGAGGCGAAGGAAGACCAAGGGAGGGCTAGTGAGGCTTAATAAAGAGGAGGAGGGTGGGCAGAGGGTGACTGTGAAAGGCAGAGATACTAAACAAATATTTTTGCTCAGTATTTACAAAGGAAGTGGGAGGTACCTAAAACAAACAGTAGAAACACTCTGGATACAGAAGTTGATACCAGCCCATTTACAGAAGAAAGGGTTCTGAAAGAACTCTTAAAACTGAAGGTGGACAAAGCAATGGGGCCTGATGGGATTCATCCCAGAATTCTAAAAGAACTAAGGGTAGAACTAGTGACACCACTGATTACCCTCTTTAACAATCATGGGAGGATGGGGTGTTACCTGATGAATGGGGAAGGCGGATGTGATTCCCTTCACAAAAGTGGGAGCAAGGCAGAAGCAGAAAACTACAGACCTGTTAGTTTAACCTCAGTGGTAGGGAAAATGATGGAATCACTTCTGAAGGAAAGAATTGTTGAGTATCTAGAGGCCAGAGGGGCTCAGGACCCAAAGCAGCATGGATTCACAGCGGGAAGGTCGTACAGACAAATCTGATAGATTTCTTTGGTGGGTGACCAAAGTAGTAGAACAGGGAGGGTTGTGGACATGGCCTACCTAGACTTTTAGCAAGGCATTTGACACAGTCCACACAAAAGATTAATATACAAGTTAGCCAGCCTGGGAGTGGGTCCCAAGATGACGGCCTGGGTAAAGAATTGGCTGGAGAATAGGACACAGAGGTAATAGTAAATGAGTCCACTCTGATGAAGGGGTTACTAGTGGGGTACACGCAGGGTTCAGTATTAGGACCGGTCCTCTTCAATGTCTGTAAGCGACATTGCACAGGGACTGGAAGGAAAAGTATGTCTCTTTGCAGATGACACAAAGATCTGCAACAGAGTTGATGCACAAGGTGGGGTGGAAAGGATGAGAAGGGACTTGGCAAGGTTAGAGGAATGGTCAAATGTATGACAGCTTAGATTCAGTGCTAAGAAGTGCAAGGTAATGCACCTGGGAAACAAAAAACTCAGGGAAGAGTACACAATGGGAGGTGAGATACTAACAACAGCAAAAATGGAAAGGGACCTGGGGGTAGTCATATCAGATGACCTAAAGGTGGGCAAGCAATGTGAGAGGGCAGCAAGGAGGGCTGGGGGATACTAGGATGCATAGGGAGAGGCATCACCAGTGAAAACAGGAAGTTATTATCCTCTGTACAGACAGTTGGTGAGACCCCATCTGGAGTACTCGTGCAGTTCTGGAGACCCAGTCTCTGCAAGGATATAGGATGGAGGCTGTCCAGAGGAGGGCAACTAAAATGGTGCAGGGTCTGCACCGGAAGACATATGAAGAGACTTAAGGAGCTGAATATGTATAGCCTCGAGGAAAGGAGGAGAGGGAGGACGTGATAGAAACTTTCAAGTATCTCAAGGGAATTAACAAAGTCCAAGAGGGTAGCATCTTTCAAAAAAGGGTGTGCAAGAACAAGGGCACAATTTGAAGATAGAAGAGGGCAGCTCAGAGAGGTAATTTAAAGTATTTTTTCACAGAGGCGTGGTGGATGCATGGAGCGGCCTTCCGGAGGAGGTTGTGGAGTCAAAAACAGCAGTGGAATTCAAGCATGCATGGGACAGACATAAGGCAATTCTAGGGGTTGGGGTAGGAAGAAGTAGGCGGTTGGTTAACTAGGATCTGCAGCTTATCCATTAGGTAGGGAAATGGGCAGACTGGGTGGGCCAAGTGGTCCTTATCTGCCGTCAAAAATCTATGTTTCTATGTATGTTTCTATGTAGTATTAAAGGCAATTTTCTAAGTTGGTCAAGGATTGATAAAGGAAAATAACCTCAGCAGAAGAGATTTTTGTATTTTATCTCCCATCCTGGGTGACCCTCCATCTTACCAACCCCTGTCATGTATTCTCTACTAGCAGTGCATCTCCTGTCTTCTTCCACAGCTTACCCATGGTGGGAAGCCAAGATTCCTCAACCCGCTGACACAGGTCTGGTTTGGTGGGTGCCTGCCATTCATGGGGCGGTGCCTGCAGGGGTAGGCATTCATCCAGCCACCCAGGACATTTTTTCTCCTCTGAATATTCTCCCCACCTCCCGGTGGTGGAGCATTGATGTTGGCAGTGGCCGAGCTGTTCAGGCTTACACCACACACAACAATCAACTGCTCTGCACCTACCCCTCATGTATGAGACCTGGGCATTCTGACACCCAGCCACTGGCTACAACATCAAAAAGAACAATTGTTACTCTTATTGAGAGGGATGAGGAAGTTCTCTTTGTGATATGAAGGCGGAAGAGACAGCACAAGAGAAGGATCACCTTGAAGACACTCCCAGCAGTTAGTACATGACTAGATAATGGGTTTGTATGGGAATTTGCCAACTGCTGTTGAGGGGTTAGGAAGAATTGGGAAACAGTTAAGAACTTGAGGGATAGAAATTATTAAATTACAGATCATCAGGGAATGAGGAGGACAGCTGGATAAGGAGAAAATCAAGAAGAACTGGTAAATGGGTCAATTTTATACTGGATGTGGGATGAACTGGGAGTTGGATCACATGACAGATTTGAATTTCTGGAGTCTTCATTCCAGCAGTGGGTGAACAGCCAGGTGTCTGCATTATAAATACTTTGTTATTGTAAGAGGAGGTACTGGCATGTCCTGAGAGGAGAAATTGCTGTAGCCATGATGAGAGAGAGACATAGGCAAGAAAAAGCATTTCAGCATAAGAGAGGTCTAGCGATAAAGAGTGATGATAAATGTAGTATTGCAGACATTTTATTAAATCAGTCAAGATTCATAAATTATAATATGCTCTATGGACTGGGAGTGAGGGTAAATGTAGTATTGCCGACATTTTATTAAATTAGACAAGGATTCATAAATGAAAATATCCTAAGCAGCAGACAACTCTAGGGACAGGAGTGAAGGTAAAGTAGTATTGCCGACATTTTATTAAATCAGTCAAGGATTCATAAATGAAAATATCCTCAGCAACAGATAGCTCTAGGAACAGGGAGTGAGGGTAAATGTAGTATTGCCGACATTTTATTAAATCAGACAAGGATTCATAAATGAAAATATCCTAAGCAGCAGATAGCTCTAGGGACAGGGAGTGAGGGTAAATGTGTATTGCCAACATTTTATTAAATCAGACAAGGATTCATAAATGAAAATTTATTTATTTTATTTATTTCGTTTTGTTGACCGGTAAGTGCACTAGACAATTGCTGCTATTTTCAGGCACGCACCGGGGAGGGATACAGATGAATGCCAACTGACTTTGAACCAGATTAAGCTGTTGGTGGTATTTTAATGAATGAGAGAAATTTGGCCAGGAGACGGAAATTCCCTACTCTTTTCGATAAGTGCCATGGGATCTTTAACATCCACCTGAACTACCACCAATCCAGGCAGGACGGGACCTCGGTTTAACGCCTCATCCGAAAGACGGCACCTCAGAAGTGCAGCACCCTCTCATGCTGCACTACAGTGTCAGTATTGGGATATTAACCCAAGTGCCAGATGTGGGAACTGAACCCACAGCCCTCTGATCTCCGGCCTCAGAGGCGAGTGTGCTACCTACTGAGCCACTGACACTGATATCCCTAGCAGCAGAGAGGTCTAGGGACAGGAGTGACAGTAAATGTAGTATTGCAGACATTTTATCAACTCAGTCAATGATTCAGAATGAAAATATCCCCAGCAGCAGATAGGTCTAGGGATAGGTGTGACAGTAAATGTAGTATTGCAGGCATTTTATTAAATTAGACAAGGATTCATAAATGAAAATATCCTCCAGCAGCAGAGAGGTCTAGGGCTAGGGAGTGACGGTAAATGTAGTATTGCAGACATTTTATTAAATCAGTCAAGGATTCAGTAAATGAAACTATCCTTAGCAGCAGAGAGGTCTCGTGATAGGGAGTGAGGGTAAATGTAGTTTTACAGACATTTTATTAAATCAGTCAAGGATTCAGAATGAAAATATCCTCAGCAGCAGAGAGCTCTAGGGATAGGGAGGATAGTAAATGTAGTATTATAGACGCTTTTATCACATCAATCAAGGATTCACGAATGAAAATATCCTGAGCAGAAGAGAAGTCTAGGGATAGGGAGTGATGGTAAATGTTGTATTGCAGACATTTTATTAAATCAGTCAAGGATTCGTAAATGAAAATATCTCAGCAGCAGACACGTCTAGGGATTGGGAGTGAGGGTAAATGTAGTATTGCAGACATTTTACTAAATCAGTCAAGGATTCATAATTGAAAATATCCTCAGCAGCAAAAAGCTCTAGGGATAGGGAGTGAGGTAAATGTAGTGTTGCCAACATTTCATTAAATCAGACATGGATTCTTAATTGAAAATATCCTTAACAGCAGAGAAGTCTAGGATAGGGAGTGATGGTTCATGTAGTATTGTAGACATTTTATCACATCAGTCAAGGATTCATAAATGAAAATATCCTCAGCAGCAGAGAGGTCTAGGGATAGTGAGCGATGGTAAATGTAGTATTGCAGACATTTGATTAAATCAGTCATGGATTCATAAATGAAAATATCCTTAGCAGCAGAGAAGTCTAGGATAGGGTGAGGGTAAATGTAGTATTGCAGACATTTTATCACATCAGTCAAGGATTCATAAATGAAAATATCTTCAGCGGAAGAGCAGTCTAGGGATAGTGAGTGACGGTAAATGTAGTATTGCAGACATTTCATTAAATCAGTCAAGGATTCATAAATGAAAATATCCTCAGCAGCAGAGAGCTCTAGGGATAGGGAGTGACAGTAAATGTAGTATTATAGAAATTTTATCAGATCAGTCAAGGATTCACAAAGGAAAATATCCTCAGCAGAAGAGAAGTCTAGGATAGGAGTGACAGTAAATGTAGTATTGCAGACATTTGATTAAATCAGTCATGGATTCATAAATGAAAATATCCCCAGCAGAAGTGAGGTCTAGGGATAGGGAGTGAGGGTAAATGTAGTATTGCAAACATTTTATTTAATCAGTCAAGGATTCATAAATGAATGTATCCTCAGCAGAAGAGAGGTCTCAGGATAGGGAGGACGGTACATGTAGTATTGCAGACATTTTATTAAAACAGTCAAGGATTCATTAATGAAAGTATCCTCAGCAGCAGAGAGCTCTAGGGATAGGGAGTGAGGGTAAATGTAGTATTGCAGACATTTTATTAAATCAGTCAATGATTCATAAATGAAAATTTTCTACAACCGAGAACGATGATAGGTGCAGTACTTATAGAGCTGTCAAGCATCTGACTCACTCAATCGTGGTGTTCTGTCCATGTTGGAGGGACTCAGTATTACAGGGATAGCACTGAAATGGTTTGCATTTTATTAACAAGACAGAAAACAGCTTGTTGATCTGGGCCTCTTTAATCTTCCCCAGTTGCCATAAAATCAGGTGTTCCCCAGGGCTCCATTTCTGGGCCTTACTTTTTTAATGTCTATGTCAACGGGCTTATGTTCAATGTTGCGGACATTACATTTCATCTTTACGCTGATGACACATTGGTCTATGGTGAGGGAACTCAGTCAATTGTATCCAAAAAAGTACAGTTAGCACTTATCCAAGTTGAGGACTTCTTTAAAAACACTTACTAAAATTAAATAGAAAAAATGAAACTGTATTATTTAATAGAATGTCTAACCTGGTGGGTAAAGATACCTCAGTTATCCAGTCAGCAGAAGGATAAATATCCAGTGGGTTATGAAGTATAAGTATCTTGGCATATGTTTGGATAGCTCATTAAAATGAGGGGAACCATATAGACATGACTATTAAAAACATCACTACAAGCATTTGTCAATGCCGAATGTTTCCTTGCATGATGTATTTGGCAGGGTATTTCGTGGTTAGCCTATCAATTAACACCCTGGATAAATGAATAGAGCTCTTGGCCTTGCCAACTGGTTAAGATTTTTGCTTATCTGGTCTGCCACCTAAAATGCTGTGAATGTCTGACAGAATAATATTTTAGCCGTCAGACCCCAGTATCAAAAGGCTTGATTTATGAATATATGAAACTGCCAGCAAACAGTTTAGGACTGCCAGTTTAGCACTCAGCCCCGACTGAGCTGCTATGCAGTTGACGGCTTGACCCTGTACGTGCTAGCTGTGCCATGCTCCACCATCTCCTCTTCAACTACGAACTGAGCCCCTGACTCAGGCTGCTTTACAGCTGATGGCTCGCCCTGTACCAGGCCAGACATGCCACGCCCACCGCCCACCTCTCCAACTAAGGACTCAGCAAAAACAGGAAGTTGCTATACCTCTGTACAGACAGTTGGTGAGACCCCATCTGGAATACTCCATCCAGTTCTGGAGACCCCATCTCCGCAAGGACATAGCTAGGATGGTGGCAACTAAAATGGTGCAAGGTCTGCAAGAGACACCATACTAAGAGAGACTAAAGGAGCTTAATATGTATACCCTTGAGGAAAAGAGGGAGAGGGGGACATGATAGAAACTTTTAGTACCTCAATGTATTCAGCAAAGTCTAAGAGGGTAGCATCTTTCATAAAAGAGATGCGCAAGAACAAGGGGCAAGCAATTTGAAGATAGAGGGGGGATGGCTTAGGGGCAATGTAAGGAAATATTTTTTCACAGAGAGGGTGGTGGACGATGGAACAGCCTTGCTGAGGAGGTTGTGGGCCTAAAACTGTGGGAGAATTTAAGAATGGGACAGACATAAGGCAATTTTGTGGGTGGTAGGAAGAAGTAGGCTGTTGGTTAACTAGGATCTGCAGCTTATCTTGTAGGTAGGAAATGGGTAGACTAAGTGGGCCAGCGGTCCTTATCTGTTGTCAAAGTCCATGTTTCTATGTACCTCTGTGCAAAACTAATGGGACTACTTGATGTCCAGATACCCCGGAGTCCTTCGCTCCTAGCCTCGGCAATAGCAGACAATCAAAGCCACTTACCTTCACCACCTTGCATGTCAGGTGTACCAACTCCACAGTCTTTATAGTCCCTTTAAACTACCTAAAACTGAGCCAGGTAACACTGCAGTATGTTGCCCTTCCCTTTCCACCTATAACCATTGACAGGTTTCTACCTTACTTGGAAAGTTCAGACCGAGGAAGTGAAGTCACTTATATTCTGCAGCAATCAGAAAAGCCTTGTTACTGCTCCTCCTCCTGTCGGACAACGTCCATCCTAATCCTGGCCCCATGGTAGGGACAGGGAATATCACTAAGGGTAGTTGCTTGAAACTTGCTACAATGAATATCTGCAGCCTAATTTCAAAGCTGCCTCAACTGCAGGTGTGGGCTGCCGTACATAACCCTGATATATTATGCCTGAGACCTGGCTATCCACCTGGGTCAGGGATAGTGAGACAGTGCTCCCAGTCTACACAACTTTTAGGTGTGATGGAATGGAAAGAGGTGAGGGCTGCCTCATTTATATACGGGACACCCTTCAAGGTGTTGTGCTCCCCATCACAACATGCAGAGTTGACCATGAGCTCCTTGCAGTTAGAATCATTTTGGTGAACATAGAAAATCTCTGGTCATTGCATGCATCTACCTCCCACCGAAAATGGCCAAAGAGGATCTAATTGAACTACTAGGGTCCTTGGCTGGCATTAACAACAACTGTGAGCTCATCATGACTGGGGACTTCAGCGTCAGTTGGCTTAGTAATGAATCAGCCAACCAGAAGGATACCATGGCCAGTTCCTCCTCACGTAATTAGTCACGCAGCCTACTAGAATGAGCCATAAGACCCGTAAGCACACGCCCTGGACTGGCTCCTTGTAAGCTCACCTGACAGGATTATCAGTGTCTTGGTACTACCGGAGTTTTGGAGTGCATAAAAAATTCTTGTCACTGCATGTATCTACCTCCCACTGAAGATGGCCAAAGATGGATCAAACAATTTACTAGGGACCTTGGCTGTTTGACAACAACTGTAAGCTTATCATGACTGGGTTTTAACATCAATTGGTTCAGCAGTGAATTATCCAACCAGAAGGATATCATAGCTAGTTCCTTCCTCATGCAATTAGTCATGGAGCCTACTAGAATGAACCATAGGACTGGAAAGCACATGGTCTTGGACTGGCTCCTTGCAAGTTCATTTGGCTGGATAACCGAGGTCTTGGTACTCCTCAGATTCGCTAAGCGAGCACTCCCCTATCACCTGCTTGTGGTCCAATAAATTAAAAGCACCACCAGTCTTTGTGAACAGAAGAATACTCAAGAAAGGGTAGCTCTCTGCATTCAGGAGGCGCCTCCCAGATTGACTGGTCTCCACTTAAGGCACTGCAAGACCTTGACAAAGCACTTCAGTACTTATAGATAACTTCAATAGGGCTCAGACATATTTGCTCTTTTCAAAAAGAAAAATACCCAGCCATAAAATGGATGGATTACCAGTGACCTTTTAGATCACATGAGGGAAAGGGGCAACCTTTGATATCGAGCCAGGGCATCCGGAAATCCAATGATCTACAATATACAGGGCTGCCAGAAACAAATGCACACACCTCATCTGGAGTGCTAAGGCAGATTTCACAAGAAACAATTGGAAAGGACTTGGGGTGATGGGAGGTGGTTTTGGGACAATATAAAGGCACTCACAGGAAAGATGCTAAACACAACCAACGCTGCTAAACATAAATGGCTCAAATACCACGGACCTTACACCATTGCTGAAGAGTTCAGCTCCACCTCCACGGATCTTAGTGCCGTTTCTCCCAATCGAATACCAAGCCCATCAATCAAGGACAATAGACGCCACCTGATAATAAATTACACCCTCAATTCTACTTCAAGAGAATCAATGTCAAAGAAGCATTGAGTTATGTTAAAAATTTCATGGGAAAACCAGAATGGGATCTAACAACATTGGCAAGAAACTGTCATGCTGGCAATCAACGAATTCATCACTGCATCACAACTATCTTCAATAAGTCACCTCCAGCTCGCCAAATTCCATCACTTTGAAACAAGCACTGGTGACCCCAGTCCATAAGGGTGGGATAGGTCCCTGACCACAAACTACAGGCCCATCTCTATTCTCTCACCCCTCTCTAAAGCCCTGGAAAGGATTGTGGCTGAACAATTTACTGACCATATTCAAAAATACCAGCTGCAATGTCCCCAGCAGCATGGATTCAGGAAACACCACAGCACAGACACTGCACTGGTGGACTTCACACTGATTATGTCCACAAGGCTTTTGATGAGGGTAAACTGGTTGGATCCATCTTTATGGATCTGACCAAGGCATTCGACACAGTCTGCCACCCGCCTCCTGCTGTCTCAACTGTATGCCCTTAGTGTTTCCCTAATGCCATCCTGTGGTTCCAGGACTACTTACCATCCCGGTCTCAAAGAGTCAAGATAGGTCACTCCATATCTGCTTCAAAAGAAGTCTCTCTAGGAGTGCCTCAAGGGTCCATCCTTGGTCCCCTGCTGTTCAGTCACGTTTCTGAGCAAACTACCAGATGACTGCCCAGTAAAGTCATTTTATCACATCGATGATGCTGTCATTCTTAGTTGTCACTCTCACATAGACCACCCACAAGCTGAGCTACAAACATCCTTCCAGTAACTGAAGATGTGGTTCTATTCTCAAAGGTTGCTACTAAACTGTGAAAAAAACAAAAAACGACAATGTTCCTCTCTAGCCCCCAGCTAAAAAGGAGGTGCCCAGACCTAACAGTCACAAATCATCTTTCTGTCCCCTGGAACAGGTACATTCCTCCAAGTACCTGGGTGTCATAGTGGATGATACCCTCTCATATGTTCAACATATTGACATGGTGGTGAAAGCCATGAACACCAAATTAGGGATCCTGTTTAGGCACAAGAAAAGCCTATCTGCTAAAATCCTCCAGCTCTGGGTCTCCAGCTCCATCCTTTCCTTGGTTGACTGTGGAGACGTGGTAAATGGCACTGCCACTGATACTGCCCTCAAAGAAGGTAGCCACTGCCCTGAACAAAGGCTTGCAGACTACTGCTAAATGCTGACCACTTCAAGCACACCTGTACCCTGTATGGGCCAGAATACATACTATTGCTCCAAAGCAGAATCGGATACCAAACTTGCCTGCTATAGAGAAAGGCTATGCTCTCCTAACCCCTACCTGCATTACCGACCTGGTAAAGGAAGCAAGCTCCAAGTACTACACATACCTAAGAACAGCATCAACTCAGCTTGGTGTCCTATTTCAGAACTACACTAGACAAAGATCTTCTCATACCGAGCTCCACTGTGGTTCAGTGAGATCCCCGCTGCTGCACTAAACACAACAAACATTCGGTCCTTTAAAACTGAATTGAAGAAACACCTGCTGAACTTAAACATATGCAACTGCCTGACCTGAGATCAATCTCCGACCTGGATACCGCCCTCGTCTGTCTGACCGACCCTCCTGAAAACCTACCTGGCCACCCCACATGACCCACAATTCACTCATTCTCCCACATGCCACTCATCTGCGAAACCTCACCTGGTGTTTCACCCACATTGCTTCCACTCCCTCTTCGCACCTTTGAGTTTCTCTTCTTCCCCTCCCCTCCTCCCACTTTCCTCTCAAATTATCTCTTCTCTCTGTCTCTCTCCCCCCTTTTTTCCAAATTCAATTTTGGGACAGCTATGTTGTACGCTCTTAATGGTAATCTACTCCTGTTGTGTTAATCAGTTGTCTATGGTACACGTAAATATTTTATATATTTTATTGTATTCCAAAGCATTCTAATGTACTGTAAGAATTGTTTTGTGATATCTGCTCTGTTTCTTGTCCTGATGTGGAACCTTTGTAAAGGAGTTCAACTCAGGTTGTTTCCGAATTACCAAATAAAATAAAAAAAGTAAACGAGGCTATATGGTCTTATCAAGTCTGCTCGAATGTGCAGCTAGCTCTCCTCATTCTGAAGTCACCCCTCTCTCCCTCCCCTTGCTTTGTCCCATCCTCCTTTAAAACTACCCACGACTTGCAGGACACCACCTCTTCGGCAGCACATTCCACCTAGACACCACCCTTTCTGTGTAGAAGTGCCTCCTCATTTCCCTCTTGAATCTACCCCATCCAATCTCAGACCATGCCCCTTGTGTCTCTACCACCCCTCAACTTAAAAATCCCTTCAGTACCAATCCTGTTAATACACTTCATGTATTTAAATGTCTCAGTCATGTTCCCCATCCCTCTTCTCCTCCTGGGATCACATGTTTAGCTCCCCACTCTCACCGAGGATTTGACTTCTAACCCCTGGATCATCCTTGTTGCTCTGTGCTGGACCCCGTCCAGTAGCCTAACATCTTTCTACAAGTATGGGTGCCGGTACTGCACACAGTACTCCAGGTGTGGTCTCACCAGTGACTTGTACAGATGTAGGATCCCTCCCTCCTCCAGGAGGTGATTCTTCTAGCGATGCACTCCAGCATCTTATTGGCTTTAGCTGCTGCCTTCCTGCACTGTGCTGAGTGGTTTATTTGCCCTGTTATAACCACCCCAGATCGTTTTCCTCCTCTGTAGTGGCTATCTGCACCCTCCCAACTGATGTCACCTCCTGGGTTCCTTGCACCCAAGTGCATGACTTTGCCCTTCTTGGCATTGAACCCTTGCGCAAGTGTTACACCAGCACTCAAGTTTAGCCAGGTCTCATGCAGCCCCTGCCACCCTGCTGTGTTTCTTGGTGTAATCTACAAAGAGGCTTATCTTGTTCTTAATGCCATTTGATATGTTGGCGATTAAAATGCCAAACAGCACTGGACGTAGCACTGATCCCTGCAATACCTCACTTGTTACAGCCCTTGGAGCTGAGAGTTCCTCTCCACTACTGCCCTCTGTTGTCTCCCTTGCAGCCAATTCCTGATCCAGTTTACCATCTTGCCCCTGCTCCCTGGTACCCACTTTGCTAATCAGCCTCCCATGTAGCATGGAATCAAAGTCCTTGCTGAAGTCCAGGTACAGGACATCAACCGCATGGCCCTTGTCAAGTTCCCTTGTCACCCAGTCATAATAGTCAACTGTTGGTCTGGCAGGATCTGCCAGAGACAAACCCATGTTGCTTCCCGTCCTGGAGACCATTATCTTCTAGAAAGGTTACTAACCTCTCTTTCAGGATTGTCTCCATTAACTTTCCCACAATAGATGTGAGGCTCACTGGTCTATAGTTCTTCGGTTCATCCTTGGGTCTGCTTTTGTGGAGTGGTACCACGTGAACCATCCTCCAGTCTTGGGGTATGCACCCTGTTTCCAGAGAGGTGCTGAATAAGTCTGCTGATGGCTCTGCCAGGATGTCTGCCAATTCCTTTAGAACCCGGGGTGTACGCTGTCTGGTCCTTGCACCTTATCCACCCTTAGTGCCTTTAAACCATCTAGTACCCTGCCCGGCCATGATTTCCCATCTGTCACCTCTTCACCACATGCCTACCCCCTCCCCCTGAAGCAGTGAACCATCCTTCTCCTTATTGAATACAGAAGAAAAGTATTCATTTAGCACTTCTGCCTGCTCTACCCCCTTCTCAGTCCACCCCATCCTTCCTGATCCTTACTATTTGATCCTTGCAGCTTCTCCTCCTTTATGTACCTGAAGAAGTCTTTTCCTCCTTGATGCCCTGTGCCAGCCTTAGCTCTCTGGAGGCCTTGGCTGCCCTTACTGCTCTGGTCTCCCTGCCTTGATTTTCTCAGGTACTCTCCCTATTCCCCCAGCCCGAACTCTTGAATCTCCTGAAAGCTACCCTTTCTCCTTCACCTTGCCAACACCACCTTGCTTAGCCAGCTTGGTTTCTTGGCCCTAACCTCTTGCTTTGCATCTTGGTACAGGATCTAGTGGCCTCCACAAACCCTAACTTGATAACTTCCCATTTCTGATTAGCATTCATGTTGGGTTGGATTCTGGCTAGGTGCCCAGCCACTATTTCTCCCATCCTCCCAAAGTCAGCTCTCCTGAAGTCCAGCACCCTGGTCCCTCTTCTCACAGCTTCCTGGCCCACGGTGAGCGAGAATCACTCTGTATGGTGGTCACTCCTGCCAGTGGATCCTCAAGCCCAGTTCCCTGACAGACTTTAACTTTAACTGATATATAGGCTAGCGAATGACAACACACATTTATTCTGATGCAGAAATCAAAGGTGATTAGCGCTGTATGCTTTAAAAAGTAACGCTTACGGATAAATATAAATGTCTGTTGTTCTCAGTCAGTTTCTATTAGCTTTGTTGAAAAGAGGTGAAGTCTGGCAGTCATTGTGGAGGGAGATTATTTTGTAAATCAGCTTAACAGCATTCCCTGTGTCCATTTCATTTCTTTTGAGAGCATGCCCTCCTCTACCAGTCTTTAGGAGTGTGAATGAGCTGAGGATGGCAGGTAAGCAGCGTAGCTTCTCACCTCCACTGTCAAACCCATCCTGGGCTGTCAATTCTCACTCCAGCTACAGTGACATTATTGCTTTGAGCTTAGGATTCTGATTAAAAATTACATTAGCAGGCAAGCTACCCTTACTGTCTAATGGACCATATCAGCCTATATTTATATGAGCCAGAGGCATGCTCTGATGATGGAAACACACACAATGTGTTGCAGTACAAAAAAAAACACCTGCAAAATCAGTCAGACACGAGCTGGGGTACAACAAGGACTGTTGCCCCTGGATCTCTAACTTTGGAGAAGGCTTCCTGCCAGGAACTTCAGCTCTAGTAGTACTGTTGAGGGTGAATTTCATCATTCATCCCCACCCACTCTCCATCTCACCCCATAACCCTACCCCCACCATCACCCCAACAAGATTTGTTGAAAGCTGATCCCGCTGCAGAATCAGTTCAATCCTGGGGTGAAGAGCGATCTTCTCCATTCGGTGTTCAGTATCAATAAGGGCTTGAATGAATGATGACCTGTATTTGTCTGTCATGAATCTGATTGGCTGAGACTCAGCCAATCAGGTTTTATTTTATTTATTTATTTATTTAGTAGAAACGGAATTGCAAACCTCTGAGTCAAGGACTCATTTACAAAGACTTCTCATCAGGAAACAGATAGTATATACAAATACAGACATAGTTACATAGAGTACAGAGCTACGAGGGAACACTATACATGTACGTACATAAATACCAGGAATACAATTCATAAGAGAGTGAAACTCTATACAGGTCCTCTACAGTGATGTAGCTAAACCATCTAGTACACCAGAGACAGCAATCTGGTTCTTATAAATAAAAATAGGTAGTAACTTAAAACAAACATGGTGACACCTTGGCAGCTACACTGGGCAGCTGATCTTACTATAGGCAAAGACATCACTATTCATTCATACACTTAGTGTTTGCCTAACACTGAACAGAGCGAGAGGCGCTCTGCACTGTGGGGACACAGCCGGCTGACCAGCTGTAAACAAAATCTTTCTGTGTTGCTACAGAGGAGGGTTTGGGTGGGAGTAATCATCAGGCTCTGGATGGGTTTGGGAGAGGTGGATGGAGTGAGTTTTGGCATGCAGGGTGGGGAAGGTAAAATATAGGGGCACAATATGAGTCGGGGACAGCAGTGCAGTGTGGTGTAGTGGCTGTGTGCTGCAGCTGTTGGGAGTGGTTCAGTTTACCTCACCTGACCTGGCACTAAGGTTCTGGGTCTCAGGAAAGAGCAGCGATGGTGGCCTGGTTCCCTGGTATGGCAAGGAGATGACTGGGTGCTCCCAGGCTGACTACAGTGTGGACAGACATCAGTGGCAACATCAGCCAGACCACTGCTTTCACACTCGAATATGTGTTGCTGCAACCACAGGGTGCTGGTTTTGTGAGACTGAGCCTGCTGAAAGAAATGAAGCACCTCATTGCAGCGCTTCATCTCTTTCAACTATACAATGTTCCCAGTTGTGCAACTCTGACTGCCATCATACTCTGCTTGTGTGGTCATTGGTCTGTCCAGGATGAACCCACTGTAGATTGCTCTGCATTGGGCTAGTCCCTGACACACCTCTCAAATGTCATTCTCTGAAGCAACCACAAGATGTTTCTTGTGCATGCAAGAAAACATAAGAAAGAGGTACTGTATTGATTAAAGCACTTCACGACACTGGAGACAAGACTGGAGATATTCATCACAACGATTGTCCCGGTCATGGATTGAACATCCTGTACTCCGGAGCATGGAATGCATGCTAGATAAGCTGGATGTGGTCTTTAACAGGTTAGCCAGATGCGTGTTAGATGTCCTCATAGTGTGAACTTATCACTGTCAACTACACCGCATGCTGAACTGGATTAGGTTACAAATAAGGAGAGGTTTTCATATTTACCAGTTTATGTTCAAAGTTTATAAACAACCTGTACCTAAATAAGGCAATTAAACAGTGTCTACAATCTGCACAAGGTACTGAGTTTAAAGTTATGAATTGTAATCTTGAGACAGGGAGGTCCTTAATTTTGTTCAGGGGACAACAGCATGGACCCTAATCCCAATAGAGCAGCAGAATGCCAACAATATGATTAGAAAATGCCATCTAAAAGATGGTACATGGAGCGAAGTGCCAGCTCTTTACCATGCTGCCCATAGGTCAATGAAGACATGGTGCAACCTAAGAATACAATCTATTCCAAGTGCTTTTCATTTGGCATAAATTCATGTACTATTTATTCAACATTGAATGTATCTATTGTAACTGTGTATATCAGTTTATGAATTTCATTTTAGTTATTAATGTTATGGAGTTTGACTGGCAACTGTAAATGAACTTTGCTCAAGAGAGTTAATTCCTTTCATGGTCTATGAATAAAAGTATACTACTACTATGTAAGCATGCAGAGAACAGGAGTGCAGGAGTACAGTATGTAGGTGTTGACAAAATGGGGTGCAGAATATGTAAGTATGAAGAGAACAGGGGTGCGGGAATATGTAAGTATGGAGAGAACAGGGGTGTAGGAATATGTAAGTATGGAGAGAACAGGGAGTGCAGGAATATGTAAGTATGGAGAACAGAGTGCAGGAAATGTAAGTATGGAGAGAACAAGGGAGTGCAGGAATATGTGTATGGAGAGAACAGGGAGTGCAGGAATATGTAAGTATGGAGAGAACAGGGGTGCAGGAATATGTAAGTATGGAGAGAACAGGAGTGCAGGAATATGTAAGTATGGAGAGAACAAGGGTGCAGGAATATGTAAGTATGGAGAGAACATGGAGTGCAGGAATATGTAAGTATGGAGAACAGGAGTGCAGGAATATGTAGTATGGAGAGAACAGGGAGTGCAGGAATATGGCATGGGAGAACATGGAGTGCAGGAATATGTAAGCATGGAGAGAACGGGTGCAGGAATATGTAAGAGAGAGAACAGGGAGTGCAGGAATATGTAAGTATGGAGTGAACAGGGAGTGCGGAATATGTAAGTATGGAGAAACAGGGGTGTAGGGAATATGTAAGTATGGAGAGAAAAGGGAGTGCAGGAATACAAGTATGGAGAGAAAAGGGAGTGCAGGAATATGTGGGCATGGAGAGAAATAGGAGTGCAGGAATATGTAAGTATGAGAGAAATAGGAGTGCAGGAATATGTAAGTATGGAGAGAATAGGGTGCAGGAATATGTAAGTATGGAGAGAGAGTAGGGAGTGCAGGAATATGTAAGTATGGAGAGAACAAGGGTGCAGGAATATGTAAGTATGAGAGAATATGGAGTGCAGGAATATGTGGGTATGGAGAGAACAGGGAGTGCAGGAATATGTAAGTATGGAGAGAACAGGGTGCAGGAATATGTAAGTATGGAGAGAACAGGGAGTGCAGGAATATGTAAGTATGGAGAGAACAGGGTGCAGGAATATGTAAGGTAGAGAGAACAGGAGTGCAGGAATATGTAGCATGGAGTGAACAGGAGTGCAGGATATGTAAGTATGGAGAGAAAGAGTGTGGGAATATGTAAGTATGGAGAGAACAGGGTGCAGGAATATGTAAGTATGGAGAGAACAGGGAGTGCAGGAATATGTAGTATGGAGAGAACAGGGGTGCAGGAATATATGTGCATAGAGAACAGGGAGGCAGGAATATGTAGGCATGGAGGAACAGGAGTATGGAATATGTAAGTATGGAGAGAACAGGTGCAGGAATATGTAAGTATGGAGAGAACAGGGGTGCAGGAATATGTAAGAATGGAGAGAACAGGAGTGCAGGGAATATGGGCATGGAGAGAACAGGAGGCAGGAATATGTAAGTATGGAGAGAACAGGGAGTGTAGGAATATGTAAGCATGGAGAGAAAAGGGGCAGGAATATGGGATGGAGAGAACAGGAGTGCAGTAATATGTAAGTATGGAAGAGAACATGAGCTGCAGGAATATGTACATGTGAGAGAACAGGAGTTCAGGAATATGTAAGTATAGAGAGAACAGAGAGTGCAGGAATATGTAAGTATGGAGTGAACAGGGTGCAGGAATATGTAAGTATGGAGGAACAGGAGTGCAGGAATATGTAAGTATGGAGAGAACAGAGTGCAGAATATGTAAGGTTGGAGAACAGGGAGAATATGTAAGCATGAAGAGAACATGAGCTGCAGGAATATGTACATGTGGAGAGAACAGGAGTTCAGGAATATGTAAGTATAGAGAGAACAGGATGCAGGAATATGTAAGAATGGAGAAAACAGGATGCAAGTATGAAGAGAACAGGAATATATAAGTACAGAGAGAACAGGGGGTGCAGGAATATGTAAGTATGGAGAGAAGGGTGCAGGAATATGTGAGTATGGAGAGAACAGGGTGCTGAAATATGTAAGTATGGAGAGAACAGGGAGTGCAGGAATATGTAAGTATGGAGAGAACAGGGGTGCAGGAATATGTAAGTATGGAGAGAACAGGGGTGCTGAAATATGTAGTATGGAGAGAACAGGAGTGCTGAAATATGTAGTATGGAGAGAACAGGGGTGCAGGAATATGTAAGTATGGAGAGAACAGGGAGTGCAGGAATATGTAAGTATGGAGAAACAGGGACTGCAGAAATATGTAAGTATGGAGAGAACAGGAGTGCAGGAATATATAAGTATGGAGAGAACAGGGAGTGCAGGAATATGTAAGTATGGAGATAACAGGTGCAGCAGCATGTAAGTGTGAAGAGAAAGGGAGTGCAGGAATATGTAAGTATAGAGAGAACTGGGAGTGCAGGAATATGTGAGCATGGAGAGAACAGGGAGTGCAGGAATATTGAGCATGGAGAGAACAGGGAGTGTAGGAATATGTAAGAATAGAAAGAACTGGGAGTGCAGGAATATGTAAGTATGGAGAGAACAGGGTGCAGGAATATAAGTATGGAGAGAACAGGGTGCAGGAATATGTAAGTATGGAGAGAACAGGGGTGCAGGAATATGTGGTATGGAGAGAACAGGGGTGCTGAAATATGTAAGTATGGAGAGAACAGGGGTGCAGGAATATGTAAGTATGGAGAGGACAGGAGTGCATGAATATGTAGGTATGGAGAGAACAGGGACTGCAGAAATATGTAAGTATGGAGAGAACAGGGAGTGCAGGAATATGTAAGTATGGAGAGAACAGGGAGTGCAGGATATGTGTATGGAGAGAACAGGTGCTGCAGCAGTAAGTGGTGAAGAGAACAGGGAGTGCAGGAATATGTAAGTATAGAGAGAACTGGAGTGCAGGAATATGTGAGCATGGAGAGAAAGAGGAGTGCAGGAATATTGAGCATGAGAGAACAGGAGTGTAGGAATATGTAAGAATAGAAAGAACTGGGGTGCAGGAATATGTAAGTGTGGAGAGAACAGGGGTGCAGGAACATGTGAGTACTGAGAGAAAATGGGTGCAGGAGTATATTGGTATCAGTACTTAATTGTAAAGAAAGAGGTGTCGGGCCCATACCCCAAAGGCCGGGAGTCTGAGGTTAGGAGGCCCCAGAAGCTCTGGGTTTTAGATGCTCTGTGGTGAGGTTTGGGCTTTTATTGAAGAGAAAACAATTCTGTTACATATTCCCTACCCCTGACTTCAGGAAACAATTATTTTTCCGGCAGTCAGTCTGGTGTTTGGGAGACTGGATGGCCTTGGTTAGCAACAAGATGTAGCACAGAGCATCTAGTAAGGCGAGCCTTCAGCTAGCGACAAAACCCATTCAAACTGAAGCATGCAAATTGTTCTATAGGTAAAGGATAGTGAGCATATAGAATGCATTGGCATGCGCCAGCTCAAAGGCCAGGGTTCTGAAGTCCATTAGGCCACCAAAGGTCTGGGAGTTTAAATGCTTTGTGGTGATTTGAGGGCTTATATTGAAGATAAAAAACACTTCTGTTTCATCTTCCTTACCCCTGACTCCAAGGAAAAAAATATTTTTCCCTGGAGTCAAGTATGTGGGAGGCTCTGGCTGGCCTTATTAAGCATCAAAATGTAGCACAGAGCATCTAGTAAGGCACAGCCTTCAGCTAGCGGCAAAACCCATTAAAACTGAAGCATGCAAATTGTTCTATAGGTAAAGGATAGTGGGACTATAGAATGCACTGCCAAAAACATATATCTGAAACTAGATTATAGGAGGCTTTTTCAAAAACAATTTTGATACATAAATGAACTTGAGTTCATTGAAAACTAGTACTACTGATACATAAGGAATGGACATGATAGACATCGACGCTTTCTTCTATTTTAACTGCCTAGTGAAGAGCCAGGTATAGGATGCATATGACCTGCTGTAGGTCACAGCTACAGAAACTTACCTTCGACCGAGAACTTGAAACCCTTTTGCGCACACGGAGTGATTCTGACCCATGTTCCACATGAAGATTTTAAAGGAACTATAAACCATACTTAACCTTTGTCTATGATGTTGTGAATTATGGCTAGTGTGAACACATGGCCAGTGTTCCAGTTACATTAACAAAGATTTGTTTTTCATCATGGTTTATTCACTTTCTGGATAAACAATCCAGTTACTACAGCAGGTAGGCAATTAGACTGTAACATTACAGCATTTTTACAACAATGTAATCTGCCCCGCGCTTGTCACAACGTTAGGGGTTAGCTGAAATAAGAACAGTTGTAACATGCCAAACTAACAAAGACCAAAAGGAGCAAACTGATTGGTGCAAATGAGTCACATGTTAAAACCAACATGGCATTATTTAAGCAATAATGCTGTGTTGAAACTGAAGTACCTCTCAAAGCCATGGTACGAGAAAAGCACTGTCTGTAAGGGGGTAAGAACAAGGGGGCACAATTTGAAGATAGAGGGGAAGGCTCAGAGGTAATGTGAGGAAGTATTTTTCATGGAGAGGGTTGTGAATGCATGGAACAGCCTCCCTGAGGAGGTTGTGGAGTCAAGAACAGTGGGAAATTCAAGAATGCATGGGACAGACATAAGGCAGTCCTAGTGGGGGTAGGAGGAAGTAAGCTGTTGGTTAACTAGGATCTGCAGCTTATGTGTTAGGTAGAAAATGGGCAGACTAGGTGGGCCAAGCGGTCCTTGTCTGCCATCAAATTCTATGTTTCTATGTAACAGTAAAGCTTAAGTTGTAAAATAAATCTGGTCTTTCCACCCACTCACCTGAATGCTCGTAATACTCGCACTATGTACAAACAGATACTGCTACAGAATGATAGAGCAATATAACAGAGAAAGTACGCTGGCAGTAAAGATGTAAAAATATTGCCTTTAGCATTTCAAGACACACCAATTTAGAACAGCGATGTCCAGTCAGAAAAAGATTGACAGAACAAGAACACACCATATCATCTCCAGAAAGCACAGCACACAATATACAGTCAGACACAGCCCAACAAATATTGCCGCCAAAACCAGAATTAGGATCATTAAAAGAAAAACGCCTCAGACCTGAAACTGGCAGTAGCAGCACAGACAATGGCATAACAGAACAAACAGTACTTCTGGAGCATATGGCGAGTCTAGACGTGCCCACCAGAAATCCCTAACTCATTGCACTTTCCAGGGTTTTATTTAACTCTAAAAATTGGTTAGCGTTTTGCTCATAAAAGTTCTAAAACATTGTGAAAATGCATAGCACTTGCCTCACTGTGTTTAACAAACATAACACTTCTAGAAAATCTGTAGAAATGCTTTCTGTACAGTTAGTATTGTCCCAAGAAAAAACTGCTAATCAATTATTTAAAACCCTGTTAATCATTCACGGTTCCCCGAACCGTGAATTTCAATTATTGTGGTGGAGAAATATATGCCAGAGTCTAAGAATTAGCCGCATACACAGATCCAGAATATTACAAGTCAACGAAGACATACAAAAAATCGATGCCAGAAGGTGACATCCAACGGACACAAAACAGATCAACACAAGGTCAGAAATTATGGTAATGACTGTGACACGCAAATCACGGAAGAC
The DNA here is from genome assembly GCA_016271365.2 of Neoceratodus forsteri. Lineage (NCBI taxonomy): Eukaryota > Metazoa > Chordata > Ceratodontiformes > Ceratodontidae > Neoceratodus > Neoceratodus forsteri. Next base: position 42,731,633 of record JADMNL010000038.1, read on the forward strand.
ACAGAACACGATGCTGAGTTCTCCTAAGCACATTATGAAAATAATAGCTGTGCAGATCTACACAATGTTGTAAAATTTTCTTTGAATAAAGCTTTGTCTCATAATACGTAACATTTTGTTTCTGTAACATCTGTACTTAAATAATCATTTGTTCAACTTTCCAAAACTACGGTAAAGATTTGAAACTAAACAAAACAGCGTGTAGAGTACTTATTACATTATGATCATTATGATCTCTATATTTCTAACATACTTAAGTATCACAAAACCATGCTAAAGCACATTAAGTTACTTCTGAAGGTGGCATCTAATGGGAATTAATGCATTGTTGGGTACAGGCACTCTGCCTTCGCCTCGTGACACAGTGCTCCCAACCATGCATTAATTCCCCATTAGATGCCACCTTCATTGTGGCTTAATGCTTACATAACTCCGCATGCACCTCTACAATACCAGGGATAAATAAACATCCTCAATGTAACTACCTCAGTATATGAAAACTGTAGATAACATAAGTAACCTCACGCACTTCTGTAGAGTTAAATCCAGTTGTACAACTGGAAGTTTAAAAGTAACAAACTTGTATAATGAGAATAGATTAAACATTAGTAACATTTCTATAATGCTTTGCAAAGGCTGTTATTATTAAACAACCTGACCTTCTGAGTGGAGTCCGAGTGGCTAACCAACCATTAATATATATATTACACATCATATACAATTTAATATACATTGCTACATTTTGAAGTTCTGAGTCATAAAGTAAGGGTCTGTAGCTGGTTCAAGGATAAGCTACTGCCTCTTAATGCCAAGAAAAAGTCTCAGTGGCTTCTGGTACCTGTCAGAGCCTTGCCAAACTTACTTCTCCCTTTCTGTTTAATACCCTTGATGGTGCTAATATTAAAGATGTCTCCTCCTCCTTTAAGTACCTCAGGGATTGCCTTGGCCGGCATCTTGATTTCTCTGTGCACATTGATGCAGTTCACCAAAAGCTTCACCCTAAGCTTGGTACTTTGTACAGGAACAAAGCGAATATACCGTTCCCTGCCCACCGAGAAATTGTTCTAAAACTGATCCTTCCTGTGTTTGACTATGGTGATTTAGCCTACAGTAGTGCCCCTAAATCCTCCCTTGCCAGACTGGACTCTTTTCATTCTTTCTGCCACTTTGCTTTAGATTGCCCCTCTCTCGTACTCACCAGTGCTCTCTTTACTCAGCCCTTTCCCTCCTCTCTTGATGCTAGGCGCCTTTCCCATTGTGGCTCTTTTTTATTCAAGTTCTGGTTCAGCACTCTCTCTGTTATTTCAAATCCCTTACTTCCCTCTCTTCTTCCTCCAACCCTCTCCGAACAATACTTTACATTCTCTCTTTTTCCTTCTAGAAAATCTGTTGTTGGCCAATCTGCTTCTTCTTACCTCTTTCCATAACTTTGGTCTTCCCTTCCCTTCCTGTTCATTCTGCCTCTTCTCCTTCCTCCCTAAAGTCTCTCTTTTCTAACTTTTGTCATCCTACCTGCAACTTGTTCATGGGGCCAAATCTCCCACTCTCAGGTTCTTGGCAATAATAGAGATGCAGAGAAGTCACCGACAAGTTGCATGTCAGTAATAAATCTTGTTTATTACTACCAAATAGGAGTATCACAGTTGCCCAAAGCAGTTCTTACCATTAGGAACTGGGAGCCAGTGCTAGCGTTTCCTATACCTTGAGTGTGTAGAGATCTCCAAAGTAAAGGCGTAATGTCTTACATTATATACTATGATAATTACCATGACTACCATAAGATAGAAACATTTCTAGTTACAAGTGATGAGCCCTATTGCTAAAATAGAGTTGGTGCCACAGTTATAGATAAGATTATACAGTTTTGCTAAAGTCATCATTTCTGAGAACAAAGAAGTACAGTCAGCGTACATAGCAGTGTAATCATACAGAGAGATCAGAAGATGGCAGTGCCAACTCATATATGAAAATAATGACAAGGATGCAAATGTCCTGGCTTTCTACATTGCAAGTTGCATATATTAGCAAAAGTAAAGTGAATTAACAATCATGTGTGTACATATCTTGACTTACTCGTACAGTAGATGCGTTGTCTATATGTTAGTGTATCTTATACCTAATGCCAGTTGTCTGTGCTGTACATTGGGGTATCAATTAGGTGCAGGACCTCATGTAACAATGGTCTTCTGCACCATCAGCTTCATGTCCTTGGTCTTGACTCTAGTGCATTGAACTGGGTCAGCAGTTTCCTGTCCTGCCGTTCTCAAAGAGTCAAATGGCTGGCTCTGTCTCTAATCTTAAAATCATAACTCTTGGTGTTCTGCAGGGCTCCATCTTGGGCCCAATGCTATTCTCACTATTCATTAATGGCCTACCTAGCGCCTGTTTTGGGGCATCTGTTCACCGATATGTGGATGATGTAATCATCTATCATTCCTCTCCTGATATCAATTGATTAACCGAGAACTAGCTTCCGACTTCTCTTCCCTTGAGGCCGGCTTAGGTGCAATCATCTTGTTCTAAATATGAAAAACTAAAAGTATGCTATTTACCCAGCTACCCTCCTCTCTGTGCTCTCTCCCCTCTAAATATTACCTCTCTCAGTGGTGATACCCTAGAGTTGTCCATTCCTTTACATACATGGGTATCACATTGGACTCCTCTCTATCTGTCTGTCTCTCTCTCTCTCAAAACACATCTCCAACGTTACTAAATCTCTGAACCATCGACTAGGCCTCCTCTCATCGGATTCTTCCCTTCCTCTCTTTGCCTTCTGCCTCAAGATCGCCACATCATCCCTTATACCTCTCCTAACCTACAGGGCTCCTTTGTTGTTCTCAATGAATTCCTCTACCATATCTCTCCTTTCCCAGGCCTACCATAGGGTGGGAAGATTTGCTGTGAGGGTAAATGCCCGCTATCACCATTGTGATGTCCTCTCTCGCTTGGCTGGCTACCCTACAAATCTAAGCTGAGGTATTCTTCTCTAGCTTCTTGTTTAAGCTGGTGCACAATTTCATTCTTCCTTACCTTAGTGAGGTAATATGTCTTAGATAAGGTCCTCTGCACTCAGATCTGCCTCCCCTTCTTAGTAAGCCTAAACTGCGCCTTACCATTGCCTCAAGTCTTTCTCCTTTATGGCAGTATCTGACTGGAACTCCCTTCCTCCCTCTGTCCTGTCCTGCTCCTCTTTCCCCAAGTTCCAAGCTACTCTGTATGCCTCACTCTCAGTCTCCATACCTTGCTCTTGCTTCCATTAATGTTTCATCTATTCACATGCCTCACTCTCTCTCCTCCTTCTACCTTCCCGTGAACCCTGCCCCCTTTCCTCCTTAGCTTTAGGTCGTTAGACTGTAGCTTCAGTTGTCTAATGCCTTGTACATGATGTTTTACTTAAGTGTGTATATCTAATCTGCTTTGCCTTATTTATGTATACAGTACCGGGTCAAAAGTTTTAGAACACCCCATTTTTCCAGTTTTATTGAAATTTAAGCAATTCAAGTCCAGTGAATAACCTGAAATGGTACAAGTGTAAGCGTAAACTGCTAGAGGTTAAAAAAAGTTTAGGTTAGCAAAAACTGCTGTAGAGAAATTGCAAAGAAAGCTAAGGTGTCAGTGAGTACAGTTTCCTACACCATCAAAAGGCACTTGGAAACTGGAGGAAACTCTGACAGGAAGAGGTCTGGCAGACCCAAGCCACAACAGAATCAGAAGACAAGTTTCTGAGAGTCAACAACTTGCGATGATAGGCGCTCACAGGACAACAGCACAGAGTGACTGGCACCCTGAACCAAAAGGGCTACCACAGCATTTGCAGCACCATGCAATACCTCTGGTCTATGCCTAGTTGGTCAGGGTTCATCCTACAGCAAGATAATGACCCAAAACATACCTCCAGGCTATGTCAGAACTACCTTCGAGGAAAAGAACAAGACGGTAGGCTTCAAATCATGGAATGGCCAGCACAGTCTCAGACTTAAACCCATCGAGCTGGTTTGGGTTGAACTGGACAGAAGGGTGAAAGCAAAGCAACCTACAAGTGCAACACATTTGTGGGAACTTCTGCAACAGTGTTAGGAAGAACTTCCCAACAATATTTGATGTCCATTGTAGGAAGAATGCCACGAGTGTGTTCGAGTGTTACAGTATATCTGCAAAGGTGGCTACTTTGATGAGTCAGAATTTAGATTACATTTGTTAAACAAAATGATTCTATGATTTCTTTTTATCTCCAATTGTTTATTTGTTCTATGCTTTAATTTCAGAGTACATTGAGACACTAACTCGCGTAAATTTCAATAAAACTGGAAAAATGGGGTGTTCTAAAACTTTTGACCGGTAGTGTATGTTATGCTGTATGTCTATTGTTTGCTTTTTGTTTTGCTTGTTTTATTGTACTGTCTTACACTGCTTGTTGTAACCTCGGTCGACCTTGAAAAGGGATTGCATTTGTCTCAGTGGACTTACCTGGTCACCAAAACTCCAATCAATCAATAAATAAGTGACTTGCTTATAGACAGACAGTCACACAGTATGCAAGTGGTGGCTGTGAGAATCAAACCCAGTCAGTTTGTTCTGCTGGATGAACCACACACACACACACACACACACACACACACACATACAGCTTGGCTCAAACCAGTCTGCCTCTGCTTTTACCCCTTTGTTTTGTTTTTAACTTATACTGCAGGCTTACAGCAACCCTTATTCCCATGCCTTCCCGCCATGCCAAGGGCTTCCTGAGTGATGACCCCCAGCCAGAGATCTCCCACCCTCCTTGCAGTCTGGTTCTTTCCTGCCACAGCCTGGCTACCCATTTTATGTTGATTGCGCGCATGCGCAAGAAACATGTTGCGCCAGCTTTCTTCCATAAGCAGGTTGTGGAGGCCTGGCACTGTTGTGCCCAATGCCCCACAGCCTGCAAAGGCTTGTTCCCTGTCCCCAATGCCATGGCATGCTGCTGCTGACACTAGTTCAGCCAGTGTGCCACAACTTCTAAAAATCAGCTGCTGCAATCAGGGGCCAGCTCTCATTGCAGCATCAGCCATCCACTGCAATGAGGCAGTGACCCGTCATTGCAGGACGGGATAGACCCTCTGATACTGTTTAGAACATGGCGGCAGCTTGTCACCGTATTCACAAACAATATTTTACCCCCCATGTTTATTTGCTGGGGGAGCCACCGCCGCATAATGTACCCCTTTGTTTTATTGTCTGTCGATGGGGTGCTCCATCCCGTCGTCAGAAAGGAATCCTCCCCTTTTGTTGTTTGCCGATGGGGTGCCCAATCCCTCGCCGGCAGAAAATGATTCCCTCACCCTGTTGTTGTTTGCCGGCTAGGTGCCTAATCCCCGCCGGCTACAGTTGCCCCCAAAACAAGAGTCCTTGGTGGCACACTGGGAGCCCACCCCAGCCTGCCACATGCCCCTGTAAAGCTAAAACGGTCCTGCAACGCTTTTTTTTTTTTTATTACCTGAAAAAGAAACGTCCTCGTAGTCTCCCTGCCCTCCCACAACCCGCACCCACCCAATGCACACCCTGCCTTCCCATACTCCCTTCACCCCATACTTACCTCCAAAACTCGGCGCTGACGATCTTCGTGACCAGGAACACATCTGCACTCTTCAAAGCCAACCGCAAACTGAGGAAATGCGGTAAGCTGTATAATGTAATACATAGGGTTTTTCAACTTTAGTGCATATCTCGGCATTTTTGGAATTTTTCCACCAAATTTTCAACATGGGGTTTTGGAACCCCTCCTCATGAATTCTTGAACTGTCGTGGTGTTAATCCACCCCAAAAGCGGTTTCATGGTCACTGTGCGGAATCACCCTTTGGGGCCGATTAATGAAATGACAGTGCCAATGTTCATGAGGTGGGCTCTCAAAAAGCCTATGTTGCAAATTTGGTGGAAAAAATCCAAAATGACTGTTTTACGAGCGCAGGTTGCGAGTTGCTATGTATGCTTGTAATTTCGTGAATTTACAATATTTTCACGCCAGATTTTCAGTATTGGCATTTTGTCACACCTCCTTGTGAGCAGTACAGCTGTCATTGTTGACATCCTGGCTGGAATGTGTTTTCGCACTTCTGGCGCAGAATAGCGCAGTCGCTGTGGGAAATCAGTGTTCAGGATAGATTAAGAAATGACAGTGACACTGTTCATGAGTAGAGGTCCTAAAATGCCTATGTTGAAAATTTGGAACTATACTCCATAACATGATTGGTTTACGAGCATGCGTTGTGCAGTTGGCACGCATGCTCGTAACTTTGCTAATTTATAATAGTTTCACTCCAGATTTTCAACATTGCCATATTCCTAGACCTACTTATGAACAGTGTAGCTATCATTTTCCCATCCTGGCTGAAATGTGTTTTCGCACTTCCAGGCAGAATAGAGCAGTTGCTGTGGGAAATCACTGTTCGGACAGATTAAGAAAATGACAATGATACTGTTCATGAGCAGAGGTCCTAAAATGCCTATGTTAAAATTTGCTGATGATAGACCATCAATTGACTGTGTTACAGGTGTGCATTAGCGCACTTTCCACGCACCCTTGTAACTACGCAGATTTGTAATATTGTCGCAACAGATTTTCAACAGTGCCATTTTTCACACCTCTTTATAAGCAGTACAGCTGTCATTTTCCACATCCTGACCGAATGTGTTTTCACAGTTCCACTGAATAACGTGGTCACTGTGGGAAATCAGTGTTCGGGACAGATTAAGAAAATGACAGTGGCACTGTTCATGAGCAGAGGTCCTAAAATCCCTATGTTGAAAATTTGGTGACGAAACTCCGTGAACATGACTGTGTTACAAGCATCGTTGAACTGTTTCCATGCACCCTTGTAACTTCACAAATTTGTAATACTGTCAGCACACTTTCAACAGTGGCATTTTTCACAACTCCTTATGAACACTACGGGTGTCATTTTTCACATCCTGGCTAAATATGTTTTTGCACTCCTGCCAGACAGTAGCACGGTCACTCTGGGATATCAGTGTTTGGGACAGATTAAGAATGACCGAGTGAGAGGGGGGAGGACCGAGCTCAACTGAGCTCTGTCGGGACTGCTGCAGATTTGTTAGTAGGCAGACAAAGGCCCCAACTCAAGAGTCCAGTACAAAAGGGCAGCCTGCAGCACTGGGAGAAACAGAACGAGAGAGCAAGTGAGGGAGGGGAGGAGCGAACTCACCAAGTGCTGTCAGGACTGCTCGGATTTCTTTGTGGGTAGAAAAAGGTCAATACAGGCAGGGGCCCAGTACAAAAGGCCAGCCTGCAGCAGTGGGAGAAACAGTACGAGAGAGTGAGACAAGGGACTTAGTGAGCTCAACGGAGCTCTATCAGGACTGCTGGGATTTCTTTGTGGGCAGAAAGGCGCCAATGCAAGCAGGAGCCCCATACAAAAGGGCAGCTTGCAGCCACGACAAACAGAATGAGCGATGAGAGAGGAGACTGAGCAACCTCAACAGAGCTCTGTTGGGACAGCTGCAGATTTCTTTGTGGACAGACAAAGGTGCCAGCACAGCCAGGAGCTCATACAAAAGGTGCAGTCTGCGGCACCACGAAACAGAATGAGCAAGTTACAGAATGGGAGCTCAACGGAGCTCTAGTGTGACTGCTGCAGATTTCTTTGTGGGCAGAAAATGCGTGCAACACAGGCAGGAGCCTAGTACAAAGGCCAGCTTGCATCGCTGCAGAAACGGAATGCGAGAGCTACAGACGGGAGTGGAGCTTAACCCAGTGGGAGAGCTGTGTCGGACTGCTTTTCAGATTTCTTTCTGGCCAGAAAAGCCGCCAGTGCAGTGCAGGAGCCCAGTACAAAAAGGCAGCCTGCAGCGCCAGGACACACAGAATGAGCGAGTGAGGAAGGGGAGTCAGTGAGCTCAACAGGGCTTTGTTGGGACTGCTGCAGATTTGTTTCTGGACAGAAAAAGGCAGCAATGCATGCGGGCCCAGTCACAAAGGGCAGCCTGCAATGGCAGGAAACCCAGAATGAGCGAGTGAGTGAGCTCAACAGAGCTGTATTGTAACTGCTGCAAATTTCTTTGTGGGCATAAGAAGGCTGCAATACAGGCAGGAGCCCAGTAGCAAGGGCAGCCTGCAGCACCAGCAGAACAATGTGAGCGAGTGAGAGAAAGGGAGTGAGCGAGCTCTGCTGCAGATTTCTTTGTGGGCAGAGAAAGGTGCCAACAGAGGCAGGAGCCCAGTACAAAAGGGCAGCCTGCAGCCAGGAGGACCAGAATGAGTGACTGAGATGGGGAGTGAGTGACCACAACGAGCTCTGTCGGGACAGCTGTGGATTTCTTTGTGGGTAGAAAAAGCCACCAACACAGGCAGGAGTCTAGTACAAAGGGCAGCCTGCAGCGCCGGAGAAACAATGAGCGAGTGAGAGAGGGGAGTGAGCCACCTCAATGGCGCTCTGTCAGGGCAGCTGCTGATTTCTTCCTCAGCAGAACAAGCTGCCAACGCTGGCAGCAGCCCAGTACAAAGAGCAGCCTACAGCACCAGGACAAACAGACTTAGCCAGTGATAGAGGGCCACTGAGCGAGCTCAACAGACCAACACCATCAACATTCGGCATTGACAAATGCTTGTTGTTTTCCCCATAGCTTTTTCATTTTTTCCGGATTCAGCCAGTATATTTTTTCATTAAGTGTTGTGTTTTTTTTTCACAGAGAGTTGATTGCCTCTAATAGACTTGACTGGCTACCCAAGATGACAAGCAATGCAGCAACAGTACAGTGACAGAAAGAAGTAAGAACTCCCTTCAAGACTCTGTCCTGACTCCTGATCCTCCTCACCTGACTCCGCCTTCCCCGCGGAGCACCACTGACCGCAAGCAACTGGTCAGGTGACATGGCACTGACTGGCAAATGGGCCCAAGTGCAGTAGCGCATTGAGCACGCAGGTTCACCACTGCCAGCTGCCCCTCCAAACAATGAGGAGCCCAAGCAAGCTGCAAAGCTTAGGCAGTGAGCAACCAGCAGGATGGAGGGAATGCATGCAGCAGCATACATTCTGTACTGGCAGCTAGCCAGGAAGAGGAGGAGCCATGGAGATAGTTTATGCCTGCCAATTAATAATAGTTTGTTTTTTGTTACCAAGGCAACTGGCAATGCTGGCAAGATGATGACCTGCTGTCTCGGGATCAGCCGCCGAGCACAACCCACAGCGAGCCACTGCAGCCAATTCACAAATTATTTAAAGGTCAGGGCAGGAAAAGTACATTTATAGCTTGATAGAAGAGGTGCAAGGGCCCAGCCCTGGCATGAAAAGGTGGACATTCCCAAATATTACTGCCTGCATCTGGTAGTGGGATAATGCACACAGGAAATGGTAGCAAGCCCTGCAACTACAACACAGTTCGAGTCTGGCACTACTTGCTCACCCACACCTGCTGAGGAAGGCTTAACAGCCAAAGTGTTGGGGTACTTTAAGGAGGTAACTGAAAAACTTTCCAGTTTGAAATAAAAGACTTTGAGTTGATTTACAACAGATGTTTTGAATTTTCCTTTAGCGTGGAGCAAGTGAGTGGTGCCAGACTCTTGAACTGCATGAAAAGAGGTGCAGGGCTTGGCCTTGGCAAGCCCTGGCACAATTAAGATTGATTAGTATAGAGAATCAGATCTAATGGATATGCAAGTATGGAGACAACAGGGGTTCAGGAATATGTAAGTATGGAGACAACAGGGGTTCAGGAATATGTAGGCATGGAGAGAACAGAAGTGTAGAATATGTAAGTGTGGAGAGAACAGGAAGTGCAGCAATATGTAAGTATGGAGAGAACAGGAGTGCAGGAATATGCAAGTATGGAGAGAACAGGGAGTGCAGGAATAAGTAAGTATAAAGAGAACAGGGGTGCAGGAATATGTAAGTATGGAGAGAACAGGAGTGCAGGAATATGTAGGTATGGAGAGAACAGGGAGTGCAGGAATATGTAAGTATGGAGAGAACATGGAGTCCAGGAATATGTAAGTATGGAGAGAAATAGGGGGTGCAGGAATATGTAAGTATGTAGAGAACAGGGAGTGCAGGAATATAAGTATAAAGAGAACAGGGTGCAGGAATATGTAAGTATGGAAGAATGGAGTGCAGGAATATAAGTATTGTATGGAGAGAACAGGGGTGCAGGAATATAAGTATAAAGAGAACAAGGGTGCAGGAATATGTAACTATGGAGAGAACAGGAGTGCAGGAATATGTAAGTATGGAGAGAACAGGGAGGCAGGAATATGTAAGTATAAAGAGAACAAGGTGTAGGAATATGTAAGTATGGAGAGAAGAGGGAGTGCAGGAATATGTAAGTATGGAGAGAAGAGGAGGCAGGAATATGTAAGTATGGAGAGAAGAGGGAGTGCAGGAATATGTAAGTATGGATAGAACAAGGGGTGTAGGAATATGTAAGTATGGAGGAACAGGAAGTGCAGGAATATGTAGGTATGGAGAGAACAGGAAGTGCAGGAATATGTAAGTATGGAGAACAGGGGTGCAGGAATATGTAAGTATGGAGAGAACAGGGAGTGCAGGAATATGTAAGTATGGGAGAACAGGGAGTGCAGGAATATGTAAGTATGGGAGAACAGGAGTGCAGGAATATGTAAGTATGAGAGAACAGGGAGTGCAGGAATATGTAAGCATGGAGGAACAGGGAGTGCAGGAATATGTAAGAATGGAGAGAACGGAGGCAGGAATATGTAAGAATGGAGAGAACAGGAGTGCAGGAATATGTAAGAATGGAGAGACAGGGAGTGCAGGAATATGTAAGAATGGAGAGAAATGGGTGCAGGAATATGTAAGCATGGAGAGAACAGGGAGGGCGGGAATATGTATGCATGTATGGAGAGAACAAGAAGTGCAGGAATATGTAAGTATGAGAGAACAGGGGTGCAGGAATATGTAGGTATGAAGAGAACAGAGGTGCAGAAATATCTAAGTATGGAGAGAACAGGGTGCAGGAATATGTAGGCATGGAGAGAACAGGGAGTGCAGGAATATGAGTGTGGAGAGAACAGTGAGTGCAGGAATATGTAAGTATGGAGAGAACAGTGAGTGCAGGAATATGTAAGTATGGGGAGAACAGGAGTGCAGGAATATGTAAGTATGGAGAGAACAGGGGTGCAGGAATATGTAAGTATGGAGAGAACAGTGAGTGCAGGAATATGAAGTATGGAGAGAACAGTGAGTGCAGGAATATGTAAGTATGGAGAGAACAGGGAGTGCAGGAATATGTAAGTATGGAGAGAACAGGAGTGCAGGAATATGTAAGTATAAAAGAAAAGGGGTGCAGGAATATGTAAGTATGGAAGAACAGGGAGTGCAGGAATATGTAAGTATGGAGAGAACAGGAGTGCAGGAATATGTATATGGAGTGAACAGGGTGCAGGAATATGAGTAAGAGAACAGGGAGTGCAGGAATATGTAAGAATGGAGAGAACGGAGTGCAGGAATATGTAAGAATGGAGAGAACAGGGAGTGCAGGAATATGTAAGAATGGAGAGAACAGGGAGTGCAGGAATATGTAAGAATGGAGAACAGGGAGTGCAGGAATATGTAAGAATGGAGAGAACAGGAGTGCAGGAATATGTAAGCATGGAGAGAACAGGGAGTGCAGGAATATGAAGTGGAGAGAACAGTGAGTGCAGGAATATGTAAGTATGGAGAACAGTGAGTGCAGGAATATGTAAGTATGGGGAGAACAGGGGTGCAGGAATATGTAAGTATGGAGAGAACGAGGTGCAGGAATATGTAAGTATGGAGAGAACAGTGAGTGTGGGACTATGAAGTATGGAGAGAACAGTGAGTGCAGGAATATGGGTATGGAGAACAGGGATGCAGGAATAAGTATGGAGAGAACAGGGGGTGCAGGAATATGTAAGTAAGAGAGAACAGGAAGTGCAGGAATATGTAAGTATAAAGAGAACAGGAAGTGCAGGATATAAGTATGGAGACCAGAGGTGCAGAAATATGTAAGTATAGAGAACAGGGGTGCAGGAATAATTAAGTATGGAGAGAACAGGTGGTGCAGAATATGTAAGTATGTAGAGAACAGGGGTACAGGAATATGTAAGTATGGAGAGAACAAGGGTACAGGATTATGTAAGTATGGAGAGAACAGGAAGTGCAGAAATATTTAAGTATAGAGAGAACAGGGGTGCAGAAATATGTAAGTATGGAAGAACAGGAGTACAGGAATATGTATATGGAGAGACCAGAGGGGCAGAAATATGTAAGTATAGAGAGAACAGGAGGTGCAGGAATATGTAAGTATGGAGAGAACAGGTAGAGGAATATGAAGCATGGAGAGACCAGAGGGTGCTGGAATATGTCAGCATGGAGAGAACAGGGAGCAGGAATATGTAAGTATGGAGAGAACAGGGTGCAGGAATATGTAAGTATGGAGAGAACAGGAGTGCAGGAATATGTCAGTATGGAGAGAACAGGTAGTGCAGGAATATGTAAGTATGGAGAGAATAGGGTGCAGGAATATGTAAGTATGGAGAGAACAGAGTGCAGGAATATATATATATATATAAGAGAGAGAGAGAAAGGAAGCGAGATTAGTAATTTTGCTTCAGAGGTGCCTATTTTTATCCATAATTTTACAGTGAAATGTCTTGTGGCTGTGGACCATCATCAATCAGTTTCACCTTTAAGCAATGACTGGTACAGTGCATATTTTCTTTGTAAAAGTCTTGTTTACCTTCATGTTGCTCTGATTATAAATAACATTTGTATTTTGATTTTAATGTACAGGCTACAACATTACCAAATGAGCAATTGTTATTGCTGTCTGAACTCCCTTTGCTGTTATGAAGGCAGAAGAGGGGATGAGAAACTCCTTTGTTGATGTGGAGGAGGAAGAGAGGAATGACAAGCCCCCATTTGTTTTTGTGAAGGTGGAAGAGACTGCAGAGCAGAAGGATCACTTTGAAGTTATTCCCACTAGTAAGTATGATAGATGGCTAGATAATGTGTTTATATGTGTTAAAAACATCTCCGGCCATGTTAATGGTTGATGGATACTCAACCCTCGACCCCAAGGTGATCACAAACATCTTTAACACGGCTTTTTCAGACTTTAGTGCTGTTCTACCGCATGACTTTTTCGAAAACAGGGCCTACTCCCCAAATACCTCAGCCCTCAGTCTAACCATCCCCTTCTACTTCAGGAAGGTAAGGTTGAATGAAGCTCGGCCATATATTACTGCAGCTATCTCTAAATCTAGATCTAGTAGCGACACCCTGGACCTTAAGCTTCTGTTGCTCACCCTCGATGAGGTAATTCATCCATTGACAAAAATCCTAAACCTCTCTCTCTCAGCTGTGTAAAATTACCGGACCTATGGAAACAGCCACTGTGACTCCGTCCATAAAAGGGATAAGACGAATCACTCAAATTATCGCCTATCTCCATACTGCCCCCACTCTCTAAGGCACTGAGCACATTGTGGCTGATCAACTTACCGACCACTTGATAAATACAATATACCTTTGTCCACAACAACACGTTGCCTGAAAGGTCACAGCACCACCACAGCTCTTCTTGAGTTCACTGGAGCTTTGCACAAATCCCTTGACAACGGCCTTCTACGCGGGGGCCGTTTTAGTCGACCTCTCCAAGGCCTTGATACAGTACACCATGGACTGCTAATTGACCAACTACTGAATGCGGGCTATCACCTGACTCTTCTCTGTGGCTTAAAAGCTACTTAGAAAACCGGTCACAGAGAGTAAAAATTGTGGACGCCTTCTGACACCCCTGCCTGTTCGCCTGGTGTCCCACAGGGATCCATACTGGCCCCTCCTTTTAGCCTTTTCAAACTCCCTCCTTACCACTGCTCTGAGCAGATCATACTATATGCCGATGATGCTGTTGTATTCTCCACTCACAAAGATCTTGCAACTCTTCAACACAACCTTCAACTTGGTTTCAGTTCTGTAGAGACATGGTTTCTTAATCATAAACTGGTCCTCAATGACAAGAAAACCAAATTTGCTCTTCTGCAGCTCATAACCCACACAAGCTACACCACTTGGCTATCTCCACCACCCAGGGGAACACTCTAGATCAGGTGGGGTCCTTCAAATACTTAGGATACAGCTTGACCCTAATCTCTCTATGGACCTCATGTAGATAATGTAGCTAGAGCTGCTAATACACAACTTGGTCTCCTCTACAAACACAGACAACACCTCACGCCAGAAGCTTTGAAGGTTGCAGTCCTGAGCTCTGTGATTTCTGTAATAGACTATGGTCTCATCATTTATGGCTCGGCCACAACCACAACCCTTAGACACCTCTCAACTACCTTAAATAAGGCATGTCGGCTCGTTACTGGTGCTCACCATCTCACCCACACATGTGACCTGTACACCCAGACTGGCTGGCTCCAACTATCAAACTGCATAAAGTTTCTCACCAGCTGCATGGCGTAAAAATCTACCTTGCACCTTGTGGGGTCTCAACTCTGTTACAACACCGAATTAACAAATGGTGCCTTCGGAGATCCACGCCACAGCTACTGAAAGTCCCCCACTGTCACACTTCACAGGGACAGCTCTTTGCTTATCGAGCACCACTCTGGTTCAATGGCCTCAGCCCCACCATCTCCTCTGCCCCAACAATTGGTATGTTTAAAACTAGGCTCGGACTATCTCACTACCAACAGCTCCTGTGACTGCCCAACTTAACCTAGTTTCTCCACTTCCTGCCTGCTGTAGTGGTCCCCGCTCTGCTCCTCACTGGATTCTGTTCAAATAAAACTCCAGAAGACACTGTACAGGGGTGCAGAAAAGACCTTTTTATTACTAGATAGGCCAGTGATAACACCTTACAGACCTTCCACTACAGCCACAGGAAATGCTCACCCACAAAACTCCCTTACTGGAGCACCTGAAACTAAGTCCCAGGTACCCGAATTACATGTGTAGAAGGCTACTTAAATAAAGTTAACTTAACAATCTCCCACTTTTCTTTAAAGACTTAAATTTTAGCCCCCTTTACAATAGCAAAGTTTAATGTCCACATGGCTAAGTGTCTTCTTCCTCAAGCTGCCACATCCCTTACTGAGTGCCTTTAGAAGCACAAGAGCCGATGCTCCCTTTTGTCAAGCAGTCAGCCAGTTGTTCCTTCGTGGTAGACCAGAGAACACGCTGGACCCTCTTGGCCTGGATAAGTTCTTTAATGCCACTGATTTCAAGATCGAAGTTTTCTCTGAAACCGACTTGGTCGACTTGATAGCATCAACTAGTGAATGATTGTCCACAACACATGTCACAGGTAAGATGTGTTTGGTACCACCAGTAGTGAGCTCTGAGTAGAGCACTGCAGAAAGATGGCATTATCAATTCCCTCAGCCAAAGCAAGGGTTTCCCAGCAAGCATGCTCGGACTACTCTTCTTATCCTTTTGACTGCCAGGAAAGTGGTGAAAGCATCCTTCCTCACCCATTAAGATAATCAGGTGACCACCCTGAGTACTCCCATCCGGAGGTTGCCGAGTGATGCATCACTAAAAACTACCAATTTTAAGAGGCATCTTTTCCCAAACATTGAAATTTCAAAGTCACTTGTTCTGATTTCAGTTTTTGAACAATTTTGTTTGCCTCATGTATGGTTTGAACAGTGGCTTGTTTCGTTAGACGCTAAGTTGCAAGCATCAAACATGACATCAGGTCTGCTCTGTCTAGTAACCCAGAGAATCTGGCCTGTCTTTGACCTCAGTTGATCCTTTTCACTTTCAGTGAGAGGATCATCGTGGTGTAACGCCTTGTGAATCCATGTGGATGGGATGAAGATTTTGTATGTAGTGTTGCTGTTGTAACTGTACGATTTTATCAACTGTATTGAACTCCATGCCCACGTACAAAAGCTGTCATGCTCTCACGGCCAGTCTTAGACATTTCTTATGTGGTATTACTGTTGTGGCAAAGTTGGTGAGCCACCCCAAATGAAGTCATCAACATGGCAGGCAAGCACTCCAGCTACATTGCTATCTTGATCTAACCAGTAGAAGATGGCAGGATCCACTTGTGACATTTTTCCACCTGTATTCAGCATAGTTTCTTTAACTTTGTTGTGCCAGTACAGAGATGCATCTGCCAGACCATAGACACACTTTTAAGTTTCCACAGTGTTCCTTCACCTTTAGCTTTAGGTGGAGGTTTGATGTAAATATCTTGAGACAACTCTGTTCCTTGTAGGAAAGCAGATTTAATGTCCATGGAATGACGCTCCATTGTTTTAGACAAATTACAGTTAGAAGCAATTTTAAGGACTCTGAGGCGACGTTGGTGAGTCTTTTGAAGTTCTTATTGTCAAGTTCCTCAAAACCTCTGGCCACCAGACATGCTTTTGAACTATTCCATCTGAGGTTTCTTTAGGGTACAAAACCCACCTTGTAGAAATACACTTTTGTCCATTGACTTTGACTACGCCAAACACTCCATTGCTCTTCCAGCTACTGAGCTCATCTTGTTTTGCATAATCAAAAGATACTTCCTTTGTAACTAGTACATCATCTTCAGAGTGTTGCACTTGGTTGTCCATAGGTTCGATGTAAAGATTGTCTACATGTGACAAGTCAACTGACCCTCGCTGTATCTGCAATGGCAGAGGGTTCCAAGTAGTGTAAATTGTACCAGTGTTTGTTTTTCCCTTAACTTTTCCTGCACGCCCAAGAACTTTTGCTGTGTATGGAATCCCACTTTCTCTGTCTGTATATCTAACAATTTGTTCAGGTTTTAGATTGACACAGCCGCCTTGTCTTGACGCATGGGGTTGTTGAATGTCCACTTCATCATTGTCTGTGCCACTCATAGTGTCCACGTTATTGTGTTCAGCATCTGGTAAATCTGTCTCGCCTTCTGTGACCTTTTGTGTAGCATGCTGATGGTCAGCCACCCGCTCCTTCAACTTGCTCGATATTCACTTTTCAGAACCTTGAATGATGCACCCACACATAGGTGCCTCCATGTCTCACAAATATTACCACGCCATCCTGACCAGTGATGACACCAGGTCCTTTCCACTCTGCACAATCCATGCGTTTGTAATAGACTTTGTCTCCAGTCTCATATTTTTCGCCTGTAGGATGAAGTTGTTTATGCAAAGCCTGAAAATTCTCTCTGAGCATTCTGCTTCGTGAATGCTTTCTCACTGCATGCAATGCTGAAATATGCTGTCCTACCCATTCACTCATAGTCGTCCTTCCAAAGCAGGTGGCTTATCAACCACCACAGAGGGAAGATTAGGGTTCTGTCCAAACACTAGCTGGTATGGCTGTAGCCATGGACATTCTGCATTGAGTTTTTGCCATAAGTGCCCAATCTAGGGCTGTTTTCCAATCACATTGATTAGTTTTTTACTTTCAATAGGATTTCAGTGAGTGTTAAATTATGTTGTCCCAAAAGTCCATTGCTCCACTGGACTGTACCCAGTAGTTGTCTTTACTTATATTAAAATGTTCTGCCATATCACGGATTTCATCACTGTTGAATTTCTCCATTGTCGCTGTATAATTTTTAAGGTGGGCCATGCACACTTATCCAGGAATGAATAAACTGCTTCACAATTTCAGTAGGTTTTTTGTAGTCACAATGCCTCCAGCACTGAAATGTGTGAAGTGATCAATTATGTGAAGATACCACACACTTGGTTCTAGCTCATGAAGATCCATAGCCACTGTTTCATTGTACTTGAAGCCATTGGTAGCCCAACTGCAGGCTTGGGCTTGGGTTTGCTGTATCTCAGGCATGTCTCATAGCTGTTCACTATCTGTTGTAGAATGGAAACACTCTCTTTATCATTATTACCAGAACTTTGCAGTAATTTCTGAAGCTTATCAACTGAAGCATGTCCAAATTGCTTGTGAAGTTTTAACAAAACTCTGTGCTTTTCATCTGTGGACATGTTCTCTGTCACTGTTAAAATCTCATTTTCACATGGACTCTCTGTAATGCCTTTGTCTAGAATGCTAACACAATAATGTCCTGAAGTAGTAAGCTCAAGTATGACTGGTTGTTTAAACATCACCGCTTTGTCATTTTAATGTCTAGCACTGCCCTGCCTTCTTTAAGGAAGTTTTGCTAACAACAAAGGAATATCTGCAGGGATAACCTCCGTTTCTATGTGACATTTTGTCTGACCTATTTTTGCTGAGATTTTAACTCTTTGATAGAATGCACAACTCTTCCATCTCCAAATTTGAAAGCTCTGCAACTTGGTATGTCCACCATCTTGTGCACTACATCTTTTTTTTTTTCCATTAAATCTTTATTCCGCTTTTAGTTAGAGAATGCATCCAGAGACAACAAGCACAAACATATGAGTACACAATCATGCATATTACAACTGGTAACAGGATCCATCCTCTGCAATGCCCCCAAGAACCCTCCCCCATCGCCCACCCCCACCCCACCTCCCCAGCACAAGACAAGCTTACCTGCTCCCATCAGTCAGAAGGGGACCTATAGAGCCTATAATGAGTAAGTAGTGTAGAAGGGACCCCAGATCTTATCAAACCTAGGGAGTTTGTTTTGAAGGATGGCTATCATTCTTTCAACCTCAAGCTGGCAAGTAGTTCCTCCAACCATTCCGTATAGCTGATCACAACAGAATCTTTCCAGTGTCTAAGAACAACTTTTTAAGAGTAGCTGAAATTATGAGCCATATGGAACCTCCTATTCCTGCGGAGATACTAGAAACATCCCCAACAAGCATATTTCAGGGTGAAAAGGTCCTCCAGGCCCAGCATTGGGTCCACTCTGTTTTTAATGGCTGTCCAAAGCAGGGTTATCTTCAGACAGTTCTAGAAGATGTGCATCAGATCCCCAACCCCTAAATGACACCTGGTACATATTGGGTCGCCACCATTTTTAAGCTCGCCAGCTTCTGTGAGATAGTAAATGTTATGGAGAATTTTAAACTGTATTAGTCTCAGCCGATCATGAGATAAATTTGGCAGTTTGCCAGGAGGACAGTCAATTAACTCCTCATTGGAGAACACCGAGGCCCAATACGAGCCTGAGGCCAGATTCTGAGAATAGGCCCAGCTGAATAGTACTGTGTATACTTTGGAGACCGCGTGAGAAAGGCCAACTAGAGGCCCCAGGGACACATAAAATTCTACTTTCGAGTCTGAATTGGCCTCATGCCCATCTTGCTGAGTAAAAGGTGCGAAGCTGATACACTTTAAAACCACCATGGTGGGCAATTCAAATTTATTCAGAATCTCCAAGGAGGAGAGTACCTTTCCATTGGCTGTGAGAAGGTCGTTTAAATGATACACCCTGGCAGGGCCAACCAAGTGGGACTAAGAGGTTTATTGTCAATTAAGCATGGTTGCCCCAGATAGGTTGTGACCAATCCCTGAGATGATCATATTTTAAAAAGCTGCAAAGCTGCGTATGGGTCCTCACAGAGATCCCTATCGGGAGTTTCTAAGGGGGTGGAGATTCGGATTAAGATAGAGCAGGGTCTCTGGTGCTAAGCCATATTTCTGAATGAGAGCTGACTCAGTTTGTATCCATAAAGGTACATATGATGGCTGGGTTGGGAAATCCATGCCCTGTACCCACCTAAGATATTTATTAACATGACCCACCCAGAAATAAAGAGCAAAATGTGGCAGCCTTTAACCCCCAATGGTTTAGGCGCAGCCACCTTATGGTAGGCCATCCTAGCTTTCTTATACCCCACACAAAATTGGCTATAAGCCCATGGAGTTTTCTAAACCACGAGTGGTAGCCAAATATTTAACATACTAAGGGGATAAAACAACCGGGGAATACATTCATCTTAACTAGGTTTATCCTTCCCCATAAAGAAATTGGAAGCTGCACCCATCTTTTCAAATCTAAATCAATGGTATGCACCAGGAGTCCAGATTTAACTGATTAGTGTCATGCTCCTCGTCAGGATAAGATCCAGGTACTTAATGGAATCCGACTTCCAGGCCAAGCCTAGCTCAGTAATCTCTTGTTCTTGTGCACTACATCTTGTCTAAGTTCACTTACATAGCTATCTAGCCATTTTCTCCACAGACTGTGCGTGTACACGCAGTATCAATGACTGCAGATCCTAAAGACTCTACCATAAATACCTCTGCATCAGTAGCAAACTCCTTTGAAAACAATGTGATGTTACACTGCTCTACTTCATCTATATTTGTTTTTCCTCTATTAACTTCACTTGTTCATTATTGTGCTGGCAGTCTTGGCCCAATGATAAGTGCTTTGGCAAATGACATATTTTGATCTTCTCTCATATCTAGCCAGCAGTTTTTGCCAGGCAATGTCGCCCTCTTGTGGTCATTTTGATGCGCACCATGCTATCCTGTTTTCTTTGCTGAGTGAAATACGCTGCATCTTGACCCACGTGAATCCCTCTATGACTGGCACAATAGATGTCTTATCGCCAAAAATCCTCTTTAATGCTGACTTCATTGATGCAAATGTCAGGCTTGTACAGGCAGTTAAACCAACTGTTTATCCTTCACATCTAAGCATGAAGTATCTAACATCTTGAAAGCTAGCACAGCATCTGGCAGAATCATATTGTGTTTGCATGACAGTGTACTTTTGCTCAAAGTTAATAATGTAGTCCGTCATGGACGTTGAGCTGCCTCTAGCAATCCGGTCAAAATTAGTATATCGTCGTAAATCCGATCCTTCTCTTCCTTGAGAAACACATCATCAAGTGCTCTGATTAACGTCTCCATTCCCATATCTTTGTTTAAATCTTCTGCTGAAATTTCAATCCATTGTCCCTCGATCTACCCTTGGCAAGTCGACCGCTAGTGCTTGTTTTTTTTCCAGTTCGGTAACACGTTGCCATATTCCAGCTTCATTTTCCAGCTTTCATATGCCCTTTCTCATCCAGATACAAGCGGGACCCTGTAATTGCTAACCATCCTCTGCTACCAATGTTCAAATAAAACTCCAGAAGACAATGTATAGGGGTGCAGAAAGACCTTTTATCACTAGGTAGGCCAGTGATAACAGCTTACAGACCTTCCACTACAGCCACAGGAAGTGCTCACCCACAAAAACCCCTTACTGGAGCACCTGAAACTAAGTCCCCAGGTACCGTAATTACATGTGTAGAAGGCTACTTAAATAAAGTTAACTTAACAGATTCTACCTTCACATCTTGGTATACCCAATGCTGCACTTTTCACCCTCTCCCACCTTCCTACATTCCTTCTCCCCTTCCCTCTCCCTGTGACTCTGGCACTTCTTATCTGTTGTCTATTTTCTCTGACAAATGCCGCTGGCTGCCTTGCTTACAATGCTACCTTGGATTTGTATTAATCTGTACTCTGTTTGCAATGTGCATTGTTGTAATGTCTGTCTTGATGTTTCCCATAATTTGTATTTCTCTGACGTGGAACCTTTGTAAAGAGCCAAGGCTCAAACGTATTGTAATCCTAGACTTGATAAATAAATAAATAAATATGGGATTTTTCAGCAATGATTAAGAAGAAGTTGGGAAGAAGAGGAAAAATGTAGAGTTGGAGGGGCAGGAGTACAGAAGTACAGTAGGCTATAATGTCAGAAAGTTTGAACGGAGTAAAGCCAGTGAGTATTTTAGAAAGAAAAGTTAATGTTATAATTGATATGAGATTATACTGGTACCTGGTAGATGAGACAGAAGACTGGAGTCACATGGGTCCAATTTTCAAAGCCGAAAATGACTTGGTGTGCTGAGCGTGTGATGGTCGTAGTATGTCACACTTTGAAAATCATGCCATTGGTCTTGATTCCAGGTGGGGTGAGCAGGCAAGGGTCTGCATGATAAACATTTGGTCATTCAGAGGAGGGACATGAGGATTGCAGAGGAGGAATGGACTGATTCCAGGTGTGGGTGTGCAGGCAAGGGTCTGTATTATAAACATTTGGTCATTCAGAGAGGAGGGACATGAGAAGTGCACAGAGGAGGAATGGACTGATTCCAGGTGGGGTGAGCAGGCAAGGGTCTGCATGATAAACATTTGGTCATTCAGAGAGGAGGGACATGAGGATTGCACAGGAGGGGAATGGACTGATTCCAGGTGTGGGTGTGCAGGCAAGGGTCTGTATTATAAACATTTGGTCATTCAGAGGTGGCACATGAGTTCGCAGAGAAGAGATTAATTGATTCCAGATGTGGGTGAGCAGGCAAGTGTCTGCATTATAAACATTTGATCTTTCAAGAAGAGGAGATGAGAAGTGCATAGGGAGGGAATGGACTGATTCCAGGTGTGGGTGAGCAGGCAAGTGTCTACATTATAAACATTTGGTCATTCAGAGAGGTGGGACATGAGGACGTGCACAGAGGAGGGAATGGACTGATTCCAGGTGTGGGTGAGCAGGCAAGTGTCTACATTATAAACATTTGGTCATTCAGAGAGGAGGGACATGAGAAGTGCACAGAGGAGGGAATGGACTGATTCCACATGTGGGTGAGCAGGCAAGTGTCTGCATTATAAACATTTGGTCATTCATGGAGGAGGGACATGAGAAGTGCAGGAGGAGGAGGGAATGGACTGATTCTAGGTGTAAGTGAGCAGGCAAGTGTCTGTGTTTGAATGACCAAATGTTTATGAGGAGGGACATAAGAAGTGCACAGAGGAGTGAATGGACTGATTCCAGGTGTGGGTGAGGAGGCAAGTGTCTTCATTATGAACATTTGGTCATTCAGAGAGGAGGGAGATAAGGTGTGCCCAGAGGAGGGAATGGACTGATTCTAGGCGGGAATGAACAGGTAAGTGCATTATAAACATTTAGTCATTCACAGAGAAGGGACATGAGTAGTGCTCAGAGGAGGAATGGACTGATTCCAGGAGTAGGTGAGCAGGCAAGTGTCTGCATTATAAACATTTGGTCATTCATGGAGGAGGGACTTGAGAAGTGCGGAGGAGGGAATGGACTGATTCCAGGTGTGGGAAGCAAGCAGAGTGTCTGTACAGAAACATAGACTTTGACGTCAGATAAGGACAGCTGGCCACCTAGTCTGGCCATTTCCTACCTATTGGATAAGCTGCAGATCCTAGTTAACCAACAGCCTACTTCTTCCTACCCCCACCAAATTGTCTTATGTCTGTCCCATGCATTCTTGAATTCCCTCACTGTTTTTGACCCCTGACCTCTTCATGAAGGCTGTTCCATGCATCCACCACCCGCTCTGTAAAATAAATACTTCCTCACATTACCTCTGATCCACCCCCATCTTCAAATTGTGTCCCCTTGTTCTTACACAACTTTTTGAAAGATGCTACCCTCTTGGACTTTGTTGATTCCTTGAGGTACTTGAAATTTTCTATCATGTCCCCTCTCTCCTTTCAGTCAAGGTATACATATTAAGCTCCTTTAGTGTCTCTTCATGTGGCTTCTGTTGCAGACCCTGCACCATTTAGTGCCCTCCTCTGGACTGCCTCTATTCTATCTCCTTGTGGAGATTGGGTCTCCAGAACTGGACAGTACTCAGATGGGGTCTCACCAACTGTCTGTACAAGAGAGATGACAACTTCCTGTTTTCTACTGGTGATGCCTCTCCTATGCATCCCGTTATCTCCCCAGCTCTCCTTACTGCCTTCTCACATTGCTTGCTTACCTTTAGGTCATCTGATATGATTACCCACATGTCCCTTTCCATTTTGTTGTTGTTACTACCTCCTCCCATTGTGTACTCTTCTCCTGGGTTTTGTTTCCCAGGTGCACTACTTGCACTTCTTAGCATTGAATCTAAGCTGCCATACATTTGACCATTCCTCTAACCTTGCCAAGTCCCTTCTCATCCTTTCCACCCCACCTTGTGTATCAACCCTGTTGCAGATCTTTGTGTCATCTGCAAAGAGACATACTTTTCCTTCCAGTCCCTCTGCAATGTCACTTATAAAGACATTAAACAGGACTGGACCCAGTACTGAACCCTACGGTACCCACTAATAACCCCTCTTTTTCAGAGTGGACTCCATTTACTATTACCCTCTGTGTCCTGTTGTCCAGCTAGTGTTTTACCCAGGCTACCACCCTGGGACCCACTCTCAGGCTGGCTAACTTGTATATTAATCTTTGTGTGGGACTGTGTCAAATGCCTTGCTAAAGTCTAGGTAGGCCATGTCCACTGCCCCTCCCGTATACTACTTTAGTCACCCAGTCAAAGAAATCTATCAGATTCATCTGACATGACCTTCCTGCTGTGAATTCATGCTGCCGAGGGTCCTGCTCAACCATGTTATGGATTATAGATGTAACCTCTAGTTGGCGCTATCCCAAGGGCTACTACCCTGCCTGCTCGGCTAGTAGCAGGTTATGGGGCCTGGGTAATGAAATGGGTGCCTCCACCCAGAGGTCAGGTCATTAGTGGTCAAGCTAACCTGGGCACAGCCCCCAGGACACTGTAACCCTCCTTCTAGTGGCCTGAACAGTACACAATAATCACTTTCACAATGACCCTTATTCACCAGGCAATTACTCACACTGTTTGCACTTACCACCAGGCTGGTTCCTCTAGTTTGACCCTGGGGACCCCTGTAAAACAAGGTTAAGCACAGCAAATAGCAGCAGTACAATACTTTTGGCACAAACTGGAACCACAGTCATGTTAAATGCAAACAAAGTTAAATCTGATTTATTCAGGGGACTTGAACAAGGAGGGAGTAATCATGCTGATTTGCTTAAAGTTATATTAATCAGACAGTTATGCATGCAGTTCACAGTCCCTACACAGTCACACACTCTGGGTACCCAGATAGGAAAGCGGTGGGCTAGCCAAGAACATTGCAGCTGGTTGGGGCCCTTTGATGGAAGAAAGCAACATGCACAACACACACTATTTGTAATCCGGAGCGGAGGGCTCAGTTCATGAAAAAAGGCAACAAGACAATCAGATGACAGCACTTTTAGATTTAGCTGTTGTTGCAGGGAGCTACCCTGATGTTTACTCATGATACCCAATACTGGACACAGCAGGATGAAATCGAGACTGCAGGCTATTGAGCTGGAGTGCCCAGAGAAGCAGGGCCCACACGAATCACCGATGCATCGTTCCTGTTCAAGCACTGAGCAGGGGCTGATCCTCAGGCCAGTCTCTCAGCGATGATTTTCTCTGAATAGCAGGTATTCTGGCTGGGCCAGTGTAGCAAGGCCCAGATAAACAGAAATGAATACAGATCAGTCCGTGGAGCTGGATACAGCCTCCAGCAATCAAAACACAGTTCAGACACACAGTGGGGAACCAAATCACGACCCACTATAAGCACACAGCACATTCACATGTAAGGAAATTCCACTGTACCAAGCAAATGGCTCTCGGTCACAATTACAGAGTCTCTGCACAATCCGGGAGTTCGGAGGTAGCTGGAAGTCCTGACAGGCTGATCACATTCAGAAAATCTTCAGTCTTCTTCAGGTTAAAGCCTGGTCACAATTCAGTGGCTTAATTCACTCTCCAAATTCAGATTCAGTCCGAAAAAGGCACAAGTTCCTCTCAGGGACAGCAGGCAGGCATGCAGGCCAAACTCAGGCCTTTCCACAGTTCTCCCATGGGAATCCACTATGGATTGCTACTCGAACTATCTCGAGCTGTTACTTCTTCACTTCCCAACTCAGATCTAACTGAAACTGCAAACAGTGTGGGACTTTCCCCAAGATCCAAAAGGTTCGGTTGGCTGATCTGTCTGTCAGTTGCAACAAGGGCTCCCCTCCAGGTTATTTTAGGGCCAAAAGCCCAAAACTACAATTCCTACAAGTTTGGCCCCACCAAGCCCCTGTAGGCAGGCTCCATTTTAGAGTCCCAAATGTACTGATTGGTCCATTCTGCAGTCCAGGACCAAGATGATGGAAACAAACAGAACTGTCCATGCTGCAAAGAAGGCAGGTTAGAACAAACTGCAATATTATTACTACTACTCTAACAAATGATCAGCAAACAAGTACATCTTCTAACAGAGCTCCCTCTCAGGTTAATTATGACTGCAATCCATGCAGCTCTTAAAGGGACAGTACACAGAGGCTATACAGGCACTCTCTGGCAATATATTTAATCTGCTAAAATGCAGAACACCAGCCTGGCAGTGATCATTTAGGCAAGCTCAAGGAAGACTTTTGGGAACCCCCATTTGTGGGGAGTTACATAAACATTTGGTCATTCAGAGTAGAGGAACATGAGGAGTGCACAGTGGACGAAGGAACTGATTTCAGGCGTGGTTGAGCAGGCAAGTGTCTGCATTATAAACATTTGGTTATTCAGAGAGGAGGACATGAGAAGTGCACAGAGGAGGAATGGACTGATTCCAGGTGTGGGTGAGTAGGCAAGTGTCTGCATTATAAACATTTGGTTATTCAGAGAGGAGGACATGAGAGCGCACAGAGGAGGGAATACACTGATTCCAGGCATGGGTGAGCAGACATTTGTCTGCATTATAAACATTTGGTTATTCAGAAAGGAGGGACATGAGAAGTGCACAATTAGAAATGGATTGATTCCAGGCGGGGTAAGTGGGCACGTGTCTGCATTATACACATTTTGTCTTTCAGAGAGGAGGGACATGAGAAGTGCAGGAGAATGGAATTATTCCAGGTGAGGGTGAGCAGACAAGTGTCTGCGTTATAAACATTGGTCATTCAGAAGGAGGGGGCATGAGGGAGTGCACACAGGAGGGAATGGACTGTGTTTAAGCCTTGAAAGTGATGATGACTCATGTGTTGTTTTAAAGCTGATATTGATCAATCACTGCATTTTAATATAGTGCATTTCCATTGAAATGTTTAAGGCACAGTACAGTATTTTAAACTACAGAAAAAGTTTACTTTGAAATACTGTCAAATGAGAGAAAGCCATGCAGAAAAGATTTCAGCTACAAAGGAGTCTTGGAAGTGACAAACCAAGCGGCATTGCAAAGAGCGGTAGTAAATCGATTAAAGGGGACATGAAATGGGTTTACATCTTTTGTACCTAAATACTTTCCAATTGGTGATAAAAACTTTTTTACTTCACTGTGAGTCCTGCCTATATTTTTAGGTGATGTATGTCATTAATACCTGATCCAGTCGATACTCCAATGCTGAGTATTCCTTTATGTCTTGAGATCTGCTCAGTAAAATTTGAGTTCTAAATGACGTTGTTTGAGCCAGTGATACGGCAAACAGCTGGACTCAAACTTAAAATGAAGTACACTAGAGAAATATAATGTTTTTGGTGTAACTCACTGTTTTACTGCTGATGTTTTGCTTCTTTGCTTTGCTGACAAAAAGTCAATCTGTGGGGTTACATGCATTACCATCCAGTTTAGCAGTGGTTTATGTCTGAGCGAAGAATCGAAACATACATTTAAATAGCTGTAAGCGTTAGTATGTGGTTAGAATGCATGAATGGCTGTCTTCATTTGCAGTTGCTGTTTAGGGTCATTGCATATTGCCTAGTGGCTTAATTTTAACTAAGTAGATGGATGTGATTTAGGTGCAGACCATTTAGAACTTCTCTTTTTTTTCTGTTAGGGCAAGATATCATTTCTTTTCAATTTATGGTGGTTGAATGTATCCACACGTATTTTAACCCCTAGCACAGAGCTAGAGACTTAGGACCCCACTGAGAAACTGGGGTGTCAGGCTGTGATATGTAACCGGGTAAAATCACGGTCTCTAAAGAACCAAGCGAAGAAACATTAATGTGTGACATTACTTATTCAGTTGCAGCTTTTAAAATCGTCACACAAAATTCAACAAACACAACTAGTGGGACAAACTGGTATTTCTTTAGAAAAACCAGGGACTTCTATGTGTATCTGTCAGTCAAAATCTGTTGAGTGTGTCTCGAATGGCAATAATGCTGTGATGAATCATTTTTTTAAACTCTATTTTTCACCGGTTTCTCCAAGGCATTCTTCAGAGGTGCCCACACAATCCTACCCTTCTATTCCCCACCATGGCTGATCACACCAGATCACCCTTCCCTTGAGGGACTTCCCAGTGCCTGGATCACCCCAAGCAGTGTCCACCACCGTCAGTGGCATCTTTCTGAGATTAGAGGTCCATCCTCTTGGGAAGTTGCCATGGATCCCTAGTGTGGCCTGGCCCGGGGTTGGGGATGTGAGGGGAGATTTCTGGGCCCTTGTCATTCCTCATCGAGCCAGGGTTTTTGCTTGATGTCTATCCCTCGGAGCCCGGCACCATGGCTCTGCCCCAGGCATACGCTTTCGCGCCACTATGTTCAGCGACCCCAGCCACCACCAGAGGTTGCTCCATGAGCGAACGCTCCCCTGAGTTCTCCCCGGAAGAGAGCAACTCTGGATGCTCGATCCTTCCCTCCCCACTGATCCCAGGCAACCCGAGCTCACTAAAACCGGAGGGACAGTGTGGCTGAGGTGTATGCTCTGCACTTCAACCCTCAGCACCACGGGCCAGTCAATGCTGTGATAAATCATGGCATGAAGAATATAAAGGAAAAGAAATCAGATAAAATCTTATGGGGTTAAGAAAATTGGTAAGCGCAGCTAACAGAACATTCATGTATTGCAACTAAACCTATCTGTTGACATAAAGGGTATGTGTGTGGCTATTGGTATCGGATACTCTATGCACCAGAGAATAATTATTCAAGCAGACTGCACTAAAGTGCACAGATGTTATAGCAATATGAAAAACAGATACGAGCATTAAATGCGCAAGTCATTCACTGGGGCACCAACAAGCAACTCGTCTTTCATCATGAATTGAGTCCCAAGACAAATTAGCAAAATAAATACAGTCAGGCAACTATTTAAGAAAGCACACATTAACTGAGGTTAATGTTGAATTGCCTGTCCTATAAGAGCCACACACCAGTTTCCACGGCTGGCACAGCAACAACACCCACTGGTATAGTTTGGTATATTACTACTTTACACCTCTCCCACAGCCTGTGACTATGATATTCTGAGGTGGCAGTGACGCACCTGCCCTTTGATCCTCATCGATTCATTAACAAATGGTGTTTAGTGTCTCCCTCCACACCTAGCGACTCCACACAGCCTCATCCGATCACCTCAACGAGGTTTCTAAACTGTGCTGCTGGTCTCAGAACTGTCAGTGTGGCAGCAGGACATTGGACCAATTTTATTGCCAGCCTGCTCCTCAACTTCAAATTAAATTCTGACAGCTCAGGATACGGCACTAATAAGCAATTGGGACAATGAATGCAAGCAGTAGTTTGTAATACATGCACAGAAATTGTGTGATCCACAAAGTAAGGTATGGTGGACTTTTAGCCATGGCGGGTCACATTAAATGAAGTTAGACATTTCTTCCATCATTTGATTCATATACCAAATAGAGTATGTATATGTGTGTGTGTGTGTTGGGGGTTATTTGTTTGGAAGTTTAACCGTGCTTGAATCAATATACACTGCTATCTCTGTACTACAACTCTTTACACCGCTCAAGAGTTACACATACACATCATGGTCTGATAACAGATTTCAAACTACATGAATTAACTAGCACTCCCATTTACTTTGAATAAAATCAATCTTTATTTTACATCTCTTATTTCAACAAACACGACAGCTTGTTCATTTCCATTGTTCAATGTTAGATCCCACAGTGTTCATCTAAAATACAAAAAAAGCCAACAAGACAAGTTATTAAAGGTTACTGCAGCATCGATTTAAAAAAAAAAAAACATACTCATGTGGCACTTGACGAGCTCTGCTGGATGTTGTTTGCATTACGGAGGACACTAGATGGCACCAATAACTCAAATGAAGGCTTTGAAGGCTTGTTCACTTTAAAGAAGTCAGGTCGGAAATAATGTGAACAAGGCACTTCAACAGCCATGTTGTCAAAACATCGCTAATATGAGCATAACTCCCTAAAAACACAACTTATTATTATTACCTGCATCAAGAAAACTCATCCTGAATTACAGTGCTAATAAAAAGGTTTTGTTTTTCTACTGTAGATATTCATTTCCTGTCCTCTTTAATCACTGCTTCCTGGCACAGATGGTCACTGAGCCGACTAGGTTGGGGAATACACTGGATCTAGTTCTGGCCAATGGGGAGGCTGTAAGAGAGGTGGAGACAGAGGACTCGCTCGGTTGGGAGTGACCAACACTTGGTGTGGTTCACACTTAATATGAGCAGAGGAGCTGCTGGCACAGGGACCAGGGTGGTGGACTTCAGACAGGCTGACTTTAGTAGGATGGATGAAATCTGAAGGGGGCATCTGGAAGGAATACCAGGCACACTGAATGCAAATCAGAAATGGGAAAAAATCAAATTGGAGATATTGGAGGCTACTGAGACATGTACAAGATTGCAGAGCAAAAGGGAAGGGCAAAAACTGAGCTGGATAAGTAGTGGCATCTTAGAAATGGTGAGGGCTAAAAGGTGTTCAAGAGATACAAGAAATCCGAGAAGGGGAGGATGGGAGGAGAATGTGAAGAGGTACAAGGAAGTTACCAGGAAGTCAGAGCAGCTAAGGCATCCGAGAATTGAAGCTGGTGCAGGGCATCAGGGATGGGAAAATGACTCTTCAAATACATACAGGAGAGAAGGAACTGCAAGGACCAGATAGTGAGGATCAGGAAGGATGGGGATGGGCAGAGAAAGGGTGGATCAGGCAGAAGCTGTAAATGAGTGCTTCTGTTCGGTATTCACAAGGGAGAAAGAAGGGCAGCTACAGTGGGGGAGGGCGTAAGGATGGGTGATCACTGAGGGTAGGTTATTGGAGGTTAAGGGCTCTGAGGGTGAACAAGACACCAGGACCAGATGGCATACACCCCAGGTGTTAAAGAAATGTCCGAGATCCTGGCTGGATCACTGGCGGAACTATTCAGTACCTCCCTGGACACAGGGTGCATACCGCATGATTGGAGATTGGCTCACATACCCATCCATCAAAGTGGAGAAAAGAATGAGCTGGGTAGTTTCAGGCCAGTAAGCTAACTTCCATCATGGGGAAGCTGATGGAGACACTAATTAAAGAAAGGCTGGTGACTTTTATGGAAGACAGTGGGCTCCAGGACAGTCACCAGCATGGGTTTGTCTCTGGAAAATCCTGCCAGCTGAAACTAGTTGAGTATTACGATTGGGTCACAAGGAGTTGGACATGGGTCATGCGGTGGATGTCATATACTTGGACTTCAGTAAAGTCTTTGATTCGGTGCCACACGGGAGGTTGGGAGGGAAGTTAAGATATGTGGGGTGGGGATTAAGATGGTTAAATGGATTGAGAATTGGCTGCAGGGAGATAGCAGAGGGTACTGGGGGACAGACATCTCTAAGGGCTGTGACGAGCGAGGTGCCATAGGGATCTGTACTGGGGCCAGTGCTGTTTGGAATATTCATAGCAGAACATCTCGTATGGCATCAGGAATAAGATCAGTCTATTTGCTGAAGATACCAAATTGGTGGCAGCGTGGAAGATATAGCAGGTTAGCAGGAGCTGCAGGACGACCCTGACCAAACTGGTGGAGTTGTCAGAAGTGTGGCAGTTGGGGTTCAGAGTGAAAAACTGCAAAGCACTGTACTTTGGAGCAAAGGACTCGGGGAAGAGTTACCAGCTGGGAGGTGTGCAGCTAAGTTCCACTGAGAAGGGTCTAGGGGTGGTTGTAATGTGGAAGATGAAAACACAGAGCTGTGTAGGGAGGCGGCAGCGAGAGTCAACAGGTTGCTGGGTTGTATCACGAGAGGGATCTCCTTCAGGAGCATGGAGGTGATCCTGCCTCTCTACAGGGCACTGATCAGGCTGCACCTGAAGTGCTGTGTGCAATTCTGGCACCCATATGTGAAGAAGGATGTGAAATTACTGAAAGGGGTACACATCGGGGCAACAAGGGTGATCCAGGGATTGGAGGACAGACCATACGAGGAGAGGCTGAGAGAGCTGAACATTCATTTATTTATTTATTTTATTTTATTTATGTATTTATGCCTTTGGTAAGTGCACTGATCCAGAGGACCTTTTCAGGCATGACCGGGTCATGGTGGCACAGTAAGGTAAGTGCAATACAATTTTCTAGGTAACAGCAACATTTTACAAGTATAGGCAAGAGAAACTACTTACAAGTTGAGCATGGTACACATAGAAACATAGAAACAAGAATTTTATGGCAGATAAGGACTGCTTGGCCCACCCAGTCTGCCCATTTCCCTACCTAACGGATAAGCTGCAGATCCTAGTTAGCCAACAGCCTACTGTACAGGTACAGAGCATTCACATTCCCAGGAAATACACATATCATGAATAAGCATATCAAATACATGAATGGGAGGTGGCAACTGAATCCATGAAACAGCGCCTGATATCAATAACAGTACCTGCAATCTGGAACAACAAGTACACTGGAGAGGTAAACAAGAGGGGAACAATACACTGGGGAAAGCGAAGGCCGAGGGAAAGGAAGAAAGTATGCAGGTGGTATGTGCACTATTTCAAGTAGAGGTAAGAAAGGGCTGAAAACAAGTGACAGCAAGAGGAATCCTGAGAAGGCTGGGGTCCCAAGAAACTGAGGGAAAGGTAGGGAA
The DNA here is from genome assembly GCA_016271365.2 of Neoceratodus forsteri. NCBI lineage: Eukaryota > Metazoa > Chordata > Ceratodontiformes > Ceratodontidae > Neoceratodus > Neoceratodus forsteri. The sequence continues at coordinate 42,764,128 of JADMNL010000038.1, forward strand.
GGAGTGGTGAGAAGACCAGCAGTGGGGCAGGAGTGGAGCAGGTACATCTGTATTTGTTGATTAGCCAGGCTTTGAGACTGTGCTTGAAAGTGGGGTGGATTCAGATGAGCAGAAGGTAGAAGGTAGACCATTCCACATGGAGGGGTCACTATGGAGAGAGCTTTGTCATCCATGTTGGTGGTGGTATTTGGTACCTGAAGGGAGGGAGCAGAGGAGGGTGCAGGTTTCTAGTAGGGGCCCTAAAACTGAAGAGGGCAGCGAGAGGGAGGACAGTGCCACTCTGAGGGAGATACCCACAAGAAAACCAAGGGAGTAGTCAAAACGCTCTTGCAATGAAAGCCAGCCAAGGGAGTGGTATAGGTCACAATGCTGAGTAGAGAATGGAGCAGTCAGGGCAAAGCAGCAAGCATTGTTATACGCTACCAAGAATCTTGAGAGAAGGGTGGCAGAGGTCCTGGAGTAGACAGAAGAGCAATAGTCAAAATGGGGAGCAGATTTCCTGACTATAGCCAGCGAGTCTGTGCAGTGAGATAGTTTTAGGCGATAGGCAGCCCTAAGTTTCTGATTTACCCTGTGGACTATATGACCAACATGGTTATTAAAAAGATAGGGAAGAGTCTAGCAGCACATCCAGGTACCTGAAAGAGGTGACGATTTCAAGGACAGTTCTGTCCAGAGACCTAACAAGGAGTACATCATTGCACGTCGCTCTTAGCAAGGTGCGGTTTTGAACAAATAACATGGCCTTTGTTTTTTCCCATTGACTAGTAGGAGGTCAGATGAGAACCAGTTTGAGGCCGCACAGAAATTTGTTGACAAGGCGGTGGATAAGCGGGGAGGATTTGTCACTGTGGAAAATGACCAGATCGTCCAGCATACAGCAGTGAGCTACAGGTGAGGCTATCAGCAGGAGGAGTTTACAAATATAGAGTAAGGGCCTAAGATGGATCCCTGAGGGACTCCGTAGTAATAGGTAATGGAGGGAGGTTGTGGAGCCAATACAGACTGATTGGGAGTGTCCAGAGAGGTAACTACGGAACCAGTCTGTGGTCTTAGTGGAGCAGTCCAATGCGGATAGCTTGGAGATGAGGAGAGAGGTATTAACTATATCAGGCCTTCGATAAGTCAACAAAGACAGTACCAGTGGCGAGCCCACAGTTCATGTTGGAGAGGATACGGTCAGTGAAAAGGGCAAGGGTTGTGGTAGTGCTGTAGCAGCTTATGGAAGCCATGCTGTTGGTTGCACAGGAGATTGTGGCTGGAGGTGGTCTGTTAGTTGGCAATGTATGATCCTCTCAAGGAGTTTGCTTAGGTGGGGAAAAGTGATATGGGGCGGTAGTTGTCTGGTGAGTGGGGGGCTGGACTTGAAAATGGGGACTATTTTGGCAGACTTCCAGGAGTCAGGCATAGTAGATGAGGTCAGTGTAAGGTTAAAATAAATGCACGTGGCTTTGCCATCAAAGGGTAGAAGTTTTAGGAAGACTGGGGAGAGGCCATGGGGCTGGGGCTACCTCGGCACAGCCATTTAAAAGTTTATAGGTTTCCTTTGGGGATATGATCCTGAAGTAGAAAAGGGCACTGAAGGGAAGGAGTCTGCAGAAATTGTGGTGGAGGGGTCTATTAGTAAGATTGGAGGAGGAGTGGAGGGAGGGATGGAGGGGTAGAGCAGGTGGCACGTGGCCTTAGGAGGTTAGGTGGGAGTTTGCGTAGAAGGGCTGAGAGGTCAGAATATTTGGTGTTTAAAACTTCAGCTACTGCTGAGGGATCAGTCAACAGCCCCAGGAGGAACTCAGATGTAAGTTGATGCTTTGTGAGTGGGGTTCAGGAAAGAGTCAATAGCGTCCACAGAATTTTTGTGGTTGCCTATGTTTTCTTGTTGTAGTCTAAGGGAATATTCATGTTTCAAGGATCTGTTCGCTCTGGGGTTCCTCAGGGTCCATCCTGGGCAACTCCTTAGTCTCTTCCTAAACAGTCTCCCAAGCTCCTGCCCTGAACAAATCCTACTCACGCAGATGATGCCTTAATTTACACAACTACACAACACCTGTACCGTCTGAGAACCAGCTATAACTCAGATTTGCCTCGTAGGTAGAAATGGTTTGGTCAACACACTGTACTAAACTATAAAAAAAACTAAGCTTATGCTCTTCAGCAACTCCCATAATAAGCACAGGAAACATCTTCTGACTATCACTAACTGCCTTGGTACTGCCCTCGAACAGGTACAATTTTTAAGTATCTTGGAGTCACCATAGACAGCAACCTATTATATGGGATGCATATAGATAACATCTCTAAAGCTGTAAATATTCATATTGGTCTACTCTACAGACACAGGTGATCTCTGACCCCTGAAGCCTTAAGGATAGCTGTGCAGAGCTCTATTATTTCTATAATTGACTATGGACTGATCATCTATGGCTCTGCGACTGATACCGCCCTCCGGCGTATCTCCACTACTCTTAACAAGGCATGTCGTCTCATCTCAGGAGCCCACCGTCTCACCCACATGTGACCTCTATGTCCTAACAGTTTGCTACAGCTTAAAAATCACATCAAATATCAAACTTGCCTGATGGCCAAGAAGATAACCTTAGGCCTTGTTACACGAGGTCCCTGCACCCTAATTGGTACCCTCAAAGGTACACCGTAGACAGCTAGCATTTAGGTATATGTCATACTAACATTTAGGGCTAAGGGCATCTACCATACAAGAGTAGATGTCAGGATATGAATGCATATTGTTGTAATACACTTTGCTTGCTAATACATATATTCTGCCATGTATTTTCTGTGCATCCCTTACTTGTAAGATGCCGAGACACCTGTGTCCTTGAAGTAATTATAATATGTAAGACAGCATTGCCATCTTTGGTGATTTGTACCACTACACTGAGTTATGTAAGACTCTGTATAAGAACTCTTTTGTTCTCAGACTGGTGACTTTACAGAATTGTATAATGTTATCCTGGACCATGGAGCCACCTCTAATTTAGCCAATAGGGCTCATCTCTGTAACTAGAAATGTTTCTATCTTTTGGTAACCATAGTAATTATCATAGGTATATAATGTAATGCACAAGTCTTATACCTCAGAGACCCGAGAGACCCCAAGAGACACAGAGAAAACCCTCGAGGTAGGGAATGCTTAGCACTGGCTCCGGTTTGTATTGGTAAGAACCGTTAGGGCAACTGTGATTACCCCTTGGTAGTAATAAACTTGTTTATTACTCTAATGCAACATGTCTGTGATTACTTGTATTCCCAATATTGTCAAGAATCTGAAAGTGAGGTTTAGACCTCCCAACAAATTAGCGACGTGTGCAGGCGATATTTGGTGTTTGTGAGTTTTCAGTTGTTGCTGAAACTTTTCCCTATCCCACGGGGACAGTAGGTGTACATTCCCGTATCACCTCTCCCATTTTAAAACCAGTTTGTAGTAACTTGCAAAGTCTGGCTGACTTTTGGGTGTGGTCAATGCCGCTCAAACCCACTCCATAGCAGTTTTGAATTGCAAGTCTGCAACTAATACAGTAGCCCAGCTGTGTATAAAGTACTCGTGTGGGGTCGACACGCAGCACAGTGCCTTTTTCATAGTTTTAATTTTTGTTCCTCCCACACAATGGCCACAGTATCAGATATCTGCACAGAACTGGAACTCGATGTCTCGAACTTCCTTGCCTCCCATGGAGGATGGGCTGACTTCAGCGGACACAAGTCAATCCGACAGCCCTATACTGGGGATTTCAACCCAGTATGCAGAGATGAGACAATCAACCAATAAGCATCACGCTAAAGGGTTGATGGTCGCGGCGCTCTCTATGCTGCTTGGAAGCCTCCAAAGTGAGGTTTCGAACTGTTGATCTGCAGATTTCATCTCTTAAGCAACAGATGGGTTTGCAAGAAACAGAATGTATTAGACTGCAGCAGAACTTGAGTCTGAACTCCAAACTCTGCGAAATGAAAAGGATTCACTATTGCATCGTTCAGCTCAAGCTGGAGAACAGGAAATCTGTATGTTGAAGCAGGTGTGAAAGTTTGAGACATGTTAAGAGTCAGGCAGTGCAAATGAATGATTTGCTGAGTGCTGCGAATGCTCAGTTGAGTGACAAAATGTGTGAGCTGCAGGACAGATAAACCAGGTATGTAATGATTTAGAAGTGGCTTATAGGAACAATCACGAATTGAGTGCCGTGTGTAGAGTGTTGCAAAAGCAAAAGCAGGATCAGGTTGATATGGATGTTGCAAGAGTGAGTCACGATGAATGTAGAACTAAGATGGCGACACTGGGCCATCAGCGAGAGGTTCTGGCTGGACATGTTAAGGCAGTGGGAGGCGTAGCCCTGCCTTTCATTCATCATCAGAAGGGGTTATCTGATGATGACATTTCTAATACAATGCCCAGTCACGCCCCTACTATGGCCCAGACACCACACCCAGTCATCCACAGCATGGCGGGTCCCCCCCCAACTCCCCGGTCCTACGTGGCGACATCGTGGCGCTCATCATGGGAGCCTAACATGGCTGCCCCCATGATGGAGAACGAGGCACAAGCCTGGTCTCGGCGGCACCTCCGTAGCCGTTATTATTGTGGAAGACAGGCAGGAGCTAGAAACCATGATTGAAACTGCGATAGGCAATGTACCTCTTTCTGAGAGGAGTAAGCGGGCTATTAAAACCCAGATTAGGCAGCTTCTGCAAGAAGCTGGCACTCAGGAAAGGATTGTCCTACTGTGGCTGAAGCTGCAGCTCGTGCTGCCCTGGACGGCGCCGAGACAATCTACTCTTTGCCTGATCGACCCACTAATCCCCTGCAAATGGCCTACTCTGTTCAAGCAAATTGCTGACAGCATTGGTCGGATTAATCTGTCCGACAACCTCAGCTGTCACTTGGAGAAGGTGCATTCTAAATGCAAGATGCTTAGCCTCGCTGCAGAATATCAGGTCCAAATACTACGCCAGACCATCGATCCTGGTTTGTGGGCCAAACTCCTGATGCTGTTCGCCAGGATGGGAACGCTACCTTTGACGAGGTTGCAGCTGAGCTAATTTCTGCTCACAGCCCAGGTATAGTAGGAGTGATGCTTGCATTCCTGTGAAGTAGAATGCAAAAGAAGTCCAGCGACTTACCACCAGAGACTTTGGATGGCCTACTGAGCAGGAAAGCACCTGGCACAAGAAGCTGCGGATGTAGATCTTATTGAATATAAGACCCTGTTCCTTAGGAACATGATTCCAGCAGTAAGAGAAAGGTGAGAGCCAACCACCTACCCTAATACAGATAGGTTTGCTGACATTCTTTGGAAAACCGAGAGAGTGTATCAACTCTATGTCCGTGATCTGGGCTCCGGTTCCAAAAGGTAGCTGCCGTGGAATCTGTCCCAGAGGCCATGACACACTACACAGTGGAAGGCAGGCCCAATGCCAACAGGCCCAACATCAGCAAGCCCCTCCAGCTGATAATCAACACTCAAACAGACCCATCAACAACAACAGCAATGGGGTGGGAACCGGAATTGCATAAGAACAGGAAGCATAAGGGTAGAGGTAAACCACAACAACAGAGAATGAGTCCTTCATATAGGGAGATAGCTGAAGAGAACGGAAATTTTGAGAGCTCCTGGGACAAGTGCACTCTGTGGCGGATGCTGTTCCCACGCAGGCCCTATGCGGTGGTACAACAGTGGCCCAGGCCCCAACCAGCCATGGGGACACCGGAGGGTAGGCCCCCAGGCCCATACAGGTCTGAACCCAGAAGCTCCTCCCTATATAGCATCAGTGCAACATGGTGAAGTGATTCACATGAGCCAGGCCCAACCTTTGCATGCTTCAGGTAGTACAGATTGACAATTACAGGCCCCAGTCTGGATTGTAAACAAGCTAGTCTTGGATACAAATGGAAGGCCCTGCACCAAGGCCGAGGTTGGGTGCTGCCTACTAGTAGTTTTGTTAGATACAGGTGCAGCTGTATCTGTGTTACATGACAAACACCGGACACATCCCTTGGTCCATTGGACGGAGGACCAACATGTCAGAAGTTGATGGTACTAGGCTCCCTGCATACCGTCCTCCATCCTTACTGGTAGAGCTAGGTCATCTAAGGCCTCACACACTTTCCAACTAATGGTATTGCATGATCATCCTAGTATTATAGGGATTGACTTCCTTGCACTGCACGGCTGTGTGGTGGACCTAGCTAACATGCTATTGATACAGATTCAGGGTCAATATCATACCATTTTGATTTCTGATTCCACGTTGTGGCAACGATATCTGCCAATGACAAAGAGTATGATGTCATAGATTTGTTCAAGAATCATGAACTTTTCCGAAGCTCCTACCTATTATGCAACGACATTTGGAAGCATTTGCAGTCAACAAACATGACTGTGGTAGAATGCACACCGTCATTGAAGTGCCAGGCCCAGCACATGAGAGGCAAAGGCAATATCCTTTCCCAACTGAGGCCTTGCCTTCCCTCAGAGAACGATCAAGTCACTCCTCAAGCAAGGAGTAATCAGAACTTCTGTTTCCACTGCCAACCCCCAGTATGGCCCGTGAAGAAACCCACAGGCACCTGGAGACTTACTATTGACCACAGGAAACTGAATCAGGTCACCCCCAGTTGTTCTCCAACTGTAGCATCAGCACCAGATGTGCTCGACTTCTGACCCCTAACTTGAAATGGTTCAGTGCCCTGGACATCTCCAATGGTTTTGGTCATTGCCATTGGCCCTTAAGAGTCAATATAAGTTTGCCTTCACCTTTGAAGGAAGACAGTACACATGGACTTGCTTGCCACAAGGATTCCATAACAGTCCATCCCTATTCCATCTCCACATGAATGGATGCCTCGAGAATTTCTCTACTCCCCAATGTCTCTTACATTATGTGGATGACCTGTTGCTGGCAACAGCCACACAGGAACAACATTTGGATCTCTTGGACGAGACTACTGACTCTCATTCAGAAAGCAGGCCTAAATGTAATCCAGCAAAAGCACAGCTGTGTCAGAAGAAGTACTTTTCTGGGTCTGAAAATAACTGACCAAGTTGAAGCCCTACCTGGAAAAAGGTACAGGGATTGCAAGACTTGCCTTTACATACCAGCGTGGCAACTCTTCAAAGGTTTCCAGGTATGGTAAACTATTCGAGAGATTTTATTTGTGATTTTGCTCAGAAAGCTGCTCCTCTGTATGAATTACTCAAAAGGATGTACCATGGACTTGGGGCCCTATACACACCCAGGCTGTGGCGGCACTGAAGCAGGCCTTAGCCTCCGCCCCAGCACTGGTCAATCCCAATCCAGCACTACCATTTCATCTGGAGTGTGCCACCTCTGACATTGCCATGTCAGCAGTGCTGGCCCAGAAGGTGCATGGCACCTTGAGACCCATTGCATATGCCTCACAGCTCTTGACCCCAGTGGAACAGAAGTATGGCCTTTGTGAAAGGAACCTTCTGGCCATCTACTGGGCTGTCGAGCACTTCTTGTATATCATTGGGTACTCACCACTTATCATTAACACCAACCACACCTAACCACCTTCCTGATCTCAGACAGAGTGAAGGATGGGTCAGTCTCTAACACCAGACTGGCACACTGGTCACTTCTTCTCCAGGACAGAGACATACAGGTACAACTAACTAAAGTTCCATCTATGTTAGCTCATGGCCTCCTTTTCCAGGGGAACCCCATGACTGTACACTACAGTGGCCTGATCTTCCCCATGCAGGTCCTTTCCTCCTGCCCACGCCACAAATACTTGATAATACTTCTTTGTGCCGTGTCTCTACTGATGGTTCAGCATCCTACTATCGGGGAGAACAAATCGCAGGGATGGGCATTTTAGTGATTTAGCCTTATGGGAACACTGTTAAAATATCTAAGCGCTGTAGTGTAGCATGATCACAATAAACAGAGATGGCAGCAGTGGCCTGTGCCCTCGAGTTCATCTAGCATAGAATCGAGGATACCATCATCTTTACAGACTCTAACTGGGTTTGTTGTTCCTTACAGAGTTTTCCCTTCTGGCAGAAGAACTCCTTCCTCTCCTCTGATGGCAGTCCAGTGAAGTACAAGGAATTGGTAATATACATGCATTCACTGGCACAAAAATTTGCATAAACTCTATGCACACAAAGTTAAAGTCCACTCTCTTCATGACCCCTATCATGCCTTCAATGACACAGTGGACACCCTTGCTAAGGAAGGGGCCGGTAGGAGACGTCTGGATGATGGACCATCCAGAGGCTAATGCAGCTGTACACATTGCAGCACTCAGGAAGAAACCAGAACCTTTCTCCACCATGGACCTCTCTGCAGCCCAGCAGCTTGACACTGAACTCAAAGAGGTGTTCAGATTCCTTGACAAAGGTATTGAAGAGACTTCCCACACACAATCCCTATCGCAGGCATGAAGGTGAGTTGCGCTTATCACCAGATGACAGGCTCATTTGGTTCCAACCAGATGACTCCACCACTAAGTTGTGGGTAGTCCCTAGACATTTAAGACCTGAATTTTTGTACAAGTGCATGACACCCCTACTGGTGGACACCAGGGAGCAGAAATACCCTCCAATGACACAGACCACCGCCTGGTGGCCTGGTATCACAAAGATGTTAAACAGTACATAGACAACTGTCTGTTTGTGTGCAAAACAACCCCATCCCTACCAAATGAAATGCCAGACTCTTACCACAAAGACATTCTGGCCCTTGGCATGCCATTCAAATTGATGTCATTGGCCCTCTGACCAACACTAGCAGAAATAATAAATATGCTCTTGTGGTAACTGACCTTTTCTCTAAGTGGGTGAGCGCTTCCCCACTAAGACATGTACAGTGAAAACTACTGCTGAAATCCTGGTGGAACAGATTTTCTCCAGGTGGGGTCTACCTCTCAAGGTAGACTCTGACAAAGGAACCAGTTTTACAGGTGAGTTGATGAAAGAATCCTTGAACTCCTTGGAGTTCAACAGAAGTTCCACATACCTTACCACCCTCAATCCTCAGGTCAAGTAGAGACAGCCAACAGGACGGATTAAGCAAATGCTTTCCAAATTCATTGAGGACAATCCAAAATCTGGGATTCCCTATTGCCGTTACTCCTTATGGCAATTAGGGGACACCCTCAGCCACCACCCAGCTCACACCCTTTGAGGTGATGACTGGTAGACAGATGAGATTACCTGAACACCTGCTGTTTGACCTGCACACCCCACTGCAGACCGTGTGTCTGTGGACCTATATGTGGAAAAACTTAGGAAAGACCTCATACACACATTTGTATGCTGCCAACTGCATGGGCATGGCCCAGCAACAATCAAAATACAGTTTGATAAACACGCACAAGAAGTGGATTGGCGAGTTGGAGATCAGGTAATGGTACTTGATTTGCTCATCCCACCCACTCCTTCTCCAACAATTGGGAAGGCCCATACCCTATTGTCAACAAGCTCAGTCCGGCAGTCTATCAAGTTAGACTCCTCCACAACAACAAGTTGACTGACAAATGGTTACATGCAAACCAGCTGAAACTGTATAAAGGAGCTTAAATTACTTTTCCTCACCCCATTAGGCGGAATAGTACCTTACATACTAATCTTTGATCTTCCTTTTCAGACACACTGACAAGATGGCTATCTTGTTCCATTATCTCCTCCACTCAGGAGTTATCCCCTGCATTCAAGGCACAGTACGGGACCTCCTATGACACCTCGATCCTCCAGCACCTCCTCCAGAGGGGTATCCATCAATATACCAGATAGTGTGATCACTGTCCAGGAAGGTTCCGATGCTTACCTAACTGCCTCGGTTGTTGCTCCTGATAAATCTACCCTTCAAATTGAGTGGCAAACCACATCACAAGGACAAATTCTCCCTGTGGCCAAACTCTCCAAAGGAACTTTCCAAGCCTGGCCCAATGCTAAATTATCCCCAAATGGTTTGCTGTCCTTGTTACAAACTGCATTAAGACATTCTGGTTTGTACAACATAACTGCCTTAATAGATCCTTAGTACTGTAATTCTTTGTCCAGAGATTCTGCTTGGAAATTCTGTGCTATACACCACATGGTTCTGCAGCCATGTACCTCTCTGTATTACCACCCACTGACAAGCAGCTTTTGGAATGTCAAAGCATATCCCTGGTCCCGTAGTGGTCTAACAGCCACTGCCCTCCCAGGTTCTTTGATTAATAACTTACAGTTTTGCATATACCTGTTTTGTTTAATCTTACTTACTGGGATATGAAAGAGTTTGGTATGTGTCACAATACTAATACATAAACATTTATAGTACATTATTGCTTGATAGTTTAGCTGCATTTCAGATTCGTACACAAGACCCTATTGTCAGGGTCCATTCTACTGAACATAGAGGCAACTTCAGGAGGAAACCCTCTCCTGATAATCTAGCTCATAAAGCGTAACAGGCGTGAAGTTGACAGTTCTGATGTTACAGGTGCAACAGGTACTGTCACAGGCCTTTTGATGCAGCTATGTCTATCTGGAACAAAGCAGACATTGCTGCTATCAAAAGTCATTCTGTACAAATTCTCCACTGGCTTTGTCAACAACATACTACGTTATTGCATGGTGTGGATGGCCTTAGGAAGAAAGATACACTGTATACAACATGCACGACATTGCTAAGGCATTCACTGATTCTAAAGATAAGATCAACGCACTCACACAACAGAACAACAAAGAAGCAGACAAACAATACATTGCTAGAGAGATACTCTCTTGCTTATGGCTCCTACATCATCACTACCATCAATAAGCTCTTCCGTGATCATTTGTACCACTACACTGAGTTATGTAAAACTCTATATAAGAACTCTTTTGTTCTCAAAGTGATGACTTTACAGAATTGTATAATGTTATTTTGGACCGTGAGCCACCTCTAATTTAGCCAATAGGGCTCATCTCTGTAACTAGAAATGTTTCTATGTTTTGGTAACCATAGTAATTATCATAGGTATATAATGTAATGCACAAGCTTTACACCTTGGAGACCCAAGAGACACAGAGAAACCTCGAGGTGTAGGGAACACTTAGCACTGACTCCTGGTTTGTATTGGTAAGAACTGCTTAGGGCAACTGTGATTTACCCTTGGTAGTAATAAACTTGTTTTATTACTCTAATGCAATGTGTCTGTGATTACTTGCATTCCCAATGTCGTCAAGAATCTGAAAGTGAGATTTAGACCTCCCAACAGCCTCTTCCAGCTGGAGTACAAGATCTTCAAGCCCCACCCCCATAATCCACACTGCACCTGAGGTTCTGAGTCTCATCTCCTACAGGTCCCTCGTTGCCAAACCACCCAGGGTCAGCGATCATTTGCCTACAGGGCCCCCCTCTGGAAGAATGCTCTCAACAGTGACATCACCTCTGAAGCAAGCTGGGCCCATTCAAAGTCAAGCTCGGTCACTAATCTGTACAGCTAGCACCTGTGACTGTTTCCCTTAACCCTGTTTTCCCAAACCTCAAACTTAGTACTCAACCTCTGTCATAGTAACTTAGCACTCTTGCCTCCTCGTCTCCCCTGCATCCTCCACCCCTCTCCACCTTCCTCCCCTCCCTTTGCCCACCTCTCCTCATGTCTTCCTCCCTCTCTCTACTCTTCCCAGCCCACCCTCCCACATCCCTTTCTACACCCTGTGCCCTGTTTGCCTTGACAAACCTGCTGGCCGATATCAATGTACTGTATGCATGTTCCTGTGCCTGAAACTTATTACAATAATGTTTCTCTGTTACATAGAAACATAGACTTTGACAGCGGATAAGGACCACTTGGCCCACCTAGTCTGCCCATTTCTCTACCTACTGGATAAACTGCAGATTCTAGTTAACCAACAGCCTACTTCCTGCCATCCCCACTCCAATTGCCTTGTGTCTGTCCCATCCATGTTTGAATTCCCCCACTGTTTTAGACCCAGCAACCTCCCCAGGCGGTTCCATGCATCCACCACTCTCCATGAAAACAAATTTCCTCAAATTACCCCTGAGCCATCCCCTCTATCTTTAAATTGTGCCCTCTTGTTCTAACACATCTCTTTTTCTGAAAGATGCTACCCTCCTGGACTTTGTTGATTCCCTTGAGGTACTTGAAAGTTTCTATCATGTCCCCCATCCCTCCTTTCATCTAGGGTATACATATTAAGCTCTCTCAGTCTCTCTTCATATGGTTTCTGATGCAGACCCTGTGCCATTTTAGTTGCCCTCCTCTGGACTGCTTCCATCCTGTCTATATCCTTGCGTAGATGAGGTCTCCAAAACTGCACACAGTACTCAGATGGTATCTCACCAACTGTCTGTACAGAGGGATAACCACTTCCTTTTCTACTTGTGATGCCCTTCCTATGCATCCCAAATCCCCTGGCTCTCCATACTCATTGCTTACCCACCTTTAGGTCATCTGATATGACTACCCCCAGGTCCCTTTCCATTTTGTTGTTGTTAGTATCTCCCCTGCTATTGTGTACTCTTCTCCTGGGTTTTGTTTCCCAGGTGCATTATCACTTCTTTGCATTGAATCTGAGTTGCCATATGTCTGACCATTCCTCCAACTTTGCCAAGTCCCCTCTCATCCTTTCTAACCCCGTGTATCAACTCTGTTACAGATCTTTGTGTCATCTACAAAGAGGCATACCTTTCCCTTCAGACCCTCTGCAATGTCACCTATAAAGATGTTAAAGGACTGGACCCAGTACTGAGCCCTGAGGGTACTACACTAGTAACCCCTTCTTGGTATGTGTTCCATTCATCATGTACCTTCTGTGTCCTGTTGTGCAGCCAGTTTGCCACCCAGGCTACCACCCTGGACCCACTCCCAGGCTGGCTTACTTGATTATTGATCTTTGTGTGGGACTGTGTCAAATGCCTTGCTAAAGTCTAGGTAGGCCATATCCACAGCCCTCCCTGGTCTATTACTTTGGTCACCCAGTCAAAGAAATCAATTAGATTCATCTGACATGACCCGTCCTGCTGTAAATCCATGCTGCTTTTCATCCTGTGCCCTGCTGGCCTCTAGGTACTCAACAATTCTTTCTTTCAGAAGTGATTCCATCATTTTTCCTACCACTGAGGTCAAACTTACAGGTCTGTAGCTTCCTGCTTCTACCTTGCTCCCACTTTGTGAAGGGGAATCTCATCTGCCCTCCTCCAGTCCTCAGGTACCATCCCATCCTCCCATGATTTGCTAAAAAGTGTGGTCTGTGGTGTCACTAGGTCCTCCCTTAGTTCTTTTAGGATTCTGGGTGAATCCCATCAGGCCCCATTGCTTTGTCCACCCTGAGTTTTAGGAGTTCTTTCAGGACTCTTTCTTCTGTAAATGGACTGGTGTCAACCCTCTACCCAGAGTGCTTCTATTGTCTGGTTTAGGTAACTCCTCCTCATCTTCTTTTGTGAATACTGAGCAAAAGTATTCATTCAATATCTGTCTTTTCACTGTCTCCCTCCATCCACCTCTCCTCTCCTTTATTAATCTTCACTATTCCTCCTTAACCTTTCTATGCTCCCTAATGTACCTATAAAAGGTTTTATCCCTTCTTAACTGAGTTGGCTATTTTTTCCTCGGTCTGGGCCTTTGCTATTCTGACTGCCTTCCCACTTCTTTCTGCTTTAATTGATACAGTTCCCTGTCGTGCTCCTTCTGTGATTTCTTATATTTTTTGAATGCAGCCTTTTCTCATTAACCTTCCCTGCCACCTCTTTTGAGAACCATAGTGTTTTTACTCCCACTTTGTTTTCTTTATCTGTTTCACACAAAGGCTTGTTGCTATGCTGACGGGTTTGATTTTTCTCCATTGTTCTTTCACCCCTCCTTTTTGGCCATTTGCTAGTGTATTCCTCAGGTATTCACCCATTTTGCCAAAGTCAGCCCTTCCAAAGTCCAGTATGCTTGTTTTGTTTGGCTTGTCTCCATGGTTGTTCTTATTGTGAAGCACACTGTGCAGTGGTCGCTTGTTCCCAGATGTCTACTGACTTCTAAATTTGTGATCGTCTCTCCATTTGAGAGTACCAGGTCTAAGTATTGCTCTCCCGAGTGGTGAGAGGGAGTGGCGATCCTGGATGGCCAGGAGAACATTGGTGAAATGGTTAGCAGCTTCAGGCACATTGGATGGGACATAGAGGGCCTGCATCTTATGGTCCTAATGTTCTCAAGCAGGCGGGGAGGTGTCGGGATTGTTGAATTGCGGTGGTTATGAATTTGGGGGTGGGAGGCCTTAGAGAACCAGATTGCGAGGGTAGGGAGTGGTCACTCAGGCAGTCAGAGTACGGTGTAGTGATCCTTTCACTGCTGTTTGTGATCACCCAGTCAAGGAGAGAATGGCTGGAGGTGTGAGAATGTGGCAGGGTAGAGAGGTTAATAATTTGCCTCAGGTTATGCTCTTTTAGGACATTTGCATGATCAGGTTCATGCGTGTTGAGCCAGTTCAGGTTGTAGTCACCTGAAGAAGGAATCCTGGGAGGGAGAGAGAGGTAAAGGCTGTGAGTAGATGGTGAAGGCCAGCCACTCCCCCATCAGGAATTAGCAGCAGCTCAAGTAACAGTTTTAGTGGATCCCAGGCTGATTTTGGAGATAAGTCAGTCACAAGGGAGGTGCTGTCTGAGTGTCAGCGCAGTATAGCAGTGAGCGACTCTTAATATATATGGCAGCACCACCACCCTTTCTTTTACCAGGTCCGCTTTGCATGTGAGAGACTATCCACTTAGCTGGAACATAGAGTTTGGGGCTTCAGTCATATTTTAGTGAGGCAAAGGACCTGTGGTTTATAAAGGAGATCCAGGCTTTGATATCAGAAAAATTTGCAGGGAGGCTCGAACATTCATGTGGGCGATCCTTAGCCCTGAGGGTTAACCAATACAGGGTCTGTAGCGGTGATTGTAGTTTTCATGGGGCCAGGGTTTATCTCAATGTCACCTACTAATTGGAGCAAGAGAGTAGGAGGACATAGGTACTCATCGTTAGAGTGATGGGGTGTGATAAGGAGGGTGATAGCAACACAGGCTAGCTTGACGATGCTCAGGGTTGGAGAGGAAAGCATGTGTAAAGGTTCCCAGAGGTCAGTTCCTACCTGTATAGGATGGGTTGTGGACAGAGGTTGGGGCTAACTCTGTAAGCTGAAGTTGATCAGGCCTGGTTAATGGATAGTATAGAGGCGATGTCTGTAAGGAGAAGCACGCCTGTGAGAGAGGCCACCAATAGGGTAGGGATGGCAGGCTTCATGGTAAGCTGAGTGAGGTGGTTGGGTGTGCCAGGGGTGGGTGGAGGCCAAAGAAGTGCTGTGTTGGAGAGCTAGTTCGGTGGGAGAAAGCTAATCATGTGTCCTCCAGACAGATGAGCCCTATGGTTTGATAAGAAAGAGGATGAAGACAAAAGATAGTTCAGCAGTGAGGGCTGCCACCCTTAGGGTAAGAGGTCCATGGTTCAAATCCTGGTGAGGAAGAGTCCGAGAAAGGTGGTGGTAGTGGGCAGTAGAAGTAGCTGGGAGGGAGGAGAGGCAGAAGAGGAGAGACAGTAAGGTAAAGACAGGAGACCGAAATCATCCAAGCAGACCAAAGCAGTAGGTAAGGCTAGAGGATGTTGGGATGTATTAAAGGGTATCACAAGTTGGAAGAAGGAGGTAATAACCCCTCTTTACAAGACACTGGTTAGGCCCCATCTCGAATACTGGTGTGCAGTACTGGAGGCCACACCTTCACAAGGACATTAACCAAATTGAGGCAGTCCAGAGAAGGGCAACAAAATGGTGCAGGGACTGCATCAGAAAACATATAAGGACAGATTAATGGAGCTCAATATGTATACCCTATAACAAAGGGGGAGAGAGGTGATATGATTTAAACATTCAAACACCTTAAGGGCATTTACAAGGTGAAAGAGTCTAACATGTTTCAATATAAGAAAATAGCAGGACAAGAGGACACAGCATGAGATTAGAGGGAGGACAATTAAGGGTAAGTGAGGAAGTTCTTTTCACAGAAAAGAGTGGTGGATGCATGGAACGGCCTACCTCAGGAAGTGGTGGATATGAATACAGTGCAGGGCTTCAAACAGGCATGGGGTAGGCATAAGGGGCAATACAGATGAGTATGAATAGATAGGCCATTGGCAGAGCAAAGGCGATGGCACATTCATAAGGTAGAAAGAAGCGGGCAGACTGGATGGGCCTTGCAATCTTTATCTGCCATCAACTTCTATGTTTCTATGTAAGAGCACAGGCTCGTCACTGACCCTGGTGACCAGGCATGATAAAAACAAATGGGAAACGCGGGACTTAGTGCACAATGGGGATGGGGTTGGTCACGTGATCAGCAGTGACCTATTTAACTAGGGACACCCCTGGGTGGGTGGCTGGCTGGGCAGTCGATGCATAGCATCGAGTGGCAACGCCTCAGCAGTAGCAACAGTCTGTTTGCTGTCCAGTGGAAAGCGGCTAGCACTGTTTCAGGCTCCGATCCAAAAACCATGCTCCTCTGCAGGTTGGGAACAAGTGTGGGAGGGTGTTCTAGTTGTTCTGGTATTCACTGATGATACCAAATTGGGGTTGTGGACAATATAACAGGTTGGCAGGCTGCAGGATGACCTGCTCAAACTGGTGGAGTGGTCGAGGCATGGCAGTTGGGTTCAGTACAAAACAGTGCAAAGTACTACACTTTGAGCAAAGAACCTAAGGAGGGTTACCAGCTGGGAGAAGTGCAGCTAGGTTCCACCGAGGAGGAGAAGGGTCTCGTTGTCCTGTGCAATATGTACTCCTTGGAGGACAGACGGGACCAGGGCAATATGATTTAGACCTTTAAGTATATAAAGGGGCTAAACAAGGCAGGCAGGCATTAAAGGGATACTCAGACTGAGGGGAGGGACATGAGGGAGCGCAGCCTTAGATTGGGGGAGATTTAGGACAGAAATGAGGGAGACTTTTTCATGGGAGAGGGCATGGCAGAATGGAATGCTCTACCAGAGGAGGTGGTAGCCTGTAAGACAGTGGGTAGTTTCAAAGGGATGGGACAAGGTGAGAGGGTAATTGGGAAGAGGAGGGTGGGGCAGCTGAGGGTGAGGGTGCTAGCTGCACATTCGAGCAGACTTGATAGACCAGGTGGCCTTTTCTGCTGGCAAATTCAGATGTTTGTATGTTCAGATATTTGTGTTTTTGCCATCTAGGCCCATCTCGCAATGTGAGGACTTGTGATATCTGCTAGATTTAACCAGGCCACAAGAAGATGCCAAAAGAGAGCTCTGAAAACCTTCATCACTGTCACAGCCATGGAAGTTGCTGCCAAGGCGGGGTCTATCCTGACTTCTCACTTAACAGCTGCCACCGAGAAGTCTTCCCAGCATTTGCCAAACCTTTCACCTACATAGTCATCAGAAGGTCAAAAGAACATAGACAAAGACACGTTGCAGGAAGCGATCCTCAGGATCACGAGAACAGCTGCACGGAGTCTGAGCTGGACGCCATTGTCCACCTAGGGACAAATGACTTGGCTAATCATGAGATTAGAGCAGTGCAGAAGGACTTTGTAGAATTGGGGAGGGCCTAAGACAAGTAGCACACACAATATCCTTCTCTGAGATGCTGCCTGTCAATGGCATGAGTGAGGCGAAAGTACTTTGCACCATGCAGTTTAATGAATGGTTGAAAAATGGTGTGGAGCACAGGGTTTGGCTTCATTGGGGACTGGGGTTCCACCTGGAGGGACACCAGCCTATACTGGCAGGATGGTCTGCATCTGTCCAGGAAGGGAACAAGTCTTTTGAGCAATCGGTTTAAATGCTTCATTGACAAGCTTTAAACTAGTCAAAGGGGATGAACTGATAAGCAGCAGGAAAATCCCAGCCTCTCCCTACAAAACAGGGTACTAAATGAGAAAAGACCGAGGTAGACAGGTCAGAGGGGATGCTGCAAAAGAAGGTAAAGCCATCAAAAAATGGAGAGCAATGAGTACCAATGCCCGTAGTCTGAGTAACAAGCTTCCTGAATTAGTGGCCTTGATGGAGAAGGAACATCTGGATATCGTGGCAGTCACAGAAACATGGTACACACAAAACCAATGACTGGGACATAAACATACCAGGACACACTATCTACAGGAGGGACAGGGAGGGTAAAAGAGGAGGAGGAGTAGTTTTACATAAGGGAAGGAATCAAAGCAACTGAACAAATGGAAAACAGGAGGAGGAGAAGAAGCACTGTGGGTAAATTTGGAGACCGGCAATGGCACTACAATCCGCACAGGGTTGTATACAGACCCCCTTTCTGGGGAGGAAATGGACAAGGAAATGATAGAAAGAATACTTAGAATGGCAGAAAAGGGAGATATTGCTGATGGGTGATCTGAATATGCCAGATGTTAACTGGAATGCAGTTGCAGCAGCCACTTCAAAGAGTGGGGTTATTCTAGATGCCCCACAAGGGCATGCCTTAGACAACTAGTATTGGAGCCCACTCAGAGGGAGCAATCTTAGACCTGGTTCTCTCAAATGGAGATGAAGAGAGGATCACAGATGTAGAAGTGGGTAGCCATCTGGGAACTAGTGACCATCGAACAGTATGGTTCACAATAAACACAGCAATAGAGTCAAGCCATACAAAGGCAAAAAGTACTGGACTTTAGGAGGGCTGACTTTGCTAAAATGGGTGAGTGCCTAAGGAATGCACTAGCAAATGGGCAGGAAAGAGGGTGGAAGAACAATGGGAATAATAAAACTGCCATCACAGAGGTAACAAGCCTTGTGTGAAGCAAATTAACAAAACAAAACGATGTAAGAAACCACTATGGTTCTCAAAGGAAGTGGCAGTGAAGGTTCAAGAGAAAAGAAAGCATTCAGGAAGTACAAGAAATCACAGAAAGGAGCAGGACAGGGAACTGTATCAGTTAAAGCAAAAGGAAGCTGGAAGGCAGTCAGAACAGCAAAGGCTCAAACCGAGGAAAAGACAGCCAACTCAGTTAAGAAGGGGGATAAAACCTTTTATAGGTACATCAGGGAGTGAAGGAAGACCAAGGGAGGGCTAGTGAGGCTTAATAAAGAGGAGGGAGGGTGGGCAGAGGGTGACTGTGAAAAGGCAGAGATCGAAACAAATATTTTGCTCAGTATTTACAAAGGAAGTGGGAGGTACCTAAACAAACAGTAGAAACACTCTGGATACAGAAGTTGATACCAGCCCATTTACAGAAGAAAGGGTTCTGAAAAACTCTTAAAACTGAAGGTGGACAAAGCAATGGGGCCTGATGGGATTCATCCCAGAATTCTAAAGAACTAAGGGTAGAACTAGTGACACCACTGACTACCCTCTTTAACAAATCATGGGAGGATGGGGTGGTACCCAAGGACTGAGAAGGGCAGATGTGATTCCCTTCACAAAAGTGGGAGCAAGGCAGAAGCAGAAAACTACAGACCTGTTAGTTTAACCTCAGTGGTAGGGAAAATGATGGAATCACTCTGAAGGAAAGAATTGTTGAGTATCTAGAGGCCAGAGGGCTCAGGACCCAAGGCGCAGCATGGATTCACAGCGGGAAGGTCATGCTAGACAAATCTGATAGAAATCTTTGACTGGGTGACCAAAGTAGTAGATCAGGGAGGGGCTGTGACATGGCTACCTTGACTTTAGCAAGGCATTTGACACAGTCCCACACAAAGATTAATATACAAGTTAGCCAGCCTGGGAGTGGGTCCCAAGATGACAGCCTGGGTAAAGAATTGGCTGGAGAATAGGACACAGAGAGTAATAGTAAATGGAGTCCACTCTGAAGAAGAGGGTTACTAATTGGGGTACATGAGGTTCAGTTGGGACGGTCCTCTTCAATGTCTTTATAAGCGACATTGCAGAGGGACTGGAAGAAGAAGTATGTCTCTTTGCAGATGACACAAAGATCTGCAACAGAGTTATGCCAAGGTGGGGTGGAAAGGATGAGAAGGACTTGCAAGGTTAGAAGAATGGTCAAATATATGGCAGCTTCGATTCAATGCTAAGAAGTGCAAGGTAATGCACCTGGGAAACAAAACCCAGGGAAGAGTACACAATGGGGGTGAGATACTAACAACAGCAGAAATGGAAAGGAACCTGGTGGTAGTCATATCAGATGACCTAAAGGTGGGCAAGCAATGGGAGAGGGCAGCAAGGAGAGCTGGGGGATACTGGGATGCTTAGGAGGCATCACCAGTAGAAAACAGGAAGTTATTATCCCTCTGTACAGACAGTTGGTGAGACCCCATCTGAGTACTGCGTGGCAGTTCTGAGACCCAATCTCTGCAAGGACATAGACAGGATGGAGGCTGTCCAGAGGAGGGTAACTAAAATGGTGCAGGGTCTGCACGGAAGACATATGAAGAGAGACTTAAGGAGCTGAATATGTATAGCCCCGAGGAAAGGAGGGAGAGGGGACATGATAGAAACCTCAAGTATCTCAAAGGAATCAACAAAGTCCAAGTGGGTAGCATCTTTCCAAAAAGAGGTGTGCAAGAACAAGGGGCACAATCAAGATAGAAGGGGGGCAGCTCAGAGGTAATTTAAGGAAGTATTTTTTCACAGAGAGGGTTGTGGATGCATGGAACGGCCTTCCGGAGGAAGGTTGTGGAGTCAGAAACAGTGGTGGAATTCAAGCATGCATGGGACAGTCATAAGGCAATTCTAGGGGTGGTAGGAAGAAGTAGGCTGCTGGTTAACTTCGGATCTGCAGCTTATCCATTAGGCTAGGAAATGGGCAGACTGGGTGGGCCAAGCGGTCCTTATCTGCGTCAAAAATCCTATGTTTCTATGTTTCCTGAATCTCTACAAGCAGGGGTCAAGGCTCCCTGCTTCACCAGTGAAGTTGAAGTCTCCATTAAGGAGAGTAAGCCCCCATCATCACATGCTCCGGCAGTGACACTACTGTTCCCCTGACCATTGATGAGATATCATGGTCAGGGACTGACTCTGCTGTACCTACTATGGACAGTCTATGGCCTCCATTGATGGGTTTTACTCCTTCAGTGGTAGTAGTCCGGGCCCTTTTGGGATGCGTCAGCCCCAGGCTGTGCTACAAGGAGCGGAAAGGCAGCACACTTCCAGAGTTTGTTGAAAAGCCAATCTTTGACTTGCAGGACCTTCCCTCAGATGAGCTGCTACATACTGAGTGCTTACATAAGTGCGACTCTAGTCCCAAGTCAACCCAGGAGAAAGATCTTGCTCAGTCATTATGTGGTTCGCTCATTGTACAACTAAAGAAAAGTTCTGTCAGCGGCCTGGTGCAAGAAAGTGGTTCAGTGGTGGGGGAGGGAGCACAGGATTTTGGATGATCAGGACTACACCTACTTCCCCATCTGTGTGCTGTCAGACAGGAGTGTATTAAATTCCAGGCACCTTTCCTGCAAGATTCAGTGTCTGTTATACAGATGGCACCATACTGTACTATACGGTGACAGAGGATCAATCGGACATGCAGACAGGGGCATTGATAACCCTCAACCCTCCCCCGGAAAGAGACCCAGCAGAGAAGTCTTCCAGCAACAAAAGAGCTATCTCATATTCCAATTCCAGACTGAGAGGGTGGTACCTGTCTGCCTTCCACAGAAGTGGCCAGACAACAGACACTGGCCACTGCAAATTAACAAAGGCATTTTAAAACATTTCCAGCATGTCCCCAAAACATTACCTTTGCTTAAATAGGTTGAACTAATCTTTGACTAACATGAGCATTCCAAGTGATTATCTGGGAACTTTATCATTTGTTCAGCAGCCACTTATTTTACTCAAACTTTAAACTTAAATGGATACTGTCAGCCTTTTGCATCATGTTATTTTTAGGTAAAACCCACATTTTACGACTCATGTATGTTCTCCAAAATTCATTGATTTTGCTAGCCATTTTGTCTGCCCCTGTGACTATGCCAGCTTTTCTTTTTGTTGAGTACCTAGAGGCCAGTGGGGCACAGGACCCAAGGCAGCATGGATTCACAGTGGGAAGGTTGTGTCGGATGAATCTAATCGATTTCTTTGACTGGGTGACCAAAGTAGTAGACCAGAGAGGGCTGTGGACATGGCCTGCCTAGACTTTAGCAAGGCATTTGACACAGTCCCACACAAAGATTAATAAACAAATTAGCCAGCCTTGGAGTGGGTCCCAGGGTGGTAGCCTGGATAAAACACTGGCTGGACAACAGAACACAGTGGTAATAGTAAATGGAGTCCACAGTGAAGAAGGGGGTTACTAGTGGGGTACCACAGGGTTCAGTACTAGGGCCGTGTTTTTATTGTCTTTATAAGTGACATTAGAGGGACTGGAAGGAAAAGTATGTCTCTTTGCAGGTGACACAAAGATCTGCAACAGGGTTGATACACAAGGTGGGGTGGAAAGGATGAAAAGGGACTTGGCAAGGTTGGAGGAGTGGTCAAATGTATGGCAGCTTAGATTCAATGCAAAGAAGTGCAAAGTAATGTGCCTGAGAAACAAAAACCCAGGGGAAGAGTACACAGTGGCAGGTGAGATACTGACAACAACAAAATGGAAAGGGACCCTGGGGTAGTTACATCAGATGACCTAAAGGTGGGCCAGCAATGTGAGAGAGGGCAGCAAGGAGGGCTGGGGGATACTGGGATGCATAGGGAGAGGCATCACCAGCAGAAATCTGGAAGTTGTTATCCCTCTGTACAGACAATTGGTGAGACCACATCTGAGTACTCTGCAGTTCTGAGATCCCATCTCCACAAAGACATAGACAGAGTGGAGGATGTCCAGAGGAGGGCAACCACAATGGTGCAGGATCTGTACCAGAAAACATATGAAGAAAGACTAAAGGAGCTGAATATGTATAGCCTTGAGGAGAGAGGAGAGGGGGCGTGATAGAAACTTTCAAGTACCTCAAGGAATCAGCAAAGTCCAGAGGGCAGCATCTTTCAGAAAAGAGATGTGCAAGAACAAGGGGCACAATTTGAAGATAGAGGGGAACAGCTCAGAGGTAATGTGAGGAAGTATTTTTTCAAAGAGAGGGTTGTAGATGCATGGAACAGCCTTCCTGAGGAGGTCATAGAGTCAAAAACAGTGAGGAATTCAAGCATGAATGGGACAGACATAAGGCAATTTTAGTGGGGCGTAGGAGGAAGTAGGCTGCTGGTTAAAGAATCTGCAGCTTATCCATTGGGTAGGGAAATGGGCAGACTAGGTGGGCCAAGCAGTCCTTATCTGCCATCAAATTCTGTGTAAGGTGTGGTTGTGTGCCCTGAGGCAGGCCAGTAGTTCTGGAGTGATCCACGGGACGTGATTGCCACATACTCTAGTCAGTTTATAAGGGGCATAATGATTACAGATGGTGGAAAACTGAGCAGGCTCATGAAGCCCCACCCGAGACCTGGACCCACCTTTCACTCCAGCTGGTCAGGCAATTCTGGGTCTGTGTACTCCAGATGGAGAGCATGGCCCTGCTGGGGAAACCATGGTGGAACTAGCACTCTAGTGTGGAGGGAGAGAGCGGATCGAGGGTGTCGGGGACATGACTGAGAGCCGCCCAGTCTGGCTCTGGAGGATAAAACCTTTGTGGAAAAATAAAAAATAGTTGTGTCTTGTTTCTTCATGAGGCTGCTTGGCACCTTTCATTACTACTGGTACTTGAGTAATCCTATACCCATTTAAACTTCAGAGTCCACAATTTCACCACATTCCAATACCCATGTGAGCAGCCATTGGTAAAAAGAAAGAAATGAAGGGAAAAGAAGATCAAAGGCAGCAAGAAGGAGAAGAGTCGAAGAGAGGAAAGAAGGTTAAGCCATGGGACAGCAGGTCAGACAAAGCTGAGGATGAGAAGCGCAGGACCAAAGAAGATGGCTGGAATGTTACAGCCTAAGGACAAAGCTGGTGAGCATTTACATATTAATAATGATATACAATAATATTGAAAATCTGAAAGGCCACCCGATTTGCTGTAATTAAAGTAATGAAATTCCATTCTCAAGACTTGAAATTACGGAATTGCACCAGTGATTTTAGTTTAATGTTTAGAATTTTACCGCATTCTATTGTCATTCTTTTAGTATGAGTGTGAATATTTAGGCTATAAGAAGGCTTAGCATACAGATGAAGCTATTCTTTTAGTAGGAGTATGAATAATCAGGATACAAGAAGGCTTAACATGCAGATCGAAGCTATTCTTTAGTAGGAGTATGACTAATCAGGCTATAAGAAGGCTTAGCATACAGATCGACGCTTATTATTTTAGTAGGATTATGAATAATCAGGATACAAGAAGGCTTAGCATACAGATCAAAGCTATTCTTTTAGTAGGAGTATGAATAATCGGGATCAAGAAGGCTTAACATGCAGATCGAAGCTATTCTTTTAGTAGGAGTATGAATAATCAGGATATAGAAGGCACAGCATGGAGATCAAAGCTATTCTTTTAGTAGGGATATGAATAATCAGGATATAAGAAGGCTAACCTACAGATCAAAGCTATTATTTTAGTATGAGTATGAATAATCAGGATATAAGAAGGTTTAACCTACAGATCGAAGGTGTTCTTTTATTTATTTTTCATTTTATTTATTTGTACATCAGTTTACAACCTTTGAGCCAGAGGCTCATTTCCAAAAGTACCTCATCACATTGAGGACAAATACATAACAGACTTTTGGTTACAGCAAATGGTTACATAGTTAGCAAGCACATGTGATTACAATGGTTTTAGTACGAGTATGAATAATCAGGATATAAGTAGGCTTAATGTACAGACTGAAGCCAATTAAAATAGTACAGAAAGCAATTATAAGAAAATACAAGTTCTGTAGATTTACTGATCTCATATAAAATGTCCAAATCTAGGAAATTCTTTGTTTTATCAGAGTGCAAGCATTCCAATTCCAAATTTTAGTGGATTTTCTGGAAAAACACAAGCCCAGTGACCACGAAATGTGTTCACATGGGAATAACAATGGGGTGGGGAGCACGTTGGAGAATCTCTAGCATGTCAAAGTGAACAAAGGCAAAAGAGGCTAACTTGATCTGGCCCACTGTCTCTATTCACCCTGAGATGGCAAAAGAAGTCAGGCAGATAGGATTTCTAGGGGAGCAGTCCTGAGCTGTGGGAGGGTGCATTTAAAGAAAAGAGATCATTGGAGCACAGCAGCAGGGGAATTAGTAGTGAACCATGTGAGCATGACAATAAATTAAAATATTTTCCAAACGGGACTATGTGGACAGTGTCACTTTGTCAGATAAGGTGCAGCTAAAATGGCGAAGGAGGAAGAATTTTGGTGAAGACTGAACCAACGTACTCAACACATCTCATTATGAAATGAGTTGAACCGGTCAAATTCAAAATATGTGGACCACAGCTTTGAAATCACCTTGCAGACCTCAACACCCATCTGTCTTAAACTGTCTGATCGGTGCGACAGAGTCAAGTGCCCTGGAAACAGCCTCACTAAAGCCTGAAACTACCTCATCCAGCCCTGCTGCATGCAAAACTCACACGATAGATCCATCACGCCATCAGTCTCATTACACGCTTAACCACCTCATCCAGTCCTGCTGCCCATATAACACTTATACCAGATAGATCCATCAGTCTCATTACAGAGAGAAACCACCTCATCCAGCCCTGATACATGCAACACTCACACCAGATAGATTCATCACTGCCATCAGTCTCATTATAGGATGGAACCACCTCATCCAGCCCTGTTGCACATGCAACACTCACACCAGATAGATCCATCAGTCTCATTATAAGCTGAAACCACCATATCCGTTTCTGCTGCACATGCAACACTCACACCAGATAAATCCATCACCGACTTCAGTCCAATTACAGGCTGAAACCACCTCATCTGGCGCTGCTGCACTGCAACACTCACTCCAGATGGATCCATTAGTCTCATTATAGGCTGAAACCACCTCATGCAGCCCTGCTGCACATGCAACACTCACACCAGATAGATTCATCACTACCATCAGTCTCATTATAGGATGGAACCACCTCATCCAGCCCTGCTGCACATGCAACACTCACACCAGATGGATCCATTAGTCTCATTATTGGCTGAAACCAACTCATCCTGCCCTGCTGCACATGCAACACTCACACCAGATAGACCCATCACTATCATTATAGACTGAAAACACCTCATGCAGCCCTGCTGCCCATGCAACACATACATAGACCCATCACACTCCATCAGTCTCATTACAAGCTGAAACCACCTCATCCAACCCAGCTGCACATGCGACACTCACACCAGATAGATACATCAATCTCATTATAGGCAGAAACCACCTCATCCAGCCCTGCTACACATGCAACACTCACACCAGATAGATCCATCACCTCCATCAGTCTGATTACAGGCTGAAATGACCTCATCCAGCCCCGCTGCACATGCAGCAATCACACCAGATAGATCCATCCCGCCATCAGTCTCATTATATGCTGAAACCACCTCATCCAGCCGCTTCTACACAAGTAACACTCACACCAGATAGATCCATCACCTCCATCAGTCTCATTACAAGCAGAAACCACCTCATCCAGCCCTGGTGCACATGTAACACTCATACCAGATAGATCCATCACCTCCATCAGTCTCACTACAAGCAGAAACCACCTCATCCAGTCCTGCTGCACATGCAACATTCACACCAGATAGATCCATCACCGCCATCAGTCTCATTATATGGTGACACCACCTCATCCAGCCCTGCTGCACAGGCAACACTCACACCAGATAGATCCATCACCTCCATCAGTCCCATTATAGCCTGAAACCACCTCATCCAGCCCTGCTGCACATGCAACAGTCACACCAGATAGATCCATCACCGACATCAGTCCCATTATAGGCTGACACCACCTCATCCAGGCATGCTGCACATGCAGCACTCACACCAGATAGATCCATCACCGCCATCAGTCTCATTACATGGCTGACACCACCACATCCGCCCTGCTGCACATGCAACACTCACACCAGATAGATCCATCACCGATATCAGTCCCATTATAGGCTGAAACCACCTCATCCAGCCCTGCTTCATGTGCAACACTCACACCAGATAGATTTATCAGTCTCATTACAGGCTGAAACCAATCTAGCACTGCTGTACATGCAACACTCACACCAGATAGATCCATCACCAACATCACTCCCATTATAGGTTGAAACCACCTCATCCAGCCCTGCTGCACATGCAAAACTCACACCAGATAGATATATCACGACATCAGTCCCATTATAGGCTGAAACCACCTCATCCAGCCCTGCTGCACATGCAACACTCACACCAAATAGATCCAACGTTATCATTATAGGCAGAAACCACCTCATCCAGTCCTGCTGCATATGCTGCACTCACACCAGATAGATCCATCAGTCTCATTACAGGCTGAAACCACCTCATCCAGCCCTGCAGCACATGCAACAGTCACATCAGAAAGATCCAGCGCTATCATTATAGGCTGAAACCACCTCATCCAGCCCTGCTGCACATGCAAAACTCACACCAGATAGATATATCACCGACATCAGTCCCATTATAGGCTGAAACCACCTCATCCAGCCCTGCTGCACATGCAACACTCACACAAATAGATCCAACGTTATCATTATGACGAGAAACCACCTCATCCAGTCCTGCTGCATATGCTGCTCACACCCGATAGATCCATCAGTCTCATTACAGGCTGAAACCACCTCATCCAGCCCTGCAGCAATGCAACAGTCACACCAGAAAGATCCAACGCTATCATTATAGGCTGAAACCACCTCATCCAGCCCTGCTGCACAAGCTGCATTCACACCAAATAGATCCAATGTTATCATTATAGGCTGAAACCACCTCATCCAGCCCTGCTGCACAAAACACTCCACACGAGATAGATCCATCACCGACATCACTCCCATTGACGGCTGAAACCACCTCATCCAGCCTGCTGCACATGCAACATTAACACCAGATAGAACCATCAGTCCCATTATAGCTGAAACTACCTCATCCAATCCTGCTGCATGCAACACTCACATTACATAGATCCATCACTGACACCAGTCCCATTATAGGCTGAAACCACCTCATGCAGCCCTGCTGCACATGCAACCTCACACCAGATAGATCCATCACTGACATCAGTCCATTATAGGCTGAAACCGCCTCACCCAGCCCAGCTGCACATGCAACACTCACACCAGATAGATCCATCACCACCATCAGTCTTATTACATGCTGAAACTTCCTCATTCAGCCTTGCTGCCCAAGTAACACTTTCACCAGATAGATACATCCCTATCATTATGGCTGAAACCACCTCATGCAGCCCTGCTGCACATGCAACACTCACACCAGATTGATCCATCACAGCTATCAGTCTCATTACAGGATGGAACTATCTCATCCAGCCCTGCTTCACATGCAACACACACCAGATAGATCCAGCACCACCATCAGTCTCATTATAGGCTGAAACCACCTCATCCAGCCCTGCTGCACATGCAACACTCATAGAAACATACATAGAAACATAGATTTTGACGGCAGATAAGGACCGCTTGGCCCACCCAGTCTGCCCATTTCCCTACCTAATGGATAAGCTGCAGATCCTAGTTAACCAGCAGCCTACTTCTTCTACCCCCCACCCCCTAGAATTGCCTTATGACTGTCCCATGCATGCTTGAATTCCACCACTGTTTTTGACTCCACAGCCTCCTCCGAAGGCCGTTCCATGCATCCACAACCCTCTGTGAAAAAATACTTCCTTAAATTACCTCTCGAGCTGCCCCCTTCTATCTTCAAATTGTGCCCCTTGTTCTTGCTCACCTCTTTTTTGAAAGATGCTACCCTCTTGGACTTTGTTGATTCCCTTGAGGTACTTGAAAGTTTCTATCATGTCCCCTCTCCCTCCTTTCCTCGAGGCTATACATATTCAGCTCCTTAAGTCTCTCTTCATATGTCTTCCAGTGCAGACCCTGCACCATTTTATTGCCCTCCTCTGGACAGCCTCCGTCCTGTCTATGTCTTTGCAGAGATTGGGTCTCCAGAACTGCACAGTACTCAGATGGGGTCTCACAAACTGTCTGTACAGAGGATAATAACTTCCTGTTTTCTACTGGTGATGCCTCTCCTATGCATTCCAGTATCCCCCAACCCTCCTTGCTGCCCTCCATTGCTTGCCCACCTTTAGGTCATCTGATATGACTACCCCAGGTTCCTTTCCATTTTGTTGTTGTTAGTATCTTACCCCCCATTGTGTACTATTCCCCTAGGTTTTGTTTCCCAAGTGCATTACCTTGCACTTCATAGCGATGAATCTAAGCTGCCATACATTTGACCATTCCTCTAACCTTGCCAGTCCTTTCTCATCCTTTCCACCCCCATTGTGCATCAACTCTGTTGCAGATCTTTGTGTCATCTGCAAAGAGACATGCTTTCCTTCAGTCCCTCTACAGTGTAAACATTATAAAGACATTGAAGAGGACCGGTCCTAATACTGAACACTGTGGTACCCCACTAGCAACCCCCTTTCTTCAAGTGGACTCCATTTACTATTACTCTCTGTGTCCTATTCTCCAGCCACTTATTTACCCAGGCTGTCATCTTGGGACCCACTCCCATGCTGGCTAACTTGTATATTAATCTTTTGTGGGACTGTGTCAAATGCCTTGCTAAAGTCCAGGCAGGCCATGTCCACAGCCCTCTCTGATCTACTATTTTTGGTCATCCAGCCAAAGAAATCTATCAGATTTGTCTGGCATGACCTTTCTGCTGTGAATCCATGCTGCCTTGGGTCCTGAGCCCCTCTGGCCTCTAGATACTCAACAGCTCTTTCCCTCAGGCGTGATTCCATCATTTTCCCTACCACTGAGGTTAAACTAACAGGTCTGTAGTTTTCTGCTTCTGCCTTGCTCCACTTTTGTGAAAGGAATCACATCTGCCCTTCTCCAGTCCTCAAGGTATCACCCCATCCTCCCATGATTTGTTAAAGAGGGTAGTCAATGGTGTCACTAGTTCTACCCTTAGTTCTTTTAGAATTCTGGGATGAATCCCATCAGGCCCCATTGCTTTGTCCACCTTCAGTTTCAGAGTTCTTTCAAGACCCTTTCTTTTGTAAATGGGCTGGTATCAACTTCTGTATCCAGAGTGTTTCTACTGTTTGTTTAGGTACCCCCCACTTCCTTTGTAAATACTGAGCAAAATATTTGTTTAGATCTCTGCCCTTTCACAGTCACCCTCTCCCACCCTCCCTTCCTCTTTATTAAAGCCTCACTAGCCCTCCTTGGTCTTCCTTCGCTCCCTGATGTACCTATAAAAGGTTTTATCCCCTTCTAATGAGTTGGCTATCTTTTCTTGGTTTGGGCCTTTGCTGTTCTGACTGCCTCCCAGCTTCCTTTTGCTTAACTGAGTACAGTTCTCTGACCTGCTCCTTCTGTGATTCCATGTACTTCCTGAATGTTTTCTTTTCTCTTAAACCTTCACTGCCACTTCCTTTGAGAACCATAGTGGTTTCTTACATCGTTTATTTTGTTTATTTGCTTCACTGAGGCTTGTTACCGCTGTGATGGCAGTTTTATATTTTCCCCATTGTTCTTCCACCCTCCTTCCTGCCCATTTGCTAGTGCATTCCTTAGGCATCACCCATTTAGCAAAGTCAGACCTCCCTAAAGTCCAGTACTTTTGCCTTTGTATGGCTTGACTCTATTGCACTGTGTTTATTGTGAACCATACTGTTCCGATGGTCGCTGGTTCCCAGATGGCTACCCACTCTTCATCTGTGATCCTCTCCATCTCCATTTGAAAGAACCAGGTCAAGATTGCTTCCTCTCGAGTGGGTTCCAATACTAGTTGTCTCAAGGCCTGCCCCTGTCAGGCATCTAGAATAACCCACACTTTGAAGTGGCTGCTGCAACTGCACTCCAGTTAACATCTGCATATTCAGATCACCCATCAAGCAATATCTCACTTTTTTCTGCCATTCCTGAGAATTCTTTCTATCATTTCCTTGTCCATTTCCTCCCCTGAGAGGGGTCTGTATCTCTTCTGTGCAGATTGTGGTGCCCTTGCGGTCTCCAAATTTACCCACAGTGCTTCTTCACCTCCCTGTTTTCCCTTTTGTTCTGTTGCTTTGATTCCTTCCTTATGTAAAGAAGCCTCCTCCTCCTCTTTACCCTCCCTGTCCCTCCAGATGAGTGTATCCTGGTATGTTTATGTCCCAGTCATGGTTTTGTGTACCATGTTTCTGTGACTGCCATATATCCAGATAGATACATCACCAACATCAGTCTCATTATAGGCTGACACCACCATCATCAGCCCTCAAGGCACATGCAACACTCACACCAGATAGATCCACCATCACATCAGTCCCATTATAGGATAAACCACCTCATCCAGCCCTGCTGAACATGCAACACTCACACCAGTTAGATCCATCAGTCCCATTAAAGGCTGAAACTACCTCATCCAGTCCTGCTGCATGCAACACTCACATTACATAGATCCATCACCGACATCAGTCCCATTATCAGCTAAAACCACCTCTTCCAGCCCTGCTGCACATGCAACACTCACATTACATAGATCCATCACCGACATCAGTCCCATTATAGGCTAAACCATCTCTTCCAGCCCGCTGCACATATAACACTCATCAGATAGATCCATCAGTCTCATTACATGCTGAAACCACCTCATGCAGCCCTGCTCCACATGCAACACTCACACCAGGAGATCCAACGCTATCATTATAGGCTGAAACCACCTCATCCAGCCCTGCTGCACTTGCAACAATCACGCCCAGATAGCTCCATCACTGCCATCAGTCCCATTATATGCTGAAACCTCCTCATTCAGCCCTGCTGCCATGCAACAACTCACATCAGATAGATGCACCGCTATCATTATAGGCTGAAACCACCTCATCCAGCCCTGCTACACTTGCAACACTCACACCAGATAGCTCCATCACCTAGTAATTATAGGCTGAAACCAACTCATGCAGCTCTGCTGCACATGCACATCTACACCAGATAGATCCAGCGCTATCATTCTGTGGCTGAAACCTCCTCATCCAGCCCTGCTGCACATGCAGCACTCATAGCAGATAGCCCATCACTATCATTACACGCTGAAACCACCTCATCCAGCCCTGCTGCACATGCAAGACACGCACTAGATAGATCCATCACCACCATCCTGTCTCATTTGGGCTGAAACCACCTAATCCAGCCCTGCTGCACATGTAACACTCCACACCAGATAGATCCATCACCAACATCAGTCTCATTATATCCAGAAACCACCTCATCCAGCCCCTGCTGCACATGCAAGCACTCAACACTAGATAGCTCCATCAGTCTCATTATAGGATGAAACTACCTCATCAACCCTCGCGCTCATACAACCACTCACACCAGATAGATCCATCCCCTCCATCAGTCTCATTACAAGCTGAAACCACCTCATCCAACCCTGGTGCAACAACAATCACACCAGTTAGATCCATCCCCACCATCAGTCTCATTACAGGCTGAAACACCTCCATCCAACCCTTGCTGCACATGCAAGCACTCACCAGATGGATCCATACCCACCATCAGTCTCATTACAGGCTGAAACCACCTCATCCAACCCTGCTGCACATGCAACCTTGCCACCAGATAGATCCATCACTATCGTTATAGGATGAAACCTCCTCCTCCAGCCCGTGCTGCCGTGGAACACTCACTCAGTTAGATCCATAACCGTCCATCTCTTTATAAGCTGAAACCACCTCATCCAGCCCTGCTGCACAACACTCACACCAGATAGATCCATCAGTCTCATTATAGGCTAAAACCACCATATCCATCCCTGCTCACATGCAACACTCTCACACCAGATAGATCCATCACTGTCATATCATGAGGCTGAAACCACCTCATCCATCCCTGCTGCACATACACTCACAGCAAATAGATCCATCAGTCTCATTATAGGCTGAAACCACCATATCCGTCCCTGCTCCACATGCAACACTACAAGATGATCCATTACTGTCATTATAGGCTGAAACCACCTCATCCATCCCTGCTGCACATGCACACTCACACCAGATAGATCCATCACTGACATCAGTCCTATTACAGGCTGAAACAACTCATTTGGCACTGCTGCATGCAGCACTCTCCAGATGGATCCATTAGTCTCATTATAGGCTGAAACACCTCATCCATCCCTGCTGCACATGCAACACTCACACAAGATAGATCCATCACCGACATCAGTCCATTACAGGCTGAAACCATCTCATTTGGCACTGCTGCATAAGCACTCTCCAGATGGATCCATTGAGTCTCATTATAGGCTGAAACCACCTCATCCAGCCCTGCTGCACATGCAGCACTCACATCATTGCCATCACCACCTGTCAGACTCATTACAAGCTGAAACCACCTCATCAGTTCTGCTGCACTGCAACACTCACCAGATAGATTCGTCACTGCCATCAGTCTCATTACAGGATGGAACCACCTCATCAGTCCTGCTGCTTTAAGCAACACACACCCGATAGATAAATCAGCCATCAGTCTCATTACAGGCTGCAAACCACCTCATCCAGCCCTACTGCACATGCAACCTCACCAGATAGATCAAGCGCTATCATTATAAACGCAAACCACCTCATCCAGCCCTGCAGTACATACAACACTCACACAAAATAGATTCATCACCTACATCAGTCCATTACAGCTGAAACCACCTCATCCAGCCCTGCTGCGCACTACAACTTTCCACCAGATGGATCCATTGGTCTCATTACAGGCTGACACCACCTCATCCAGCCCTGCTGCACATGCAACACACGCAGATAGATCCATTACCTCCATCAGTCCCATCTAGGCTGACACCCTCATCCAGCCCTGCTGCACAAGCAACATTCCACCAGATGAATCATCACCGACATCAAGTCCAATTATAGGCTGACACCACCTCATCCAGCCCTGCTGCAGTACACCTCACACAATAGATCCATCACCGACATCAGTCCATTATAGGCTGACACCACCTCATCGGCCCTGCTGCACATGCAACATCACACCAGATAGATCCATCACCGACATCAGTCCATTATAGGTTGAAACCACCTCCATCCAGCCATGCTGCACATGCAACACTCACACCAGATAGGTACTTCATTCTCATTACAGCCGAAAACAATCCAGCCCTGCTGCACAAATAACACTCACACGGATAGATCCATCACCAAAATCAGTCCCATTACAGGCTGAAACCACCTCATCCAGCCCTGCTGCACATGCAACACCACACCAGATTGATCCAACGTTATCATTATAGACTGAAACCACCTCTATCCAGCCCGCTGCACATGCAACACTCACACCAGATACATCCAACGTTATCATTACAGACTGAAACCACCTTATTTCAGCCCTACTGCACATGCAACACAACACCAGATAGAGCCAACGTTATCAGTTATAGGTTGAAACCACCTCATCCAGACCTGCTGCACATGCAACACTCACTCCAGATAGATCCATCAGTCCATTATAGGCTGAAACTACCCCATCAAATCCTGCTGCATGCAACCTCACATTACATAAGATCCATCACGACATCAGTCCCATTATAGGCTAAAACCACCTCTTGGTTCTGCTGCATGCAACACTCACACTACGATTGATCCATCACCATCAGTCCCATTAAAGGCGAAAACTATCTTTTCCAGCCCTGCTGCACATGTAACACTCACACCAGATAGATCCATCAGTCTCATTATATGCTGAAACAACCTCATTCAGTCCTGCTGCATGCAACACTCACAGATAGCTCCATCACTATCATTATAGGCTGAAACCACCTCATGCAGCCCTGCTGCACATGCAACACCACACCAGATAGATCCAATGCTATCATTATGAGCTGGAATCACCTCATCCAGCCCTGCCGCTATGCAAGACTCAACCAGATAGATCCAACGCCTCATTATGGATGAAACCACGTCATCCAGCCCTGCTGCACACACAACACTCAACACCAGATAGATCCATCACTGCCATCAGTCTCATTACAGGCTGAAACCACCTCATCCAGCCCTGCTGCACATACAACACTTACAACAGATAGATGCATCACTATCATTATGGGCTGGATACACTCCATCAGTCCTGCTGCACATGCAACACTCACGCCAGATAGATCCATCATGTCTCATTATAGGCTGAAACCATCTCATCCAGCCCTGCACATGCAACCTCACACCATATAGATCCATCACCACCATCAGACTCATTACAGGCAGAAACCACCTCATCCAGCCTCTGCATATGCAACACCACACCAGATAGATCCATCACAGCATCAGTCAATTACGGGCAGAAACCACCTCATCCAGCTCTGCTGCACAAGCAACACTGCACCAGATAGATCCATCAGTCTCATTTATTGGCTGAAACCACCTCATCCAGCCCTGCTTCCATGCTGAACACTCACACAGATAGATCCATCACTGACATCACTCATTATTGGCTGAGCACCTCATCCAGCCCTCAGCAAATGCAACACTCACAGATAGATCCATCTGTCTCATAAACTAAAACTACTTCCAGCCCTGCTGCACTTGCAACACTCACCAGATAGAGTCAACGCTATCATTATAGTAAACCACCCCATCTGCCCTTGTGCCACGCAACACTCACACCAGATAGATCCACCACCATCAGTCTCAATAGAGGCAGAAACCACTCATCCACCCTGCAGACATGCAACAATCACACAGATTGATCATCACTCTAATTACAGGCTGAAGACAGCTAGCCAGCCCTCCACATACTACAATCACAGCAGATAGATCCATCCTGCCATCAGTCTCATTAGATGCTGAGCACTCATCAGCCCTGCTGCACAGCAATCACGCCAGACAGACCGATCCTCATCAGTCTCATTAAGCTGAAACCTCATCAGTCCTGCTGCATACAACACTCACACCAGATAGATCCATCACCATCAATCTCATTATAAGCAGAACCAACTCATCAGCCCTGCACATGCAACACACACCAGATAGATCCATCACTGCCATCAGTTAATTACAAGCTGAACCCACCTCCATTCTTGCGCGTGCACTCACACCAGATAGATGCATCTGTCATCAGACCTCATCTAGCCCTGCAGCACATGCAACACTCACACAAGATAGATTCAGCATCTACATCAGTCCCATTACAGGCTGAAACCACCTCATCCAGCCATGCTGAACATGCAACTTTCACACCAGATGGATCCATTAGTCTCATTATTGGCTGAAACCAACTCATCCTGCCCTGTTGCACATGCAGCACTTACACCAGATAGATCCATCACTATCATTACAGGCTGAAACCACTTCATCCAGCCCTGCTGCACATGCAACACTCACACCAGATAAATCCATCACCTTCATCAGTCTCATTATAGGCAGAAACCACCTTATCCAGCCCTGCTGCACATGCAACACTCACACCAGATAGATCTGTCACCGCCATCAGTCTCATTATAGGCTGACACCACCTCTTCCGGCCCTGCTGCACATGCAAAACTCACACCAGATAGATCCATCAGTCTCTTTATAGGCTGAAACCATCTCTTCCAGTCCTACTGTACATGCAGCACTCACACCAGACAGCTCCATCACCAACATCAGTCTCATTATAGGCTGAAACCACCTCATCCCACCCTGCTGCACATGCAACACTCACTCCAGATAGATACTTCAGTCTAATTACAGCCTGAAACCGATCCAGCCCTGCTGCACTTACAACACTCGCACCGGATAGATCCATCACCAACATCAGTCCCATTATAGGCTGAAACCGCCTTACCCAGCCCAGCTGCACATGCAAAACTCACACCAGATAGATCCAGCACCTTCATCAGTCTCATTATAGGCAGAAACCACCTCATCCAGCCCTGCTGCCCATGCAACACTCACACCAGATAGATCTGTCACCGCCATCAGTCTCATTATAGGCTGACACCACCTCATCCAGCCCTGCTGCACATGCAGCATTCACATCAGATAGATCCATCACCACGATCGGTCTCATTATAGGCTGAAACCATCTCATCCAGCCCTGCTGCACATGCAACACTCACACCAGATAGATCCATTACCGCCATCAGTCTCATTACAGGATTGAACCACCTCATCCAGCCCTGCTGCACATGCAACACTCATACCAGATAGATTCATCACTGCCATCAGTCTCATTACAGGGTGGAACCACCTCATCCAGCCCTGCTCACATGCAACACTCACACCAGATAGATCCAGCGCTATCATTATAGGTAAAACCACCTCATCCAGCCCTGCAGCACATGCAACACTCACACCAGATAGATTCAGCGCTATCATTATAGTCAAAACCACCTCATCCAGCCCTGCAGCACATGCAACTCTCACACAAGATAGATTCATCATCTACATCAGTCCCATTACAGGCTGAAACCACCTCATCCAGCCCTGCTGCACATGCAACACTCACACCAGATAGATTCAGCGCTATCATTATAGTCAAAACCACCTCATCCAGCCCTGCACCACATGCAACTCTCACACAAGATAGATTCATCACCTACATCAGTCCCATTACAGGCTGAAACCACCTCATCCAGCCCTGCTGCACATGCAACACTCACACCAGATAGATTCAGCGCTATCATTATAGTCAAAACCACCTCATCCAGCCCTGCTGCACATGCAGCACTCACACCAGATAGATCCATCAGTCTCATTATAAGCTGAAACCACCCTATGCGTTTCTGCTGCACATGCAACACTCACACCAGATAGATCCATCACCGACTTCAGTCCAATTACAGGCTGAAACCACCTCATCTGGCGCTGCTGCACATGCAACACTCACTCCGGATGGATCCATTAGTCTCATTATAGGCTGAAACCACCTCATCCAGCCCTGCTGCACATGCAACACTCCCACCCAGGTACCACCTAACCAGGCACCGCTACCTCAAAGGATGCCAGAAGGGATGAGCAGTTGGACTATGGTGGACTCAAAGAGGGCAGGTATGGTAGGATCTGGAAGGCTGGGAGGAGTGGGTAACAGGCACACTCCTCATCCAGTGCCACTGAGAAATTCCTACACCATTCTGGTGGAGTGGGACTGCCAAGAAGGGGTTCCTGAGGTGGTATAAGTAAGTAACATTTCTTTTTACAGTGCCCCATCCCAGAGGCTCAGGGTGCTGTACAAGTAAGGCACATGAAAAGGAAAACAAATGATAACTTATAACAGTTTAAAATCAAAATTAAAACAAAAATTGATTAAAATACTGCAGCAGTTTAACAGCTATAGATAACCTGAAAAGGCTTTCCTAAAAAGATGTGCCTTTAGGCCCTGCTTAAAAACCTCCACTGATGGGGCCTCCCTCAAGAACTTTGGTAGCAAATTCCACAATACTGGGCCCACTACCTCAAATGCACAATCTCCTGAGTCTTTAAGGTGGGCCCTGGGAACCACTAGGAGGCCTTCAGTGGAGGAGCATAGTGAGCATAGGATGAGCTGAAGTTGGGATGTAATTTAGGTAGTCAGGGCCCAGTCCATGTAGGGCCTTATAGGTGAGCACACCCACCTTGAAGATGATTCTCCACCTGACTGGCAGCTACTGCAATTCGCTGAAATCTAGGGTCACATGATAGGTCCTCAGAAGGCTCATCAGTAACCTGGCTGCTGCATTCTACTCTAGCTGCAGGTGACAGAGAACCTCTTCAGTGCCCCGAGTCAAGCTGCGATGTCACAAAAGCATGTACCTGTGATAGCAGATCGTCGGGCGGAATCAAGGCTTTAATCTGGGCAACAATTCTCAAGTGGTAGAAACCACTCTTGACAATGGATGACACGAGAGCCTCCATTGTCAGTCTATCATCAAGGATGATACCCAGATTTTCACCTTGGTGGATGCCTCCGGTGGGTCCAAGTAATATTCCTGTTTCCACCATCAGTGTCCACATCCCACCGATGGCCAGACTGAGTCTTAACCAGCTAGAGGCAATCCAGCCCTGGATCTTGGCCAGGCATTTATTTAGTGCCTCCATAGTGGCATCAGCTCTGGTGCAAATGGCATGCCGTAGGCCGAAACCACGTCATTCAGCCCTGTTGCACATGCAACACTCACACCGGATAGATCCATCACCAACATCAGTCCCATTACAGGCTGAAATCACCTCATTCAGCCCTGCTACACATGTAACACTCACACCGGATAGATCCATCACCAACATCAGTCCCATTATAGGCTGAAACCACCTCAT
Organism: Neoceratodus forsteri; assembly: GCA_016271365.2. Taxonomy (NCBI): domain Eukaryota; kingdom Metazoa; phylum Chordata; order Ceratodontiformes; family Ceratodontidae; genus Neoceratodus; species Neoceratodus forsteri. The sequence goes on from JADMNL010000038.1 coordinate 42,803,405, forward strand.
TCAGCCCTGCTGCACATGCAACACTCACACCAGATAGAGCCATCACCTCCATCAGTCTCATTACAGGCTGAAACCACCTCATCCAGCGCTGCTGCACATGCAACACTCACACCGGATAGAGCCATCACCTCCATCAGTCTCATTACAGGCTGAAACCACTTCATCCAGCCCTGCTGCACATGCAACACTCACACCAGATAGATCCAACGTTATCATTATTGACTGAAACCACCTCATCCCGCCCTGCTGCATATGCAACACTCACACCAGATAGAGCCAACGTTATCATTATAGGTTGAAACCACCTCATCCAGCCCTGCTGCACATGCAACACTCGCAACAGATAGATCCATCACCACCATCAGTCTCATTATAGGCTGAAACCACCTCATCCAGCCTACTGCACATGCAACACTCACACCAGATAAATCCATCACCACCATCAGTCTCATTACAAGCTGAAACCACATCATCCAGCCCTGCTGCACATGCAACACTCACACCAGATAGATTCATCACTGCCATCAGTCTCATTACAGGATGGAACCACCTCATCCAGCCCTGCTGCACATGCAACACTCACACCAGATGGATTCAGCGCTATCATTATAGTCAAAACCACCTCATCCAGCCCTGCAGCACATGCAACACTCACACAAGATAGATTCATCACCTACATCAGTCCCATTACAGGCTGAAACCACCTCATCCAGCCCTGTTGCACATGCAACAATCACACCAGATAGATCTGTCACCGCCATCAGTCTCATTATAGGCTGACACCACCTCATCCGGCCCTGCTGCACATGCAAAACTCACACCTGATAGATCCATCAGTCTCTTTATAGGCTGAAACCACCTCTTCCAGTGCTACTGTACATGCAGCACTCACTCCAGATAGATACTTCAGTCTCATTACAGCCTGAAACCGATCCAGCCCTGCTGCGCTTACAACACTCGCACCGGATAGATCCATCACCAACATCAGTCCCATTATAGGCTGAAACCGCCTTACCCAGCCCAGCTGCACATAGAAGACTCACACCAGATAGATCCATCACTGACATCAGTCCCATTATAGGTTGAAATCCAACTCATCCAGCCCTCCTGCCCATGCAACACTCACACCAGATTGATCCATCAGTCTCATTACAGGAAGAAACCACTTCATCCAGCCTTGCTGCACAAGCAACACTCACACCAGATAGATCCAACATTATTATTATAGACTGAAACCACCTCATCCAGCCCTGCTGCATATGCAACACTCACACCAGATAGAGCCAACGTTATCATTATAGGTTGAAACCACCTCGTCCAGCCCTGCTGCACATGCATCTCTCACACCAGATAGATCGATTACCTCCCTCGATCTCATTACAGGCTGAAACCACCTCATCCAGCCGTGCTGCACATGCAACACTCACACCAGATAGAGCCAACGTTATCGTTATAGGTTGAAACCACCTCATCCAGCCCTGCTGCACATGCAACACTCACACCAGATAGATCCATCAGTCCCATTATAGGCTGAAACTACCTCATCCAGTCCTGCTGCATGCTACACTCACATTACATAGATCCATCACCGACATCAGTCCCATTATAGGCTAAAACCACCTCTTCCAGTCATGCTGCATGCAACATTCACACTACATAGATCCATCACCGACATCAGTCCCATTAAAGGCTAAAACCATCTTTTCCAGCCCTGCTGCACATATAACACTTATACCAGATTGATCCATCAGTCTCATTACAGGGAGAAACCACTTCATCCAGCCCTGCTGCACATGCAACACTCACACCAGATAGATCCAACGTTATCATTATAGACTGAAACCACCTCATCCCGCCCTGCTGCATATGCAACACTCACACCAGATAGAGCCAACGTTATCATTATAGGTTGAAACCACCTCATCCAGCCCTGCTGCACATGCAACACTCGCACCAGATAGATCCATCACCGCCATCAGTCTCATTATAGGCTGAAACCACCTCATCCAGCCCTACGGCACATGCAACACTCACACCAGATAGATACTTCACCACCATCAGTCTCATTACAAGCTGAAACCACATCATCCAGCCCTGCTGCACATGCAACACTCACACCAGATAGATTCATCACTGCCATCAGTCTCATTACAGGATGGAACCACCTCATCCAGCGCTGCTGCACATGCAACACACTCCAGATAGATCCATCAGTCTCATTATAGGCTGAAACCATCTCATCCAGCCCTGCTACACATGCAGCACTCACACCAGATAGCTCCATCACCACCATCAGACTCATTACAAGCTGAAACCATCTCATCCAGCCCTGCTGCACATGCAACACTCACACCAGATAGATTCATCACTGCCATCAGTCTCATTACAGGATGGAACCACCTTATCCAGCCCTGCTGCACATGCAACACACTCCAGATAGATCCGTCAGTCTCATTACAGGTTGAAACCACCTCATCCAGTTCTGCTGCAGATGCATCACTCACACCAGATAGATCCATCACCTCCATCAGACTCATTACAAACTGAAACCAATCCATCCAGCCCTGCTGCACATGCAACACTCACACCAGATAGATTCATCACTGCCACCAGTCTCATTACAGGATGGAACCACCTCATCCAGCCCTGCTGCACATGCAACAGACACCAGATAGATCCATCACTGTCATTATAGGCTGAAACCACCTCATCCAGCCCTGCTGCACATGCAACACTCACACCAGATGGATCCAGCACTATCATTATAGTCAAAACCACCTCATCTAGCCCTGCAGCACATGCAACACTCACACAAGATAGATTCAGCATCTACATCAGTCCCATTACAGGCTGAAACCACCTCATCCAGCCATGCTGAACATGCAACTTTCACACCAGATGGATCCATTAGTCTCATTATTGGCTGAAACCAACTCATCCTGCCCTGTTGCACATGCAGCACTTACACCAGATAGATCCATCACTATCATTACAGGCTGAAACCACTTCATCCAGCCCTGCTGCACATGCAACACTCACACCAGATAAATCCATCACCTTCATCAGTCTCATTATAGGCAGAAACCACCTTATCCAGCCCTGCTGCACATGCAACACTCACACCAGATAGATCTGTCACCGCCATCAGTCTCATTATAGGCTGACACCACCTCATCCGGCCCTGCTGCACATGCAAAACTCACACAGATAGATCCATCAGTCTCTTTATAGGCTGAAACCACCTCTTCCAGTCCTACTGTACATGCAGCACTCACACCAGACAGCTCCATCACCAGCATCAGTCTCATTATAGGCTGAAACCACCTCATCCCACCCTGCTGCACATGCAACACTCACTCCAGATAGATACTTCAGTCTAATTACAGCCTGAAACCGATCCAGCCCTGCTGCACTTACAACACTCGCACCGGATAGATCCATCACCAACATCAGTCCCATTATAGGCTGAAACCGCCTTACCCAGCCCAGCTGCACATGCAAAACTCACACCAGATAGATCCATCACCTTCATCAGTCTCATTATAGGCAGAAACCACCTCATCCAGCCCTGCTGCCCATGCAACACTCACACCAGATAGATCTGTCACCGCCATCAGTCTCATTATAGGCTGACACCACCTCATCCAGCCCTGCTGCCATGCAGCATTCATCGAATAGATCCATCACCACGTCGGTCTCTATTATAGGCTGAAACCATCTCATCCAGCCCTGCTGCACATGCAAGACTCACACCAGATAGATCCATTACCGCCATCAGTCTCATTACAGGATTGAACCACCTCATCCAGCCCTGCTGCACATGCAACACTCATACCAGATAGATAGATTCATCACTGCCATCAGTCTCATTACAGGGTGGAACCACCTCATCCAGCCCTGCTCACATGCAACACTCACACCAGATAGATCCAGCGCTATCATTATAGGTAAAACCACCTCATCCAGCCCTGCAGCACATGCAACACTCACACAAGATAGATTCATCACCTACATCAGTCCAATTACAGGCTGAAACTACCTCATCCAGTCATGCTGAACATGCAACTTTCACACCAGATGGATCCATTAGTCTCATTATTGGCTGAAACCAACTCATCCTGCCCTGTTGCACATCCAGCACTTACACCAGCTATATCCATCACAATCATTACAGGCTGAAACCTCCTCATCCAGCCCTGCTGCACATGCAACACTCACACCAGATAGATCCATTACCTCCATCAGTCCCATCATAGGCTGACACCACCTCATCCAGCCCTGCTGCAAAAGCAACATTCCCACCAGATAGATCCATCACCGACATCAGTCCCATCATAGGCTGAAACCACCTCTTCCAGCCCTGCTGCACATGCATGACTCACACCAGATAGAGCCATCATCGACATCAGTCCCATTATAGGCTGAAACCACCTCATCCCGCCCTGCTGCACATGCAACACTCACACCAGATAGATACTTCAGTCTCATTACAGCCTGAAACCAATCCAGCCCTGCTGCACATACAACACTCACACCGGAAAGATCCATCACCAACATCAGTCCCATTATAGGCTGAAACTACCTCATCCAGCCCTGCTGCACATGTAAAACTCATACCGGATAGATTCATCACTGACATCAGTCCCATTATAGGCTGAAATCCTCCTCATCCAGTCCTGCTGCCCATATAACACTTATACCAGATTGATCCATCAGTCTCATTACAGGGAGTAACCACTTCATCCAGCCCTGCTGCACATGCAACACTCATACCAGATAGATCTAACGTTATCATTATAGACTGAAACCACCTCATCCCGCCCTGCTGCGTCTGCAACAATCACACCAGATAGAGCCGACGTTATCATTATAGGTTGAAACCACCTCATCCAGCCCTGCTGCACATGCAAAACTCACACCAGATAGATCCATCAGTCTCTTTATAGGCTGAAACCACCTCTTCCAGTCCTACTGTACATGCAGCACTCACACCAGATAGATCCTTCACCAACATCAGTTTCATTGTAGGCTGAAACCACCTCATCCAGCCCTGCTGCACATGCAACAATCACGCCAGATAGATCCATCACCTCCATCAGTCTCATTATAGGCTGAAACCACCTTATCCAATCTTGCCGCATATGCAACACTCATACCAGATAGATCCATCACCTCCATCAGTCTCATTACAGGTTGAAATGACCTAATCCAGCCCCGCTACACATGCAACAATCACAGCAGATAGATCCATCCCTGCCATTAGTCTCGTTATAGGCTGAAACTACCTCTTCCAGCCCTACTGCACATGCAACACTCACACCAGATATATACATCAGTCTTATTATTGGCTGAAACCACCTCATCCAGCCCTGCTGCACATGCAACACTCACACCAGTTAGATCCATCACCGCCATCAGTCTCATTATAGGCTGAAACCACCTCATCCAACCCTGCTGCACATGCAACACACTCCAGATAGATCCATCAGTCTCATTATAGGCTGAAACCATCTCATCCAGCCCTGCTGCACATACAACACTCACACCAGATAGATTCATCACTGCCATCAGTCTCATTACAGGATGGAACCACCTCATCCAGCCCTGCTGCACATGCAGCACACTCCAGATAGATCCGTCAGTCTCATTACAGGTTGAAACCACCTCATCTAGTTCTGCTGCAGATGCATCACTCACACCAGATAGATCCATCACCACCATCAGACTCATTATAAACTGAAACCATCTCATCCAACCCTGCTGCACATGCAACACTCACACCAGATAGATTCATCACTGCCATCAGTCTCATCACAGGATGGAACCACCTCATCCAGCCCTGCTGCACATGCAACAGGCACCAGATAGATCCATCAGTCTCTTTATAGGCTGAAACCACCTCTTCCAGTCCTACTGTACATGCAGCACTCACACCAGATAGATCCATCACCAACATCAGTCTCATTATAGGCTGAAACCACCTCATCCCACCCTGCTGCACATGCAACACTCACTCCAGATAGATACTTCAGTCTGATTACAGCCTGAAACTGATCCAGCCCTGCTGCACTTACAACCCTCGCACCGGATAGATCCATCACCAACATCAGTCCCATTATAGGCTGACACCGCCTTACCCTGCCCATCTGCACATACAAAACTCACACCAGATTAATCCATCACTGATATCAGTCCCATTATAGGCTGAAATCCAACTCATCCAGCCCTGCTGCCCAAGCAACACTCACACCAGATTGATCCATGAGTCTCATTACAGGGAGAAACCACTTCATCCAGCCCTGCTGCACATGCAACACTCACACCAGATAGATCCAACGTTATTATTATAGACTGAAACCACCTCATCCAGCCCTGCTGCATATGCAACACTCACACCAGATAGAGCCAACGTTATCATTATAGGTTGAAACCACCTCGTCCAGCCCTGCTGCACATGCATCTCTCACATCAGATAGATCCATTACCTCCATCGATCTCATTACAGGCTGAAAGCACCTCATCCAGCCCTGCTGTACATGCAACACTCACACCAGATAGAGCCAACGTTATCGTTATAGGTTGAAACCACCCCATCCAGCCCTGCTGCACTTGCAACACTCACACCAGATAGATCCATCAGTCCCATTATAGGCTGAAACTACCTCATCCAGTCCTGCTGCATGCTACACGCACATTACATAGATCCATCACCGACATCAGTCCCATTATAGGCTAAAACCACCTCTTCCAGGCCTGCTGCATGCAACATTCACACTACATAGATCCATCACCGACATCAGTCCCATTAAAGGCTAAAACCATCTTTTCCAGCCCTGCTGCACATGTAACACTCACACCAGATAGAGCCATCACTATCATTATAGGCTGAAACCACCTCATGCAGCCCTGCTGCACATGCAGCATTCACATCAGATAGATCCATCACCACCATCAGTCTCATTATAGGCTGAAACCATCTCATCCAGCCCTGCTGCACATGCAACACTCACACCAGATAGATCCATTACCGCCATCAGTCTCATTACAGGATGGAACCACCTCCTCCCAGCCCTGCTGCACATGCAACACTCACACCAGATAGATTCATCACTGCCATCAGTCTCATTACAGGGTGGAACCACCTCATCCAGCCCTGCTGCACATGCAACATTCACACCGCATAGATCCAGTGCTATCATTATAGGCAAAACCACCTCATCCAGCCCTGCAGCACATGCAACACTCACACAAGATAGATTCATCACCTACATCAGTCCCATTACAGGCTGAAACCACCTCATCCAGCCATGCTGAACATGCAACTTTCACACCAGATGGATACATTAGTCTCATTACTGGCTGAAACCAACTCATCCTGCCCTGTTGCACATCCAGCAGTTACATCAGATAGATCCATTACCTCCATCAGTCCCATTATAGGCTGACACCACCTCATTCAGCCCTGCTGCACAAGCAACATTCCCACCAGATAGATCCATCACCGACATCAGTCCCATTATAGGCTGAAACCACCTCATCCAGCCCTGCTGCACATGCATGACTCACACCAGATGGATACATCATCGACATCAGTCCCATTATAAGCTGAAACCACCTCATCCCGCCCTGCTGCACATGCAACACTCACACCAGATAGATACTTCAGTCTCATTACAGCGTGAAACCAATCCAGCCCTGCTGCACATACAACACTCATTCCAGATAGATTCATCACTGACATCAGTCCCATTATAGGCTGAAATCCTCCTCATCCAGTCCTGCTGCCCATATAACACTTATACCAGATTGATCCATCAGTCTCATTACAGGGAGAAACCACTTCATCCAGCCCTGCTGCACATGTAACACTCACACCAGATAGATCCAACGTTATCATTATAGACTGAAACCACCTCATCCCACCCTGCTGCATATGCAACACTCACACCAGATAGAGCCAACGTTATCATTATAGGTTGACACCACCTCATCCAGCCCTGCTGCACATGCAACACTCGCACCAGATAGATCCATCAGTCTCTTTATAGGCTGAAACCACCTCTTCCAGTCCTACTGTACATGCAGCACTCACACCAGATAGATCCATCACCAACATCAGTCTCATTATAGGCTGAAACCACCTCATCCAGCCCTGCTGCACATGCAACAATCACGCCAGATCGATCCATCACCACCATCAGTCTCATTATAGGCTGAAACCACCTCATGCAGCCCTGCTACACATGCAACACTCACACCAGATAGATCCATCACCCGCCATCAGTCTAATTACAAGCTGAAACCACCTCATCCAATCTTGCCGCACATGCAACACTCACACCAGATAGATCCATCACCTCCATCAGTCTCATTACAGGCTGAAATGACCTCATCCAGCCGCGCTACACATGCAACAATCACAGCAGATAGATCCATCCCCGCCATCAGTCTCATTATAGGCTGAAACTACCTCATCCAGCCCTGCTGCACATGCAACACTCACACCAGATAGATACATCAGTCTCATTATTGGCTGAAACCACCTCATCCAGCCCTGCTGCACATGCAACTCACACCAGTTAGATCCATCACTGCCATCAGTCTCATTATAGGCTGAAACCACCTCATCCAACCCTGCTGCACATGCAACACACTCCAGATAGATCCATCAGTCTCATTATAGGCTGAAACCATCACATCCAGCCCTGCTGCACATGCAGCACTCACACCAGATAGCTCCATCACCACCATCAGACTCATTACAAGCTGAAACCATCTCATCCAGCCCTGCTGCACATGCAACACTCACACCAGATAGATTCATCACAGCCATCAGTCTCATTACAGGATGGAACCACCTCATCCAGCCCTGCTGCACATGCAACACACTCCAGATAGATCCGTCAGTCTCATTACAGGTTGAAACCACCTCATCTAGTTCTGCTGCAGATGCATCACTCACACCAGATAGATCCATCACCACCATCAGACTCATTACAAGCTGAAACCATCTCATTCAGCCCTGCTGCACATGCAACACTCACACCAGATAGATTCATCACTGCCATCAGTCTCATTACAGGATGGAACCACCTCATCCAGCCCTGCTGCACATGCAACAGACACCAGATAGATCCATCACTATCATTATAGGCTGAAACCACCTCATCCAGCCCTGCTGCACATGCAACACTCACACCAGATAAATCCATCACCTTCATCAGTCTCATTATAGGCAGAAACCACCTCATCCAGCCCTGCTGCACGTGCAACAGTCACACCAGATAGATCTGTCACCGCCATCAGTCTCATTATAGGCTGACACCACCTCATTTGGCCCTGCTGCACATGCAAAACTCTCACCAGATAGATCCATCAGTCTCTTTATAGGCTGAAACCACCTTTTCCAGTCCTACTGTACATGCTGCACTCACACCAGATAGATCCATCACCAACATCAGTCTCATTATAGGCTGAAACCGCCTCATCCCACCCTGCTGCACATGCAACACTCACTCCAGATAGATACTTCAGTCTGATTACAGCCTGAAACCGATCCAGCCCTGCTGCACTTACAACCCTCGCACGGGATAGATCCATCACCAACATCAGTCCCATTATAGGCTGAAACCGCCTTACCTAGCCCAGCTGCACATGCAAAACTCACACCAGATTGATCCATCACTGACATCAGTCCCATTATAGGCTGAAATCCAACTCATCCAGCCCTGCTGCCCATGCAACACTCACACCAGATTGATCCATGAGTCTCATTACAGGGAGAAACCACTTCATCCAGCCCTGCTGCACATGCAACACTCACACCAGATAGATCCAACGTTATTATTATAGACTGAAACCACCTCATCCAGCCCTGCCGCATATGCAACACTCACACCAGATAGAGCCAACATTATCATTATCGGTTGAAACCACCTCGTCCAGCCCTGCTGCACATGCATCTCTCACATCAGATAGATCCATTACCTCCATCGATCTCATTACAGGCTGAAACCATCTCATCCAGCCCTGCTGCACATGCAACACTCACACCAGATAGATCCATCAGTCCCATTATAGGCTGAAACTACCTCATCCAGTCCTGCTGCATGCTACACTCACATTACATAGATCCATCACCGACATCAGTCCCATTATAGGCTAAAACCACCTCTTCCAGTCCTGCTGCATGCAACATTCACACTACATAGATCCATCACCGACATCAGTCCCATTAAAGGCTAAAACCGTCTTTTCCAGCCCTGCTGCACATGTAAAACTCACACGGATAGAGCCATCACTATCATTATAGGCTGAAACCACCTCATGCAGCCCTGCTGCACATGCAGCATTCACATCAGATAGATCCATTACCACCATCAGTCTCATTATAGGCAGAAACCATCTCATCCAGCCCTGCTGCACATGCAACACTCACACCAGATGGATCCATTACCGCCATCAGTCTCATTACAGGATGGAACCACCTCATCCAGCCCTGCTGCACATGCAACACTCACACCAGATAGATTCATCACTGCCATCAGTCTCATTACAGGGTGGAACCACCTCATCCAGCCCTGTTGCACATCCAGCACTTACACCAGATATATCCATCACTATCATTACAGGCTGAATCCAGCTCATCCAGCCCTGCTGCACAAGCAACATTCCCACCAGATAGATCCATCACCGACATCAGTCCCATTATAGGCTGAAACCACCTCATCCAGCCCTGCTGCACATGCATGACTCACGCCAGATAGATCCATCATCGACATCAGTCCCATTATAAGTTGAAACCACCTCATCCGGCCCTGCTGCACATGCAACACTCACACCAGATAGATACTTCAGTCTCATTACAGCCTGAAACCAATCCAGCCCTGCTGCACATACAACACTCACACCGGAAAGATCCATCACCAACATCAGTCCCATTATAGGCTGAAACTACCTCATCCTGCCCTGCTGCACATGCAAAACTCATATCAGATAGATTCATCACTGACATCAGTCCCATTATAGGCTTAAATCCTCCTCATCCAGTCCTGCGGCCCATATAACACTTATACCAGATTGATCCATCAGTCTTATTGCAGGGAGAAACCACTTCATCCAGCCCTGCTGAACATGCAACACTCACACCAGATAGATCCAATGTTATAATTATAGACTGAAACCACCTCATCCCGCCCTGCTGCATATGCAACACTCACACTAGATAGGGCCAACGTTATCATTATAGGTTGAAACCACCTCATCCAGCCCTGCTGCATGCAACTCTCACACCAGATAGATCCATTACCTCCATTGATCTCATTACAGGCTGAAACCACCTTATCCAGCCCTGCTACACATGCAACACTCACACCAGATAGATCCATCAGTCCCATTATAGGCTGAAACTACCTCATCTAATCCTGCTGCATGCTGCACTCACATTACATAGATCCATCACCAACATCAGTCCCATTACAGGCTAAAACCAGCTCTTCCAGTCCTGCTACATGCAACACTCACACCAGATAGATCCATCACCGACATCAGTCCCATTAAAGGCTAAAACCATCTTTTCCAGCCCTGCTGCACATGTAACACTCACACCAGATAGATCCAACACTATCATTACATACTGAAACCACCTCATGCAGCCCTGCTGCACATGCAACACTCACACCAGATAGATCCAACGCTATCATTATTGGCTGAAACCACCTCATGCAGCCCTGCTGCACTTGCAACACTCACACCAGATAGATCCATCACTATCATTATAGGCTGAAACTACCTCATCCAGCCCTGCTGCACATGCAACACTCAACACCAGATAGATCCATCACCGCCATCAATCTTATTACATGCTGAAACCTCCTCTTTCAGCCCTGCTACCAAGTAACACTTACATCAGATAGATGCATCCCTATCGGTATAGGTTGAAACCACCTCATCCAGCCCTGCTGCACATGCAACACTCGCACCAGATAGATCCATCTTCACCATCAGTCTCATTATAGGCTGAAACCACGTCATCCAGCCCTGCTGCACATGCAACACTCACACCAGATAGATCCATCACCACTATCAGACTCATTACAAGCTGAAACCACCTCATCCAGCCCTGCTGCACATGCAACACTCACACCAGATAGATTCATCACTGCCATCAGTCTCATTATAGGCTGAAACCACCTCATCCAGCTCTGCTGCACATGCAACACTGACACCAGATAGATCCAACGCTATCATTATAGGCTGAAACCACCTCATCCAGCTCTGCTGCACATGCAACACTCACACCAGATAGATTCATCACCACTATAAGACTCATTACAGGATGGAACCACCTCCTCCAGCCCTGCTGCACATGAAATAGACACCAGATAGATCCATCAGTCTCTTTATAGGCTGAAACCACCTCATCCAGCCCTGCTTCACATGCTGCACTCGCACCAGATCGATCCATCAGTCTCATTATAGGCTGAAACCACGTCATCCTGCCCTGCTGCGCATGCAACACTCACACCAGATAGATCCGTCACCACCATCAGTCTCATTATAGGCAGAAACCACTTCATCCAGCCCTGCTGCACATGCAACAATCACGCCAGATAGATCCATCACTGCCATCAGTCTAATTACAAGCTGAAACCACCTCATCCATTCTTGCCGCACATGCAACACTCACACCAGATAGATCCATCACCTCCATCAGTCTCATTACAGGCTGAAATGACCTCATCCAGCCCCACTACACATGCAACAATCACAGCAGATAGATCCATCCCCGCCATCAGTCTCATTATAGGCTGAAACTACCTCTTCCAGCCCTGCTGCACATGCTGCACTCACACCAGATAGATACATCAGTCTTATTATTGGCTGAAACCTCCTCATCCAGCCCTGCTACACGTGCAACACTCACACCAGATAGTTCCATCACTATCATTATAGGCTGAAACCACCTCATGCAGCGCTGCTGCACATGCAACATTTACACCAGATCGATCCAGCGCTATCATTATAGGCTGAAACCTCCTCATCCAGCCCTGCTGCACATGCAAGACTCGCACTAGATAGATCCATCACCGCCAACTGTCTCATTTCAGGCTGAAACCACCTCATCCAGCCCTGCTGCACATGCAACACTCACACCCGATCGATCCATCACCAACATCATTCTCATTATAGGCAGAAACCACCTCATCCAGCCCTGCTGCACATGCAACACTCACACCAGATAGATCCATCACCAACATCATTCTCATTATAGGCATAAACCACCTCATCCAGCCCTGATGCACATGCGACACTCATACCAGATAGAGCCATCACCACCATCAGTCTCTTTACAGGTAGAAACCACCTCATCCAGTGCTGCTACACATGCAACACTCAACACTAGATAGCTCCATCAGTCTCATTATAGGATGAAACTACCTCATCCAACCCTGCTGCTCATATAACAATCACACCAGATAGATCCATCCCCACCATCAGTCTCATTACAGGCTGAAACCACCTCATCCAACCCTGCTGCACATGCAACACTTGCACCAGATAGATCCATCACTATCGTTATAGGCTGAAACCTCCTCATCCAGCCATGCTGCATGTGCAACACTCACTCCAGTTAGATCCATCACTGTCCATCTCATTGTAGGCTGAAACCACCTCATCCAGCCCTGCTGCACATGCAACACTCACACCAGATAGATCCATCAGTCTCATTATAAGCTGAAACCACCATATCCATTTCTGCTGCACATGCAACACTCACACCAGATAGATCCATCACCGACTTCAGTCCAATTACAGGCTGAAACCACCTCATCTGGCGCAGCTGCACATGCAACACTCACTCCAGATGGATCCATTAGTCTCATTATAGGCTGAAACCACCTCATCCAGCCCTGCTGCACATGCAGCACTCACACCAGATAGATCCATCAGTCTCATTATAAGCTGAAACCACCATATCCGTTTCTGCTGCACATGCAACACTCACACCAGATACATCCATCACCGACTTCAGTCCAATTACATGCTGAATCCACCTCATCTGGCACTGCTGCACATGCAACACTCCCACCCAGGGACCACCTAACCAGGCATCGCTACCTCAAAGGATGCCAGAAGGGATGAGCAGTTGGACTATGGTGGACTCAAAGAGGGCAGGTATGGTAGGATCTGGAAGGCTGGGAGGAGTGGGTAACAGGCACACTCCTCATCCAGTGCCACTGAGAAATTCCTACACCATTCTGGTGGAGTGGGACTGCCAAGAAGGGGTTCCTGAGGTGGTATAAGTAAGTAACATTTCTTTTTACAGTGCCCCATCCCAGAGGCTCGGGGTGCTGTACAAGTAAGGCACATGAAAAGGAAAACAAATGATAACTTATAACAGTTTAAAATCAAAATTAAAACAAAAATTGATTTAAATACTGCAGCAGTTTAACAGCTATAGATAACCTGAAAAGGCTTTCCTAAAAAGATGTGCCTTTAGGCCCTGCTTAAAAACCTCCACTAATGGGGCCTCCCTCAAGATCTTTGGTAGCAAATTCCACAATACTGGGCCCACTACCTCAAATGCACAATCTCCTGAGTCTTTAAGGTTGGCCCTGGGAACCACTAGGAGGCCTTCAGTGGAGGAGCATAGTGAGCGCATAGGATGAGCTGAAGTTGGGATGTAATTTAGGTAGTCAGGGCCCTGTCCATGTAGGGCCTTATAGGTGAGCACACCCACCTTGAAGATGATTCTCCACCTGACTGGCAGCTACTGCAATTCGCTGAAATCTAGGGTCACGTGATAGGACCTCAGAAGGCTCATCAGTAACCTGGCTGCTGCATTCTACTCTAGCTGCAGGTGACAGAGAACCTCTTCAGTGCCCCGAGTCAAGCTGCGATGTCACAAAAGCATGTACCTGTGATAGCAGGTCGTCGGGCGGAATCAAGGCTTTAATCTGGGCAACAATTCTCAAGTGGTAGAAACCACTCTTGACAATGGATGACACCAGAGCCACCATTGTCAGTCTATCATCAAGGATGATACCCAGATTTTTTCACCTTGGTGGATGCCTCCGAGGGAGTGGGTCCAAGTAATATTCCTGTTTCCCACCCATCAGTGTCCACATCCCACCGATGGCCAGACTGAGTCTTAGCCAGCTAGAGGCAATCCAGCCCTGGATCTTGGCCAGGCATTTATTTAGTGCCTCCATAGTGGCATCAGCTCTGGTGCAAATGGCATGCTGTAGGCCGAAACCACGTCATTCAGCCCTGTTGCACATGCAACACTCACACCGGATAGATCCATCACCAACATCAGTCCCATTATAGGCTGAAACCACCTCATTCAGCCCTGCTGCACATGCAACACTCACACCAGATAGAGCCATCACCTCCATCAGTCTCATTACAGGCTGAAACCACCTCATCCAGCGCTGCTGCACATGCAACACTCACACCGGATAGAGCCATCACCTCCATCAGTCTCATTACAGGCTGAAACCACCTCATCCAGCGCTGCTGCACATGCAACACTCACACCGGATAGAGCCATCACCTCCATCAGTCTCATTACAGGCTGAAACCACCTCATTCAGCCCTGCTGCACATGCAACATTCACACCGGATAGAGCCATCACCTCCATCAGTCTCATTACAGGCTGAAACCACCTCATCCAGCGCTGCTGCACATGCAACACTCACACCAGATAGAGCCATCACCTCCATCAGTCTCATTACAGGCTGAAACCACCTCATCCAGCCCTGCTGCACATGTAACACTCACACCAGATAGATCCATCACCGCCATCAGTCTCATTATAGGCTGACACCACCTCAGCCAGCCCTGCTGCACATGCAACACTGACACCAGATAGATCCAACGCTATCATTATAGGCTGAAACCACCTCATCCAGCCCTGCTGCACATGCAACGCTCACACCAGATAGAGCCATCACCTCCGTCAGTCTCATTACAGGCTGAAACCACCTCATCCAGCGCTGCTGCACATGCAACACTCACACCAATTAGAGCCATCACCTCCATCAGTCTCATTACAGGCTGAAACCACCTCATCCAGCCCTGCTGCACATGTAACACTCACACCAGATAGATCCATCACCGCCAACAGTCTCATTATTGGCTGAAACCACCTCATCTGGCCCTGCTGCACATGCAGCACTCACACTGGATAGATCCATCACCACCATCAGTCCCATTATAGGCTGAAACCACCTCATCCAACCCTGCTGCACATGCAACACTGACACCAGATAGATCCAACGCTATCATTATAGGCTGAAACCACCTCATCCAGCCCTGCTGCACACGCAACACTGACAACAGATAGATCCATCACCACCATCAGTCTCATTATAGGCTGAAACCTCCTCATCCAGGCCTGCTGCACATGCAGCACTCACACTGCATAGATCCAGCTCCATCATCAGTTCATCTCAGTGGTGGCTCTACACCAGGGCCCGCCAGAGCACGTGCCCCGGTCAAAAAATGCTGCCCCAGTTGATGCCCCATATGGTGCAAAGCTTCCCCCATAGTAACAATATATCAGTGCCCTGGCTGCCATCTGTTGTGCCCCAGCTGTGCCCTGGTAATCATTTGTGGCTAGAGCCACTACTGGTCCATCTTAGGACATCCCTTCAAAGTATGGTTGGGACCATCTCCACAGGGGAGGAACTAACACCACGAATGAAAACCTCACCACACAATGATCCGACCAAGTGACCAGATTAATCCTAGGGTCAGAGACCTCAAGCCCCAATGAGAACACTAAGTCCAAGGTATGACCAAGGCTGTGGGTTGCAGAAGCAACAGCTTGAGCAAGGTCCAGCAAGGACATCAGCTGGAGGAAGTCATAACCAAACTGCAAATGTTTGTCTTTGATCCAGGCACGGAAGTTATGAAGTCACCCAGAACCAATCATCTGGCCAGCTCCAAAGCCTTTATTACAGAGAAAGAGCAGCAGTTAGCAAGGGACAAACATGGAAGCCACAGCATAAGAAAAAATAAAATATTGCAAAAAAGCAGGGTTGCACAAAAAAAACAGACTTGCAAAAACTCAAGTTTAGTTTGCTTTTTCATAATGTTTAATTGAAAAGAGTTAAAAGCAGCAGTGAGATTCCCTCACACCAAACGTATTCACGTCCTCACAACGCTTTCTGAAGGTGTAAACTGAGAATAAGTTACATACCGTTTTTAAAATGTCCTTAGGCTCCTATGAACAATTAAAGTGGTCCAATCACCATTAAAAAGTCACAGCTAAAAAGAATTAGTTATCAACCATCTCAGTTTAAAAAGACAGTCCATAGAAACAAACCCAGAATACGTACTATAACACCATAAGTAAAAAAAAAATGTGTGTGTGTGTGTAGATATATATATATATATATACATATATATTTATCCACATTGTATACATACATACATAGATATGTGCATGGTTTCCCTATTTACTTTGTCAAAAACTTCTTAAATTCTAATCTCTCTATATTATTCTGGTTTAACTCTTTACACTCTTGTATCAAAATTTCATACAATTATTTTATAGACAGTATGAGACACACCAAATGAGGTGCATATAAACTGATTTGTTCAACTTTCAGTCAGTAATTCTCCTATATAAATGCATAAATAAAAGCACTTAAATCTCTAGCATATTCTCAAGTCCCGCCTCACTATTTTTTATACAAAATACCAATTTATCTATGACATTTCAAAAAAGGCACTGAACAAAATTTGGCATTTAAACCTACCCCAGAGTTGGCTTGCAATTTATACTGCCATTCACTCTCCTTTTTGTAGGAGAATGTTGTCCCAGTCACCCCCTCCCATTTTGTATAATGTTATGTAGCCCCTGAAATCTGAAGGAGTGCTCCCTCCCCATCTGCATTATGTGAGTGACTAGTGCATTTTTTCATCAGATTTTCTGATACATCTTTTCAAATAAACATTATGAATAATGGAACTTAACTTGAGTTTTGGTGAGTCCGTTTTTTTGGTCAGCGCAGCTGTTTTTGCAATAACTCCAACACCTTCTTGGTGATGAAGTCCGCAGCTTCCTGCAGAAATTCCTCATTGCAACCTAGAGGCCAGTATATGAGGAAATACAAGCCAGATCCACCAAGGAAACCAAGTCCACAACAGTTGCGGTTTTGTTCCTTATCGACCTGGCATTGCATAGCACCATCCGATGGGGACTTGTGGAGGCTGCTGAACCCTGGGTTACCTGCCCACTCGGTGGACAGTGAGGATGTGGGGGAATGCCTGAATGTAATTTCGGTGGGGGGGAGATGCCCACAGAGAAGGAGGAAGCAACTTTTGGTGGGGTACTTTCTTGTCAGGGGTATACAGTTGCAGGAAGGAAAGGGGCAGAGAGGGAGATTAAGTGCCTACCCAGCACATTGACTCGGATGGATGGAAAGTGTATCCGGTGGATCGTGAGGGCAATAGGAAAGAAGGGGGAGCGTGATGTCATTGTCCACATGGGGCAAATGAACTAGCCTTGGGTGGAATGGAAGGCAGTGCAGGAGCAGTTTAGGGAGCTGGATAAGGGTCTTAGGGTGGTAGCACACACTGTATCCTTTTCGGAAGTGCTGCCTGTTCACAACAGGTAGAAGGAGAGGGAGCTCCACACTAAGGCCCTCAACTCATGGTGGTTGAAGTAATGGTGCAGAAAGGAGGGGTGTGGCTACATTGGGGACTGGAATTCCACCTGGAAGGATCAGAGCTTGTACTGGGGGAGTGGCCTTCATTCATCCAGGAAGGGAGTGGCAGTAGTCAGTAGATGGTTTAAATGTTCCTTTGACAGACATTTAAACTAGCCGAGAGGGGTGGTGGAAGGCAAATGGGAGGCAACAACTGCCCCTCCACAGGCTGTGATGGAGGGTAGAGAAATCCTGAGAAAGGATTCCCACTGGAATGGAAGACAGTCAAGGTAGCAAGGGATTAGTAAGGGGAGGAAGAGAAGCAGGCCATATAAAAAGAAGCAGGGAAAACAGCTAGAAAATGTGGGAAGGGATAAGAGAAGGACTAACAAAATCTGGAAAGCCATGTGTGCCAATGATAGAAGTCTGGGAAATAAGATACCAGACCTGGAGGCCACTATGACTGAGGCAGACCTGGATATTGTGGCCATCACTGAAACATGGTACACTGAGAGCCATGACTGGAAAATGATCATACCGGGCTACACGATGTTTAGAAGAGACAGGGTAAGGAGGAAAGGTGGGGGATAAGGAAGGGATAAAAGCAACTGAACAAAAGAGTAAACAGGGAGGAGAAGAGGCACTGTGGGTCACCTTGGAGACTGGAAAGGGCACCACAATCCTCACAGGGGTTGTGTACAGACCCCCATGTCAGGGGGAGGGAATGGACAAGGATATGATAGAAGGCATTCTTAGAATGGCGGAGAAAGGGGAGATACTGTTGATGGAGACCTGAATATGCCATATGTTAACTGGAGCACATTTGCTGCAGCCACATCCAAGAGCAGGGCCATTCTTGATGCCCTACAGGTGGCAGGCATTAGACAGCTAGTTTCAGAACCCACTTGTGAGGGAGCAATCTTAGACCTCGTATTCTCAAACGGGGGCAGTGAGAGGATCTCAGATCTAGAAGTGGGTTGCCATCTGGGGACAAGTGACCATCAAACAGTGTGGTTCATGTTAAAGTCAGCTACAGAGTCAAGCCATACAAAAGTGAGGGTACTGGACTTTAGGAGGGCTGACTTTGGCAAGATGGAGGTGCCTCAGAAAAGCACTAGCAAACAGGCTAGAAGGAGGTGTGGAGCAACAATGGGGAATAATCAAAACTGCCATCACAGAGGCAACAAGCCTTACGTGAAGCAAATAAACAAATCAAAATGAAAGAAAAGCCACTATGGTTCTCAAAAGAGGTGGCTGTGAAAGTCAGGAAGAAAAGATAGCATTCTGGAAGTATAAGGAAACACAGAAGGAGCAGGACAGAGAGCTGTACCAGTTAAGGCAGAAGGAAGCAGGGAGGAAGTCAGAATAGCAAAGGCCCAAACTGAGGAAAAGATAGCCAACTCAGTTAAGAATGGGGATAAAACCTTTATAGGTACATCAGCGAGAAAAAGACAAAGGGAGGATAGTAAGGCTGATTAGAATGAGCGGTGGGTGGGCAGGGGGACAGTGAAAAGCAGGGATACTGAACGAATATTTCTGCTCAGTATTCACAAAAGAGGAGGGGAAGTGCCTAATCCAATTAACAGAAGCACTCTTGATAGAGGGGTCGATCCCAGTCCTTTCACAGAAGAAAGGGTTCTGCAAGAACTCCTAAAACTGAAGGTGGACAAAGCAATGGGTCCTGATGGAATCCACCCAGAATTCTAAAAAGAATTAAGGGAGGAACTAGTGAAACCACTGGCTACTCTTTTAATAAATCATGGGAGGATGGTGTGGTACCCGAGGACTGGAGGAAGGCGGATGTGATTCCCTTCACAAAAGTGGGACCAAGACAGAGGCAGAAAACTACAGACCTGTCAGTCTGACCTCTGTGGTAGGGAAAGTGATGGAGTCACTTCTGAAGGAAAGAATAGTTGAGTACCTAGAGGCCAGTGGAGCACAGGACCCAAGGCAGCATGGGTTCACAGCCGGGAAGGTCATGTCAGGCAGAATCTAATAGATTTCTTTGACTGGGTGACCAAAGTAGTAGACCAGGAGGGGCTATGGACATGGCTTACCTAGACTTTAGAAGGTATTTGACACAGTCCCACACAAAACATTAATAGTCAAATTAACCAGCCTGGGAGTGGGTCCCAGGGTGGTAGCCTAAGTAAAACATTGGCTGCACAACAGGACACAGAAGGTAATTGTAAATGGAGTCCACTCTGAAGAAAGAGGGGTTACTATGGGTACCATGAGGGTTCAGTATTGGGTCCAGTCCTTTTAATGTCTTCATCAGTGACATTGCAGAGGACTGGAAGGAAAAGTATGCCTTTGCAGATGACACAAAGATCTGCAACAGGGTTGATACACAAGGAGGTGTGGAAAGGATGAAAAGGGACTTGGCAAGGTTGGAGGAATGGTCAGAAGTATGGCAGCTAGATTCAATGCAAAGAAGTGCAAATAATGCACCTGGGAAACAAGAACCCAGGGAAGAATACACAATGGATGGGAGGTAGTAACAACAACAAAAAGGAAAGGGACCTGGGGTAATCATATCAGATGACCTTAAGGTTAGCAAGCAATGTGAGAAGGCAGTAGGGAGGGCTGGGGTATACTGGGATGTATAGGAGAGGCATCAGCAGCAGAAAACGGAAGTTGTTATCCCTCTGTACAGACAGTTGGTGAGACCCCAACTGGAGTACTGTGTCCAGTTCTGGAGACCCCATCTCTGCAAGGACATAGACAGGATAGAGGTAGGTCCAGAGGAGGGCAACTAAAATGGTGCAGGGTCTGCAAGAGAAGCCGTATGAGGAGAGACTAAAGGAGCTAATATGTATACCCTTGAGGAAAGAAGGAGAGGGGACATGATAGAAACTTTAAGTACCTCAGTGGAATCAACAAAGGCCAAGAGGGTAGCATCTTTCAGAAAAGAGACTTGCAAGAACAAGGGGACACAATTTAAAAGATAGAGGAGAGGCGGTTCAGGGGCAATGTGAGGAAGTATTATTTCACAGAGAGGGTAGTGGATGCATGGAACAGCCTTCCTGAGGAGGTTGTGGGTCTAAAACTGTGGGACAATTCAAGAATGCATGGGACAGACATAAGGCAATTCTTGTGGGGGGTAGGAAGAAATAGGCTGTTGGTTAACTAGAATCTGCGGCCTATCCTGTAGGTAGGGAAATGGGCAGACTAGATGGGCCTAGCGGTCCTTATCTGCCGTCAAAGTCTATGTTTCTATGGGAGTGGTGCTTTATGTTAAGGAAAACATAAAAGCACTGGAGGTACAGGGAATTTAAAGGGGGGTTGTGGAGTTGTGGGTCATCCGTAAGTCAGGAAACAGAGCTGCAATTCAGATAGGAGAGGTATACAGTCCTCCAGCACGTGGGGAGAACTTACAAAGAAATGTTGGAAGGCACAGGCAATCTGACAGATGTAGAGTGGGGTCTCCGTGCTGTAGCACGAACAAGAAGTAGAAACATTCTGGACTCCTTGTGGGACATTCCTCAGGCAGTTTGTCTGTGAACCCACATGGAGTGGGACAGTACTGGAGCTGGTGTTTACTATTGGGGACAGTGTTTTGGACATCAGGGTGGGAAGTCAAGGCAAATTTTATTTAAGAGACACCCATCCCGGAGGCTCTGGGTGTCGAACATTGAGAAAGAGAATAAATACTATACATTCAAGATAAAACAAAACATAACAATATATCACATATAACACAATAAATATATACAGTAACGTAGGCTATGGAAACCAGTGCCTAAAAGCCAATACTAGCCTAACAAAATTTCTAAGAAGAGCAAGGACTATAATACAGAATCCGGGAAGGCCTGATTACATAAGAAGGCCCTGAGGTGGGCTTTAAATACCTCCACAGAAGGGGCCTCCATAACAGCTAGAGTAAGTGAATTCCACAGGACGGGAGCGGTGACACTGAATGCTGTGTTGCCAGCTGTTTTTAACCTCATCCTGGGAATCTCAAGAAGGCCCCAAAGGAGGAGCGGAGAGGGTGGGACGAGACAGCAGAAATGAGAAGGTCTTTCAGATAACCAGGGCCCAGGCCATGTAGGGCCTTAAAGGTGAGTATACCCACCACCTAACTGGCTGCCATTGCAGTTGTCGCAGGACCGGAGTGATATGACAGCACTTAG
Source organism: Neoceratodus forsteri (assembly GCA_016271365.2). NCBI lineage: Eukaryota > Metazoa > Chordata > Ceratodontiformes > Ceratodontidae > Neoceratodus > Neoceratodus forsteri. The sequence continues at coordinate 42,826,201 of JADMNL010000038.1, forward strand.
ACTGTCCAGTCAACAATCTCGCCGCCGCATTCTACACCAGCTGCAGTCGGCGTAGGGTACCCCTAGAGACCCCGAGATAGAGGGCATTACAGTCGTCCAACCTGGACGTCATGAAGGCATGTACCAAGGTGGGGAGGTCCTGCGGCGGAACTAGGGGCTTTATCCTGGTGTTATTCCTCAGATGATAAAAACTGGTATGGACAGTGGAAGACACCTGAAACTCAAGAGTCAATCCACTATCCAGACTAACGCCAAGATCCCGCACCCCAGAGGAGGCCTTCAATGGTACAGAGCCCAGAAAACGCCCTGTCTCCGCACCAGAGGCCAACCTATCACACCCTCTGCTCAACTCCACCATCAGTACCTCTGTCTTATTGGGGTTCAGTCGCAACCAGCTGGAGGTTATCCAGTCACTGATTTCAGCAAGGCAGCTATTAAGCACCTCCACTGTGTGAGATGTTACAGGGGGCAAAGGAAAAATACAGCTGGGTATCATGGGCATAGCAATGAAAATCCAGGCTGTACTTCCTAATGAGCTCTCCCAGGGGCAGCATGTATACGGCAAACAACATCGGCGACAAGACTGAACCCTGGGGAACCCCGCACAGAAGGTGGTCAGGGGAGAAGGAAAAATTCCCCATCACCACCCTCTGTCTCCTGTTAGATAAAAAAGGACTCAAACCAGCAGATGACCTTGCCGGCAAGTCCACAGAACATCTGGGGACCAGTAACCATCACACAGTCTGTTTTAACACAAGAACAGCAACAGATTCCAACCATTCAAGGGTGATGGTCCTGGAATTCAGAAGGTCTGACTTTGCAAAGATGGGAGAATGCCTCCAAGAGGATCTGGTGGGGGGCAATGACCTATGTGGGATGGAGACAAGCAGGCCAGATTAAAAAGAGGGCACAGTAAAGGCAAGAACCCTGTATGGCAAGCAAGTAAGCAAACACAGTAGGAAGAGGTGACTGGTTCCCCAGTGTCAGAAGGTCTAAACCTCACTCTCAGGTTCTTGGCAATAATGGGCATGCAAGGAATCACAGACACATTGCATAAGAGTAATAAAGCTTGTTTATTACTACCAAAAGGATAATCACAGTAACCCTTAGCAGTTCTTACCAATATGAACTGAGAGCCAATGCTAAACATTCCCTATACCTTGAGGATTCTCTGTGTCTCTTGGGGTCTCCGAGGTAGAAGATGTAATGTCTTACATTATATACCTACGATAATTACCATGGTTACTGTGAGATAGAAACATTTCTAGTTACAGAGAGGAGTCCTATTGGTTAAATTAGAGGTGGTTCCTCAGTCCAAGATAACATTATACAATTATGTTATAGTCATCACTTTGTAAGAACAAAGAGGTGCATAGCCGTGTAATAATACAAATCATCAGAAGATGGCAATGCCAACTCATATATCATAATCATTACAAAGACACAGATGTCCTAACATCTTGTAAGCAAGAAATACATGTGTATTAGAAAGTAAAATGTATAGCAATCATATGCACACTCAGTCCCCGTCCACCTGCCCGAGCCACTAAGAACTAGTTGATGTCATCTCCTTTCTCCCTCTCCACATGAAATTGTTTTACTGTTTTAGCACTGATTCAGTGTATTTTATTGTTGTAAAATGTTGTGCAAACTGTTTCTTCAGTCTGCTGCTACAGTACTCTCTGTACAAACTGTTCCTGGGTCACACCTGGAAACGAGCCTCAGCTCAGTGCGCCTTTCCCGGTCATCACATTTTAAATAAATAGAAAAATAAATATGCTTACATATCCTGACATCTACTCTTATATGGTAGATGCCCTTAGGCCTATATGTTGGTATAACATATACCTAAAAGCTAGCTGTCTACGGTGTACCTCTAGGGGTACCAATAAGGGTGCAGAGACCTCATGTAACACCAGGGAGGTGACAGAAAAGGTGAGGGCAGAAATAATGGCATTAAGAAGGTATAGGAAGACCCAGAGAGAAGAGGACAGTGAAGTGCATCTGGGGAAATGGAAGAAGGCAGGCAAAGCAGTAGGGGGTGCAAAGGTGCAAGCAGAGGAAAGAATAGTCCAGACAGTATCAAAGGAGGACAAGACATTTTTCAGATATGTTAGCGAGAAAAGGAAGACAAAGGGAAGCATTGTATGGTTAAAAAAAAGGCTGTACAGAAGAGGACCAAGAAAAGGCAAACCTCTTAAACAGATACTTCTGCTCAGTGTTCACAGTAAAAGGGGACGTGGATGGACCAGTAATAAACACCAAGAGCTTGGAGAGTGTGACAAGGAGATCCTGCCACTGTTGAAGACGAACCTTTTCCTAAATCTGTTGCAACAGTTCTTCTATTTCTTAGCCTAATTTATCCTTTACATTTTCTAGTCCATAAGGTTGGCCACCTATGGGCACCCCCTCCCCTTTCTAAACTATGCTATAGTGCCCTCTTTAATTTTCCTTTTCCCTCTCAGGTCCTCGTACAGGAAGGTTATTATTGTGACCTTCAAGCTGTTGTAAAACAGGCTGTGTTCCTCATTGTTAGATTTAGTACGCAATGGTACTATGTCATAAAATACCTTGATGTATATAACTTACGTGTATGAAACCTGTAAATGTTGAAATTACCATGGCACTAGGTGTTTTTGATAAAGGTAAAAAGTACTAGGCGACTATATTATAGAAATTAAGTTACCGGGTAGAGATATCAGAAACCCCCTTTATGAACCATGTATTCCTACTTTAAACTGAGCCAGTCTGAAATTTTCAAGGTGATTTGAATATGGGTCTATGTGATAACAACGATTGCTGTTAGGGCGAATGTACATCAACGAAAATCCATTTCGCCAATGTACAATCCTGGCGCCAGCAAAGGCACAAGGGAACTTGAGGTTTTGTTTATGCGGGGTCTCGCCCGCAACCCCTACTAAAGATTCTCAACTCAGGGGGTGCATGTCGGAGGATAAAAGTTTTTCTCAGAATAACACAAAAATCCCAACGTGCCCAGCACCGAACCCGGCACCCTCCCAACCATAGCCTGCCATGAACCCACCACAGCACACAGCCAGCTCGGCAACCCACCATTACGCTATACCTCACAAACTCTCTCTCCCCTTCCGCCCATCACACGGCATGCTCCCCCCCGCATGTGCCTATACATATAGCGTCAGAATGTCGCTATACCCGCATTCACTCCCCTGTCCACGAGCCCTGAGAACAGGTGCCATTATTGAGTTGCCCTTTTTGTAGGCACCCTTCCAACGGTATACCTCTGACTATACATCCCTTGATGCTTTGCATTATAGGGGTATGTGTGATGATGTGCTTCTATGAAACTTAGATTTCTTGCCAATGCCCTTTGGGGTAACCCTTGCTTCAGTGCTTCTGCACTGAGTTTCTTTGTCTTTAGCTTGTTTTTTTTTTATTTGAGCCCCACCTCCCAAGCAAACCAGATAAACATGGGAATGAAGTGGTTTTCACTAAAAAGTTAGATCAGTAGGTACTGACTAAGTGCAGAGGAAGGACATGCATAGTCTGTTGCTGCAGACTGATGTATTGAAGAAGGGATATGCCATTGCTGAAGGTTACTGTATCTCCTGTATTTGAATAAACATCACACAGAGATTGTGTGTTAAACCTGAAATTCTGCCTCTAGTCCATCTGTTATCCCACAGCCCCTTCACAGACTTGGTGTCAGAAGTGGAATAACTTGCTGGAAACATCTGTATTGGCTGAAGAGGTATGTTTTTTCCAGTGGATATCCTCCAGATGTCCTAGGTGGACCAATGCACCAGGAGTTGCTAGAGGAGAACCCAGAGAAGAAAGTCTGTGGAGTTCTGACCAGAACCATGGCTGACAGACTGGGAGAGAAGCTGCTGCCTGGACTGGACCTGGGAGCTCAGACGAAGGCCAAGCCTGAAGATGATGAAGAGATGCATGAGGATGAGGAATAATTGAGGGAACTGCTTCCACCTGAGGACATAGAGGAGTTGTTGAAATGACTCTGCATAAAATGGGTGCAGATAGAAAGAGATAGAGACATTGAGAGAACAAGGCAAGATGCCTAATGGGCCGATACCATGAGGGTCTTGCATGCCATTGATGCAGAACAAACAGAAATAGCCAGTAGCCCAAAAGACATTAAACTGTCTAAACTTTTGGACAGTGATGACATAGAAGCCTACCTCACAACGTTTGAGAGGATCACTCAAACATGTGCATTGCCAAGGGAACAGTAGGTTGTTTGGCTGGCACCGCATCTGACAGGCAGTGCCCAGTTGGTTTATAGCCACATGGACTCCCGAGAGGCAGAGGACTATGACCGTGTGAAGCAGGAGATCCTGAGGCACTATGACATAAATACTGAAACCTACCACCAGAGGTTTTTTTTTTTCAAATGCAGTAACTGGATACCCCCTCCCCCGAGAGACTTGCACCCATCTCAAGGAGCTGTGTTACAAATGGTTGCAACAGGATAACAAGAATAAGAACCAACTTCTGGAGGCGGCGATTATTGTACAGTTTATTAAAGTTTTACCCCAGGATGTACAACTTTGGGATTGGGAGCATAATCCGGATTCCGCTGATAAAACCATCACATTGGCGGAATACTTCCTAGCAGCCCGACCATTCAGACCTAGATGATTCCAAGGGGCATAAGCAGCTGCAACCACCAGCTATCCGGTAAGGAACCTTTTTACTTATAAACTGTCAAGTCCAGCCCCAGTGAAACAAGACTGGAGAGCAGAGAGAGGGGGGTGAATTCCTGTAGTAGAGATTGTGTGGCATGGGTGCCAAAAGAAAGGACATTATGTAAGACACTGTCCTAATATAAAGCAATGCAAAAGAAAGTGGCTCAATTAAGCAAATTGATGGAGCCATACATAAATGTAAAGTACTCACAAAACTGTAGGCTCAGATCGGCTGCACTGTCCTGTCTTACAAGGATAAATCTGTTCAGATGTAGTAGGATAAAAGTACAAAAGTTTAATGAAGCAGCAACATACAGCTCCAGAACGTGCCCTTCCCCAAGAGTCAGATGTTTTTGCATGATACCCACACTTTCTCAAGACTAAGATGACATTAGGAATTGCACATCTTAAATACAGGTATCTGTTAAAGTGACAGTACTAAAAATGCATATACCTATACGAGCACTCAGGTGCAATAATGTCAATATTTAAGGAATCTATTGCACATGTGGACAATGAAAAGCACGTTACTCTGACCTCCGCTGCTTATCCCCCTCCTCCTGGTGTTTATATTTCATAGGCTGCCTGACTGACAATATAATTCGTTCTTCTCTCCCCTCCTCCCTTGCAGCCATGTTCACCCCAGTTGACTACACCAGACTCCTCCGGTCCTCGACTTCAGCTCTGGTCAGTGTCCCTAAGTACTCTACCAAAATGGGTGAACTTGCCTTCTCCATCTACGCTCCCAAATTCTGGAACTCACAGAATTTAAACGGGGTTTAAACTTGTGAAGGGGAGAGGGATGAGAGAGAAGGCTGTCGGGGGGGTCCAATAAAGGAGGGACTCGGTCTCCACCCCCCTGGGGAGCTGGAGGAATGCGGGAAAAGGCCGACGGGTAAAGTACAGATCAGGGGAAGACAGAATCCCCATGGGAACACGAGCAGGGCAAATGGAAGTATAGGGAAAGGGTGGAAGGTAGTCCTGCTAAATGCCAGGAGCTTGGGCAATAAAATGCCTGAGCTCCAGGCAATGCTGACTGAGGGAGCAGTGGATGTGGCAGCGGTCACTGAGACCTGGGCCACTGCAGGACACGACTGGGACCTGAACCTGGAGGGTTACACTATGTTCAGGAAGGACAGGGAGGAGGGAACGGGAGGAGGGGTAGCAGTAATAGTCAAAAACTGCATTGGCATAGGAGGGAGTAGAGGAGGCGGAAGGAACCGTGGAAGCGATTTGGGTCACCTTGATAACAAGGGGGGCAAGACAGTAAAAATAGGAGTGGTGTATAGACCCCTGCACTGGTGGAGGAGCTGGAGGAGCGTCTGGTGGCAGATGTTGGGAGACACTGCAGACTGGACAGGGGAAGGGTGGTGGTGTTGGGGGACTTAAACATGCCAGCAACAGACTGGGAGACTATGACATCCTAGGTGACCAGGGAACAGAGGTTATTGGATGTCTTTGAAGACACGTTCCTAACTCAGCAGGTGGGGGAACCAACCAGGGAGGCACGGGTACTGGATGTGGTCCTGGTAGACAGTGACCAGATTGGGGGCCTGGAGGTAAGGGACCCATTGGCAGGGAGTGACCATGGCATGGTCTGGTTCTGCCTGGACCTAGGAGGGGTAGAAGGCTGCACAAAGATGGAGGTAACTGACTTCAGGGGGGCGGATTTTAAGAAAATGGGAAGGATCCTTAAGGAGCATTTGGATGGGATTGGGTCAGACATGGACGCTGATCGTAGGTGGGAAATCATCAGGAGAGGGGTGCAGGATGCTACCAGCACTTGTGCAAGAGTAAGATAAAAATGCGGTAGGGCCCGAAAACCCTGCTGGTGGACCAGGTAGGTCCAGGAAGTGGTGCAGGGAAAGAAGGCAGCCTATAAGCAATTCAACTAAGTGCTCAAGGAGTGAAAGGGATCGAGGGGAGTACGAGCTGATGGCTAGAAGGGCCACTAGGGTGGTGAGGGCGGCTAAGGCAAGGAAGGAGCAGAACCTGGCCAGGGAAATTAGGAGGGGGAACAAGGGGTTCTTTAGGTACATTGGGGAAAAACGAAGGGTGAAGGGGCAGATTAGCAGGATTAAAACTGGGGAAAGATGGGCACAAGACCCAGGGGAGCAGGCTGAGGTACTAAATGAGTACTTCGCCTCAGTTTTCACCAAGGAAAATGGGGGGCTGCATCATACATGGGAGGAGACAGTGATACTGAGGAAGGGGGTAACCTTACTGATCGGCGGGTCTGGGGAGAGGGGGAGGCATCACTGGCAGGAGTGGGGAAGGCTAAGCAAGGAGAAGAGGTAGCGGAAGTGGAAATCACAGTAGAGAGTGAGGAAGCCCTTAGGTCCCTTAAGGCGGAGAAAGCACCAGGGCTGGATAAATTACATCCCAGAGTGCTGAAGGAACTTGCGGATATCCTGGTGAAACCCCTGGCGGCGCTTTTCACCATCTCTCTGAGGACAGGGTGGGTGCCCCAGGACTGGAAGGTGGCGCATACAGTGCCTATCCACAAGGGGGGATCAAGGGAGGTGGCAGGGAACTACAGGCCTGTCAGCCTGACATCGGTGGTGGGCAAAGGTGCCTGGATGATACACAGCATGGATTTGTCCCAGGGAAATCATGTCAGACAACTTGTGGAGTTCTATGACTGGGTGACGAGTGCCTTGGACCTGGGTAGACCAGTGGACGTCCTCTTTCTAGACTTCAGCAAGGCATTTGACTCTGTTCCTCATGTGGGCCTGTTGGATAAGCTGGGAGAAATGGGGTTGGGGAATCAGATGATCAGATGGATAGGCAGTTGTCTCCAGGACTGGACCCAGAGGGTCGTAGTTGGTGGGATAGTCTCATCCCCAAGGAGGGTCATGAGTGGGGTCCCACAGGGATCAGTCCTTGGGCCCCCTCCTGTTTAACGCCTACGTCTCTGACATAAGGACAGGTATCAGGAGTGAGATGAGTCTCTTTGCGGATGACTCAAAACTGGGGGCGGTGGTGGATGGGGAGGAGGGGAGGGTGGCCCTACAGAGGGACCTGGAGGTTCTGGAAAGATGGTCTAGAAAGAAGCTGAGGTTCAATGCAGGGAAATGCAAGGTACTGCACCTGGGGGCCAGAAACCCGGGCCAAGTGTACACCCTCGGGGGGCAAATGCTACAAGTCTCGATGGCTGAGAGGGACCTGGGGGTGGTGGTGGATGTCAAGATGAACAACTCGGAGACTTGTAGGAGGGCAGCAGCCAAGGCCAACAGGATGCTGGGATGCATCACTAGGGGGATCACCTCCAGAAGGAGGGAAGTGATACTCCCTCTGTATAACTGCTTAGTGAGGCCACACCTCAGTACTGCATGCAGTTTTGGAGGCCATACATAAGAGGGACATTAAACTCCTGGAGAGGGTCCAGAGGAGGCAACCAAAATTATTTGGGGCTTGGGGACAGGACCTATGAGGAGAGGCTCAAGAGCTAAATATTACACATTGGAAGAGAGAGGACGGGGGACATGATAGAGGTCTTCAGGTACATGAAGGGGTAAATAGGAAGGAACAGTCAGGGTGCTTTGAAGGAAGGAGGAGGGGGCCACTAGAGGGCATGGGTGGAAGCTGGAGGGGGGAAGATTCAGGGGAGAAAGGAGGAGGTGCTACTTCACTGAGAGGGTGGTGGAGCCATGGAATGTGCTGCCTAGGGGGCTGGTGGAGGCAGAGACGGTGGAGGGGTTCAAGAGGGGGTGGGACAGGTACAGGGGAAGGGTTCTGGAAGCAAAATCCAATGCAGCGAGAATATCCAGAACTAGGAAGGGAGAAGCCAGAGAAGGCAAGGGGGGAAGCAAGGTCAGCTCCAAGTGTGGGGGCTGACCAAACGAGCAGACACGAAAGACCGTTAGGCCTATTCTGCTGGCATTTTAGTATGTTAGTAACTCCCTTCCGTTTTCCCTTAGAAGCTCCAGTTCTCATCTTGCCTTCAAGCATGCACTCTTTAATTATTTCACCTCCCTAGATGCATGTAAATGTCTTTAGTTCATGTATTGCACCTCTTTACTTGCCGTTGTACTACTATCCCCCTTCCCTGTCTCATACCCTCGTCCTATCCCACCAGCACTGCTGTTATTTCAATTGGCAGTACCACAGTTAAGAAATAAGGCACAACAGGGTATGGGTTATTGAGGGTTTACCCACTCCTTGTGTGGTGTGTCATGAGGCGCAGCTGAGTGACTTAACCACACAAGAAGTGGGTAAATCCCCAATAACTCACACCCTGGAGTGCCTTATTGTGACTATGCAATGGATCCATATGTAAAATAAATGTAAAAATGTGTTTAATTATGTTTTTTTATAAATGCAATTCCTCATCTGTGGTTAATGCAGGATTTACCCATGGTCATGCGACATGTTTTGACCAATCAGGTTACAGGATTTTCACACACCATTGTATAATTGTCAATAAACCGACTATTCTTGATTCATTCAGTAGTCACTTTACCACCGCATGGTTAGCCTTCGATACCTCTCCAGCCAATGCCCTCCATGTGCAACTTGGAATCGATAACCAAGGAACCACCTTCTCCACCTTGACCTTCTCTCTTTACCTTGACCTTTACCTTCTCTGAAAGAAGTTGAAGAATTCTTACTTAAGCTGGATGTTAGGAAAAGTGCAGGCACCGACCTCATTGACCCTTACTTCTTATAGGTGGCCTACTGTGTCCTAGCGGTGCCTATTACACACTTGTTTAACTTATCCCTCTCTCAGAGTGACCTTCCCTCCATCTGGAAAACATCCCAAGTTATCCCCGTTTAAATCTGGAGATCCCAGCGACATTAACAACTACAGGCCAATTTCTCTTCTCCCAATCCTGTCCAAGATGCTAAAAAAAAAATCATGAATTCTCAGTTTAGGAAATACCTGAATTCAGCAAACTTGCTCAACCCATTGCAATCCAGGTTTAGAGCACAACACAGTACAGTCTTGGCTCTAGCCAAGGTAACCAACGATTGGCAGAGTGAACTGGATAATAAGAACTTTGTCTGCACTGTTTTTTTTTTGGACTTAAGTAAGGCCTTTGACACCGTTGATCATTCATTGCCTGCTTCTCTCATCCCTCCAGAATATTGGCTTAGATGCCATATCTCTCAGATGGTTTGATAACTATCTCACAGGCCGCTCACAGCAAGTAAAAGCTGATGGGGATGTCTCGCCTCTAAAACCCCTTCTGAGGGGCGTACCCCAAGGCTCCATTCTGGGTCCTCTACTATTCACAATTTATATCAACAGAATCGATGCCTCCCTAAAGAAGGCCCATATTCATCTATTCGAGGATGATACAGTGCTCTGCATCGGTAGACCCTCCCCTGATGCAGCTTGTACAGATCTTCAGAATGAAGTCAGTCTACTTCAGCTTCAGCTGCTAAACCAGAAGTTGCTCCTGAATGCTAAGAAAACTAAAGCAATGTTCTTTTCGCCCTTTCCTAATTTACCAAATCCGGCCACATCTGGGACTCTTCCTCCAATTACCACCATACTCAGCGAACAGCTGGATTATGTACCTAAATTCAAGTATCTGGGGGTATGGCTTGATAATAAACCCTCCTTCCTAGGACATATAGAAGAACTGTCAAAGAAACTTAGAGACTTGGTCTCTTCTTTAGGATAAAAAAACCTCCTCACTAGGGATGCCAAGATGAGATTAGTGCAAACTACCTTTCTTTCCTTAGTAGACTATGCTGACTTCCTTTACAGCCAGGGTCCTGCTGGTGCTCTCATCAAACCTGATGCGCTCTATCATGGAACCCTAAGGTTTATAACGGACCTTCCCTACAATACCCACCATTGTTCATTGTACTGTGCAGTAGATCGGTCATCCTTAAACTTCCGACGACAGATGAACGCCGCAACCTGGACCTACAAAGTCTTTCTCAACACACTGCCTGACTACATCTCTGACTGCTTACCACTATGTCTACTAAGTAGGTATGCACTGCGAAGTGCTTCTTTTGGTTTTTTTGTAGACTCTTTTTATTCACTGCTCTTCGGGGAACTCTCTAGGGCATCTGTCTTACCCCCAGCTCTACCTCTAAGCCTGAAAGTCCTCCTTATGTCCCAGCACCAACCTGGCCAACCCCCCCCCGACTTTGAACCCCTCCGAGTTAGGGCCACCCTATCCACCCAGGGTGCTCTATCTACAATCGTTGTGGCCAGGCTGGGCTCAGCCCAGGACAGGAGGAAGTCCGACTTGGTGGAGTGTGGCTGGTGGGAGGCAGTGCTGTCGCCTATCCCTGAGAGCAGTGTATTTTTATGTTGTTTTCTCCCCGAAGCTCGGATGTGCAGCAACATCCAGCTCAGCTGATGCACACTCCCGTGCATCCCAGAAGACATCTGCCGCAGCTTCCAACCCTGCATTTTGTGGCAGTGCATGTAGTACCACCAGCCTCTGCCAGCGGTCACTAGTGCATCAGCGAGTGGAATCCCCCCTCCCCAGGGAAGGAGAGCAGCCCCGAGGATGCTCAATCCTTCCCCATCACTGCCGACCCCCAACGACCCGGGCTCATTCCCAAACCCGGGTCACCAGCGTGGCACGAGATGTGGTGTCCAGCACCTCAACCATCAGTGCTACCGGGCCGGCTGCGAAGTGCTTCTTACATTTCACTGAAGGTACTCAAGGCCAGATCTCGCTTTGGTCAGGCTTCCATTAGCTATGTGCTTCCTCAATTGTGGAATAAGCTGCAAAAAAACATGAAAATAAGTCATCCCATTAGCCTACAAGCCATCAAAATGCTGTACTTGAGCCACAACTAGAACTTCCAAACTGGAACTCAATATTTCCAAATGTAAAATCATGCATGTGGGTTGTAACAACAATAAACATATATATTATATTGGGAATAATATCTTGGCAACAACAGTAGAAGAGAGCGATTTAGGTATCAAAATTACACCAGATTTAAAGTTTAGATCACATTGCAAACAACAAGTTAAAAGGGCTAATCAGAGTTTAAACTGTATTTTGAGACATATTTCTAGCAGACATGAAAACGTGATTATTCCATTGTATGGTGCATTGGTGAGGCCAGCACCTCGAGTACTGTGCGCAACTGTGGTCACCTCAGTACAGAGAGGATATTGTGAGAATCGAAAGTGTTCAGCGTAGAGCGACAAGATCAGTGTTAACCTTAAAAAATCTGTCCTACAATGAGAGATTAACTAAACTCAATTTATATACCTTGGGCTATAGAAGACAAAGAGGAGATCTTTGTATGATGTTTAGGATATCACAAGATGCTACACTAAGAGAAGATCTAAAAATGTCATATAGAGCAGGCTGGTCTAGCGTTCGTAAGCACTGTTTGCAACTAGAACTGCCTAAATGGAATACCAACTTAAGGAAGCACTGGTTCACTACAAGGGTGGTGTCTGCATGGAATTGTTTGCTGATAAACATGGTAGGGAGTACTAGCATGGACATGTTCAAATCCCGACTTGATAAATATCTTTATGATAAGACTACTACATTTTAAATTAAAAAAATAAAAAATGGTGAGCATTATGGACGAAAGTCCCAAAGCTTGACTTAACTTATGAAACAACAAGGAATCTTGCATTTGTTAGCCACTACATGAGGGTCCCTTATTCTTCTTTTCTAGACACACCCTAAATATCTGTTGCCTCTGTCTCTTCGTGCCCTATCCCTATGCATCACCTGGTCCCCCTTCTCCCCACCCTCCCTGTAGTACTCCTGTGTCCTTCCTTTTTTAATCACCTGAAATATGGACTTGGCTCATCTCCGGCTTTCACCTACTCCTGGTCCTTGCCACGTCTCATTCCCATCCCCCTGCCCCTTCCTATCCACTCCCCCCCCCCTTTCCCTCCGTATTTTACTATGTCTTCCTGCTATGTCCCCTCGTGGGACCTGGGTGAATCTATCTGGACCTGGTCCTTACCGGCATCACTGTTTGCTTGTCGATACAGTATATTTGCACCTCAGTTGCCCTTTGTTGGACACGTTGATTGGATTTACCTAGCTTGGCCTCTGTGGGCAACATTGCTTATTGTACAGTTCTCCATTGCACTTGTGTTGTATATTTTGACTGACTGTATAATGTTCTTTTGTACTGTATCCTGCACTTATATCTGCACCTGTATTTACACATGCTTTTTGCTGTTTTGTCCCTGCATTTGTATCTGTTGCTGTTCCTTTGTGTGAACTTTTTCTTTTTGTACTGAAAAACCCAGGTCCGCCTCGAATATGAGCTCTGCTCAATGGTGTCTGCCAGGTTAAATAAAGATTTTGATTGATTGATTGGTTATGCAGTTTTGTTACTGATGGCTGCAAGCTGTTTTTATCTCTTTTGTACCATAATGATTATGCTATGTGTAGCATCACTTTGGTACTAAGTAATTCTACTGTCGTGTAAGGTTGTTGATCTCTTTACATACTGCACTGAATCAGCTCCTTCCTGTACTATTGTTCGTAGCTTGTTTGAACTGTAATCTCCCGGGTCGTGCCTGAAAATTGGTAATCCTGTCTGGTGCACTTACCCGGTTATCAAAAGCAAATAAATAAAATAATAAAGTGCAAGTGCAACCGGCCTGGTGGCACTGAGGGTTGAGGCGCTGGACGCCACATCTTGCACCACGCCGGTGACCCATGTTCAGGAATGGGCCTGGGCCACCGGGGGTCAGCAGGGGAGGAGAAGGATTGAGTGTCTGATAGACTGCTCTCCTTCTCCAGGAAGGGGTGATTCTTAGTGTCAGCGGAGGTTGGGGGACAGGGCACCGTGCTGCAGTTTGGGTGGAGTTGGGGCAGACATCTGGAGGGGAGTGCACACGGATGCATGCATGCTCCCTTCCATCAGCGTCATTGCACACCCCCGCTCCAGGGAGAAAATCTGAGGGAAAATGGATGTGGCCGTGGCACAGTGTTGGAGGGCACCTTGCAGGCTCCACTCTTAGCTAGCTACAGCATTGGCCCACTGAAATCCGGCTTCAGTTGGGAGTTAGGGGAACCCCACTGACCCCACCAGGGGGGTAAGCCCTGGAGATCAGGTTGGTGCCTGCTGGTGGACTCTGGGGGGGGCAGGGCTGAGGTGCCCTCCAGAGGAATGCTGACCAGGGGAGGAAAATTAAAAAACAATAAAATAAAGTGCATGTGCAGATGAATAAATACTGCCTGATATACTGTATAAAGGAACGAAAATTGCTTAAATATCCTAATCACCACCCACAGGTATAGATACAAAGTACATGTACAGTAAAAACCAACTATTTAATAAATCTGAGATCATCAATATTGTATAAAAAGTTAATTTTTAAATACTAATTACATGTAATGGTAGTGTAAACAAGTTTTTAAACGATGGAAACTGTACTAGGGTATCCATTCATATTCTCGTCTAATAAAATACTAAACATTTAACCATTTTTTACGTATATGGCTAAAAGGTATAATCAGCTAAGGGATTTTATTAGCCAAGAGTTCTAATAAGTTTAAGTGGACACTATGTCATGAGACTAAAGGTGCAACGTTTCATAATATCAATATGTGAGTATATATATATATAGATATAGATATAGATATAGATATAGATATAGATATATATAGCTATATATATATATATATATATATATATATGGTGGATCCAGTCAATAGGGTAGAACTATAAAAAGAACAAAAATGCAATCAACGATATAATAACGTTTGATGAAATATATAATACACTGAAGGCTAAACTTGTTATTTTTGAAAACAGCAATTACATGAAGCTAACTATGGGATCAATTATTGTGCAAACAATATCAGATTTGAAAATAACATACACAATAAGGAATCCCAGATAAGGAGAAAGTTGAATAACCTAATAATACTGGGAGACATCAACTTGCCCGGCATTGATTGGGAAAATCATACCTCAAGGTCTGTGATTGAAACAAGATATTTTGATTTCAGCATTATTGGCATGGAACAATATGTACATGGTGCAACCAGACAATGTAATCTACTGGACCTAGTACTGGGTAATATGGGGAACTTCACAACCCTCTCCTTAAGCAGGGACTCCATCAGCTTCCCTACCACTGAGGTCAGGTTTATAGGTCTGTAATGCCTGCCTCCTTCCTACTTCCAGTCTTGTGCACGGGGACCACCACTGTCCTCCTCCAGTCCCCAGGTACCTCCCCCTTCTCTAGTGATTGGTTGAAGAGGGTTGTCAGTGGACTTGCTAGGACTCAACTGAGTTCCTTCAACATCCTTGGGTGAATCCCGTCTGGCCCCATTGCCTTGTCTGTCTTTACTTTTCCTAGTCCCTCCAAGACTCTATCTACCGTAAATGGGTTGGTGTCCACCTCTCCCCCTGTACATCTTTCCTTGTGAGACTTGGCCCCTCCCTTGCCTTTTCCTTGGTAAATACTGAGCAAAACTTCTTGTTCAGTATCTTAGCTTTTCCAAGGTCATCTTCCACCCACCTATCCTCAACCTTCTTTTAGCCTAACAGTACCATTTCTGGTCTTCTTCTTCCATTAATATAATGGCGGAAGGTCTTGCCCCCCTTCTTAGTAGCTGCTTGTGCTATTCCTTCCTCCATTCTTGCCTTAGCCTCTCTGACAGCTTTCCCAGCTTCTTTCTGCTTCTCCAGATACTTCAGTCGGTCTTCTTCTTTCTGTGTCTCTTTGTATTTGTTCTCGCACTTTCTCAGCTACTGACTTAAAGAACTACAGTGGCTGCTTCTTTCTTTTGCTAAGCAATCTGACACATTGACTTGTCACTCCTGCTATGGATCTCTTGAACCTGTCACTGTTCTTCTACTCCTCCCCTGTATCTTCTGCTGCCAGGGCAATTTTGAGCTGTTCCCCCATCTCCATGAAGTTGGCCTTCTGGAAATCTAGGACCTTAATCTTTGAATGGCTTTCTTCTGCCAACGTGTTGACTCTAAACCACACAGTTCTGTGGTCACTGGTGCCAAGGGGACTGCCTAACTCAACATCCATGATTCTGTCCCCATTTATCAGCACTAAGTCCAGTACCGCCCCCTACCTGGTGGGCTCAACCACAAGCTGCCTTAGGTTTGCCCCATACATGGCAGACATGAGGTCCCTACTCCTTGATGTACTTGTGGTCTGGGTATTCCAATCTGCATCTGGCATGTTGAAGTCACCCATTAGTAGTTCTTCCCCTTGGCTGCCATATTATGGATGACTACCAGCAATACTAGATCTATATCCTCCCCCTGCATGGGAGGCCTGTAAACTACTCCAGCATGGATGGTTGTTTTGTTCCCCAACTCCAGAGTGACCCACAATGTCTCTACTTCTTCCCTGGATCCTTTATCCTCCATAACTTTAATCCCTTCATTTACATACATGGCAACTTCTCCTCCCCCCCCCCGCTTCCCCTCCCTATCCTTTCTAAAAAGTGTATACCCTGGTATGGCTGCATCCCAGTCATGGATCCCTGGGTACCATGTCTCTGTAATAGCCACAATGTCCAGGTTTGTGTCTGCCATCAGTGCCGTTAGATCTAGGATTTTGTTTCCCAGACAGCGGGCATTTGGGTACATGACCTTCCACTCTGTGTACAACCTTAATGTTCCTTGTTTATTGGTCTTTGCCCTGTACCACATTAGTGATGTACCTTCTGTTGGCTCTACCATGCTGGTTTGACATCCTTTATGTTGGCCAGAATCTCACTGATAGGAATAATTTTAACCACAACTTGCAGTCTACATGATTCCTGTGTGTCTCCCGCTCCTGTTTTTTTATTGGGGGGGCTTCACTCATGAACCCACCATGGGGGGGTTCACCCCCTGCCCCCCTGTCTTTAGGATTCTCAACTCCAGTCAGAGTTGATTCTGGGTGGAGATGCAGGACCGGGAGACAGCATGCCCCTGTCTCGGGCACACTAACACAGCGACCTGTCGGCAAAGTGTCAATTTTGCTGACAGGTGTGTATTTCGCTGTGTTGGTGTCACTGTATGGGTGGCATACCCCTTCTTTTCTCTTCCCCATTGTAACCATGGTAGTTTAGCGGTTAGATATTATGTTAGTTATTGGGTCCTCACTGCTTTCAGTTGTATCCTGTAGGGGGGCAGTGATAATCCCCATGACTGTTTATGCCTCCCCCCATTGGCAAGTTTAAATGATCACTAAGGATACATTTAAACTTCTCAGGATACTTTTGCCTCCCCTGGATAGATGCAAGGCATCTGGAGAACATAGTCCTTCATCCCTCCAGGTGAGGTTCTGGTCCCCAATGAAGCCATACCCCACCTCTCCGCACCATTTCTTCAGCCATTTGTTGGATTCGGTGATGTGGATGTCCCTCCCTTCCCCCTTGCCATGGACAGGTAGCACCTCCGAGAAGGTGATAGCATGGGCTACTTGCCCAAGACTCCTTCCCAGCTCCCTGAACTCTTCCTGTACTCTTCCTACATCTACCCCCTCTCTAGCCAGATCATTCTCGATGGGCTCTGGCCTTCTTCTGTTCTTTCATACCAAGTAATACCAAAGATGTTTGGTTGAGGGATAACAGATAAATAATGTCCCACATAATGTGGGGAACAGTCTCGATGGGCTCTGGCCTTCTTCTGTTCTTTCATACCAAGTAATCATACCAAGTAACCAGGTAATTAGTCCCCAAGTGAATAATGACATCCAGCCCCCCCCTACCACCCTTGCAATCCTAAGGATTCACTTGCCCTCCTTCCGAACTGTGCCTCCAGGTGGGCACATTATCTCCTTCTCACCATTGCTACCTTTCCCCAGCTCAAGCCCCCGGACAGTTGAGCCCCCAACCAGGATTTGCTTCCTCCTCCTGTGTGTTCTCCTTGCATTTACCCCTTGGGGTTCCATCCTGGATAATCCCCTCAGCCCCCATGGTGTTCACTTCTGGAGATGCTGCACAATCTCTATGCTCTGCCAGGATGGCATACAAGTTGTGAAGTGCCACCAGCTGGGGGATGTGCCTCCCTGCTGCCTCCTTCACCCTCCCTGAGCCCACTGTAGTTCATCCTTCCCTCCTTCTTGGCAACCTCTGTGGGAGCGGTGGTGGACATGGTGGTCTCTGTATGGAGGGAAGGTCACCTGTATCCTCGCCAACTCTGATTGAAGTTCAGCTAACTCTTCCCTCAACACAGAGAGGTGCCTGCAGATAGGGCAGCACTGCAGTGTCCTGAAGGTCTTTCTGAACACTGCTGCCCCACATCCACTGCAAAGCACCACACCCACCATCTTCCTTCTACTGTCCTTGCCCTATGTGCCCCTTATTGCCCTAAACCCTCTGCTGCTCTTTTCTTCAAACAACATGAAGTCTTGCTGTATTCTGACTATATGTAGTTAGCCCTAGCACTTGAATTGCTCCCGAGAGTAAAGGGTTAACTCTGTGCAAAGGCATAGAACGTTGAGCTCGAGCTCGGTTTTCAAACCTCTGTCTGTGGTACTCTGAAGTGTAACCGTCAGATTTCTTACTCCGCCTAACTGTGAAGTCACTCCGGAGATCCCTCCTGCACTTTGGTTCGGTTATAAGTTTGAATCGGTCGGTATGTTCAACCCATTTCTTCTGAATTTCGGTATTCTTGCCTCTGTCTTGGTACCAGTAAGTGACAGTTGTAGGTAGTGGTTGTTTTACTAAAGAAATTGTTTTATTTTCGGTTCTTTGCCAGTCGGTCCGGTTTGGAAGTGAAACCTGTTTTGTTTCTGCATTGTAATTTGCAGCCTGTGTGGTTTTTCCGGTACTTATCGGTTCCTAAAAAAAATCTGACTTTTTTGAATTTTTTTAACTGACCCATGATACGGTTGGAACTGATAAGTTTGTAGTCGCCTGGCTTAACCACTGTTTGGGGTGACTTTAAGGTATAAAAAGGCATGTCTGAGAAACCCAAAAAGAAAACCGGACCCACTGGGTTTCAGCACTGTACCAAGTGTAAGGAGGCCTTTGTTAAGGATGACCCTCACCTCATATGTGTGTACTGTCTGGGGTTTGACCAGATCAAAGAAGAATGCCAAATATGTAAGAAGTTTCCCAAAGCCACTCTGGAAAAAATGTTTGAGTAGGCTAAGGGAGAGGGAGGCTGAGAAGTCCGCTGACCCAGATGGCCAACCCGGGTCAGTTGTGACCAAACCTGAGGAGGTGCCCACTGACCTGGGCAATACCTCTTTGAGCAAAATCGGAAAGCCGATTCTGTGGAATCAGTTCCGAGTAAAAGAAAAAGAAAATCAGCTGGTTCGGATCCAGCTTCCCATGGTCTGACCGCTGAGGAGATAGCGAAAGCGATTTCCATAGTTCAGTCGCTTTGCCCGGTTCCGACCAAACCGGTATCAATTCAATGCAAACCGGGTTTGGTCAGAAATGTCTGCTTCAGACATAGATCCTGAAGCTTATTATGAGGGCGATTGGGAGGAGGAGGAGGAGGAAGATTACAACGAGGAAGATGAGGGCCTAGATGTGCCGGTAGACCCTGACATCTCCCCAGACAGGCCCTCTCAGGTTTCTCCTCCAAGGCTTTCTGAGTCCCCTTCCCATTCCCTGTTTTACAAGAAAGTGGCTGGGACTCTTCAGCTTCCTTTGGAAGAGGCTGAACAGGATCAGGAAGAACCTGACTACTTAGAGATGATGGATGTACCAGAGTCAAAAAGGGTGTCTATCCCCTTATATAAATACTTGGGGAAGCAGAGGGGGTTCTTTAGGGGAAGAGGTAGATGAGGGGTAACTAGGACCCCACCAGCTACTCAGTCTAAGCCCCTTGCCAAGCAGACACCCTGAAGGGTCAGTCAGGGTCACCTCCCCAATCCCAGTAGGGGGCAGGCTGGCTCACTACTCCCAGGCCTGGGAGTCTATTACTTCAGACAAATGGGTCCTGGAAGTAGTGAGCCAGGGACTTGCTCTCAGTTTCGAAACGTTCCCAAGAATGAGAGCAAGGTGTTTCAGTCCTCCCTCTCCCTTGGCGACAAAGGCTTTAGAGGCAGAAGTCTCCTCTCTTCTACTTTTGCAAGCCGTAAAGAAGGTACCTCTTTGTCATAGGGGAAATGAATTGTATTCCAGATACTTCCTTACCCCAAAAAAGACAGGAGAGTGGTGACCCATCTTAGATTTAAGGTACCTGAACAAGCATTTGACAAAACCAAAGTTCATAATGGTGACCCTGACAGTAATTCTTCCCTCTCTGAGACCAGGAAACTGGCTAGCCTCCCTGGATCTCAAGGATGTCTACTTTCACATACCCATCAGACATTCCCACAGAAAGTACCTCAGGTTTGAGTTGCCCTCAGGCCATTATCAATTCAGGGCCATGCCTTTCGACCTAACATCTGCTCCAAGGGTGTTCACCAAGTGCCTTGCAGTAGTGGTGGCATTCCTCAGGAGGCAGGGCATCCTTCTGTTCCCTTACCTGGACGACTAGCTCCTAGTGGGCCAGTCCTCAGACCAAGTCAAGTCAGCCTTAGTGGTCACCCAAAGACTTCTAGAATCCTTGGGTTTCATTCTGAATCTAGAAAAGTCTGTTCTAGAACCAGCCCAACTTCTCACCTTCATAGAGGTGGAAATAGATACTATACAGGCAAGGACTTTTCTCCCTCTTTCAAGGGTTCAGGCATTGGTCACTCTGGCCTCCTCTTTGTGTCCTCTAGTGTCTTGTCCAGCCAGACACTTTCTACAACTGCTGGGCCACATGGCAGCCTCCACAGCAGTAGTTCAGGGAGCAAGATTTCAGATGAGAGATATTCAGTTTCATCTCAGATCTTACTGGTCTCAGAAAAAGGATTCCCTCTTCAAAGTGGTTCCAGTCTCTCAAACCTTAGTCCTGGCCCTCCAGTGGTGGCTGGTGGAAGACAGTCTTCGACAGGATGTCCCCTTTATCAGTCAGGTCTCTTCTGTGACTCTCACCACGGATGCCTCCCTGTTGGGGTGGGGAGCTCACTTAGATCATCTCACAGCTCAGGGAACTTGGTCTCACCAGGAGTCCCTTCTGCACATAAATCTGCTGGAATTGAGAGCTATCTTTCTGGCACTTCAGTCATTCTCCACTTTTGTTCAGGGGAAAGTGGTGCAAATCAGGACCGACAATACCACAACAATGCGGTACATCAACAAACAGGGAGGCACTCAGTCCTCTGTCTTGTGCACAGAGGCCATGAAGGTATGGTCTCTAGCTTATTCCCTTCAGGCTTCCCTGCTGGCTGTGCATCTCCCAGGGAAGGACAACATTCTAGCAGATGCTCTGAGCAGAATTTCCTAGGGATATCATGAATGGTCTCTGAACCCTCCAGTTCTTCGAGCCATCTTCAAGAGATGGGGCACTCCAGAGATAGATCTCTTTGCAGCCCCGGACAATCAACTTCCTCTTTATTGTTGCAGACCACCTCTTCTGGACCCTGTCCCTCAGGATGCTCTTCTACTGAATTGGACAAGCGGTTTCTGTATGCATTTCCTCCCTTTCCTCTGATATTCAGGGTCCTCATAAAAATCAAGTCTCAACCTTGCAAGGTGATTCTGGTGGCTCCATATTGGGCCAGACAGCCTTGGTATCCTCTACTGTCATCACTGTCAGTAGCTCTGCCCTTGTGTCTTCCCAGACAACACAATCTCCTCACCTCCTCTCAGGAGAGGATTCTGTATCCCAACCTTCAGACTGTCAGGCTTAAAGCCTGGCTCTTGAACAGCTAGAGTATGCCAGTTTGAACCTTTCCCAATCAGTCCTGAATATTTTAAAGGGCAGCAGGAAACCTGCTACTAGAAAGACTTACAACTCCAAATGGAAGAGATTTGGGTTTTGGTGTTCCAAGAAGCATACTAAGCCAGAGCTGGCTGATATTGCCACTGTATTGGACTATTTGGTACATCTTAACAGTTTAGGCCTCCGGCCTACTGCTCTCAAGGTACATTTGGCAGCTGTGTCTGCTTTCCTTTCTGCTGGTAAGGGCTCTTCCCTAGCTTCTTATCCAGTTTTCAAGAAATTCTTCAAAGGTTTGGTTCATGTCAATCCTCTCTTTAGGGAGCCTACTCCTTCTTGAGATCTGAATATCTGTATTGCCCAGCTTATGCAGCCCCTTTTTGAACCTTTATGTTCAGCTGAGCTGAAATACGTTACTTGGAAAACTGTGTTCCTGGTGGCCATTGCCTCTGCCAGGAGAATCAGTGAATTACAGGCCTTATCAGTGGAACCTAATTTAATTTCCTTTCATAGGGATAAGGTGGTCCTCCGCATCAGTAGAAAGTTTCTTCCCAAGGTGGTGTAAGACTTTCATCTGAACCAGTCTACGTCATTGCCTGTGTTTTTCACTGATCATTCCTCCTCTGGAGAGAGGCGGTTGCACAGTCTTGATGTAAAAAGGGCTCTTAGTTACTATATTGAGCATACTATGGCCCATAGGAAGGACTGCTCTCAGTTGTTTCTCACTTATGGTGAAGTGGGAAAGGGCAAACCTGCTACCAAGAGGTCTATTGCCAGGTGGATTGTCTCTTGTATTCAATTTTGCTATTCTAAGCTTGTGAAGGAACCTCCCTCAGGCCTGAGGACTCATTCTACCAGGGGTACAGTTGCTTCAGTCACAGCAGCTAGAGATATACCTTTAGTGGACATATGTAAAGCAGCTACCTGGAAATCTGTTCACACTTTCACCAAGCATTACTCTTTGGACGTCCAGTTACGAAGTGATGCTAGGTTTGGCACAGCTGTGCTGCAGAACCTGTTCCAAAAATAGGTTCTGGAAATTCCTCCTCCTAGGGGGTATTGCTTGGTAGTCTGCATATAGTCAGAATACAGCAAGACTTCATGTTGTTTGAAGAAAAAATTACTCACCATAGTAATGTTGTTTCTTCTAATGGAGTCTTGCTGTATTCTGACCTCCTTCTCTGCCTCCCCTCCTGGAACCTAGTAGTTTTGGGATGTTGTGGGGCAGGCACAGTGCTGCACCCCAGAAGTGTACTGGACATGTCTTCATCTCTTAGAGGGTTTCTTTTAGTTTGTTTATTAAGTATTTTTGGTAAATCACTACCTTTGTGTGCATTTTGGGTGTTCTCGACTTGAGTCTTTTGACCCTAAAAACCTTGTTTGCCCATTTGGCACAAAAATTTTGGAAACAATTTCTTCCCTTGAGTTTGTTAGTTTAGTGCTCATAAGAATCTGTTGGTTACACTTCAGAGTACCACAGACAGAGGTTTGAAAACTGAGCTCGAGCTCAGCGTTCTATGCCTTTGCATAGAGTTAACCCATTACTCTCCGGAGCAGTTCAAATGCTGGGGCTAACTGCATATAGTCAGAATACAGCAAGACTCCATTAGAAGACACAACATTACTATGGAGACTATTGTTTTCTTCTATACCATGCCCAGTGCCCAGCTATATGTATATATTTGTACTGTTAATACACTTTAGTGGTATAATGTATCAAGGAATGTAGATTTATTCAGGGTGTGGTGTGTGCCTATGTTGTGTACTGAAATAAGATGACTAACAGTGGGTGTATGCAATCAGCTGGTACTGTATGGTGTCACAGGTGAACGGTATCAAGGAAGTGATGCACTCATGGTGGGTGGGGTGTAGAAATTAATGGCTTCAAAAAAACACAAGATAAGCAGAACTGTTTCCCAAGTGAAATATTTATAAAAGAACTAAAACCAGCAATGAGCAGGTTCTGCACTGAACTGAAACCGAGTATTACCTCCTGACCACCAGAGACAATCAACCACACTAGCAAAGTCCCACAGAAGCACTCAGCTGCACCTACAAAATCCCCCAAACAGGTAAGTTTCCATATGAATCCAGAAAGTAACCTGGTACCAACTGAAAGCAACAGTAAACTTGTACAATAAGGTTGTAATTCTGATTTTACAATAAATAAATAAATAAGCTGCAAAAGAAACAATAAGAACAGCAAACATCAACAGTCACTTCCCTGAAATGAAACTTCTTCCTTCCTCTACTTAGCCGCTTAGCCTCCCCTATTTACTTTTCGCTTACAGAGAGATCCCTCAAGCATCCACTGGTTTCTCTCCTTTTTCATTATTGTATGGAAGAAACCAGAGGGGTCCACTGGATGTGGTTAAAGAACACTTGGAAGAAGGAAAGGAGGTGGGACATCTTAACGTTGTAGAGTACATGACTTAGTTACTCAAATGCCTGGTAAGGTATATCAGCTTGGCACACCAGAGCTTGAAAAAGAAGCAAGACTTCCAGAAGGAAAGATACGACCAAGGTTTGAAGACTAAAACATTTCAGTCAGGAGATGAAGTGTTGTTACTCCTTCCCTCCACAGAGAACAAACTGCTCATGAAATGGCAGGGCACCTTCACCATTTTGAGGCAAATAGAAGCAGTGAATTATGAGCATAGCTTGCCAGGAAAGAGACCCGCACAGAAAATTTACCATGTGAACTTCCTTAGGAAATGGCATGAGAAGCCTAACCCCTCCCTTTATATCCATCCTGAAGTTAGGGAGTCAGAGCTGGAAGTTGCCTATAAAAGGCTAGAGCAGTCAGGACAGTTGAGGGAGATCCAGCTAAACCCTGAATTGGAGCATCAGCAACAAAAAGATGTGCACAGGGTATTACAAGAATATGAGCCCATATTCACAAATGTCCTGGGGAGAGCCAAAGGAATTACGCACACCATAACTGCCACACAAGACAAGCCCATACAGCAAAAGCCCTACAGATTGCCCATGAAGGTGAGGGATAAAGTGATTCAGGAAGTCAGAAAAATGGAGCAGATAGGCATAATTGTACCCTCAAAGAGTGCATGGTCTTCACCCATGGTAGTAATGGACAAGAGAGAGGGTGGGATATGTCTATGCCTAGATTTTAGAAAGCTTAACAGTGTGTTACTATTCTATGGCTACCCAATGCCCCAAATAGATGACATCATTGACAGTCTAGGCAATGTACAGTGTATTTTCACCTTTGACCTTACTAAGGGATATTGGTGAATCCCCTTTGTCACCTGATTCACAAGATAAAACCACATTTAGCACCCCAATCAGTTTATATCAGTTTGTCACAGTGCCATGCAGACTACATGAGGTCCAGCCACTTTTCAGTGTTTTATGGACCACATACTAAGACCACACACTGAGTACTGTGTGGCTTGTTTGGACAATGTGGTCATATTCTGCCCTAACTGGGAAACCCATGTTAGACACATGTCCCAGATAGTGTAAGCAATAAAGGAGTCAGGAGTGATAATTAACCCTGCTAAGTTTACCCTAGCAAAAACCAAGACAAGATACCTAGGGTTCAATTTAAGGAACGAACAAGTGGAGCCAAAAGTAGAGAAGGTTACAGCAGTAGCAAACAGCCCAATACCTACCACAAAAAAGCATGTGAGATCTTTACTAGGCTTTACTGGTTATTACTGGAGATGTATGCCTAATTTCTCAGCCATTGCTAGTCCTTTGACTGAACTCACTAAAAAGAGGTGCCCGAATAAGGTTCAATGGACCCTTATTTGTGATGAGGCATTTAGGAATATCAAGGCCAGTCTATATACAGCTCAAGTACTGAAAAGCCCTGACTTCAACCAAGTGTTTGAGGTTCCAACTAATGCATCAGAGAATGGTACTGGGGCAGTCTTATCTCAGAAAATAGATGGGGAAGAACATCCAATCATGTCTATCAGCAGGAAGTTACATGAGAGAGAGAGAAGATATGCTGCTATAAAGAATGCTTAGCTCTGAAGTGGGCTATTGATACTCTGAAATATTACTTGTGGAGGGCTGAATTTAAGGTTGTAACTGATCACAACCCCCTCTGCTGGTTGCACCAAATGAGAGAAAAAAATCCCAGTTTAATGCGGTGGTACTTAGCTCTTCAGCCTTATCAATTTACTATGTCCCACAGGGCAGGGACAACACATGTACATGCTGATTTCATGTCTAGATATGGTGCAGGAATTTATGTCAATGAAATTTTATTGTACTTTCCCTAAAAGGAGATAGTGCAGGGAAGGTATTGTTAGTCTCTGTTGAGAAATGTGTTAATGCCCCAGGGTAAAGAAAAAAATAGATCAGTGTGTCAGTAGGTGCTGACTGAGTACAGAGGAAGGACATGCATAGTCTGTTGCTGCAAACCGATGTATTGAAGAAGGGATATGCCATTGCTGAAGGTTATCTGCTGTATTTTGAATAAACATCACACAGAGATTGTGTGTTGAACCTGAATTTCTGTGTCTGGTCCGTCTGTTATCCCAAACCCCTACATAGAGGGGAGGGAAGTGGACACCAATCCCATTTCTGAGTAGCGGGTCAGGAAACACACACTAATCTGAGGGTAGACAAAGTCATGGGGCCAGACAGGGGTCATCTAAAAATATTATTGAAAATCAAACAGAGCTGACACCTGGAGCCAGCAGGGTGTAGGGTCAAGAGTCAAACAATCATTATAACATAAAAAAAAACTCCAGGTTAGGAGGACAGATGTACCACAAATGCTATCTTGTTTGTAGAAATATAAAAAGCAGTTTTATTGTTAACAATACAGCACACATAAGTAAAAGACCCCACCCACAGGCCCGAGAAGACCTGACAATCGTTTTGCATCCTTGTGGGAGCTTTTTCAAGGGATCTGTTCTCATCACAATACTAGGCATTTTTATATATTCCAGCCCCAACAACAATATAAAATTTTAAAACATCATTGTATAAATTACCCAATTCATTTAACAAAACTAGGCATCCAAGAATGCTAAAGGAACTCTGGGAGCTGCAAGTTGCACCCCTGGCAGACTTTAGCAGTTCACTGGAGACTGGCTTCAGTCCTGGAAGATTGAAGAAGAGTGGACATAGTCCCACTTCACAAAAGTGGTAGCAAGGAGAAGGTGGGAAATTATAGGCCTGTCAGCCTGACTCAGGGAAATTGATGGAAATGCTATAAAAAAAAGGTTCATAGAACACCTGTAAACCCACGGACTGCAGGATCCAAGGCAGCATGGCTTCACAGAAGTCTCCCAAGGAGTCAGAACTGCAAAACAGCAATATATGGGTGCAGATACAAAACAGGAATGGGGCACCCCAAACTACACCAGTATAGAAAAGTACTGCACAGCACTCGGAAGTATTCTATATCTAGTCAAATTCTATGACTGGGTGATGAGATCTCTGGATGGTGAAAGCCCAGCTGATGTCCTGTATCTGGACTTCAGCAAGGCATTCAACTCTGTACTGCATAGGAGGCTATTGGGTAAACTGAGGAACTTAGGGGTGGGGTAAAGATGGTCAATTGGATTGGAAACTATCTGACGAATAGGCAGCAGAGTGTGGTGGTTGGGGGGAGATTTCAGGACCCAGAGGGGTCACTAGTGGGGTTCCACAAATGTCTGTCCTGGGTGCAATCTTGTTTAGTACATTGATAGTGGACATTGCGGGGGTGTACAGAGCAAAATATGCTTGCTTGCAGATGGCTCCAAACTGGGAGTGGTGGTGGATGGTGAAGAGGGGTGGAGGACTAACCAAGAAGACCTAGATGCACTGGAACAGTGGTTTCACACATGGCAGTTGGAGTTTAATGCTAGGAAGTGCAGTGTCCAGCATTTAGGGGCTAGAAACCCAGAGTATGGTTTCTAGCTGGGGGTACAGCTGAAGGTCTTAGGGGTAGAAAAAGAGCTCTGGGTGATGACTAATGATAAAATGGATAACTCAGAGCAGTGTAGGAGAGCAGCAGCAAATGCAGATAGGATGCTGGTTTGCAGTGCAAGTGGAATCACTTCACGGAGGAAGGAGGTTATTCTGCCATTGTATCATTCCTTGGCCAGATCTCACCTGGAGTACTCTGGGGCAGTTCTGGTGTCCTTACTTAAAGAGGGATATCCTGCTCCTGGAGTGACTTCAGAGAAGGGTGACTAAGATAATCCGGGGCCTAGGGGAATGGTCCTATGAGGAGAGACTTGGGAGCTGAACATGTACTCTCTGAAGGATAGAAGGGATGGTGGGATATGCTAGATACCTTCAAATACTTGAAAGGGATTAATAGAGTTACTACAGAGGGGTTGCTCATATTAAAGGGAGGAGGATCCGCAAGAGGGCACAGCCTGAACCTGATAGAAGGGAATTGAGGAGATACTATTTTAATGAAAGAGTGGTGTCTCCCTGGAATGAGTTATCTAAGGATTTGATTTGTAGTATGAGCAGCTCACAAGCAGACATGATAGACCATTTGGCCTAATCTGCTGGCATCTTCGTTTGTAAGTAAGACGACTCTTCCAAGCTGCTGACTGCTTATGATGTAGAAAATAATTCCTTCTCGTATCCTGATGAGTGGAATCAATAGCAATTTATTGAAAAAATTCAAATCCACAGAGCCAAAAGATGGCACGGGGCAGATGTTTTATTTTATGATGATCGGGGTGGGGGGGTGGTCACATTAGACTACCAAGACAATCGGTATGGGGATTTTATGTTATGAAGATTGGGGAAGGGCAGGGGGGCCCTACACTAGGGAAATGGAGATGTGTGAGTCATGATTTACATTGATCAGGGCTGGGATGGGGGGGTCCCTACACTATGGAAATGGGGCTAGGGGATTCATCTTTTTGTACAGCAATCAGGGCTGAGGAGGGGGCTGGCTTGGTGCATTCCACCAGGTATAGCCATGCAAATGAGCCCATAATGGGCAAGTAAATGGCCCCTTTGCGCCACGCATGCCCAATGGGCTCATTCGCATGTTTGGGCAGAATATTGCCCATGGGGGCTGTAGTGCATACAGGTATGCACCACACAATCCCCAGTGGGTGGTCCTCAGCCCTGTACCCTGGATGCACTGCATGGGACTTGGTGCCCCCTGCAGTGCTCCACACATCCAGGGTCCAGTATTCAAACAGATTGCACAGTCTGTTCAGATTTTGCAATCTGTTTGAATATGGTGCCTGAGTCAGCCAGCCCAATTGTTTTGTGTGGCACATCATTTTACGCACACATCCGGACGACTCTGAATACGGGGTCCAAAGTGCTGTCATGCACATAATAAAAAGGTTGAGGTGAAGTGCTGCTGTGCCCACATTATTATTCTGAATGTCATACATATAAAAGACTAAGAATTCTGTATAGTGCTGCTGAGCACAATATAACTTTTTGATTGACAGTACTGCTGTGCACTCACAAGGGGAGACGGGGACCAGATGACTGATGGTATTATCCAATAAGGACTGGTGGCAGGTTTGGGTACTCAGTGACTCTGGGTATTTAAGCAAGGCAATTGGCATGGTATGATAATATGATAGCTCTGATGAAGCTGTGACATCATGGCAAAACATTAGCACATCCGTGCGTGCACTTGTGGTTGCAAGTCCATCATTCCCCCGCCTAGATATCCTGAGAGGTGAACTAAGAAAGAGCTATAGGGCCAAATTTTCAAATGGTGGTACAGGGCCTACATTGTGCCCTGTGCCACGGGACTTGGGTTTTGCTAGTGTGCCAAACCCCTTTGCCACTACCGCACACGGTTTTCCATTCCTGGATGTGGTTACGCCAGTTTCCATTTTTTATGGTGGCTTGTGCCATATATCTGGTGCAAACTCCATAACTTAGTCCCCCGGGGGTGGCGCACGCTAGACCACAAATCTGTGGTCTACGTATCTGTGCCGGGTGCAAGGGATTGAATTTCCCGATTGGCACCCGGTGACTGCTGCAACCCCCGTACGCCATATGTTCGGCACACTGGGTACTTGCAGCCATCTTTATGGGTTGAAAATCTGGTCCATAGGCTTTAGGAAACCATGTGAGCATGCAGTCAAACTCATCTAGCAGCCTAGAAGGTGCAGATAAAATGAAAACATGTGACTACTGTACCTAACTAGTTAGCAAACAGGAAAAAGATCCAGATGGGCTCTAGCCGGTGACATTCTTCTGTGTGAAGTGTCTTTTTATGTGATGGTGTTGGACAATAAATGTATGTGATTTTTGCACAATAATAAGAGTAAAACGAAGTTTCTTCTAACAATTTAAACTGCACTTGGAATGCCGGTACACAAGAGCTCTGCTCTGGCAGTGCAGAAGACAATCTTGTACTTCCCCGTACAGAGTAACCACAAAACCGGTGTGATAACTGCTGATTTAAAAGCATGGAGCACTTGGTTCTGCACTTTGTTCCAAGCTGCAGTTCTGTACATGTAGTGGCCTGACATGGAGCCATGCCCAACATCTCACTGATGCCCAAAATCATAGAGCAGAGGCAATCACAGAGTAAGAAGAAGGAACTGTCACTCGTTGAGGCTGCAGATGTTTTCTTTACTTAAACATAAGGAGCAAGAACAAGTTGCAAGCTAGAGGTGCTGACCAGACCACAGAGCTTTGCATGACTAAGAGACATTTCTTTAGGGAACTTTATTTTACTCTGTCTGCCCACTGCCTGCATTTAAAAAATGGAAACTTGTTTTTTTGTTTTGTTTTTTTTGTTCGGGGGGGTTAATGAAGTTGTATTTTACTCTGCAAAGCTTCTGCTTGCTTTTTGCAAAGGTGAACACTGGGGGGGGCAGATGCAATTGTGTTGTACTGTGCGTGTGCCTAGTGCCTGCATTTTTAAAGTGTAAGCTTTTTTTTTTCCTCAGGGGGACTCAGCATTTGTATTCAACTCTGTCAGGCTGCTACCTCCATTTTAAAAACTTAACTTGTCTGTTTTTAACTTGAGCGGTAGCTGCAGTTGTATTTTACTCTGTCAGGCTCTGGCAACTATATGGATTTTGAAAATGGGACTTTGAAGTTTTATTGTGGGGAGGGAGAACTTGTCATGTGGTTCTGTTTAATTTTCATTTTAATCTTTTGTCTTGTTTGGTTACTATAACACTCCTGCCATGTTTTGCACCCATTTGTAATACCCACTGAGATCAAGTTCTGACAAATGAAAAGCCAGAATTGTTCAGACTTGTTTTATAAATATTATCAATAAAAATAAGAAACTGAATCATTACAGACAGAATAATTGATAGAATACTTTTAAATGGGAATGTTTAAAAAACATTCCTTTGGCTAAATCTAGATGAAGTTATTGTACGTCAAAGAAAGATTAAAGAAAAAATGTTGATGTATTTGTTTTCTTGCTGTCATAAAATACTAATAAAATATCTATTTTAGTCAGCAGGATTATTGAGTGCAATGAGAGTTGGAGCCAGCAACCATCGCTTGGGAAACACCAGTTGTGTCATACAACAGAGAAGCTGCATCAATATCCTCAGTGTGGGAAGCGTTACCATGACATTCATCTCATTCCTGTACAACAGATTCATGAAGGAGAAAGGAAATATAAATGTTCTGAATGTGACAAGAGTTTTACAGCACAGAAAAGCCTCATAATACATCAGCAAATTCACACAAGACCCTATAAATGTACTGAATGCAACAAGAGGTTTGATAGAAAAGATACTCTGACTAGACACTTGCAGGTTCACACTGGGGAGAAACCATATAAATGTGCTGAATGCAACAAGAGGTTTGCCCATAAACAGCATCTAATAACACATCAGTGGGTTCACACAGGGCAGAAATTATATAAATGTGCTGAATGCAATAAGAGTTTTACACAACAGAGTAGCCTCATAACGCATCAGAAATTTCACACAGGAGAGAAACCATATAAATGTGCTGAATGCAACAAGTGGTTTGCCCATAAACATAGGCTAATAACACATCAGCATGTTCACACGGGGCAGAAACCATATAAATGTGTTGAATGCAACAAGTGTTTTGCCCATAAACAGAGTCTAATAACACATCAGCAGGTTCACACAGGGCAGAAACCATACAAATGCACTGAATGCAACAAGAGGTTTGCCCAGAAACAGCATCTAATAATACATCAGCGGGCTCATACAGGGCAGAAACCATATAAATGTGATGAATGTAATAAAAGGTTTACCCAGAAACATCATCTAATAACACATCAGCAGGTTCACACAGGGCAGAAACCATATAAATGTGCTGAATGCAACAAGAGATTTGGCTATAAACAGAGTCTAATAACACATCAGCAGGTTCACACAGGGCAGAAATCGTATAAATGTGCCGAATGCAACAAGTGGTTTGTTTATAAACAGTCTCTAATGACACATCAGCAGGTTCACACGGGGCAGAAACTATATAAATGTACTGAATGTGACAAGAGGTTTGCCCAGAAACAGCATCTAATAACACATTGGCGGGTTCACACGGGAGAAAAACCATATAAATGTGCTGAATGTACTAAGCGGTTTGCCCATAAACACAGGCTAAGAACACATCAGCAGAAACAGCACTAAAAAGAGTGCACACAGGGAATATAGTGCTACAAACAACTAGAATTAAGTATTACAACATAGCTGAATTCCAAACATTCACAAGCCCATAAGGGGGTGCCAAGACATCAATTCTCTTTCAAAAATCCATTTATTCAGCTATGTTAATTTTCAGACACCAAATCCTGCCTGACGTGTTTTGGACTGGCACATCCTTTATCAACCTTTGATAAAGAACGTGCCAGTCCAAAACATTTCAGGTAGAATTTGGTGTCTGTCTGTGAAAATTCTCATGTCTGAATAAATGGATTTTTGAAAGAGAAGTGATGTTTTACCATCCCTCTTATGGGGTGGTGAGTGCTCAGAACCTAGCTCTGTTGTAATAACACATCAACGGCTTCACACATTGCAGAAACTATATAACTATGCTGAATGTTACAAGAGGTTTGCCCAGACACAGCATCTAATGACACATCAGTGGGTTCTCATGGGGCAGAAACCATATAAATGTACTGAATGTGACAAAAAGTTTACTCAGAAAGTACATCTAATATCACATCAGCAGGTTCACATGCGTTGAATGCAGCAAGAGGTTTGCCCATAAACAGACCTTACTAACCCATTAGGTTCACACAGAACAGAAACCATGTAAATGTACTGAATGCAACAAGAGTTTTACTGCACAGTGTCCTCATGAGACATCAGCAGGATCACGTGGGTGAGAAACCATATAAATGCACTGAATGACACAAGCATTGTACATCACAGAATAGCCTCATGAAACTTCCTGATTTTTGAATATGCCCTGACCTAAGAATAAGGTCCATTCTCGGCATGGCACGAGAAATCCCCGAACATTTGGAGACACTTACCTGAGGGAGACACAGTATAAATCTGCTGAATATAAGAGGAGATTTGCCCAAAGGATTAACCTAATAATACATCAGTTGGTTTTCATTGAGTGTGGCTGGGTATGAAGTACTCATAGTAGACGGTCTATATACTGAAAGACACAACAACATAGCAAGATTGATCTACTAGAAACTGTGCAGACACTATAACATACAGGTAGCAGAAAAATACTGGAAAGATGAACCACAGAGAATGAAGAAGTAATGATTACATGGGATCACCCAATACCAACTATCAAGAAAGTGGAAGTGAGAAAAACAGCTATTTTATACAAGAAAAAAAGAACATAGGTAGCATTGCTGATCAGAATAGCCACCCCTAGTGACTACAGTGTCCTGTGTACAGAGAGACACAAAATCATGAAATACCAAGATATGTAATCAGAAACCAAATTGATGTGGAATTAGGACACACAAATCATTCCAATTATGCTTGGAGCAATGGAACTAATCAAAAAGAACTTTCAGGTACATCTAAATATGCTACCAGTATTTGTGACACCTTATAAACTGCAAAAGGAAGCCATCCTGGGGACACAGTGTGTGTTGAGAAGAGTGCTCTCAGCAAACGTCAAAGACTAATACAGTACCAGTTTCCTGACTTTTGAATATGCCCTGACTTAAGAATGGGGTCCATTCTTGTCACGGCACCAGAAATCCCTGAACAGCTGGAGACACTAACCCCAGGAGAAACCATATAGATGTTAGGAATGTAAACAGGAGATACTCAGAAACAGCACCTAATTAAACATCAGTAGATTTGGGGAAGGGGGTGTTAGTATAAATGTGCTGAAGGGAACATGAAGTATCACAGAATCTCTTCATCAAATAGCAGGCTCAAATGGGGAGAAACCATAGAAATGTGCCAAATATAAGAAGAGTTTTACATAGTAGAATAGCTTCATAAAACAGCAACGGGTCCACAGTGGTATGCCCAGGCTTAAGAATTGGGTCCATTCTTGTCAGAGCACTAGACATCCCTGAACATTTAGAGGCTCTAATCATGGACATATAAATGTGCTAAATGTAACAAGAGGTGTACAGCACAGAAAAGCCTTATGAAACATCTGCAGGTTCACACAGGGAAGAGAACTTGAGCAAGAGGGAGTGTATAAATACCTGGGAATAGATTAAGGAGCAACAGCACAACATGAACAAATGAGAGTAAAATTAAGCAAGGAATATTTTAGAAGGTTAAAGCTAATTCTGAAAACTGCTTTGACAACACGAAATAAAGTGCAAGCTATAAATCAACTTGCCCTTCCAGTGATATCATACAGCTTTGGTGTGATAGACTGGCCACAGAAAGTGTTGAACCAGCTAGATATAAAAACAAGAAAAATGCTTCATGCTCACCAATTAATATACAAAAATCAGTGCATGCCAAGATTATACATCCCAAGGGCAGAGGGAGGCATGGGCCTCATTGAGATTGATTACACATATAGATCCACAATAGTGGGGCTACATACATACTTACTGACATCCTTGGATCCAAATATAGTCAAGGTCTTGCTTCATGAAGAAAATAAGCCTAAAATGACTTCACTCATCAAATTAGGAGAAGCCTTCAGAAGGGTAGCAGAGATTGATGTCAGTCCACAAGTAGATAAGGAATTGTCAGCAACAGAAAATGCAAAGAATCAGAAAAAGGAGTATAAGGATAAAGACCAACAGAAAAGAAAAAACAATTGGAAAGTCCACAATTATAGTGGAAAATATAGAGAGCTACTGGAGCAACCACAGGTCGATCAAGCCCTGACCCATGAGTGGTTAGGAAGAGGTGAATTTAGGCCACAAGATGAAAGACTAATAATGGCAGCCCAAGATAGTGGGCTATGCACAAGATGGTTCACAAAATCCATAGAAAAAACAGGAGAAACAGACAAGTGCAGGTTCTGTAGTACAGAATTAGAAACAGTTGTGCATCTTGTGGCTGGATGTGAAGTACTCATGGCAGAAGGCCTGTATACTGAAAGACACAACAATGTAGCAAGATTGATCCACTGGAAACTGTGCAAACACTATAACATACAGGTAGCAGAGAGACACTGGAAACATGAACCACAAAGAATCACAGAGAATGAAGAAGTAATGATCACATGGGATCACCCAATACCTACAGCCAAGAAAGTGGAAGCAAGAAAACCCGATACTGTAATACAAGAAAAGAGAACAAAGGTAGCATTACTGATTGAAATAGCCACCCGTAGTGACTACAGTGTGCTGCGTGACAGAGAGACACAAAATCATGAAATGCCAAGATATGCAGTCAGAAACCAAACTGATGTGGAATAAGGACACGCAAATTGTTCCAGTAGTGCTTGGAGCAATGGGACTAATCAAAAAGAACTTTCAGGCACATTTAAATATGCTACCAAACATGTGACACCTTATGAACTTCAAAAGGAAGCTATTTTGGGGATGTTGCGTGTGCTGAGAAGAGCGCTGTCAGCAAACATCACAGATTAATACAGTACTAATTTCTTGAGTTCTGAATATGCCCTGGCTAAAGCATGGGGTCCATTCTTGCCACGGTATTAGAAATCCCTAAACATTTGGAGACACTAACCCCGAGAGAGACCATATATATGTACTGAATATAACAAGAGGTTTGCCCAGAAGGATGGCAAGTCCTGTCCTCTTGGCCATCTGACTTGAAAAGTAACAAAACAGAAATAAGGAGTCCCATTCCCATAAATCCATATATCAGTACAGAAGGTAAGAGCAGTGATCTACTTGAGCCATTAATATAGCATATTCTTAGTGTAATTCATGTATTCAAACAGTAAGTATGAACAAGTGTATGCCCGCGATACACAATACAGGGCTAGCTACAGAAGGGCAGTCAGCCCTGAATCAATGTAAAAACAAGGAAAGTAGCAACACTTGAGACAAGTTAGTAGCAGCAATAATTCAAACTTTAATCACAAATGTAGAATGTTAGCTACATACATTTATCAGTAGTCTGCTGTGCAGTTGTAACCCCAGTGCTTCGACTCAAATCAGTCTTCATCAGGGGTGGAGCTGTGGTGAAGCCCATCAAACTTAAATAACAAAAGTAACAGGTGCAAACAGTTCTTCACTTTAAACAATATGTGTTAATATGAAAAGTGCCAAAATCTTCCTGTAATCAAAAACAGCTACGTCATTCACGTTAATCTTTAGTGTTTACATTATAATCACAGTTTAATTATAGTGATTCATACCGCTCATACTGCAGACTGAAAACAGGGTAGAAAAGACTATATTAAAAAAGAGAAATTAGATAGGTGCTGCAGGGCCAGACAATGTAAAGGACCCCCTATATATTAAGTTACATTCTAAGGTAATCCATTCAGGGTACTTCAAGGCAACCGATGTCCTGGAGAAATAGAACTCCTTAAGTAGGTGAAAAGTGGACCTGAAATAGAAAAAGATGGAGAGAGAAAAGAAGTTAAGGGTCAATAATACATACTTTCAAAGTGATTAAATTATTTTTTTTTTCATTTTTTCAATATTTCATTTCATACTCATTTTCTAAGAAAGGGTTTCAGATCCCACTGATTGTTTAACCATTTGGTTTAAGACTGTTCCAACTGCACACTCATTTGTTCTTTTTGTAGGAGTAGGTTACTTCTGTCTCCCCCCTCCCCATCTTGTCCCCACAAGAATTAACTTGGTTTGCATTCTTTTACTATTGCAGCTCCTAAATTCTGGAATGATTTGCCCATTTCATTGTGGTCTGCTACTTCATTAAATAAGTTTTAAAGCACATTTTAATAATTATTTGTTGTCCTTAAATGTATATAACTGTAATATTTAATCTGCACTATTGTGTGTATTCATTCATGTATGTTTGCTAAATTGTATTGTCTTTATGTTCTGTGTCAGTCCTGAGGAAGGGCCATTTTTGACCAGTGTCCTTACCTGGGTAACAGATTTAAAATAAATAACATTTGAAGCAAGTTATGCTCGAGTCATGTTGTGAAATGAATTGTGAGCCAACTGGGGTTCCTTTGTGGCCATTTAAAACAGAGCGAACATGCCCCTGAATTTTCTGTTTCAACGGGCGTACTGCTAAGAAACCATATAAATGTGCTAAATGTGACAAGAGCTGTACATTACAAAAAAGTCTTATGAAACATCTGTGGGTTCACAAAGGGAATAGGACATATAAATGTGCAGAATATAACAAGAGGTTTGCCCAGAAGAGTGACAAGTCCTGTCCTCATGGCCATCTGACTTGAAAGGTAACAGAGCAGGAGCGAGGAGTCCCATTCCCACAAATCCATATATCTGTACAGAAGGTAAGAACAATGAGCAGCTCAAGCCATTAATACAGCATATTCGCAGGCTGATTCATGAGTCTAACCTGTTATATTTGTTGCCAACATTACACTGGTGGACAAGCTTTTTCAAGCAAAACAGGGTCTAGAAATAAAAACATTAAAATCATGTTCAGCAAACATTATTAGTTTAAATGATAAACATGGATGGTAAACCAGACATTAAATTGGATTCCTCAGGTAAATTGAATACACAGGACACAGAGCCTCAATCCCTAGGTGAATAATGCCTTGGTGACTTTAGATCTGTATATAATAACTTAATACATTTTACCATATATAAACTCTCGCTTAGTATTCTGATGAAATGTTTTGTTGAAAATAAATGTGTGGGAAGATTCTTTCCTTATACTTTAATAATATAGAGCTTCTTTTCTTAACTGAAAAATCTTCAGATTAATGACATACTTGCTGTTAATTCAGATAGATTTTGTTTAAACAAATATTTTAAACATTAGATATTAATCCTGCTGTTGTACAAGAGGGCTCCATTTTCCGAAAGATTTGGGCAGTGCATCCCCCTTGACCCCCATGCACTTCTCTGGTTGCCCCCCTCCTTGGATGACATCGGCCAGCCTGCTTCTCCTTCCTCTACTCCTCCAGCTACCTCTTCTTCTACCCCCTTCTTCTTCCCCTACATCTCCCCTGCTGCTGCCTTACAAGCCCTTCAGTCCATTAACCCTGCCAAAGGCTCCTCTCCAGATGGCCTGGACCCTAAGCTCCCCCTCTCTGTCTGCTTATGCCATTGCCTATCCTATATCCCTCGAGCTAAAACTCTTCTTTGTCTCTTCCTCTGTCCCTACAGCTTGGAAACATGCTACAGTTCTGTCTCTCCTTAAAGAGGGGGGATCCCGCCTCCCCTAGCAACTACCACTATATCTCTCTCTCCTTCCTTCTCTGGCTAAGCTCCAGGAGCACATAGTACTTGAACAACTCTCCTCCTACATTAGTGACTCCTCCCTTCTCACTCCATTCCAATCTAGCTTTAGAAAACACCACTCCACCGCCACTTCCTTGTTACGGCTGACTGACACTATTGCCACGGGCATGGACAACGGCCTCATAACCTCAGCTATTTTTATTGCCTTGGCCAAGGCCTTCGATATGGTCTCCCATCCTATACTCCTATCCTGCCTCAGGTGAGCTGGTCTCCCCCCAGTGCCACTGATTGGTTCTAGTCTTATCTGTCAGGCAGATCACAATCTATCTGTATGGCCGATGCCATCTCCACACCCCTCCCCTCCCCATTACCACAGGAGTCCCTCAGGGATCAGTACTTGGGCCACTCCTTTTTTCAGTCATCCTCAACAATCTCCCTCAGTTTTGCATATCGACTAACATACACATATATGCCGATGACACTGTACTGTTCACAACTGGCATTTCAGTCCCTGATGTCACCACCAGGCTCCAGCTGGATTTCAATAATGTACAATGCTGGCTAAGTGAGTACCACCTCTCCCTAAACTCAAAGAAAACAATCTCCATGACTTTCGGTGCTAGGCAGAGGTTGGCAAGGTTCCCCTCCTTATCCACTTTGTACACAATCGATGGGACTGTATTAGAAGATGCCTCTTCCTTCCACTACCTCTGAGTTTGGCTGGATAGGTACCCAAACTTCTCCATCCACATCGATGCCATTCTAAAGAAACTCCGGCCTAAGCTAGGGGCCCTCTACTGTAACAGAGGTAGTATCCCTTGTCCGGCTAGGTGCGAACTGGTACTTAAAATGATACTGCCAACATTTGACTATTGTGATGTAGTTTACAGGGCTGTCCCTCAGTCCTCCTTATTCAGTCTGGAACCTCTCTTTAACTTCTTCTGCCGGTTTGCTTTGGATGCTCCTGCTCTGACCCACCACTGCACTCTCCACCGCTCTCTAAATTTTCCCTCACTTGTAGACAGGAGAACCTTGCACGCTGCAAAATTTACCTCAAAATTCTGGCTAGGTTCACTCCCCCTTACCTCTCTGCCTCCTTATCTGCCCCCATCCTCCCCAAATACACCCTCTGATCCGATGACTCTCGTTCTCTGAATATACCATACAGAAACAATATGTCAGGCCAAATGGCATTCTCCCATCGCCTACCTAAGCTCTGGAATCAACTACTGACCCAACTCTGCCACTTCTCTTCAGCCTACTCTCTCTACATCCCTAACAAACTGCCTAGTGATGAACTGCAGCTGCACCTAGCCCCGCGGGACCCCTGTCAAGCTGCTGGTCTATACCTCCTCCTTCCTCCAGCTGGGACAAATGTGTCTCCCTTATCCTAACCCCTCTTGCAACCTAGCACTTTCTGCAACCTCTCCTGTATCACTCCCTTCCTGAGTACCTAATTACTGTCCTTCCTGCCAGACTCTATGTATTCTAGTCTAGAAATGTTAATAACTCTTGGAGGTTGTAATCCTGTAATGTCTGTCTATATGCTGTTAAGCTACTATCTGATTTATGTATCCTGTTTGTTTTATATAAGTTCCCACTCCCCTGACGAGCATTTGTTGCTCAGTGTAACTTTCCTGGTGAAACATTTCAATACATAAATAAATAAAATAAATGTGCCGTCCAAACAGGGAAATGCACCAGCTCTCCTGGGTATGCCCATATTCAAATGGCACAGATGTGCAGTGTACCCCTTACGGCGCTGACACGCTCAATATTGTGCTACTCCTATGCAAATGAGGGTCCCCCCATGCATGTGATCAGCTGGTTTTGCTATAGCAAGCACACGAATGCTTTCATTCAAGAGAAGGCAGCCGGATGTGGAGGATGGAGAGTTGTGCCAGGCACCTTCTCAGCTTGACTTTAGATAACTACCTGGATGCTGGAGTGGGTGGGTGCCAGGGACAGGTGCTATGGGTGGGGAGGGGTCAGGATGTTTTATGTTTTTTCAATTAGTACAGACAGAGCACAGAAGTTTACAGATCGACCATGGAAGTGGGCGGGTAGAGCTGCGGTCACCCGATACCTGCAGTTTATATTACTATTTTATTGGGGGCATTTAACAAGAAAAAAACAACTTGTGGGTGCTGGGGGGAGTATGCTTTTTTGACAAAGGGTGGAGGGCTGGGAGTTTTTCTGTTTGCATGGGCTGGCAGAGGAGGAAGGGGGCTAGTTCTTGTCTTTTTTTTTTTAAAACAGTGTTTCCCAAATTCCAGACAAATAGTGAACTATTCGTGGTATTTGGGAAATAATGTTCGGGCTGTGCACAGCCCTACTGAATACTGTACATGCTCTTGTATAGTTTAGTCAGTGGCTGACCGGTGAGGTGGGCTGTGCTAATCACTGACTCTGGTCAGGTTGGGGGGCAGCAGGGTTGTAGGTCACTGCCTAACGTGGTGGGCTGTGGGGAGCCACTGGACTACCAGGGATACAGAGAATGTTTTAATACAGTGCTCCAGGATCGGATTGGGGAGGATGGATCACTAGACTACCAGGGATAAGGGCAAATTTATTTTTATGTAGTGATCAGGGATTGGATCTCGTAAGTGGGACCACTGTAGTACCATGGATAAGGGCACATTTATTTTTATACAGTGATCAGGGATTGAATACAGAAACGGGGACCGCTGTAGTACAGCAGATAAGGGCACATTTATTTTTAAACAGTGATCAAGGAAGGGGACCACTAGACTACCAGGGATAAGGGCACATTTATTTTTATACAGTGATCAGGGATCAGATCCGGTAAGGGGGACCACTGTAGTACCACAGATAAGGGCACATTTATTTTTATACAGTGATTGGGGATCGGATCCGGTAAGGGGGACCACTGAAGTACCACAGATAAGGGCACATTTATTTTTATACAGTGATCAGGGATCGGATCCAGAAAGGGGGACCACTGTAGTACCACAGAAAAGGGCACATTTATTTTTATACAGTGATCGGGGATCGAATCCGGAAACGGGGACCGCTGTAGTACAGCAGATAAGGGCACATTTATTTTTAAACAGTGATCAAGGAAGGGGACCACTAGATTACCAGGGATAAGGGCACATTTATTTTTATACAGTGATCAGGGATCGAATCTGGTAAGGGGGACCACTGTAGTACCACAGATAAGGGCACATTTATTTTTATACAGTGATCGGGGATTGGATCCGGTAAGGGGGACCACTGTAGTACCACAGATAAGGGCACATTTATTTTTATACAGTGATTGGGGATCGGATCCGGTAAGGGGGGCCACTGAAGTACCACAGATAAGGGCACATTTATTTTTATACAGTGATCGAGGATTGGATCCGGTAAAGGGGACCACTGTAGTACCACAGATAAGGGCACATTTATTTTTATGCAGTGATTGGGAATCGGATCCGGTAAGGGGGGCCACTGAAGTACCACAGATAAGGGCACATTTATTTTTATACAGTGATCGGGGATTGGATCCGGTAAGGGGGACCACTGTAGTACCACAGATAAGGGCACATTTATTTTTATACAGTGATTGGGGATCGGATCCGGTAAGGGGGACCACTGTAGTACCACAGATAAGGGCACATTTATTTTTATACAGTGATTGGGGATCGGATCCGGTAAGGGGGGCCACTGAAGTACCACAGATAAGGGCACATTTATTTTTATACAGTGATCGAGGATTGGATCCGGTAAGGGGGGCCACTGTAGTACCACAGATAAGGGCACATTTATTTTTATACAGTGATCGAGGATTGGATCCGGTAAGGGGGGCCACTGAAGTACCACAGATAAGGGCACATTTATTTTTATGCAGTGATCAAGGAGGGGGACCACTGGCCTACCAGGGATAAAGGCAAATTATTTTTATACCATGATTAGGGATTGGCTCTTGGAAGGGGGGCCACTAGACTACCATGAATAAAGGCACATTTATTTTTAAACAGTGATCAGGATGGAATTTGGGAGGGGGGGCCACTAAGCTACCAGGGATAAGGGTGACTCTATATTTATACAGGGATCAGAAAGGGGGGGGACTGGCCTGGGGTACTTCAAGCAGTGCAGGCATGCAGATGAGCCCATAATGGGAACGCAAATTGACCCATCCCACCACGCATGCTAAATGAGTGCATCTGCATATCTGAACTGAATATTAGTCATGGGGGCTGCAGTGCACACCAGTGTGCACCACGCAGTACCCCTAGGGGCAGTTGTCAGCCAGCAGCCTGGTTGTGCTGCACATAACATGGCAACCCCCTACTGTGCACTGTGCATCCAGGATTTGATATTCAAACAGATTGATTGGTCTGTTTGGATCACACAGTTTGTATGAATATGGTACCAGAGCCGGCCTGCACAAGTTGTATGCACATTGCACCATTTTGTACGTGCATACGGCTGGCTCTGAATATGGGGGCCTATATGAATAAGCTCTAAAGAGCACCTTCTCCAGTCCTTTTGATTTTCATGCATAAATTACCCCTTCTTGCATTGATTCTGGAACTGTATTTCATTACTGTCCTCTGCAGTTAGTTTTTGCATTCTGAGCTGCTAAAACTTGTAGGGTGTACCAGAGCTTCTTTAGCAAGCCTGGTGTTGCTGTGGACCCAGTGCTGTACTGCTGACCTCACTAGGGGGCAGAGGAGTGACTCATACTGTGCAGTGCAATATAGAGCAGTCACAGCAGTTCTGCAAGGGAAAACTACCAGTACTCAATGTACATGCTTAGTTTTCCCTTCCCCAAGACACCCTGTTAGCAAAGCATTATGCCAAAATCTGAATGCCTTGTCAGTGTGTTTTTGTGTAAAACTGACTTGTGTATGAGTCACTCCTCTACCACATAGTAATGTGAGCAGTACAGCCCTGGGTCCACAGAAACACCAGGCTTGCTACAGTAATGAAATGCAATTCCAGAATCAAAGCAAGAAGGGGTAATTTATGCACAAAAGTCAAAAGGGCTAGGAAAGGTTCCCTTTAAATCTCAATCTCTCTCTATCTCTCAACAAAATATTCTTCTCTTTTATAAGATGTATTTTCCTAGCAGTTGAAACTCTGCCTCCAGTCTTTCTCTCTAGGCATTTTGAATTAACACTGGCATTTTCGGGGCATGCACATATACACTGAATTACATCATACATACATACATACATACATATATATATGAATATGAATGATGGGCAGGAGTGTGATATAGCAAAATATTCACACTCCTGCAGAGTGAGCTCTGGATACTCACAAGTGCTGAAGGCACGAGTGAGAGTATCCAGAACTCATGATGCAGGAGTGTGAATATTTTGCCATATCTCACGATCTGCACATCATGTGTGTGATTTATACAATAGGGGATTTAGTTGTTTTATGAAATAGTTGTCTGTCTGTAAAACATTCCGTTATGTGTGTTATCTTGGCTTAAGGTATAAATCCACAGGTTATATGGCTGTAGCAAGTTTGTATGAATGAACTTTGTTTGGTTAGGTTGTTAATGGGAAGCTTGTGCTATTTGATTGGTTGTTTTCATGAATGGCTGTGTTGTGATTCATTGGGGTTGTGGGTTGTAGTTCCTCATTGGTTGGGTGTCCTGTGTTTCTGTGAAGTGATTGGCTGTTCGTTTGGAATGGCCGGGAGTTTCTTTGGCATCTTCCTAAATCAGGTTTTGTATTGCACTTTATATTTTAGTGCTTTCCGAGATGTTTGCCATCACGTTTTCAGTTTGGTGGCTTTTCTGTTGTATGGATTGTGGTAAGTAATATACTGAGTCCTTCGTTTTGTAAAATCTGTTGCAGTTATTGTTACCGGTGGGGCAGTGCAGCTCTGTGAGTTTCGGTTTCCAGTTATTCCGAAAGTGCTTTGTGTTTAAGAAGTACTTCAGAACTTGGAGCTACACAGGGCAGTGAACACAACATTAAGCAGGTACTGCTGGAAAAGATAAGATTGATATTGTGGGAAGTTGAGTTGCACTATTTACGGTCTGGGTATCTGGGGTATTGGACGTCTGAGGCACAGGTTGGAGTCGGTTGTGACTTTTTAGTAGAGCTGCACTTTTGCTGTTTGAACGGGCAGTTACTGTGTGATGTTTTTGCATTATGGATTACTAATATGAAGTATATCTGGAATACATTTCATAATATAGGCTATATCTATACTTGTCCTGTAGACAAAAGTAGTCCAGTTAGGGAGGTGCCTGTACTGACGTAACGACAGTGAGAATATCACCTGCTGACGTATGCACTGTGTGTATATCTGTAAG
Source organism: Neoceratodus forsteri (assembly GCA_016271365.2). Classification (NCBI taxonomy): domain Eukaryota; kingdom Metazoa; phylum Chordata; order Ceratodontiformes; family Ceratodontidae; genus Neoceratodus; species Neoceratodus forsteri. The sequence goes on from JADMNL010000038.1 coordinate 42,870,437, forward strand.
TAGGTATCACAGTGCATACGTCACTGAGTAGTTACACAGTGGGGGTGAGTGATATGTGTGTTTATTTCATATGTTATCAGCTCACCCCTATTGTATAAATATATATACATATATATATATCTTTGATGTCATTCTGTGTATATATAAGGGATATGTGCTGACCATTCATGGGATACATAATTTATTTAAATTTGCAGTGTATGACCTCGGTTGACCTCACTCGTGGCTCCGCCACTCATTAAGTACCAAGGTCACACACTGCGAATTTAAATCATGTATCCCATGAATGGTCATCATATGTGCAATTTATGTAGCATTTTTGGTTTGTTTATAACAGTTGTACATTTGTTTATTTAGTATTTTTATGGGGTACAATTTGTGATGCGGTATGTTTTTTGGCAGAGTTTTACTCTTTGTGTGGTTTGGTTGTGTGTGAATGGTGATTGGTTGTGTGTGGTAGTGTGTGGAATGTGATTGGCTGTGACATCTGTGAATGAAACTTGTTCATCATTTTCTATTGGTTTACGTAGTGTGGGAAACTGTTTGTGATTGGTTGCATACCTCTCAACCTTTTTTCCCCCAAATGTGGAACATTGCCTGTCACAATGTGGAACAAATGGGCAAAATGTGGAACACTTAATCAAATCTTTACCTAAGAAGCTCAAAACACTCTTAAAATGTTGCATTTATGTTGAGAATGTCTGTTATTAATTGAATAAATTATTTTTTCCATCATTTACTATGGATATTTGCTTTAAAATGTTGACTCTGAATGTGGAACAAGTCCTCACAATGTGGAACAGGGACCTGTTCTGAAGTAAAATGAGGAACGTTCCTCGTAATGTGGTACAGTTGAGAGGTATGATTGGTTGGTTTGTTGTGGGGGTGGGTTTGGAGTTGTGGCACAGTTTGGGAGTGGAGCAGGTTGAGTTTTCGAAAGGGAGCACTGGCGATGGAGTTACTGAAGAGAGTGTGGCTTGTGGAAGGGGAATGTTCGTTGTGAGTGTCCAGGTGATGGCGCGTGGATGCTGGATAGAATATAATGTGAAGCCAGTAGTGGAGATGTGGATTGGCAGCGTTGATATTTTTTTTTGGGGGGGGGAATAAAGATCAAGAAGAGACGTGGAGTGCGTGTACAATATTTCAATGAAGGAAAGTGGAGGATGTGAGGCATGAAAAGCCTGAAGAGAGTTTTCGTACTGGGAATTGTTTGTTTATTTTGCTGCTTTATTTTTGGGCTGGGGGGGGATGTTTTGATGGATGTGGGGCATGAAGTGCCTGAAGATTGGAGAACATGGACGTGTTTTGTAATGGGCCACTGTGTGGCCATTGTAATCAATGTGGATTGGGGCATGAAGAGCTCGAAGAATGGTTTTGTTTAGTTTGTTATTTTTTGGGGGGTCCTGTCAGTATGGAGTTTGTGGAGGTTGTGGGTTCGAGTCCCATGTTGTGGGTTTGAGTCCCAGGTTGTGGGTTCGAGTCCCATGTTGTGGGTTCGAGTCCCATGTTGTGTGGGAAGCGGTGTCGGGATTGAAGGAGCTGCAGTGAAGATATCAACAAGTAATGGGCGACGACAAACATCCACTGACAGCGGGAATACAGAACACATACGCTGACAAGATTTGTGCTTAACTGTATGAAGAAACTAATTTTTTTTTTTTAAACAGTTTACAAAGAAGTATGTTTAATATTCTAATGCTTTCATGCTAATTGGTTATACATTTTTATGGCAATTTACACACAGAAATATGCTTTTTAAGTATTTATTTCAGAACAATTGTTTTATTACAGTAATAATACTAAGACTGTGCTATGATGATTTGAGTTTTAGAACCCGGAAAAGTAACATTGCTAAACAGGACTGAAATACATTTGCACATGTTTGTTAGATGTAGGTGCCTAGGTTAATCGAAGTAAAGTGAGATGAATAGCTATTGCTACACAGAGTGCTTGAACATTTTAAGTATAGGTATAGTTTTTAATTATTAGTAGATTTTTTTTAAAGCAGACCTTTCTTATGTCTAGTCAGAGCAGAAAGCACACTTTTTTTGTTTATTCAGAATACAAAAATTACATCTTTGAAAATGAAGATTTCTTTTTGACAGGATAGTATTTTTTTACTGATGCATACAGCAGTTCTGAGTTTCAATGCCAGTACAGTACTTTGCAGCATATGACTTATGGTTTTAAGTGGTATGCCATTTCCTCTGACGTGTCCATCACTGTTGCTTTTTTTTTTTTTTTTTTTACCATTGAGAAAGTTATTTGAGATGCTGGCTTTCTGGTATGCTGAGTGTCTGGCTTAGAAAGTTGTTTTGTTAATGCCAAAAATCTTGATTCAGTGTTTTTCTGGTTTCCTTTTGATTATCAAGTGTTTTGCTGGTCTTGCCTGTAACCATTAGTCAGAGTCAGTATCAGAGTGAATTACTTGGGGTCTTCTCTTTGGTAAGGTGTCATATCTGTTTCCTATGGGGAAGAATAGAAAAAATATTTAGTTATGTTACTTGGAAATATTGTTGTAGTTTGTGTGTGGAATGAGGTTTGGTGAGGGTGGTGTGGGTGGGTGGAAGGTAAGTATGGTGTTGGGGTTGTATGACTGTGGGTTGGGTGTATGGTGGGTGAATGAGTACATATAGGGGAAGATGTTATGCAGGATAATGCTTGCCTTTTATGATGCTGAAGGCTATGTTCTTTGCTGTTATGTTCGGCCTGTCAAAGCAGGTTCCAAGTAGTTGGTCATATTTAGGTGGAGTTAAAGTTGCTTAGGTTTTTTCGCTGGTGGTGGAGTGGTAGTATCAGTTGTTCCACTTAGTAGTTTGCAGATTTTTAGTTGTTTGTCTTCATTTATTTTTGCATAATCATTTAAACGTTGTAGCTGTTTATGTCCAGATATCTGGATGATTTCAGTAGGTGCCACTCGACTGTCACATAACTTCTGCACTAGGTGCTTTCTACCTGAGTGGTTAGTGAGTCTTTTGCTGGTTTCAACATTGGCTGCAGCAATCATGCTTTTTACTATAGTGGACAGTTTATTTATTCCAATGGGCTGATTTTTGTACCAGGCGCTGGCTTGTTGTTGCTGTATAGAGGTGTTTGCTGAGAGGAAGAAAGGAGCATCAGGTTGTAAGGTTTTCTCTGGCCTTTTTGCTTTGTAGAGCTGGTAGTTGGTTACTGGGCACCTGAGTAGGTTTTCTGGTAATTCATATGCTCTCGGTTTCAACTTTGTATATTCTTTTGGGTTGGTACCAGTCCTGTTTTTTGTTTGACATTCATGGTTGTATTCCAGGAATTGTTTGCCATTTTTGTCTTTCTTTAACACTTTGTCTCCCTAGCAGAGGGAACGCATTTCTGTGTTGCCTCGAAGTCCAAAGTAGAGACTGATGGTTAGCCACATGGTGTTGATGAGAGCATCAGGCGTGTAGGCACCAAGCTGTTTTTTGTATAGAGCTCATTAACAATTTGTTCTGTAAGTTCATCAGCAGCTGTCGGCTTGCACCCTTTGCCAAGGCTCTTTAGCTGTTTCTGCTTGGATTTTGAAACTTGCCTGGCAGTTTCAAATGGGAGTGCAGTTGATAAGGAGAGTGGGTAGTTGTTTTCTTTTAAGTATCTTTCTGTACTTTGAAAAACAGCTCCTAGTGTTAGTGGCTCATAGGGTGAGTTGTCTTTTTTTTGGCATGCATAAACTAGTGGCATAGTAGACTATTTAGCACGTCTGGTCTGAGTTGGTAAAGGTCTGTAGTGATGTTGAAGTTCTGTTCTATGTAGGCTTTCACTAGATTCAGATCTATGTTTGTCTTTTTTCTTGTGTTGGTATTTTTTGCACTTTTAATAAATTTTGAGATTGCTATAATGTCTATCGTTGTTAGAGGATTTTTTTCTGATGTGACAGTGTTGGGCAGTTGCTTGCTGGTGGTTGCCATTTCTTCTTGATGTGTTGTTATAGGAAGGAATGGGTTGACTGTTGATGTTGATGATGGTTGGGCTGTTACTGTTTTGGGGCAGCTTTCAGTTTCATGACAAGGAGATTCAGGCTGGATATTCTTATTTTGTGAGCTAAATAGTGTTATGCAGGTTTCAGAAGGACTCGTTACTGAGATTGTGGGGGGGGTTCTTTTTTTCAGGTGTACTCGCTGTTGCCATATTAAAAGTGAAGCTAGTACCTGGGTTTGAATGTGGCTTCTGGTTTTCTGGGTCTTCTAGAGGTTAGACGTCCATTTCTAACTGTGTTAATGTATCTTGCAGTTCAAGGTCAAAGCTGTTGTTTTCCAAGTCTGCCATGCTACTAATTTTTATTTTATTTTATTTTTTTTTCTTCTGTGGTTTGCATTATGATTCATGCAATTAGCCGCAGTGTTTGTTCAGGGATGTTTTACGATTTTCTTCTGGATTGTGCAATGCTTTTAATATGTGTTGCATTTGCCGTTGTGGAAAGCTCGTGGATTGTGAGATGCTTTTTTGTGTATTGTGCCAGGTGTAGGTGATGGCACGAGATGGCATTGTTTAGTGGGGGGAGAGAAAAGAAATGGCAATGTTTTGCTAATTAGGGTGTAGGTCTGTGATTGATGTCTGTATGTGGGATAAATGGCTTAAGATTGACATCGGGGTGTGGGATAAATGTGCATTTTTATATTTATCCCATGGTGGCATATATATATATATACACACATAGACACACACACACACACACACCATACATACACAGACGTATATCTACAAATCAGGACCGGCAGCCATGCATCTTGCCATAGTACATTCTGCACACTCTGAGCGTTATCCCGATAGACATGACAGGATAAAGTTGGTTGATTTGGAAACAAAGACTTTGATGGCAGATAAGGACCACTTGGCCCACCTAGTCTGCCCATTTCCCTGCCTACTGGATAAGCTGCAGATCCTAGTTAACCAACAGCCTATTTCCTCCTACCCCACATTAGAATTGCCTTGTCTGTCCCATGAATTCTTGAATTCCTCCACTGTTTTGACCCCATGACATCCTCAGGAAGGCCTTTCCATGCATCCACCACCCTCTCTGTGAAAAAAATATTTCCTCACATTGCCCCTGAGCCAGCCCTCCCATCTTCAACTTATGCCCCCTTGTTCTTGCACATCTCTTTTTCTGAAAGATGCTACCCTCTTGGACTTTGTTGATTCCCTTGAGGTACTTAAAAGTTTCTATCATGTCCACCCTCTGCCTCCTTTCCTCAAGGATATACATATTAAGCTCCTTTAGTCTCTCTTTGTACTGCTTCTGGTGCAGACCCTGCACCATTTTAGTTCCCCTCCTCTGGACTGCCTCCATCCTGTCTATGACCTTGTGGAGATGGGGTCTCCAGAACTGCACACAGCACTCCAGATGAGGTCTCACTAACTGTCTGTACAGAGGGATGACAGCTTCCTGTTTTCTACTGGTGATACCTCTCCCTATGTAAGCCAGTATCCCCCAGCCTTCCTTACTGCCTTCTCATATTGCTTGCCTGTCTTAAGATCATCTGATATGACTACCCCCAGGTCCCTTTCCAGTTTTGTTGTTGTTAGCACCTCCCCACCCATTGTGTACTCACCTCTTCCCCTGGGTTCTTGTTTCACAGGTACATTACTTTGTACTTTTTTGCATTGAATGTAAGCTGCCATATATTTGACCATTCCTCCAACCTTGCCAAGTCCCTTCTCATCCTTTCCACCCCCCTTGTGTATCAACCCTGTTGCAGATATTTGTGTCATCTGCAGAGAGACATACATACTTTTCCTACCAGTCACTCCACAATGTCACCTATAAAGGCATTAAAAAGGACTGGTCCCAGTACTGAACCCTGCAGTGCCCTGCTAGTAACCCCCTTTCTTTGGCATGGACTCTGTTTACTATTACCCTCTGTGTCCTGTTGTCCAGCCAGTTTTTCACCCAGGCTACCACCCTGGGACCCACTCCCAGACTGACTAATTTCTTTATTAATCTTTTGTGTGGGACTGTGTCAGATGCCTTGCTAAAGTCTAGGTACACACCATGTCCACAGCTCCTTCCTGGTCTACTACTTTGGTCACCCAGTCAAAGAAAAATATTAGATACATCTAACATGACCTTCCTGCTGTGAATCCATGCTGCCTTGGGTCCTGTGCCCTGTTAGCCTCTAGGTACTCAATAGTTCTTTCTTTCAGAAGTGATTCCATCATTTTCATTACAACTGAGTTCAAACTAACTGGCCTATACTTTCTTGCCTCTACCTTGCTCCCACTTTTGTGAAGGGAAATCACATCTGCCTTCCTCCAGCCCTCAGGTACCACACCATCCTCCCATGATTTGTTAAAAAGGGTGGTCATGGGTGTCATTAGTTCTCCCCTTAGTTCTTTTAGAATTCTGGGGTGAATCCCATTCATCCCCATTGCTTTGTCCACCTTCAGTTTTAGGAGTTCTTTCAGGATCCTTTCTTCTGTGAATGGACTGGTATCGACCCCCCTATACAGAGTGCGTCTATTGTATGGTTTAGGTACCTCCCCCTCATCTTCTGTTGTGAATACTGAGCAGACATTTTCATTCAGTATCCCTGCTTTTTAACTGTCACCCTCTGCCCATCCACCCTCCCTTTTACTAAACCTCACTATCCCTCCCTTTGTCTTTCTTTGTTCCCTAATGTAATTTTACTGAGTTGGCAATCTTTTCCTTGGTTTGGGCCTTTGCTGCTCTGACTACCTTCCCTGCTTCCTTCTGCTTTAACTGGTACAGTTCTCTGCCCTGCTCCTTCTGCATTTCCTTTTATTTCCTGAATGCTATCTTTGTCTCCCTTACCTTCCCTGCCACTTCTTTTGAGAACCGTGGTGTTTTTTTCTTTTTTTTTTGTTTGTTTGTTTCGCACAAAGGCTTGTTGCCTCTGTGATAGCAGGTTTAATTTTTTCCCCATTGTTCCTTCACTCCTCCTTCTTGCTCGTTTGCTAGTGCTTTTCTGTGGCACTCTCCAATTTGGCTAATGTCAGCCCTCCTAAGTCCAATATCTTCACTTTTGTATGGCTTGACTCTACAACTGTGTTTATCATGCAACACACTATTTGACGGTCGCTTGTTCCCAGATGACTACACACCTCTAATCTGAGATCCTCTCTCCATCCCCATTTGAGAGTATCAGGTCTAAGATTACTCCCTCCCGAGTAGGTTCCAACACTAGCTGTCTGAGGCATGCCTCTTGTAGGGCATCGAGAATTACCCTGCTCTTGGATGTGGCTGCAGCCAAGGTGCTCCAGTTAACATCTGGCATATTCAAGTCCCCAATCAACAATATCTCCCCTTTTTCTGCCATTCTAAATATGTCTTCTATCATTTCCTTGTCCATTTCATCCCTCTGAGGTGGAGGTTCCAGCTATAAGCTGTTCAATTTCAGACTCTCTATATTTCTGTATTCCTCTAATTCCGTCAATAAACTTCCAAATTGGATGTACCATGCCAAGAATACTTTGCATTCCACAGTGAAATGCTTCAATGGCATTGTTGGTTCTTGCTTTCTTGTCATGGATACTTTGACAGTGATTCCACAGTTCGATTGGAAAAATTGGCTGATGGCATCCATTCCCCTGATGGTGCCTTCTCCCGATCCAGGTGTCTTCAAAGTAATCAGCTAAAGGTTCTGCATTGAGTAATATGAAAGAAACATCCAAGCTGATATGTCTGGGGAAATACTGAGTGAAATGTAAGGATGTGGCTCTTTCAGAATCGGTCATGACAACCTCAGGATTCGATGTCTGGTTCAGTTGTTAAAGCAATTGCAACATGCACTTATATGTGTCTCTTCATCGGTTTGGTAGAAGGGCGTAAATCACAGACTGAATGTTACCAAACCTCTTACCAAGGATAATATAGACATGATCAAATAAAGGAGGAGCTACATCAAAGGTTTCATCTGCATACCAATAGCTAGAACATTCAAGGAATGTCCAATTTTTCTCAGTTCCAAAAATCAATATGCTTTCTGTTTCAGGGCCATTGTCACGAAGCAAGAAAATATCGCCCCCCCCCAAACGAGTTGTTGAATTGTTCTTTTCATATTTCTGTCAACAACCTTGCCTTGAGCAGCCAATGGCACACATTCCTTTGCATGCAGCAACACCTGAGCAGTAGTATCCTGAGTAGATGCTGCCCTTTCCTTAGCCGGCTTCATAGCTTCGCCTTTTATAACCCCTGCTGGGTCAGGCACATGAGTGCGCTGACTGAATCGATGTATGCTGATGGGCTCATTGTAGTTCACAGTGTGCAACCAGACACTGCAGCCTTTAGACTTTTTCACAGCATTCTCACATTGTCAAATTGATTTCCCATCAGATCCTCTCTTACGGTGAGTGTAAATAATGTTGTTTTCATCCACCAGTTTTCACTTTTGTCTCTCAGGAAAAAAGAAATCTGCCATCATGTTGGAAATGCTACAAGGGTTTGACAGTGTTAATTGTTGCTTGTGATTTATGGCCATGGAATAAATTGGAGCTAATTTTAAGGTTTGCTGCAACCTGTTTGCCAGAGAGTGCAATGATTGACATCATGTAAAGAGCTAGCAATCCAACCCACCAGGGGTGGGAGGTTAATATTGTTGTAATGAATAAGAGTGGCAGTTATGGATTTGTTTTCACTATCTGAAAATTATGAGGTACTGCTGCCTGGTCCTACCAGAAGATTCACATTACTTTTCTTTGCTTTTCAAAAACTGTACATCTTGTGATGCACTAATTGGAGTGGGAGTGATTCTGAGCTACTTGTAGTGGGAGTGATTTGATGGGAATGGAATGTGGAGGAGCGAGTTGTCATGGGAGTGACTTGATGGGAGCATAATGTTGGGAAGTGAATTGACGTGAGCGAGTTGTCATGTTCCCCTCTGGAACTGTAGCCATCAGGCACCAAAACCACATGGAAACTTTTAAGCAAACATATCCACTACAGCCACCCATGACAATGTTTTACGTTGACACCTCCCATATAAATGTGGACTGCCCCATCCCTCCTCAGTTCTTTTCCCATCATCAACCATACTTGGACCCTCCACAGAGCCATCACTGCTTCGGAGGACTACAAAGTAACCTTTTTGAATTTTCACTCCCTAGTTAGATATCACTTTTTAAAAAGTGATTGTTGCTAATGTATATATAATCAAAACAAACTGCTAAGCTCTTTAGATATTGTGGGTGTGATGAAAACATTTATTGGGGGGATCTTGACAACCTCTGTGTATGCTGCCTCTGTGTGGCCCATAATGATAAGGTATGTGAACTCAGCCTTAAGTTTAATACCACTACCCATTGACACAGAAAAAAAGCCCTGGAAACCAACCTCTTAAAACAGCAGGTAGCCAGTATGGAAAAAGCTGCAGGAGAAGAGCTCCACCACATCGCTGGCCTGCTCATTGAGTTCCAGATCTTTGAAGTTCTAGGATAAAAGTATGGGAGCAACAGAAGCATAAACACTGGAAGAGTGAAAGAAGTAAGGTTAAATCCTCCCCGGTACCTTCTTGGTCACCCTTGCCACCTAGTGTGACTGCTACTGCATCACTGACCACATTGGCAACAATGCTGCTGGTCTTCTGGATCTCTGACCCTCCAGGTTGAGTCAAGCTGTGAATTGCACCAGGCCTATCATGGCTGGTGAAGGACTGCCAACATTCGTGACAGCACCTTCCCCATGGACATCTCCGAGCACACCTGTACCACAAGCTAGTGCTGACATGCAGGCTGTTCATTCATCTTTCACAGACCTTTTAGAGTGCCTTCTACTAACTATTCCTCCTCCTATAGGAACAGCATTGATGAGGCACTCCAGAAAAGCCCTCACTGCCAATGCCTTGGCAGTCAACATGCCATTTGCATTCTCGGGCATCAACAGCCTCTTCTATTCTTTCTTTGAGGCCAACAGCAGCCGTCGACGAAGCTGAGGAATATAGTTCTGACCTTCTGCTACGAGAGAAAGAGGAGGAGGAAGAATATGTGGAGAGTGCTTATGAGAGATCAGGCTCCACTGTTTCCATAAGAAGTGAGGACTCTGTTGTATACACTCCGAGGTCCCCACTGAAGACCTCTTTTTCATCTCCATGAAACAGGTGCAGGACATAGAAAATAGGGATCCCTTGGGAGAAAGTGATCACAACACAGTATAGTTCAACTTGGACATGGGCTGAGAGGACATACCCACAAAGACAAAAGTGTTAGACTTTAGAAAGGCAAATTTAAAAAAATGAGGGACATGATTAGAGAGAAACTAGGGAACATACGGGAAGGCTTCAGGGTAAAAGAAATGTGAGACAATTAGAAGGGCTATACAGAATGTCACAAACAGCTGCGTAAAAATGAAGGGGAAGAAGACAGGAACTAGAACATCAAGCTCATTTAACAGGGAGATAGCAAAGCTAGTGAAGGATAAGAGGGCTGTGTACAGGAAAAGCAGAAAGACAGCAAGGGTAGAGGATGAGGAGGAGTACCAAAGGCTAGCTAAGATAGCAAAAATGGAGGTTATACAGTCAAAAGCAAAGAAGGAACTCCAGATAGCAGAAGGGATAACAAGGGGGAACAAGGTCTTCTTTCACTACATTAAAGAAAAGAGGGGCAAGAAGGATGGCACAGTCAGCCACAAGAAAGATTAGAACAGTGGTGGACGATGGGGCAAAATGGGAGGTATTAAATGAATACTTCTGCTCCATCTTTACCAAAGTAAAATTGGGTCCAGTACCACACGGTGGGAAGGGAAGGGTGGGGATGGTGAGGATCTAATAGGGCTCATAAGGATAGAACTGGTGAGGGAGGGAGGGGCTCATGGCACTGAAGGTGGAGAAATCCTCAGGGCCTAATGCAGTACACCCCAGGATACTAAAAGAGTTGGCAGAGGAATTGGCAGACCCACTGACAATTCTGTTCAATAGCTCTCTTAATAAAGTGGTGGTGCTAGGGGAGTGGAGAACAGCACATGTCGTGCCACTCCACAAGAGTGGCCCTAAGAAGGACCCTGGAAACTGCAGGCCAGTCAGCCTAACTTCAACTGTGTGTAAATTAATGGAGACAATATTAAAGGAGAGCCTGATCAAGTTCTTAGAGGAAAATGGCCTGCAGTACAGTAAGCAACATGGGTTCATAGTAGGCAGGTCGTGTCAAATGAACTTGACTGAGTTCTTTGACTGGGTCACCAGGACAGTAGACAGAGGCCAGGCAGTGGATATCATATACCTAGACTTTAGCAAGGCCTTTGACTGTGTGCCACGCAAAAGGCTGATAATGAAGCTGAAGGACTTTGGGGGGGGGATTCTCCAGTACCAGGGAGGTTACCAGTGGGGTTCCACAATAGTCGATGTTAGGATCGGTGTTGTTTAACGTCTTTATTAGCAACATTGGGGAAGGCATTCAGGGAAAAATGTGCATGTCTGCAGATGACACCAAGCTCTGTGGGAGGGTGGACACCCAGGAGGGGATAACAGAGCTGAGTGAAGACCTAGCCAGACTGGAGAGATGATCAGTGATATGGCAACTTGGGTTCAATGCAGGGGCGTAGCTACAAGGGTGCATCGAGTGCAGTGGCACCCGGGCCCATGAGGTTTGAGGGGCCCAAATCATAATTTTGATGTTTATTCAAAACTGGGGAGTGGCCCTGTAACATCGCCTTGCACCCAGGCCCTCTGGGAATTTGCTACGCTACTGGTTCAATGCCAGAAAGTACAAGGTGATGTACATAGGGACAAGGAACCCAAGAGCAGAGTTCTACGTTGGAAAGGTTTAGGTTACAACTTTGGAGGAGGAAGAAAAGGATCTGGGGAGATCATTTCTAGTGACCAGAAACACACTATTCAATGCAAAAGGCAGTGGCTAAGGCAAATAGGATGCTGGAATGTATTGCAAGGGGATTTAGCAGTAGGATGAGTGAGGGTATTCTGCCACGCTACAGATCATTGGTGAGACCACACTTGGTGTACGGAGTAAGACATTGGCATCTGCACCTGTAGAAGGACATAAACATGCTAGAGGGGGTCCAGAGGAGAGAGCAACTAAAATGATAGAGGGGCATAGGATAAATCATATGCAGAGAGGTTGGGAGAACTGGGAATGTACACTCTGGAGGAGAGGAGGCAGAGCGGGGATGTGATTGAGATGTTCAAGTACTTGAAAGGAATTACCAGGATGGAATGCGAGGGCCTAATCAATAAAAGAGCCAACACCACTACTAGGAAGCACAGCCTAAAACTGATGGTGGGAAGGTTCACGAGAGACATAAGGAAACATTTCTTTACAGAAAGAGTGGTGACAACATGGAACCAGCTGCTAGAGGAGGTGGTGGAGACAAAATCAATGGGAGCCTTCAAAAGAGCCTGGGACAAACATATAGGAATGCCAGGTGGCTCGTTGGGGGGGAAAAGACAAGGAAATTCGGGGGGAGAGAGTCAGGGGCACAGTTGGAATCTTAAGACCAGAATCAATCCTTATTATCTCAAGCAGACAAGATAGGCTGACAGATCTTCTTCTGCTGGCTATTTTCTTGTGTTCTTGTAACAGAGTATAATGATTGAACAGGTAAAACTGATCATATTATTTTCTAAAGATTGCCAGTTCTTATGGGGGGATCAAATAGTAATGCCGTCGGGGACAAAGCAGAACTTACTTTTGTTTGGGCTGCCAGTGTTAAGGACAAATTGGGACATGGTAGAATGTTTCCTGCACCCAACCCCAAAGAATATTTTAAAAGTTAGTGGAACCAAAACAAATATGAAATAATATAGTTTGTAAGAAGTAGTATGTTGTAAGGTCTCTGAAACTGCTGTGATCTTGTTTGTGCTTGAAGAGAGGAACACAACAGATATGCCAGGGACTTCAGTACACAAACGTGATTGACAGCATGCATGCCATTTGAAATAACTGCAATTGGGTGGTTGAATTCCCATGACTGTAACATGTCTCTGTTTCTATGTAACATGTCTCTGTTTCTATGTAACATCTCCGTTTCTATGTAATATGTCTATGTTTCTATGTAACATGTCTACGTTTCTATGTAACGTGTTTCTGTTTCTGTGTAACGTGTCTCTGTTTCTATGTAACGTGTCTACGTTTCTATGTAACGTGTCTACATTTCTGTGTAACGTGTATCTGTTTCTATGTAGCGTGTCTCCATTTCTATGTAATGTGTCTCCATTTCTATGTAACATGTCTCTGTTTCTGAGTAACGTGTCTGTTTCTATGTAACGTGTCTGTTTCTATGTGATGTGTCTGTGATTCTATGTAACGTGTCTCCGTTTCTATATAACGTATCTACATTTCTATGTAACGTGTCCATTTCTATGTAACGTGTCTCCATTTCTATGTAACGTGTCTACGTTTCTATGTAACGTGTCTACATTTCTGTGTAACGTGTATCTGTTTCTATGTAGCGTGTCTCCATTTCTATGTAATGTGTCTCCATTTCTATGTAACATGTCTCTGTTTCTGAGTAACATGTCTGTTTCTATGTAACGTGTCTGTTTCTATGTGATGTGTCTGTGATTCTATGTAACGTGTCTCCGTTTCTATATAATGTATCTACATTTCTATGTAACGTGTCTCCATTTCTATGTAACGTGTCTCCGTTTCTATGTAACGTGTCTCCATTTCTATGTAACGTGTCTCTGTTTCTATGTAACGTGTCTCTGTTTTTATGTAGCTTTTTCTTTCTTTTGTATTTTCTTTTTTCTCATTAGACAATTGTTCATATGATAAGATGTTGAATATGCAGAATAGCTCTCATCCTGGCAGCTGACATATCTGTCTGTAGCCCCCCAGTACCTCATCAGCATGGTGATCTCACTGTCAGTGACATCACAGGTGACTAATTTGGCAGCTACTGACTGGCTGTTCCTAAGCAGCAGTGGTGTCACAGCCAGGGATGTCACAATTCTGATTATGTAGTGGGGGGCAGTAGAGATCGATATGTCAGCTGCCTGGTACAGTGCTGTCACACATCATTTTCCCCACAGGTTTTCCATCTGCTTTTGCTTTTATCTCTCTCCTGCAAGCTGGATGAACCACATGTTGCTCCCCTAAGCTAAGCTGGCTGGAACCGGGACCTAATAATGGTGATCACTTGATTGATAAACAGATATTTTTCATCTCTGTCTCGTTCAGTGACTCTCTAAAGTAGTGTTGCTTGGACAGTGCTTTTGTGGATCCAACTATCCTCCATCGGATAGTGCTCGTATCCAACCTAGGATCCAGCACATGGATCCAACAGACAGATCCATCGGGTCCAGGTCAGATCCTCTGATACCCTGGGTACTTACGGTGGACCCTAGGAGGTCAGATCCTTGGTCAGATGTCTATGCCATCTGAAGCTGTCTGATATCTGACCAAAGTGATGGTATCTGATGGTATTCGAATTTGTAGGATACTGTCCGAGCAGCACTACTCTAAAGTGCTTCTGGCATTATTGATCATAACTTGTAATTCTAATTTCTGATTATTTACAGTGCCTTAGAATAGATTGTGCATGGTCGTGAATTGGAGCTGATGCTATTTACTTTTTTGCACTTAGCATTGCTGTGATATAAAATTGCAACACCACATATTAAGTGCATGAACTGAATGAAAGTGTAACATTTTGTAAGTAAGCAATAATAACCAATAGGGTGTGTGGTATTGGGCAATACTGGACTGCCCAGGGGCATAATGAAGCTTGACAATACAGGTGGAGGGCTTTATAGCCCTTGGACGGTCTGGTATTGCCTTACCGCCCACCCTGGAGGGTATTATTGCACTTAGAAAATGGTCTCTGTGACATTTTTATATGGGAATTAAAAAATTAAGAAAAACATAAAGAAAGAAACATTAGGGGCCAGATATTCAAAACTTTGAGCTGGGTGCAAACCGTTTGCACAGGTTTAGCACTGACTTAGCGGGGGTTCACTATATTCAAAAAGGTCAAACAGCGCATGCAAAGTATATTAGCGGTGGGCAAAAGTATAATGAATGTTGTGACATAGACAGCCAGCTCTGAGTGCTGTATCATTTTTTATTTCTTAAAAATAACAGAAATGTGGTATTGAATTTGTCTACTGGTAATGCCAGTGCACTTGGAGTGACCTCCCTCACTCACACATCCCCCTTCCCCCAGATCTCAGTATGTGAGAAGACCACACACACAGAAACTTAGATAAAAAAAATCTAACACCTACAAGGCCAAGATAATTGCAGAACTAAAAGGTACCTAAAATCAGGGACATCCTGTTTAGCTAGTTCTTTTATCAGTAGCCTAGTTGGCAGGAAATAACATATCCATTTTACAACGTTTACAGGAAAGGAAAGCAGGGTCTGACACTTCTCTGTGAAATTAAAAAGGCTTTGATATCTGTGAAGATCAGGAAGACCCTTTTTCATCAAAGAGGTGTCATTTGAGAATTGATGTTATGCTGAGAAAAGCAAGATCTTACTGCCTTATAAGGACCCTGTTTCCTGTAGAGAGATATTTTTTAGTAATAATATCCTGATAGGGAGGAAGTACAGTGACCTCATCCAGGGGGCTGGAGAAAGCAGCTTTTAAAAACTATGATTCTGGTTTCATAGAATGACTTCTTTACCTGACTTTGAAACAGCAACATCAAGCCTTTAGAAGATAAGTATTTTGTGGATAGGAAATATAGTTGCACTTTTACACCTTTTTGTTTAATGATCTGTATGTTTTTTGTGATAAGAGTTCTGTATATTACTGTTTACTATTTTACCTTTTGTTTAGTAAAGATATATTTTAAAAAACAGAAACTGCCTGGTGTGCCTTGAAACATTTCTTTGATTTTAAGTGAAGTTAGGTGGTTTTAAAGCTGACACAGTGCATGAGTTTATGGGTGTACCAAACTGGGAAACCATTTAAGAGTTTCTCTGGGTCTGGCATAGAGTTCAAAAAGGGTTCATTTTGTAATACCTGGTTAGGTGCCCGTAGGCAAAGATATCTGGCTCCCTGAAGACAGAATTATCTGAACCTGACAATTACGCATGCTGACAACAGGTTAACAAGTTTGAATCCCTCCAGAACTTGGGACTAAGGTGACTCGAATCCACAAAACAGACAAGAGGGCTACCTTGTTCTGTTCACTGTTCACAAGACTACGCTCAGAGGTTGGCACTTTTGGAGCACAGGGCTGACCTGCTGAGTGAATCTGTGACAGATTGGTTGGTAGTGGTCAGGGCCACAGTAATGGGGGGGTAAGTGGGGATGTTGTCCAGGGCCCCGAGCTCAGGAGGAGCCCTCCTGAGGAGCTGGCATTACCTCAGTCAGCTGGTTTGGGAAACAGGGGCCCATTCCCACTGACTTGTCCTGGGCCCCAGGATTCATAGCTGCAGCCCTGGTAGTGGTGCAATAAAGTTTGGTATAATAAGCTTCGTTGTACAGTATGTCAGCTTGAGATTGTTAAGCTCACTTGAAAGAAAGAAAGGCAGTGATTTAATTAAAAAAAAAAGGGAAACAGAACTCTATCACTTGGCGCACAGTCAAGTTCCTACCTATTTTTTTTTCTAAAGTGCAAAGTCAGAGTAGCAGTAGTTAGGAAAGATGGCATCCAACTACGGCAGGCACACTGTAGAACAATTAAAACAGTTGTGTGAGGACAGAGGAGTCCTGTTCGAGGTGACAGCCAAAAAGCAGAACCTCATAGAGGCCCTGACGGTAGCAGATACCCAGAGCAGGGAGTCACCAACTGTGATTGAAGGGGACCAGACCTCAAGTGTGGCAGGACTAGAGGCCAATGAGGGGTCCCGAGATGATGAGGAGGACAGCAGGGCCACTGTCAGTGAAGGGCCACAGCAGCAGGGGATGGTCACCAGTATCCTGACTCCAGAGGTACTCAAACTGCAAATTGAGTTGTGCAGGATGGAACTGGAGACAGAGCGACAACAGAGGGAGACAGACCGTGAAGAACATGAGTGCCAGAGATATGCAGAGGAGAAGAGAGAGGAGCACCGGTGGCAACACGAACTGGAGAAGCTACGACTCCAACCAGCGGCACCAGGGCAGGTAAGTGGCTTGGACTTAACTGGGACTGCAGGACTGGGTTACAAATTGAACTCCAAATTAATAGCTGAATTTAAGGAAGGGGAAGATATGGATGCTTTTTAAAACTCTTTTGAAAAAGTTTGTATTCAGGCTAAAATTCCTAGAGAGTCCTGGAGCTTCCAGCTATCCTCGCTACTTACCGGAAAAGCTCGGGATGCATTGGGCCAAATGAACAATGAAGACAGTGACGATTACAGCAAGTTAAAAGCTGCACTGTTAAAAAAGTTTGAATTAACTGCTGAATCATACAGAGCTAAATTCCATAAGCTCAGGAGAAGCCCTGATATGAGCTATGAGGATCTAGCCATGAAACAACGTCAGTTTTTAAAACGTTGGGGGGAAGGAATTGAGGCAACCTCTGTTGATAAAATTGAAAATGTGATTTTATTAGAACAGTTTTATTGGGCATGCCCAGCAGAGCTAAAAACCTAGCTAGAGGACCAAGATCCAAAAACAGTGCAAGAGGCTGCTGAACTCTCAGACCGCTATGCCAAGAGCAGACCTGCTCTGAGAATGAATGGGGTGGGCGTGGCAGTGCAGAAAGGGAAAAGCGTGCCTTCAGGGCAGCTAAAACCCTCACTGCCTCCACCGAAACCAGTTAGCCCCAGGTTTCAATGAAAAGATTTATCTGAAATAAGAAATGCTTGTTGGTTATGTAAGGAAACTGGGCTTATTGCCAGACAGTGCTCCAAAAAGGCGAGCCATAATAAACAACAGGGTGCTAGAAAAGAAGTGGGTTGTTTGTGTGTCCCTGGGAGCATGCCAGTGAACATGAGGGAACACATGCACCCAGTCATAATGAATGGTGTACAGACGCAGGGGTTAAGGGACACAGGGGCATCCCTGACATTGGTAATGGGGGATCTGGTACAGCCTGGTCAGCTTATACTCAATAAATATGTAACTGTACAAGGGTTTACTGGTGAAGAGAAAACATTGCCACTCGCTAGTGTTCTCCTTGGCTGGGGTGAAACAGGGGGAACTGTGCAACACGTAGCTGTAACCAACACATTAGCAGTGGATGTGATCCTGGGTAACAATCTCTAACAGGGGATGGTATGTGCAGTTACCCGTAACCAAGCGGCAAGGGAAAATAGTAGTTCCCTGAGCTCCCCAGAAGCCATTGGGGAAGATACTGACAGGCTGGTTCCCCAGCCTGTGTCTGCAGAGGGAGAGACTGATAAAAAGGGGATAGAAATTTCCCCAGGAGCAAGTAACCACCCAGCTACAGAGGGTTATTCCGAAGAGGGAGGGGTGACCCCTCGTCAGAGGGTTGGGATTGACAGTGATCCCTGATGCTAGTGCTAGGGACCCTAGTTTAGCGACTGAAAGGGACTTGTCCCATGCCTTGGGAAAGTGTGAGGGGTTCACAGCTGCTCAGAGAAGCGACCCTAGTTTACAGAAGCTGAGGGCTTGGGCAGACTCGAATAGAGCACAGGGAGGTGACAGAGGACATAGGGTTTATTGGGAAAATAGACTTATGTATACACAGGCAGTACAGACAGAGGGAGGGATGCTAGGCAGGCAACTTGTCGTTCCCCAGGGATATCATGAGCAGTTGCTCAAGGTTGCCCATGATATTCCCTTGTCTGGTCATCTGGCAATCATGCGCACAATGCAGTGATTGGCCTAGAATTTCTACTGGCCTAACTTCACCCAGCAGGTGAAGGAGTATTGTAGGTCCTGTCACCAGTGCCAAGAAATAGGGAAGGTGGGCAAGAAAACCCAAGCTGCCTTAATTCCATTGCCCGTAGTGGAGGAGCCATTCCAAAGGGTGGGAATGGATATTGTGGGACCTTTAAATACCCCCAGCTCCTCAGGGAAGAGATTCATCCTGACTGTGGTGGATTATGCCACCCAGTACCCAGAGGCAGTCGCCCTATCCTCGCTGAGGATGGACAAAGTGGCAAATGCCTTACTTGGGCTTTTCTCCTGTGCTGGGTTTCCGTAGGAGGTAATCACCGATTGAGGGGGTTCCTTCATGTTGGACTTAATGAAATGTCTGTGGAAGAACTGTGGGGTGGTGAAGAGATGCACGACAATGTACCACCCACAAGCCAATGGACTTGTGGAAAGATTCAATGGTACCCTGAAGGCAATGCTCCCGGCATTTGCTGAACAGCATGGGGGGGACTGGGAGAAATAACTTCCCCACCTGTTGTTCGCATACTGGGAGGTGTCCCAAGTGTCGACAGGATTTTCCCCCTTTGAACTCTTGTATGGACACCAGATACGTGGGCCCCTAGACTTGATCCAGGAGGATTGGGAAAGCAAGCACACCACCCAGGGAACTCCCATTGTGGATTATGTCCTTAGGTGTAGGGAAAGGCTGAAGGAGCTTATGGGGACAGCCCAGAGCAACCTGGCAGCTGCCCAACAGAAACAAAATGTATGGTACGACTGCAGAGCCAGAACTCGCTCATATATGGCGGGTCAGGAAGTCATGGTCCTTATTCTGGTCTGGAAAGATAAGCTGCAGGCTGAGTCGGCAGGACCGTACAAAGTGGTTAGGAAGGTAAATGACGTAAACTAAATTGTGGAGTTACTTGACCTTAGACAGACAGAAAGGATGTACCATGTCAACATGATGAAGCCATATGCAAATAGGGTTGACATGGTGTTTGCAGTGTGTAGTCATGGGGAGGGGACAGGTGAAGGAGACCCCCTTCTGGACTTGCTGGAAGAGAGTAAATGGGAGTCCTCTGTAGAGACAGTAAAATTGTCTCCCCAGCTGAACCCGGACCAGATCCAGAAAGTGAGGGAGGTTTTAGCAGACTTTGCCCCCTTGTTTAGCACCAAGCCTGGACTAACCCCATTAGCAACACACGATGTGGAGACAGGGACACAGACGCCCATATGGCGGACAGCATATCGGGTGTCAGAGGCTGTCCAAAAGGACATTCGAAGGGAAGTGGAGGAGATGCTGGATTTAGGGGTAATCCAGAGATCCCACAGCCCCAGGGCCTCACCCGTAGTCCTTGTGCCCAAGCCAGATGGCTCAACTCGTTTCTGCGTGGACTATCATGGACTGAATGCAGTCAAGAAGTCTGATGCCCACCTGATGCCCCGGATTGGATGATCTCCTGGACAAGTTGGGAGGGGTGACTTACCTTATGGCTATTGACCTGACCAAGGGGTATTGGCAGGTAGAATTGACAGAAAGAGCTAGGGAGAGGTCGGCCTTCATCACTCTGATAGGGTTTAAAGTAATGCCTTCCGGAATGAAAAACGCCCCGGCCACTTTCCAAAGGTTGGTGAACGGGTGTTGAATGGTGCTCAGGAGTATGCCGTAGCATACCTGGATGACGTTGCCATCTTTAGTACCAGCTAGAAGGAACAACTTTCACACCTTAGGGAAGTGTTGGGCAGGATACAGAGGGCCGGGCTCACTGTAAAAGCTGAAAAGTGTCAGGTGGCCATGGGAGGGGTGGCATACCTCGGACATGTGGTATGCCGGGGACAGCTCTGTCCTAACCAAATAAAGATTGAAGGGATCCAGGCGTGGCCCAGACCAGAAACCCAGAAGCAGGTCAGGAGCTTTCTAGGGACAGCAGGGTACTACAGAAAGTTTGTACCTAATTACAGTGCCCTGGCTGCACCCTTATCTGACCTGACAAAGAAAAGGATGCCCAAGACAATTACCTGGGACCCAGCCTGTGAGAAAGCCTTTTCCAAACTGAAGGAGGCACTGTGCAGTGCTCCTGTTTTGACAAGTCCTGACTATAGCAAAACTTTTATAGTTCAGACGGACGCCTCAGACGTGGGTATTGGGGCAGTACTGAGTCAGACTTCCAGCCAGGGGACAGATCACCCAGTAGCATACCTGAGTCAGAAGCTGCTTCCCAGGGAGCAAGCATATTCCAAGTTGGAAAAGGAGCGTCTCGTCATAGTGTGGGCCCTAAAGAAATTAGAGCCATACTTGTTTGGGCAGCATTTTGTGGTGCAGACTGACCACAACCCTCCTGGTTTGGCTGACACAGATGGGGAAGAACAATGGGAGACTGCTAAGATGGAGTCTTGCTTTACAAGGGTATGATCTACAAATTGTACATAGGGCTGGAGCGAATAATAAAAACTCAGATGGGCTGTCTAGGGTCTAAGAGGCATGAACTGATTTGGGATGCTCATCCCATGCAGGGAATGAGCCCCCAAATTCAGTCTAGGTGGGGAGGAATTGTAACATAAACAGCCAGCTCTGAGTGCTGTATCATTTTTTTATTTCTTAAAAATAACAGAAATGTGGTATTGAATTTGTCTGCTGGAAATGCCAGTGCACTTGGAGTGATCTCCCTCACTCACTCACACCCCCCAAGATCTCAGTATGTGAGAAGACCACACATACAGGAACTTGGATACAAAACAATCTTACACCTGCAAGGCCAAGATAATTGCAGGGCTAAAAGGAACCTAAAATCAGGGACATCCTGTTTAGCTAGTTCTTTTATCAGTAGCCTAGTTGGCAGGAAAGAACATATACATTTTACAACATTTACAGGAAAGGAAAGCAGGGTATGACACTTATCTGTGAAATTAAAAAGGCTTTGATATCTGTGAAGATCAGGAAGACCCTTTTTCATCAAAGAGGTGTAATTTGAGAATTGATGTTATGCTGAGAAAAGCAGGATCTTACTGCCTTATAAGGATTCTGTTTCCTGTAGAGAGATATTTTTAGTAATAATATCCTGATAGGGAGGAAGTACAGTGACCTCATCCAGGGGCCTGGAGAAGACAGGTTTTAAAAACTATAATTCTGGTTTCATAGAGGACTTCTTTACCTGACTTTGAAACAGCAACATCAAGCCTTTAGAAGATAGATATTTTGTGGATAGGAAATATAGTTGCACTTTTACACCTTTTTGTTTAATGACCTGTATGTTTTTTGTGATAAGAGTTCTGTATATTATTGTTTACTGTTTTACCTTTTGTTTTGTAAAGATATATTTTAAAAACAGAAACTGCCTGGTGTGCCTTGAAACATTTCTTTGGTTTTAAGTGAAGTTAGATGGTTTTAAAGCTGATACGGTACATGAGTTTATGGGTGTACCAAACAGGGAAACCATTTAAGAGTTTCTCTGGGTCTGGCATAGAGTTCAAAAAGGCTTCATTTTGTAACACCTGGTTAGGTGCCCATAGGCAAAGATATCTGGCCGCCCAAAGGCAGAATTATCTGAGCCTGACAATTGAGTATGCTAACAAGAGGTTAACATGTTTGAATCCCTCCAGAACTTGGGACTAAGGTGACTCGAATCCACTCTGTTCACTGTTCACAAGACTACGCTCAGAGGTTGGTACTTTGGGAGTACAGGGCTGACCTGCTGAGTGAATCTGTGAAATATGTATGGGGCAAACTGAGGGGGGCATGTCAGCACAGTGCTATATTCAGCGAATAGCGCCACGCAAAGTGGTGTTGTGCGACATTAGTGCAACACTTTGCATGGTGCAAATTACTGCCCAAGAAAAGGTAGTCTTAGCTCTGGGCAAACCAGCTTTGTGTGACTTGTGGCTTTGCGCGGCTTTTGTGTGACTTTTGCGTGGCTGTGCGTGACCCTAACCAATAAGTATGACACATAGAAATAAGCCAGACATAGAGGTAACATGCTGCTCACTGATGACATCATGATGATGCCATCATCTGCCACAAGTTCCAGCCATGCCAGGCAGTATGTGGTGACCCAGCTCCCAGTGGACACCAAGGCAGTGTGGCCATACAGCACACACCTGCAGACCACCCTTCTGTGGACACCAACAGATGCCAGCACACATATGCAGCTCTGTGGGCATGGAGGGAGTTGAGGGGAGGGTGTACAAGTGGCGAGGCTGAACCACAGACTTATTGCAGCCACAAGGCTGGAATTCATGGGTCAGTGTTGGGAATACCCCAACACCTGCGTGCCTATCTGATTGTATGTGCCCCCCCAGCCACATACCGCACATCTGTACAGACAGCACAGCACACACAGCCAGCCGTGTTTATGTCACTATGAGCATTCCATGCCAGTGGTGCAGCATCTGTGGGTCACACAACAGCATGACAGTAATGACCATTGTCAGTAAACACCTGCCAGTTGGGCCTGTCACTGTGCAGTGCAGCAGTCATCACTGAAGGTAATAGTGAGTGGAACACATTCTGAAGAAAGGGGGGTCACTAGTGGAGTACCTCAGGGCTCAGTACTGGGTCCAGTCCTATTTAACATCTTTATAGGTGACATTGCAGAGGGTCTGGAGGGAAAGGTATGCCCGTTTGCAGATGATACAAAGATCTGTAACAGAGTTGATACACAAGGGGGGGTAGAAAGGATGAGAAGGGACTTGGCAAGGTTGGAGGAATGGTCAGACATATGGCAACTTAGAGTCAATGCAAAGAAATGCAAAGTAATGCACCTGGGAAACAAAAACCCAGGAGAAGAGTACACAATAGCAGAGGAGGTACTAACAACAACAAAAATGGAACGGGACTTGGGGGTAGTCATATCAGATGATCTAAAGGTGGGTAAGCAATGTGAGAAGTCAGTAAGGAGAGCCAGGGGGATACTGGGATGCATAGGAAGGGGTATCACAAGTAGAAAAAGGGAAGTGGTTATCTCTCTGTACAGACAGTTGGTGAGACCCCATTTGGAGTACTGTGTGCAGTTTTAGAGACCTCATCTACGCAAGGACATAGACAGGATGGAAGCAGTCCAGAGGAGGGCAACTAAAATGGTGCAGGGTCTGCATCAGAAATCATATGAAGAGAGACTGAGAGAGCTTAATAGGTATACCCTTGATGAAAGAAGGGACAGGGGGGACATGATAGAAACGTTCAAGTACCTCAAGGGAATCAACAAAGTCCAGGAGGGTAGCATCTTTCAGAAAAAGAGATGTGTAAGAACAAGGGGACATAATTTAAAGATAGAGGGGGGACGGCTCAGGGGTAATGTGAGGAAAACTTTTTTCACGGAGAGAGTGGTGGATGCGTGGAACTGCCTTCCTGGAGAGGTCGTGGGGTCTAAAACAGTGGGGGAATTCAAACATGCATGGGACATACATAAGGCAATTATAGTGGGGGGTTGCAGGAAGCAGGCTGTTGGTTAACTAGTATCTGCAGCTTATCCAGTAGGTAGGGAAATGGGCAGACTGGGTGAGCCAAGTGGTCCTTATCTGCTGTCAAAGTCTATCTTTCTATGTTACTGCCCTACACACCATAGGCATTGCTGTGTCCCTCACATTACTGACCCCCTTGCTACTGTAGTGTCTGCTGTGCACTGTAGTATGACCTACAGTGTGACAGTTGCATGCAGCACCACCACCTGTGCCTGTGCTGTGTAGAGCCTTGGGGCATAATATGCTATGCTGTACTGTATAAACGTAGCCTGGAGCTACCACCATGCACTGCCAGACTGACCTACAGGTGGAGCTGTGGGCAGAACCAGCCAGCCCCTGTACTTCCAGACTGACCTACATCTGGAGCTGTGGGATCCTGCAGTAACACTGGGCAAACTGCATGCTAAGCAGGTCATAATGAGATGCTAATCTGGATGTTTGCCCAGGGACTACCTAAGTAGGCTTATTTGCTTGTCACTTTTTTTTAACATGACTGTGTTTTTACTGCCTACTGCAGTGTGTACCAGCTTTTTGGGGCATCCAGCTGCCAGCCCTGCCCACCCAGAGAGCTTAGTGGCTCAAACTGCACCCAGGAGGATCTGGGATGGCCGTCTTGCCATCCTACCCGAGGGCCCCCTTATGCCTCTCCTAGCCAGGACAGCCCCAAACCTTCTCTGACGGGACTCTTTGAGAGTCCTTTGGGCAGTGCAGGGTGTGGCCATTAAGCTGCATGGTCCCGCCCAGCCTTTTTCCTTCATATCTCCCACTTGAAGCAAGGACCTGCAATGACATCCGGGCACAACATGCTGACATCCACCACGCTCCCCTCTTGCTGACACCAACACTGGTAGTACCTCCAGGCATCCCCAGAGGTCGCTACAGTGTGGTGAATTTTCCCCAACCCACCCCAGCACTAGGAGAGTGATCTACGGATATTCAATACTAGTCCTCCCCTGCCAACCCCCGACGACCTGGGCTTGTTCCCGAACCTGGGTCGCTTGCGTAGTGCAAGGTGTGGCATCCAGTGCCTCAACCCTCAGAGCCACCAGGCTGGCCACATGTCACTTTTGAATATAGCAAAGTTTAGCCCCGGGCAAACATGATTGTGCCGGGCAAACAGCTTAGCTCCACACTAAACCTTCGAAAAATGTGTTAGCGCCATGCAAACGTCTCAGGATTATTGTACATTTTCACACAATGTAATTTCATATGCGCTGCTGCTTACAGCTTTACAGAATCCATGCCTTTGCTGGCACACACATTGGCCACATAGTTCACCTCTACCTTCCTTCACATCGCTATGCACCTGGCTACTGTTGTGGTGTGCACTTCCGGGTTGCTATATTCAGAGCTTTCTTATTCCCGGGCTATGTTTGCACTGCACTCCCGGCCCAGTTATCCCAGGTTCCTTAGCATGCTATATTCAGCAAGTTTAGCACTGGGGCTATCCCTTTTGAATATAGCAGGTTATTGGGTCTGGGCTAATTTAGCACACCAGGCAGTGCTAATTTAGCCCCAGGGCAAAGTTTTGACTATCTGGCCCCAGGAATGCAGTTCAGCTCTGTGTTGTAAAGTAGTCCCCTGTTTTGTGCTGTTCTGTATCCTGTCCTCCCTCCCCAAACAGAGACATTCTGTTCTATTTATCCCCCCCGCAGAAGAACCTCCACAGAAACAAAAGTCATGGAGTTTTATCACACCCCCCCAGCAGCAGTCTCTTGCCATTGTTTTTAAGTTTATAATAAAAGTTGTCTGTCTTTCTTGCAAGACTGTTTTTTTATCATGGATGGGACAGGTGGCAATTAGCATGCGATCTTGCAAAGAAAATACAGGAAGTAGATAGCAAGGGTTCAGAGGAGAGCAACCAGAATGATCCGGGGCCTGGGGGATATGACATATGAGGAACAACTACGGGAGCTCAACCTGTTCTCTCTGGAGGAGAGGATGGACCGGGGGGACATGACTGAGGTCTTCAAGTACCTTGGGGGAGTAAATAAGGTAAGCTGAGACAGGATCTTTCGGCTGAAGGAGGGTGGAATCACCAGGAGACACAGTTGGAAGATTGAGGGTGGTAGGATTAGGGAGGAAAGGAGGAGGAGGTACTTCACCAAGAGAGTGGTGGAACCATGGAATGCGCTGCCCAGGAAGCTGGTACAAGCAGCTGCAGTGGAGGGATTCAAGAGAGGGTGGGACAGGTATAGGCAAGGGGTAAAGCAGAAGCTGGTTTGCCCAGGGGGCACTGGCAGGACTGGGGGATGGAGTAACAGTAGAAGGAGACAGATAGAGGATGGGCTACGGTACCCAATCAGGGTGCTGAAGCATGAGCAGACTTGATAGACCAATAGGCCTACTCTGCTGGCATCTAGTATGTTAAGATAAATGTGAAGTGACACACCAGCAGTGTAAATATTTGTTTTTTACAAGTTTAACACATAACTGATATAAGATATAATTTTGTGATCAGATTTCCCAGGGAAAGATGTACGTTAGTTGTGCAGGGAGCTGCTATGTAGATGTCGGGGGCTGATGGCGTGGTAGCCAGAATAGTGCCATGTGCCTTTCAGAACTGGACAGCTACTGTGTAATTGGGAGTAAGAGGTACTTGGATTGAAAGGGCAGACTGGTCATGGAGTCGATCAAACTGTTGCTAGTAGCTGCTACTGTTAAACATGGAGGGAAGGCTACACTTTTGGGTTGATGGATTAGACAGGCGCGTGGCTGCCTTATGAAAACCATGCTGCCGGTAGCAATTTACGTGAAGTCGGTCGCACTGACGGTTTCCCGGCCGGCTTTCTTTTAGAAAGGGAAAACATTTACAAAAAAAACTTGTTAAATAAGGCTACACTTGGGAGAAAGTGTGCGGCACTGACGAAAAGGGCGAACAAGTTACCCGTCCACAGTCTGGTACTACAGATGGGGAGCTCTATTTCTCGCTTAGCGTGGCAAAAAAGATGGCAGCGATTTTAAATTGAACTGGCAGGTTTGGGACAATTAGCAAGTAGGGCCAACACTAGGATAATAGTAATGAGGCTGGCAGGGCTGGGCCTTTTTACGTACAGGGGTCTCACTGTAAGTTAATGAACCCCTGCCAGCCAATCAGATTTCTTAAATTCTTCAGCCCACGTTCTAATGGCTTTTTAAGAATTGCACATAGGGCCTATTTTTTAATACTATTTTTTGAACATTTGCACTTTGAATGACATCATAGCAGACTAACTATTTAAGGGAAGATATGTGCTTCTCTTGCCATGCCCCCTGAGGAAGGATGGGATAGCCAAAGTGCCCGAGCAGTTTGGTAACAGCGCGCGTTATGAGGTATTTTGCTGTAGTTGATTGTATTTAAATAAACAGCATTTGTTTTAGATTGGGCTAAGTCTGACTGTGTTGTTTTTCCTTGGGTACTGCCCTGTTTGGAGAGCATGGGAGAGGTGAGACGGTGCAAGGTATGTGTATAGTGTAGTCCTGAAGTGCCTAATTTGCAAAATCTGATGCAGAGACACAGATGAGTTATGAGCCGGTGAAGAATGCAGTGGCAATATCAATAAGGGACCCCAATCCACTCCCACAATCAATAACTCATGCCAGCTTCTTGGGTGGATTGGGCGGTGCAAATGCTGAAGCTGAAAGAAGTAACAGAACCTGATCACAATAAAGGAACAGCTCTCTCTCTCTCTCTCTCTCTCTCTCTCTCTCTCGTGATGCTACAGAACCAATAACCTCTTCTCTTGCCCCTTGCTCATTGAAAAGTGAACTAGAAGATGAAGAAGAATTCATGGAGTTGGAGGAGTGAGTCATGGTTTGCATGGTGCAGCCCTGAGTGATCGGAGACGTGCTGCCTGTGAAAGCTGTTAGGAGATCTGTATTGAAGACAGCCGTGAAGAACCTATCCCTGGGGCCTTGTTCTCAGCCAACCCTCTTTTGCTAGTGGGGAGTTGGTGGGGAAAAGAGAGGAATGACAAGCTTGCAAAGATGCACAGGAGGCACTGGACAATTGGCTGATGCTAAGGGCCTATGGGGTCTATGACAATTCACTCCAGTCAGTTAGCGCCCTACAATTTCACTCCCAACAATTCACTCCCGCAGCAACTCGCTCCTCCTCAAATCTGCTACCGTCAATTCACTCCCATCCCTGATACTGTTCAAGGCCACTACTTGACTAATTTCTTTTGGTCTTTTTGTCAAAATAAGCTCTCTCTTCTATGAGGTTTTGGAGCCTTGTGCAAGTTACAGGAAGAGGTGTGAAGCAAAATTACACAGGTTGTGTGATTTCTACCATAGTGCCACATGAAGCAGGGAATGCACAAGTTTTTTTTTTATTTTAGTTGTTTAACCAGGAGTAGCACACTAAGCTGAAAACTTTTTAACAGGCGTGACCTGGGAGCACAGGGAAGTTAAATGACTTGCTCAGGGTCATACAGTATGCAAGTGGAAGCTGTGGGATTCAAACCCAGGTCTGGTCTGCTGGATGTCACTAGATTTGTAGCTCAGAGCCTTAAACCACTGTGCTATACTGCTTCACCTAAGTGGATCTCACATGGTTGTCGGGGATATTGATCTTTAATGTGTGCTGCTGTTGTGGCACCATCATCGCACACACCATGCTGAGGAAGGGAGAGCTTTTCAGTTAGTGCTCTGTGACAAGAAAGAATCTTGGTACCCCCAATGTGTACCAAACTGGTATTGGTTGCTGGATCCTCTCAAGTATCTCCAGTTTCTGCATTAGCTCTGCTGAGTGGGGACACAGACTGATGAGCACACACTGGGAGAGAGACACTGAGCCAGTACCACTAACAGCACACAGAGAGCTGTTCCAAGCTGCTGTCATTTACTGGAGAGACCAAACAGCCTTGCAGAATCCTGTGCAGTTCCTGTACATAGCACAGCAGTTATGCAGGAGAAGCGGTGCTGAAAACATAATTAAATCTTTTTTTTGTTTGTTTTTTCTATTTGTTCATTAATTTCCTTACCCTGTGATCTTTACCACTGACTGCCCAATTTGTTATTTTTCTGTCTACATCTGTAGCACAGCCATACTGATGTAACCCCCCCCTACAAATGGGGGTTCCCAAAAAGTCTTCCTTGAGCTTGCCTAAATGCTCACTGCCAGGCTGGTGTCCTGTGTTTTAGCAGTTTAAATGTGATTACCAGAGCCTGTATAGCCTCTGTTACTGTCTCTTTAAGAGCTGCCTGATTGTAGCTTAAGTAATCTGAGAGGGAGCTCTGTTGAAAGTTGTAACTATTTGCTGAAAATTATTTAGAGTGATAATGATAATGTAGTTTTCTAACCTGCTTTCTTTGTAGCAAGGACTGTTTTGTTTGCTTCCACTATCTTGGTCCTGGACTGCAAATTGGACCAAACAGTACTGGTGGGATCTAAAATGTAGCCGGACTACAGGAGCTGTCTGAATTCAAAATCTGTAGGAACTGTAGTTTGGAGCTTTTTGTGCCTTTTTTTGCAACTGAAAGGGGAGCTCTTGCTTTGACTGACAGCCAAATCAGCCAACCAAATCTTTTGGATCTTGGGGGAAGTCCCGGGCTGCTTGCAGTTTTTAGTTAGTTCTGAGCTGGGAAGCGAAATGAAAGGAGCTGAAGTGATTCTGAATGCAATCCTGAGTGGATTCGCATGGGAGAACTGTGAAAAGGCTGATTTTTTGGTTTGCATGTCTGCTTGCTGCTCCTGAGAGGGAGAGAAGAGAATTATTTTGGACTAAATCCAAGTTTATGTGAGTAAAGTAAGCTACTGAAGTGGGCCAGGCTCAACCTGAAGAAGTCCTAAGATTTTGCTGAATGCGATTGGCCTGTCAGGAGTTACAGCTACCACTTAACTCCCGGTGTATGCAGAGACTTTGCGATTGTGACCGGGGAGCACTTTGCCTGGTACAGTAGAATTCCCTTACATGTAAATGTGTCATGAGCTGATAGTGGGTCTCATGAGTTAGTTCCCCACTGTGTGAACTTTGTTCTGCTTGCTGGAAGCTATATCCAGCCCAAAATGGACTACATCTGAATTTGTCTCCATGTGGTCTGGGTCTTGCCAGACTGGCCCAGCCAGACAACCCGCTGCACAGAGAAGCCATCTACGAGAGACCTGCCTGGGGATCGGCCCCCTGCTCAACGCTTGAACAGGAATGATGCCTCTGCGACTCGTGTGGGCCCTGCTTCTCCTGGTATTCAAGATCAACCACCTGCAGTCTCGATTTTCGTCCAGCCTGTGTCCAGTCTTGGGTATCGTGAGTAAATACCAGGGTAGCTCCCTGCAACAACAGCTTAATCTGAGTGTGTCATCTGATTGTCTTGTTGTTTCGTTTCCTTCTGAACTGAGCCCTCTGTCTCGATTACAAATATTGTGTACTGTGCATGTTGTGTTTTCCATCACAGGGCCCAACCAGCTGCAACCCAGACAGCGGTCCTGGCAGCCCATCTCTTCTCCACCTGGGTACCCAGAGGTGTGACTGTGGGGACTCCAAAGCGTATGCATAACTGCTTGATTGATATAACCTTTAAGCTAATTAACCTGATTTGCCCCTCCCTTGTTCAAGTCCCCTGAATAATTCAGATCTAACTTTTCTGCATGTAATCTGACTGTGGTTCCAGTTTGTGCTCAAAGTCCTGTATTGTTGCTATTTACTGTACATAACCTTGTTTTACAGGTGGTCTCAGGTCGAACCAGAGGAACCAGTCCTGGTGGTAAGTGCAAACAGTGTGGGTGCTTGTGTGGTGTACCAGGGGTATTGTAAAAGTGATTATTGTACAGTGTTCAGGCCACTAGAGGGGAAAGAGGGGGGTTACAGTGTCCTGGAGGGCTGTGCCCAGGTTACCTTGACCACTACCAACCCTGACCTCTGGGTGGAGGCACCTGTGACAGAACTCAGGCCCCTTAACCTGCTACTAGCCAAGCAGGCAGGGGTAATAGCCCTTGGGATAGTGCCACATAGGGATTACATCTGTCATCATCCTCCAAAGAGATGAAGAGTCTGTTTTAATTAACTCCACTCCATGGAGCGAATTATCGGGGGCAGGTTGTCAAGGGAGCAAAATGACAATGGAGCGAGTTGTCGGGAGCGGGATGATGGAGAGCAAAATGTCGGGAGCGAACTGTCATGCTCCCGGGCCAATGCATGTCAGCTGGATCTCACATCTGCAACAAAAACTCTTCCCATCGGGAGAAATTCACTTTCAAAGCACTCTGGATGAGGGGTGCTCACAGCCAAATTTTGCAACATCTAAACACAAACAAATCATGGCACATACACAACTGATATTTTCAAGCTTGCACTTTTATTAGTTAGCAAGTTTGCAGAATCAAACTTACATGCAACTTCATTCAGACTTCAAAGTGGAAAAAGTATTTGGGCCTGATTTTCAGAGGGCAGAATTTGGCGCAAGGTGCCTGCACCAAAAGGGTTTGGCACAAGTGGCACCTTGCATCAAATGTTGCTGCAATTCTGGTTTTTGAACACAGGCTGTGTCAAAATTAGGATGCCGTGTGGTGAACCAGCCCTTTGCCACCCCTGCACCAGAAGTGCTGGTGCACCAGGTCACAAGGGGGCTTTAACCATGGCAGGACTGCAGCATCCCCTTATTTGGGATTTTGGAAGCACTGTCATGGCCACAAGATAGCGCTGAGGTTAAACCAGCCATGAGATGGTCTAATAGCCCTACACCAGAGGTCAGGAGAGAGGGGAGTGGGGGGGAGCCTGCGAGGACATGGGACAGGGCAGAGGGACATGTGGGGGTGCCATAGTGGGTGATGGGGACACGGTGGCTGTGGCAGGGTACATGGGTGGTACAGGGTTGATGTGCCCTGACCAGTTAAACAGAGCTGCCAGGACTGAGTACTCCCTGGTACTGAAGAACTGACTCTGTCCCAGACCACCAGGTGCCACCAGCTCTGGCACCTGTCCCAGAGTGGACATAGTCTCTGACTTGTGGTGGTAGGCAATGGGTGCAAAGTAATAGGTGCAGACAGTGGACAGAGACGTACTCCGGACACCGTGACATTCTCTTGTGGAACAGCCCACTGTGTGGTGCCATGCTGATGCCCGAATACACAGTTGGGGCCTGTGTAAGCTCCAGAACAGGTGCCAGGGCTGGTGGCATCTGGTGGGTCAGGGATAGGGTCTGTGCTTGACTACTGGGGAGTACCCTGTCCCGGCGGCTCTGTCAAGCTATACAGGGAGTATCCTCCTGGTGCCACTTGTGTACCTCACCACAGCTGCCTTGCCCATGCTGCCTACTATGGCACCCTCACAGGTCCCTCTGCATTGGCTCACACCCTTCCAGGCTTCCACACCCCCCCAACATCGTGATCTGGACCAGTGTTGTGCTGGGAATGAGTGGCTTGATGGGACCCTCTATCAAACCCCTCCAGTACACCAATTCTTCACCACAACACTCCAACTGGCAACTCTTGGAACTTTGATGCAGAAACCTCCTTTGTGCTGAAATTGAACACAGGGTCTCTGGTGTACCAGGAGTTTGCTGCAGCTAGGGAATGGTACATTATGCACTGATCTAGCAGCTTGTTGAAAACCGGACCCCTTGTCTCGGTCTTAATTTATAGGTAAAGTGAAGTTAGTTAGTTTAGTGTTTAGATGATCTCAGAGTTGCAACATGACTAGCTAGACAGACCCCATCAACATTGCCACTGATGGTGTCTGAAGAGCACAGCTCACAACCAGAAGGCGCAAATACTTTGGATTGTGGAGAATACTTGAGCCCAGTGCCAATCCCCCGCACATTCCAAGACTCCTTCACTGCTGAGATGCAAAACTCCAGAATGTCAGTTACACTACCACCCTACCAGGAGATTTTTGGATGCTCTTATATCAGTAGGGCCCACTTGTGAAGAGGACATTAGGATTTGGCTGGAACCTAGACAAGATAGGACAAACCTAATGGGACATGCCAAGCTGATAGACCATCTCCTTCTCCCTGTCTCACCCTTTCTGTGAGCCCCCCACCATCTTCTGGTTGATTAGATCAGATGGGAGCTCATTCCACCCTGACACCACCGGTTCTGTAAAGAAGTGTCTCTGGACCTCTTTCTTGAACCTCCCCTGCCCACCAGTTTGTAACAGTTTCCCTTGTGGTCCTGTTTTTACTAAAATGGAAATGGTCGTTGACATCTACCTTGTTTATAACTTTCAGGTACTTAAAGGTTTAAATCATGCCCACTCGCTCCCTCCTCTCCTCAAGCGAGTACATATTGATTTCTCACAGTCTGTCCTCGTATGCCTTGTTGTGCTGTCCCTGGACCATCTTTCTAACCCTCCTCTGTTCTGCATCAAACTGATTAATATCCTTCATCTGGTAGGGACTGTAGTATTGCACCCTGTACCCATGATGTAGTCACACCGGGTATCTGCACATTGGCAGGAAAACCGCTTACCTTCTGCATGTGAACCCTCTAGAAATTCAGCTCAGCAGTCTGCTGGCCTTGTCTGCAGCCTTTTTACAATGTGTAGTCTGCTTAAGGTAACTGATAATAGTTATCCCCAAGTTCTTTTCTCCTTCAATACAGTGACTTTAACCCTCCCCCCAAGTTGTACTTGGCCCTTGGGTTCTTTCAACTTACGTGCATGAACTTGCACTTCTTAGCATTGAACTCCAGCTGCCATATGCCAGACCACCTCTACAGCTTTGCTACGTCCTCCTTTAGGTCCTTCACCCCTTCGTCCATGTCCAGCCTCCCAGAAAGCTTGGCATTATCCACAAAGAGGCAGATTGACCTTTGATGCCATTCCAGTACATTAATGAACACATTGAATAGCACTAGGCCATGCACTGACTGCTGCAGAACCCCACTGGTTACATTCCTCATATCTGAGAGCCCACAACCCCTGGAGTCCTATCACTGAGCCAATTTGCCACCCACCTTGTTAATTTGTTTCCCACTCCTAGGTCTGTTAATGTCTTGATCAGTCTCATGTGGGGCACTGTGTTGAAGGACCTAATGAAATACAAGTACAGAATATCAGCTGCCTGACCCTTGTCTGCTGCCATCATTCCCAAGTCAAAGAAGCAGATCAGATTGGTTTGATGGGATCTCCCTGATATGAATCCATGTTGTCTCTCATCCTGCAGCCAGTTTGCTTCAAAGTAATGCACCTGGGAAACAAAAACCCAGGGGAAGAGTACACAATGGGGGTGAGATACTAACAACAACAAAAATGGAAAGGGATCTGGGGTAATCACATCAGATGACTTAAAGGTGGGCAAGCAATGTGAGAGGTCAGTAAGGAGGGCTGGGGGGATACTAGGATGCATGGGGGGGGCATCACCAGTAGAAAACAAGAAGTTGCTATCTCTCTGTACAGACAGCTGGTGAGACACCATCTGGAGTACTATGTGCAGTTCTGGAGACCCAATCTCCACAAAGACATAGACAGGATGGAGGAAGTCCAGAGGAGGGCAACTAAAATGGTGCAGGGTCTGCACCAGAAGACACATCAAGAGAGACTTAAGGAGCTTAACATATATATAGCCTCGAGGAGAGGAGGGAGAGGGGGGAACATGATAGAAACTTTCAAGTACCTCAAGGGAATTAACAAAGTCCAAGAGGGTAGCATCTTTCAGAAAAAGAGGTGTGCAAGAACAAGGGGGCACAATTTGAAGATAGAAGGGGGATGGCTCAGAGGTAATGTGAGGAAGTATTTTTTCACAGAGAGGGTTGTGGCTGCATGGAACAACCTTTCTGAGGAGGTTATGGGTAGGAAAATGAGCAGACTGGGTGGGCCAAGCGGTCCTTATCTGCCTTCAAATTCTATGTTTCTATGTTTTGGAATGGTCTTCATCAGTTTACCAGCAATGAAGGTTAGATTGACTGGCCTGCAGTTCCCTGGTTCATCCCTCCCCCCCCATGCAGCAGTACCACATGAGTGATTCTCCATTCCTGCAGTATCACCTCATATCTAACGAACTATTGAACAGATCCACTAGTGAAACTGCTAGTTCCCACAAAACTCTGAGGTGCACGCCATCTGGACCTGGTGAGTTATTTATTATTCAGTTTAAAGTAGATAATTGGGAAAGGTACACGGAGCCGAGGCTCATTTCCAGGTGTGACCTTGCAGGACTGGGTACAGCAAGGTAACAGTTACAAACAACAGAATGAGGTAAATACAATAAACAGAGGATCATTAAGGGTGCATGATATGATGAGTTGAGTTCACAAAACATTACGTACAACATGTGCAAGAAATCTGTGAGTGTGTCCTTAATGAGGAAGGGTCAGCAATGCTAAGGATACAGAGAAGAGACCAAAAGCCTGCTATGGGGAGACCAGAGTGGGGAGTCAGCAGAGCTAAGAGAAAGAAATTGGGAGGAGTCTGGGGGGGGTGACAGGTGCAGGGGGGCAGGGGTAAGCCTTAGCTGATGTCTAAAGGCAGACGTGAGGGGGAGAGTCAGAGGGAGACAGGCAGTAGGTGTCAAAGGAACAGGAGACAGTCAGAAAAGGATTTTTGCCCAGCACAGGAGTGATGGTGTGGAGTGCAGAAGGTGCAGGAATCCCTGGAACTCAGCGAGCAAGAGAAAGATAGGCCTAGGGAAAGAAGTGAGGAAAGGTAGGAGGTGAGGGATCCAAATCAGTATTTAGCAATAAAGGAGACAGAGTGGAGCTCACGATGTGATGGTAGTGGGAGGAGTAGAGGGAGCAGTGAGAGTATGGAGAGGAGAGTTGGTAGTGAAGCAACAGACATTATTACAGAGGGTATCCAATCAGGCTAGTGAAGAGTAGGGAGCGGTGCCACAGACCACATCTGCACAGTCAAAAATCGTGAGAACCATTATGGTAACCAGCTCTCTTCAGACCTGGAGGGAGAAGCAGTCCTTGTCACAATACAAGGTACCGAGTCTGGGATGAAGATTAGTTTGGATAACATCTATGTCAGTAGAAAAGTTGAGCTTAACATCCAGACACACTCCTAGGGACTTGAAGGCTGGTACAACCTCCAGGGGAGTGTCATCCAGTGTAGAGGAAACAGGGGAGGGTGAGAGCCTAGCCAATTTCTGTCTGCTGCCAGAGATCATAGACAGTTTTCTTGGTGTCAACCCTGAGCTAGTTGGCTTGGAATGAGCACTGCATGTTGTGGAAATCTCTTCGGAGCATAATTTCCACTGCTGAAACTGATGGGCCAGAGGTGAATATGACTGTGGCATCCGCCTACATGTGGATATGTGAAGGTGCTGCTAACAACACACACCTGTTCATATCCTTAAAGGCACAGCACACTGAATAGGGAGTAGAGACACTCACAAGCTTGCACACACTAAAATAAGAGCAAAACAAAAAAGAAAAGCATCTGTAACAGGAAGGGACACAGACATGTGGGGAGTCATGCAATGCACTGGCTATGGAGCAGCAGTCTTCCGGGAGACATTCTGGAGACTGTGTTGCTGCCCTATTTGCACCTCTCTGGTCTGAGGGAGGAGGTTGTTCGTCTCCATGCTGATCTGGCAAGAATTCGGGAAACCTGCTTCCCCCACCCAGGGACCACCCAGGCCATCGCCACCACCTCAGAGGTTGCAAAGAAAGAGGAGTGGTTGGACCACTGTGGGCTCAGGGAGGGTGAGGGTGGTGAAACAGAGGTGCATCCCTCCAGTTGTGCCTCTCCACAATGCATTTGCCACTCTGGTGGAGCATGGTTCCTCGATGGAGGCACCCACAGTGGAAACCAAGGAGGATGCTGGGAATCTCCATAATGGAGACCCACAGGAGGGTGGCACTGGACCCCACTGGGGAAGGAAACAACTCCTGGTGGGGGACTCAATTGTTAAGGGGGTAGAACTGGGGGAGGGAGGGGAAAGGGAGGTAAGGTGCCTGCCCAGCGCTATGGCTTGGAGGGAAAGGAAATGAATCCTGAGGATTGTGGGAGCAGCTGCAAGAGGGAGTGAGCTGGATGTCATTATCCACCTAGGGACAAATGACCTGGCTGAGAATGGGATCAGAGCAGTGTAACAGGTGTTTGTGGAGTTGGGGAGGGGCCTTAGACAAGTAGCACACACGGTAACTTTCTCGAAAGTGCTACCTGTCCATGGCATGGATGAGGCTAGGATACTCCACACCATGGGATTCAATGGCTGGTTGAAAAACTGGTGTAGAACTCAGGGATTTGGCTTCATTGGGGACTCGGGCTCCACCTGGAGGGATGCAGGCCTATACAGGTGTGATGGTCTGCATCTGTCCAGGAGGGGAATCAGGATCCTAGGTGATAGCTTTAAATGCTTCATTGGCAAGCATTTAAACTAGCCAAGGGAGGAGGTACTGAAAAGGAGAAGGGAAATCCTAGCCACTCCCCCAAAAAATCAGGGTAGTTAGTGAGGTAAACACCAAGATACAGCAGTTGATAGGGAGAAGGGCAGGGGTAAATGAAGAAAAAGACAAAGGCAGTAGGGACAGGGATGGGGCAAAAAGAAATAAAGCCATAAAAAAATGGAGGGTAAGGAGTACCAATGCCTGCAGTCTAGGTAAAAAGCCCCCAAAATGGTGTCCTTGATGGAAGAGGGATGCCTGGATATCGTGGCAGTCACAGAAACATGGTACACAGAGAACCATGACTGGGATGTTAGCATACCAGGGTACACAATCTACAGGAGGGATAGGGAGGGAAAAAGAGGAGGAGGAGGAGGAGCTCTCTATGTAAGGGAAGGGATCAAAGCAACAGAACTAAAGGGTAAACTGGGAGCAGAGGAGGCACTGTGGGTCACCTTGGAAACTGGAAATGACACCACAATCCGCACAGGGGTTGTATACAGAGCCCCATCTCAGGGGGAGTAAATGGACAAGAAAATGATAGAAGGCATCCTTGGGATTGCAGAGAAAGGGGAGATACTGTTGATGGGGGACCTGAATATGCCAGATGTTAACTGGAGCACCTTTGCTGCAGCCACATCCAAGAGCAGGGCCATTCTTGATGCCCTACAGGGGGCATGCCTCAGACAGCTAGTTTTGGAACCCACTCAGGAGGGAGCAATCTTAGACCTGGTACTCTCAAATGGGGATGGAGAGGATCTCCGATCTTGAAGTGAGTAGCCATCTGGGAACAAGCAACCACCAAACAGTGTGGTTCACGATAAACTTAGCTGTAGAGTCAAGCCATACAAAAGTGAAGGTACTGGACTTCAGGAGGGCTGATTTTGTCAAAATGGGAGAGTACCTTAGAAAAGCACTAGCAAACAGGCAAGAAGGTGGAGTGGAACAACAATGGGGAAACATCAAACCCGCCATCACAGTGGCAACAAGCCTTTGTGTGAAGCAAATAAACAAATCAAAACAAAAGAAAAAAACACTATGGTTCTCAAAAGAGGTGGCGGGGAAGGTAAGGGAGAAAAGATAGCGTTCAGGAAGTATAAGGAAACACAGAAGGAGCAGGATAGAGAACTGTACCAGTTAAAGCAGAAGGAAGTGGGGAAGGCAGTCAGAATAGCAAAGGCCCAAACTGAGGAAAAGATAGCCAACTCGGTTAAGAAGGGGGATAAAACCTTTTATAGGTACATTAGGGAGCAAAGAAAGACTAAGGCAGGGATACTGAGGCTGAATAAAGAGGAAATTGGTTGGGCAGAGAGTGACAGTGAAAAGCAGGGATACTGAACCAATACTTCTGCTCAGTATTCACAATGGAAAAGCAAGGGGAGATACCTAATCCAGTCAATAGAAGCACTCTGGATAGGGGGGTTGATATTAGTCCTTTCACAGAAGAAATGGTTCTGAAAGTACTCTTAAAACTGAAGGTGGACAAAGCAATGGGGCCTGATGGGATTCACCATCCTCCCATGATTTGTTAAAACGGGTAGTCAGTAGTGTTACTAGTTTTCCCTTAGTTCTTTTAGAATTCTGGGGTGAATCCCATCAGTCCCCATTGCTTTGTATACCTTCAATTTTATGAGTTCTTTCAGAACCCTTTCTTCTGTGAATGGACTGGTATTGACCCCCCCCATCCAGAGTGCTTCTATTGTTTTGGTTAGGTACCTCCCCCTCCTCTTCTTTTGTGAATACTGAGCAGAGGTATTTGTTCAGTATTCCTGCATTTTCACTGTCACTCTTGGCCCACCCACTCCCCTTTATTAAGCCTCACTATCCCTCCCTTGGTCTTTCTTCACTCCCAAATTTACCTATAAAAGATTCCTCTCCCTATGCATCCTAGTATCCCCCTGGACATTGTCATCATTACCGAGTCATGGTGCAATGAGAAGCATGAGTGGAACATAGCCATACCAGGATATACTTTGTTCAGAAAGGACAGGGTAGGTATGAAAGGGGGAGGAGTAGCTCTTTATGTGAGGGATAGCATAAACGCAATGGAGATACAGGGAACACAGGTAGAGCCAGAGGTACTGTGGGTCACCCTAGAGACTGCTAAGGGAGCCACTGTTCACACTGATGTAATCTACAGACCTCCAATACGGGGTCGGGGGGATGGGTATGGTTCTGGTGGAAGCCATCTAAAAGATGGCTAGTAAGGGGGAGGTGCTACTACTGGCCCAAGTAGTTTCCATTCCTAAAAGTGGCCCAAAGGATGAACCCAGCAAGTACAGACCAGTTAGTCTCACAGCAATTGTGGGGGCGCTCATGGGGACAATCTTAAAACAGAGGCTGGTGACCTTTTTTGAGGACAATGGTCTGCAGGATGGTCATCAGCACAAGTTTTTCTCAGGAAGATCTGTCAGATAAACCAAGTTGAGTATTATGACTGGGTGACCAGGGAACGGGACAAAAGCCACGCTGTGGATGTTCTGTATTTAGATTTAGCAAGGCATTTAATTCTGTGCCATATGGGAGGCTGGGGGGGAAGCTGAAATATATAGTGGTGGGGACAAAGATGGTCAAATGGGTCACTAACTGGTGGAAGGGGAGGCAAAAAAGGGTGGTAGTGGGAGGGGAACATTCATCACCGTGGGAGGTGGCGAACGGGGTACCACAGGGATAGGTACTGGGACTGGTGCTGTTTGGGATATTCATTGCTGATATCTCACACAAGATCTGGAGTAAGATCAGTCTGTTCACAGACGATATGAAGATGGGAGCTGTGGTGGATGACATCAAGGGGTGGAGGGTGCTGCAGGATGACCTGTCCAAGCTACAGGAGTGGTCAGAAACATGGCAGTTGGGGTTCAACACCAAGAAATGCAAGGTGCTGCACTTTGGAGCTACAAACCAGGGCAGGAGCTACCAGCTGGGAAGGGTACAGTAGGAAAGCACCGAGGAGGAAAAGGACCTGGGGTGTTTATAAAGGCTAGTATGAACAACTCTGCTCTGTGCAGGAAGACAGCAGCAAAAGCCAACAAGATGCTGGGGTGTATAGTGAGAGGGATCTCCTCCAGAAATAGGGAGGTGCGCCTTCCCCTACACAGGTCACTGGTCGGGCTGCACCTGGTATATTGCGTGCAGTACTGGTGCCCAATCCTGAAGAAGGACATCAGGTTGTTGGAGGGTGTACAGCGTAGGGCGACAAAGATGATCCAGAGATTGGAGGGACTCTCCTACGAGGACAGGCTGAGTGAGTTGAACATGTATTCCCTGCAAGAGAGGAGGGATAGGGGGATGAGTGAAACTTTTAAATACCTAAAAGGGATAAACAAGGCTGACACAGAAGGAATTTTCCAGATTAGAAGGGGGATGGACACGAGAGGGAATCATCTGAGATTGGATGGGGGAAGATTAAGGAGGGAAATCAGGAGACATTTTTTTCACAGAACAGGTGGTAGACAAGTGGAATACCCTGCCTGAATAGGTGATATCCTGTAGAATGGTGGGTGGTTTGAGGAGGGGATGGGATAGAGTGGGGGGTGAAGATGAATGAGGGAGGGAGGGTGGGTCAGCTACTGCATTTTGAGGGGCTAGCTGCACAATCGAGCAGACTCGCTAGACTGTGAGGCCTGTTTCTGCTGGTGTTTTTGCATGTTTGTATGTATGTACTGTAACTGAATCCATTCATACATTAAGGGGTAAGGTTACCCCATGGACTGTAGCTGAATCTGTTCATACATTAAGGGGCGAGGGCACCCCATGGACAGTAACTGAATCTGTTCATACATTAAGGGATGAGTCACCCCATCGACTGTAACTGAATCTGTTCCTACATTAAGGGATGAGTTACCCCACCGACTGTAGCTGAATCTGTTCCTACATTAAGGGATGAGTCACCCCATTGACTGTAACTGAATCTGTTCCTACATTAAGGGATGAGTTACCCCATTGACTGTAACTGAATCTGTTCCTACATTAAGGGATGAGGGTGCTCCCCAAAGGACAGGAGCTGAATTTGTTCTGACAGAAAGGGGTGAGGGTACCCCATGGACTGTAGCTAAATCTGCTCATACATGAAGGGATGAGGGTGCCTCATGGACTGTAGCTGAACCCATTCGCACATTAAGAGGTGAGGGTACCCCATGTACTGCAGCTGAATCTGTTCATATATGAAGGGTTGAGGGTACCTCATGGATTGTAGCTGAATGTGTTTATGCATTAAGGGAAGAGGGTACCCCATGGACTGTAGCTGAATCTGTTCATACGTTAAGGGGTGAAGGTACCCCATGAACTGTAACTGAATCTGTTCATACATTAAGGAGCCAGGTATGCCGTGGACTGTAGCTGAGTCTGTTCATACATTAAGGGGTGAGGGTACCCCATGGACTGTAGCTGAATCTGTTCATACATTAAGGGGTGAGGGTACCCCATGGACTGTAACTGAATCCATTGATATATTTAGGGGTGAGGGTACCCCATGGACTGTTACTGTATCTGTTCATACATTAAGGGGTGTGGGTACGCTACTGACTGTAGCTGAATCTGTTCATACAGTAAGGGGTGAGGTTACCCCATGGGCTGTAGCTGAATCTGTTCATACAGTAAGGGGTGAGGGTACCCCATGGACTGTAGCCAAATCTGCTCTTACATTAACATACTAAAATGCCAGCAGAATAGGCCTAATGGTCTTTCGTGTCTGCTCGATTGGTCAGCCCCCCCCGAGTGCTGACCTTGCTGCCCCCCTCGCCTTCTCTGGCTTCTCCCTTCCCAGTTCTGGATATACTTGCTGCATTGGATTTTGCTTCCAGACCCCTTCCCCTGTACCTGTCCCACCCCCTCTTGAACCCCTCCACCGTCTCTGCCTCCACCAGCCCCTAGGCAGTGCATTCCATGAGCTACCACCCTCTCAGTGAAGTAGCACCTCCTCCTTTCTCCCTGAATCTCCCCCACCAGCTTCCACCCA
Source organism: Neoceratodus forsteri (assembly GCA_016271365.2). Classification (NCBI taxonomy): domain Eukaryota; kingdom Metazoa; phylum Chordata; order Ceratodontiformes; family Ceratodontidae; genus Neoceratodus; species Neoceratodus forsteri. The sequence continues at coordinate 42,912,734 of JADMNL010000038.1, forward strand.
TGCCCTCTAGTGGCCCCCTCCTCCTTCCTTAGAAGCACCCTGACTGTTCCTCCGCTATTTACCCTCTTCATGTACCTGAAGACCTCTATCATGTCCCCTGGTCCCTTCTCTCTTCCAATGTGTACATATTTAGCTCTTCGAGCCTCTCCTCATAGGTCCTGTCCCCCAAGCCCCAAATCATTTTGGTTGCCCTCCTCTGGACCCTCTCCAGGAGTTTAATGTCCCTCTTTAAGTGTGGCCTCCAAAACTGCACGCAGTACTCAAGGTGTGGCCTCACCAAGAAGTTATACAGAGGGAGTATCACTTCCCTCCTTCTGGAGGTGATCCCCCTAGCGATGCATCCCAGCATCCTATTGGCCTTGGCTGCTACCCTTCTACAAGTCTCCGAGTTGTTCATCTTGACATCCACCACCACCCCTAGGTCCCTCTCAGCCATCGAGACTTGTAGCATTCCCCCTCCAGGGTGTACACTTGACCTGGGTTTCTGACCTCCCCGGTGGAGTACCTTGCATTTCCCTGCATTGAACCTCAGCTTCCGCTTTCTAGACCATCTTTCCAGAGCCTCCAGGTCCTCCTGTAGGGCCACCCTCCCCTCCTCCCCATCCACCACCACCCCCAGTTTTGAGTCATCCGCAAAGAGACTCATCTCACTCCTGATTCCTGTCCTTATGTCAGAGATGTAGGCATTGAACAGGAGGGGCCCAAGGACTGATCCCTGTGGGACCCCACTAATGACCCTCCTTGGGGATGAAACTATCCCGCCAACTACGACCCTTGGAGCCAATTGCCTATCCATCTGATCATCTGGTTCCCCACCCCCATTTCTCCCAGCTTATCCAACAGGCCCACGTGAGGAACAGAGTCAAGTGCCTTGCTGAAGTCTAGAAAGAGGACGTCCACTGGTCTACCCAGGTCCAAGGCACTCGTCACCCAGTCATAGAACTCCACAAGGTTTGTCTGACATGATTTCCCTGGGAAGAATCCATGCTGTCTATCGTCCAGGTACCCTGACTTTTCCAGGTCCCCCCCAGCCTCTCCTTGACAATGCCCTCCATCACCTTGCCCACCACCGATGTCAGGCTGACAGGCTTGTAGTTCCCAGCCACTTCCCTTGATCCCCCCCCTTGTGGATAGGCACTATATGCACCACCTTCCTGTCCTGGGGCACCCACCCTGTCCTCAGAGAGATGGTGAAAAGCTCCACCAGGGTTTCGCCAGGACATCCGCAAGTTCCTTCAGCACTCTGGGATGTAATTTATCTGGCCCTGGTGCTTTCTCCATCTTAAGGGAGCTGAGGGCTTCCCTCACTCTCTATGCTGTGATTTCTACTTCCGGTACCTCTTCTCCCTGCTTAGCCCTCCCCCCTCCTGCCAGTGATGCCTCCCCCTCTCCCACGACAGCTGATCAGTAAGTGGTCCCTCTCTCAGTATTCTGTCTCCTCCCATGTATGATGCAGCACCCCATTTTCCTTGGTGAAAAACTGAGGTGAAGCACCTCATTTAGTACCAGCCTGCTCCCCGGGTCTTGTGCCCAACTCTCCCCTGATTTAATCCTGCTAATCTGCCCCTTCACCCTTCATTTTTCCCCAATGTATCTAAAGAACCCCTTGTTCCCTCTCCTAATTTCCCTGGCCAGGTTCTGCTCCTTCCTTGCCTTAGCCGTCCTTACCACCCTAGTGGCCTTTCTAGCCATCAGCTCATACTCCCCTCGATCCCTTTCACTCCTTGAGCACTTGAATTGCCTATAGGCTGCCTTCTTTCCCTGCACCACCTCCTGGACCTCCCTGGTCTACCAGCAGGGTTTTCAGGCCCTACCACATTTTCGTCTTACTCTTGCACAGGTGCTGGTAGCATCTTGCACCCCTCTCCTGATGATTTCCCACCTACTATCAGTGTCCATGTCCACATTAAGAATGAGGGTACCCCTTGTCTGTAGCTGAATGCATTTATACATTAAGGGGAGAGGGTACCCCAAGGACTGTAGCTGAATCTGTTCATACATTAAGGGTTGAGGGTATCCCATGGACTGTAGCTGAATCTGTTCAAGCATACATCCCTGGATATTAAAGGAGCTAAGGGTGGAACTAGCAGAGCCATTAGCAGAACTGTTTAATGAGTCTCTGAGCACAGGAGAGATCCCAGAAGACTGAAGAAGGGCTCATGTGATCCCGCTCCACAAGAGTGGTGGCAGGGAGGGTGCAGGGAGCTACAGACCAGTCAGTCTTACCGTAATAGTGGGCAAGATTATGGAGGCACTCCTTAAGAAAAGGATAGTGCAACACCTGGAATCCATAGGAGCACATGATCCAAAACAGCATGGGTTTACATAGAAACATAACATAGAGTTGACGGCAGATAAGGACCACAAGGCCCATCTAGTCTGCCCATTTTTTCTACCTTATGAATGTGCCATGGTCCTTTACTCTGTCAGTGGCCTATCTATTCATACACATCTGTATTGCTCCCTTATGCCTATCCCATACCTGTTTGAAGCCCTGCACTGTATTCATATCCACCACTTTCAGAGGTAGGTCGTTCCATGCATCCCCCACCCTTTTTGTGAAAAAGAACTTCCTCACATTAACCCTTAATCAGCCTCCCTCTAGCCTCATGCTGTGTCCTCTTGTCCTTCTATTTTTCTTATATTTAAACATGTTAGACACTTTCACCTTGTTAATGCCCTTAAGGTGTTTGAATGTTTCGATCATATCACTTCTCTCCCTCCTTTGCTCTAGGGTATACATATTGGGATCTGTTAATCTGTTTACAACAGGAAGGTCCTGTCAGACTACTCTCATGGATTTCTTTGACTGGGTAACCAGAGTAGTGGACCAAGGGGGTGTAGTTGACGTCACCTACCTTGATTTCAGCAAAGCTGTCAATACTGTTCCACATAGAAGATTGATTAATAAGCTGAGTAGGCTCAGGGTGGGTCAGAGATTGGTCAACTGGGTGGCAAACTGGTTGGCGGGCAGAAAAGAGAGTGGTGGTAAATGGTATACAGTTGGAAAAGAAGCAAACCACAAGTGGGGTACCTCAGGGATCAGTCCTGGGGCCAGTCCTCTTCTAATATCTTCATCAGTGACATTGCAGATAGACTGGAGGGTAAGGTTTGTCTGTTTGCAGATGATACCAAGATCTGCAACAAAGTAGATGATCCAGAAGGGGTGGGCAGAATGAGAGGAGATCTGGATAGACTGGCAAAATGGTCGGAAGAGTGGTGGCAAATGGGGTTTAATACAAAGAAGTGCAAGATCATGCACATAGGGAAGAGAAACCCTGAAGCCACCTACAGGCTGGGAGGGGAGTTGCTGGCAGTCACAAGGGAAGAAAAAGACTTGGTCATCATCATCACAGATGACCTGAAATCATCCAAGCAGACCACTGAAGCAGTAGGTAAGGCTAGAGGGATGTTGGGGTGTATTAGTAGGGGTACTACAAGTCGTAAGAGGGAGGTAATAATTCCTCTTTACAATACACTGGTTAGTTCCCATCTGAAGTACTGCATGCAGTACTGGAGGTCGCACCTGCACAAGGACATCAACCAAATTGAGTCAGTCCAGAGAAGGGCAACCAAAATGGTGCAGGGGCTGCATCGGAAAACATATCAGGACAGATTAACGGAGCTCAATATGTATACCCTAGAGCAAAGGAAGGAGAGAGGTGATATGATCGAAACATTCAAACACCTTAAGGACATTAACAAGGTGAAAGAGTCTAACATTTCAATATAAGAAAAACATCAGGACAAGAGGACACAGCATGAGATTAGAGGGAGGCTGATTAAGGGATAATGTGAGGGTGTTCTTTTTCACAGAAAAGGTGGTGGATGCATGGAATGGCCTACTTCAGGAAGAGGTAGATATGAATACAGTGCAGGGCTTCAAACAGGCATGGGATAGGCATAAGGGAGCAATACAGATGAGTATGAATAGATAGACAATTGACAGAGTACAGGCCTATGGCACATTTATAAGGTAAAACAATGGACAGACTGGATGGGCCTTGGGTCCTTATCTGCCATCAACTTCTATGTTTCTAGGTTAATGGGTGAGTCTACCCCATGGACTGCAACTGAATCTGTTCATACATTAAGGGATGAGGGTACCTCATGGGCTCTAACAGAGTCCGTTCATACATTTAGGGGTGAGAGTACCCCATGGACTAGCTGAATCTGTTCATACATTAAGGGGTGAGGGTTCCCCATGTACTGTAGCTGAATCTGTTCATGCATTAATAAGAGAGGGTACCCAATGGGCTCTAACAGAGTCAATTCATGCATTTAGGGGTTAGAGTACCCCATGGACTGTAGCTGAATCTGTTCATACATTAAGGGGTGAGGGTACCCCATGGACTGTATCTGAATCCATTCCTACATTAAGGGGTGAGAGTACCCCATGGACGCTAACAGAGTCGGTTCATACATTTAGGAGTGTGGGTACCCCATGGACTGTAGCTGAATCTGTTCATATATTAAGAAGTGAGGGTACCCCATGGACTGTAGCTGAATCTGTTCATATATTAAGAAGTGAGGGTACCCCATGGACTGTAGCTGAATCTGTTCATACATTAAGGGGTGAGGGTACCCCATGGACTGTATCTGAATCCATTCCTACATTAAGGGGTGAGAGTACCCCATGGACGCTAACAGAGTCGGTTCATACATTTAGGAGTGTGGGTACCCCATGGACTGTAGCTGAATCTGTTCATACATTAAGGGGTGAGAGTACCCCATGGACAGCAGCTGAATCTGTTCATACATTAAGGGGTGAGGGTACCCCATGGACAGCAGCTGAATCTGCTCCTACATTAAGGGGTGAGGGTATCCCATGGACAGCAGCTGAATCTGCTCATACATTAAGGGGTGAGGGTACCCCATGGACAGCAGCTGAATCTGTTCATACATTAAGGGGTGAGGGTACCCCATGGACTGTAGCTGAATCCGTTCATATATTAAGAGGTGAGGGTACCCCATGGACTGTAGCTGAATCTGTTCATACATTAAGGGGTGAGGGTACCCCATGGACTGTAGCTGAATCCATTCCTACATTAAGGGGTGAGGGTACCCCATGGACTGTAGCTGAATCTGCTCATTCATTTAAGCATGAGGGTACTCCATGGTCTGTAGTTAAATCCATTCATACATTAAGGGATGAGGGTACCCCTTAGACTGTAGCTGAATATGTTCATAGATTAAGGGGTGAGGGTATTCCATGGACTGTAACTGAATCCATTCATACATTAAGGGGCAAGGGTGCCCCATGAACTGTAGCTGAATCTGTTCATACATTAATGGTGAGGGTACCCCATGGACTGTATCTGAATCTGTTCTTAGATTAAGGGTGGGGGTACCCCATGGTCTGTAGCTGATTCTGTTCATACATTAGGGGGCGAGAGTACCCCATGAACTGTAATTGAATCCATTCATATATTAAGTGTGAAAGCACCTGATGGACTGTAGCTGAATCTGTTACATAGAAACATAGAATTTGACGGCAGAGAAGGACCGCTTGGCCCACCTAGTCTGCCCATTTCCCTACCTAATGGATAAGCTGCAGATCCTAGTTAACCAACAGCCTACTTCCTCCTACCCCCACTAGACTTGCCTTATGTCTGTCCCATGCATTTTTGAATTCCCCCACTGTTTTTGACTCTACGACCTCCTCAAGAAGGCTGTTCCATGTATCCACAACTCTCTCTGTGAATAAATACTTCCTGACATTACCTCTGAGCCATCCCCCCTCCATCTTCAAATTGTGCCCCTTTGTTCTTGCATATCTCTTTTTCTGAAAGATGCTACCCTCTTGGACTTTGTTGATTCCCTTGAGGTATTTGAAAGTTTCTATCATGTCCCCCCCTTTTCCTCGAGGCTATACATCTTTAGTTCCTTTAGTCTTTCTTCATATGTCTTCTGATGCAGACCCTCGTCATTTTGGTTGCCCTCCTCTGGACAGCCTCCACCCTGTCTATGTCTTTGCGGAGATGGGGTCTCCAGAACTGCACACAGTACTCCCGATGTGGTCTTGTTTATTTATTTATTTAAGAGTTTAATCAGGAAAGCATACTGAGCAGGTAGCCACTCAATTCCAGATGCGTCCTGGGGACAAGTCCCAACAGTATTGTTTTACAGGTACAGTAAAAGTGAACAGACAGCCAAAAGTACATTACATTAGTAGAAAGAGACATAGATACAGTCCTAATGGGATAATACATTAAACTAACAAATTATTAGGCTGCGAGAGTACAGTGGCTCAACAGGTGGTAGTGCTCAGAAAAGCAAGAGTTGGATTGGCTCCGCTAATAGGCTGGCGGGTGCACTCATTCCCACTGGTAGGGGGTTTTAGCCACAGGCGCTTGCAACTAGAAACACATACAGCTGGTGGTGAAATGGGCACTGAGGAGGAGGTTGAGGCACTGGGGGTTAGTGGTGTGTCTAATGCTAGCAGGCAGCGCATTCCAGAGTTTGGGCATGCGGCATTGGAAAGCAGACTGACCTTTGGTCATTCCCATGAAAGGGACAAAGAGGAGCCTGGAGTCCATGCTTCTGAGGGAGTAGGTAGGTGTAGGATGAGTTGAGAGGGCAGATGCGAGGTATGGGGGAAGGGATTGAGACCAGAATTTGGCAGTGGTCCTTGTGCAGTGAATCTGTCTGCGTGCACGAAGAGAGGGCAGGGCAAGGGAGCTGTAAAGGTTGCAGTGACGAGTCAGTTGTGGACATTCCAGAACGAAGTGGCAGAAGGAGTGGAAGAGAGTATCCAAGCTGGTGAGGGAGATGGGGGGAGCAATTCTATAGACTACGTTGCCATAGTCAATTAGTGGGAGAATCATCTTGTGAACTATTTCCTTCCGGGCCGGTGTGGGGATACTACCCTTGTTGTGGTATAAGGCTCCGAGTTTAGGGAGCAATTTCTTGTGGATGGAGTCAATGTGTATGGAGAAATCAAGGTGCTGGACCAGCCAGACACCTAGGTATCTGAAAGAGGTGCATACTTCTAGAGGGGACCCATCCAAGGATTGGAAAGAGGGGTGGGTGGCTAGGTGGGAGAGTCTTGCCTGTGAGCCGAAGGTTAGCAAGACTGTTTTCTTGGAGTTTAGGCACAGCTGATTGGAGCGGAACCAGTGCAGGACAGCGTTGAAATCTTGTTGGAGTATGTTGGCCACTTCACCGGGGGAGGGGCCTGCATCATACAGAACTGTGTCATCTGCGTACATGTGGATAGATGAGTGTCGGCAGACTGATGGGAGATCATTTAGGAATATGGAGAAGAGCAGCGGTCCCAGGACAGAACCTTGGGGGACACCGGCAGTGACTGGCAGGGGACTAGAGCTTGTTCATACAGTAAAGGTGATAGTACGCTTCGGACTGTAGCTGAATCTGTTTATACATTAAGGGGTAAGGTTATTCCATGGACTGTAACTGAATCTGTTCATATATTAAGAGGTGAGGATACCCCATGGACTGTAGCTGAATCTGTTCATACATTAAGGGATGAAGTTACCCCATGGACTGTAACTGAATCTGCTCATACATTAAGGGATGACGTTACTCCATGGACTGTAGCTGAATCTGCTCATACATTAAGGGGTGAAGTTACCCCATGGACTGTAGCTGAATCTGCTCATACATTAAGGGGTGAAGTTACCCCATGGACTGTAGCTGAATTCATTTATATATTAATGGGGAAGTGTATCCCATGGACTGTAGCTGAATCTGTTTATACATTAAGGTGTGAGCATACCCCATGGACTGTAGCTGAATCTGCTCATACATTAAGGTGTGAGCATACCCCATGGACTGTAGCTGAATCTGCTCATACATTAAGAGGTGACGGCACCCCATGGACTGTATCTAAATGTGTTCATACAGTAAGGTGTGAGGGTACCCCATGGACTGTATCTGAATGTGTTCATGTATTAAGAGGTGAGGGTACCCCATGGACTGTAGCTGAATCTGTTCATACATTAAGGGATGAAGATACCCCATGGACTGTAGCTGAATTCATTCATACATTAACGGGGGAGCGTATCCTATGGACTATAGCTGAATCTGTTCATACATTAAGGTGTGAGGGTACCCCATGGACTGTAGCTAAATTTGTTCTTACATTAAGGGCTGAGGGTACGCCATGGAGTGTAGCTAAATTTGTTCATACATTAAGGGCTGAGGGTATTCCATGGTCTAGAGCTGAATTTGTTCATACATTAAGGGGTGAGGGTACCCCATGGACTGTAGTTGAATCTATCTGTTCATGCATTAATGGGAGAGGGTACCCCATGGACTCTAACTGAATCTGTTCATACATTATGGGTGAGGGTACCCCATGGACTGTAACTGAATCCATGCATACATTAGGGGTGACTGTAGCCCACGGACTGTAGCTGAATCTGTTCATACATTAATGGGAGAGGGTATCCCATGGACTGTAGTTGAATCTGTTCATACATTAGGGATGACTGTAGCCCATGGACTGTAGCTGAATCTGTTCATACATTAATGGGATAGGGTATCCCATGGACTGTAGCTGAATCTGTTCATATATTAAGGGGAGAGGGTACCCCATGGACTGTACCCGAATCTGTTCATACATTAAGGGATGACTGTACCCCATGGACTGTAACTGAATCCATGCATACATTAAGGGATGAGGGTATCCATGGATTGTACCTGAATCTGTTCATACATTAAGGGGTGACTGTACCCCATGGACTGTAACTGAATCCATGCATACATTAAGGGTGAGGGTATCCTTGATTTGTAACTGAACCTGTTCATACATTAAGGGGAAGGGTACCCCATGGACTGTATCTGAATCCGTTCATACATTAAGGGGTGACTGTACCCCATGGACTTTAACTGAATCCATCCATACATTAAAGGTGAGGGTATCCATGGATTGTAACTGAACCTGTTCATACATTAAGGGGGAGGGTATCCCATGGACTGTATCTGAATCCGTTCATACATTAAGGTGCAAGGGTACTGCAGTGACAGTAGCTGAATCTGTTCATACTTGAAGGGACAAGGGTACCCCATGGACTGTAGCTGAATCTGTTTATCCATTTGGGGCCAAGGATACCACAGGAACAGTAGCTGAACCCATTGATACTAAAAGGTGTGAGGGTACCGCATGGACTGTAGTTGAATCTGTTCAAACAGGAATGGAGTGTCCACAATAAGAGAATGGATCTGGCTTGCCAGGCAACCAGAATTCTGAGATAGCTGATTTCTGTGGACTTTGATAACATACATTTATGACATACATGATGATAAAATGTGAGTTATTGAGGCCTGCAAACATCCTGGTGTCTTGCAGCTTTATGAACTGCCCTAGTGTAACCCCTTTGTGATCATTGTAACTCTTTCTACATTGTGTGAACTGCCCTAGTGTAACCCCTTTGTGACCATTGTAACTCTTTCTACATTGTGTGAACTGCCCTAGTGTAACCCTTTTGTGATCATTGTAACTCTTTCTACGTTGTGTGAACTGTCATAGTGTAACCCCTTTGTGATCATTGTAACTCTTTCTACATTGTGTGAACTGCCCTAGTGTAACCCCTTTGTGACCATTGTAACTCTTTCTACGTTGTGTGAACTGCCCTAGTGTAACCCCTTTGTGACCATTGTAACTCTTTCTAGTTGTGAACTGTCCTAGTGTAACCCCTTTGTGATCATTGTAACTCTTTCTACGTTGTGTGAACTGTCCTAGTGTGACCCCTTTGCTGACCATTGTAACTCTTTCACGCTAGTGTGAACTGCCTAGTGTAACCCCTTTGTGACCATTGTAACTCTTTCTACGTTGTGTGAACTGCCCTAGTGTGACCCCTTTGTGACCATTGTAACTCTTTCTACGTTGTGTGAACTGCCCTAGTGTGACCCCTTTGTGACCATTGTAACTCTTTCTACATTGTGTGAACTGCCCTAGTGTGACCCCTTTGTGACCATTGTAACTCTTTCTACATTGTGTGAACTGCCCTAGTGTGACCCCTTTGTGGTCATTTGAACTCTTTCTACATTGTGTGAACTGCCCTAGTGTGACCCCTTTGTGATCATTTGAACTCTTTCTACATTGTGTGAACTGTCCTAGTGTGACCCCTTTGTGATCATTTGAACTCTTTCTACATTGTGTGAACTGCCCTAGTGTGACCCCTTTGTGATCATTGTAACTCTTTCTACATTGTGTGAACTGCCCTAGTGTAACACCTTTGTGATCATTTTAACTCCATATCTCTCAAGTGTCCCTCATTATGAGGGACATCCCTCATTATACCCCTCAAAATTGCCCTGTCCATCATCCGTCCCTTATTGGAAAGGTGCTGCACACACAGAGAATGTGCTGTAAATTCAGACTGTAAAGCAGAAATTAATATTTTAAGATGCTAAATCAAAGATAAACTTTGTATAAGTAAAAGCAATGGTTCCAACAGTGTTCTGAACTTGTATCTCCATGTTTGAGGATGTGTCCCTCATTGTCTCTCACTTTGAGAGTCTATGTCCCTCATTTCAGCGACAAAAGGTTAAGAGGAATGTTTAACTCTTTCTACATTGTGTGAACTGTCCGAGTATCAGCCAAATAAAGATAGCAGAGAATTTCCCACTGCAGGAGTTTATGATTATTGTAACTGTTTCTATATTGTATGAACTGTCCGAGTGTCACTCCAGTAAAGATAGCAGAGAATTTCCCATAAGTTTGTAATTATCTTAACTGTTTCTATATTGTGTGAACTGTCCGAGTGTCACCCACAGTAAAGATAGCAGAGAACTTCCCACTGTGGGAGTTTGTAATTATCTTAACTGTTTCTACATTGTGTGAACTGTCTGAGTGTCACCCCAGTAAAGATAGCAGAGAATTTCCCACAAGTTTGTAATTATCTTAACTGTTTCTATATTGTGTGAACTGCCCGAGTGTCACCCACAGTAAAGATAGCAGAGAACTTCCCACTGTGGGAGTTTGTAATTATCTTAACTGTTTCTACATTGTGTGAACTGTCTGAGTGTCACCCCAGTAAAGATAGCAGAGAACTTCCCACTGTGGGAGTTTGTAATTATCTTAACTGTTTCTACATTGTGTGAACTGTCTGAGTGTCACCCCAGTAAAGATAGCAGAGAATTTCCCACTGTGAGAGTTTCTGATTATTTTAACTGCTTTTACATTGTGTGAACTGTTTGAGTGTCACCCCAGTAAGAATTCTCATTCTGTCAGTTTGTAATTAGTTTAAGTGTTTCTACATTGTGTCATGTTTTAGTGCAATTATTATTGTGAAGTTATATGGCCAAGGAAATGCCTGGAGAGCCGTGTACCATCTTCCAGCTACTAAAAAATACACCACGCTTGATCCCAGCTCTGGAGTAGCATTCTAGTTTGTGTGTGGCCTCATGTTAATGGTGCCCTAGAGAATGCTACTTGTCCATATTGCCCCAACCCATCATGGCAATGTCACTGGTGTTGGTATAGTGGTGGTTTCTATGTGTTAAGGCAGAAGCTCTCCTGGATGTGATGCTGTCATATACCCCTAGACAGAGGAGGGAGACCTGGCCCTTACAAACTGTGTCTTCATCGTGTCCCATTTTAGTAAATAATATCAGTGGCAGCAAGTTCTGGAACTTGCAGGTGGGTTCCCAGCAAACTTTGCCATCCTGATACCTCTAGCAATAGGAGATGCCCTGGGCAGTGCCCACTCCCCATCAGGGCACCCACCAAAATCAGTCAGCAGGCTGAAGAGGGAGTTACACAGTACCTGCCTTATATTGTATTCCAAGCCGGGGAGGGTTATCAAGCAGTTGTACCTCACATGCAGTAGAGAGCACTGTTCCCTTGTTTTTTTTTTTTTAATTGTTTGCCAGGCAATATACAGAGCGTATAGAACTCCTCATACCTTCTAAACTGTACCTACAACACCATTTCAAACCAAATCTGAGTACTCAGCACCTCAGCTACTGTAGGTCAGAATACCTGAAAAGGAGCAACAAAGTTGCATAAAACCCTGATTTGTAATGCATATAGCCAGTAAAAATAAACAGCATAGAATAACGGACCTAAGGAAAAAGTACAAATATCTGAAAATTACATAGGTCTGAATTGCATATAATATATAAATATATGCAATAAACGTTTGTCTCATAACAGTGTGAGGTCAAAGCTGGCTGTGCGAACCTGTCTTTAAATATTTAGCAACCCCTTCTTCTTGCTCCTCCCTTGCTGCTGCATGCTATGAATATTAATGAGTAGTTTTGCATGGTGTAGGGACACATTTCAGAGGTGGACAGGAAGTGCATCTTAGGCTATTAAAGCTATTGGTGGAGGACGAGTGCATGAGCTCACAAGGAGCTGCAGTTTGAACTTTTTTTTGTGGATATCTGTTCTTTTTCTAGTCCCAAACTCTGAGGAGCAGCAGCTGCTTGTGTTTCTGCAGTTTGTGGTGTTGGAGACTGAAACAGAGGATCATGAAGTTGGAGGTAAGGAATGCTGAGCACACGGGGAGCTGCAGAGAGAACTGGTTTTCTGTGGATAGATATCCTTTGTTCTTCTAGTCCCAAACTCTGAAGAACAACAGCCGCTTGTGTTTCTGAACAGTGCAGTTTGTGGTGGTGGAGACTGAAACTGAGGATCATGAAGTTAATAGTTATGAATGCTTAGCTGCTGTGTTAGCAAACCAAAATACAAGACAAAATGGGGTTAGTTACATGCTTTTGCAATCAAAGGTATTTGTAAATGTGTGCAGAAAATCGGTTATAGGATGGTTTCACACAAACATGAAATGCTGTGATAGATTTAAGCAATAATGCAGGAGAGGGCATGGATTGTGCTGGGATAACCTCATGCCTGTGGTGGTTGGGCACGAGGCTCCAAGCTGAGTGCATCCAACTCCCCAGAAGTGAGGTTATCTCAGCACAACCCACACCCTGTCATGCATTATTGCTGTTATACAATGGCTGTGCTGTAAAGAAAAAGAAAAGATTAAAAAAATGTTTAAAATTAATTTTTCTTGAATTGTTGCTGTGTGTAGCAATACCCTTAAGAAAAAAAGTCCCCAGTTTTTGTTTTGCATAGATGATGCTGCCAGTTTATACTGTGTTCTGTTTCTGTCTGAGCTCTGTGTGTGCTTGTCTGTCCCAGTATGTTATTTTTTTACTTGTGGGTGGGTGAGCCGATTGCTATTGGAGCGTGATAGAACAGGAGTACAGGTACGGCTTTACTTTTAATAGGAGTAGGGTGAGGATGCAGATGTGTGCTATTGGACACTTGAGAGACAGAGAAGTGAATTTTTATGGCAGATTTTGTACTGAGGAATAGAATCAGCATGCAGGATGTCAGACGTGTCTGAGAGAGAGTAAACAAAATCTTCTTAACAGCCTTTGTACGGCATAGCGAGCGGCATCAGTGAACCACGCGACTGGCAGTTAGGGTCTTCACAGTTCACTGAAGGTGCTTGCTTAGTGGGTAAAAAGCTGATGTGTATGTTCATTTTTATTTTGGCGCGCTTGCGCGGCAAGCATCTTCTGACAGTGGGGATTTGGAGGTGTGGTCACTGTTGGTCGAATGTAGGGCACGCATCAGTAGGTGCGTCCCTCATTCCCCAGTCAGCCTGCATGCCGGCGCCACACCATGCATACTAATGTGGCGAGCACATCTAAAGAAAGGTCCACTGCAATCTGAGCAAAGCTCATCAGACGCAGCTGACCCTTCCTACGTGCTCACCACATTATCAGCATGGCGGGCGGCCGCCCAACTGCTGACTTCACAATCCCTGCCCGACACTCACAGCGCAAAAATTTGCCAAAGAGGGCTCTCCCGTTGGCATAAAGCAGTCCCCCATTTCTTATATATGAAGGGGTGCCCAATCCCCTCGCTCTTGCCTTCTCCCGCTTTCCTTGTGCTGGCGGGATGCCTGATCCGTCGACGCCATACTCCTTTTGTTGTGTGCCAACAAGGGTGCCCAATCCCCCATCGCTGCAGCAACCCCCAGTTAGGTGCACGCTGGGAGCCCACCCTAGTGCAAGTCCCTGAATAAAAAAAAAACTGTCCCACAATGTTAGTTATTTTCCCCCTGTAACATAAAATGGTCCCTCGTAGTCTCCCTACCCACCACCCGCACCCACCCACTGCACACCCTCCCTCACCCCATACTTACCTCCGGAGTCTGGCACGACGATCTTCGGTGGACCAGGAACACGTCTGCACTCTTCAAAGCCGACCGCGAACTGAGGAAATGCCGGTAAGCTGTGTAATGGAATAAATAGGGTTTTTTTTCAACTTTGATGCATATCTCTGGCATTTTTTGGAATTTGTGCACCAAATTTTCAGCATGGGGTTTTTGGGACCCCTCCTCATGAATTCTGTTACTGTTATGACATTAATCGGTCCCGAAAGGTGATTACGCAGTCACGCGCAGAATCACCTTCGGGACCATTAACGCAAGGACAGTGGCAGTGTTCATGGGTGGGCTATCAAAAAGTCTATGTTGCAAATTTGGTGAAAAAATCAAAAAATGGTTGTTGTAATGAGCGTTGCCTTTTACGTGAGGTTAATGCGAGCTTGTAACTTCGCGGAATTCGCGCAATATTTTATGCCAGATTTTCAACATTGTCATTTTCTAAAACCCTTGTGAACAGTACAGCTGTCATTTTTCACATCCTGGCTGAAATGTGTTTCCGCACTTCCGGCGCACAATACCGCAGTTGCTGTGGGAAATCAGTGTTTGGGGCAGATTATGAAAATGACAGTTACACTGTTCATGAGCAGAGGTCCTACAATGCTTATGCTGAAAATTTGGTGATGATACTCCATAACATGACTGTGTTACGAGGGTGCGTTGCGCAGTTTGCATGCACGCTTGTAAGTTCGCGAATTTATAATATTTTCACTCCAGATTTTCAATATTGCCATTGTTCTGCACCTCCTTATGAACAGTATAGCTGTCATTTTTCACATCCTGACCAAAATGTGTTTTCTCAGTTCCGGCGCAGAATAGCGCGGTCTCTGTGGGACGTCCATGTTCGAGACACATTATGGAAATGACAGTGACACTGTTCATTAGCAGAAGGTCCTAAAATGCCTATGTGGAAAATTTGGGGTGAACAGATCCATACAATTGGTGTTTCTGACGTGCATTGTGCAGTTTGCACACCGTTTGTGACTTTGTGCATTTGTAATATTTTCACTCCACATGTTCAAAATTGGCATTTTCCACACCTCCTTATGAACAGTACAGCTGTCATTTTACATATCCTGCCTGAAATGTGTTTTGCCGTCCGTGCAGAATCGCCGATCGCTGTCTTGAAATCAGATTTTGGGGCAGTTTGAGAATACGATGACACTGTTCATGAGCAGAGGTCCTAAAATGCCTATGTTGAAAATTTGGTGCCGAAAGTCCAGAAAATGACTGTGCTGCAAGCGTACTTTGAGCAGTTTCCACGCAGCCATGTAACTTCGTACATTTGCAATATTTTCATGCCACATTTTCACCACTGGCATTTGTGCACACCTCCTTATCAACAGTAGAGCTGCCGTTTTTCACAGCCTGCTCAAAACGCGTTCCCGCAACTGTGGAGCACAATAGCGTACTCGCTGTGGGAAATCACCTTTTGGGACACATTAACAAAATCACAGCGCCACTGTTCTTGAGGGGAGGTCCCAAAATACCTATGTTGAAAATGTGCCTAAAAAACTCCCACAAATAATTGGGTTGCGGACGTCTGCTGCGCAGTTTGTATGCATGTTCATTGCTTCACCAATATTTCATATTACCACTCCAGATTTTCAACGTTGCCATTTTTTACGCCTCCTCATGAACAAAACAGTTGTCATTCTCCACATCCTGCCCAAATCTGTTTTCGTCCCTCTGTCACCAAATGTCACAGCTGCTGTGCAAAACCACCTTTCAGCTAACAAAGTGATTGTGCCGCTTTTCATGAGGTGGCCTGACAAGCAGCCCATGTTGAACATGTAGAGTGAAACTACCACTACACGCCTACGGTGTTGGGGTTTCCAACTGCAGCACCCAACCCGGTACAGACTGACAGGCGTCAGGGCTGTGACTTGGGATCATCAGATGTAATGCTCACACCATTCCACCCCCTCCACGCCCACCCTGCAGCCACTGACAGGCATCGTGGTGTGTCTTGCACTGTTCGCCACAAACTTCACCTCACTCCTATACTGCACCCGTCAAGCGTGTTTCCTTATGGAATATGGGAAGAAAAATGCCCAAACACCCCAAAGCACACCATGACACTTGTCTTGTATCTACAGGAAATAGGGTGAGCCTGATAACGTAAGCGTTCAGCTAGCGACCAAAAGAGCACATCCACTGCCTGTCGCTCTCTGGGGTAGGGGTGAGTAACGCCCCCAATACTTCACTGCCATTCCTATTATGCGCCTGTAGCTCCGCTACTGCCAATGCCAATGCCAGCGCGACAACATTTGGCATTGACAGATGCTTGTTTTTCTCTCTTACTAGTGGGAGAGCACTGGAGGAGTGCTGTGAAGGTATTTCACAGTTAAGAGAATCCGGTTACTCTTCTTGGTTCTGGAGTGAGTGCAGCAGTGTGGTGCACATGATCGCACAGGCAAGCGGGTCATACAAGTAGGGAGAAAGGGAGTCTGTGCTACAGCTTAATGTTAAGGGTTTGTTTTATGTTTTTATCATTGCAAATTATGTCAGGTGCTGGCAGCACACTGCAATGTGCTATGTGTGGCTGCAACAGTGATGGTGCCACTCCAGAGCTTGAACTGTGAGCTGGCAGCATGTGGAATGGATCGAATGGACAAAGCTGCATATAGTGATTTAAAACAGGTATGTTCTTGTGAGATGGTCATGTGTGTGCCTGGACTTCATACAGTGAGGTTATACTCGGATAACCTCACTGTCTGAGGCACACGCTGACCAGTCAGAGCCCAGGACATTTTCTTGTCATTGTATAATTATTTATTTGTTAATGGCATGGCCTCACTGAAGAAAAGGGGTGAGACATGCCATGGGTTATCCTAGAGACAGGCTCTGGGCTAGTATCCATACTGGAGTAGTGTATAGACGTCTACCACGAGGGGAGCTGGATAGGGCACCAGAAGTCCTCATCCATATGGCAAGTAAGGGAGAGGTGCTGTACTGTATACACACACACACCCCCCATATGGTAAATGTTACAAATATATTTTTTCTGCATAAATTGTTCACTAATTTTATCTCCAAAAGGAATCAGGGAGCGCTAATGAGCTGGTAAACTGACAAGACATGTTCCTACCTCGCTCCTCCAAGTTGGCGAATTAAAACAAAATAAAAGTTACAGTTCATGTCTTATTTCATTCGAAAAGTAACTAGATTGAGTGGCGACTGTGTAATGGATGAGTATTTAACCTCGGGCCCCAGTAAGAGTCAACAAACGGCAGCCAAAATGGGCAAGAAAGGTACGGCCGGTGGACAGAGTGAAAGCCAGAGCTTGATTTCACTCTCTGCAGCGGAAATAGCCGTGCTAGGCCATGAGCTTACCGGCCAGGTCGTGTCGGCCCTTGAACCCAGACTGTGCAGCTTAGAATCCCGGATAGATGATAAAATTCAGGAGGTTCTTACACAGCAGTCGGCTCAGGCGCTGTGTCTGAGTGAGGCGGAGGAGAGAATTTCTTGGATGGAGGATGAAATGCAGGGTGCCCCAGAGAAAATCCTGCCATTGCAGAGGGAACTTGAAGATATGAAGGGGGCAGCAGATTACCAGGAGAATTCTCATAGGAGGCTCAACCTCCATTTAAGGGGGCTACCTGAAGGGAAAGAAGGTGGGAGTGCGCTGGAATTCTGTACAGTGACTATACCCACGCTGCTGGGAGTGGAAATGAGTGAGGGCCGGATAACGATGGAGAGGGCCCACTGGGCGGTTATGCCCAGGCCACCGGTGGCCAGCTGAATTTCGACAGCTCTATCATGAGATTTCACTATAATCAGGACAGAGAGGAGGTATTGTGGGCATATCGGGAAGAGGGTCTGCTTGTATATGAGGGGCATAAGCTGTTTATCTCTCACGATTATTCAGCCAGATTGTTAAAAAAGTGCAAAATGTTCAATGAGGTGATGGCCGCTTGAGGGGTATGAAGGTGGAGAACTTCATAATTTATCCTGCAACTCTTAAGATTAAGTACAGGGGTGCAGTTTTCACTTTTTGGGAGGTGAAGAAGGCTGAAACTTTCGTAGAGGAGCTCAGAGGGAAGACTGGATGAGTGAATGACTTCCTGACATACACGGTATGCTGACTGTTTGGTTGTGCTACTCAGTGCCTCGGGAGACTCGAGAGGCTTGGGGGACATCATACTGCTGACCCTGCTACTATTGGTACCAAACAGTTTTTTTTCTTTAAGTCGCAGACTGATGGCCTGTTAACATTTTAAAGGGGGGCGTATATATGACTGAACTGACTTGGTGTGTGCCTGCACTCCCCGAGGAGAGGTGCAGGGGAAGGAGCCTGACTGAATTTAACGCCATGAGCCTGGACTGTGGGAGATGCTCGTACACCTTTTCCCCTGTTGTCACATGGAAGGTCAGGGCTTAATGGAGGGCCCCGAGGAGTATACCCTTTCCTTGTGTAGGATGGGCCTTCGGGGGCCTCTATGGGGTGCTGTTGGAACGGGACTTGTTTGGCCCACGCTCCCGAAGGGGAGGTGCAGGGAGGAAACAAGAGGGTGTATCTGCAATACTTCCAGGGCTATACGGGGGAGGGGGATCAATGCTGTTGAATATACTGGTTGGGACTGGCTTATGATGGTTGCCCGGATTTATTGGAAGTGGGGGAGGACAACGGACGGGCACAGGGAGAGACCGGTCATGTGGGGACACCACGTAGCCCCAGCTTTTAAGGGGGAGCAGCACGTCTGGAGGGAGGGAGTCATTTGGAATGGCGGCAGGTATCCTGGGATATTAATACAAAGGAATGGTTGCTGGTAGGGACCTGCCTGGAGAGATTTTGAGGCATCAGGACCCAGCTGGCCATTTTGGTCAGTGGAGTTTAAGGAAAGAAGCGAATGGAAAGGTGTGTTTTTTTTTTTGTACTCAGCGGGGGGGAGTGGGGCAAGGAGAACACAGTCAAATCTATAGGGTATTTGGACACTTGCATATAATGGCAGCTAGTGTCCTTGGAATGGGTGGGCAGGGGGTGTCAGATGTGAAAGGGGTGAAGTTTGGGGCAATAGAGGAGAATGGAAAATGGTGGTGGGGAAATGGGATGATTGGAATGGGATGTTCAGAATGGGGAATATGGGGAAAAGGAAGGATAACTGATGATTTAGTATTGGGGGAAGCATGGGAAGGATATGTTAGAATTTAAAGTTGTCTGTATTGTTGCAGTTTATTGTTCAGGTTTATGTCTGTTTGTTTACATTATTGTGCACTGTTATACATATTTACGTGTTAACATCCATTTTATTTATTTTTTTGTTTAAAATTTTGATGACCGGGAGAGGCACACTGAGCCGAGGCTCGTTTCCAGGTGCGACCCGGGTACAGAGTGTACAGTAAAGAGAAAAGAGAGTATCATATGATGAAGAATACAAAACAGTCTGTACAGTCATATTTACAATGAAATAAGATACATTTACATAATAAATAAAATTGTGAGCATACTGAGTAACTGAGTGAGATGGGACAGGGTTACAGTCGGGGCTAGGGTAAGTGAGTAGTGACTGTAGTGGCCTCGGGAGTGAGCTGGGACCATTGGTGCATTTATGGCAGGGTGGGGAGGGTAGGAGCTTGAGGAGTTGAGAGAAGGCGGGACGAGAGAGGGCCTGGTGGAGTTCGGAGGGAAGGTTGTTCCAGAGAAGGGGGAGACGGTAGGAAAAGGCAGCTAGGCTGTTGAGTGTGTGGTCGGGGCGTTGAAAAGTGCAAGAGTCCCTGTGATGAAGCAGGTAAGTTAGGGAGGTGGTTGGTGCGAGGAGGAAAGCGAGGTGGGGGGAAGGAAATCAAACCAAAATTTAGCTATGAAGGAGGCACTGTGGATGACTCTCCTATGGGAGAGTGGAGCAAGGGTGAGTGCAGTGTAAAGTAGGCAGTGGGTGGAGAATGAATGGGGGGAGGCGGTGGCGAAGCAGCAGAAGGAGTTGAGAAGGATATCTAATCTGGAGAGAGAGAGGATGCTGGGGCCATTCCGTAGATAATGTCGGCATATTCTATGGCATGTAAGATTGTTTTACGTATGAGCTCGCAATGGGTGGGGATAGGCAGGCTGGCTTTATGGTGATAGAGGATGACGAGCTTGAGCTGTAGTTCGGAGCAAATGGCATCAACATGGGTGGAGAAGTTAAGGTGGTCGTCCAGCCACACACCCAGGTACTTGAAAGTAGGGACTAGCACCAGAGGAGAGCCATCCAGGATGGTGATCACTGTGGCGGGGCGGGAAGGGTTGCAAGCTTTTGCCTGGATCAAATACCATGGTGACAGTGTTTTTTGCGGTAGAGTGTAGCAGGTTGTCGAGAAACCATATGATTGGACTCTATTGAAGTCATTTTGGAGGTTTGGAAGGACTCAGTCGAAGGAAGGGCCTGAGGCAAAGATAATAGTATTATCTGTGTATAGATGCACATCGGAGGAGAGGCAGGTGGAGGGAAGGTCGTTAATGAAGACAGAGAAGAGGATGGGACCAAGTATAGCACCTTGGGGGACACCTGATACGATGGGGAGAGGAGTGGAGATAGCATCGCCTATTTGAACAGATTGTTGTCTGTTATAGAGATACGAGTGGAACCAGGCGTTGGCAGGTCGGGCGATGCCAAAAGAACTAAGTTTGTGGAGTAGCAGCGGGTGGGAGATGGAGTCAAAGGCTTTGGCCAGGTCAACGAATACGGCGGCAGTGGCTAGGCTGTAGCCCATGGCAGAGAGGATGGAGTCAGTTACGCGTAGAAGGGAGGTGATGGTGGAGTGGTGCTTTCTGAAACCTGACTGTATGGGGAGAGGGAGCTGTTGGAGGAGAGAAAGGCTGATAGTTTAGACAATATGAGGGATTCCTGAACTTTGGCAAGGACTGGGAGGAGCGAAATGGGCCTGTAATTTCCCAGGAGGGAGGGATCGCCGCCTTTGTATAGAGGGATGATTTTGGCCAGTTTCCAGGCTTTTGGGACAGTGGCTGTGTGTAAACAGAGATTGAGTATGTGAGTCAAAGGGGCCACAATAGTGAAGGCAGAGATTCGGAGAAGTTTGTGGTGAATACTGTCGGGACTGGATTTGGTTGTGCTGAGGGAGGAAAGTGCTTTGTACACTTCCTGTGGACTGAAGGGTAGAAAGAGGAAGCCGGAGGGTGGAGGAGATGGTACCGCCAGGTTGGTCGAGGGAGGGGAGGTGTTTGGGAGGGCACAGGAGATGAAACATTTGTTGAAGAGCTCAGCCACGGAAGCAGGATCCGAGACAGTACACCCGTCGATATTGAGGGCTGGACAGTTCTGTTTAGTAGGTGGGACAAGAAGGGAGTTGATCGTCTTCCAAAAGGACGCCTGGGGGATTTGGTTCTGTGAGAACTGCCCTTTAAAGTAAGAAGTTTTGGATAGCCGAATGGTCTTTGTACATTTATTTCTAAGATGTCTGTAAGATTGTAGATCCCGTGAGTCGTGGGAGGCTTTGTACAGTCTCCATGCCTTGTCCCTGGAGTGACACAGGGTGACAAGGTCGGGTGTGATCCAGGAGTGATGGAAGCATTTTACCCTGACTTTCCTGAGGGGTGCATGTAAGTCCCAGATAGTCCGGAAAATACCGCAGAACTGGGATAGAGCAAAGTCTACATCAGACGCGGAGAGGACTGGAAGCCAATCTGCATTTGCGAGGTCATGCTGCAGGGTGTATTCATTTAGGAGGTGTAGTGGGTGAGACCAAATGAATTTGGGATGAGAGAGCGGGGAGTGGATTTTGCGGACGCAGTAAGTGACGCAGTGGTCGCATAGGGCATCGGAGAAAATACCTGAGGCAGGTATACGGTGGGGATGGGTTGATAAGATCCAGTCCAGAAGGGTATGGTTATGGGACCGATGGTTTAGGTGGGGAGGTTCCCGGATAAGCTGAGTGAGGTTCAGGGCTTCGATTTTTAGGGTGATGTGTTTGGGAGAGGGGGAGAGCCAGTTAAGATTGAAGTTGCCTAGAAGCACAAGTTTGCTGTTCTAGAGGAGTTCGCCGAGATGACATTAAAGAGTGAGTCGGGCGAGGTCTTTAGTGGAGCGTAAAGAGCCCCAACTTAGAGGGGTGTGGAGGAGGGAAAGGATAGGTGCCCTACGATGGATTTGTGAGAAGAAGGGCAAGCTTCACTGAAGATGATAGAGCACGGGAAGGCTTGTCTGACATATAGTGCTACACCCCCTCCTCGCTTGCCGTGGTCCTGATGAAATAAGTTGTAGTTAGGAATGGCAATTGAGGAGTTGGGATTTTGGCAGATAGCCATGATTCCGTGATGCAGAGAATGTCAGGGCAGTATTGGATGACCCAAACAGTAAGGGCATCCAATTTGAGGAGGAGGCTCCTGGCGTTGAGATGGAAGATCTGGATGCCCTTAGGGAGTGATTCACAGGGAGAGAGAGAGGATGGGCCTGTAGGGGTGGGGGGTGAGGGGCTTTGCTTGGACACAGAGGGCCAGGGTTGGGATGTATGTCACCTGCTAGAGCAAGGAGGAGGGGCCGGAGTATGTGAGGAGAGGGGAGGTGTTTGGATGCTTCTATTTTTGCAACGTTTGAAGGTGGGACACAGGAGGTTCAGCATCGTAGGCAATGCCCAGATGGAGGAAGTGAGTGGAGCAGAGGGGCATGAATAGTGAGGGCAAGAAGGTGGACTTGGGGAGATGGAGGGTATATGGAGAGGGGCAAGAAGAAGAGAACATCCATATATGTTATAAGCTCAGCATGATTCAAGGTGGGACCCGGAAATGAAAGGAGTGACAATTGTACCTCACTGGTCACCTGCAGACATGGGAGGGGAGACTAAGGACCGTCATAGTTGGTCATAATGGCTAAATTGCAGGAGCTGAATATTTGCACATGGAATGTGAGGGGGATAGCCACTCCAATAAAGCGTACTGGCCTTCTCACTGCTTTGAGGAGTCAGGGGGCACAAGTGGCTCTTCTGCAGGAGACCCACCTTACCGAATCGGAACATGATAAATTGGTGAGGGGGTGGATTGGGAAATGTTATTCAGCTTCATACAAGTCTCACAAGCATGGGTCGCTGTCCTCCTGCACAGAAATTTACCCTTCCAGGTACAGAGGGTGATAAGGGATATGGGAGGGGGTGGTATGTCTTTGTGGTGGGGGAGCTTTTGAAAGAGTTGCATTTGCTAGTGTGTATGCTCCGGTGGTCTTTGAACCCACTTTTTATAGTATGCTACAGTCTCTGCTGGTAAAGAAACAATTCCCGGGCCTTATTCTGGGAGAAGACTTGAATTGTACTATGGGCCCTGTGTTGGACCACTCCCTGGGCTGGGGCAGGCAGAGTGGGACAATTCAGCAATGGAGACTTGGACTGGTGGAGTTAGGAATGATTGATGGGTGGAGAGAAGTGAACCCAGGGGCCAGGGAGTACACCTTTCATTCTAATCCACATGGTACGTGTTCTCAAATAGATTATGTCTTCTGTTGAGGGAATGGTATAAGAGAGTGATAGATGTTAAACATAGTCCCATTCACGTGTCCGCCCACGTGATGGTGATCCTTACCCTTAGGATGGGAATACAGAGGGAGGGTCCGCTCCCCTGGAAGTTTCTGACATACTTGTTGGGGGATAAAAAATGTTGGGAATACTTGAAGGAACAGTGGGAAGAGTATATGCGAGCTAATGTGGGATCAGTTACCTCCAAGGCCACGCTATGGGATGTGGGAAAAGCTTATATGAGGGGTATGATTATTAGATATGTCAGCAGGGTTAAGAAACAGAAGCAGGAAAGAAGGGTCGCATTAGAAGACCAATTGAGGGATCTAGAGAGATGGTAGGCTGGAGGGGAGGAGGGGGATGCGAGGGTGGTCTTAACAGCCACAAGAGATGCTGTGAATGCCCTTCTCCGTGGGGAGGCAAGGAAGGCTTGGACATTTTGCAAGAAACAAGTCTTCGAGTGGGGGAATAGGCCTGGCCCACTGCTGGTTCGGTTCATGAAGGGGGGCCGGTGCCCAACTCATATCACCACCATCGAGGACAGGGGAGGTAATCTTCACAGGCAGGAGCCACGAATCCGGGAATGTTTGGGAGATTTTTTTAACTCCTTGTATACAGCTGAGGGGGCGATGGTAGAGTGTCAGGTGGAGGAGTTTATGAGAAATCTGGAGTTACCACGAGTAACAAGGGAGCAGGCAGAAATATTGAATAAACCCATAACGAAGGTAGAGGTGGCTACAGCAGTACAAAGATTAAAAAGGGGTAAGGCAAGTGGACCAGATGGGTTTCCCGCTGAGTACTATGAGACCCTGGGGAGTCAGCTGGTGGGCCCACTGTGTGACACATTCCAGCAGAAGGAGGGAGAGCATCTGGAATTACTGGGTACTTTCTCATAAATGGTCATTTGTTTTATCCCTAAAGCTGGCAAAGAGGTGACAGAGTGTGCATCCTATAGACCAATTTCTTTATTGAACTGTGATCTGAAGATTTTGGCAAAGGTCCTGGCTGCCAGGTTGGAGGTAGTGTTGCTGGAGTTGGTTCACCCAGACCAAACCGGGTTCATCCAGGGTCACCTCTCATCACAATGTGCGTCGTCTCTTGAATGTGGTCTGGAGAACGAATAAGGGAAGAGAGGATACATGTATACTTTCGATGGATGCTAAAAAGGCTTTTGATAGAGTGGAATGGGGTTGCCTTTTTGAGATCCTGTCCCAGTTTGGTCTGGGTGAACCGTTTGTGGGGTGGATCAGGGCAGTGTATAGTTCCTCTCAGGCCAAGGTACTCATGAATGGTTCCCTTTCTGAAGGATTTAAGCTAGGTAGGTGAATGAGACAGGGCTGTCCCTTAGCCCCACTGTTGTTCGCCCCAGCAGTGGAGCCGCTTGCTGCTTAAGCACCAGAACAGTCCATGCCAGTATTGATAGATATGGTGAAATGGTTTGTTAAATTTTCTGTCTATAAGCTTAACCTAGATAAATCTGAGCTGATGCAGCTCCCAGGGGGTAGCAAGTTGGATCACATGTGGGGGATTACATGGGTGCATAAACATTTTACATATCTTGGAATTAGAGTTGGGAGATCCCTAGGGACCCTATATGATCTGAATTATCCCCAAATGGTTAAAGGTGTTCTGGCAGATTTAAAGCGATGGGCATCTCTGCCGATCTCATGGTTAGGGGAATTAACCTAATCAAGATGAATATTTTACCCTGATTGTTGTATCTAATGCAGGTGGTGCATGTGGGGTTGACCAAGGGGGATATTAAAAAGTTGGAGGGTGTCTTCTCTTTGTTCATCTGGAATGGGAAGCGAGCGAGGATTAGCCTACAGAGGCCGGGGGGGGGGGCCTCAATTTCCCAGATATGGGACATTATTTTTTAGCAGTGCAGCAACGATATATCGGGGATTGGGTCCACACCCCCAAGGTGGCAAGTTGGGTGGACTTGGAACAGTGGGGCTGCTCAGCTAGGCTGTCGGCCTTCTTGGAGAGGAGAGGCCTTCGGATGTATAGGGCTCAGGAGGGGAGAAACCCCCTGACATTGGTTAAGTTGGAAAGCTGGGAAAAGTTTAAAAGCTGTGAGGTGTAGGCGGGATAGACACCCTTTTGGTGCCCATTGCTCTGAACCCCTTTTTCTTACCAGGGTGGGAAGATCCTAGTCTGAGGGGATGGGAACAGAAGGGAACTAGAAGTCTGGGACATCTCTGTCAGTGGGTTAACATCCTACTTTATATAGCGGTCAAACAGGGCTTGGAGTTGGAGGGGGTCACTTATTTTGGTATTTTCAGGTTAGGGCATATTTTTCTGGATTGGATAGAGGTGGAGAAGGTACTGTAGACAGGAAATTCTCAAAATTGAATCTCTCCTTATGTCAGTAGCTGGGGACCCGAAGGGTTTTGGTGGGAAAGTGGTTGAAGAATGCAGGAATCGTTTTATGTACCAGTCACAAAAGGTAAGACGTCTCTGGTAGAGGAATTTAAGGGGCTCAGTACTGCACCAGAACTGGGCTATGTTGCTTCCTTTACACATGGATCTGCTTGTTTGTAACAAGTTAAAAGAAGCCTTATACAAATTTCTTCACAGGCTTTACCGCCCACCTGCAACAGTACAGAAATATCACCCCGCTATCTCACCACAGTGTGGATGATATGAAGAGGAAAGGAGAACTTACTATCACCGTTTCTGGGAATGCAGTTTTTTGCAGAGATTTTGGAGAGCAATGGCTTTGGAGGTGGGGAAAATGGCTGGGAGGGTATTACAGTTGGATCCCCTCGTCAACCTATTTGGTGTAGAGGAAAATGAGGAAGGAGAATGGGAGCCCATGCCCTGATGAATGAGGGTGTTGTTAATTTTGGCCCGACATTGTATCCAAGATACGGTGGTTTCTTATGTAATCCCTTTGGTGCCACAGTAGCGGGCCTTGGTCCTTAGGGTATTGGCTCTGGAGAGACTTACAGTACTGGTTAAGGGCAGGTTGGAGGGCTTTGTGAGGGAACGGGCACCTCTTCTGGCAGATTTTAGTCAGATAGAGAGTATATCCTTGTGGGAAGGGTTGGAGAAGTGAAGGTGTGAGGGTGAATGATCCCGGGGGAGAGGTTGGAAAGGGGAAATGTGACTGGGGCCGCTTAAGAGCTTTTAGGAATGTCAAATTACCTGAGCTTGGAAATACAGGAGGGATGTCCTTTTGTTGTTTATACTAACAACATGATGTCTTTTGTATTGTACCAGGTTATTGATGTGTATTGTATAATACTTTTGGAATGACACTTCAAATATGGATGTGAACTGTAATATAGTTGCCCTTTAATAAAACGTTTTTATGCAAAAAAAAAAAAAAAAGGAATTGGGATCTTTTTGATATTCACCTGAGGAAACTGCGATGAAGCTGGCCTGCTACCAGACATCAAGGTAGACCACCCATCAGTTGGGTCCCTATTCCTAAATGCAACTGTTTTTTATGTTTGTATGCTATGGACAGTAGCAACTCTAAATAAAAATGCATTGTCCCATGACTGGGACATGGTCATACCAGGGTACACATTGTTCAGGAGAGGCAGGGCACAAAGGAACAGTGGGGCAGTAGTGCTTTAGATGAAAAGCAGCATAAAAGCAACAGAAATACAGAGGAGTCGGGTGATGGCAGAGATGCTGTGGGTTACCCTTGAGTCATGTAACAGCCCCACTATTTGTTTAAAGTTTATAAAGAATCCGTTCCTAAATACATACTGAACTTATTTAAAATTGGAGCAATGAAACAGTGTTTGCGATCTGCACAGGGAATAGAGTTTAATGTTATGAAATGTCATCTGGATATAGGAAGGTCCTCAGTTCTTGTATGGGGGGACAACAACATGGAATTTAATTCCCATAGAGTTGTGGGGTGCTACCAATACAGTTAGGAAATGCGATCTACAAAGAGTAGAGCATCAGCCCCTTGTCTTGTCTGATGGGAGTTACTTGAGAATATAGCCCATTCTATGTAAGCATTTGTTGCTGGTATAGTATAGTATGTATTCATTATTAATAGGACACTATGTGAGTTTATTTGAATGCATTAATCTTATGCACAATATGCTCATTAGTTTTATGTATTTGTTTATTCATTTATTAATGATGTGGTGTTGAATGGTAGTCTGTATCAATGTATCTATTTATTTATTTAAAATTTGGTGACCGGGTAGGTCCGCTGAGCCCCGAAGGTCCCTTTTTCAGGGGTGACCCGGAATAACAGTACATATTTTCATACAGAGAAAGACTTGGGTTACAGAGTAGTTTCAGGTGTGTGAGCAGGTTGCAGCCATGGAATAGAGGAATGTATTTTGGGATCTCCTTGTAAATGAGCTGTGTTCAACTGAGTCAATTCCCTTTCATGGTTTATGAATAAAAGTACACTACTACTACATTTGGACGGGGGTGACATACAGGCCTCCAGCACAGGGGGGGACCTGGACAGAAATATGTTAGGAGTAATTAGCAAGATGGCTAACGGGGGGGGGGGACTTCAATATGCTAGATCTAGATTGGAGCCTTCCTGCGGCAGCTTCCGCTAGGAGCGGGTACATCCTCAAATGCTTGCAAAGGGCACTCCTCTGGCAGCTGTTCAGTGAATCCACTTGCGATCGGGCAGTACTGGATCTGGTCCTTACAGGTCTGCATAGGAGCCAGGATGTCAAGGTGGATAGTCCATGGGCCAGTGATCATTGTACAGTGTGGTTCCACATAAGACGTGCTGCAGACTCTGACCACACGATGGTGAGAGTCTTGGACTTCAGAAGGGTTGACTTTATAAAGATGGGGGAACACTTCAGGAATAACCTGGCAGGGGGTGAGGAACTGGATGGTGTGGAAAAAAGGACAAACTAACTGAGGGGTCAGTGAGGGCAACAAACTTATGTATCAAGTGGGTAAGCAAAAGTAAAGGAAAGAGAAGACCGCTTTGGTTCTCCAGCGAGGTGGCAGAAAAAGTAGAGGCTAAAGGAGCAGCATTTAAAAGGTGTTAGGGGACCCAGAGGGAGGAGGATAGGAAGAGTATCTCATAAAACAAAAGGAGGTATGCAAAGTTATAAGGAGCACAGAGGTGCAAACTGAGGAAAGAATAGCTCAGGGAATATCAAAAGGGGACAAGACAGTTTTCAAACGGTTGGCAAGCTTTTAAACTAGTCAAGAGGGGAGGCACTGATAAGCAGCAGGAAAATCCCAGCCTCTCCCTACAAAACAGGGTACTAAATGAGAAAAAGACCAAGGTAGAAAGGTCAGTGGGGGATGCTGCAACAGAAGGTAAAGCCATCAAAAAATGGAAAGCAATGAGTACCAATGCCCGTAGTCTGAGTAACAAGCTTCCTGAATTAGTGGCCTTGATAGAGAAGGAACATCTGGATATCGTGGCAGTCACAGAAACATGATTCACACAAAACCATGACTGGGACGTAAACATACCAGGATACACTATCTACAGGAGGGACAGAGAGGGTAAAAGAGGAGGAGGAGTAGCTCTTTATATAAGGGAAGGAATCAAAGCAACAGAACAAAATGGAAAACAGGGAGGAGAAGAAGCACTGTGGGTAAATTTGGAGACCGCAATGGCACCACAATCTGCACAGGGTTGAGCAGACCCTTCTCAGGGGAGGAAATGACAAGGAAATGATAGAAAGTATACTTAGTATGGCAGAAAAAGGGGAGATATTGCTGATGGGCGATCTGAATATGCCAGATGTTAACTGGAGTGCAGTTGCAGCAGCCACTTAAGAGTGGGGTTATTCTAGATGCCCTACAGGGGGCATGCCTTAGACAACTAGTATTGGAGCCCACTCGAGAGGGAGCAATCTTAGACCTGGTTCTCTCAAATGGAGATGAAGAGAGGATCACAGATGTAGAAGTGGGTAGCCATCTGGGAACTAGTGACCATCAACAGTATGGTTCACAATAAACACAGCAATAGAGTCAAGCCATGGGACAAAGGCAAAGGTACTGGACTTTAGAGGCTGACTCTTGCTAAATGGGTGAATGCTCAAGGAATGCACTAGCAAATGGGCAGGAAGGAGGGGTGGAAGAACAATGGGGAATAATAAAAACTGCCATCACAGAGGTAACAAGCCTTTGTGTGAAGCAAATAAACAAAACTAAATGATGTAAGAAACCACTATGGTTCTCAAAGGAAGTGGCAGTGAAGGTTCAAGAGAAAAAGAAAACTTTCAGGAAGTACAAGGAATCACAGAAGGAGCAGGACAGAGAACTGTATCAGTTAAAGCAAAAGGAAGCTGGGAAGGCAGTCAGAACAGCAAAGGCCCAAACCGAGGAAAAGATAGCCAACTCAGTTAAGAAGGGGGATAAAACCTTTTATAGGTACATCAGGGAGCGAAGGAAGACCAAGGGAGGGATAGTGAGGCTTAATAAAGGGGGGGTGGGCAGAGGGTGACTGTGAAAAGGCAGAGATACTAAACAAATATTTTTGCTCAGTATTTACAAAGGAAGAGGGGGAGGTACCTAAAACAAACAGTAGAAACACTCTGGATACAGAAATTGATACCAGCCCATTTACAGAAGAAAGGGTTCTGAAAGAACTCTTAAAACTGAAGGTGGACAAAGCAATGGGGCCTGATGGGATTCATCCCAGAATTCTAAAAGAACTAAAGGTAGAATTAGTGACACCTCTGACTACCCTGTTTAACAAATCATGGGAGGATGGGGTGGTACCCGAGGACTGGAGGAGGGCAGATGTGATTCCTTTCACAAAAGTGGGAGCAAGGCAGAAGCAGGAAAACTACAGGCCTGTTAGTTTAATCTCAGTGGTAGGAAAATGATGGAATCACTTCTGAAGGAAAGAATTGTTCGAGCATCTAGAGGCCAGAGGGCACAGGACCCAAGGCAGCATGGAGTCACAGCAGGAAGGTCATGCCAGACAAATCTGATAGATTTCTTTGACTGGGTGACCAAAGTAGTAGATCAGGGAGGGGCTGTGGACTGGCCTATCTAGACTTTAGCAAGGCATTTTGACACAGTCCCACACAAAAGATTAATATACAAGTTAGCTAGTCTGGGAGTGGGTCCCAAGATGACAGCCTGGGTAAAAATTGGCTGGAGAATAGGACACAGAGAGTAATAGTAAATGGAGTCCACTCTGAAGAAGGGGGTTACTAGTGGGTACCGAGGGGTTCAGTATTAGGACCTGTCCTCTTCAATGTCTTTATAAGCGACATTGCAGAGGGACTGAAAGGAAAAGTATGTCTCTCTGCAGATGACAAAAAGATCTGCAACAGAGTTGATGCACAAGGAGGGGTGGAAAGGATGAGAAGGGACTTGGCAAGGTTAGAGGAATGGTCAAATGTATGGCAGCTTAGATTCAGTGCTAAGAACTACAAGGTAATGCACCTGGGAAATAAAAACCCAGGGGAAGAGTACACAATGGGGGGTGAGATACTAACAACAACAAAAATGGAAAGGGACCTGGGGGTAGTCATATCAGACCTAAAGGTGGGCAAGCAATGTGAGAGGACAGCAAAGAGGGCTGGGGGGATACTGGGATGCATAGGGAGAGGCATCACTAGTAGAAAACAGGAAGTTATTATCCCTCTGTACAGACAGCTGGTCAGACCCCATCTGGAGTACTGCGTGCAGTTCTGGAGACCCAGTTTTCACAAAGACATAGACAGGATGGAAGCTGTCCAGAGGAGGGCAACTCAAATGGTGCAGGGTCTGCACCGGAAGACATATGAAGAGAGACTTAAGGAGCTTAATATGTATAGCCTCGAGGAAAGGAGGGAGAGGGGGGACATGATAGAAACTTTCAAGTACCTCAAGGAATCAACAAAGTCCAAGAGGGTAGCATCTTTCAAAAAAGAGTGTGCAAGAACAAGAGAATTTAATTTGAAGAGAGAGGGGCGGCTCAGAGGTAATTTGGAAGTATTTTTTCACAGAGAGGGCTGTGGATGCATGGATAGGCCTCCGGAGGAAGGTCGTGGAGTCAAAAACAGTGGTGGAATTCAAGCATGCATGGGACAGTCATAAGGCAATTCTAGGGGGTGGGGGTAGGAAGAAGTAGGCTGCTGGTTAACTAGGATCTGCAGCTTATCCAGTAGGCAGGGAAATGGGCAGACTGGGTGGGCCAAGCGGTCCTTATCTGCTGTCATATTCTATGTTTCAGGTTTGTGAGCGAGAAAAGGAAGACAAAGGGATGGACTGCGTGGTTAAAGAAGGAAGGGGTGATTGTATGAGGGGGCGCAAGAAAAGGCAGACATCTTGAATAAATACTTCTGCTCATCATTCATAGTAGAAGAGGGAGAACCTTGAAAAGGCACCAGGGTCTTTGTGGGAGAGAAGTGGCCACCAGTCCAGTTTCTGAGGAGGAAGTCTGAAATGCACCGGCTAACCTGAAGGTAGACATGGCTATGGGCTCAGATGGGGTACATCCAAGGGTGCTGAGAGAGCTCAGGGAGGTACTGGCTACACCTCAGATGGACCTAGTTAACAGATTATTTGGAGACCGGCATAGTCCCAGGGGACTGGAGAAGGGCAGAGGTAGTCCAGCTTCACAAAAGTGGCAGCAGGGAGGAGGTGGGCAACTGTAGGCGTGTCAGCCTGATGTCGGTGGTGGACAAGTTGATGGAAACACTACTCAAGGAAAGGATAGAGGAATATTTTTTATTGAATGGGTTACAAGACCCAAGGCAGCATGGATTCATGGAGGGAATGTCAAGCCAAAGAAATCTGATAGATTTAATTGACTCAGTGACCAAGGAGTTGGATTAGGGTGGGGCACTGGACATTTAAAATGATGTAGCACAGAAACCTAATTTTTGGTACGAGATTTATTGGAGGTAGGCTTATTCTAATTCTGCACTGTAGTACTTTTGACTGGACTCCCTCTTTAAATGCAAGGGTCCATTCTAGCCTTTCCTTTTCTGTCTCTTCTCTGTCTGGTTACGCAACTAAATTTTCTTACGAGACCTTGGTACTGATCACTCGGTTGGTTTCGCAGTTCTCCACCTCTCGCTATCGCTCTGCCTTCCCTTGCTATTTCTGTCTTTTCTTCCCCCTTGCACATCTGTGGTTATAAAAATATATGTGAATCTTTATATGGAAATATGGGAATGGGCAGACTAGGTGGGCCAAGCGGTCCCTATCTGCCGTCAAATTCTGTGTTTCTATCTTTGATATTGGGATGCCGTTGTTTAAAACTGTATATAGTTATACTGTTGAAATGATTGCAAAAATGGCTGGCAGTATAGTTTAGAGGTTAGAATAATGAACTGTGAACAAGCTTGGTACATACAGCAGACCAGACCTGGGTTTGAGTCTCACAACCTCCACTTGCATACTAGTCACTTAACCGCCCAGTGCTCCCAGGTCACCCCTGAAAATAGGCACTTTTGCCTTGTGGGCCTTACCCGGTTACCAAAGACTAAAAAAAAAAAAAAAGAAAAGCTATTTGGAACTCAAGGGATTAACCTGAGAAGCTGGTTTGCAAACTCTCTGAGATGCTGGCAACAAGAGGTCAGTTCTGGGTCACAGTGTTCTTTTTGCTGCACCTGCTGAAACTGACAGTAACACTGTGTGAGAAGCAGAATAGTCTCTTAACGAGCTCCCTGCAAAGACTTCTTATAAAAAGAGCTACAGTGATTTACAAGAGGGAGAGAAAGACTGAGAGAATGAGATTGGAAACTTAGAAGAAAAACTCAGAAGACAGACTATGCTTTCTATGTTTGTACTGCCACTTTAAATAGTTATACTGAGCAATTTTTTTTTTCAGGGGTCAAAATTAAGTTTTGTAGCCATTAGCCAGCAGGGCTAGTGACTGGGAAAATCCACTGGCCCCACAGGTGTTTCCACTGGCTAAGTTGGTGTACATACTGAAGTGTTACCTTCTCCAGTACAAGTTCACAGGGCTAGTTAAATGAAAATCTTACTAGCCTGATACAGAATCTACCAGCATTTGGCTAGCAGGCTGGTGCCAATTTCTACCCCTGTTTTTATTTTGCTGTTAATAAAATGTTATTTGTGAAATTTGAAACTGTTCCTGGTTTTCCTAAGCTTCTTGACCTGTGCCTCGATGACAGACCACATTTCTGAAAGGACATAGAGTGGAGGCAGTCCAGAGGAGCACCACCAAAATGGTACAGGGTCTACATCAAAAGCCCCATGAGGAGAGTTTAAAGGTGCTAAACATGTACACCCTGGAGGAGAGTAGGGAGGGGGGGATATGGTAAATACCTAATGGGGGGGGTAAATAAGGTACAGGACAGGAGTATTTTCCAGAGAAAAAGGTGCTCTAGAACAAGGAAGCTTGCTATGAAGATGGAGGGGAGTAATTTCAGGAGGGATGTGAGGAAGTCTTTTTCACAGAAAGGGTGGTGGATCCCTGAAACAGTCTCCCAGTGGAGGCAATGGGGGTGAAAACAGTGGTAGGGTTTAAAAATGCCTGGGACAGATACAAAAGAATTATAGGGGTAAGGAAGAGCGGTGGAACTGCAGGGGAGAGGAGTGGAGGGGAAGGGGGTAGACATTGTGCCATAGATCAGGTGAGGTCTGTAGCATTAATGAAAAAAATAGATAAATACAGTGGGCAGACTAGGTAGGCCTGGTGACCCTTATCTGCCATCACAGTCAGTGTTTTTCTAAAGTTTGTGAATGAGCAACGGTGAGCAGCTAACGTTGTATTTGTCAGATGTGGAATGGTGCCTTCCAAGGAGCAGGGCTAGACTTGCCTCTCTACAAGCGGCTTTTCTCATGGAGCTTGTCAAAGAACCTAATAAACGTGGCAGTGCTGGCCCTGGTGCCTACGAACAGGGACAACGCTACTGACATCATAGCGGGCAGCCCTGTAGGTACCAGTCATCACCGTTCAGTGGGCTCCAGCATAGGGGCAGGAGCAGGGGGAAGCCACATGAGAATGAAAGTCCAAGACGTTCGGGAGGCAGATTTTAAAAAAATAGGAAGCTGCCTCAGAAATTGCCTTGGGGGGGGGGGCATTGCCAGGGTGGAGTAGAGGCATGGGAGAAGAATAAGGGACAGTATAGTTAGATCAAAAAAAATTCTTCATGTAAGAGGTAAGCAAAAGCAGAAGGCAAAGGAGACTGTTTTGGTTCTCAAAGGAAGTGGCAAAGGTGATGGAAAAATAAAAGAGGGTGGCGTTCAAGAGGTACAATGAAATGCGGAGGGTGGAGGACAGGGAGGTGTAGCAAGCAGTCGTAAGAAAGATCAGCAGGGTAGAATGGGGGGACAGTGCAGAAGGAGACAAAGAACGACCTGACATCTTAAATGGGTACTTCTGCTTAGTCTTCACAGTAGAGGGAGGAGGGGAAAGGACCACCAGGGCAAAGCAAGAATGGGGTGGGGTGAATATAAGTCCATTTGTTGAGGAAAGAACTCTGAAACAACTTGAAGCCCTGAAGGTGAATAAGGCTATGGGATGGGATACATCTCAGGGTACTGAGAGAACTCAAGGAGGCCGTAGATACTGTGCTGACAGCCTTGTTCAGTAGCACACTGGAAACTGGCATGGTTCTGGAGACTGAAGAAGGGATGTTGTGGTCCCTCTACATAACAGTGGCAGCAGGGAAGAGGATAGCAATTTGAGGTCAGTCAGTCTTACTTCAGTGGTGGGGAAATTAATGGAAACCCTATTGAAAGAAAGACTAAGTGAACATCTAGAATCCAGTGGGCTGCAGGACCACAGGCAGCACAGATTCCCGGGAAGTCGTGCCAAACAAATCTAATAGATTTCTTTGCCTGGGTGGCCAGGGGGTTTGAGCAGGGGAGGGCACTGGCTGTGGCCTATCTGTACTTCAGCAAGGCCTTTGACGCTGTGCTCACTGAAGGTTCCACTGACTAAGAAGTTGAGCAGCCTAGGAATGGGGTCCAAAGTGGTAAACTGGGTTAGAAACTGGTTAATGGATAGGAGACAGGACAGAGGGTGGTGGTGGTGGTGGTTTATGGCGCGCATTCTAGGGATAGAAGACTGACTAGCATGGTATGACAGGAATTGATTTTTGGACTAGTCCTCTTTAATGTCTTCATAGAGGACACTGCAGAAGAACTGGAATGGGAGATGTCTTTGTACAGATGACACCAACATTTGCAATAAATTGGGCACTCTGAAGGGGATGTAAGAAATGTGCCGGAATCTTTGGAAACTCATCGAGCGGTCCAAGACATAGCAGTTGGGGGTCAGTATATGTCAAATCCTGCACCTAGGTCACAGGACATCAGATGGTGAGTATAGGATGGCTGTCACGAGACAAGAAAGGGACCTTGGGGTTATTATATTAAAGGACCTCAAGGTGGCAGTGTAGTGTGACATATCACTACCTGGTACGACCCCAGCTGGACTACCCTGTCCAGTTTTGGAGACTGCATTTCAGAAAGGACATAGACAGGGTGGAGGCTGTCTAGAGATGGACAACTAAAATGATACATAGAAACATAGAATTTGACAGCCATCCAGTCTGCCCATTTCTCCCTACCTACACTATTACCACGGACAGTATCAGATATGCAGTCCCCGCCCCTTTCCACTATGATTCCCTTCTGCTTATCCAATGCATTCTTGAACCTCGCCACCTCTGCTGGAAGTCTTTCAGAAATCCACCACTCTTTCTGCAAAGTACTTCCTCACATCTCTCATAAAATCACCCCCTCCAACTTCACAGCATGTTCCCTTGTTCTTGAGTACATTTTCTTCTGGAAAATACTTCCCTCCTGTACCTTATTTACCCCTGTGAGGTATTTAAAGGTCTGTATCATATTTCCTTCTCCCTCTTTTGTTCCAGGGTGCATATGTTGAAGTTCTTTAGTCTCTTCTTGTAAGGCTTCTGATACAGACCCTGCACTATTTTAGTTGCCCCCCTCTGGACCGCCTCCACCCTGTCTATGCCCTTCTGGAGATGTGGTCTCCAAAACTGGACACAGTACTCTAGGTGGGGTCTCACCATGGATCTGTACAGAGGCAGCAACACCCGCTTTGAGCTGGTGATACACCTCCCTATTCACCCCAGCATCTCACTCCCCCCACTGCCTTGTTGCACTGCCTTGGCCATCTTTATGTCATCCAGTATAATTACCCCAGGTCTCTTTTCTGCTTGGTAGCTGTCAATACCACTCCACCCATTTTGTACTCCTTATTATCGAGGCTCAGGTTAGGAAGCATAGGAAAACCAGGAGCAGTTTCAAAATTCGAAAATAGCATTTTATTTTTCTCAATAACAGCAAAATTAAAATTTGTTCAGAATAACTATTTATGAAGGCAGTGCAAACAGAGAAAACAAAGTCCTTCTGAGTGTTTCTTCTCAATTTCAAACCTCAGTCTCTCGGTCTCTGTCTCTCTCCAGCAAAAGTGGTCAGGGCAGGCATACCAGGGCCACATCGGTGGCATGAGTCCACATCAATGGTCGGAACTGAGCTCGTGCAGCCAGGATTCAGGCCAGACATTCTGGGGCCACAGCTGCAATGGGAGAGGCTGCATCAGCAACTGGGAGTCTGCATTTGCTGACCGGCAACAGAAGGAGCTGGGGCCAATCAGTTATCAGGGAGTGAAAGTTTAAATTGTGTGATTGGGCTATAAAAGCAATAAGGAGGAGAGCTGTTTGTCCCACACCACCCACCCTGGCCATGACTTCTATTAAATGATCAGTGGGGGTGGAGTCTTGGAAGAGGGCAAGTTGAGATTGGGTGAGCAACAAGGGTGAGCTACAGCACTAGGAAACTGGATTGTTGCTGGTTGGAGGACCTGTAAACTGTGCTGCTTGGGCATCATTGACTGCTACTGCTACCAGAGGGGGTCAGATAGAAGCAGACTGTATCAGTGAGTGTGTGTGCAACTGAGGAAGTAGGCAAGCTGTGTGAGAACTGTCTACTGCTACGGGGGCAAATAGAAGCAGACTGTATCAATGACTGTGTGTGCAACTGAGGAAGTAGGCAATCTGTGTGAGAACTGTCTACTGCTAGGACTTTTGTGCTGGCTAATGTTGGGAGATAGCCAAATTTGCTTGAAAACTGATGACTGCCAGGGCTGGAAAACTGGCTACAGTCAGGAAAGAGAGAAAATTGCTGTAATGTGAATACTGCTGGGTGAAGGGGCAAACTACTTGGGTTAATGTGTTACATTAATGGTGGAGGGCTTGTGTAACATTGACTGAATTTTTCTGGTAAAGGGCCGTATTGCACTAAAGAATTATTTCTGGTAGAGGGCCGTATTACTCACACCAAAAAGTAGGGTAGACTTGGGAGTGGCCAAAGCAGGCATCTTTGGTAGGGTGATTGGGTGACAGGGTGCAGGGTGGCCATAATATTACATTGGGCATGGAGGTTTGGAGGGTGCCCAGTGTGCTTCCAGTTGGCAGGACTTAGGAAGGAGGTTGAGGGGATCAGAAGACAGCTGATTGGGGAAGGGAGGGAGGTTGGGGAGGGAAGGTGTGGAAAGGACCTCATGGGAATAGACGAGGCCTA
This sequence comes from Neoceratodus forsteri, assembly GCA_016271365.2. Lineage (NCBI taxonomy): Eukaryota > Metazoa > Chordata > Ceratodontiformes > Ceratodontidae > Neoceratodus > Neoceratodus forsteri. Next base: position 42,950,761 of record JADMNL010000038.1, read on the forward strand.
AATGGCATACCCCAGGGAACAGGTGGACAATGACCATTTGGTTACTCTGGAGGGGTGGGGCACGAAACAAGCAATGTATGGAAATCACTGCGTAGAGAGGAGGCTGAGAAAAGGGAGCGAAGGAAGTGGGGGGACAGGAGAGAGAAAGTCTGGGGCAAGCATCACACTTACAAATCGATGCACCCTCCTGTATCTGGGAGATGAGGGGAGGAGGCTAGGGGGAGGAGGGAGCAGGCGGACAGAGAGGGTTTGGTCAGTAAGCTGTGGGAAGAGGGGAACAGAAGAATGAGTCAGATCCATAGAGGGGAAGGGGGAGGGACATGAGCATAGGGTGGAGGGAGTTAAGGGGGGTCAGGGCGCACAGAGTGAGGCCAGGGTGTGGGGGAGTTCTAGGATCGGGCAGGCATCCAGGCTGGGGAAGTCAGCCGAGGATAGGGATGTGGTAGGAAGTACTCTAGATAGGCCAGTTTTAAGGCAGGTGAAATCGGGTGAGGTAGAGATGAGGGTGTGAGGAGGAATACAGCGGATGGGGTGGAGGATGCAGTACCTGAGGGGGGAGGGAGGAAAGGAGTGAAGCAGTAGAAGGATGCTTGGGTGGGGGATCTGAGGATACCGGCCCAGAAAGGGAGTCGGGGGGGATCTGGGGAGGGCAACCTGTGTCACCCAGGAGGTTGGGTGGGGCGAGGAGCAAGCTGGGAGCTGCAGGCAGAAGAAAGAGCATGGTAGGGCATACAGAGGCTTGTGATCCCCAGGCTGAGGGGGTGGGAGGAGTAAGTTGGGGGTTGATGACAGAAGGAAGAGAATGGAAGGAATCAAACGGGCCAGTAAAGTGGGGGGGTGAAGGTGATTCTGTTGGGTGACTCCATGACCAGGGGCATCCAGTTGGAGGGGGCAGGGGCAGAGGAGGGGAAAAAGCAGCCCAGTCAAGGCTAAATGTATCCCAGGCCTATCCATACAGAAGGCCAAATTCCAGCTATATTCGATAGCATTGGAATGCGGGGGATCCCCAGACTTTCTAGTACATCTGGGAACAAATAACTTGGAGGAGAACAGCAAACTAGAAATCCAGGTGAGATTCTGTGAACTGGCCAGGGTTTGCCACTCTATAGGAAGCTCAATTTCCTCCTCTTGAGATTCTGCCAGTTCCTAGGGCATCTGGGGAGACCAAGTATTAACTTTGAGGGGTGAACCGGTGGATCAGGGACTGGTGCAAGGCAGAAGGGTATGGGTCTTCGGGTGGATTGGGGGGATACATGGAAGGACAAGGGGTTGTATGCCAGGGATAATATACACCTCAATTTGGAGGGAAGGGAGATCTTGAAACTAAGACTTGCTGGATTCATAGCCGAGAGGTGGGGTTTAAACTTGTAAAGAGGGGAGGGTTAAGTAAAAGTATAGCTCCAGTGGAGCTGCTCGAGGATCTAGGTCTAGGGCATGAAAAGAGGGCAGGTGACCGAGTTGCAAATCCACCCAGAGCTGTGCACGGAAGGGCGACTAGGGACCACGCTGGGCAGAGACGACTGGATAAGGGAGAGGGGTCAGGGTGGAGGATGGTCCTGATCAATGCCAGGACATTGGGCAATAAAATGCCCAAGCTCCAGGCAATGCTGGTTCAGGGCTCAGCGGATGTGGCAGCAATTACCGAGACTTGGGCCACCCAGAAAAATGATTGGGACCTAAATTTGGAGGGCTGCAAAATATTCAGGAAGGATAGAGGAGAGGGAAGAGGAGGGGGGGTGTAGCGCTGATAGTCAAAAATAACCAAGTGGTTACTGGAGTGGAGGAGGCTGTAGAGGGGTGGAGGCGATTTGGATAAACCTGCAAATGAGGGGAGGTATAAGATTGAAAATAGGGGTGGTGTACAGACCCCCATGATGGAAGAGGCCCTAGAGGACAAACTAGTTGAGAACATCAAGGGGCACTGTGACCTTGGAAAGGGTAGGGTGGTGGTCATGGGTGATCTCAATATGCTGGGGGCAAACTGGGACACTATGACATCCTCTGTGGCCGGGGAACAGAGACTGATGGATGTGTTTCAGGATGCCTTCCTGGTCCAGCAGGTGGGGGAGCCTATGAGGGAGGGGTGGATACTGGACATTGTCCTAGCAGGCAGTGACTGGATAAAGGGCCTGGAGGTGTGCATTCTGCTGGCAGGTGGCAACCACGCCGCAGTCTGGTTCCTGCTGTATCTGGGGTGGGGGAGAGGAAAACCGCACTTATACAGTAGTAGTGGACTTCAGGGGAGCAGACTTCGTGGGCATGGATAAGATTCTATGGGGGACCTTGGACAAGATTAGGCCAGACATGGATGCAGGTAAATTGTGGGAGACCATTAAGAAGGGGGTGCAGGAGGCTACTAGGTCCTGTACTAAGGTAAGGCGTAAGCATGGTAGAGCCAACAAGCCGTGTTGGTGGACCAGGGAGGTGCAGGAAGCAGTGGGGTATAAAAAGGCTGCCTATGCACGTTTTAAGCACTTTAGGAGGATAGGGAGAGGGGTGATTACGAGTTGATGGGCAGGAGGGTCACCAGAGTGATGAGGGGAGCCAGACGAGGATGGAGCAAAACCTGGCTAGGGATATCCATGGGGAGATTCTATAGATAAAGAGGGGAGAAGAGAAAAGGGAGGGCACAGATCAGCAGGATTAGGACTGGGGAGAGATGGGCCCAGGAGGCGGGGGAACAGGCAGAGGTGCTAAATGAGTAGTTTGCCTTGATATTTACAGAAAGAGGCAGGGATCCATCCAGCCCAACAAGAGGGAAGGGGAGCCAGCAGAGTCGAGAGGTCAGATGGAGTCTAGGGGGACAGAAGGGGACAAGGGTACATGCCGGGCAAAGTCTAGAAGGGGATGGGTGGTTGAATGAGGGGGTTGGCTGGGAGGCAGAAATCACAGTGGATAGGGTTAAGGAGGGAGGCCCTTCAGATGCTAAAAACTGATAAGGCGCTGGGGCCGGACGGGCTGCATCTGAGGGTTATGAAGGAACTGGCAGATGAGCTAGCAGCTCATCTGGCAACACTCTTTAATACCTCTCTGCAGACAGGATAGGTGCCTCAAGATTGGAGGGTGGCTCATGTGATGCCTATCCACAAAGGGGTGTCTAGAGAGGAGATGGAGAAACATAGGCCTGTCAGCCTAACGTCTGTGGTAGGCAAAGTTATGGAGGGCATTATCAAGGAGAGACTTGGGAGGCAATTAGAAAGGTTGGGGCACCTGGATGACAAACAGTACAGTTCCCGGGGAGATCGTGTCAGACCAACCTCATAGATTTTTGACTGGGTGACAGGGGCCCTGGACCACCATAGGCCAGTGGATGTCCTATATCTGGACTTCAGTAATGCGTTTGATTCGGTACCCCACAATGGGCTGCTAACAAAGCTGGTGGGGAATGGGGTTGGGAGGGCAGTTGCTCAGACGGGTAGAAAATTGGCTAATGGGGCGAATACAGAGGGTAGTGGTTGGTGGGATAGTCTCTTCCCCAGGAAGGTCCTCAGTGGTGTCCATCAAGACTCGGTATTGGGGCCACTCGCAGCTCATTGTCTATGTCATGATATGAGTGGGGGGGGTTAGAGCAGGCTGGAATCTCTTTACGTGATGACTCAAAATTGGGAGCACTACGGACAGGAATGAAGTGACCGAGACCGTCCAGAGGGACCTGGATACCCTGGAGGGGTGGTCAAGGAGGTGGGGTTTGAGGTTTAATGCAGGAAAGTGTAGGGTGCTGCATCTGAGGGTCAGAATCCTGGGTCACGTATACACCCTGGGGTGGGTCACACTGCAAGCCACATCGAGTTAGAAGGATCTAGGGGTGGTGGTGGACGTCAAAGTGAATAACCCTGAAAATTGCAGAAGAACTGTGGCAAAAGCAAAACAGGATACTGGGCTGCATAGCCAGGGGGATTACGTCCAGGAGGGAGGTGATCCTCCCTCTGTATAATGCCTTGGTCAGACCACATCTTGAGTACTGTGTGCAGTTCTGGAGACCTCACCTCAAGAAGGACATAGCACTGCTGGAGAGTGTCCAGAGGAGTGCAACCAGAATGATTCAGGGCATGGGAGGGAGGCCCTACAAGGAAAGTCTGGAAGAGCTTGGGCTGTACTCACTGGATGAGAGGAGAGATGGGGGGGGACGTGATAGGGGTCTTCAAATATGTAAAAGGAATAAACAAGGGCGGAGCCAAAGGGATGTTCAGACTAAAGAAGGGGGGACAACCAGGTGGCATGAGTGGAAGCTAGAGGGGGGAACGCAGGAGGCATTACTTCACTGAGAGGGTAGTGGAGCCATGGAATGCACTGCCCGGGAGTCTGGTGGAGGAGAGCACAGTGGAGGGCTTCAAGAAGAGGTGGGAGAGGTACAAGGGAAAACTGAAGCCAAAGATGACCCTCTTTGGGGCTGGGGGAGTGGAAAAGCGAGCACCCATTAGGAGGTTGGCTACCGAGCAAACACGACAGACCATCAGGCCTATTCTGCTGGCTTTTAGTATGTTAGTATGTAAAAGTATTGCTACTCTTTTTGTAAGTCTCTGTCTGGGAACTCCTGTTTTTCCCAAAATGTTCTTGTTAGTGTCTCTGCATATGCAGAAAAAGAATATAGTAACATAGTGACCCAGAACTGACCTCTTGTTGCCAGCTCTGCACAGGGTTTGCAAACCAGCATCTCAAGTTAACCCCTTGAGTTCCAAATATTTTTTTTTTTGCAATCATTGCAACAGTACAACTACATACAGTTTCAAACAAAGGGATCACAGCATCACTTAAAGTTTCACACAAAGATTCACATATATTTTTAGAACTGCTGACATGCAAGAGAGAAGAAAAGACAGAAACAACAAGTGAAGACAGAGAGATAGTGAGAGGCGAAAAATAGCAAGACTGTTGGAGTGATCAGTTCCTAGGTCTCCTAGGAACATTTGGTTATGGAACCAGACAGACAAGAGACAGAAAAGGATCCTTGCACTTAACTCTTTCTTTTCGCATAACAAATGGGACAGGGCCTTATTCAGCCCTGTCAAATACCCCAATTAAGAGGGAACCTGTTTATATAAAAAAAAAAAAAAGTTTCCAAAACTTTCCATTAATTCTCCTTTAACATTAGCTTATAACCTTTACAGTTCAGTGCATATTCAATATAGCAAACAGTGAAGTTTAAACTCACATTTTTTTCAACCTTCAGAATTCTCAGTTCCTGATTAATATCCTGACAGAAAATCAGCACTGACATTCTCTTTCCCAGATTTGTGCATCACTTTAAATTTAAATGGCTGTAATGCCAGGTACCACCTTGTGATTGTGGAATGTTTATACTTCATTTGGTTTAGCCAACATAGAGGATTCTGATCTTTAATAAGTACAAAGTCAGTTCTAGCAAATAAAACTTAATGGACTCTATGGCCCACTGGAGTACCTTTTCCATCTGTTGTGCAACTTCCTACTAATATATAGAATGGGGTATTCCTTCCCATCTATATTTTGACTCAGGACTGCACCTAGGCCTACCTCTGATGCACCAGTCTGTAACAGAAATTGTTTCTCAAAGTCTGGGCTTTCGTAAAACAGGAGCTGAACATAACACAGGCTTAATGGATTGAAAAGCTTCATCACAGTCTGGGGTCCATTTCACATTATTCGGGAACTGTTTCTTTGTGAGTTCAGTGAGGGGTGTAGCTAACTGGGTAAAGTTAAGAACAATTCTATATACTGTATATCACTTCAGCCGAGTGGCCCTGGCGCTGCTACCTGCTGACTGCCGGACCTCTGTCTTCAGCCCGCCACCTCCTGACCAAGGAAAGCAGCTACGTGCCCAAACTAGGCTCTCCACTTCAGCTGAGTGGCCCTGCCTCTGCTACCTGCTGACGGCCGGACCTCTGCATCCAGCCCACCACCCCCTGACCAAGGAAAATAGCCACAAGCCCGAACCAGGCTCTCCACTTCAGCCAAGTGGCCCTGGCGCTGCTACGTGCTGGTGGCCAGACCTCTGCATCCAGCCCGCCACCCCCTGACCAAGGAAAGCAGCCACAAGCCCAAACCAGGCTCTCCACTTCAGCCGAGTGGCCCTGGTGCTGCTACCTGCTGGCAGCCAGACCTCTGCATCCAGCCCGCCACCCCCTGACCAGGGAAAGCAGGTACAGTTGGTCAGCTCCTGGCTTGGAGCTGTCAGGCTTCAATCCCCGTAATTGGACTGGCTCCTGGAGATTGTGGCCACTTCCCGATTCGATGCTGCAGATCCCCATTGAGAAAGCAAGCACCCAAGGTACCTTTTTCAAAACGCAGCTCGGCCACTGCCTTCCTGTACTGCTCTCTGGACAATTTTTTCACGCACCCCCTTCTCCCTCCTTTATTAAGTACACTTCCCCTGTGATCTCCGCCCCCTGATGCCTCACACTAGTCAATTACAGCAACTCCTTAAAGGGGCTTTCCTTTCTGTAACATCTTAAAGTGGTGATCCTCTCTCGTGCTCAGTGCATCCGGGATCAAGTGCACTGACATGGACTATGGTCCTCCTCCTACTTCCTACACCAGCCCCACCTTATTTAGGACCATCACCCTCTATGCATAGTACCCCTCCTCTTATCTGCAACACCTCTACCAGACCACCCCGATGCTCGATCACCTCCCCCCCTTGGTACCCCCCCTACACTTCCACCCCTGCTACCTCTTACTTCCCACTCATACCTTGGTCCCTTCTCCTCAATGCCTTTCCCACCCTTTGTACTCTACCCACTCCTTGCACCCCAGCACCCGGCCCCATGTCCACTCGCAAGGGGAGATGCCACAATCACTACCATGCTTTGCTGTGCCTCATCACACTACTGTTGCTTCTATCAGGTAACATTCGTCTGAGCCCTGGCCCCGTGCCCAACCTTATGAACATGCCTGCCCGGGCTCAAGGACTCCACATTGCTTCTGTGAATATTTGCAGCCTCCTTAAGAAGCCTGCTGCATTCCAATGCTGGGTTACTCAGCACCAACTGGACATTGTCGCACTCATTGAAACCTGGTTATCCAAATCCACCCCTGACTCCTTCATCTCCTTCCCTGGTTACACCCTTTTCAGGGAAGAGCGGGTGGGTAAGCGTGGAGGTGGTTGTGTTGTCTATATGCGTGACTCCTTCCTTGGACATGCACTTCCACCACCCAAGCTTGATAATGGGGCGCAAGCCCTCTCACTAAAAATCTCCCCGACCCTGGTAAGGACCCACTCTTTCTCACTGTTGCCTATATTTCTCCCGGAAGACCTCACCAGTCAGGCACTTGCTGACTACCTCTCTGGTCTACCACCCAAAATGGCCCAGATAGTTGTTGGTGACCTGAATATCAACTGGCTCTCTGCCACGGCCTCCCAAACCACAGATATCTTTGCCACCCTTGACATTTCCCAGCTTGTCACAACCCCAACTAGATTCAACCCCTCTACTGGCTCCAGCACCATCCTGGATATCACCATTACCAACTGCCCCCAGAGGGTGCTCGATATCAGTGTACTTCCCAACTCACTTGGTGACCACTCCCCAGTCGTATTCTCTTAGTCTGCTGCCAACAGCAAACCTGCACCACAAACCACCCAACGATGTTGCCTACCCTCAGGCAGTCTGCTCCTCCTTAAACTGTACCTCTCACAACTGGATTGGTCCCCAATCAGGCTTGCACCATCCATAGACAAGGCACTGGATTTTTTCACTCGCACTTTTAACACTGCCTGTGACCTCTATGCCCCCTTTGCTAGAAACCGCACCAAAAAGCAAAACATGCCCTGGGTTACCCCTTCCCTCCTTCACAAACTTAAAATGAGAGACAACATATGGCACATTGCTGTGGAATCTGGCAAGTCAGCTGATAGGCAAGTGTACAATGCTGAGCGCAGTAAGTGTACTTGGGCCATTCGCCCAGTACTACCAATCTGCTCTTGTCTCTTCCTGAGGGTTGGCTAGAAACTTTTGGGATAATGTAAAGGAGCTGAATGAGAAATCCCGCTTCCCAGCCCCCCAACTCTCCTTTAATGGAACTGTCTGCTCTGACCCCCTTGGCATTGCATACTGCCTAAACCACACTTTCTCAGACCTGAGTTCAGTCTTGCCCAGTAACTTCTTTGACCCCATCTCACTAGCACCCCTGCCCACTCTCCAGAGACCTCCTTTCTACCTACATACCATCTCCCCGTTGGAGGCTAGACCCCTTCTGCAAAAAGCCGTTAGTAGTAACAACCCTGACACTGACCTGCTGGACACTAGGCTACTTCATCTAACGTTGGATGCTATCCTGGTCTCACTTACTGAGCTGCTCAACCACTCTCTGTGCCTGGGGCAGTTTCCCAGCACATGGAAAGCCACTTTCATCACTCCCATCCTAAAGAGCGGCAATCGAGCGACCCCCGGGTACCTATCGACCTATCTCAATCCTCCCCCCATTCTCTAAGGCCCTTGAAAAAGTAGTTGCCAACCAGCTTGCCGAATACCTGGCCATGCACAATATCCTGTGCCCTGAACAGCATGGCTTTTATGCAGGTCACAGCACCACAACCGCGCTACTTGAATTCTTCAACTTCCTGCACTCTGCTCTTGATGCCAGAAGTCCTGCTAGTACCGTGTTCATCAACCTCTCCAAGGCCTTTGACATGGTTTGCCATCCTCTCCTGCTTGACTCCCTCAGATGCTTTGGTTTCCCCCCTGGCCCCCTTGCATGGTTCACCAACTACCTCTCTGCCAGAACTCAGTGTGTAAAAATCAATAGCACCCTATCTGGGGGACTTGGCTAGGACCCAATGAAGATGGCAGCTTAGATCTCTCGCTCTTCCCCAGCCTGGCAACTAGCTACCTGTTGGCAGACAAGATGCTGGATTTAAGCGCAAAACACCTCTCCCACCTCTGTCACTACTCTGCGAATGTTAGTTGGGGTTAGCCACACTCCTTTATGCTTTACTTTTGCCACGCCATATCGTTACTGACGGATTTAACTAGGCTGCAAAGGCACAAGCGCGGGCTGTTCGAATACTCGTACACCTCTCAGCAGATCTCACTGCACCAACCTACCTTGCTATCGGGCTGCGATCGGCGGATGCCACGGTTGCAGAGGGGAACCAACTATAATAATTGCCTGCTTTCCCTGCAGTACATATTGACGGCACCTCGTATCAAACCACGGGATGGAGGAATCTGCGGCCAGAACCTCAGACCCACCCATGCAGGTCTCCATGCTGCCTTCTGACCAGGCCCAAGTAGGAGAGGCCCTGGCCATTATCACTAAGATGCTTGAAGCCCTACTGCTTAGAGTCGACACCATTGGTGCCTCCCTTGCGGGCAATGTCGCCTATGTTCAGCGCCTAGAAGATCAACATAATGTCTTGGAGCAACGAACGGAAGAACTGGAGCAGCAGCACGTAAATGTTTTGCAAAAGCTTAGAGATCATGAGGCCAAGCTGACACGATTATGGCACAGGGCAGAGGACCAAGAAAATTGGGGCAGGAGGAACAATGTGCAGATTTTGGGGGTGCTGGAAGGAGCCGAAGGCTCAAATATGGAGAGGTTTCTGAATGAGTGACTTCCACAACTCCTGGAGGCATGATGGAAGGAGCCTATGGGAGTGGAGCGAGCACACTGGGTACTTGGCAACCCAAGCAACACCTGGGGCCCTAGAACCATCATTGCCTATTTTCTTCACTACTCAGTTAAAGAGCAACTGTTGCGTGCTGCAAAAGACCTCGGAGAGATCACCTGGAGAGGCAGCACTATCTCGTTTTATCGTGGCTTTACCCAGGAGGTGGCAGCAAAATGAAAGGCATATGGGCCCCTTAAAAACATTTTACTAGCCAAGTCATTTCAATTTCAATTTAGGGGTCTTACCACGTTGCATCTGTCCAAGAATGGCCAATCCTTCCTCGTGGAGTTACCTAGAGATGTGGAGGCCTGGATCAAAACTCATTGGCCAAATATGCTTCAGAAAACTTCATCTCCCAGATGCCTCTGGGAACTGAGGGGCGGCAGAGAACAGGGAACAAATCGTAAGGGCAACTCTGTTCCTTGGGACGATAAATCTAACTGGACTGGTCCGACTACTGGGCGATCCCCCACTTATAGGCAGCTTTGGGCCCCGACATCTGCAGGAGATTGCCAGCCTCCAACAACTTCTTTGCCCACCGCACCTCCTGAGCTTCTTAATGCTGCCTCGCTAAATAAGCACCAAGTCTCCCCTGTTAACTCCTTGCCAGTAAGACAGAGGCAGCGTTCGAGAAGCCCCCGACCCATTCTACCGGGTAACATCGCAACCTCTCCTCCCACTAAGCTCCCAAGAGCTGACCCATCCGAGATGGTCCATTCCGAGGATGACTCTGCAGCACCTATGGACGATTCTGCTTCTCTGGACTGTGCGACCTCAGTGGAAGAAAATTAAAAGAGTGAGGAGGCAACGGTAGCTGCATCTGGATTGTTAAAACCGGGGCTCAAGTCCTTTGCAGAAGCACTTGCCTCCTCCATTGAGCCTGCTTGAGTTGACTCTTTAAGCAAATTTGGGGATGCCTGAACTGAATGTGTCTTTTTAACCACAGTATTTGGGCCATCTCTTACATCTGCGGGGCCATAATAGCCAGGGGAGGAAGACAAAGGCTGATCTTTACTATGATCAGACCCTCACCCTGCCAAGCTATGTTTAAACCTGAAGGCCCCCATTTTTTCTGCCCATATATACCCCCTTTTTCTCAGTGCATACACTCCTCTTCATCTTTTGGGCGTATACACCCTGGTCCCTGATGCTGTACCCCTCTCCCTTAGCTCCTCTTTCTCCACTCTTTGGATAGTGTGTAGGGGGTATTAGCTCCTGGTCCTTACGACCTGATAAGGCTTTCTGCTGTCTGGTAGGGTGCAGCACCCCCACAGTCTTTCCCACAGTGAATCCCTTAATATCTCTCAGGTTCTGATCAAGGTGTTCCCGCAAAGCGTACTTTGCATTTTCTACGCATGGCATGACACTCAGAATTTGACTACTAGGTCAGATAGTCCACAACAAGCAAGCTGCTTTCCCCTGGACTGGACACTCAGCATAGTATGAGTAATTGACAGAGGCGCCCCCCCCCCCGTGGGCAGCTTTCGCTTACCAGGTTGGGGCCGTCTCCATCACCCCCCTCCTTTTTTTTTTTTTTTAGTGTGGTCAGGTGTTTGACAGCCCCACCTTTGCCTGGCTTCTCCAGATGTGCCTGCACACCTGGTTTTCTCTGAAGTCGGGCTGGGACAGTTCCCCACACCACAATCTTACCCTAAAGTGCTGGTGTCCCTAAAAACCCTAATGTCAGAATGGTCCCTAGGTGATCCCTGGAGAAATAGTCATCCGCAGGGGCGGGATTATACCCTTTATTCTAATGTCCATGGTACCCATAGTAGGCTGGACGTCTGGCTAGTTAATCATGCAGCAATGCCAGGAGTGGGAGACATCGCCATTGGTAACATAATTATATCTGACCATGCCCCAGTCACCATTTTTTTTTCTCCACCGGGTCAGAGCCCCCCCTCCACGAGATGGCGGTGTAATCTTCTCTTGTTACAAGAGGATGCTTTCTGAGATTACATAAAGCAGGAGGCTCAGGCCCACTTCTCTGTCAACACCCTTGGGGAAACTCGGGTGACCACGGTATGGGAAGCCTTCAAGGCTGTCATGAGAGGGTGCATTATCTCCTTCTCGGCAGCCAAAAATAAGGAGCGAGCAAAGCAACTCTGGATACTTCAGGAGGAACTGGCCAAATTGGAGAAGAAGTTCAAAATCTCTCCCACGAATCCACTGAATTCCCCTCTTCTAGCCGATATTACTGGTTTAAAATACAAGATTAATGTATTGCTAAATAAGAAAGCAGAGTGGCAACTGATTCAGGCTAAACATAGATCCTGGGAGGGAGGAGATAAGGGAGGGAAGCTACTTGCTTACTATCTCCAGAAACAACAGGTCTCATCCCGGATCCTTGCACTTAAGAATAGACTGGGGAAATTACTAATATCTTCAAAGGCTATTAATGAGGAAATTCTGAGTTTCTATCAAGAGCTCTATAGCTCCCAGAACACACTTTCGGATGCAGAGCTTTCCCAGCGGCTCAATACTCTTTGCCAGGGAATCCCTCTTCCTTCCCTCTCTGAGGAGCAACGCTGTGCTTTGGATGCTGCAATCACCCCTGAAGAATTACGTAGTGCCCTATCCCAGATGGCAAAAGGGAAAGCTCCTGGGACAGATGGCATACCGGTAGAGCTTTATCAGTTGCTACAGGCAGAAATCACCACCCCTTTACTGCACACCTTACTGGAAGCCCAAAGAGATCTCATGCTAACTCCAACTATGCGCTAAGCCCTTATAACCCTAATCCCAAAAAAGGCCTCGGATGTTCTTCTTTGTGCCAATTTCCACCCAATCTCACTACTCCCCGTAGATACTAAATTACTGGCTAAAGCTCTGGCAAATGGACTGTCTCTTGTCCTACCTGCCCTGATTCACCCATCACAGACCATTTTTTCCAAGGGGAAATCAAGTGCAGACAATTTGTGTCTGGTTCTAAACCTTAAATGGGTTGCTCTGCAATCTAAAATTCCAATGGAGGCCTTGGCGATTGATTTAGCCAAGGCGTTTGACTCGCTGGAATGGGTATATCTTCATAAAATCCTTAGCCTTTATGGGTTTGGGCCTTATTTCTCTTCCTGGCTTTCTACTCTGTACCATCTCCCTTCAGCTAGAATTATCACTAACAGAGACACTTCTTCTTTTTTCCCCCTGCAAAGAGGTACCAGACAGGGTTGCCCCTTCCCCTCTCTTATTCCTTATAGCACTAGACCCCTTGATTAGGAAATTCTTACATACATCTAGTATTAATGGTATCATTGTGAAAGACTCTGTATATCTCGTCAATTTTTATGCGGATGAGATGCTGCTCACGATCTCCAATCCCCAGTCTTCTATTCCCCCGATTCTGGCAATTCTACAGGAATTTGCTTTTCTCTCAGGGCTAACAGTGAATCAAAAAAAACAAAAAACGTTCTTTCCCCTTTGAATATGCCCTGCGGTAGGCACTGTCTTATAGGTACGGATATTTCCTGGGCCCCAGAAGGATTCCCTTATTTGGGAGTAAATGTCACCTCAGTCTGGAAGGATTTGGAATCTGGTAATTTCTCTCCTCTTCTGACCTCCCTGGCAGCTGAAGTACAGAGATGGAGAAAACTCCATTTGTCCTCGAAGGGTAAGATAGAAACTATTAGAATATTCCTGTTCTCTAGAGTTTCATTCTTATTGAACAATTTCCCTATCCCACTTTCTCAAAAACCCTTTAAGGACTTAGATAGGCTAATTTCCCTATTTCTGTGGGAAGGCAAGGCTCCGAGATGGGGCGGTCGAAACTGAGGGCCCATTGGACCAGAGGTGGTCTGTGGCTCCCCTGGTTCCTGGACTACCACCTGGCTTACAGAATGACCCAGACTACGGCCTGGTTTATCCCCCGTTCTGCCCCCCCCCCACAATGCGTGCTACTAGAAGAGGTGCCCTCACTGGATACCCCCCTTTTATTCTTGCTGACTAGTAAAAAACCCACTGGTAGACATCTCATGCCCATTATGATAGAAACATGTCGGGCATGGGGTAGGATGATCACAATCACCTGGGTCCCGAGAGTGGAATACCTTCCTCCCCTCCGCTATGCACCATTATGGGATAATCAGCTGTTAATGGTAGACCGTAAACCGCTTAAGTGGACCCGGTGGGCTTCTCACGACATTCGGACTGTGGGGAACCTTCTCCTCCCAAATACCCTGACCTTACTGTCATTTGCCCAAATTCAGGATAAATATGGCCTACACTAAACAGACTTTTTGAAATTCCTTCAGCTACGCAGCATTTTAACCCCCCTCCTTAAAGCCCCCACCCCCGACCCAGTCTACGTGGAACTGCCTGGATGGCTTCCAACAACCCAGAGGAGGCCATGGTCTCATTGGTACCATATACAAAGTTCTTTGTGATTTGCAGCCAGATGCCACGCTAACTAGTAAAGCTGCTTGGGAACGGAACCTTCAACATCCCTTATCCCAACAGCAATGGGCTGAGTGCCTAAAGTCCGCTCAAACGGCTTACGAAGACGCCAAGAGCCAGCAAATACAGCTAAAAATCCTTCTTAGGTGGTATAAGACCCCTGCAGTCCTACGTAGCCTTAAGATCCTACCACAGGACCAATGCTGGCGGTGCCGTTCTTCTCCTGCCCACTTACTTCACATCCTGTGGACCTGTCCGACTCTACATAATTTTTGGACACAGGTCCTAGATGACTGCTCCAAGATAGTAGGCAAGTCACTTTCACTCCGTCACTATCATCTTCTCTTGGTAGACTCTACGGTATTAAACCCACTTACCTCTCTCAGTAACGAATGGGTCCTAGGGGCAATCATGGGAGCAAAGAGAACTATTTTGATAAAGTGGAGGCAACATGAACCCCCTGCTCTCTCACAATGGCGAGCTGCGATGGCCCAGTTGGCCATCTTTGAGAGGCTCACGGCGGTAGCTAAGGGTAGACTCAGCAGTTATCATAAGAAATGGGGGGCCTATCTACACTCTCACATCTGCTCTGTGGCACCTCTACCACTGCAGAACCCCCCTCTACTCTCCTGATTCACCCTGAGACCTCCCCAAGACAGGTTTACTCTATGGTCACTGACTGGTTCAACTGCTGGCTAATATATATTCTAGTTTTCCTTCTTCTTCCTGTTATGACTTGCTGACACTTTGAAATCCATTCAGTAGAATATTTTGATATCCTAACCTGGATCATTTGGACTGCAGCTTTGATATGTAACTGTTCAGTATAGGTCATGGTGAGCTTAAATTTAAGTTTGCTTCGGTATGCTACTTGTCGTAAATTCTTAACTGATTCATGATGGATGCACATGCTAATTTGTAATATATCTGAACTTCTTTTGCTAGATGATATGACATCATTATTGGTTTTAGGAAAAAAATTATCCTCCCTGTCCTCGACTATGAGGACGTAGTCTAAAGTGCCGGCCCAAAGACCACGTTAGCCAGGCTGGACCCTCTCTTCCACTCTTTCTGCGCTTCGCCCTGAACAGCCCTACTCCACACACCACTGTGCCCTATATCAAACAATGAACCTCACCCTCTCTTCGACAATCGCAGGCTAACCCACTGCGCAAAGATCCTGCTGCTATTGGTCGCAGCGCCCTCCTACCTCTCCAACGTCTTAAAAAACCCTAGCGCACAAGCATACACACTCAAAAACTCAGACTCCAGGTCCCTAGCTGTCCCCTATCGGTCTACTTCCACAGCTACCACATTCCCATGCTGTGGAACTCCCTCCCAGCTAACGTTCGTCACTTCACCTCCCTTTCGCACCTAAACTCCATGCTCCAAGATCATTTCGTCCCTACCTGTGCTTGTGTCTAGGCATTTCCCAATCACTAGTAAAATCTCAGGGTATGTCTGCACTTAGCAAACTGCAATTAATCGGTGCCTAACTATTGTTCTGTCGCCTTATACTGTTTCTCATATGGCTCAAAGTTAACTTATTGTACATTTGCTGTATTTAACTGTGGTTACCAACTGACTCTCTCAATCCACTATGAACGTGGAATCAGAACCAAATGTTAGTGATCTTCCACAGTGTATTCACTTGTCTATACTGTCTTCAACTGTCTACCTCATGCCGTATGCACTGTGGTTACCAATTGACTCTCTCAATCTACTACTGTCTTGTAATCAGAACCAGATGTTAGTGTTCTCCCACTATGTATTCACTTGTCTATACTGTTTTCAACTGTCTACCGATGTACCCCCCCTCCCCCAGGATGCATCTGAAATCGAGCAGTATTTTGCTCAGTATGTCTTTCCTGGTAAAACGCTTAAATAAATAAATAAGATATATTTGCCTCTCTAGTGAATGTCCACTTTGTGTACCCTGAAGAGGTTATGAGATGGCTTGTCTCTGTATGTCTTTGTATTGACTTCTGGCTCTTTGCCTGGATATGAGCGCCATGTTTATGGCCTTGTGCAGTTTGAAAACTCGAAAAAATGTTACATGATAAAAAAAAAAAAATAGCATCCTATCTGACACACGACCTGTCCACTCTGGGGTTCCCCAGGGCTCCATTTTAGGCCCTATCCTCTTCAGTCTCTACCTCAACTCCCTCCCCTTGGCCTGCTCAAGTAAGATCCTCTCTACGCGGATGACGCTGTGCTCTTCGCCGCTGACCACAACCCCAACACACTCCAGGCCACCATCCAACAAGCTTTTGATAGAGCTGAGCATTGGTTCACATCACGAAGGCTAGTCCTGAACCTAAAAAACACCCAAAGCTATGCTCTTCTTGCATCGCCAAAGCAAAGCCAGTGGTGCCTCTCTCGTGATACTGCCTAGCACACTAAACTCCATTGAGCAGGTTTCCTCCTGCAAGTATCTGGGCATTACCTTTGATTCAGCACTCTCCTTCCATTCCCATATCACTGCCCTTTCTGCTGCCACCAATGTCAGGATTGGACTGTTATACTGCCTAGCACGCTAAATCCCACTGAGCAGGTTTCCTTCTACAGGTATCTGGGCATTACCTTTGATTCGGCACTCTCCTTCCATTCCCATATCAACGTCCTTTCTGCTGCCACCAATGTCAGGATTGGACTGTTATAATGTCATAGGGGCTGCCTACCACAAGAGGCCCTTAGATTGGCAATCACCTACTCTGTCCTGTCGCTAATGACTATGGGCTGCCCGTCCTTGCTGCAGCTGACAACACTGCACTTGCAAGAATCCAGCTCTCTATAAACAAGGCCTACAGGCTAATGCTGGGAGCCCCTAGGTGCACCCATACGTGCCTGCTGTACTCCGCCACCAACTTGCTCAACCTTGAAGAAAGACTCCACTTCCAAACTTGCCTTCTTGTAAAAAAGACCCTGCTAGGGCTCTCTCCCCCTGGGGTGGCCACCTCCCTGCAGCGTGCCTCCCCCTCAGTCTCCACCCACAGCACTGTCAAAACCTCCCTTATTGCCCCCAGGGAAGGACCTCTATGGCCCAGAAATCCTTTTGCTCTCAGGCTCCCTCCTGGTTCAATTCCCTCCCAGCCAATATAGCTGACTCCACTAAGCTTGGTCCTTTCAAGGTCTCCCTCAGAAGCCATCTGACAAGCACTCGCTGCTGCAACTGCACATAATCCCCCACATGCCCCTTATCTTCACCCCTAGGCTGGGCCTGCCCTGTCTACTTTTGCTGTATATACCTGGGGTCTCATACAACATCTGCTGACTAATGTAATAAAATATCTCTGGTTGCTACCAGACGTGGTACTCATGTACCTATATTATGACTACTGTGATCTACCCGTTACCAAGCATGTACCACCAGTGAATGCCTGTAACACTGGTTGTTTTTTTAATCTAAGCAGATTATGTACTGTACTGTTTTGTTTGCTGTGATGTATTGCTGTCTTGACGAGGTGCCTTTGTAAATGAGTCTATGACTCAAAGGTCTGTAAATTGATGATTAAATAAATAAATCTCCAATAATAAGCAGGCAGCCCTAAAAATGACCTGACATGTTTCTTTGTTTTGGGAATGGGATTGGCAGCTACAGCATCTGTCTTAGAAATCTCTGGCTTGACTTCTCCATTTCCCAAAACATAGCCCAAATATCTGGTTTCCTGCAAGCCCAGTGCACATTCAGTAGGATTAATGTTCAGACCTGCATTTTTGATAGCTTGGATAACTGCTCATAGGTGTTGCAGTTGACTCTTCCTGCCTGGACTGTACACCATGACATCAGCCAGGTACGCAGCACAATAACCAGTGTGAGGAGATAAAATTACATCCTTGTACCTCTGGAGTGTAGTGTGTGCAGCATGTAAACCAAACGGCATGGTGGTGCATTGATATAATGCAACAGGAGTGGCAAATGTTTTTTTGACTCTGGATTCTTTAGCTAAAGTTATAAAATGGGCAATAAAATTCCAGCATTCTGATTGGCTGAACCCGTGTTTCAGCCATGTCCTTATCAGGACATAACTTTACAACCGGCACTAGTTGTGCCACCCTGGCCTCACAACAGAAAAAAATTAGCCTTCCACCACTCTAAAAATTTGTGCCAGCCTGGCATCAGCAGCCTAGTGAAGCTGTACAACAACCTACCCCTAATCATACACAAAGTAAAAAGGAAGATAACAAATGTTGTACCTTTTTTTTCTCAGACTAAAGTCTGACCTGTCTGGTGGTTAAAACTGACCACAATGGACTTGTCAAAGAGTGGGAGGTGGCTTTGTAATGCCGCTACCAATCTGTCGGCATTCTTCCATAGTGACTAACCCAAAACTTGACTCTCCAGTCTGTTTCCAGCGCCTTCACAGTTGGCATGCTGCGGCCCTTCCAGCCAGCCCCATCCATAAGTACAACATAACGGTAGCACACAAAATGTTTTGTTAAAAAAAAAAAAAACACAAAGCTGAAAGCAAACCTATACGGTAGCCGCTAAGGGACATACTCGCTCACAGTCAAGCAGTCTATCTAGCTTACAGCAGCTCAAAAGGAAAGCAAAAAGAAAAGTAAACGAAAGGCAAATTAAAAAAAAAAAAATTTAGGGGGAGTAAGGCCCTGTCCACACTACGCCTCTGTAATGTTACAGAGTGCCCAAACCGTTACCGCAGCGGTTTGCGTTTACACCTGTAACGTTACAGAAGGCTTTTTCGTAACCATTGTTGAAACCACATATGAGGTGGTTTCAACAACGGTTATGAAACAATTATACGCCACGATAGCGTTACCGGGTGAAGGGTGGGCCATGAGTAACGGTCCCCACAGGGGCCACGTAGCGCCAGCGTGCTGCATCCTGCAGGAACGGTGCCGCCGTAACAGTCACCCAGCACCCCTAGTGTGGACTGGCGGTACCGGTCCCATAACGGACACCGCCGCAATGTGGACATACTGCACTGCTCCCCGGCCGTAACGGATTGCATCCGTTACCGGGCTGGAGTGGTGTAGTGTGGACAGGGCCTATGACTTGCAGGGGCACACTTACACCACACAAGAAACCGCTGTTAAGAGCACCCACTAACTCAGTGACCCGGTGCCTCAGGGTCAAGCTGGCCAGTGCTTAGGACTGAAAGCCAGTGTGTACCAAAAGTAAAATAAATGACATTTAAAAAAAAATGGAACTCTTAGTCAGGGGACAGACAGAGCGGGGGGGAGGAGAGAGATACAGGCCAACACCCAGTAGTAGTTAGATCACATGTAGCCTCCAGTGTAGATGGACTATTTTTTTATGTCCTGCATAGTTAACAGTTTTTAGCAAGCTTCTTTTAAATATAAAAAATTTTTTTTTTTACTTGGGGGTTCAAGGGTTGGGCCCATTTTATAAGTGCAATAAGACACTCCGAGGCGTGGGTTATGGCCTGATAAGAGCATGCCTCAGGTGCAAAAGGCACTCAGTGCAAGCACCTCGTACCTCATAATGCACCTGGGGTGTGCTCTTATCAGGCCATAACCCACACCTCATTGTGTCTTATTGCTGGCGTATTTGCCGGTAACCCTTGGTGAAATTGAGGGTACTAATATACTTGGCACTCCCCAGTCTGTTCACCAAATCATCTATTCTGGGCATAGGATAACTGTTAAATTCTGACACTTAAGTTTCCTAAAATCAATGCAGAGTCTTACACCCCCTTCTCTTTTATTTATAATCCCCATTGGCGATGACCAAGCACTTCTCAGCTCTTCTATGATACCCAAGTCTTTCATTTTCTGTATTTCCTTAACCACGTCAGCTCTTGACCATTCTGGTAATCTATATATATTTTGTCTAACAGTGCTAGCATTCTCTGTCATTATTACATGCTCAACCCCTTTTGCTCGGCCTGGTACTGTGGAAAAAATACAGTTAAATGTCTTTAGTAAGTTACAAATTGCTGTGGTTTGTTGGGAGGTTAAGGAAACATTCACCTTTACAGCGTCAGCAGTTACAGTTTGTTCCAGTCTATCATAAGCTACATCAATATGTTTTTTATCAGTTTCTGGTAAAATGAACAAAGTAATGTGGTGATTTTTCAACCCATTTCTTCAGGAGGTTAGCATGCTATATCTTATAGTTAACTGTACATCTAAGAACCTTATAGGGCCCTTGCCACTTCATTACAACTTATTTTCTGTAGTGGGTAGCAGTAGCAAGACCTTTTCACCTAGTTCAAACAATTTTTCTTTTACTCCATGGTTAAAATGCCTTCTGCTGGTCTTGGGCCTCTTCCTGATTACTACAGGCAATTTCAACATATTCTGCCAGTTTCTTTCTCAGGGCACACATATAAGACTTAATAGATTGTTTCTGATGCAGGCTTTTTTTCCCCATGTTTCTTTTATTACATCTAGTGGCCCTCTAGGTTGTTTACCATACAGCATTTCAAATGGTGAAAACCCTGTTGATGCCTGTGAAACTTCTCTGTAAGCAAAAAGAAGGTAACGCAAGTATTGGTCCCAGTCTTTCCCTTCCCCTTTTACAAACCTTTTTAACATGCATTATAGGGTTTGGTTAAAGCGCTCAACAAGACCGTCTGTCTGAGGGTGACAGGGGGAGGTTCTTATGGCAGTGATACCTGGTAGTCTGTACAGCTCCATAAACAGTGCAGCACCAAAATTACTACCCTGGTCAGTAATTCTCTCCTTAGGTATGCCCATGATGCTGACAAGGTTTGCTGCAACTTTTGATGCTGTGGCAGTAGGCATAGGAACAGTCTCTGGGTATCAAGTAGCATAGTGACATACTACCAAATTGAATTGATTACCCTTTTTATTTTTGTCTAAGGGGCCAACCACATCCACTGCAATTCTCTCAAAAGGCACATCTATCAAGCATAGTGGCACAAGGGGCACCTTGTCTTTTTTAGTCAGTGGGGCTACTTTTTGACACTCAGCACAGGGAGCTGCAATACGTAGCAATATCTTCATGAATTCCAGGCCAGTAAAATCTGTACAGCACTCTGGCAATGGTGTGATCCCTCCCCAAGTGACCAGCCATAGGACTGTCATGTGCTATCTGTAACAACTCAGGTCTGTACTTTTGTGGTATAATCAATTGTTCTATCTGTTCGTATGTCTGAAGTTTAACCTATACTCTGTAAAGTAACCCATTATATTTTTTATCATTGGTTCACCCTGTTTTGGTTTCACCCACATCTACTTAAAGTAACCCTGAAGAGAAACATTGTTAGCGTGCTGTGAAACAAAATCACAATCATTTATCAGTTTAGTTTTAGCGTTTTCATATATTAACCCCTTATGTCCATCAGTCTTTTGTTGCCACTGTTTCTTCAGGCGTCTTCTTTCTTTTCTGGACTTCCAGAACTTGGAGCTGTGCTCAGACAAGTTCAAATCAAAATCAACAAAAGGAAAAGTGTCCCCATCATCTGAGATTTTCTTTGCCTGAGCTCTTGTCATCACAGCTGCTGAAACATTAAGATTTACTCCCTCTTTGATTAACTCAGTAAATCCTGTAAAGTCATTTCCAATAATCACAGGTACAGGTAACTTAGCTACTACAGCCACTTTCATTTGGTGTGACACCCCATTAATATTCAGGGTCATTTGTGTGGTAGGATAATATTGTGTATCCCCATGGATGCAGATGACACCAGTACCTGGTACCTTTGCACAGTGTTCTCCCAGCACCTTAACATGCACTAGGGTCTGTCTGTTTCCCCGAATCAAGAAGTCTTTTTACAGTCATATCCTACCTTGACATCTGTTATGTACTTGCCCCAGTTTGCTAAGGAAAAATCTGCTCCAGTGCCACTCTTCTTACTGTAATTTCTTGCAGTATGACCTGGCTTATTACAGTTATAGCAAATAACATCTTTGGATGCAGATTTGTTATCCTCACCAGAGTTCTTATCAGACTTGGAGTCAAACTGAGAAAAAGAGGGTCTTACCGGTGCTTGGCTGTTACCTCACTGCTGCATGGTCTGCCTGGTCATCTGATAGTCCTCGGCCAAAGAAACAACCTTTTTCCCACTTTCTGGTTTGTGTTCTTTCACCCAAAGCTGCACATCTGTAGGCTGGATGTTGATGAACTTGCTCCACTGCAAGAGTGTTGATGATTTATGGGACTGTTTTGCCATCTGGTTGGAGCCATTTAATAAGTAGTTCTTTGAGACGGGTAAAGGCTTTTCGAGGACTGTTGACTGAGTTGTACCTCAGGGACTGGAATCTTTGCCTGTAGGTCTCTCCTAAGGTGTCATACTTTTTCAGGATTTTGCTTTTCACTAGGTCATAGTTTTTTGACTGTGCAGTGTCCGTATTGCTGTAAGCAAGTTGGGCTTTACCTGTCAGGTAAGGTACTAGCCTGATTGCCCATTGCTGCTTCAGCCATTGGTAGGCTGTTTCAGCTCTTTCAAAAGTTGTCAAGTATGCTTCTATATCATCCAAGGGACACAGCTTTGTAAGTTTAATGTCTTTTAAGTTGTTTGTATCTTGTTCCTCTGCTGGACCAGTGGCATATCCTCCAGATTTGATAGCTTGAAAGGCATCAAGCCATCACTGCTACTGTTACATCTTCTCTCTGCTGCTCCTGTCACTGTATCTCTTCATTTCTCTGGTTCTCTGCTCCTTGAGTTGATGCATCTCTTCTTTTCTCTGTGCCTCTAAACATTGAATCTCTTTCTCTCTGCTTCTCCATCTTTTGTTGTATAGTCCACCATTTGAACGAGGCAGTCAGGCTTTCAGGTTCTGTCACTGACTATTCATTTTCCATACCTTTCTGCTATGCTTCCCTGGTATCAGGTCTAATACCCACACACAAAACTCCTGGCTTATGGTATGCATGGTGTAAATCCCAGTTAGGCTGACACCATCTGTCATCGAGGCACACGCCAGGAAGCATAGGAAAACCAGGAGCAGTTTCAAAATTTGCAAATAGTATTTTATTTTTCTCAATAACAGCAAAATAAAAATTAAAAATTGTTCAGAATAACTATTTACAAAGGCAATGCAAACAGAGAAAAACAACGTCCTTCATCTAAGTATTTCTTCTAAATTTCAAATCTCAGTCTCTCAGACGTTCTCTCTAGCAAAAGTATTGCTGCTTTTTGAATAAGTCTTTCCCTGGGAACTTAAGTAGAACATCCTTTTTTCCCCAAATGTTCTTGTTAGTTTCTCTGCATGTGCAGCAGACAGAACATAGTGACCCAGAACTGACCTTTTGTTGCCAGCTCTGCACAGAGATTGCAAACCAGCTTCTCAGGTAAACCCCTTTATTTCCAAATATTATTTTTTGCAATAATTTCAACAATACAACTATACACAATTTCAAACAAAGGGATCACAGTATCACTTAAAGTTTCACACAAAGATTCACATGTATTTTTTACAACCGTAGACACACAAGGAGGAAGAAAAGACAGAAACATCAAGTGAAGGCAGAGATAGATAGTGAGAGACAGAAAATGGAAAGACCGTCAGAATGATTAGTTCCTAGGTCACACAGGAACATTTGGTTATGCAACCAGACAGACAGACAGTCAGAAAAGGAGAGGAAATAATAGTTCCTTGCATTTTACTCTTTCTGCATAATAAATGGAACAGAGCCTTATTCAACCCTGTCACACTCCATCCTTGGGTTTCTGTGCCCTAAGTGCATTTTTTTTTCATGTCTTTGCTTTAAAACCCAGCTTTATACTCTTGACCATTCCTTTAGTTTTCTCAGGTCTCTTCTCATCCTTTCCATCTCACTTTAGTGTTCAACCTATTGCAGGTTTTGGTGTCATCTACAAAGAGGCAGACCTTCCTTTCCTGCTCCTCTACAACGCGATTTATAAAGATATTAAAGAGAACCGGTCTCAGAACTGATCTCTAAGGCTCCCTACTGGTCATCCTCCATTCCTCGGAGTGAACTCTGTTTACCACCACCCTCTGTCGCCTACCCCCAACCAATTTCTTATTAGTTTACCAATTTTGGACCCACTCCTAAGCTATCCAGCTTGCTTGCTAGTCTCCTATGTGTACAGGTAAGAAAAGTCTTACTGAGATCTAGGTAGGCTATGTCTACTGCTCAGCCCTAATCTAAATCCTTTGTTACCCACTAAAAAAAAGCTATCAGATTTGTTTGACATGACCTCCCGCCTGTGAAACCATGCTGCCTTGGGCCTTGTAGCCTACTGGGTTCACGATTTTCCACAATCCTTTCTTTCAGCAGTGATCTAGTGTGTGCTTATAATCCACCCAAAAGTGGCCAATCTGGCCTAACTGAACTGCTAGACTACTATATCTCTGCTGTTGGGCAGAACAAAATAGTCATCCTTGGGGATATTAACCAGGGTTGGTTAGGAAAAAGTCACAACTCTCTCTTCAATCAATGGTGCAAGGACATTTATTTATTTCTGTTATTTATTAAAATGTTTCATCATGAAGGCACACTGAACAACAAGTTGCTCGTCTTCCAGTGCGACCTGGGGGGGGCACAGTTCTATGAAGAATTAGACAAACAGTTTCACATTTAACATATCCGAGAAAGTAAACATTCAATTACATTTGTAACAACACATACAGTTACAAAATATAACTAATTATGCAATCGCATTTGTGATACAACATACAGTTAAATATAACATACCTGTGGAATATGCATTTAATTACAGGTGGCATATCTGAGGAAAATAATACACAAATTTAATGTAGCCTGGAGCCAACTCCTTGTAGAAATGGATCACAATTAAGAAGCAGATTATTTGGCAGTTATTGAATGAATGAGGTGCAGTGCGGGGACAACAAGGAGGGTAGATGGGTAGACGGGGAAACAAGCTGGGGGAAGGAGAGGATAACGATTGGGAGAACATTGCCAGAGCAAAGTGAGCAAAAAATCAGTTTTGGGGGACAAGTTAACACAGGACTAGTGCAATCTGGGGGCACAGGAGACAGAACAAAAAATGCAAGTTATTAGCTTAGTTGCACTAATTCCTTCATTTAAGTGCAGGGAAGTGGAGAGGGGGACAGGTGTTAGGTGAGGGTAAGGGATAGAGTAGGGAAGGGTGAGTCATACCTGGAACTGGCCCCTTCAATGTGCAGAGATCACTGTCAGTGACAGGATGAGGTTAGGACTTAGAATAAGGGACAGGAGTAGGCAAGGACAAGTTGGGTATAGATAGTCAAGGAGATGGTAAAGAGAAGGAGGAGGAGGGATCGGAGAAACTTGCCCAAGACTAAGCATCTTTAGGATGTTGAGAACCCTGCCAGAGAGCAAAGTCAGGCAAGGACAAGTTAGGTAGAGAGACTAGAGGGGAAAGGGAAGGGGAGGGAAGGAAGAGTAATTTCCCAGTGCTGGACCTCTCCAGGATGCTGAGAACCTTTACAGGGGGAAGAAGTAGGTGAAAACAAGTTGGGAAGAGAGAAAACAAAAGATAAAGGGAAAGGATGGAAGAGGAGGGAAAGAGGAAGCTTGCCTAAAACTAGGCAACTCCATGATGCTGAGAACCCTGCCAGAGCACAGACTCAGGTGAGGACTAGTTGGGTAGAAAGGATAGAGGGGGGAGTGTTAGTGAAGGAAGAGTAATTGCCCACTGCTGGGCCCCTCCAGGATGCAGAGAACCCTGCCAGGAGATAGAATTAGGTGAGGACAAGTTGGGCAGAGAGAATGGGGGGATAGAAGAAGACAGAAAAAAAGGAGGGAGGGAAGAAACTTACCTGAGAGTAGACATCACCATCATCGACATAACATGCACCAGGTTATAACTGACCCTACTAGGATATCTTTGAACCTTGTATCTAGCACACTTATTGGTTGGGTCCTCACAAATCAATTACATAGAATTGCTGCTGCAGGATTACTATCTGATTCCATAAGTGACCACGCCCCTGTGTTTTGTATCTAGAGTACCTCTCCTGCTAGTGTTCCACCACCACCATGCCAGACTTGATCAAACCAACTTCCTTTATGACGTCTCTTCTATCGACTGGTTCCCCCCTTTTAGTTCAGTCCCACACTGTCGAGACTGCCCTTGATTTTTTCCTACCCAAATTTATGTTCCTCCAAGACAAACATACTCATATGCTCACATGGCATGTTCAAGGAAAACAGACTAGGTGGCTACTTAAAGACCTCCTCTCCTCCCTTAGAACTAGAGATAAAAGCTGGAGACATTTCGAAACCTTGGGATTTTCTGCTGACTTTAATACCTACAGAGCACAGCATAACACATGCAAAAAGCAAATACCATAAGCGCCATGGACTCTGGAGTTATGACAGGAGCAGTGTTTATTGATCTTACGAACCACCCTCTCACCCAGGGTCGGCGCTCCATGTATTGCTGCTGGCAGGTCACGTGATGTGACACGTGACCCACCCTCCTTTTTACTAAGTGTCCACTTTCCCATTTGCAGGTTATAGGCACCAACCACTAGGGGTCACTGCACTTTCCACTCTAGCTCCTCTCTCCTCTCGAGTATCCCTCCTAGATACTGCTTCACAGCTGTCCCACTAGAGGTCACTGCAGTTCCCTTGGATTCCTTCTACTACCTACTTTCTGTACTCATCCTTCAGCCTATCTCTAAGCAACTGCTAGTATCAAACCTGGTACCCTTCTCTCTACATTCTACTGACTATCCTCTGAGCCAATGAACCAGGCCAACAATTTCCTCTATTTTTATGCTCTTAACCATACCTCATTCCCTCCTGCCCAGATTTAAAAAATTGGCCCTGTCTACCCTCTGTCCCTGAGGCTGTGTTCAAACCCAGTACCCTTGCAGTCAGAGTCAGCTGCTCTACCTCTGCACCACAGTGCCTACCTACTTTATTACTACTTCTAAGCCTCTTAATCCTTACCTACCCAATCTGCCAAAATATAAGTTTACCTCTTCTTCCTGCTGCCTTGCAGGATTTGAACCCTACACCCTTGTTTCCAAAGTCCATAGTTCCACCACTCACCTAGAACACCTGCATATTTTTACTGCAGGATTTCTTAACTATAAAGAACGCTAACCCTGTTGACCCAATCTAAAGTGTTATCTAAGTGCTTCTACAAACCTGAACCCAACTCCTGCTGCTATAGCCGCTAGTCTAGCCCTCCCATTACCCTGATCAAGACTTGAAGCCGGTACTTCATGCACCTCAGGCACATACACTACCACACACATAGCAGCAACTAGACTCTGGGTGATCTCTCACTACTATCTCCCTCTTTCATCCTAGTCCCCATTCTTTCCTCACTTCAGCTCCACCAGCCTTCCCAACTATGCACATGCACCCCCTGCTCACCAGCCTATCTCCTCCTCCTCCTCCCTTGCCTTCCACCAACCCTAGTGTTCCTATTAACCCTCAGCCTCACTACTCCAGTGTTCCTACCTACCCTCCTGTCCTCCCTCCTCCTTACCACTGCTCCTCCCCTCCCTCCTCCTCCACACACCCATATGCTCCTCTCCACCTCACCCCTTCCAGACATCACCTGTCCTCCCCCACAGCCCCTTGCACTTCTAGATCACTCAGGCCTTCTCTGCCTGTGCTACCTACCCACCCCTTGTGCAACCAAACCCCATTCCTTATTCTGTCGCTCCCGCGAAACTCTCCATCTGCCTCCCCCTGACCAGAGCACTCTCCTCCTTCTACTCCTAACAGGAACATACACCCCAACCCAGGCCCTGCCCTCCCATCCACCCACTCAGCCCACTGGTCTCCAAGTAGCCTCCATGAACATATGCAGCCTGCTGAAGAAATTTGGCCCTACAGTGCTGGGCCTTGGCTCACCAACCAGACACCATAGCCCTGGTTGAAACCTGGCTGTCAAATCAACTCCAGACTCATTTGTCTCCTCCCAGGCTATACCTTATACCGGGAGGACCGAGTAGGCAAACGAGGGGGAGGCTGTGCAATCTACACCAGGGACACAATACCTGGACCACGCCTCCCCACCCCTGCCCTCACAAATGGGGCCCAGGCCCTTACCCTCAGACTCACCCCAGACCCCTCTAGGAGCCCTCTCTATCTCACCACAGCCTACGTTCCCCCAAAGAACCAGTACCCAGCCCTGATATCTTTAACAGACTACCTGGCCACCCTCCACCATAAGGCAGAACAAATCCTAGTGGGGGACCTTAATGTAAATTGGCTCAGCATCTCCTCATCCACCACCAGAGACTCATTTGCCGCCCAAGATCTGACACAACTCATCACCCAGCCCACGAGACTTAACCTAAGAGTGGTACCAGCACCCTGCTGGATGTTGTCTATTCTTAACCCGACAAAATCCAAAACATCCAGGTCCTCCCAGACACCCTGAGTGACCTCTCCCTATCCTATTCCACTGGGTAGCCCCTAATCCCAAACCCAAAGCCCAGACCACCCTCCATGAGCGCCTCCGCCCTCGTGGGCTGAAGAAACAAGGCACTCCTCACCCAGATAGACTGGTCCTCCATTCAGCAGGCAACCAACATTGATACTGCCCTCACCTTTTCACTCACACTTCAACATGGCCTGTGATCTCTTTGCACCCTTAACAAAACCCGTCCAAAAACAGAACGCACCCTGGGCTAGCCTGCCCTCCTACAATTACTTAGAAACCGGGATAACCTCTGGCACCTTGCCACTGAAACAGGTCATCTGTCTGATAGGCAAGCATACAATGCAGCCCGAAATAAATGCTCATGGGCCATCAGGAAAGCCAGGCGGACCATTACCAGGCCTCCCTTACCTCCTCCTGGGCTCAGCCCAGACCTTCTGGGATAATATTAAGCAACTCAATGGTAAGCTTGCTCCCCTGCCCATCCCAGCTCACTAGAAATGGCACAACCTCCACCGAGCCTGCCACCATAGCTAACTGGTTCAACACCACTTTCACTGACCTTAGCTCAGTCCTCCCTAGTAATTTCTTTGACCCTCCCCAGCCAAACTCCCCTGTCCTCAGCACCCCAGCTTCCTCCTCTGAAGATTTCCACCGGAAGCCAGACCCATCCCAATCAAAGCTCTCAATGGCAACAATCCCGCAGTGACTCACTGGACCCCAGCATCCTCAGGCTGGTGCTAGATGGAAGTCCTTGCACCTCTCACAAGCCTAATTAACCAGTCACTCTGCCTGGGACAATTTTCCACAGCTTGGAAAACAGCCATTATCACACCTATTCATAAAGGAGGCGACAGGTCATCGCCAACAACTACCGCCAATCTCCATCCTCCCTCCCTCTCTAAAGCCCTGGAGAAAGTGGTGGCCATTCAAATCACTGATTATCTGGCTACATAACACCTTATGCCCAGAGCAACATAGCTTCGTGTGGGTCACAGTACCAGCACTGCCCTTATTGAATTCTCCAACTTCCTACACTCCTCCTTGGATACCAGCTCCCTAGCTGGTGCAGTATTCATTGACCTCTCAAAGGCTTTAGACACTGTCTCCCATCCATTGCTGCTGAATGCACTCTGCCTCACTGGTCTCTCGGTTGGCCCCCTGGCATGGTGTGCTAGCTATCTTGACACTCGATCCCAGTGTGTCAAGATTAATAACACACTCTCATTCCGTCCCATTCTCTGGGGTCCCCAAGGCTCCATCCTGGGCCCCCTTCTCTTCTCGCTGTATCTGAACACCCTGCCCAGTGCATGCTCTGGCAAAATTCTGCTGTATGCAGGCAGCGCTGTCCTTTTGCCACCACCGTAATCCCATCTCCCTACAGGACTCCTACAGCAGTCTTTCAACAGTGCCGAGGCTTGGTTTAAGGGCGCAGACTCGTCATCAATCTTAAGAAAACCAAAACTATGCTCTTTCACACCCCCAAAACAAAGCTAGCAACCACCCACTCTATATCCTTCAAGCACCAACCAACCACTGGAACAAGTCTGCTCCTACAAATACCTTGGGGTTACCTTGATTCAGCCCTCATTTTACACCCACATCGACACCCTAACATCCGCCACCAACACGCAGCTTGGCATCCTATTCCACCATAAAACCTGCCTTCCCCAAATGCTCTCCGGCTAGCTGTTACATCGTCCGTTCTGTCCCTTGTAGACTATGGTCTACCAGTATACGATGCTGCCGACACCACTGCACTCAACAAAATTCACCTAACCCTGAATAAAAGCGTGCAGATTGATTACTGGCCCCCAGGCTCACACACACCTGTCAGCTATATGTTGATGCTAACCTGCTTACCCTGGATGAATGGCTCCGATACCAGACCTGTCTCCTCACCAAAAAACCCTACTCGGGCTCTCCCTCTGCAACGGCATCCATTCACCAAAGCCCTCCCACCATTGCAACACGGTCTCCCACAAGACCACTCTAAAGATCCCCAGAACAAAGAACCAGCCGTGGCCAGAGGTCCTTCAGCTATAGAGCCCCAACCTGGTTTAACTCTCTCCTGCCACCATCACCAATGCCATCACCATCTCCACATTCAAAACCGCACTTCGGAACCACATCTTCAGCACTCGTAACTGCTCCTGTCTCTGAACATAGCCTCCACCTCTGCTTCTCTTGACAATGCCCCCCAGGCAGCTCTCCACCTAGCCATCCCCTCCACCACTTCCCTGTACACCGTGCCTAGGTTTAACCTGGCCAGTGCCAGCTGTTTCAATGTTTATCTACCAGAATGCTCACTTGATACCGACTTATGTAATACCTGTTATCAATTACATGTACCCTGTACCCAATTGTATCTGTCTGACCACAATGTGACGTGGCACCTCTGGTGAATGCCTATTGATTTTTGGCAAATCTTTGCTATGTAACCGAAACGCAATGTATGTCTTTATGTGACGAAGTACCTTTGTAAACGAGCCTCTGGCTCAAAGGTTGTAAACTGATTCTTAAATAAATAAAAAAAAAAAAAAAACCTGGATTGTCAGTCCAATAGTCTCCCATGTATAACTGTCCTTTGCTGCAGTATACAGCAACCATTAGTCTCCTCTTAATGATCTATATTTCGTTGAGAACATGTTCAAATCCCTCAACATCTCCCCATATTCCTTATATTTTAATGTATGGATTCTTTTGGTCACTCTTCTTTGGACCCTTTCCAAAGGTTTTTTACCCCTTATATTTTGTGGCGAACAGACAGATGAGCAATATTCCAAAGGGGACCTAACCTATGACGTATACAATGGTACAATCACTGTGTGTTCTCTGCTCCTAATATTCTTGAAGATGTATCCCAAGATTTTATTACATTGTTTTAACTTTGATTTCAGTATGTGTTTCAACGGATAGATCATTGGTAATTTTATCAATGCATTGAAGATGACCCTATGTAAATGGGATACTACCTCCAGTAATATATGTCGATATGCTTCTGCTTTGCCTTGACTGAAATACCATTGCTCACTATATACTGACCTATGCTGTCCTTCCCCATCAGCCAATTGATTACTTGCCTTTGGGTCGCTGTTGGATAACATCATCAGATTATTGTTAAAAATGCCAATGCACTTGCTTCAATCCTCCTTAGGCTACATTATTTCTGCAGCTCTGTAACCTAATCTACCTTGCCCTCCCTTAATGCTACAGCTATGTTTGTGGTTAGCTAGTACTGTCTATTACTTGTCACAGTATCACTTACTGTAAAATGGACTATGCTGCTGAGTTGCTGTATCTCTTGTATCTAATTTGTAGCTGCTCATACTTTTCTGTACAAACTGCCCTTGATGGTTCATTTGTGAAGTGATGTGCTATAATTTTCATGACACCATCGCTATTGTATTTTTCTTTAAGAAACATACATAGAAGTTGACAGCAGATAAGGATGACAAGGCCCATCCAGTCTGCCCATTTCGTTTTCTACGGTATGAATGTGCCATCGGCCTTTGTTCTGTCAATGGCCTATCTATTCATACTCATCTGTATTGCTTCCTTATGCCTGTCCCATGCCTGTTTAAAGCCCTGCACTGTATTCATATCCACCAGTTCCTGAGGTAGGCCATTCCATGCATCCACCACCTTTTCTGTGAAAAAGAACTTCCTCACATTACCCCTTAATTGGCCTCCCTCTAATCTCATGCTGTGTCCTCTTGTCCTGCTATTTTTCTTATATTGAAATGTGTTAGACTCTTTCACCTTGTTAATGCCATTAAGATGTTTGAATGTTTAGATCATATTGCCTCTCTCCCTCCTTTGCTCTAGGGTATACATGTTGAGCTCCGTTAATCTGTCCTCATATGTTTTCTGATGCAGTCCCTGCACCATTTTGGTTGCCCTTCTCTGGACTGCCTCCATTTTGTTAATGTCCTTGTGCAGATGCAGTCTCCAGTACTGCACACAGTACTCCAGATGGGGCCTAACCATTGTCTTATAAAGAGGGGTTATTACCTCCCTCTTATGACTTGTGATACCCCTACTAATACACCTCAACATCCCCCTAGCCTTACTTATTGCTTTAGTGGTCTGCTTGGATGATTGCAGGTAACCTGTGATGACGATGCTCAAGTCTCTTTCTTCCCCTGTGATTGCCAGCAACTCCCCCTCCAACCTATAGGTGGCTTCAGGGTTTCTCTTCCCTTTGTGCGTAATCTTGCACTTCTTTACATTAAACCCCAGTTGCCACTCTTCTGACCATTTTGCCAGTTTATCCAGATCTCTTCTCATTCTGCCCACCCCATCTGGATCACCTACTTTGTTGCAGATCTTGGTGTCATCTGCAAACAGACAAACCTTACCCTCCAGTCCATCTGCAATGTCACTGATGAAGATATTGAACAGGACTGGCCCCAGGACTGATACCTGAGGTACCCCACTTATGACTTGCATCTCTTCTGACTGTATACTGTTTACCACCACTCTCTGTGTTCTGCCCACCAACCAGTTTGCCACCCAGTTGACCAACTTCTGACCCACCCAGAGCCTACTTAGCTTATTAATCAATCTTCTATGTGTAACAGTATTGAAAGCTTTGCTGAAGTCAAGGTCAAGTTTATTGTATGTATGCCTGATCAATTTTATTGTATATTTCATTATTGTTTGTATGCCTGTTTAATTGTTGTAACCTCCTGGGTCATGCCTGAAAATAGTCACTCTCGTGTCTAGTGTGCCTACCTGATAAACAAAAACAAAATAAATTCCATTAACATTCCCACCACTGATGTCTGGCTGACTGACATAAAATTGTCAGCCTCCTGCCTGCTACCACTTTTGTGTAGTGGGACTACATCCATCCTCAGACAGTCCTCTGGAACCACTCCTTTTTCCAGTGAGTTGTTAAATAGAACTGTCAGCGGTGTAGCCAGTATTTCCCTTAGCTCCCTCAATACCCTTGGATGCACCACCTTTGGCCAAATTGCCTTGTTCCCCTTTAGATAAGCGAGTCTCTTCAGGACTCTTGCGTCCAAAAAAGAACTAGTGTCTACCTCCCTCCCTACAAAGCTTCTGTTACTTTTTTGTGCCCCGTCTCCTCCGCCTTCCCCTGAGCACTGAACAAAAGTATTTTGTTCAGGATGTCTGCCTTTTTCTGGCCCCCCTCTTCACTTTTTAACCTTACAATCCAACCCCTAGTCTTCCATTTTTCATAGGTTTTTCAGAGCTTAGGAGACATTACTGTCCATACCACTCACCAGTTTATTTAAGTTATACCCCTGTATGTTATTTGTAATCAGGAACGTGTCCAGATTTATTTTAAAGGAATGCGTGCTGCTGCTAGCCTCTACCTCGAGTGGCAGTCTATTCCAAATTGGTACCACCCTAACATTAAACCAGTATTTCCTCCTAGTAGTTTAATATCTTTCCCTTACTAGCTGTAGGGATGCGCTCTGGTCTAATACTGATGATCTCATAGCCTGAGTCCCAATTTCTCCCATAATCCTACATCCAAGAGTGCATTAAAATCCATGCACATGTCACCTCTCAGTCTATGAAACTCCAATGTGTACATCCCCAGTTCTGTCACCCTAACTTGGTATTCTTTTTCCTGTGCTTCCATGATCATGCGGGTGGCCCTTCTTTGAACCCTCTCCAATGGTTTTATTTCCTTCCTATATCCTGGTGACCACAACTGGGCACAGTATTCCATATGTGGCTTCAGCAGAGAGCCATACAGTGGCAGCAAAACCTCCTTCCTCCTACTCTTGTTGTGCCTATTTATACAGCTTAATATGTGACCTGTTTTTTTTTTTTACAACCTGACTGCAATGCTGGGTAAACTTTCAGTCATTTGAGACCCTAACACCCAAATCCCTTTCCTCCCTTACTTCTCTAAGTATATACCCATTTAGTTTGTAAATTGCAGCCTTATTTTTGCTACCAAAGTGCATAACTGCACTTTTCAATGTTAAATCTCAATCTACAA
This sequence comes from Neoceratodus forsteri, assembly GCA_016271365.2. NCBI lineage: Eukaryota > Metazoa > Chordata > Ceratodontiformes > Ceratodontidae > Neoceratodus > Neoceratodus forsteri. Next base: position 42,984,989 of record JADMNL010000038.1, read on the forward strand.
TCCTGTGCCCAACCCTACAAGTTAGTCAAGGCTTCCTGCATTTTGGCCACATCCATATCATTGTTTACTATAGTGCCTATTCATTTATACACCTAAAACAGGGATTTATTTAACTCTAAAAATTGATTAGCGTTTTGCTCATAAAAGTGCTAAATCTTTGTGAAAATGCAAAGGTCTTGCTTCACTGTGTTTAACAAACACAGCACTGCTAGAAAATATATATAAATACTTTCTGTACAGTTAGTATAGTCCCAAGAAAAAAAATGCTAATCAATTATTTAAAACCCTGTAAAATATGTCGGGTTCCTTTTCATTACCTCCTGGACTGTTCTCTTTAGTTTGTGCCTTTGCAATCCTTACTGCTTTCCCTGTTTCTACAGATACGCTCACACTCACATATCTTCTCTTTGCATCTCCTTCTACCTTGTGAATGTAACCCCTTTAACCTTTACTTTTTCCGCCACCTCCTTCAAGTACCATAGTGGTCTGTTTTTCCTCTTGCTTTTGCTTGCTTGATTGATGCAGGGGTTTGTTGCCTTTACCGTGCCACATTTTATCTTCACCCACTGTTCCTCCATCCCACCCAGGCCCTCTCCACACCAGGTCATCCCTGAGGCATTCACCCACCTTTATAAAATCTGCCTTTCTATAGTCCAGGACCCTTGCCCTTATGTGGTTCAGTTCCACAGCTGTCTTTTTACTGACCCACACTGTGCAGTGATCCCTGGTCTCCAAGGGGCCTGCCACCTTGACATCTGCAGCACTGACCCTGTTAGTAAGTACCAGGTCCAGCATTGCCCCATCATGAGTGGGTTCACTGATTAGTTGCCTGAAGCATACCCCCTGCAGAAAGTCCAGAATGTCCCTGCTTCTAGCTGAAGCTGCTGCTAGGAGGCTCCAATCTACATCTGGCAAGTTGAAGTCGCTCACCAGCAACACCGCCCCCTGTTCTGCCATCTGGCCAGTGGCTTCCACCAGTACCTTATCTGATTCCTCCCCCTGTGCTGTATGTCTGTATATCACTCCAGTGCTATTAGGTATCTTCATTCCCCATCTCCAGGGTGACATACAGTTCCTCTGCGTCCCCCTGCACTCCCTGTATCTCCATCACAGGATCTGTGCAGGAATCCCATTGAGAAGAGGCTACGCGACCTCAGCAAGTTGCCTTGGATCTCTGGGGACATCATGGCCCTTTTCAGAGCCAGGGATCAGGCTTGGAAGTCCTTCAAGGTCTCTGGCTCACCCGTACATCAACAGAAGCATCGCACTCTATGAAATGCTTGCACTAAACCATCCTGCTAAATTTTGAAAGGTGGTCAAATCAGTATTCTCCCCTCCCTCGCAGCCCCCCACCTCTGCTCTTTCTGTAGGTGGCTCCAGGGTCTCAGAGCCACTCGATGTGGCCTCTCATTTCAGTTCCTTCTTCACAGAATGTGCACAGTCACTTCTGTCCTCTCCCCGTCCCGTCAAGCTGCACTCCCCCCAATTCAAGCTTCTCCCTATGGCCCCCCCTTGGCCTTCTGTCCAGTTACCCCAGCAGAAGTTTACAAAGCCCTGCTCACCCTCAGTCCCTCCAAGGGCAAAATGCCCCACTGGCCTGGGACTCAATTACTCTACTTATACCGCTCCTCCAGCCATTGCCGTCTCACTCTATTATCTTTTATTCTCCCTCACCTCTATCCCACCTGAGTGGAAGCATGCCAGGGTCACCCCCCTTCCGAAACGTGGCAACCTTTCTGCTCCTGGTAACTACCGCCCGATCTCCCTCCTCCCTATACTGACTAAAATCCAGGAACACCTAGTCCTCTCACAACTCTCCTCCTACCTTGACTACTCCTCCTTCTTCATACCCTAGCAGTCTGGCTTTAGGAAGTCTCACTCTTCCACCACCTCTCTCCTGAGACCCACAGACTCCATCCTCACTGGAATAGATGGAGGCCACATCACCTCAGCCATTTTTGTCTACCTGGCCAAAGCCTTCAACACTGTCTCTCACTCACTCCTCCTATCTAAGCTGTCCCTCGCTGGGCTCTCAAGCGAGGCCACCAGCTGATTCCAATCCTATCTGGTAGGCAGATCCCAATCTGTCAGAACTGGTGATACCTCCTCTGATTCCCTCCCTGTTACCACTGGTGTTCCCCAAGGCTTTGTTCTTGGCCCGCTACTGTTCTCCATCTTCCTCAATTTCCATATATGAGCGAGAGGTCGTCTGATTTGCCCACTGCCTGCACACACACATCCATTCACATGTATGTGGATGATGCAGTATTGTATACATCCGGCCCCTTAACCCCTGATGTGGCGACCAGACTCCAGCAGGACTTTAGTGAAGTCCAGTGCTGGTTTTGCTATAATCAGCTATTTCTCAAGAAAACTGTCTCCATGACCTTCGGCACAAGGCAGAGACTTATCTCGGCTCATCTCCACCCCCACATTCCACACCCTAGATGGGAATTCTGTAGAGAATTGCACCTCCTGCGGATATCTCGGGGTCTGGCTTGACCAGCACCTAGACTTCTCTGCACACATTGATGCCACCCATAAAAAGCTCCACCCCAAGGTGGGTGCTTTGTACCGCAACCGTGGCTGCATCCCACTGCTGGCTCGCCATGCAGTTGTGCAGAAGATGATCCTCCCTATCTTCGACTATGGTGATGTAGTCTTCAGTGCTGCCCCAAAGTCCACCCAAGCCAGCTTGGACCCCCTCTTCCACTCTTTCTGTTGTTTTGCTCTGGATTGTCCTCCCACCACCCACCACTGTGACCTTTACCAGACCATGGACCTCCCCTCGCTTCTGGACCATGGACCTCCCCTCGCTTCTGGACCAGTGACACTCCCACTGCACTAGTTTCACAGCAAAGTTTTGGGCCCAGTCCCTCCCTCCATATCTCACCTCTATCCTATCTACCTCTACACCTCCGGTATACATACTTAGGAATAATGACTCACGTCTCCTGTCTGTGCCGCACATGTCCACCACGGCAGATCAGTCAGCGTTTTAAATATTGTATGCCTATATTATGGAACTCCCTTCCTGTGGATATTCATCATGCCTCCCCCAGTCAGCACCTCAACTGCCTTCTCAAAGCACATTTCTTCTCTACCTGCACATGCATCTATGTTAGCTCTTGCATCAGGGATTGCCAACTCCACTACGAGACTGTATATAGGCACTGTATGCAGAGTTTGTATTTATATTACGTATTTGCTTATTTCATTGTAGCATGCCCACTCAACTGCTTGATGCACTATACATTGCAAGATTTTAGCTCCAGGTTTTTGGACTATGTATTATGAATGTTTTTTGGACTATATATTATGAATGTTTTTTTAGACTATGTATTATGAATGTTTTTTGGGCTATATATTATGAATGTTTTTTGGACTACATATTATGGATGTTTTTTGGACTGCGTATTATGGATGTTTTTTGGACTATGTATTATGAATGTTTTTTGGGCTATGTATTATGAATGTTTTATGGACTATGTATTATGAATGTGCTCTTCCCTTTCCCCTGCCCCCCAGGACACATCTGGAATTGAGCAGTAGGCTGCTCAGCATGCCTTCCTGGTTAAATAAATAAATAAAGTAAGTACACTGTGGAAAAGGGGGGGGGAAGAGGATTCACATGATCAAGACCTACAAGTACCTCACAGGGGTGAACAGGGTACACCTGAGAAGGCTCTTTCAAATGAGGGTAAGCACCATGACCGGTGAGCATGTGATGAAGCTTGAGGGGGTAAGTTCAGGAGACATGCGAGGAAATATTTATTCACTGAAAGGGTGGGAGACACCTGTAACAGATTGCCAGCAGAAGTGGTCAAGGCTAGAACAGTTGGGGGTGGTTCCAAGCATCCATGGAATAAAACTAGGGGTATATTAGACAACAGGAAGGGAGGAGGGGGGTTACCAGAGACCATTTGGGGGTCTGCAGAGACAGACCAGGCAGGGACTATCTGGGCAGACTGGGTGAGGCTTGCAATCCTTTTCTGCGGACAGATACTGATTCTGTGTTTCACTGGAACCAGGATCCTTTTTTCACAAGTGAGCGGCACGTATAAAACACGCAGTAGCACAGTAGGGTGCACAAGCATAATTACATAATTATAGAACGTCTATAATGCAGTCATAAGTCAATAAGTACTAGTTAAAACATATACACTTTGAGGTAGTCAAATACTAGTGTAAACCCCCACCACTTTGCAAGCGGTTTGGGGCTTACTGTTATTCCTGCCTGGCCCAGGCAGTCCTTACAAGTGTAAAGTTAATGTGTGTGACTTTAGCATAAGCTCTTCAAGAGCTGCTGACACGATTTGTACATGTCGGGCAGGCAGCTTATTCTGGGAAATTGCCTGCCCGATTAGCAAAAATAAACTTGTTTTCAAATTTTTTGTGGATAAATATATAAATTTTTACTTAGAATGCCCGGCTTGTCCTTCCATGTACGAGCTGAGCAGCCATCTGAGCGCTGCAACACTGCCCCGAAAAACAGCTTTCTGATGACATTGGGTACAGAACAGGGCTGCAGGCGCTCTATGTAGGGAGCAATAGAATGCAAATAGGATCAGGGGAGGGGGCAAACTTTACTAACATTATGTTTGCTGGCAGTCCTACATGTATAGAGCTACAGTATTAGCCCGATATATTTAGAACTGCCAGAAAACATAATGATAGTACAGTTTGATAGCCCCTCCTCTGATCTTATTTGCATCTATTGCTCCCTACATAGAACATGTGCAGCCCTGTTCCATACCCAGTGTCATCAAAATGTTGATTTCTGGGGTAGGACTACAGCGCTCAGACGACCTCTTGCTCATACATGGAAGGTATGAGCCGGGCATTCTAAGTTAAAATTTAGGTACTTATCCACGAAAAAAAAAATACTAATACAAGTTTATTTCACTAATGGGGCAGGCAACTTACAGAATGAGTTACCTGCCCGAATCGTGTCAGTGGGTCTTTTTTTTTTTTTTTCACATTCTTTTTATGTTCCACCTGAGGGGAACTCTCCTGCAGCCACTTACTCAGGAGCGCTACCTCCTGCCTGAAGCACCCTACTCCTCACCCCCGTTCAACCTGGCAAACCCCTCGGCTCTGCATCCTCCGAGGTAGGGCTGCCCTATCCTCCCAGGGCGCTCTATCTATAATCTAATCTGCCAGGCAGATGGGGGGAGGGCACAGGGTAGGTGCCCAGCCTTGGAGTGTGGCCTCCAGGTCTGTGATGCCTTCACCTATCCCATCTGATGGGGGTTTTCTTTGTTACACCCTTTGTCCCTCCCCCTCCCCAGAGCCTGGATGTGCAATGATGTCATGAGATGTCCGCCACGGCTCTGTGTCCCACTACTCTAGCCCTGATCATTGCAGTGCCTCCGGTCTCCACCAGGGGCTGCTGCAGTGCCAGGCTGTCCATGGAGCCCCTCTGAGAGAGGAGAGCAGTCCTCCGGACACTCGATCCTCTTTCACCCCCAGCGGCCCGGGCTCATTCCCGAACCCAGGTCACCAACATGGCACGAGGTGTGGCACCCAGCACCTCAACCCTCAGCGCTACCGGGATGACCATGTCAGCAGGTCTTTAAGGGACACATAAGCAGAGATTTGTGGGGGCCTGCCGTTTTTACAAACCCTCCTATACAAATGCAGCCTGAGGACAGCAGTAAGTGATAAACAGTAGTAAGAACATACCTTATTGCTATTACAAAAAGGGCATCAGGTTTATAAACATGTACCTTTTCGGTTTGTTGTTGCTTTATTTCAGTTTTTGTCCAAAAGATATAAAATAGTCCTTCCTTCATTTAGACAGGTTAAGTGTGGCACGTGAGCTGTGGGAAGTGGAGCATTGGAACAAAGGTGTACTAGTAGCCCATGGCAATGTGGCAGCATTGTGACGACCCGTCTGGGAGGCCAGGAGAAACGAACATATGCTGAGATTTTGTTTTAAAACAACAATCAAAACATTTCATTATACAAATCTGTCGGAGAGAAAGGGCATGAGTGTAGAGACAGGGCGAGTAGCCCGGTTGCTCAGGAAATGGTATGGTAACTTGGGAACCCAGTGATGTCCTGTTTCTTTTTTTTTTTATACTGTGGGCTGGATATTAAAACTGCGCTGGGCAATGGCACAAGGGGAGGCGCAGCGCAACCGAGATGTGCTGGGGGCCAAGACAGGGAGATATTCAAAGGTGGTGTGTCATGGCGCATCACCTTTGAATATGGCACAGAATGTGCATGTCACATGCACAATGTGCCGGTGCATTCCCCAGACAGGGAGGACCGGGAATGCTCCAGCGCAACCGTAGTCACGCTGGGCGCATTACCCAAGATACTCAGACATGGAGATGCAAATGGGCCATAATGTATGCAAGGCGTAAATGGGGCTGTTTGCATGTCATTATGGCCCCATTTGCATGAGTTGTGCAGGGCAGCCCGGCTGACATGTGCCTAGCGCCCTGCACAGAATGGTGTGTGGACCGAGGGGTCCTGGGGCACCCCCGCCCCACAACCATGATGGAGGGAACACCCTGATGATCTAGTGCATTCCCCATCCCTGCCCATACCACAGTTGTGGGACATAGTAAATGTACAAAGAGCCCTGGTAGTCTAGTGGAACCCCCCTCCCCGCCTGTAGCATAGATTGTGGGTACATAGAGCTGTCGATAAGCCCTGGTAGACTAGTGTCCCCCCACCCCATCCCAAGCCTCGATCGCTGGTGCCGTACATAACATTGAATCCCTGGTAGTCCAGTGGTAACCCCCACCACCCCACCCACACAGGACCCCATCCCACCCAGCACCCCCATCGGTGGGCGGCTGCAACCCACCCGCATACCACTCGGCTGCCCACCGAATGACAGCTTACAGTATGAGCTGTAAGCCTATTGGTCCACAGCATGGACCAATGGGCTTGCAGGTCATACTGTACTAGATGGACACAAATATGCAAATGGATGCATATTTGTTCTCTTACAAAATTGATTACGGTAATTCATTTTTCCTGAGTAGCCATTTAACTCCTTGTCTCCGACTACATGGTATGCTAGCTGCAAAGTAACAGGCTGCTGTGACACATTCAATCCATTTCTTGCCCTCTGCAGCTCTACATAGAACTGTATCTGGCATTCTCTTTCCTTTCTGAATCGATATGCAAGGTGCATAATATGACTCATTTCTACTTTTTAGGTAACAGAGCCTGGGGAGTCCCAGTCACCATTCTGGGCTAAAACCTGTTTTCTCTGCTCGTTCTTTTCCTGGTGCTACCTGCACACATGGAACATTGCTTGTTATGGAACATGGTAGCCAGCAAGGGGCCCAGTAATATCGGGGGCAACTCTCAGCCTAGGAAATGTGTAGGACTGGCACACTCCTTGCTGCTCACTGTTGCTCTGTTGCATTTTTCAAATTAAATCAAATCATCTTTATTTATAAAGCGCCTTTCAAAACCAAGGCATTGTACAATAAATACATATATAGACATAGATTAAAATATCATAAATTAAGAGCCATAACTCGGATTTTGGCCAGCATGGCTTACTACATTCATACGAACATACGAAATTGCCAGCAGAAACGGGCCATAATGGTCTGTCAGGTCTGCTCGAGTGTACAGCTAAGTTAGTTCTCTAGGCTGCCTCCCAACTCCTCCTGGAGTCATCCCCGCCCTCCCATTCCCTCCCTATCCACCTCACCTTAGAGCCTCCTTCAGTCCTAATCATCTTCTTCACCCGGTCCCACCCCCCATGAAACTCACCACTGAATTTGCTGCCACCACTTCCTCTGGCAACTCATTCCACCCCTTCACCACTCTTTCAGTGAAAAAGTTCCTCCTCATCTCCTTCCTGAATCTACCCTCCACCAGTTTCAGGCTGTGTCCCCTTGTTGTACCCTCCTTTCTTAAGTTAAATGTGCCCTCTATACCAACCCTATTTATGCCGTTAAGGTACTTGACGGTTTCAATCATACCCCCTTCCCCATCCTTCAGGGAGTACATGTTTAGCTGCCTCAGCCTCTTCTCATATATTCTGTCCCCCATGCTCTTGATCAATTTGGTTGCCGTCTGCTGGATCCCCCCTCTAGTAGCTTGATATCTTTCTTCAGGTAAGGGCACCAGAACTGAACACAGAGGCGCTAACAGTCCCTTTTCCACAGGTAACAAATCTTAATGTCCTAATATAAAGTAGGAGGGACCCAACACGGGAAGGCCTTTGTATATCTAAAGTTAGTACCTGGTGCTGTACCTTACTGGTAGCCAGTGCAGATCCTGTCGCAGTGGCAATATTATCTCTGCAAGAGACTTGAATGAGCCAGAAGACTAACTGCAGAATTCTGCTATACTTTCTGGTGGGAAGACACTTTTACAGTCAACCCACAAAAAACAAGCAGGCTGGGAAATCATATGTAACCCCTAGATGGCGCTATCCCAGGGGCTACTACCCCTGCCTGATTTGCCACTAACAGGTTGAGGGGCCTGGATCCAATGGCGGGTGCCTCCACCCAGAGGTCAGGGTTTGCAATAGTTAAACTAACTTGGTCACAGCCCTCTGGGACACTGCAACCCCTCTTTCTTCCCACTAGTGGCCCACACAATATATCAGAATTACCTTCACAGTATACACTTACCCCAGGTCTGGTTCCGGCACTGGGACCTCCTGTGAAATGAGATACAGTGCAACAATCACAGTACAGTACTTTAACATGACAAATACCTCAGGCAGTATAACTTTGCTGAAACAAGCAGCTCTAATTTATTTAGGAGGATATAACAAGGACAGGGAAATCAGGTTGAGTAGCTTATCACTCTAATAATCTACCTATGGCTCTGTGCACAGGCTATCCCTATCAGTTACTGTCCCTGGGTACCCAAGCCCTAGTGGCTAGTCAAACGTGGCAGCTGGTAGGGGCCCTTTCACACAGAGAAAGGAGAATTAAACAGTCAGCAGTACAGTAATTCCATTTGGATTTAATGTGGCAATTCAACAGGAGCAACCCTGAATTAGTACTCACGACCTCCAAATAAGATAGGGTCCTTCAATGTCAGCAGGGCTCACTTGAGGTACACAAACCTCTTCACACATCCATATAAAAGGCACTATACCAGGCAGGCTGCATCTGTATCCCGATGCAATTACTGCACAATACCGGGAGAACACACAGCAGATTCAGTTCCTGACAGACAGAGTGCAATTTTCAGCAATTCCTCCAGTCTTCTACAGAGGTGAGCCTGGTTTCTACTCTTCAGAGATCCTTTGATTCTTTTCACAGGACAGATTCAGTCCTAACAAGCTGTTACACAAGCTGCAGACCCGGAACTCTGGGCCCTACACCGTTTTGACTAAAACTGCACACTGAAAAGCACAGGGCTCCTTCCTTCTTCACTGCCAAAGCTCAACTGAAACTCCAACCCGACAAAAACCGGGCACTTCCTTTGAGAGTTCCTCCAGTTCTTGACTGGATTGGCTGTCACTCACAATAGACTGCTGCTGTTGGTCCAAAAAGGCACTGAAGTCTAAACTACATCTCCCAGAGTCACTGCCCATACAATCCTCTTGTGGCTGGCTCAGATTATGAGTCCAAGTTCTGATTCGTCAAGGCACCATTTTAGAGCTAGCTTACCCCACACTGATTGGTCCAGTTCAGCAGTTCAAAACTAGAATGGGGAACTAGCAGACACAGTTCTGACTGCAAAAAAGCAGGTTAGACAAACTGTAATTTCATTATTACTCTAAATAATTTCTGGCAAACAGTTACATCTTTCAGATAGGTTCCTTTGCACTCCTAGTGACTGCAAAATGAAGTGAATTGGCAGCAGCTTGAGTGGTACTCAATCAAAGAAACACAGTCCCCCATACAAACTAATTATGTCTGCAAGCAGACAGCTCTTAAGAGACAGTACCAGAGGTTCTAAAACACTCACTGATAAATGGCTTAAATGCCAAACACCATTCAGGCTTGGAGCATTCAAGCAAGCTCCTGGAAGTCTTTGGGAACCCCCATTTGCAGGGGATTACCCCTTCCTGGCCTGGGAAAGCTTGAGCGCCAGCGTCAAGCCAAGTTCCATAAGTTTCAACTGCAACCATATACATTTGCATTAGGCTGCACATGTAATCATCAGTCAATATACATTTTACCAAGAACACATTTCTGAAACATTGCAGTCGTCACTCTTTACACAGTATTACATACACATTGTACCATAACTCAAGTTATTACCTCTTGTACATGAAACCTGAAGAGAGGGCCCTTCCTATCAGTTACCTTGGGGCTGGATGGGGCAAGGGCACCATATAGAAGGGCAACACAAGTAACTTGGAGTTAGCACTGATGCTCAGTTTGGGCAATGAGCTGGGGACACATACACTCCTTTATGGACAACATTGAGAGAGCAAGTCCACAGGCCTCCCAAGTGAATCATAACTGAGGAGCACCACAGGCTTTACAGCTCGACCAGTCTTTCTAGGGGAACTGTTACAGTCTCTGCACTCTGAGCCTCATTTCAGCATTGTCCTCACTTGTCGGGGAGTCTCCATGGGGGTAGAGAGGCTGAGAACTTGGGGCACTTTCAGCTCCAGGAGTTACAGTTTCTGAGTCCACAACATTTGGCTCGCATGGAGAGCATTCGGACACTGGCAGTGGACTGTCAGACACTCAAAATACTCTTCTTGCTCGGGTGTATCACCAGTCTGCCCCAATCTATCATTTTCCTCCTAAAGCTCAAACAGTTCAACCATGCACAATGATTCCATTTCATCTGATCTGATGCTTTGCACTTCACTTTCTGGGAGCATTGGCTCCAGGGATGAAGCTGGGGGCTTAGACAGTCCAGAAGGCCCAGCTTTGTCTCCAGTATTGACTAGGGGATTGCCCCGAAACAATTGACTCAGTTCAGTAAGAAGGATAGTATTCAAAGTCACTCTCACTTTCTTCCGATATGGACTGACAGTCATGCTCAACTGGGACTTGTGGAGGGGAACACTTTAACTTTGCTTCTGTAGGTGCAGACTTTCTTGATCTTTTCTTGCAGCAGCTCTAGTCACTGGTCCAGAGGGGCATCTTCTGGGGGCTCAGACTCAATTAAGATTTGTCCAATGGGCAGTAAATGATTTCTATGCATTGTTTTTACATCTTTTGAATTATTCTCAGGCCTTACTTTGTACACTGGCAGATCATCTAGTTTGCCACTACAATGTGAGGGAGATGGTGCCATCTGTCAGCAATCTTGTGCTTGCCTGCAATCCCAGATTTCTTAGCAATACCCGATCTCCCTCCTGGAGTTCCTGTGCTTTCACCTTTTTATCATACCTTTCTTTGTTGGCCAGATTTCTTTTGGCAGCCATGGTTTGAGCCAGTTAGTACGCATGAGTTAGCTGGGCCTTTAACTTTTGCACATACTAGTAAATAGTTGTCAGCTTGAACCCCATCAGGAGACCCCAAAACACACATCTACTGGTAGTCGAGCTTCTCTTCCAAACATCAGGCGGTGGGGAGAATCCAGTGGCATCACTTTTGGTGCAGTTATAAGCATGTACCAGGGTGCTAATTTGTTGGCTCCATCTAAGCTTGTCCTTTGGGTGCAGGGTACCTAGCATATCTAGCAAAGTGCGGTTGAAGCGTTCAGGCTGTGGGTCCCCTAGAGGGTGAGTAAGAGTGGTTCTGGTTTCGCACTCCCCACAGAAAGCATCTCTTTGATCAGAGCGACTCTCAAAGTCTCCCTTGATCAGAATGGATTCTTTGTGGAGCCCCATAGTGAACAAAAAGTTTTCTACAAGTACTTTGGCCACAGTGGATGCTTTCTGGTCTTTGGTGGGAAAGCTTGGGCATATCTCGTGAAATGGTCAGTGACCACCAGCACATTACTGATATTTCTTTGATCTGACTCAAACTTAGAAAATCAATACAGACAGCTCCATGGGTGCACTGGTGGTGATGTTAACAGGGGCAGCCCTCTGGAATGCAAAGCTTTCCTCTGTAAAGCAATACAAGTTCGAATGTGTTGCTCCACATCAGCCCCATCTTAGGCCAATAGAATCTGGATCTCACCAAGTCAAGTGTTCTGTCTATACCAAGGTGCCCCATGTGGTTGTGCAAGGACCTCAGTACTGAGTCTCGAAAAGCAGTGGGCAGCACTAGTTGTTGTTTGTCTACTTGTCCCCTCTGTCTACTGTTTCACTGTATAACAGTTTATTGATCAGTTTCAACTTAGGACCTTCTTTGTATAACAGTGCAGTTCTCAAATCAGTGGGCGTAATTTGGACACATCTTTTCCTGCATAGAGGGCTTCTAAAGCTGCTTTGATCTGGGATGCAAGTTTGAGCCGCTGAATACTGTCATTGTCCAGCTGAGGCAGTGCACCAATGTCTATTGCAGAAAAGTGGCAATAAGCAGCATGGTATGCAATTCTCAGAGGGTCCCAAGCAATCCACCATGCAGTCCACTGCGTCCGTGGACATTTGTTCCTCCCTGTCAAACTTCCGGCAGAGTGCCCGAATGTCAGGTTCTGCCAGTCGGACCCAGTCATTCTGGACATGAACAGGCCTCGGGAGAGAGCATCAGCATCTATGTGGTTCAGACCTGCTCGGTGATTCGAGCATAGTCATATGTAGATAATGCAGAAAGCCACCTATGGCCAGTGGCATCCAACTTAGCTGAGGTCTGCACATAGGTCAAAGGATTGTTGTCAGTTTTTACTAGTATTTTAGCCCATACAAGTACTCATGGAATTGGTCAGCAATAGCCCACTTCAAAGCTAGGAACTCTAACTTATGTACAGGATAGTTCTTTTCAGGATGGGGTCAGGCTTCTACTGGCAAAGGCCACTGGTCTCAGGCCATTCTCGTGCTCTTGGTACAACACAGCCCCAACCCTTGCAAGCTAGCATCCAGTGTGCAGGGCGTAAGGTTTTCTTGGATCGGCATAGGCCAGCACTGGAGCATGGGTAAGATGATATATGATCTCATGAAAAGCAGTCTCACAATCAGGAGTCCAGCGGGCCCCAAATACTTCACTCGGATGAAAATACCTCTTTCAGTCTTGAGGACGCCTGACTTTTGGTATTTTTGTGGGTTGGGGATACCCTTGAGTAAGGTTAAGTAAAGGCGGATCACTCTTGAATAGTCCTTGATGAAGCGCCGATAATAACCACAGAATCCAGGAATCTTTGCAGTTCTTTTTAGATTTTTGGGCTGTGGCCAGGTGGTCAAGGCCTCAACTTTCTTGGGTCAGTCTCTATTCCCTCGGTGGATACTATGTGTCCCACATACTTTACTGATGTTTGAAAAAATTGACACTTATCAATGGACAGTTTAAGGCCAAAGTCCTCCAGTCGGTCCAATACCTTAAATAATCTGCTCTCATGTTCCTCCAGTGAGCTGCCAAACACAATAACATCATCCTAGGTATCAGGCACTCTAGTAAGTTCATGTCCCCACTGCCGCTCCATCAATCGTTGAAAAGTGGCTGGGGCACCTGAAATCCCTGAGGCATCCTCATGAATTCACTAGAAGCCAGCGGACAGATAAAGGCTGTCTTTTCACGGTCCTCTGGGGCCATCGGGATCCTGATAGTACCCACTGCGGAGATCCAGCACAGAGAACCACTTGCTCCCGTTTAGGCAGTCAAAGCATCCTGAATCACGGGGCATTGTGTACTGATCAGGATGATCCGCGGTTTAAGGTCGATAATCCACACACATCCTTACTGTTCCATTCTTTTTCCTCACTACCACAATGGGGAAGCATAAGGGCTTCTGGATTCTTGTATTACACAGCAGCTAACATCTCTTGCAGATGCCGTCTCACATCATCTATGTCAGCAGGTGCCAGGCGTCGAGACCTCTCACGAAATGGTCTTTCGTCATGCAGCGGATATTGTGCTCAGCTCCTTGCCGCATCACATCCCATTCCTTTAAAAGAAACACCTGGTCTCTCTGGGCAAGCTTCTCACTGATCTTCACTTTCCATTCAGCTGGCAGCGGAGTCGCGAAATCAAACAAGTCAGGTGTTACTCTGTCATTCTTCCTTGAACTCTTGCTGCTGGGTAGCACTGCAGTGTCTGCACAATGCACATTAGCCAGGATGCAACCTCTGTTTACTGAATGTCTCTTTCAGACACATTCTGAACTTGGACCATTACCCTTCTGGCACAAGCATGGGCTCTAGCGGGCAAAATACTAAACCTGACCAGCAGTCCCTCTGGCAATTTTCCATCTTCTGGTGCATCCAACATTAATATTTTATTCTTAACATCCTTTCTGATACGGACCTCTCCTGTAAGGTACACTGGGCATTGGCGCCAGGATCAGAGACTCAGGATCCTTCTTCCATACAATTCGACCGGTTCCTCTGGTTCTGTTTTTCAGCATCTCTGTGCCTCATAGGCCTTCTTAATTAAAGCCGAACTCTTAAAGCTCTACTAGTCTTTGACCCCTGTTTCATAACACAACTGTGCCAGCCTTCCGAACATATGAGCATTTGTTCCAATCAACAAGGGACACCATCATACAGTCCAGTGGGGGACACACTAAGGCTAGGGTCTCTACTTGTTCGGCCACTCCAGCCACGGAGGTGGGGAAGACAGCCAAATTAGGATATACCGGAATAAGGGTAGGCCTTCTCACTTAACCCCATACATGCAGTCCTTCCTAATGGTTGTAAGAGTACGTCTGACAAATGCTTCTGATACCAATCTTGGAACATAATTGTCACTTAGGAGCCACTGTCTAATATAGCTCTTGTAGACCTCCGTTCACCTTTACAGTGGTCTCCATGGAGGACCCACTATTCTGGACCAGTCTGGAAGGCGGTAGTGGGGGCCTGGGCAACTGACCTTGCCACAAAAGGGCGTGAATTAGCATTTTTGGTGCCCTCACTGGGATCATGTCGTGCACCTCTTAACCACTGATTTCTTCTCGAAGCTCTCCTTGTAGCCTATATGCAACTTTGTCAGTGTCTTTTGGGGACTGGCATTCCCTTTCATGTGCCCATCTTTCCCACAATTATAGCAAAACATACTTTCTGGAGTTTGAGCTGGCGGGCGCCACACTGGGAGCCAGGGCGGGGTATTACTAACTGGAAACCTTGGTGCCATCTCTGTCTGCGGCGTGATAAGCATTTGGAGACATCTCGTCAGTTTCTCCACTTCCATGGTCAGGGAATCGAGTTCGGGCTGTTATCAGCAGGAGATACATGGGTGGGTACCCCCACCCCATAGCAGATGCAGTCGGATATAGGTCAGGGCCCGTACTTGCAGCGTGGCCTTCATAAAGGACTGTTTTTGAATTCGGATCTCTCTCAACAGTTCGCCCCATTGTGACATATCTTTTTCCTTGTCAGAGCACTCATTGACTGCCAACCTCTGCCCCTGAACTTCACTTGATGGGTCACCCTCAGTCCTCGGATTAGTAGCCGCAGCTATTGGTGCAGGTCCCTCCGAGGTCGTCTTTTCTCAACTCCTCGAATTTCTCTCACTCTCATCATAGGAGGTGGGATTCCAGTCGATCTGCCAGGCGTAACTGAAGCAACAGCAGTTCTGAGAAGGGGCAGACTTAAGGATCCTGTCCAGCCTGGTTCGGTCCAGTTCAATCGCTGGCAAACTACCTTTCTGAGGCATTCTTGCAACAATTTTTCCAGCAGAGATACATACACAGACAACAACTCCCCTTGGTACTGTTGTTGCATCTCTTACTCTCCACCATAGGTCCTCATCAGAATCGGGCTCCCATACACATTCTCCAAGGCCTCAAGATAGGCCTGTGCAGTAGCTTCAGGGTTACTGGCCCGTTTGCACGGATGGTAGCCAGGGCAGGACCTCGAGGCTCTCACTAACCCTCTTTCGCTTTTCACCTTCCGAGCATTGCCATTCTAGCACTTGGGGGCACATAGTCTTCCAGGTCTCCCAGTCATCCTCCTTGGGGGTGGGAGGTGCCAGAGAAGATCCTCAACCTTGGTGAAGAGTCGTGACTAATGGCAGGTGCAGAAATAGGAGTCTGCATTGGTTCCAGCCACCATTACGGGCACTGGAGCAGGAGAGGGTGTTGGGGAGGAACACCCCAGGTGGCAAGAATAGTTTCTTCAAGTCCTCCACAGTTTCCCCTCCCAGCAACCATTCAGCAAATTTCTCCTCAAAAGTTTCAGATAGTGGTGGGGCTGATTCCCCAGGTCTTTACTGTCCTTAGTTATCACTCTCCAAGTAGTGAGGCTCCCTCTGGGGTAATGGTCTGTGGCACTTTGGAGCTATCTATGGGATCCTTAAACTCTACTAGGGCCAGGAAAGTGTGGGTGAGCAGATTAGCATGCCGACCCACCACCACAGGGTTTTGTAAACCTTCCACCTTGGAAAGTACTCCTGCACAGTGTCCGTATTGATACCCAGGGGGATGTCCAGGATAAGCATAGCATTTTGGGGGTCGATCTCCTCCCCAGTACACCACTCCACCAGCCGGTGCACAGCCACTTCTGTCGGGGTACCCATTTTTTCTTAACAGTGGTTCATAAATATGGCCACTAGAGGACACACAATCCCAGCGGTGAGCCTCAAGATGTAACCCCTAGATGGCGCTATCCCAGGGCTACTACCCTGCCTGATTTGCCACTAACAGGTTGAGGGGCCTGGATCCAATGGAGGTGCCTCCACCCAGAGGTCAGGGTTTGCAATAGTTAAACTAACTTGGTCACAGCCCTCTGGGACACTGCAACCCCTTTTCTTCCCACTAGTGGCCCACACAATATATCAAATTACCTTCACAGTATACACTTACCCCCAGGTCTGGTTCCGGCACTGGGACCTCCTGTGAAATGAGATACAGTGCAACAATCACAGTACAGTACTTTAACATAGACAAATACCTCAGGCAGTATAACTTTGCTGAAACAAGCAGCTCTAATTTATTTAGGGATATAACAAGGACAGGGGAAATCAGGTTAATTGAGCTTATCACTCTAATAATCTACCTATGGCTCTGTGCACAGGCCTATCCCTATCAGTTACTGTCCCTGGTACCCAAGCCCTAGTGGCTAGTCCAAACCGTGGCAGCTGGTAGGGGCCCTTCACACAGAGAAAAGGAGAATTAAACAGTCAGCAGTACAGTAATTCCATTTGGATTTAATGTGGCAATTCAACAGAGAGCAACCCTGAATTAGTACTCACGACCTCAAATAAGATAGGGTCCTTCAATGTCAGCAGGGCTCACTTGAGGTACAAAACCTCTTCACACATCCATATAAAAGCACTATACCAGGCAGGCTGCATCTGTATCCCGATCGCAATTACTGCACAATACCGGAGAACACACAGCAGATTCAGTTCCTGACAGACAGAGTGCAATTTTCAGCAATTCCTCCAGTCTTCTACAGGGTGAGCCTGGTTTCTACTCTTCAGAGATCCTTTGATTCTTTTCACAGGACAGATTCAGTCCTAACAAGCTGTTACACAAGCTGCAGACCGGAACTCTGGGCCCCTACACGTTTTTGACTAAAACTGCACACTGAAAAAGCACAGGGCTCCTTCCTTCTTCACTGCCAAAGCTCAACTGAAACTCCAACCGACAAAAAACCGGGCACTTCCTTTGAGTTCCTCCCAGTTCTTGACTGGATTGGCTGTCACTCACAATAGACTGCTGCTGTTGGTCCAAAAAGGCACTGAAGTCTAACTTCATCTCCCAAGTCACTGCCATACAATCCTCTTGTGGCTGGCTCAGATTATGAGTCCAAGTTCTGATTCGTCCAAGGCACCATTTTAGAGCTAGCTTACCCCACACTGATTGGTCCAGTTCAGCAGTTCAAAACTAGAATGGGGAACTAGCAGACACAATAGACTGCTGCTGTTGGTCCAAAGAAAGCAGGTTAGACAAACTGTAATTTCATTATTACTCTAAATAATTTCTGGCAAACAGTTACATCTTTCAGATAGGTTCCCTTTGCACTCTAGTGACTGCAAAAATGAAGTGAATTGGCAGCAGCTTGAGTGGTACTCAATCAAAGAAACACACAGTCCCCATACAAACTAATTATGTCTGCAAGCAGACAGCTCTTAAAGAGACAGTACCAGAGGTTCTAAAAACACTCACTGATAAATGGCTTAAATGCCAAACACCATTCAGGCTTGGAGCATTCAAGCAAGCTCCTGGAAGTCTTTTGGGAACCCCCATTTGCAGGGGGGTTACACATAAATAAAGGTATGTTATCAAGATGCGGACTGACCTTGTGTCACCATGAGAAAATAAACATTTTTCTATTAAAGTTATTTACTTTCCAGACAACCTACCAGGGGGAAAGAAATTAAATCCGCAAAGATGTAGCAAATACAGACATTGTTTGAAGACCTACAAATGTTTAACACTTCAGTCTCAGCAGGTACTGTAAATCCACACATATTTTAATAATTGTATGTGAAAACAT
This sequence comes from Neoceratodus forsteri, assembly GCA_016271365.2. Taxonomy (NCBI): domain Eukaryota; kingdom Metazoa; phylum Chordata; order Ceratodontiformes; family Ceratodontidae; genus Neoceratodus; species Neoceratodus forsteri. The sequence continues at coordinate 43,003,374 of JADMNL010000038.1, forward strand.
TTACTCACTGACAAGTCTGATTTCTACGAACACATAGGTTTTAATATAACACAATGACAGCACATCAGCATTGCCCTGAAGATGCCAGTTTTAGTGTGCAAAACTGACATGACACAAAATATGCTACAATCTTGCAGTGTCATAATATACGTTAATTTCTCAAACACTGATGTGCTGTGATTGTGTTACAAACCAAGGATTTAGAAATACTTGTCAGTGAGTTACAAAACTCTCAAATACAATGTGTGTGGGGGATTTACTCAAACAGTATTTCACAAAGCGCGGTTTCCCAGCTTCACATATTTCTTGCCCCAGGCATGCTTTTAATATACATTGTCGTATAAACAGTAACAGTTAGAGGACCGCTTCTAAAGAAAAGGCTTTCTACTTTCAGCAGGCGTCACAAGCACTCCCACATGTTTTTTCTATGTTTGTCTAATTCACATATCTGTGTACCTTGGTGGTTTTAAAACAGCTATTGTTACCGTCAGCATTATTTCTGATAAACACAAGTCTTGATATCTGGCGTAATACAAATATTACATTGATATTTGTTATTGCCAACTGGCAGCTAAATATTCACACAAAGATGAAAGAACTGGCAACTGAATAGGTACACAGAGATGAAGAAAATCTGGGAAACCATTCTACATCTGTACAGCAGCATTGTTATTATGTCTTTCCCTCCGCTGCTTACTGGAGCACATGCAAAAATGTATGGTTTAGTCCTCGAATGTTATTTTTGGCTGGGACTCATCTAATTACTTATAATTACTGGTGACCATAAATATCAACTAGATTACTGTTTTGTTAAAAATGCATATCAACCGAATTTTGGGTTATCATGCGCCACAAGCAATAATAAGCCAAAATCCAGTTGATATGACATCCCCCAGAGAAACAGTGCATCTGAACCTCGCAGAATGGCAGTGCCAGCGCGAGGCACTAAAAGCAGGTACTCACGGTGGTTGTTGCTGTGCCACATCAGCTACTCAATCCTCAGTGGGGAAAAAAACAGGCAAATTTCTTCAAAAATAAAACTGCACTCTAAGTAAAAATGGCTTTTTCTTTCAAACTGCTAGAAATACAGTCTAAATCTCTACACCAGCAATTATAAAAAATAAAGGATAGGTACGTATGATATTATGGAATTTTTCACACACCTTCAGTGTTGATGACCACATAAACCTCTCAGGCTTCGCTCTCAAGGTTTATGGGTCATCACACACCTCGAGTGTGTGAAAAAAATCCATAACGCACACTTACCAATGCATTATTCTCTATATCTACAGAACCTAAAGTATTTCATCCAACTCCTTACATTGATTTTTATTATCCTGTTGACTTTGTTCCACTACACTGTACCTAATACTATGTGACTCCCATCGTTGTATGTTTTACTATGTTATCTATTTGTGTATCATTTATAATTGGAACATCCGGGTCAGCACTGAAAAAGGGACTTGGTTGTCTCGGTTGGCCAACCTGGTCATCAAAATTCAGATAAATAATAAATAAATGACTTGTGAGTCAGCAGTAAGATGTTAATACACTAGCTTTACCTGAGAAGAGAAATTTACTGGAAAATTAGGACACCGTGAGAATGAATGTGCACAGTCACAGGTAAAAGTTTACTTATCTAAGACTTGGTCTTTAAACAAAAAATGAGTTGTTTTTTTTCTAGGATGCTACATATGTCACAGAAACAATAAGAATCCAGCCAGTCCCCTTATGGGACCCCTGTTACTACATCACCTAAAAATTATTCAACCAGCCCAATTGGTTTAGAGTAATATCTAGAGTGGTTCACCTATGGGAGTCTTAATAGCAATTATGTTTCTTTTTTTCTGTATAATTTATTTATTTAAAAGTTTTACCAGGAAGGCATACTGAATGGGATAACGCTCAATTCCAGATGTGTCCTGGGGAAGGGGGGTAGAGGAGAAATATGCAATAGAAATGCATACAGGGAACACATACAGGTACAGTAGCTATGAGCAGCCAGCAGAGGGTATTTACATACACTTTAATCAGCTGAGGGTAGAGGTCAGTGACGCTTAGTATGAAGCCAGTGTTCAACTCAATTAAGCGGTCTGAAGTTTGGAGAAGAGCAAGACACTTGGCCCCCAGTGGTGCTAGGTGCATGTGCAGGTGGAGGAGAAATACGCCTTGAGGAGAGAGAGAGTTGAGGTGCTGAGTGTTGGTGGTGTGTCGAATGTCTACTGGCAAGGAGTTCCATAGTTTAGCCATGCGGTATTTGAAGGCAGTCTGGCCTGTAGTGGTGGACATATGTGGGGCATAGAGAAGCTAGGAGTCTGTGTTCCTGAGTGAGTACGCAGGTGGAGGTTGAGTTGTTAGGGCTGCCACGAGGTAAGGGGGAAGGGACTGAGTCCAGAATTTCGCTGTAGTCCTAGCACAGTGGGCCTGTCTCTGGTCTTGAGCGATGGGAGTCCAAGGACCTGTAGAGGCTGCAGTGATGGGTTGGGGGGTGGGGGCAGTTCAGGGCAAAGCGACAGAAGGAGTGGAAGAGAGGATCTAGTCTGGCTAGGGAGGACTTGGGAGCAGATAACAGGACAACACAAGATTATCAACATTAATATAGCGTAAGGGGCCAGAGGACTACTCCTATTCAGAAAACCTTCATTTCTTAACACGAGTATAGCAACACAATGAAATTATTTTGCAATACCACATCTCCTTGCCTGCAGAACACCCCCACTAAAAAAATAGTTATTGCATTCAGAATCCCCCTGTGAAATGTGAAATTGAAAGAGGCCTAATTTTCCAGCAATTGCCTTTCTCAGGAAAAGCTGTGTTAGCATTTTACTGATGACTCACACATCATTGTCAAGAGTTACATTACTTTTATGTACTGGGGACCCAAATCCAAGAATACCATATGCTGACTGAGCCAAAAATATCACATGCTAACCAAACCAACTATACATTTTTGCTTGTGCTCTACTAAGCAGGGTGTGGGGAGATGAAATAAAGACAGTACTCCTGTACAGCATGCTATGACGGGTTGCCAGATTTCTTCCATCTCAGTCTGTGTGATTATTCGGTTGTTTTGCCGCACCTGTCTTAGATCCATCCGTGAGAGAAACAACGCAAGTCCCAACCACACAGACTCCCAGTCCCACTCTCGCTCACCCACATACACTTAGCATGCGATTCCAGTTGTAGCATGACACACCTGCCACACAAAATATTTTGTTAGTGTTTAAAGATGCAGAGCTACATACCGTATACAAACACAATTAGCACCCATGGGTGAAACTTCCAAACACAAAACAAACTTCAAATCCAACATCCTTCCTGACTGTTACTCATTTTGCACTTTAAATTCAGAGGCCTGATACTGAATATTGCCAATGTTTAGTTACTGCAGCTATTCCATTTAGGAGTGGGGGAGCAGAAAGGGGTGTAAAAAAGCTCCTGGTCTCCCAACTTCTTGACTCTTTCTGTTACAGTCACTGCTGGGCACAGACTCCTCTGTCCACAATCCCACACAGGTAATCAAACTGCCTTAACTAACAGTATTATTAATGTATCAACCCTGCCTACCCACCCAACACACACACACCTCTTGACTCTTTCCATTTAGTCACTGCTGGGCACAGACTCCCCCGTCTACAGTCCCACACAGGTAATCAAACTCCCTTAACTAACAGTAATGTATCCACCCTGCCTACCCCTCCAACACACACACACACCTCTTGACTCTTTCCAGTTAGTCACTGCTGGGCAGAGACCCCCCTGTCTACAGTCCCACACAGGTAATCAAACTCCCTTAACTAACAGTCACGTATCCACCCTGCCTACCCCCAACACACACACACACCTCTTGACTCTTTCCAGTTAGTCACTGCTGGGCACAGACCCCCCTGTCTACAGTCCCACACAGGTAATCAAACTCCCTTAACTAACAGTGACGTATCCACCCTGCCTACCCCCCCAACACACACACACCTCTTGACTCTTTCCAGTTAGTCACTGCTGGGCACAGACTGCCCTGTCTACAGTCCCACACAGGTAATCAAACTCCCTTAACTAACAGTAACGTATCCACCCTGCCTACCCCCCACACACACACACACACACACACACACACACACACACACCTCTTGACTCTTTCTAGTTAGTCACTGCTGGGCACAGACTCCCCTGTCTACAGTCCCACACAGGTAATCAAACTCCCTTAACTAACAGTAACGTATCCACACTTCCTACCCCCTCCAACACACACACACACACACACACACACACCATTCCTTATGGTAAAGCATGGCATCTATCTTTCTTAAAACTCTCCCTATTTTCCATGCAATAAACGTACAAGATATATAACCCGTATTGTCTCCAAATGCTTTTTTTTGTTTTAACAAGCTCCCTTATGGTTCAGGAATATTTCACTTTCACATGCCTACATTGCATTAGAATAGAGGCAGATAAACATAAAAAGGTGATTCAGGGCATACAGTGTGGTGGGGGGAGTGGGAGCACATGAGCAGAGAGGGATTGGGTACCCTTCGGCACATAACAAATGGGGAGGCGCATCATACCAACGGGGATTGGGCTACCCCATCTGCAAATAAACTGGGGATGGGGACATGCTGACAGGGGGATTGGGAACCCCCAGGTCAGCTTTCATCGGGACTCTGAGGCGGGCAGTGAGAGTCGCTGCCCTCCACCATGTTATACGAAATTTGACACCAGGCAAGGGACCGCCGTGCAATGGCGGGTCGCTCCCTCATTGCAGTGGTGGATTCCTTTCAAGGTGGTGGCACACTGGCTGAACTAGTGTCAGCAGCAGTGTGCCACTGCATTGGGGAAAGCGGGCCAAGCCTCAAAAGGCACTGGGAGCATTGGCCTTCACAGTGCCCCACCTCCAAAACCCCGCTTCTCTCCTAAGTTGTGACGAAATGTTTCTTGCGCACGCATGCAAGCAAACATAAAAAGGTGATTCAGGACAATTTAAGAAAAATACGCCCCTCAAAAACTCAACATGTATGGGCTCTTCTAACAGTTCAGCATATGCATTCTAACATTACATGGGTTCTGCTGCTGCATTTGGTCAGGATCACAGTCACAGAATGACAACACCCTATTTGAGATTGCATGGGTCAGTGTGGGAAGTTTAAAAAAACTAGATGGCCCCCATGAAAGCCACTGTCCTGATTATTAAATTGGAAAAAAGTGGGAAGCATGCCAACATCCAGGCAACAAGTTACCACAACTGTAGAACTTGAGAGTGAGTGAGATAGTAGCACATGTAACAGCAGGGTACAGAAGCACCCCAGCAAAGAAGTGTTCTTGGGGGGGGGTGCGCAATGCATATGGAGAAACCATGGAGTCGGGACTGAAGAGAAATGTGCTTTAGCATTTAGGGCTGATGAAAAAACATCATACAGAACTGAATAAAGTTCAAAGGGGAGTTGAGAGGCAGGATTCACAGATCTGATCCCCTCTTACCGGCTCGGCTTGCTTGAGCTGTCTATTAAATTCCTGCCTCATGATTTGCTTGTATCTGCTTCAGAGTATTCTAGCACTTTCCACCCATGTCTGTGGCTCTGGGTTCAATCTGGGCGCTGGGCTAGCCACTTCAATTGCTCTGCTCTGCTCTGCTGTTTTGTTTTGTTTATTGCCCTTTTTATTTTATTTTATCTGTTGTAATTTTGCGGCTCTTTTAATCGTGTAGCGGCATTATTTTATAATCGTTTTACTTTCGTTGCTTTTCAGTTGCCTACGTTTTGTTTCCTCCGTTTTGACTTGGCCTGTTTTGTCCTGCTTGCAGGCTGGGACTTTGTCCATGGTCGGATCGTGGAAATCTGGGATGAGCCGTAGTGTTTCGGCGCCAAGGACTCAAAGAGATCTGGTGTACAAGTGTTTTAATCGCTGTTTAGCTTGGCGACCACTTGTTAGGCACTGACCTGATCGCAGGTTCGCAGGAGGTCGGCTCGGGCATCCGGGTGTTGGACTGGAGGCTGAAGTCTTCAGACAGATTGTGACGACTCGGAGGACTGTGGCTGGGATTGTGACTGGGAGCCTTGGTGGCTCGGCGGTGGCTTCCTTTTTCCCCGGATGTAGGTGTGTGCAGGTTTTGGAGTCGTGGAAGTATTCAGTCAAAAAATTGCAGGGTAAAGCTGTGTTTTCGGTCCGGGACGTTTCTTGTCGGACCAGGAGAGAGGCTGTCGGACTGTGTTGGTGTGGGACTTTCTTGCCAAGGAAGTGGCTATTGGAGGAATCGATAGAGGAATTTGGCGGTGGATAGCTGGAAACTGTACCTCCACATAACCTGAGGTCTGGCTCCTGGTCCAGACGGGGGCTGGTTTGTTCTGCCTCCGGAGGGTGGTGGGGCTTTTGCTCCTGGGTGGGGCAGGGGGCCATCGGAGGTGGTCTTGCCTTCCTCATTTCAGCGAGGTTGGGGAGCTGGAGTGGTTAATATTTGTGGATGTGAGGAGTCGTTTTTTACAAATCTGTCACAAGTTGATTTGATGCCTCTACGTCCTCGGCTACTGGGAACTTGGAAATTGGGATCGAGTTTCGGAAAACGTAGAGCAGGATTTGGTGAAGTATCTTTATTTATTTTTCAGTGAGCTGCTGTGTTTGGTACTGGGAGACTGTGGAAGATGACTGTGAAGCCTAACTGTTCTGAGTTTATTTTGGGTACATCGGGCTCGTGAGAGAGTCTGATGTACATTGAGGACATATGGTGTGGTGAGAGCACAAAGTGTGACTTCAAAATCAAAGGACTTTGAACATTGTTAGTTAACCTTCCGTGCGTCAGTCTGCACTATTTCTGTACTAAATGAATGTATGGTTAGATAAGTTTTAGAGATATAGGGTAATTTTTAGTAGTTTTAGGTGGTGTGCTCCTCTCCTGCAGTGGTGAGAGTACTGTGGGGGTAGAATTAGAATTATAATAGATGTTGATAATTTTAACAGCACTAGAATTGCTAGATTTTGTGTTTTATTGTGATTATTGTTTTTTTTTATTTTTAGTGTAGTGTAAAAATGTGCTGGAGTAATTATAAGGTGGCAGGGTATTATTCCCCCTCTATGCTTAGGGACCTCCGTCCTTTCTCCTGTCCCCCGTTGTCAGCTGAAGTTTACAGGAAATGTAGGGCTTTGGGGATTGTGAGAAGGAGACGGAGGGTCCATGCTGGAGGGGGAATGGAAAGGAGTGGGCGGATTGGGATTGTAGGGTCAAGGAGACGCCCTGGGGCGAAATGGGCACGGGAGAGGGGTCCTCCCTGTCTTGTGCCCATACCCAAGGGTTCTGGCTTGGACCAGCAGGTAGGCCGGTCATTATCGGAGGTTTGTCCTACTCGAGCGGTGTTATGCAATGCCAGGTCTATTAAAAACAAGACGGCTGTTATAGCTGATCTTGTTGAGTCATCTGACCTGGCGTGCATCTCCGAGACTTGGCTGGATGAAAATGCTGGGTCTGTATTAGCCGCAGCAATTCCGGCTGGGTACTCGATGATACACCGCCCGAGGCAGGATCGTAGGGGCGGGGGTGTTGCCATGTGTTATAAGTCAGAACTGGGTCTGGTGGAGGTGCCAGTGGGAGTCACCAGATCCTTTGAGTACATTGTGGGCGAGGGTGTGGGGTGCAGGATACTCCTCGTATACCGTCCACCAGGTGACTAGAATGTTTTTCTGCAGGAAGTCGCAGACTTCATTGTCGACCTAACATTGGGGTCCCCCAGATGGTTGGTTCTGGGGGACTTCAATGCTTGGGTCGACGATGAATTCTCTCGGTTTGGTCAAGATTTCCTCCAGTTGATGATATCACTGGGCTTCACACAGGTGGTTTCCTCCTCGACCCATGTGGGTGGACACTCATTGGATCTGGTGTTCCTTCTGGGGATGGGGATATCTGACTTGGTGGTGGAACCGGTTGGATGGTCAGACCATCACTCCATTAGGTTCAGTTTTGAGGCCACCCCTGTTAGGTCTGCCCCCACGGAGATGGTTCGATACCGCCCTTTGAGGGGTGTATCCCCAGAAGACCTGATGGCGGTGTTGGACCTATCAAGCCTACCGATAGATTGCATGGATCCAGGTGATCTGGTACATGCCTATAATGAGGCAGTAACAGGGCCCTGGTTCTATTCAGCAGTTCGTGTTCGTCCTACTCCTACTTCCCCAGGTCTCCTTGGTTTGATGAGACCATGAGGGAATTGAGGAGAGTTGGGCGAAAGCTGGAGAGGCGTTGGCGAAAGTCGGTCGTGATGATGACAAGCTTAGTTTGATGGACCATTATTTGGTCTATCAATCATAATCTCTAATGAAGGCAGAATTCCTGTCCAGAGATAGTGGCTGCACAGAATAGACCAGCTCAGCTCTTTTCGGACTGTGGACAGACTGTGCAATCCAGTCTGTCTTCAACCCAGAAGAGCCTTATCTCAAGAATGGTGTGAGGAGTTTGCTCTCTTCTTTGCAGATAAGGTTGTCAAAATCAGATCGGACATTCACTCTTCCCCTCCTAATGGGAGCGGCGGTGGTCGTCAGGAGATGTCAAACACCCAGTTGGAATGGTCTGACTTCAGCCTTCCCATAATCGAGGATGTTGTGATGATCATTCGAGCACTGCGACCGACCTGCTGTGATTTGGACCCTGGTCCCACGCGCCTCTTAGTGGGTTGCGTGGATAAGATTGGCCTAGTCCTAGCTTTGATCGTATGAAGTCTTTGGAGAGATTTTCCAGATCCTTAAAGAGGCTATAGTTAAGCCTCTATTAAAGAAACCCTCCTAGACCCATACTGTCTAGCAAATTACAGGCCAGTCTCTAACTTACCCTTTGTGGGTAAAGTTTGAGAAAGTGGTCGCAGTGCAGTTAGAGGATCATCTGACCAACAACAATATCTACGATTAGTTCCAGTCTGGATTTAGGAAAAGCATAGTACCCGATACAGCGCAACGTGCAGGGTACTAAATGACCTCCTAATGGCAAGAGAGATCGTGAGACCCGATCCATCTTGGTACTACTTGATCTCTCTGCAGCGCTTGACACCGTTGACCATGGTGTGCTGTTGGAGCGCCTGCGGTTAGTCTGTGGACTGTCTGATACGGTCCTCAGATGGTTTCAATCTTACCTTGAGGGTAGGACTCAGAGAGTGGTGTCAGGAATTTTTTCCTCAGCATCATTCTCCCTGCCCTGTGGGGTACCACAGGGCTCCATTTTAGCACCCATGTTGTTTTCGGTGTATATGCTACCATTGGGGGCGATTATTAGACGGTACAGTTTGGGTTTTCACTGTTATGCAGATGATACCCAGCTGTATATGTCTTTTGTGCCCGGTCAGGACGCTGCCTTGTCAGTATTTAATAAGTGCCTTGAAGAAATCCAAGACTGGATGAATGGGAGTTGGCTGAGGTTAAACCCGGAGAAAACTGAGGTGTTGGTTTTGGATAAAGTTCGCTGTGAGGCGGGTCTGCCAGAGGGATCACCCTCAGGCCTATGGCTTGGAGGTGTCCAGCTGACGACCTCAGACCAGGTGCGAAATCTTGGCGTAATAATTGATGACCATTTGACACTTAAATCCCAGGTGTCAGCGGTCATAAAAACTTCCTTTTTTCATCTGAGGAATATTGCCAGGGTGAAGCACTTGGTTCCTCCAGAGGACCTTCCAACACTGATCCACGCCTTTGTTACCTCCCGGCTTGACTATTGTAACTCCCTATACCTAGGGCTATCGGGGGTTGAACTTCGCCGTCTGCAGCTGGTGCAGAATGCGGCAGCCAGGCTGTTGACTGGAGTTTCTAGATCCAGTCACATAATGCCTGTGCTCCTCGGACTGCACTGGCTGCCAGTGTTTTGGCGAATTACCTTCAAGGTCGGTTTGCTGACCTATAAAGCCCTACATGATCTGGGACCTACCTACCTGAAAGAGCTCCTTTGCCCCTATAGTCCCTCTCGCCCCCTCCGATCCACTGACAAGGGATTGCTAGAGATTCCCAGGGTACGCTTGAAAACATCTGGTGCTAGATCGTTAAATTTTATGGCACCTACCCTGTGGAATTCTCTACCTCGTCAGGTGCGAGATTGCCCGACCATCCTTAGTTTTAAGGGAGCGCTGAAAACCCACCTTTTTAATATAGCTTTTAATGATTTTTATTAGTTTGACTTATTATATTTATTATTATATGTATCTGTACAGGCGCTTTGATTTTAAGAAAAGCGCCTTTTAAAAATAAAGTTGAATTGAATTGAATTGAAAAAAATCTCCTTTTGCATATCCGGTGGCCATCATGTTCTATTCTTTGCAGAGTTCCTAATGGGGAGATTATATGTAGGTGAAACCACACTATTGTATGCCATGCTATAGTACAGAGTTAACATGTAACCAATATCTGGGCCAAAACAGATAGTTTTGAAAATGTTTTTTTTAAACTGGCTTCAACATGAGTCACTTGTTAATTCATATGTGTATTGGTGCAGGGTTTTAAATAATTGATTAGCAGTTTTTTTTCTTGGGACAATGCTAACTGTACAGAAAGTATTTATATAGGTTTTCTAGAAGTGTTATGTTTGTTAAACACAGGGAGGAAAGTGCTATGCATTTTCAAAATGTTTTAGCACTTTTATGAGCAAAACGCTAATCAATTTTTTGAGTTAAATAAATCCCTGTGGTGTACAAGTAAAATCAAATTAAAAGTGTTTTCAATTTTTTTTCCCTGTTCTTTTGCAAAATATAGAGATGGGGAAGTTGCTAGCCAGCTCACCACTCCACTGTCTACAGAAAAAGGCCAGTCTGGAGTGGACGGTATAAGGAGCCCCTGCATTTCTTTATTTAGTTACTTATTGACCGAAATTTGTTAACCTGGAAAGCCCACTGAGACAAAGAGTTCCTTTTTCAGGGGTGACCCGTGTCACAAACCCACAAAGCAGGTCAGCCCTCTACTCCCAAAGTGGTGCCAACCTCCGAGCGCAGTCTTGTAAACAGTTAACAGAAACAGGGTAACCCTCTTGTCTGTTTTGTGGGTTCAAATCAACCTTTGGTCTCAGTTTTGGAGGGATTCAAACTGTGAACCTTTTGCTAGCGTACCCAATGCACAGCCTCAGATAATTCTGTCTTTGGGGGGGCCAGATATATTTGCCTATGGGCACCTAAGCAGGTGTACAAAATGAAACCTTAAAAACTTTAACAAAAGACCTCAGATTACTCTTACCTTTTTCCAGTTTGATATCACCATTCAAGCTTATACACAGTGTCTGCTTTAACCATATATACTTCACTTGTTAAAGAAAAGAAATTCAAAGACAGACCAAGTAGGCTCTAAACATAGAGTTTTACTAAAATAGATAAAAAAAATGTAAAACATAAAATACAGAACTATATGTCACAAGAACCATACAATCTTTTAAAAGAACAAGGTTTTAACAGTGCAGTTCCCACTACAGTATAGATTTGTCTTTCTCTCTAAATACCTGCTTAAAGTGCTCATAGATGTTTCTTTGTCAGAGTGTAGATAAAAGTGTGTCTCTGAATGAAAACAGAAGACTGTTTAAAAAAAAACTGTCTTTGTCAACCCCTTTGCATGAGGTCACCTGGCTCCTCCCTGTCAGAATCTATAAAAAAAAATATCTATACAAAAACAGGATGTCTTATCCAAGTATAGTTACCTTGCAGTGTCAATGGCTCAGTAGGTAGCACACTCACCTCTGAGGCTGGGAGATCAGAGGGCTATGGGTTCAGTTCCCACATCTGGCACTTGGGTACTGACAGTATAGTGCAGCATGAGAGGGGTGCTGCACTTCTGAGATGCCGTATTTCGTATGAGATGTTAAACCGAGGTCCCATCTGCCTGGATTGGTGGTAGTTCAGATGGATGTTAAAGATTCCATGCACTTATCGAAAAGAGTAGGGGAATTTTTTTATTGAAAAAACACATAACATCAAGTACAGGAAATACGAAAAAACAAATAAACAATAGAAAAGCACATACAGAAACATTTAAAGACTGTGAAATCGCAATAATACAGGTGAGGAAAAAAAAAACAAGCATCATTTATAACCAAAAGCTATCTCCCATAATCAAGTCAGAAAGGTAATACCAGCCCAATAGGATGCAAATTGTGTAGGAGAGAGAAGTTTCAATTCCAATTCTTGTAGGTTCAAAACTGTGGATTCAATACATTTTATAATAGCTAGTGGACAAGTTGGTACTTGTTGTAGAACATATTTACATCTAGCTTGCTACAGATAATATTTACATGCAGCAAACAATACCCTCAAGGTGCTGGGGTGGAATGCATTCCAAAAACCAGAAAAAACTCCTAAAATAAGGACTGAATATGTTATCCTACTCAGAAATGGCTATTTCCACTTGTTCGCTAGGGTCTTCCAAAACAAGAGGGCATCTGTGCAGGAAAAGAAAAAATGTTCCATAGTTTCTTCAATGTCAATACAAAATGGTTTAGGACAATACCTATCTTGTGCCGATTTATGCTTTAAGTTACCACGAACTTGTAGCTTACCATGACAGCATAACCAAGAAACATCCCACATATGAGCTGGGATCCTTTTATCTTTGAGAATATTTAGTGCAAATGTCATGTGGGATGGAGAGCATAGTGGAAGTCGTAATATTGGCTTATCAGCGTTTAGGAAACTAATGTATAACTGTTTCCTAGTTAGGCTTAATATAGAAGATTTACTAATTTTCCAGGACCAGAGGGTACGGATACCATCAATAATATAAGACGGTACGGTTGGCATGCGGGAAGCTATGGGTGGAAGGTCAATCCAAGCCAACATTAGAGAATCCACAGCTTTAGCTACCCAGGAGTCGCAAACAGTTAACACATATCTATGGCTTTGAAAAATGTGATTTAGAAAAAAGGAAAGAAAAAAAGACAGAGGGTTTATCATTCCTAAACCACCCTGATTTGGGGGCAAATATGTAATATGTCTCTTAACAGGGTTTAGTCGACTTCCCCATAACATTTGAAAAAAAAGGCTAAACAACCTCGTTTCTAGGTGTTTAGGTGGACCATAGATGTGACTCAAAAATAAAAATATCGGGGATAAAAATTCTTTGATCACCATAACCCGTTTTTTTTTACTCAGCCTCCATGTCTTCCAGAGATGGACTTTGTTGTCACCTAGGGCCAAGCGTTTCTCCCAGTTATAGTTAGCATCATTCTGTGTATTAAACCATATTCCCAGGATTTTCTGGGGTGTAGTACAGACCCTGATACCATGTATTACTGTTGTATCAGTAGTAATGCGATGTAATGGGATACATACACTTTTCTCGAGATTAAGCCTACCCCCAGATGCTAATGTAAAAGATTGAAAAGTTTGAATAGCTTTATCACCCGAAGAATGATTTAGACAAAATAAAACTACATCATCTGCATAAGCAGAGATTTTAACAGGTAGTAAACTGGGGTGAGGTGTAATGCCCACAATATCTGAATTCCACTGTATCTGTCTAATTATGGGATCTAGAGCAAAAAGATATAATAATGGGCTAAAAGGGCAGCCCTGACAGAGTCCCACCCTTTGTAATAGGGTTGTGCCTTGAAATCCATTTATCATAGGAAAAAAATAGGCTAAGGAGAGCATGTGAGAAATCCAAGATATAAACCGGTCAGGAATACCATACAGTGTCAATACACGTAATAAGAAGTCATGATGTACAGAATCAAACGCTTTTGATTGATCCAGGACAAAAAGATAACCAGATAACTTATCATGCATTTTTGCTTCAAAAATTTCATGTAATAAAAAAAGATTCAATTAAATGTTTCTACCAGGTATAGCACAGGTTTGAGCCACAGCTGTCAAATCCAGTGCAACTATTCTTAAACGAGAACAAAGAATTTTAGAAAAAATCTTGAAATCTGTATTTAGGAGATGTAGTGGCCTCCAATTTGCAAGAGGGGCTATATCTCCCTTTTTATATAAAAATTTCAGGATGGATAAGCCAAACCCAGATGCATCATCCGTATTATCCAGAACATAATTAAAGACCTGAGTCAAAATTTCTAACAAATTTACTTGGAATGTTTTATAAAATTCATGTGTTAGACCGTCTGACCCTGGAGAAACCTTCAACTGTAAACGGGAAATAGCACTGGCAACTTCTTCCTGAGAAATCCTTTTGATTAGGTCAGGAAGTAAATGAGCAGGAAGTTGAGGGACTGGGGCCGACAAAAGGTGGGATATATCCTGATGGGAGCTAGGAACGGTGCAGAAATGGGTCCGTAAATAATCAGATGTGACTGATAACATGAAAGGGATAGAGGTCATTACAGTACCGTGAGCATCCTTTAGACCATGCATAACACTAGAATGAAGTCTGTCTTTAAAAGCATAAAAAGGATCAGCAGACGGGGAAATAGAAGTGCCTGTCTGCATGATGTAATCTAGTGTTCGAGCACTATTGTACTGATGAGAGAACATGCAGGCCTTTACTCTGGATATTTGTGATGAATAATCAACCGAGGATGTGGTTTGAAGAGACATTAATTTATATAACTGGTTGTGATATGTTAAATATGTAAGATAATCGTCCCTGACATTCTTTTTCCCTAAAGCCTGAAAAAAAATGCTCAGATCTTTGTTTGTGTCTTTCCACCATTCCCACATAGAATCGTAACAAACTATAACCGATATTCGTGCTTGAAAGAGAGTGTGTATGTGAGCCAGGACAGATATCGGGACAAATAAGGAATTATTAATTTTCCACTGGGAGTGATACGATATAGACACAATTGAGGAACCAATGAAAAAATGACCAATAAGAAGACAATGATCTGAAATCTCATTAGGAAGTACCGAAATATGGCGTGGGGTACAGTGGCGAGAAATAAAAAAGTAATCTATTCTGGTGTGATATATTGATCTATGATATCTACATCCTTCATCAGAATGGAGAGAACGATATGCATTTATCAAACCTGCATCTTTCACCAATGTGGATAAAGCTAGGGAGTCCCAATAAACTTTTTTCCCTGATTTAACCCTGTCTATAGTATCAATGGAACAGTTAAAGTCTCCACCCCATAAAATGTGTTTACGTGTACATAAAAATGGCTTGATTAAATCCAACAAAACTATACAGGCTGCTTTGGTTTGTGGACTATAAATAACTATAACCCGAAAAGATAATGCGTGCTTTGTGAAATCAACAACAAGTGCTCTACCTGGGTGTATATCAAAAATGTGGGTGATGGAAAACTGGGGCAAAAAAAAAAGAACAGCTACACCATCCGCCGCATCATCTCCAAATGTCCAAAAAGAGGGTTCTTTATACCATCCCCGTTTTAATTGATGTATGTCATGTAAAGTAGAGATATGAGTTTCTTGCAATAATAGAATATCCAACTGGAGGGAGTTAGCATAATGAAAAAAGCCCTTTAGGCTGCAGACATTTAGAGAGGCTATACGGATATCCATCAGTATATTTGTCAGGGTTAACCACTCCCATCAGTCACAGTCATGTTTTTCCGTTTCTTACCACCTTTTTTCGCTTTTGTTAGTTTTTTCCTGGCAACATCAGGAGGTTTATTTGCTGGGGTATCTATATCAGATGGAATAGCAGATATATCAGTATCCCATCAGAATCCTCCCGGTCCCCTTTCAGACAATCAAAGGCATTGGATAGGGGAATATCAGGAAGTTTAAGAGATTTCCGGGCAGCGGCTCTAGTAACCCGTCGGCCTGTTTGAAATCCCTCTTTATCAACAATGGCAGTGGAGGAAGGCTGGGAAAGCATAGTCTCGGTAGGGGGGTCATTGGAGGCCTTCAAATAGGTAACCTGATCCAGTCATGGTGTAGAAACTTGCGGCCCTAAGGGTGCAGGAGGAACAGGAATAGGTAGCTCTGGGGGGTTATGGAAGGGTCGGAAGCAGTGTTCAGGGAAGAAATTTGCTCTTGTGCTTTAGCTTGTGCTTTCTGAACTAAGGTTTCAGAATTCCAACCCTCAGACCGATTTTTACTAGCCCACGGACATTGGTGATATGCATGCCCTGTTTCATTACATAAATTACAGCGAAACACATTCCTGCAAGAAACGCTCGGGTGTCCATAGCCCCACAAAGACCACACTTTAGTAAGTCACATGTACTACTCAAATGTGTTGTAGCACCACATTTATAATAGGCGCTAGGCTGGCCTCCGTAGAAACAAACCCCCCTGTCTTTACTGAGAAAGAAACTATTGGGCAGGTGTACAACTTCCGAATTTACTTGAAATAGTTTCACCCGAAACCTCCAGCCACCAGTCCATAGACCATCATCGTCCAGGATAGCTTCAGCAGGAGAAAGGACATTACAGCGATTCTGTAACCAATGATAAATATCACTAATACTCACTCCTTCGTTCTGAAACATAATTGTCACAGTACGTATCGTGGGTTTGGTCAAAGGTAAAACAGAAAAAGGGGTCCAAATGGGATTATTTTTCTGTGAGGTATATAAATGCCAGAAACGGTCTAACCCAGCAGAGGTTTTAAAACTAACATCGAAAGTCTCTTCTCCCGAGATATGTATCAGGGCATATATGTCTGAGGTTTGAAAGTGCATCATGTCTTTAAGAAGGGTCCGAGCTACATAATATCTATCAGGAAACTCAGAAAGTCCACCTCTATATCGGAGGCGGACTGCATTTCTACGGGGGGCTTGTTCAAGTTTATTTTTAAATAGGTCAGAGAGAATGGGCGTCCGACTAGAGACTTGTTCCACGGGGTTTTTGTCCAAGATAGGGACCAACGTTTTAGACGTGCCTAGCCCTGGGTCCTCTAAGGAGGGAATGGGGTCTGATTGTGAGTCCAAAATGGCAAGAGAGGGGGAAACAGTGGGTCCCTGAGATGTAAAAGTAGCAGTGGAAGGAGGAATATGGGGGGGACAGCAGGGGATACATTCAATGAGATAGGAGGTGCCTCACTAACATCTGTATTCTCTCGGGGTATCCATACAATACCCTGATCTTTAGCATCCATAATGTCCCTCCAAGAATGTACAGAGTCACTTGAGCTAAGTTTCAGTGCATCATTGTCCGTATCGGTAATAGTAACAATTGTTGGTACCTCGTTGGAGCTCATGAACGTGGCAAGCCTGGCAGGGGAGTATAAAACTCCATGTTTAGCCGCATCCCATGTAGGATCCGGAATCCATGTCCCTTGCGTCGATTGAGTCTAACCTGCCTTGGATAAGGCAGCCAATGTAGTTCAGGTTTTCTCTAAAACGTCTGACTGTTTATGCAATCCAAAACGTGAACACAACAGGTCCATAGTGGTGGGGTTCGCAGAGGAGGCGGCCGTATGAGGTCCTGATTCAGGGAGCCCTGAAGGAGCAAAAGGATCCAAATTCAGTGAGGAAACTTGTCCATCACGCGAAACCCCAGTCGCAACGTCTGTCTTCGGACAAGATCCGGAAGGCACTGGGGGAAGCAGCGGCGTTGCACACTCTGTGCTCAAGGAACTTTGTTCCGTCAAAAGCACTGGTGGTTTAAGCTTGGCGACCTGCTTGTCTGTTATACATCTTGAAGGTCCAGGAGTGGAGTTCAAAAGTTCCGGTAAGGCCGGTAACGATGGCTGCGTTTCTCGCTGACAATCATCCGTTTTCAAAACCGTAACCTGTGAGATTATTTT
Source organism: Neoceratodus forsteri (assembly GCA_016271365.2). Lineage (NCBI taxonomy): Eukaryota > Metazoa > Chordata > Ceratodontiformes > Ceratodontidae > Neoceratodus > Neoceratodus forsteri. The sequence continues at coordinate 43,020,987 of JADMNL010000038.1, forward strand.
GTCGTGCATCGGTGGTGGAAAGGTGATGAGGAGGTCTGCATTGCAGTCAGTCCTAGTCCCAACTGAATCCTCCATCATGGCGGCAAAGGAAACCCCTCCCTACAGAGTAGGGGATTTCCCTGGTGTTCTGGCCAAATTTCTCTCATTCACTAAAGATACCACCAACAGCCTAATCTGATTCAAGGTCAGTTGGTATTCATCTGTATCCCCCTCCCCAGGTCGTGCCTGAAAATAGGTAGGATTTGTCTAGTGCACTTACCCGGTCAACAAAAACTAAAAATAAATAAATAAATAAAAATTAAATTCTGTAACCTCAGCATAACTTATTTTCTTCAAATGACTCTCTTTGATCTTATGAGCATCTTCCCCTTTCCAGGACATCAAAGGGACTTATGTCTCTCTGCCAGATCTCACGGAGGTGCAACATGCTTTTGTATCACCATGTGAATTTCACTGTGTTTCCTCTGAACATCATAAATGTTTAGAGAACAGTTAGCATGTGTACAAAAAAGTTACCATGAGAAGACCCTAACCTGGAGGGGAGGGGGAGGTGCTAGTGCTAATAGTTAGGATACGTGGTCCCCTTAGCAGGTAATCCTCTGAGGTGAGTTGGATCCAGGATTATGGGTTGTGTGGCAGGGTTAAGACCTTAGGTTTACAGGCCTGGAGATGTTGGAGTGGCCAGGAGTTTGTGTTAACAGAACTGTAGTTTCAGCTGGTGGCAATAATTGCAGATGCATGCGCTAGGCACCAAGAGGTGGGCTTTCAGAGCAGCCTTGAAGGCATTCAGGGTGGTGCAGCCATATTCAAAAAAACTGCACCTGCATACATCAGTCAGCTCAGTAGCTACCCCATCATTTTACATACCTGGCTCAGTCAGACAGACTCAGTCTGCACTCTTAGGAACTTTGTGTTTAGTGGTGCACGGTAGGCGGTAGCTCATCCTTGGCTCAGCAAAGCAGGCTTGGTGGCTGGTTTTAAAAGGCAGGCAGGGCAGACACAGCTCTCTCCGCTCAGTGGCTCAAATGCTTCCGAACTTCGGTGGTGTGCTGAGAGTCTGAGACAGTGAGTGATACTAGAGTCTGTCTGAAGACCTGGTGAACTAGCGACAAGTCCTCCGCTGAGCTCCAAATAAGTAATGGATGACCTTGCTCTAACTGCTGCTGCACCGGGCCCCGAACTTCCCCGTCCAGCAGAAACCATGCATGGCAATCTGGGCTGGCACTCTGGCAGAGGCGGCAAGCCCAACTTGAGTGAATCTGAGATTACAGCTCTTTAGGTCTTCTGGTAGTGCCAGTGCCAGTCCAGTCCATTCCATTGCCATGTCCATGCTGTTTGCTGTTCGCTCTTGATTGAAGAGCTCCTGGCTGGAAGGTTAATCCCAATAGGACTGTAGTACTGGGCTCCTCAACCTTTAAACACGGTGCCCTGCACTAACAATACCCCCAAGCTAACTGTTGCAGCCAGCCAGGTCCTTCAGTACCTTGGTGGCACCACAGAGCTGGTTGAGCACTGCAAAATAATGCACCTGGGAAACAAAAACCCAGGGGAAGAGTACACAATGGGGGTGAGATACTGACAACAACAAAAATGGAAAGGGACCTGGGGGTAGTCATATCTGATGACCTAAAGGTAGACAAGCAATGTGAGAGGGCAGCAAGGAGGGCTGGGGGGATACTGGGATGTATAGGAAGAGGCATCACCAGTAGAAAACAGAAAGTTGTTACCCCTCTGTACAGACAGTTGGTGAGACCCCATCTGGAGTACTGCATGCAGTTCTGGAGATCCAATCTCTGCAAGGACATAAACAGGATGGAGGCAGTCCAGAGGAGGGCAACTAAAATGGTGCAGCGTCTGCAACAGAAGACATATGAAGAGAGACCTAAGGAGCTTAATATGTATACCATCAAGGAAAAAAGGGAGGGGACATGATAGAAACTTTCAAGTACCTCAAGGGAATCAACAAAGTCCAAGAGGGTAGCATCTTTCAGAAAAGAGATGTGCAAGAACAAGGGCACAATTTGAAAATGGGGGCGTCTCAGAGGTAATTTAAGGAAGTATTTTTCACAGAGAGGTTGTGGATGCATGGAATGGCCTTCCTGAGGAGGTTGTGGAGTCAAAAACAGTGGTGGAATTCAAGAATACATGGGACAGACATAAGGCAGTCCTAGTGGGGGTAGGAGGAAGTAGGCTGTTGGTTAACTAGGATCTGCAGCTAATCCAGTAGGTAGAGAAATGGACAGACTAGTTGGCCCAAGTGGTCCTTATATGCTGTCAAATTCTGTTTCTGTTTCCTTTCCTGTCCTCTGCAAGGCACCCACCCCCACTCCGGAAACAAAAGGTGATTTTGCCAGCAAGTGATTCCAAAGTCTGTGAAAGTTCAACTGCACAACAAAAAAGAACTAGTAGAGAGACACTGCAATGGCCAGCTTTGCTACCCCCCTGCACTTTTGCAAGTATGCCGAGTCTTACCTGGTGTATCGGTAGCTACGCCCTTGAACACAGTATTCCAGGTGTGGTCTCACCAGTAACCTCTACAGAGGTAGAATAACCTCCTCCCTCCTAGAGGTGATTCCCCTGTGATGCAGCCCAGCATTTTATTCATTTTGGCTGCAGTCTTTTGGCACTATGCAGTTTCATGTCACCCCTGACCATTACTCGTATGTTATTTTTGCCCCTCTGATTCAGCCACCTGTATTCCACACAACCAGTAACTCTACCTTGGGTTTCAGGCTGCCATGTGCATCGTCTTACATTTCTCAGCATTAAAACCCAACTGCCAGATGCCCGACCATTTCTCCAGCTTAGGCAGGTCCTCCCTTAAATCCTGCCTCCCCTCCTACGTGTCCACTCTCCACAAAGCTTAATATCCTCTGCAAAAAGTCAGATTTTAATATATTGACCCCCTCTGCGATGTTACCTATAAATATGTTGAACAGCACTGATCTGACCCTGTTGGATCCCACTGGTTACAGGCCTAGGATTGTACAGTCCCCTCCCCCCCAACTACCACTCTCTGATTCCTTTCCCTTAGCCAGCTCTTGACTCACCCCAGCATTCTGTCCCCTAATCCTGGGTCCCATAGGTTACTGAGCAGCCTTTCCACATGGCACTGAGTCGAACGCCTTGCTGAAGTCCAGGTGTAGTACATCCACCGTCTGCCCCCATCAAAGGACCTCGTGACCCACTCCAGTCAAGGTAGTCTATCATGTTGGTTTGACAGGCCCTCCCCCTAACAAACCCTTGCTGCTTGTCATCCCAGAGACCATTTTCTTTAAGGAAGGACACACCAGCCTTTCTTTTAGAATGGTCTCCATTGGCACTGGGTCAGAATATCGCTGACCGCAATACCATCAGCAACAATAGTGCAGCAATAATGCCATCAGTTTTATTTTTGCGGGGGGCTCCGCTGCTGCACCCACCAGACTGAGGGACTCTCACTCCGGGGGCTGATCACGGGGAAAAATTAAATATGTGGGGCCATGAAATACTTTCCACAGCCCCGTGTCAAAGAAACAAAGTCCCGAGTGCACAACAATGTTGGAGACCAGGATTAAAACCCTGGTCTTCACTGCCGTTGGCCGAGCTGCTCTATGCCCTACCCTTCCACACCACGGGAGCAGCTCGGCCAGCCTCCTGGATCCTGGTGTTCTTGTTTGTGGTGAGCACCATGGACAGTGACCTGGGGAGCGCTTACTGAAAGCACTGTAGATCCCCTCTCGCTGTCCGTGCTAGTGCTACATGAACTAGCGCTCTCTAGACTGGCGCTATTCGTGTAGCATTATTCTAACTGGGCACTGTCTCCATTAACTTACCCAATATGGAGGTTGGGCAGACTGGCTTGTAACTACCTGGCTCATCTCTGGGTCTACTCTTGTGGAGAGATACCACATCAGCTGCCTTCCAGTCCAGGGGCACACTCCCCATCTCCAGTGAAGTGTTAAACAGGTCTGTCAGTGGAGTTGCTAATATCCCCACCAGTACCCTCAGGACCCTTGTGTGTACCCCATCTGGGCCAGGTGCCTTGTCCTCCCACAGTTTCCTTAATCCCTTGAGGGGAACGCACCCTGTGGTTCCCACACCCTCACAACCTTCTAAACTCCCAAACTGTAGAAAAAACTTTAGGTCCTCACCCACAAGTCTCAGTGGCATGGGACATGTTCTGAGTGCCTGGCAGCCTCCAAGGTCCTACTCGATATTACACTGATGTCTTCACTGTGGCACCATGTCCAGAACCTCATGCCCCTCTTTGCCTTTAATAGTGACTGGCACCAATGTGTTCAGATGGGAGCATACCACAGTGGACTTCTGTGCCCCTGGCCTGGATCCTTTACCAACCACTTGGTAGTCATGTCTTGTGCCCACCCCTACTAAGCATGAAAGAGTATCCCTGACACCCCAATGCTATGCTGGCAGTGCTTAGCCACCCCTCTCAGACAGCACTCATACCTCAGGTGTTCAAGCTCACCCCTCACTTGTACCCTTGGGCTGCTTACCCATTGAGGGTACATAGAGTGTGCATTCCCTGCCAGCATCCTGGCATCTAGCTGTTTCTCCCCAAAAGCACCAACTCCTAGCTCCAAGAACACAAAGCCTCAAGAATATAGGCACCTTGCTGTTACCCTGTCTGTATACTCTTTGTAGCGCCTCCCTTGTCAGCTTTACCCATAGAATATAATGTCAGGGCACTATTCCACTACTGGCACTTTGAAATCACCCTATCTGTATACTGCCTGTAGCTCCTCCCACATCAGTTTCATACATATAGTATGATGACAGTGCACTATCATCAGCAGGACACACATGTGGTAACAACTTCCTCATCCTGTTATAAGGAGGGTTTTGTTATGTAAGCAACAAGACATGATGGGGAAGTGGTGGTCATGGTGGGATAAATACCCAACCAGATGAGTAGGTATTGTGCCTGAACGGGTGTTTATACCATAACAACACTGACATAGAATGTATTATTACACTTATAAAATGGGTCTCACAATTAATTATTTTTAAAAATAAGAATAAACAATTTTTTTTTAAATGACAATATTAAGGAGAGGAGCTGCATTTTTGAAGATGTGGCCATTGCTGCATCAGCACAGTTTGCGGCCGTAGCCACATCGGCGATCTGCAGCTGTTGCCGCGTAAGCAGTTTGCAGCTGGAGCTACACCAGGGATCAGCAGCTGGAGCTGCACAGAAGCAGTTTGTAGCCAGAGCCGCATCGGGAATCTGCTGCCAGGACAGTCAGTGGCAAGGGGCCGCAGAGTTGGGTTACCACTGGAGCGGTAGCCAATCATCTGCAAGGGCACGTAATTTCAAAAAGCTTGCTGGGCTATAAAAAGCCTGTGCCCAGACAGCAGAGAGGAGACGCATTTGCAGTGCTGTATTTTGGCCCCACCCCTCCTGCACCACCTGTAGTATTAAATGGTCTCACTGGGCCCCTCCCAGTAAAGGCTTCACCTATCAGGAGGAGGATGGAAGAGGAATGAAACAGAGAGTGGCAACAAGGCAACCTTAGGGGGCAGAGACTTCATCAGCTGGAGATGCATTTAAGCAAGAAATTGCATCCAGAAGACTGTAATGTAAGATACTGTTTTTTTGGTAGGGCATCTGGAGGAAATTACATTTTGGATTGGGGCATTCAGGTAAAAACTGCATTTGAAAAGTAATGCGAATGTGGGTTATTGATAAGAAATTGCATCTAAGCTACTGTATGTGGGGATACTAGGACTGGTAGGGCATCCAAAGGAAATTGCATTTTGAATTGGTGCATTCAGGGGGAAATTGCATTTGTAAAGTACTCCTAATGGCGGCCTATTGATAAGAAATTGTATATAAGTTACTGTATGTGTGGATACAGGGATTTTTTAATTTTTATTTTTAATCCTTTATTTCTTCACTCTGCAGGCCGGGCATCCTTCCAGAGTACCCACTCGGCTTAAGTCTCTACTCCCAGCCTGAACCCCCGCTTGCCAGTGTCCTCCCCCAACTAACCAGCCAGGTCCAGCCCCCCCGGAATACTCCCCGAGGCGGGCCCTCCCTCTCCCTCCCTCGGTGGCCCTTCTGAAGTTAGAGGGGCCCACCTGGCGTCGGGTCGGGCTGTGGAAGCCACTGGTGTGGTGGGTTGGCGGTGGGATGTGGACTTAGCCCCTGGAGTCTCCTTCATCTCCTGGCTCTGCAGAGGGCTTTTTTCTCTTTTCTTCCCCCCCGAGGGCTTGGACATGCAATGGTAGCTGGGCACTACGTGCCTCCACCCACTAAGCTCCTCCCCACAGTGTGCGCCACCAGACTGTGCTGCACCCGACCACCGCCAGGTGCCGCTACAAAGCAGCGCATCCCCCAAACACTCTCCAGGGAATGGAGAGCTGTCCACTGAATGCTCAATCCCTTCCCTCCCCTGCCGACTCCCAGTGGCCCTGGCTCGTTTCCGAACCCAGGTCGCCAGCATGGCACGAAGTGTGGCATCCAGCACCTCAACCCTCAGTGCCAGCTTGGGATTTTTTTTTAAAAGGGTAGATTGCAATTTGTAGTATCTACTATAGAGTGATATGCGTTGAGTGTAATCTCTGGGGTTAAGCCTACAGTATAAGGTGCACAGGGTGGATTGGATCTGGTGAACTGTAGGGACCATCCAGGCAGGGCCAGGAGATACTGATGGGTACTCTTCTACTTTACGTAGGAACATATAAAAGTATATGTTCTGTATTAATTGGTGTAAGGGGGGAGAGGCTCTGAAGCTAGGGACATCATGAATTACTCCGGATGGTGGGGAGGGTGGGACATGCGTCTTTTTGGATGGGGAGGTGGGTTCTGGGAGAAGGCAGAAAAAGAGGGAGAACAGTGGGATGTAATGGATGTGGGGCAGCGGTGTTCACAGAAAAACTGTGGAGGCTGGGGTGTTGTCCGATTTGCATGAGGTAGAGGAAGATGGGCAGACTAGATGGGCCAAGTGGTCCTTATCTGCCGTCAAAGTCTATGTTTCTATGAGGAAATTAGAAGTGGAGGTAAGCAAGCTAAGGGGAAATGGTAAGGAAGTAGAAGAACATGGGGAGGAAGCTACAAATATAATGGCAGCAGGAGGATGCGGGGGCTGAGGAGATGGAAAGAGGGAGGGGAGAGACCAGCTGGGGACATGGAGCAATGGGGCAGGACAGGAGGAGTCAGGAAGGAAAGGGACCTAGACCAGGAGGTGGGGGAAAGTAATGGTCGGCAGAAGTGAAGAGTAAGGGAAGGGGGACCTCAAGGGCTCAAGGCAGGGCACGAACCTCACCAGCAGGGGGAAATGAAGTACATGCTGGGGTGACATTACAGTGTCCAACAGGTACATACCTTTGGCAGATAGAATGGAGGACAGAGTTCTGAATGGATCAGGGGGAACAGTAGGTATGGGTGTGGAAATGGGGATGGGTAAAAGGAAAGAAGGGGACAGAAGCATGGGTAAGAAGGTGGATGGGGAAGGGAAGGGGAGGGTTGGAGGGAATCAAAACAAATACAGTGAGGATGTGGAGGAGAGAGATGAGCAAGGAAGGGAATCAGAAGCTGCAGGGGAGCAGAAAGGCAAGAAAGGGGAGCAAGGTGAGGAAAAGGGAGAGAGAGGGTAGCAGAGGGGAGGGCAAGAGGAAGGCAAGGAACGTAAGTAAACAGGGAGGCATGGAGGGCACAGTTAGAAGACCAGAGAGGGTTTGGTAGGGAAGGGGCCAGAATCTTTCATCAAGGGGAAAACAAATGGGGAACCAGGAGGAAACCAGGGGGGCCAAATAGGCAGTTCAGGGTAGGGGGATGCAGTAAGGAGGAAAAGGGTACATCCAGGAGCAAGACCAGATCCATTAGTAGTGGAGGTGGAGAATACCACGGTATTTGAGGACTCCATCATTAAGGGGATACATTGGATCAGGAGAGGTCCTACATACAGGCAGAGGTTGGTCTTCTGTGAACTGGGAGGGCAATGCAAAAGATCATGGAGCGGGCCCGGTTGGTGGGGAAACCACACCTTATAATTCATTTGGGAGCAAATGATCTGGCAAGCAGTGAAGTGGAGGAGGTTCAAGCCACTGGCGAGGGGATGCCTGGAAGAGGCAAAGTCCTTGACTTTTTTTGGAGGTTGTGCCAGTTCCCTGTGCCAGCACTGCCAGACAGAGAAGAATCAGGAAGTTCAATGATTGGCTCAGGGTATGGTGTGAAGAGAAGGCATTCACATGCATAGGAGAGTGGAGGACACATGGGAGGATGAGGACTTGTATTTGAAGGATAGACTGCATCTGAGTGGTGGCAAGAGTACTGAGGGGGAGTCTACAAGGATACATTGATAAGGTCTTAGGGGGTTAAACTGCTAAGGGGTGAGTAGAAGGTTAGGATGGGGTGAGGGCTCAGCAGGAGGAAAGAGCAGACTAGCAAGCTCTCCCCCGCAAATGGGAGAAGGATACAGATCAGACATGGTAGGGAGGGATTGGGGGAGGAGGAGTATATGGTGGAAAGGACTTTCCACAAATGCAAGAAGCCTGGGGAAAGAAAATGGTGGATATAGAAGCAATAATGGAAGAGGAAGACCTGGATATTGTAGCCATAACAGAGACCTGGTGGTCTGAGCACCAGGCCTGGGAAGTAGGGGGTCCCAGGGTACAGGTTATTCAGGAAGGATAGGACTGGCAGGAAGGGAGGGTGTGCTGTACATTAGGGAAAGCATTAAGGCTGCACACGGGCAGGAGGAGCAAGGGGAAGCAGAAATCTTGTGGATCACACTAGAGAAAAAGGCTGGTGCATCAGTAAGGCTGGGGGTGGTGTACAGACCTGCAATGCAGAGTGAGGAGATGGACATGCAGATGCTGCAGGCAGTTCAGTGGATGGCATCAAAGGGAAAAATTCTGCTGGTGGGCGACCTTAACCTCCCAAGGATCCCACTGGGGGGTGGGGCGTACTTGATGTGGTCCTCACAAATGGGGATAATGTGGAGGGAGTGGGGGGGGGGTCAGCCTAGGAGCAAGCGACCATAACACAGTGGGCTTCAGGCTAAGAGCGGGTTATGATGCGAGTCAAACCATCACAAAGGTCCTGGACTTCAGGTGGGAAGATTTTCCCAGGATGAGGGGGATATTCTGGGATGAAATGGAGTGGAAAGAGGGGATAGGTGGGGTTGAGGAACAATGGAAGGAGATCAAGGTGGGGGGCTACTAAACTTTTATTTTGAATTTTGATGACCAGGTTGGCCAACTGAGACAACCAAGTCCCTTTTTCAGTGGCAACCTGGGGAACAAAATGTTACAGATACATTGATACACAATGCTTAATGTAGTAAAGCATACAACATTGGGAGATGCATAGTTTTAGGTACAGTGTAGTAGAATAAAGTCAACAGAATAATATGTATCAAATATACATCATATTAACATCTTATATTCATCATGTAGGTTCATTCATATTAACATCTTATATTCATCATGTAGGTTCGTCATGTCTGAGATATACTGTACCATTGAAGAGAGAGGTGTGTGTGTGTGTGTGTGTGTGAGAGGGAGTAGAAGCAAGTGTGGAAGAGAGAAAGGTGTGTGAGAAGCATAGTTCAGAGGTATAGAGGACAGGGGAGCTTTTTGGTAACAGAATAGGAAAGAGGATGAAAAGGCTGAGGCGCAATGAGGGGCTAGGAAGCTTATTGCATTCGGGAGGCAGAAAGAAGGTTTCTCTAAAGTGTTTTATGAACATTGGGAGGGTCTTACATGTGAGTAGTCATGAGGGAGGTTGTTCCACTTTAGGGGTGCATCGAAGGTGAAGGACATTTGACCTATGGCTAACTGAGTTTTGGGTATGTGAAGCATCAGGAGGTGAGAAGACATGAGAGTCCGAGGGATGGGTTTCAGAGTGATCATGTTAGATAGACTGAGAGGAGAAGATAGATGGGTGAGCTTGAAAGTGGTGCAAAGCACCCCAAGGTCTAGCTTGGCTTCAAAAGAGGGCCAACCCAGTTTGGTTAGCACTGTACAGTGATGGGCCCATGCTGGGGCCTTAGCTGCAAAAAGAGTGATTCTGTTGTAGGTCACTTTTAACTTGGACAGCCTTGACCGAGTGGGTGATTGAGGACCCATAAAGGAGGCCCAGGAGGAGGGTGGCTGAGGCAATAGATTTCCTTGCGGTAGTTAAGAGATAGGGTGCTGTGCAGTGTAGGAGATCAAGTTTTTGATTGGTAGCCTTGACGATACTATCTGTATGTAACTCAAGTGAAAGGTGTTCATCAAGTGTGAGGCCAAGGTATTTGAAGGAATTAACCCCTTCAAGAGGGGCACCAGAGGTGGTTCTGATTGTCAAGAGGGAGCTAGAGGACACGTTGGAGTAGGTATGGCAGTATAACATGGTTTTGTTTTTGCTTTTTTCCATTCAGGACCAGCGGGTTAACCTTAAACCAGGTCTCTAAAGTATGGAAGTCACTTTCTAGACTAGCAGCAATGCTGTTGACGTTCTTAGAAGACCTATATAGAATGGCATCATCAGCATAGAGTGGGACAGATGCCACTCCACAGTTCAATGGCAGGTCTTTGATAAAGATAGAGAACAGGAGTGGGTCTAAGATCGACCCTGGGGAACCCCATCTGAGATAGGTGCTAGGGGTGACAGATCTCCGTCCCATTTGACACATTGGAGTCTATTGGATAAGTAGTTCGAAACCCAGGCGAGAAAGCTGATATCAAGGCTGAGGTGCTGAAGTTTTGAGAATAATAGGGGGTGGTTGACAAGGTCAAATGCCTTTGTGAGGTAAATGAAGATTGCTCCAGTGGCTTTACCCTGATCCATTGCTTGAAATATATCAGAGGTGACCCACAGGAGAGCGGATTCAGTCTCATGTGATTTGTGAAAGCCATGTTGGTGGTCAGTAAGGGCACTGGTCAGTTCAAGATATGAGTAAAGCTGGTTATATAATGTTTGTTCTTGAATTTTTGCGATGGGGCATGGATATGGGTCTGTAATTTTCAGCACGGTTGGTCTGCCAATTTTTACGCTGGCTTGAGCACACACACAAACAACATATTGGGGTAGTAGCACTTTCAGAGGTGTGTCAGTGTTGTGGCGAATCCAGGGGATGCTTTAGTGGGTGCGTCCCTCAGCCAGCAATCAGTGAGCACGCTGCCGATGACAGCAGTTTCGGAGAGTGCCGCCAACTTGAAACAAATCTGCCGCTGCAATCAGAGACAGGCTTGTCATTGCAGCGGCAGATCTGACACATCTCCATTACGTGCCATTCCTGGTGAAACGTTTAAATACATATGGCGGCCCCTGCCATCCGCTACACAATCCCAACATCGGAGTGCCCAATCCCTATGTTGGCATCCCCCCCCTCTTAGTGCGCCTTTCCTGGTTAAACAGCTTCCCTTTTCCACCACCGGAGTGCACGCTCCTAGTGTTGGATGCAGGTCCCCCAACCCGTCTGTTCGGCTTGCCGACATCTGGGTGCCCAATCCCCATGTCGGCATCCCTCCTTCCCAAATTGTGGCACACTGGGAGCCCGCTCCAGTGTGCCAATTTTTGTGTGTGTGTAAGCGCCAAGCAGTCCGAACCTGTATATAAAGAAAACCTTCCCTCGTGGTCTGTTTTTTTTTTTCTCTGCAAAGCAGAAAATGGTCCACCAATGTCTCCCTTGTCCCCTCCCCATTCCACCCTCCTCTCTTGCACCTCCCTGCACCCCTCTTAACCCATACTTACCTCCAGAGGTCGGAGCCATGATCTTCTCTAAAGTGGACACGTCTGCACTCTTTAAAGATGAACTGCGAACTGAAGAAATGACGGTAAGCTTTATAATGGTGGGGGGGTTTCAACTAAGGTTGATATCTCAGCTATTTTAAGGAATTTTGGCCCCAAATTTTCAACATGGAGTTCTTGGGGCCCGACCTCATAAACTTGTAACTATCATTTTGTTTCTCTGTCCCAAATGGTGAGTTCACCATCACTGCGCAGAATCACCTTTCGGGACTGATTAACAAAACGGCAGTGCCATTGTTCATGAGGGGAGGTCACAAAAAGCCCATGTTGCAAATTTGGTGAAAAAATTACAAAACATGACTGCATTATCAGCGTGCATTGCGCAGTTTCCATGCACGCTCATAACTTTTCCAATTTTTCATATTTTCACTCCAGATTTTCAACATTGCCATTTTTTTACACCTCCTTATGAACAGTACAGCTGTCATTTTTTGCATCCTGCCCGAAATGTGTTTCCGCACCCGTAGCTGCCAGTGGTGCAGTTGTGTGAAATCACTTTTTGGGATTGAGTAACAAAATGATAATACCACTGTTCATGAGGTGGGGTCCCAAAAAGCCAATGTTGAAAATTTAGAGTGAAAATACCAACAAACACCCAGGGCATTAAGGTTACCATCCACCCACCCTGTAGAGACTGACAGGTGTCAGGGGTGTAACTTGGGTTTGTCGGCCGTAATGTTCACAGCATTCTACCCCACACCCTACAGCCACTGAGGTGTGCCTTAGGTTTTGTCGCCCTAACGTTCACCCCATTCTCCTATATTGCACCCATCTCAGCTTATTTCCTTATGGAATGGGGTGAGCATAAGGGCCAAAGACCCCAAAGCACACCTCGACACCTGTCACTGTCTGCAGGGCAGGGTGAGGTGGAATGACATAAACATTATGGCCAACAACCCAAAGCCACACTCCCAACGCCTTTCAGTCTCTATGGGGGGGGATTGGCGTTAGTTCCATACTTCACTGCCACTACTGTTATGCATCTCTAACTCCTGCACTACCAATGCCAATGCCAGCAAGCCAACATTCAGCATTAACAAATGCTTGTTATGAACAGGGACAATGATTGCCATTTTCCATTTGATCTGTTGATAAGTTGGGTGATTGAGAGGGCAAGTGCTGGTGCTCCTAATTTGAGGAATTTGGGACACAAGATGTCAAACTCAAGGGAGCTATCTGGGTCGAGCTTTCTCAGACGTTTAAGAACCTCGCTTCTAGAGGTGGTTCTAATATGGAATTGAGGATGGGAGACTTCCGGGCAATCGTCTAGTGATTCAGGGTGGGAAGTCAGTAGGCCAGCTTAGTATGTATTTAGTTCAGTGAAGAAAATTTTTTCTCAGTGGCTGTGTCAGAAGGTATGGATAATAGATTGCCTTTTGCAATCCTGTTGTGTAAGACAGTGTGCTCATTTCCTTTGAGGAGCTTGTTAATTTGTTTCCAGAAACATTTGGATTTGGCTAAGTGCATTTCCTGAAGGGATATTATGTGGGTTCTTTTGACCTTGTTGACTTTGTTTTTGCATGCATTACAGAGCTGGCGGTGGGAGAGCCAATCTGACTGCAGTCCTGAGCTTTTATAAAGCTTTTAGGCTTTGTCCCAGGAGCGCGTTAGGCACCTCAACTCCTGCGTGAGCTGGGGGAAGTGGTTACCTTTGGAGCTCCTTGATTTAAAAGGAGCATGGGAGTCAAGGATGGATATGAATTTAACGATGAGGTAGTCTAATGCTTGGTTTATGTTGGGGAGGGAGTTTATAGGGAACCAATCAACAGAAGCAAGGCATGTCGTGAAGGCTACTTCATCAAAATTCAAGTCTCTGGATCTATCAGTTTTTTGGGGGGATGGGGAGAGTTATTTTTCCAGATGCAGTAGATTGGGGAGTGATCACTGAGAGAATCGTGTAATATACCAGGGGTCTTGATGAAGAAAGGGTTGTTTGTTACGATCCAGTCTAGAATACGGTGCCTACCGGATTTTTTGTCAAGTCTAGTGGGTTGTTCAATAAGCTGTTTTAGTTTGGAGTCCACAGAGTCACAGAGCCACAGAGAGCTGTATAAGAAAGGTGTGGAAGAGCAGAAGGAGGAGGAGGCCGCTTTGGTTTAACATGGAAGTGAGGGGCAATATGGGAGAGAAAAAGGGCATTTAAAGCATGAGAGTACACAAGGGATAGAGGATAGGGAGACTTACAGGGAGGAGCTGAGGGTGGTGGGGAGGAAGATCAGGAAGGCGAAAAAATAAATGGAGGAGAAAATTGTTAGGCAGGCCAAAAGGGGAGATGAAACTTTTTTTGGTACATGGGGAGAAGAGGAAAACAAGGCAGGGGATTATAAGGGTAAAGGGAGGGGGGAGTACAGGTGGAAGGGGACTTAGATAAGGCACAGATGATAAATAGATACTTCGGCTCAGTCTTCATGACAGAGGAAGAAGGAAGGGGACCAGTGTTAGGTGGAAAGGGAAGGGAGGATGGAGGGGTGGATCCTAGACCAGTCAGTAAGGACAGGGTCAAGGAGGAGTTAGGTAAATTGAGGGTAGAGAAGGCTATGAGGCCAGATGCCCTGCATCCTAGGGTGCTCTGGGAGCTAATGGATGAGCTGGTGGCGCCACTAGTGAACTTATTTAACTTATCCTTAGATACAGGGTGGGTGCAGAGGACTGGAAGAGGACAAATGTAGTGCCACTTCACAAAAGTGGTACCAGGGAGGAGGCGGGCAATTATCACCTAATCAGCCTCACATTGGTGGTGGGTAAGGTGATGGAGGCGATTTTGAAAGAAAGGTAGGTTGGCTATTTGGAGGTTAGTGGGCTGCAGGACATCCATCAACATGGCTTCACATGGGGGGAGGTCATGCCAGACGAACCTGATAGAGTTCTTCGATTGGGGACGAGGGTGGTTGATTGGGGGACAGTGGACATGGCCCATCTGGACTTCAGGAAGGCCTTCAATACTATGTCGCACAAAAGACTGGTGAACAAACTGGAAAGTTTGGGAGTGGGACAGTGAATAACAAGGTGGGTGGAGAACTGGCTGAGGGGTAGAAGCCAGAGGATGGTGATAAATGGGATGCATTCCAGGGAGGTAGGAGTGACAAGTGGGCTCCCACAGGGGTCGGTGCTTGGGCCCATCCTGTTTAACATCTACATCAGTGACATATTGGAGGAGCTGCAGGGTAAGGTCTGCCTTCTTGCATATATGAAGATCTGCAACAGGGTGGACACACCAGAGGGGATGGAGGCTATGAGAGAAGATCTAATGCTGCTGGAGGAGTGGTGTAGAGAGGTTGTGTGACAACAGATGGACCAGACACTGAACTTCAGGTTCAACACACAATCTCTGTGTGATGTTTGTTCAGAATACAGGAAATAAGCTTCTGCAATGCCATATTCCTTCTTCAGTGCATCAGTTTGCAGCAATAGACTATGTATGTCCTTTCTTTTTGCACTTAGCCAGCACCTACTGACACTGATCTCTGATCTAACCACTTTTCAGTGAAAACTTTTCATCCCTATGTGGGCACCATTTGCTTGGGTAGTGGGGGCTCAGAAAGAAAGAAAAAATGAAGCAAACTAAAAACAAAGACCATCCATGCAGAATCACTGAAAAAGGGTTACCCCAAAGGACATTGGTAACAAATCAAGTTTCAGAGAAATGCAACATCATACATACTTCAATAATGTAAAGCATCATGGGATATATGCAAATCACCGTGAAATTTCAGACTTGTTCAGTTTACAGCAATTTACAAGCATTTTAAATAGCACAACTAACTAATACTATAGTAGTCACCTAGTACTTTTTACCATTATCAAAAACACCTAGTGCCATGGTATTTTCAACATTTACAGGTTTCATAAACATAAGGTATATACATTAAGGTATTTTGACATTTATTTATTTATTTCAATCTAGGATTACAATACCTTTGAGCCGAGGCTCTTTTACCAAGGTTTCACGTCAGTGTGTGCAACAGTCATCATTTTTAGTTATAAACATAAAGTCACCGACTTACAGACATGTAATAACCAGTACAAAGACTTGAGCTGTGAGCAAGACAAGGGGGGGAGGTCGATGGGGGGAGAAGTGAGGGTAGGAGATCGAGGTGGGGTAGGAGGTGCAGGGGGTAAGGGGGAGTATGGGAAGTGGGTGGGGGCAGGGGCAGGAGTGGAGATATGGGTGGAGGTGGACGAGGGTGGGAGACAGTGCAGCCAGGGGGCCTTGTTGAGGGAATATGACAGGTAAGGTGTTAGGGGTGCAAAGACTGATTGTAAGTGCTGGGTGCTGGGGCATGACTGACATAGTGCCATTGCATACTAAATCCAACAATGATAAACACAACCTGTTTTACATACATTTGGAGGTCACCACAATAACCTCCCTGTATGAGGACCTGAGAGGGAAAAGGATCATTAAAGAGGACACTATAGCATATTCAAGAAAGGGAAGGGGGTGCCCATAGGTGGCCAACTTTATGGACTAGAAATTGTAAAGGATAGATTAGGCTAAGAAATAGAAAAACTGTTGCAACAGATTTAAGAAAACGTTGGTCCTCAAGAGTGGCAGAAGCTTCATGTCACAGGTGGTCGGAAACATGGTAACTAAAATGCAATGCCCAAAAGTGCACAGTGATGCACATGGGGTGGAATAATCCACAAGCAAAATACACACTGGTGGGAGGACATGAATGCATCTGAGCAGGAGAAGGATCTGGGAATCATAATCACAGACAACCTTAAAGTGGGAACCCAGTGCAGCAAAGCGATGGGCAAAGCAAATGGAATGCTGGCATGCATAGGGAGACGGATAACTAGCAGGAGGAGGGAGGTGCTGATGTCATTCTATAAATACATGGTGAGACCTCACCTGGAGTACAAGGTTCAGTTCTGAAGACCTTACCTACATAAGGATATAGATGCCATAGAGAGAGTTCAGAGAAGGGCCACCAAGATGGTGCATGGGCTAAGTGGGAAGCCATATGAAGAGAGGGTGTTGGATTTGTACCTACTGGAGACCAGAAGGGAGGGGGGGACATGATGGAGACATTCAAGTTTGTGAAGGGGATTAATAAAGTTGGGGGAGTCATTCGCAAGGAGGGTAGGTGCTAGAACTAGAGGGCATAGACTGAGGGTTGAGGGGTTAAGTTTAGGGGAAACGTGAGGGGACATTACTTCACTGAAAGGGTAGTGGCACCCTGGAACAGTCTACCAGAGGATGTAGTGGAGGCCAGAACTGAGGAGGGTTTCAAGGGGGTATGGGGAAAAACACAAGGGGTTGACAAGGGTGCGGGGGGGATCTATGGAAGTTATGGGCAAGGGGGGCAAGTAAAGAAGGATGGAATGGGCAGACTCGATGGGCTAAGAAGGTCCTTTTCTGTCAACACATATCTATGAATCTATGAATTAAGTATTCATACAAACGCCACTGTCTGAGTAGAAACTAGTCTCTGTGCATGGCCACCTTATCGTTCAAAATGCACCTCTCTGGAAAGAAAGTAGTCCATGTGCACAGCTATCTATTCATGTGAAATGCCACTGTCTAAATAGATAGTGCTTATGAATGATGATCTGTTTATACGAAATGCCACTGTCTGAGGAGAAAGTAGTCCCTGTGAATGGTTATCTATTCATATGAAATCCCATTGTCTGAGGAGAAAGTAGTCCCTCTGCACGGCTATCCATTCATTACAAATGACACTGCCTGAGGAGATAGTAGTCCCTGTGTGTGGCTATCTGTTCATACCAAATGTCACTGAAACATAGAAACATAGAATTTGATGGCAGATAAGGACCGCTTAGCCCACCTAGTCTGCCCATTTTCCTACCTAATGGAGGCAGCATAGCACAGTGGGCTAAGGCTCTGAGCTGCAAATCTGGTGACATCCAGCAGACCAGACCTGGGTTTGAATCCCACAGCTTCCACTTGCATACTGTGTGACCCTGAGCAAGTCAGTTAACCTCCTTGTGCTCCCAGGTCGCTCCTGTAAAAAAGCTTTCAGCTTAGTATGCTATACCTGGTTAAAAACAACTAAAAAAAAAAAAAAAAAAAAGCTGCAGATCCTAGTTAACCAATAGCTTACTTCCTCCTACCCTCCACTAGTGCCTTATGTCTGTCCCATGCATTTTTGAATTCCCCCACTGTTCTTAACTCCACGACCTCCTCAGAGAGGCTGTTGCATGCATACACAACCCTCTCCATGAAAAAATACTTCCTCACATTACCTCTGAGTCGTCTCCCCTCTATCTTCAAATTGTGTCCCCTTGTTCTTGCACATCTCATTTTCTGAAAGATGCTATTCTCTTGGACTTTGTTGATTCCCTTGAGGTACTTGAGAGTTTCTATCATGTCCCCTCTCTCTCTCTTCTTTCCTCAAGGTTATACATATTAAGCTCCTTTAGTCTTTCTTCGTATGTCTTCTGGTGCAGACCCTGCACCATTTTGGTTGCCCTCCTCTGGACAGCCTCCACTCTGTCTATGTCTTTTCGGAGATGGGGTCTCCAGAACTGCACGCTGCACTTCAGGTGGGTTCTCACCAACTGTCTGTACAGAGGGATAACAACTTCCTGTTTTCTATTATTGATGCCTCTCCCTATGCATCGCAGTATCCACCCAGCCTTCCTTACTGCCTTCTCACATTGCTTGCCCACCTTTAGGTCATCTGCTATAATTACCCCCAGGTCCCTTTCCATTTTTATTGTTGTCAGTATCTCATCCCCCACTGTGTACCTTCCCTGGGTTTTTGTTTCCCAGGTGCATTACCTTGCACTTCTTTGCATTGAATCTGAGCTGCCATTCATTTGACCATTCCTCCAACCTTGCAAAGTCCCTTCTCATCCTTTCCACTCCATCTTGTGTATTAACCCTGTTGCAGATCGTTGTGTCATCTGCAAAGAGACGTACTTTTCCTTCCAGTTCCTCTGCAATGTCACTTATAAAGACATTCAAAAGGACCAGTCCCAGTACTGAACCCTGCGGTACCCCACTAGTAACCCTCCTTTCTTCACTGTGGACTCCATTTACTACTACTCTTTGCTTCCTGTTGTCTAGCCAATTTTTTATCCAGGCTACCACCTTGGGACCCACTCCAAGGCTGGCTATTTTGAGTATTAATATTTTGTGTGGGACTGTATCAAATGCCTTGCTAAAGTCTAGGTAGGCCATGTCCACAGCCTCTCCCTGGTCTACTGCTTTGGTCACCCAGTCAAAGAAATCTCTTAGATTCGTCTGACATGACCTTCCCATCGTGAATCCATGCTGGCTTGGGTCCTGTGCCCCTCTGGCCTCTAGGTACTCAACAGTTCTTTCCTTCAGAAGTGATTTCATCATTTTCCCTGCCACTAAGGTCAAACTAACTGGTCTGTAGTTTTCTGCCTCTGTCCTGCTCCCACTTTTGTGAAGAGGAATCACATCCGCCCTCCTCCAGTCCTCAGGTACCACCCCATCCTCCCATGATTTGTTAAAGAGAGTAGTCAGCTGTGTCACTAGTTCTACCCTTAGTTCTTTTAGAATTCTTGGGTATATCCCATCAGGCCCCATTGCTTTGTCCACCTTCAATTTTATTAGTTCTTTCAGAACCCTTTCTTCTGTAAATAAACTGGTATCGATCCCCATCTTCAGAGTGTTTCTGTTGTTTGGTTTAGGTACCTCCCCCTCCTCTTCCTTTGTGAATACTGAGCAGCAATATTCATTCAGTATCCCTGCTTTTTTGCTGTCACCCTCTACCCACATTCCCTCCCCTTTATTAAGCATCAGTATCCCTCCTTTAGTTTTTCTTCACTCCCTAATGTACCTATAGAAGGTCTTATCCCCCTTCTTAACAGAGTTGGAGGCGGATCTACAAAGTGGCTTTGCATCTGCGGAGCAGTGGTTTAAAGACCATAGACTGGTCTTGAATTATAAAAAGAGCAAGACCATGATGTTCTCAACCCCACAAAGCATACAGAGCCTTCTCCCTTGCAATTATGAACGTTGAGGGTGCCACTCTTGAACTTATTCAGCATTTCAAATACTTAGGCATCACTATCGATTCCACCCTATGAAATGCTGGGCAGATCAATATTACTGCAAGGGTCAACAATACCAGAATTAGGATCCTGTATTGGCATAGGCACTGTCTCACACACGAAGCCCTGAGCACTGCCATCAATGGTTCAATTGTCTCACTCTTTGACTATGGGCTGGTGATCTATGGAACTGCAACAGACACAGCCCTCCACTGCATCTCAATCACGCTGAATAAAGCCTGCTATTTCCTCACAGGTGCTGCTAGACTCACGCACTCCTGTAATCTCTATACCACAGCTAGCTGGCTACAGCTCAGTGGAGGAATCAGATACCAAACCTGCCTCCTTGCCAAAAAAGCCTCCTTAAACCTTCTGCCATCAGGAGTATAGAACCTACTGTCCCTTCCCTGGAGCACAAAGCAAACCCGAAGCGCTGTCTCTCAGGTATTCCATGTGCCAAGGTGCCACACTACCTTGGCTCAGCGGGGTTTCTCATACCGGGCCCCCCTGGACAAATGCGCTACTTCATGACATCTGTGATACAGCAACGATTGGCTCTTTTAAACACAAACTGTGCCAACACCTTCTCGCCACAGGTACCTGTGCCTGCCTCCGCTAAATCCTGCCTCAGGTCAGTAATCCCATTGCCCTAGTCTGTACTTACCCACTATAACTTCTTAACTCTGTCACTGTTCCACTGGGTAGCCCTGACCTTGCACTTCACTGACCCCCTGTCCTCTCCCATGGCGCTGCCATGCCCCACCCCACCTCTCTTCACTATCCCCTCCATCTCCTACCCCAGCCACCCCTTCCTCTTACCATTACCTCTCCATCTTCTCCCCCTTCTTCTCCCTCTGTCTACTCTACTGATTTTTGTCTCTCCTTGTTGCAAGCATACATTGTACAATGCCTCAGTATAGTGTAACCATGTACTTTATCTGTATTGTCGTACCGTAACATGTGTTTGTATATTTGCCACTGACCCACTCTATATCCGAATGTTTATGTATCACTCTGTACTTGTTAGCTGACATGGAACCAATTAACGAGCATCCGCTCACTGGTGTTATCCAAGATTTCAATAAATAAATAAAAATTAAAAAAAAGTAGTCCCTGTGCATGGCTTTCTATTCATACCAAATGCCACTATCTGAGGAAAAAGTAGTTGCTGTGCATTGCTATCTATTCATACCAAATGCCACTGTCTGAGGCGGACGTAATCCCTGTTCATGGCTATCTATTCATACAAAATGCCACTGTCTGAGGAGAAAGTAGTCCTTGTGCATGGCTATCCACTCTTACATAGTTCTGTACATGGCTATCAATTCATACCGAATGTGACTGTCTGAGGAGAACGTAGTCCCTGTCCAAGGCCATCCATTCATACCAGATGACACTGAGGAGAAAGTAGTCCTTGTGCATGGCTATCTATTTGTAACCCATGCCCCAGCCACCAGCAGAATCTGGCAATGCTGGGTTCAAATCCCAGATGAGTCCCCAATTTTGCAAGCCATGCCCCAGCCACCAGCAGTGTTTGGTGACCAGTATCCCCCTATCCATGCCACAAACGAACCACCAGATGGCATAAACAAAAAGAGGCATCACCCTTAACATTGAGGTGATCACCAGCATGGTACTCTAAAGGGGTCGTGGGTTCGGGGTACAAAACAACATTCATATTTATTCCGGATTCTGGGGAGAGGTGCCAGGCATACGCTAGGTGTAAAACTATCACCAAGTAGGAAGGGATCTTGGGGTTATCATCTCTGATGATCTCAGGGTAGGGAAACAGTGTGACAAGGCAGCAGCTAAAGCAAATAGGATGCTGGGATGCATAGGCAGGGGCATCACCAGTGGGAAAAGGGAGGTCATAATTCCACTATACAAGACACTAGTGAGGCCCCACCTGGAGTACAGACAGATTACAGCTCTGGAGACCTTACCTACGTAAGGACATAGGGTAGAGAAGGTTCAGAGGAGGGCAACAAGAATGGTACATGGATTGCATCACACAAGTCCTATGAGGACAGGTTGAAGGAACTGAACACATACTCCCTGGAGGAGAGGAGGGAGAGAGGGGATATGATAGAGACATACAAGTATCTTACAGAGAGGAACAAGGTGCAGGAATATACTATTTTTAAGTGAAAAAGATGTTTGAGGACTAGAGGGCATGGGATGAAGTTGGAGGGAACATGATTCAAAGGAAACGTGAGGAAGAATTTCTTCACAGAACAGGTGATGGACAAGTGGAACACCCTGCCAGAGGAAGTGGTGGGGGCTGAAACAATCATGGGATTTAAGAATGCATGGGATAGACATAAAAGAATTCTGAAGGTCGGGGGTAAGGGGCAACAGACTTCTAGGAAAACATAAACTGAACTTACAAGCTCAAATGGGCAGACTGGGTGGGCCATAGGCCCTTATCTGCCGACACTGTCTATGTATCTATGTATCACAACAGGGGCCCCAATAACTATCCACACTCGAAGCAGAGATCTAATGTCCACACAGGAAATGGGATTGTGAAGTGTGGCTTTATTCTGACAACAAGATGGCAAATTGCAGATAGGGTGGGCCCCCAAGATTTGGTACTGTACAGGCAGAGAAACAGATTTTTTTTCTTCCAGAACAACACTGTTAGGGCAATTTCAAGCAGCTTTTTACCACACACAGTTTCGAACTGTCCATCCCTCTGTACTAGGAACACCTGGACTTTCCTTCCAACAAAAGTGCATTTCTTATGGGAGTTAACACGCACTTTAAGGAAACATTTATCCTGGAGAAATGGCATCCTTTAACATTCCCTTTTTAAATTGGTACTCATGCATAAATCAGTTAGCACTGACTGGGGGAATCAAACTGAGCGTATGTCCAATCCTACCCCTTGCTTAGTCTCTGCCCTTTCTTTTGGGTTACACCAAACTGGATTCTTCATTTCCCATTAAATGCTAAGGGACATCTGAAACTTTAAACATTCAGCACATTGTTGTGGTGAAACAGGGGTCCTGACCAGTGTGATCTAGCCTTATCTAGAGCACACACACACTTCACACCAACCCCCAAGAACACAGTCCCGTGAATTTGTACTTACAGTTTGGTTGCTTTCTTTTAGAGACATGGAGAACTTGACAGATAAAACCTCTCTCCTGCCAGGTAGCTTTTCCCAGATCTGTACTGTACACACTTTTTCTTGGCAGCTGAACCACATTTGGGATCTTCAGGGGATTGACCCTTGGCACCACTGAAACACAGTCTATTCAGACAGGTCTCCACTTCAGTTGGCACTGATGCTCTTCTCCAAACTAGGTGAGAAACAAATGACCGAGGTAATTTACCCAGCCAGCCACTGGACTGGCCAGCAGAAACCTCACTGCAAAGCTCCTCTCTGTTAGAGCTCTGACTTCAGACTCACTGCACTACCATTTCAACCTTCCAAAACTCCCCAGAGCAGCTGGTTACAAAGTGGCTTATTCTGCAGCGAGAATTCTAAATGACATAATCCCTTCTCTGCCCAGGCAAGCTGAGTAAACAATGATGTCATCTCCCCAGAGCTCCAAATGAGCTATCTACCTTCCTGGGGCTAACCTGATGGAATTCTAGTAACCCCAGGGGATGGGGTGGTTACACGTTCATATGAAATTCCACTGTCTAAGGAGAAAGTAGTCCCTGTGCATGGCTATCCACTCATACAAAATCCATTAACACGGCTATCCATTCATACCAAATACCACTATCTGAAGAGTAAGTATTCCCTGTCCATGGCCATCCATTCATACCAAATGCCACTGTCTGAGGAGAAAGTAGTCCCTGTGCATGTCTATCCATCCATACAAAATGTCACTGTCTGAGAAGAAAGTGGTCACAGTGCACAGATATCTATTAATACAAAATGTCACTGTCTGAGGAGAAAGTAGTCCCTGTGCATGGTTATCTAGTCATATTAAATGCAACTGTCTGAGGAAAGTTCCTGTGCATGGCTATTTATTTGTACCAAATGCCACTGCCTGAGGAGAAAGTAATCCCTGCACACGGCTATCTATTCATATAAAATGCCTCTGTTTAAAGAGAAAGTAGTCCCTGTGCACGGCTATCTTTTCATACTAAATGCCACAGTCTGAGGAGAAAGTAGTCCTTGTGCATGACTATCTAGTCATATGAAATCTCACTGTCTGAGGAAAAATTAGTTCCTGTGCACGTCTGTCCATTCATACGATGTGCCACTCTCTGAGGAGAAAGTAGTCCCTGTGCACAGCTATTCATACAAATCCCTGTGCATGGCTATCCAGTCATACCAAATGCCACTGTCTGTGGAAAAAGTAGTTTTTATGAATGGCTATCTGTTGATACCAGTTGCCACAGTTTGACAAGAAAGTAGTCTGTGCACATGGTTATCTATTCATACCAAATGCCTCTGTCTGAGGAGAAAGTAGTCCCTATGCATGGCTATCTATTCGTACCAAGTGCCACTGTCTGAGGAGAAAGTACTTCCTGTGCATGTCTATCCATTTGTACAAAATGCCAGTGTCTGAGGAGAAAGTAGCCCCTGTGCATGGTTATCTATTCATACTAAATGCAACTGCCTGAGGAGAAAGTAGTCCCTGTGCACAGCTATGTACTCGTACCAAATGACACTATCTGAGGTGAAAGTAGTCCCTGTACACTGCTATCTATTCATACCAAATGCCACTGTCTGAAGAGAAAGTAGTCCCTGTGCATGACTATCTATTCATAATGAAATGCCACAGTTTGAGGAGAAAGTAGTACCTGTGCATGGCCATCCACTCATACCAAATGCCACTGTTGGGAACCGGAGGCTACACGATTGTCCATTTACATGGCGCTCTGTAATATTACAGCACTGCAAGCGTTATGGAAACTGTTGTTGAAACCACCTACTTACAGGTTTCAACAGCGGTTTTGAACATGCCTTCTGTAACATTACCAGTGTAAACGCTAACTGTTACGGTAATGTTATAGGCACTCTGTAATATTACAGAGGGTGTTTTCTGGTGTAGTGTGGACAGGGTCATAGTGTGTGTGTGAGATCGGGTGGGTGGGCAGGGAAGAACTTGATTTGCTGGTCGAGATTTAAAGACCCAGGGAGGGAGGGAGCATGGGGTGGGTAGGTATGTGAAGGACTGTCTAGATGCAGTAATAAACAGTAGACTACGGGACAAACTGGCAAGGAGACTTGTAACAGAAAAAGTGTAACAAAAAACAGAAAAGAAATGCAGCTGGGTTTAACTTCTTGTTTTTATATTCTAGGTGCTTAATACTTAGGAGCTGGGGGGGTAGTTCTTAAAGTGTGCTAAAGTGTACTTCTTAAAGTTATGGCATCTCAGGGTGTTAAGATTTTTAAGTTTCCTAACATGGCTGCCAGAAAAGTTTTTTTTTTTAATTTCTGGGAGGCACGGATATCTAGGTGTACAATGACCTGGTTGCCAAAAGGGTTCCCGGACAGGTGGTTGTCACTCTTTAAGCACCTGGGTTTTGAACCCTCCCAGCCAATCAAGATGCAGCAAATTCCTTCCCATTTTACATGTGTATATATATATATTTTTTTTTCACATTTGGCAGATTCATATGTTAGTATGATGGGCAGTTTTAAAGGGGATGGGACAGAGTGAGGGGGGTAACTGTGAGGGGGGAGGGGAGGGGCAGCTGCAATGTAAGGGTGCTAACTGTACATTCAAGCAGGAGCAGACTTGATAACCCATGGGCCTGTGGGCAGATTTGTATGTTCGTATAAATAACTTAAAAGTTAAAAAGGTCTGTACTGCCAGGCCTTACACTCAGTTCATATTAGCGTTATGTTACAGAGAGAGTGAGCAACAGCCTTCTTGCCTGATAGCTCACCCCCAGTACACTGAGCTGCGCCTGCTACCAATCCATCATCCACTGGGATGAAACGGAGGCTCGATTTATCCTTAGGGAATGGGTGACTAATTCATCCGTGTATTTTAGGCTGCAAATGTTACCTTTGCCTGTCCCATTGTTCTTGAAAAGTTTCAGATTTCTCAATGTGTGAGTTGAAACTAAAAGTAATTAAAAAAGTCTTGTGTCCTTTCAGGTACCAGAAACGTTTGAAGATGTTGCTGTCAATTTTTCAGAAGAGGAGTGGAAGATGTTAAGTAAACAAGAGAAGGAGCTTCACAGGGAAGTGATGGTACAGAACTATGAAACCATGGTGTCAGTAGGTAAGGACAGACGCAGTCTCAGAGGTGAGCTCCTTATTCGGGAGTACCAGTGGGCTAACTTTTAAAACTTCAAGCATGATGTCATGTTGGGTGGGGGGGGGGTGAAAGGATAAATTGATTGGCTTAGGGGCTACGCTTTAACATTCTTGTACCTTTTGAAAACTGAAGCAATATATGAAGGACATTGATCTCACCACATCACTTCCATTTTGTGATACTCTGTGTTGTTGGAAGAGAAAAGACTTCAGAGTAGATGGCAGATGTTAAAGCACATTTATGATTTTCTTCTCAGTTGTATTTTTTCTATTCTTTTTGGCGACAATGTACCCCATATCTGTTCCATGGTTCCTACATGCACCCCACATCCAGCATCCCTCGAACTGCCTGCACCTGGGGACCCATGACTTAACCCTGGCAGCTGGGCTCCCTAAAAGGAAAGACCAAGATCCAGCTTTGAGATCTGGCAGAGACTGGCGCGCAGTGTTATTCAGGTAGGCGAGTTGTGGCTCTCACAGGACACCATCCAAAGGACTTATCTCTTGCTGTTTCCCTGATGAAGGTGAGGCAATGCAATGACATTAATTGTGCATCCTTGCAAGCTCCCATGCACAGCACATGGACATCTGCTGACACGTCCCATCCATGTCTTTTTTTAACCCCTCTTCCCAGTCAGCTCTCCTTCTGAGGAGCACCCCCACCCTGTCATTCCGATGTCTGCCAGGACTTACCTGCTGGCTCTCTTCCCCTTCAGGGCATGCCCCCCAGGAGGGGTCGGTAGGGTTCCAAGAGCCCCACCACACAATAGATCCAGTTGGGGCTGGTGTGTCCAGTTGGTTGGGTGTGGAGACTGCAGGCACTCCTCCTCATCCTTCCACCATTCTTTTTCTGCTTTTCTGTCCCCGGGGCAGTGGGGCTTGCAATGATATCATGGTGCATGCCACGTGCTTCTACTCAACATGCACAGACATCTGCCACACCTCCCGACCTTTCTGGCTCAAGTTGCCTTTCCTCCAGCTTTTTATCCAGGGCCAGGCAAGCATTTCGGCTCTGCCCAGTCTCCCCCCTCGAGGTGGAGAGCAATCCTATAGACACTCTATCCTTCTTCCCCTGACTAGCCCTCCAACACTCCAGATTCAGTTCCAAATCTGGGCCATCAGCATCGCAAGCAGTAACGCTACCACTGCATCAGCAGCAGGCTGGCTTAACCCCAGTCTATTGGTTCCTGGCCACTGCACCCTAGTCTTCGCTGCTGTTAGCCTGATGCAGGATCCCTTCAGCCCACCTCCCCCCAGAAGAGGAGAGCAATCTGTCCAACGCTCATCTTATCTCTTTCAAAACCTGGGTCGTCAGTGTCACAAATGGTAGCACTACCATTGCACCATTGTGGTGGCACCACATTTATTGTTTAAAAGTGTAAAATATGGGGGTTCCTTCAGTTGAAGGAGAAGGTATGTGTGCTGGGTTCCATGCATTCTGAAGTCAATGAAAAGATCTTCTGTAAGTAGTAATGGGTGTGCCTGTAGGTGTCAGTGTGTGTGTGATATTTATTTATTTATTTAGCTTTTGTTGACCAGGTAAGTACACTAGACAAGACAATTGCCTATTTTCAGGTACAACCCAGGAGAGTACAGGAATTACAGATTTAAAATACATAGGACAACATGATAAAGATTAAAACAGTTTACAGGTCATGTAAGGCATAGTTTTGTACAGTATGTACACAACAGAATAACACATGTAGCAACTAAGAGCAGTACAAAAGGTACAATTGAGATGCAGCAGATATGACACTGTTTACAACTTAAATGCCCCAGGAAGTCGAGTCTTTTGTCCAGAACACATCCAGGAGAAAGGAGTGCAGTGAGGGGTCAGGATAGATCAAGGGGGTTTGGGGTAACCACAGGCCGAAGAGAGTTTGAGGTGGTTCCATAGGGAGGATCGAAGGCACACCTGTGAGAAGGAGGAGCGAACCTGGGTAGGGAATGCGTTCCACAGTCTGGGAGCACACGCAGCAAAGTCTCTATCCCCCATTAAAGTCCGGGTAGCAGATATCTTAAGAATAGTGGGCCCCTGAGACTCGAGGGAATAGGGTGAGGAGGCAGCTGGGACAAGGAATTTTGCCAGCCCCAGAGGGGTGCCAGTGCCAAGGACCTTTCCTGTGAAGCACCCTAGGACAAAGTCTATGTGATTTGAGGGGAGCAGCCAGTTCAGCTTGCTGTAAAGGTCACAATGATGGGTGAGACGAGGGACAGCCACAGCAAAGCAGCAGACATTGTTGTAGGCAGTAGACCACCTAGAGAGGTGAGCTTTGGAGGAGCGGGCAAACAAAAGGAACCCGTAGCAGAACAAAGGGAGGAGCACACCTCTGGCAAGAGCAAGACGGGCAGCAGGAGTAAGGTTGCTCTTAGCTCTGTAGGCCAGACCCAGTTTGCAGTTGACAGTCTTACATATATTCTGAATATGGCGGCCAAGGTCAAGCTGTGGGTCCAGTGTCACCCCAATGTATTTAAAGTTATCAGTAAGAAGGATCGAAACACCATTGGTACCAGTAACACATACCAGAGCAGGAGAGGCCTTAATCTTGGCCTGGGACCCAAGGAGCATGGCCTGGGTTTTTTTAAGATTAAGAACCAACTTGTGGGTTGAGCTCCATGACTGAATGTTTCCTAAGTCCTCACTCAGGTGGCGATTAATGACCCCTATGTCTGGGAAGTGAGTGAGGATGACCAGGTCATCCACATAGAGGATTAGCTTACAGTGGACAGAGGCGGCGGGAAGATTGTTTACAAAAATGGAGAAGAGCAGGGACCCCAGGACAGAGCCTTGGGGGACACCCATGGTTACAGAAACAGAGCCCAAGAGCTCCTTGCCATATTTGACAAGCTGCTTTCTGCCATGTAGATAGTTGGAGAACCAACGGAGCACACCAGGTGATAGACCATAGGACCTTAGCTGAGTGCAGAGCATGGCATGATCAACCAAGTCGAAGGCCTTAGAGAGATCTATAAAGATAGCCCCAGAGAGTTTTCCCTGGTCCACAGCCGCCCTGATCCAGGAAGAGACAGTGACAAGGGCAGAGGGTATGCTGTGCCCTTTCCTAAAGCCATGCTGCACAGGTGACAATAGGTCATGTGACTGCAAGTACTCCGAGAGTTGCCCTGCCACAACTTTTTCAAGAAGTTTGCTGACCACTGACAAAATGGATATCAGACGGTAGTTTTCAATCAGTTTGGGGTTCCCCTGTTTAAGGATAGGGACCACCCTGGCGACCTTCCATATGTCCGAGATCACCCCAGATGACAGGGACAGATTGAAAATATGGGCCACCAGGGGGGCAATACTATAAACACCAAGACTGAGGAGCTTCGGTTCCAACCCATCATGGCCAGCTCTCGAGAAGGGGGAGAGGCCTGAGAGCAATCTCTGCACCTCTTGCACCATCACAGCCTTAAAATGAAAGGGCGGGGGGGGTGGTGGAGGGGCTGGAACCTGTTCACTGTTATCACCTCCACCAGGGGGGAATGATGAAAACACGAAATTACTACAAAACACTGCATTAATGCACCAGTTAGGGTTACAGTTAACACCACACAAGTAACTGGTTAATTTACAAAGTTTTTTTGCAATGAATTTCCTTTTCTTTTTGAGATAGTGGCATGGCATCCTCTTTCACGCAGTTCCTTTCATAAACTGAGCTAACAGATGCAGATTCACAGGCCTGCACCAAGGAAAGAGTCCATCTGCATGCAGAAGTGTCCGTCTGCCTGCTGTCTATGAATGTAAAGAACTTGTGGGGCTGTCTGGGGGTTGTGGAATTACAGGGCTCAGTGGCCCCTTTGCTTCCAGTGTAGCTACAGATACAGATGTGTGGACCAAGAGTCCTCCCAACTGCGGAAGCACAGGGCCTTTTGGGCCATGTGATACCACGCAGCTATGGGCACAGAGGTACAGAGCCCTCTGGGCACTATGCAAAATAGAAGGCTGATCTTCACTATATGGTTACTTGGGGCATGTAGTGAAAATATCAACAATCAACACAAGAACAAAATATGTTTTTAACATAAACCACTGTCTCAGCATTAATTCTGTTTGCCTGCACAATAAACATCGGAGTCAGCACAGAATGAAATGGTACAGAGCACTCCCAAGTGATGACAGTAACTTGCATATAGTGTATAGTGACCTCTTGTCACACACAGAAATCCATCGCAGTCAGCATGTTCTTGGTAACGCTCATGGAATGCAGTAGTACCATACTGTGGTACAATAACATCTTGGCTGGTTTTGAGCGCGCACGAGCCAGCAGTTTAACTAAAGGAAAAACCGCTGTGCGCACTTCTCAGAATTCCAATGGTAAATTTTCTGACAGGATGGCGGCGGTGTTTTTTTTCCTAATGTGGTAGAGGGGCAGGTTGGGGCACATTAAATTCAAAATCCATTTCAAGTGTTTTCATTGTTTTTGTTGCGGAACTTGTGGGGTCACTATACACTATAAAAAAACTACAGACTGAGCAAACTGTGCCCAACCAGCCTGAGCTGCCACCTCAGGGTTCTGACACCGTGTGACCTCTCGAGCTTCGCTCCCGAGGTCTAACGGAATCAGAACCCCTTGGCAGCAGCACAGGCTGGTCGCACACAGTTCCCCAGCCAGTATTCTCTATATTCTGCACTTTCGAAGCTCTTGAGTTACTGATCTACAGAAATAACAGTCACTGTTGTAGATGTCTGTATGTAGAATGCTTGAAAGTTCTGTATCCAGTAATGGTCTTTCAATTATTTAATAATCCTTTAGGTAATTTTGTTTCTGTTCCTGTGAGTGCAAACATGTCTGAGGTATGCAGGGCAGAAAATATGTGTTAAACTAAACTTGACATACATTAGCATGAAAAGAATTAGTGACAGCGTAGCACGGTAACTTGATTCTTATGCCTTTCATTTTTTATGTTGGCTTGCGTGCGCACATGCAAGCAACATCTTGCGGTAGTAGCACTTTCAAAGGTGTGTCAGTGTTGTGGCAAATCCAGGGGATGCTTTAGTCGGTGTGTCCCTCAGCCGCCAACCAGTGAGCACACTGCCAAAGAGAGCAGTTTCAGAGAGTGCCACCAACTTGAAACAGATCCGCCGCTGCAATGAGAGACAGGCTCGTCATTGCAACGGCAGATCTGACGCGCCTCCATTTCTTGCCATTCCTGGTGAAACATTTCAATAAACATGGCCACGGCTCTCGACGACCGCCTCTCACAATCCCTAGAAAGCTGACTTTGGGGGTGCCCAATCCCCCTGTTGGCATGCCTCCTCCTCGGTTCAATTTGTTTGCCGATGGGGGTGCCCAATCCCCGTTGGCATAATGTCCCCCCAGTTTCATTTGTCTGCCAGCGGGGGATGCCCAATCCCCCTCGGCATCATGCCTCCCCAACACAAACACGTTTTCTTTGCTGACGGGGTGCCCAATCCCCATCAGCTTCAGTCCCCCCCCCAAAAAAAAACAGGTGGCACACTGGGGCCCACCCCAGTGTGCCCAAATGTATTTATGAAACCTGTAAAAAAAAAAAAAAAAAAAACACATTTCCCCCTATTTTTATTTTGTTTTGCCCTGTAAACGAGAAAATGGTCCCTCATCATCACGACACCCCTCCTCCCTCAACTGCACCCACACTCTGCGCACCCCACCTCCCCGCACTCCCCTCATCCCATACTTACCTCCGGAGGTCCAGCGATCTTCGGTGGAGTGGGAGACGTCTGAACTCTTCAAAAGCCAACTGCGAACTGAAGAAAATCACAGTAAACTGTATAATGACATCAATGGCGGGGTTCAACTTAGGTGGATATCGCAGCCATTTCTTTTACTTTTGGGTCCAAATTTTCAACATGGGGTTCTTGGGGCCCCACCTCCTGAAATCAGTCACTGCCATTGCCTTATTTGGTCCCGAAAGGTGCTTTCGCAGTCACTGCACGGAATCACCTTTTAGGACTGATTAACGAAATGACAGTGCCACTGTTCATGAGGTGGGCTCCCAAAAAGCCTATGTTGCAAATTGGTGAAAAATGTAAAAAAAATTACTGTGTTATAAGTGTATGAAGTGCAGTTTCTGGCGCACGCTCCTAACTTCAAGAATTTTTATATCATATCACAGTTTGGGTGCCTCTGCAGTGCCACCGGTGGGGGCATCCAGCCACCAGCTTCCACCACCCCAGAGAGCAGCAGGCTAACTCGCATGCTGGGGGTCCGGCGCGGCCACCCCAACCTGCTGGAGGGGCCTTCCCTTATGCCTCTCCGAGCCAGGCTGGGCTGAACTGGACCCCCCAGCGCGATTCCACGACAGTTCTCTGGGTCGGCAGGAGTACAGCCATCAAGCTGCCTTGGTCGTGCCCAGCCATCTCCTCCATTTTTTTTCCCCCCTAGGAGCCAGCAGTACAATGATATATGGCGCATGAGCTGACATCTTGTCGTGCTCCTCCCCTACTGTGCACTGCAACTGTGCTGCCCCTGGTTGTCGCCAGGGGCTGCTACAGAGCGATGTGCTTCCGCTTGCCCACCCCAGAGGGAGAACAGCAGTATTGGGATGCTTAATCCACCCTCTCCCCTGCCGATCGGGGTGGCCCAAGTCCGCTCCCGAACCCAGGTCACTGGTGTGGTGCGAGGTTTGGCATCTAGTGCCTCAAAGCTCAGCGCCATCGGGCCAGCAACTTCAGGAATTTTTAATATTTTCACTCCAGATTTTCAGCGTTGCCATTTGTTCACACCTCCTTATGAACTGTGCAGCTGTCATTTTCCACATCCTGCCCAAAATGTGTTTTTCAAATCTGGTGCACAATGGCACGGTCGCTGTAGGAATTCAGCGAGACAGATAAAAGAAAATCACAGTGACAGTGTCCATGAGGAGAGGTTCCAAAAAGCCCATGTTGCAAATTTGGTGAAAAAAGTTCCAAAAAAAATGACTACTTTACCAGCATGCATTGCACAGTTTCTATGCACGCTCATAACTTCGCCAGTTTTTTATATTTTCTCTCCAGATTTTCAACACTGCCACATTCTGCCTATAACATGTTTTCACACCTGTGGTGCACAGTGGGCGTGGTCGCTGTGCAAAATCAACTTTTGGGTCAGAGTAACAAAATCACAATGCCACTGTTCATGAGGAGAGGTTCCAAAATGCCCATGTTGAAAATTTGGTAAAAAAATTCCCAAAAATGGCCACATTACAGGCATGCATTGTACAGTATCTACGCACACTCGTAAGTTTGTAAATTCTTCATATTTTATCTCCAGATTTTCAACATTGCCATTTTTTACACCTCCTCATGAATAGTACAGCTGTCATTCTTGCCATCCTACCTGAAATGTGTTTCCACACCTGTGGCTCCCAGTGGCACAGTTGCTATGCGAAATCACCTTTCAGTACTGAGTAACAAAATGATAGTGCCACTGTTCATGAGGTGGGGTCCCAAAAAAACAGTGTTGAAAATTTGGAGTGAAAATACCAACAAACACCCAGGACTTAAGGTTTATAGCCATACTCCCACCCTGTAGAGACTGACCGGCGTCGGGGATGCAACTTGGGTTCATCGGCCATAATGTTTGCAGCATTCTACCCCCACCCTATAGCCAGTGATAGGCATTGAGGTGTGCCTTGGGTTCTGTCACCTTAATGTTCACCCCATTCTCCTATATTGCACCGATCTCAGCTTATTTCCTTATGGAATGGGGTGCACATAAGGGCTGAAGACCCCAGTGCACACCCAGATACCTGTCGCTCTCTGCAGGGTGGAGTGAGGTGGAATGGCTGACCCAAAGCCACAGCCCCAACTCCTTTCAGTCTCTGCGAGGAGGAGGGGGTGTTAGCGTTACTTCAGTACTTCACTGCCATTCCTATTTTGCATTTTCAGCTCCTGCACTACCAATGCCAGCAAGCCAACATTTGGCATTGACAAATACTTGTTTCTGTATATTGTATGTTGGGAAGAGGAAACAGAGTTTCTAGGGACATGGATATGTTGTTCAATCCACACTTATTGGCAGGTTCCTTGCCGCTTTAAATCTTGCTGGAAGGTCTTCAAGCTGGCTCCTCCCATCCACCCAGGTGGTAAAACTCTTGGTTCCGCCCCATGATGCCAGATCTTCCTTACCGCTTGGTAACTCAGGTTCCCTCCTTAGCGCTCTGTGTTTTAGACTGGATCCTAACTCTTCGGTTTGTCCGAAATTGGTTTTGAAGTTTTCTAAACTTCGGTCTCCATCTTCCCTCGTGGCTGTGATGAACAAATCTATTCCCAGCTTTCAGAGGTGCCCTTGTGGGCAGAAAATGTCCAGGATGGATCCGCACTCCACGTGCGTGTACTGCCTTGGCCTAGATCACGACCCGCAGGCCTGCGAGTTGTGCTGCTCTTTCTCAGCCAATGTCCTGGATGACCGCACTGTCTGATTGAAGCTTGGGCGCCCCGAGAAGCGTTTCCCACTGGTAAAATCAAAAGAAGATCATTGGGCGGTGTCCGTGGCAGCTGGTTTAGCTGAGCAGCTCGAGCAGATGATCGCCCTCAAGGAGGAGGCGGCCCAGGCCGCATCTTCCTCCTCCTCAGCCGCGGCATTTATCCCACTCTCTCCGAGTTCCTCGTACTTGGCCTCGTTCAAGGAGCTTTGTCAGTCCCTTTCCATGAAGGGAGAGGGGCCTTCGGGATGTTCTTCTCGACCCAAGAAGAAGGAGTCGAAGGGTAAGTCCCACCATTGGCATTCGTGGGAGCGGGAGAGGTCTCCTTCCCCAGACAGCCGACCATCAACTTCGGTCGAAGTTGCGGCTCAGGCTGCTGGCTTCATGGTGTCCCCCTCAGGCCAGCCTGCCGAGACTCCCATCGATGCAGTCAAGATTTTTCTCGATCAGTTAGATGGGCTGTTGACTGGTGAAGCCGGCAACCCTCCTTCACCGGTTCCCCCGGTGGAGACCGAGGATCTGCCTGCGCCTTTGGGGCCACAGTCCCCAGCTAAAGTGCCCAAGCCAAGGGAAGAGCGGATATCCCCGGCCCCTTCCCAGACCCGCCCTTGGTTCCCACGAGGGTCTCGGTCTCGGTCTTTGACTTCATCTCGGTCAAGCCGTTCCAGCCGACATCGGCAGTCTTGGTCTCGATACCGGAGTAAGCACCGACACCGTTCCTCCTTAGATGAGGGGGAAGCTTCGACGTAAATTACGTTGGCGTTACAAAGAGCTTATGTGGCAGCAGTTACTGTTGTCCGGGTCTAAGCCGACTCCAGTCCAGACCCCAGCCATCAAGTGGCTGTTGCCCGAACGACTGAAGCAACCACTGGCCCCAGTCGAGTTGCCCATTCTAGAGCCAGTTGCTCGGCCAAAACCAGCTGCTCCACCGATTGTGGTGGAACCTCCGCCTCCACAACTGAAGTCTGGGGCACCAACCAAGGATTCTCGGTCGGGTCACGACCTGCCCCACAGGTTGTTGGTCACCCTCACTCCCGACTGTCCTCGGCAGGTAGAGGGTGGCTCGGGGCCGAGGCAGCTCTTCGCAGACTCTTCAGAATCCGATGATGACTCTTCTCTGTTCTCCAGGCAGGTCGACCTGGAGTCCTCCAGGGGCCAGTCATTGGATGATAGCCCATCATCCTTCTTGGGTCTGCTTCAACTCATCTCGGAGCCCACCAGGATGCAGCTCGAGCCTGTGTCCAAACGGGCCAAGTATCCCCTGATGGAGATACTGGAATGAGGGGATTCCCCCACGGAGGCCTTTTCAGTGGCTGAGGCCATTGTCGGCCCAGCCTTGGAGCTCTGGCAGTGGCCTGCTTCCTGTCCTTCACCCTTGGCCAGGTTGGCCAGGAAGTATGCGGTCCCTTCCGGCTCTGTGCCCGGTTTCTTGGAGCACCCCTCTGTCGAGGGGTTAGTCACCGACAGTGTTTTCTGGCGTTCCAGTAATGCTCGGGATGTGGATAAGCCCCCGACAAAGAGTCCAAAAAGCTGGACTTTGCTGGGTGCAAGGTGTACGCTGCATCCTCCCTCGGCCTCTGACAGGCCAGCTCGGCCGTGCTGATGGCACACTTCTCCCACCCCCTCTTGGGCTCCCTGGATGAGGTTGTCCCTCATCTCCCGACTGACCTGCAGACCACGGTCCAGCAGGTTCGGGACCAGGGTAGGGCAGTGGTGAAGCAGCAGCTTCAGACTGCTCTGGATATAGGTGATTCCTGTGCCAGGTCAGTAGCGGCCACGGTGGCCATGCGCCGCAGGGCATGGCTGAGAATATCCACCTTCACGGTGGATACCCAGCACAAGTTGGTGGACGTCCCCTTCTTGGGGACTGACCTCTTCGGCCCTGGAGTGGAGGGACACCTCCAGCAGATTGAAAAGTCCAATGCCACCCTGGACTCAGTCACCTCCACCCAGAGGGACAAAGGCCGCTGTCAGCAACAGCAGAAGTCCTTTCATCCTTCGGCCCCTGCATCTCGACCGGCCCAACTGCACCAGCAACTGGGTCAGCAGGCTCATGCTTGGCATCCCAAACCCAAGCCGGCGGCTTCCTCCAACAGGAAGCAAGGAGGTAAAGGCCCAGGAGGTCCCTCGGCTAGTTCCTCCTCCAAGCCTGCCCAGTGACGGGTGGAGGGGTGCCGCTCCCAGCCTCATCACTCCCCGGGTTCCCCCATGGGAGGACGGCTCTGTCACTTCCTTTCCGCCTGGTCCGCTATCACCACGGACCACTGGGTGTTGGAGGTGGTAGGAAAAGGCCTGCCTCTGGAGTTCGAGCAGGCTCCATCCTTTTGAGCCATCGCCCCTTGGGGGTCCACAGGGTCTATAGCCTCGCTGTTGGCCCGCCAAGCCGATATTGCCCTGCTCCTCGAAAAAGAGGTGATCAGGAAGGTGGCAGATCCTCCTCCTGACCCGGGGTTTGTGTCCAGGTACTTCCTGGTCCCAAAATGGACGGGGGGGGACTGGCGCCCCATTCTCGACCTGCACGACCTGAGCAAGTTCCTAAGGTCTCGGACCTTCAGGATGGTCACTCTGGCTCAGATAATACCATCTTTGGAACGAGGCATGTGATTCTGTTCCCTGGACCTCCAGGACACGTTTTTCACGTCCTGATCCATCTGTATCCTCAGAGATTCCTCCACTTCAGAGCGCAGGGGGTCCCTTAACGAGTTCCAGGCCATGCCCTTCGGCCTCTCTCTAGCTCCCAGGGTCTTCAACAAATGCATGGCAGTGGTGACAGCATTCCTGCAGCACCAAAGGGTCCGGGTGTACCCCTATCTGGATGACTGGCTGATTGCAGCCCCCTCCAGAGAGGAGGTAGAGTGGTCCAGAGATCTGGCCCTCCAGGTCTGCTCTCAGATTGGCCTCCTCTTCAACGAGGCCAAGTCGAAACTCGTGCCGAAGCAGGTGATACTCTTCATCGGGGCAGAGCTCGACTCTCTTCGAGCCAGAGCTCGGCTCCCAGCGGACAGGGCCGAGGTTCTTTCCTCCTTTGCCCAATCACTTCTGGTTGGGCAATTACACCCTGCCTGGGACTTCCTGCACCTCCTGGGTCTCATGGCGGCCTGCACCAGCGTGGTCTGTTGAGCCCATTGGTACATGCGTCCCCTTCAGTGGGGACTGGTCAGCCAGTGGTCACAGTGCTATGATCCGTTGGACCAGCACGTGACAGTGACCCAGGAGATGTGGAACGCTCTCCAGTGGTGGACCGTTCTGGCACATTTGCAGGAGGGCATCCCATTCATCCGCCCTGAGCCGACGGTCTCTCTATCGCTCGATGAATCTCTGATGGGTTGGGGTGCCCATCTGGGGGAGCACAGAGCACACGGCCTCTGGTCCCCTCGGGAGTCCTGATGCCATATCAACATGCTGGAGCTCCGAGCAGTCTGACTAGCTATCACCACCTTTGCTCCGTTTCTATGGGGTCAAGTGGTTCAGGTCCAGACGGACAATACCACGACCATGTACTATCTGAACCGCCAGGGCGGGACGCGCTCCATGCTGTTATGCAAGGAAGCTCTCTGCATATGGTCCCTTGTGCGCAGCCTGGAGGCGGATCTCCTAGCCATTCATGTGGCAGGAGCCTCCAACACCCTGGCTGATGCCCTAAGCCGGATAGGGGCTGTGTCTCACAGTGGTCTCTCCTGCCGGGTAGTACAAGATCTGTTCTCCCACTGGGACACGCCTCAGGTGGACTTGTTTGCTCCAGGGAGAATGCGAAGCTGAGTCTGTTTCATGCCCGCCCCCCTCAGCGGGGCTCGTTGCAGGGGGATGCCTTCTCAAGGCCGTGGACCCCGGGCCTCTTCTATGCCTTTCTCCCATTTCCCTTGATCCACAAGGTGCTTCTCAAGGTACATAGATACATAAATACATAGACAGTGTCAGCAGATAAGGGCCTATGGCCCACCCAGTCTGCCCATTTGATCTTGTAAGTTCAGTTTATGTTTTTCTAAAAGTCTGTTGCCCCTTACCCCTGACCTCCAGAATTCCTTTATGTCTATCCCATGCATTCTTAAAT
Source organism: Neoceratodus forsteri (assembly GCA_016271365.2). Taxonomy (NCBI): domain Eukaryota; kingdom Metazoa; phylum Chordata; order Ceratodontiformes; family Ceratodontidae; genus Neoceratodus; species Neoceratodus forsteri. Next base: position 43,059,393 of record JADMNL010000038.1, read on the forward strand.
CCCGTGATTGTTTCAGCCCCCACCACTTCCACTGGCAGGGTGTTCCACTCGTCCACCACCCGTTCTGTGAAGAAATTCTTCCTCATGTTTCCTCTGAATTCTCCTCCCTCCAATTTCATCCCATGCCCTCTAGTCCTGGAACATCTTTTTCACTTAAAAATTGTGTATTCCTGCACCCTGTACCTCTCTGTGAGATACTTGTATGTCTCTATCATATCCCCTCTCTCCCTCCTCTCCTCCAGGGAGTACATGTTCAGTTCCTTCAACCTGTCTTCATAGGACTTGTGATGCAATCCATGCACCATCTTTATTGCCCTCCTCTGAACCTTCTCTACCCTGTCTATGTCCTTACGTAGGTATGGTCTCCAGAACTGTACACTGTACTCCAGGTGGGGCCTCACTAGTGTCTTGTATAGCGGAATTATGACCTCCCTTTTCCTGCTGGTGATGCCCCTGCCTATACATCCCAGCATCCTATTTGCTTGACCTGCTGCCTTGTCACACTGTTTTCCTACCTTGAGGTCATCAGAGATGATAACCCCAAGATCCCTTTCCTGCTTGGTGCATGCTATATCCTCACCCCCAACTGATAGATTGTGCCAGGGTTTTGTGCCCCATATGCATTATCTTGCAATTCTTTGCATTGAATTTCAACTGCCAAACCCTGACCATTCTTCAAGTTTCTGCAGGTCCCTTCTCATTCTGTCTACACCCTCTGGTGTGTCTACTCTGTTACAGAGCTATGTGTCATCAGCGAACAGTGAAATTCTGCCTTCTAGGTCCTGTGCAATGTCACTGATGAAGATGTTGAATAGGACCGGTCCCAGCACTGATCCCTGTGGTACCCCACTGGTCACTCTTCCCTCTGTGGAGTGACAGCCATTTACCACCACCCTCTGTGTCCTGCCACCCAGCCAGTTACCTACCCACCACACTACTGTCCTGCCCACACCCATATTCCCCAGTTTGTGTAATAGTCTTCTATGTGGCACAGTGTCAAAGGCCTTGCTGAAGTCTAGATAGGCCATGTCCACTGCCCTCCCCTGATCCACCTCCCTAGTCACCCAGTCAAAAAATTCAACGAGGTTGGTCTGACATGACCTCCCCCTGGTGAAACCATGCTGCCTTGGGTCCTGTAGTCCATTGACAACCAGATGTTCCACCAGTCTCTCCTTCAGTAGTGCTTCCATGATCTTCTCCACTACTGAGGTGAGGCTGACTGCCTGCTTCCTCTTTGTTCCCACTTTTGTATAAGGGGACTACATCTGCTGCCATCCAGTCTTTGGTTACCTCCCCTGTTTCCAGTGATCGGCTAAACAGGATAGCCAGAGGTTCAGCCACCACCTCTCTTAGTTCTTTAAGGACCCTGGGGTGCACCCCATCTGGCCCCATTGCTTTATCAACTCTTACTACTTCCAGTTCCTTCAGGACCCTTTCTCGTGTAAAGGGACTTGTGTCCATTTCTGCACCATTCCCACCCTTGTACTCCCTTCAGACCCATACCTCCTCTTCTTCAGTAAAACTGAGCAGAAATACCTGTTCAATATGTCAGCTTTACTGTTGTCATCCTCCACATGGCCCCACCTCCCCCCTTCAGTCTCACTATCCTCCCTTTGTCTTTCTTTTTCCTTATATACCTGTAAAGGTTTTGTCCCTCTACCCACTGATTTTGCAATGTGTTCTTCTGTCTGAGCGTTGGCTTCCCTTACTGACCTCCCGGCCTCTCTTTGCCTCTCCTGGTACTTCTCTCTATCCCCTTCTGCCTGTGTCTTTTTGTGTTGCCTGAATGCAATCTTTTTGGCTTTCACTTTCTTTGCTACCTCTTTGGAAAACCGTAATGGTCTCTTCCTTTTCCTTTTGCTAACCTGCTTAATGCATAATTCTGTTGTTCTTGTAATCCCCATTTTAAATACTGCCCACTGTTCCTCAACCCCTGATTCCTGTCCCATTCCCCTTAATGCCTCTTTCAAGTACCTCCCCATTTTCCCAAAGTCTGCCCCCCTAAAATCCAGGATACGTGTTTTTGTGTGGTTTGGTTCTGCTCTTTCTGTGATTTCAAACCACAATGACTGGTGGTCACTGTTCCCCAGGTGCTCCCCCACTGTTACCCCCATCACACTGTCCCTGTTTGTGAGCACAAGGTCCAGTATTGCCTTCTGCCGAGTTGGTTCCATGACCAGTTGCTTGAGGAAGGCACCCTGAAGGGAGTCCAAGATAAATCTGCTCCTAGTTGATGCTGCTGCTGGGATGCTCCAGTCCACGTCTGGAATATTGAAGTCTCCAACCACTACTACCTCACCCTTGTCTGCCATCCTTTGGATGGCTAACATCAGCTTCCTATCTGTTTCTTCCTCCTGGGCTGGTGGTCTATAGACCGCACTTGTGCGGATGGCTGTCCCCATTTTCCTTTCCAGCTTAACCCACAGTATCTTTCCCCCGTTTGTTCCTCCTGGATCTCTGTGGCCTTTGTCATTTTTCACATACATTGCCACTCTGACATTGACTAAGCACATTTTCTGGAGCTGGAAGGACACTACTTTCTTCAACTGTGAGCTGTGTGGGAAATTTTATATTGCACTTGATATCTGCAACAAACGTGCACTTTTGCTTAATTCTGTGGGAGGTAAAACTAACTACCCTTGGTAATTGCTTTTTATTCACATATTTATTTAGTCTTTAACCAAGAAGGGGCTTGCAAACTTGGTTTATCTTGTTAGTAAATTCAGAAAGATTTAAATACTGCATTTGGGTAGGTCCTTGGAGGTAGCTAGATTGTCTAGGAGGATTTGCTGACAGTTAAACTTTTTTTAAATGAATTACAGGTGTCTGAGGAGTTGAAAAAGAAACTTGCAAACTCTGCTTATCTTGGAAGTAACCTCTTAAGTGTTTGAATACTGTATTCTGGTTGTCCCTTGGGGGTAGCTGGATTGACTACTAGGATTTTGGGACAGAAACTATTTTTAAATAATTTACTGGTGCGTAGGAGTTTGTGATAGTTAAACTCTTTTTAACAAAGTTACTGGGGGTTAAGGGTGGTCACAGAAAACCTGCAGTGTGAAACAGAAAAGACAGTCTTTCAAGCAACAGAGGGTGGTGGATCTAGGTTTACATTTGTTTGTTACAATTCTTAAGATTTTCAGTGCAGGAAGAGTTTAAAGCACAGCTGACTTATTTTGGGACTGACAGCTCTCAGAGCACAAACCACCAGGCCTGTTTTGGGGCTGGGGAGGTTTACCTGTGTCTGACTTGGATGTGTGGATTTTTCTCTGTCTGATTAGCAGGGTATTTCTCTATCAAATTGTTGTGTAGGGCATCTTGCTGTCAGGAAGGCACTCATTGCAGCAGTGGGTCAGAGCTTTTTGCTGCTTATTTTGCGAGGGCACAGTGGAAAGGATGAGAAGGGACTTGGCAAGGTTGGAGGAATGGTCAAATGTATGGCAGCTTAGATTCAATGCTAAGATGTGCAAGGTAATTCACCTGGGAAACAAAAACCCAGGGGAAGAGTACACAATGGGGGGTGAGATACTAACAACGACAAAAATGGAAGGGGACCTGGGGGTAGTCATATCAGATGACCTAAAGATGGGCAAGCAATGTGAGAGGGCAGCAAGGAGGGCTGGGGGGATACTGGGATGCATAGGGAGAGGCATCACCAGTAGAAAACAGGAAGTTATTATCCCTCTGTACAGACAGCTGGTGAGACCCCATCTGGAGTACTGTGTGCAGTTCTGGAGACCCAATCTCATAAAGACATAGACAGGATGGAAGCTGTCAGGAGGACAACTAAAATGGTGCAGGGTCTGCACCGGAAGACATATGAAGAGAGACTTAAGGAGCTTAACATGTATAGCCTCGAGGAAAGGAGGGAGAGGGGGACATGATAGAAACTTTCAAGTACCTCAGGGAATCAACAAAGTCCAAGAGGGTAGCATCTTTCAAAAAGTGTGTAAGAACAAAGAGGCACAATTTGAAGATAGAAGTGGCTCCAAGTAATTTAAGGAAGTATTTTCACAGAGAGGGTTGTGGATGCATGGAGCGGCCTTCAGGAGGAGGTTGTGGAGTCAAAATCAGTGGCGGAATTCAAGCATGCATGGGATAGTCATAAGGCAATTCTGGGGGTGTGGGGGTAGGAAGAAGTAGGCTGCTGGTTAACTAGGATCTGCAGCTTATCCAGTAGGTAGGGAAATGGGCAGACTGGGTGGGCCAAGCGGTCCTTATCTGCCATCAAATTCTATGGTTCTATGTTTCTATGTTTCACTCCTCCTCCCTTCCTGCCTGCTCTGTCTCTTCTGAATATGTTGTAGCCAGGTATGGCCATCACCCAGTCGTGGTTATCATTACACCAGGTTTCAGTGATGGCCACAATGTCCAGGTCTGACTACACCATGACAGCCTCCAGATCTTCCATCTTGTTGCTAAGGCTCCTGGTATTTGCACACATGGCTTTCCATGATTTGACCTCCCTAGACTGTTTCGCTGTTCTACTCCAGCCCCTTCCTTGGTTGTCCTTTATCCCTGGTTCTGCTTGCTGTCTGCCCTTCTGCTGAATTTTGCCCCTTTTCTGCCTATCTACCTCTTGGGCACTAATCTCCATCTTTTGCACACTGCTTTGCAGAGATAGCCACTCCTCTGGTTCACTGGTTCCACTGCTAGCTGTGGGGTGTGAGCAAGTAGGTACCCTCCTTGCTGGCCTGCCACCCACCTTTGATAGTTTAAATGCTTTTCAGTGTAGCATTTAAAACTTATCATTGAGTGTGCAGATTCCCCTCCAGGATGGATGCAGGGCGTCAGGCTTGAACAAACCTCCATCCCTCCAGATGGGTCCCCAGTCACCAGTGAATCCAAACCCTTCCTCACAGCACCAGTTCTTCAACCATGAGTTAAAGTTCCTGGTGCATGCACACCTATGCGCTCCCTTGTCTCTTGCAGATAGTACTGAGAAAGTGACAGAAGTAGCTACTTGCTTGAGACCCCTCCCCAATTTCCTAAACTCTTCCTGAACTTCCTTTGGCTCCCAATTTGCCAGGTCATTAGTACCTAGGTGGATAATGACATCCAGCTCACCCTCCTGTCTTGCCTTCCCAGTGATCCCCAGGATCTTCCTTCCATCTCTCCATGCCGTGGCACCTGGTAGGCACCTCACCTCCCTGTCCTCCCCCTCCTGTGTTCCTAGCTGGATTCCTCTTGTGATGGAGTCCCCCACCAGGATTCGCTTCCTCCTCCTCCTCTGGGGTCCACTGCTTTCCCCGCTGAGGTCACCTCCTTGGCTAACTTCCACATCCTTTCCTTCCACTTCTCTGGGTACCTCTATTTGGTTGTCCTTGTTTGCCAGGGTGAGGAGGGACAATGTGCCAGTGATTCTGGTAGCCCCAGACTGGCCACGCCAGTTCTGGTATCCAGATCTCCTCAACCTCAGCTCCAGGCTCCCAAGGCGGCTTCCAGCCCCCCTGGACCTGATCTCAGTCAACCAGGGGAAGGTATTACATCCAGACCTTCAATCCCTGCACCTGATGGCCTGGTTCCTGAGCAGCTAGAGTTCCAGGCCTTGGGTCTTTCCGACGAGGTCCTCAACATCGTTGAGCATCCCGTAAGGAGTCAACCAGGAAATGTTATGCCTTCAAATGGAAGAGATTCTCCATTTGGTGTCAGGGGAAGGGCTTGGACCCTTCCGCCTGTCACTTGCAAGCATTCATGACCACCTGTGGTCCTTTCTCAGCAAGAGCTTGATCGATGACCAACAGGTGCACCACTGGCAGCCATCTCTGCTTGCAGGCGCGGGCAGGGAAGCAGTCGTTACAAGAGAAGGTGGTGGGCACTTTTCAAAGGCCTTGACCACATTTCCCCTCCGGTGCGAGAATCTCCACCTCCGTGGGATCTACTGCTGGTATTGGCCAAGCTCATGGGCAAGCCATTCGAACCGATGCACAGGTGCAATATTTCCCACCTGTCGTGGAAGACTGCCTTCTTGGTGGCTATCATGTCAGCCAGAAGGATGAAAGAGCTGCAGGTGCTTTCCATCGAGTCTCCTTATCTGGTCTTCCACAGGGACAAGGTTGTCCTGCACCCCCACCCGAAATTCCTTCTGAAGGTGGTGTCGGAGTTTCACCTTAACCAGGTGTTGACTCTGCCGGTGTTTTACCCCAATCACACCTCGGAGGCTGAATATAGGCTCCATACTTTGGATCCTAGAAGAGTGCTCGCTTATTACAAGGAGCGGACAGCTGAAGTTTGGGGAGAGGTTCACCAGCTGTTTGTCATCTATGCTGAAGCCGCACCTGGCAGACCTGCAGCCTAGCGGACGATAAGCAGGTGGGTCACCTCCTGCATAGAGCCCTGCTATAGGTTGGTGGGCATGGAGCCTCCCAGAGGGATAAGAGCTCATTCTACCCGCCATACCGCTGCATCAGTAGCTGCTTCCAGGGATGTCCCTGTCCAGGATATCTGCAGGGCTGCTACCTGGAAGTCCGCACATACCTTTATTACCCACTACCACATCGACCTCGAGTCATGCTGGTTTGGGGGCCTCGGTTCTCCAGTCTGTATTTCCCAAGTAAGTATCGGTGGGGTGCGCCTTGCCTCCCTCCTCCCGGAGAACTGCTAGGAGTCTGCCAATAAGTGTGGATTGAATAACATATCCATGTCCCTAGAAATACAGGTTACTCACCTGTAACAGGAGTTCTAGGAATGGTATATGTTGTTCATCCACGTGACCAACCCAACCTCCCCAGCTTCGACGCACAACCTGGCTTCCAGCAGGCTAGATCTGGCATCATGGGGCGGAGCTGAGAGCTTGAAGACCTTCTGGCAAGATTTAAAACGGCAAGGAACCTGCCAATAAGCGTGAATGAACAACATATACCTTTCCTAGAACTCCTGTTACAGGTGAGTAAGGAATATTACAGACAGAGCTGGCACATAACGTATAGTGAATCGTTGTGCTGCTACTTACTGTAGACAGTATAATAAAACCCTCGGTTTTGCTCTCCTTCTTGCCCTATTTTGACCCTATCATGTAACTCCCATCTATTGCCCCCTCTAACCCTTTAAACCTCTCCCTGTATTCAGACTCCCCTTCCCTCCTTCCTTCCACTCCCTGACCCATTGTGCATCTGTGTTTTATAATGCTTAATTTGTATAACCTCGTTATGATAAACTCCCTTATGAGGCATAGTCTTTCACATTTTCTACTATCGACAGATCCTTTGCTCTTGCCCTGGAATTATTTGCGCTTGGCTCCTTACTTGCTTTATATTCTTCTGTTTTTATTATATATCTGCAATGTATTTTTGTATGTCTTCTGCCCACGTGGGACCTCCTTGTAAATAAGCTTGCTCAATGGAGTCTTCCTGGTTAAATAAACTTGAACTTAAATAATAAAATAGCAGAACTGGCCGCTGACTAGTTGAACCTAGGCTTACTATACTTTGTAGTTTATATTTGTATTAGATGTTTTATTGTACTTCTGTGATCCTCTCTCCATCTCTATTTGAGTGTACCTGGTCTAAGATTGCTCTCTCCCGAGTGGGTTCCAATACTAGTTGTCTAAGGCATGCCCCCTTTAGGGCATCTAGAATGACCCACCTCTTAGAAGTGGCTGCTGCAACTGCACTCCAGTTAACATCTGGCATATTCAGATCGCCCATCAGCAATGTCTCCCCTTTTTCTGCCATTCTAAGTATACTTTCTATCATTTCCTTGTCCATTTCCTCCCTCTGAGATGGGGGTCTGTATACAACCCCTGTGCGGATTGTGGTGCCATTGCCGGTCTCCAAATTGACCCACAGTGCTTCTTCTCCTCCCTGTTTACCCTTTTGTTCTGTTGCTTTGATTTCTTCCCTTATGTAGAGAGTTACTCCTCCTCGTAGCATATCCTGGTATGTTTACATCCCAGTCATGGTTTTGCGTGTACCATGTTTCTGTGACTGCCATGATATCCAGATGTTCCTCCTCCATCAAGGCCACTAATTCAGGAAGCTTATTACCCAGACTACAGGCATTGGTACTCATTACTCTCCATTTTGTGATGGCTTTACCTCTTGTAGCACCATGCCTGTCCTCATTGGCTTTGCTTTCTCCACTTACCCCTGTCCTGCTCCTTACTGACCTTTTTACCTTGGTCTATACCTCATTAAGTACCCTATTTTGTAGGGGGAGGCTGGGAATTCCCTGCTGCTTATCAGTGCTTATTCAAGATTGCTTCTATAAGTTTACCCACTATGGAAGTGAGACTGACAGGTCTGTAATTACCCGGCTCACCCTTTGGGCTGCTGTTGTGGATAAGCAGCACATGAGCCAACCTTCAGTCCTGTGGCATGCACCCCTTGCCCAGAGAGGTATTGAACAGGCCAGCTAGCAGTCCGGCCAACACCTCCGCCATCTCCTTCAACACCCTAGGGTGAATGCCATCTGGACCTGGTGCCTTATCCACCCTAAGAGCCTTCAGACCTCCCAATACCTTGCTTTCCAGAATCACCCCATCAGCCATCTCCTCCTCCTCATCTCCAGCCTCCCAGTCCATGGAGGTAGCAGACCTCCCATCTCCCTTGTGAAAGCAGAGCAGACGTATTTATTCAGTATTTCTGCCTGTTCCTCCTCCTTCATCCACCCCACCATCCTTTTTGATTCAGACTATCCGGTCCCTGCAGTTCCTTTTCTCCCTTACGGATCTATAGAATTCCTTCTCCCTGTTCCTGATGCCCCAAGCCAGACTCAGCTCCTTCGAGGCCTTGGCCTCTCTTACTAACTTGGTTGCCTCCTTGGGCCTCCTCGGGTACATCTTCCTGTCCTCCTCCCTCCCGGTTCTTTTTATTCTCCTAAATGCCACTCACTTGGCCCTCGTCCCTTCCAACACATTCCTGGTCATCCAGCATGGCACCTTAACTCTGGTCTTCTTGCTCAGATTTCTGGTGCACGGTTCAGTAGCCTCCCTCAGCCCAGACTTTATGATATCCCACTTCGGTTGTGCGTTCATCTCCAACCTGATCCCCTCAAGATGCCCCCTCAGTATTTCCCTCATCCTCCCAAAGTCCACCCGTCTGAAGTCCACTACCATTGTTGCTGATCCCACTGCTTCTCTCCTCATGTTGAGAGTGAGCCACACTAAAAGGTGGTCTCTCCTAGCTATTGGGTCCTCCACCTGTAGCTCCCTCACCATCCCCCCATTTGATAATACCAGGTCCAGTGTATTACCTAGCCAGGTTGGTTCCCCAACCATTTGCACCAGATGGCTATCCTGGAATGCATCCAGAAGTAACTGTTCCCTGGCACTGGCAGTGGCTTGGCTTCCCCAATCCACCCCAGGTAGATTGAGGTCCGCCAAGATCACCACGCTCCCCTTACCACATACCCGTCGAATCTGATCTGCCAACTCCTCTGTCTGTGCCGGTGGCCTATACATCACCCCTAGCCTCAGTTTCCTACCCCATGAATCCAGGAACTGCATTCACAGTGCCTCTGTCCTCCCCTACTCCCCCTCATTCCTTGTGAATCTAACGGCATTCTTTACGTAAAACACCACCACTCCCCCTTTCCCCACTCCTCTGTCCTTCCTATAGATACTGTACCTGGAGATTGCCAGATCCCAATCCTGGTGTTGGCTGGCCCATGTCTCCATATAGTCGCAACGTCCACCATCCCTGTTTTTTCTTTTTCTGTACGTTATCACCCACTCTCTCCAGTGTGGATTTTCAGCACAGCTTCTCCTGTCCACCTGAAGCTTCAGACCTCCTGCCATCCGGTTGGGCCCTCACTCCACCCATACCCGGCCGCATGACCCCCCCCCAACTCTGAACCTCCCAGGGTGGGGCCACCAGCTCCTCTGGTGCTCTGTCTACAATCTAGTGGAGCAACCAGGAAGGAGGAGGGAGGCCAGATGCAGGGGCCGGGAGAGCCTGGTACTGAACGTGGGGCTGGTCACTGATCCTGCCTTCGCCTACCAGCAAGGTGGGGGCTTTCTTTTGTGCTGTAATTGCCCCAGGAGCACCGATGTGCAATGACAGCCTGCACATGATGGGTGTACTCCCGCACACGTGTGTAAGGCATCTGCCACTGCTGCACCCTTTGAAGTGTGCCGCAAGTAATGGTGCCCCCCCCAGCCACTACCAGGAGCAATTGAACCCACCCTCCCCAGGAAAGGAGAGCAGTCCTCCAGATGCTCAGTCCTTTTCTGCCCCTGCCAACCCCTGATGACCCAAGATCGTTCTCGAACCTGGGTAACCAGCGTGGCGTGAGGTGTGGTGTCCATCACCTCAACCCTCAGTGCCACTGGGCCGGCTCCACCATCCCCATGTTTAAGAGAGCCTGTAGTTCAGCCACTTTGTTACCCAGGCTCCTCACATTCAGGCAGACCACCCTCCACCCATTACCCACCTTCTCCCTACCTTACGCCCCCTCTACCTGTCCCTTCCCTTGCGGCCCAATCTTGTTACAGACATTGCTGTCATGAGGGGTCAGCTCACTCAGATCCCCTACCTGGCAACCCCTTTGCACACTAGCTGCACACTTGCCTTCCTCTTTCCTGGTTTAAAACCCCCCTTGGAAGCTAAGTATTCCTCCAGTTTCTGCTTCAAGACCCCCTGCCCTGCTCTACTGAAGTGCAACCTGTCCACTGTGTATAGGTCACTGTTGACCCATGTGTTCCTCCAACCTCCCACCAGCCCATATTCGTGAGAGGGATACCACCCCACCAGCCAAGAGTTAAACTCCACAATTCTGTCCTTCCTCACCTTGCTTGCCGTGGGTACTGGAAGCACGTCTGAGAAGGTCACTCAGCACCCAACCTCCATGCACAACTTCCCTAGTTTGTCAAATCTCTCACTAACCAACTCCACTGGACTCTCCTCCAGGTCATTGGTGCCTCCTTGCACCACCACAGGAGGTTTTTTTCTTCCCTTCCTGACATGTCTAAGCAAAGTCTGCCCTACCCTACCCATTGTTAAGCCCAGTATGGATTGAGCCCATATCTGACAGTGCCTTTCATCCCTCCTCCCTCCCACCCGATTCCCTTTGGTGTAGCGTCCCCATCCCTACTACTCCGCCCCATTCCCTCCTCTTGCCTTTAGCTGCCCATAAACCCTGTCCCCTCTTTAGAGTTTGTCCTTTCCTGTCACCAGCACCCCCAAACTCCCCCTCCACTTCCTGCTGGACCTCTCCCCCATGCCTGGCCCCCACTCCCTGTGGCCAATGCACTGTCTGTGATCCCCCTGCCTTGCCATTAAAGACAGCAGGAGCCGTTGTAACTCTATATAATGTGTAACTAGCCTTCCCCTCCAAAACTGGGCGTCATGGATTATATTAAGACAGCAGGAAGGGGCAATTTTTAAAATTAGAACAGCGATTGATTAAGGCACACCTTTCTCCAACATGCACAACAATTTAATTATTTTATGAGGGCCAGCTGTGGCAGAATTGATTAATATAATACCACATACTGCCATTTGGCACTGAGCCATGAGACGATGAACACGGCAACCAAGGAGTGAGTGAAAACTATTGATGCTATGTGACAAAATGTTTCAGTAAATACTGACGGAATAATGGCATCGAGGCCTGAGTACAGAACAGACTGCGGTAATTTCATTTACTTTAGATACTGCAGAAGAAGTAATGAGATGAAGACGCACTCCCTGTCTCGTATAGTAGAAGGGATACAGAGCTAGTGAACCAAGAAATCTGTGACAGTAGGAAGTACTTCAATATACACATGGGACAGCAAGGTTTTGCAAAATAAAACTGAAAAAAGCATTTAACTCATTCAAAACAGGCTGCGAAGGAGGAGGCAAGCTGTTTAATTAGACAACCCACCTCCATTTCCACAACAGAAGATGGGGGAGGGGTGGTTGTACATCTGATTAGAAAGCTGCAGTCTCTCGTGCTCTCTCTCTTTCCCTCCTCCCCATGATGACTAAGTTTACTGCAGCTGTAGTCAGAGGGGTATTGACACTCCTACACAATGTTATAATACTGTGCTTTTTTTGCCACCTATCATTAGTCCTTTCCTTCATAATGTTATTGGTGCTGGATGAGGCCGAGAGGGAACGAGTTAGATGGCAGGCAGTTGGTTAATGCTAAAAAACTGGGCTGGAAAATACAGCAGGCAGTCATCTCTGCCCAAGGAGACTGGGAAGAATGGAAGGGGAAGCTCTGATGCTGGTGATGGCAAGAACAATACGTGCTCCCTCGCTGTAAAGAACAAAAAGGGAGCCATAATTCAAACCCCAGGAATCCCTCAATAGCTGTTTAAAGGGACACTGTCCACTTTCTCCACTAGTTTGTGGTCTTATCTAAGCAGTGTACATTCTGACACAGACCCATCCTTCATGCTTTACAGAATGTAACCAGTGATATAAAAAAAGAAAGCTGTGTACCCGTTTTGCTACTTTTTCACAAATTTCTGCATTTCTTTGGTCCGAAATAGAAGCTTCCGCCACCGGAAGCATGGGCAAATTGAGAGAGCAGCGCATCAGGCACAAAGCGCCAGCCCCGGGAACCACAATTTTTAGCATACCACTTATAATAAAAGGTTTCCCCAGTAAATGAATAAACATTGAGTGGCTTCTGGTGGCTAAAGACAAAAAACGAGCATCGTGAACATTGCGTTTTACCTTTTTAATCGTAGCTTGAAATCCCGCGCATGCGCGAGAGCGGCAGGTGTCTTGCGCATGCGCGGGATCTTGTATATGCCTTTCTGCGCATGTGTGGGATTTCAGGCCATGATTAAAAGTGTAAAATGCAATGCTCGCAGTGCTTGGTTTTTGTTTTTAGGCACCTGAAACCGCTCAGTGTTTAATTATTTACTGGGGAAGCCTTTTATTACAAGAGGCATGCTAAAAAGTTGCATCTTGAGACTGCACCCGTGTCTGACGCGTTTTCTCATCCTGCAGATGCTTCCGGTGGTGCTTGCTTTCAGATCGGACTCGAGTGTTATGAAAATTTAACAAAACAGGTAAAAAACCTTCTTTTTATATCACTGGATACATTTTATAACTCATGTAGGATGAGTCTGTGTCAGAGTGTACACTGCTTAGAAAAGACCACAAACGAGCGGAGAAAGCTGACAGTTCTCCTTTAACAACTGCATCATCAGTCTCCTGAATTGAGCTTGGCCCACAGCTGTAAGAAGGGTCAGGGACACAAGAGGGCATGGCCTTACATTGGGGGAGGAATGTAGGAGGGAAATGAAGAGACATGTTTTCAAGGAGAGGGTAGTGGGTGAATGGAACGCTCTGCCAGAGGAGGTGGTATCCTGTAAGACAGTGGGTAGTTTCAGACAGGGGATGGGACAGGGTGAGGGGGAACTTGTGAAGAGGGGCAGCTGCAAAGTAAGGGTGCTAGCTGCACACGCGAGCAGACTTTTTTTTTTTTATAATCTTCTTTATTAAGGTTATTCAATGATACACAAGACAAAGACATATACACATACAGCCTGAGATATAACCCCGGGCCCACCTCCCCAAACTGGAAGTGGAAACTATGTACAACCCCACAACTATGTACATGCACAGTTACATTAGGACTTAACCCAAAATAACAAACCATTCTCAGTCAAATTCCCTCACAACTAACATATACATTCTAATATTGTTTACCTTTAACCCTAAGTAACTGTGCCCCTAGGAAAGAGAATCCACGACCCCCATCCACGAGCTCTAACCTTTAAGCTTTACCTCAAACCAACTATAATAGATATACATAGAAAGATATGTAACTGTTCCACATTTGAACACATTTTCAACTAACACGACACTCCCTAAAAGTTAATCTCTTAATAACTAACCAAAATACTACTCATCAGACCTGGATCCGAGGCGTCTCCACTGTAATGAGTACACTGCCTCCAAAGCTCCCCACTTCTTGTCAAAATTGCCTTTTCCCTTCCACCCACATATTCTGCTTAAGTCTGTCCAAGATTTGGAGAAGGTCCCCAACCATTGGTCATAAGTGTAAATAATATCATCTTTCCAATGCTTGAGGACAAAAGCCTTGACTACCGCTGATAAGAGAGAGATGGCACTAACGAAATTCGCTGGTATTCTCCCCAAGTCCCCAATATACATATCTCAGGGCAGATATACTCCTCATAATTTAATACGGATTCATTTTTCTTTAATCTGGGTCCATAATAGCTGAATCCTAGGGCAAGACCACAAAACATGCAATAAATCCCCCGACTCCCGATCACATCGGAAACATCGATCTGTCTGTCTGAGTTTACAAGAACACAATTTAACTGGAGTGTAGTAGATGTTGGAGCAGATAAAAAATTGCATAATAGCATATTTTGGAATGGGCTGATATTTTTTATATTTCCACACTTCAGTCCAATCAATTCCCAGGGGGGATAACACCCTATCCCAGTATAGAATCCTATTTCCAATACCAATACTCACAAATTCCAACAGTATCTTATACACTTTAGACAGAGGATGACATGATAGATCCAAATTTTTTAACTGCTCCCACGAAAAAGATTGACTGTCCCCTTCTGTTAAGTGCTCCCGTATAAATTTCTGCAATAGCGTGGTTAACTGAATCTTTTTAAAGAAGTCCCAATCTCGAGATGATTCCGGCAGGCGGACCCCTATTGGGTCTATACAGTCCACTACTTTAGAGTCCAATAACAAAGGCCTCCATTGCCCACTCAACACCCGCTTTCCCACTCTAAAATTAGGATTTCCCACTATCGGTTGGTCTCTAGCCCCTCTTTGTGCTCTCCTCTGCCCCGGAGATAGCCATTCCCACCACGCTTTAACTGATTTATATATTGGAGATTGGTTGCTAATACCTGGCAAAGTCACCGGGTCCACATATAAAAGGGCCTTCGGGGAGAGTTTTAAACCCTCCAATACAAGTTTTTCTATCCGCAACCATGTTGGAGTATATCCCTCACTATCCCCCTGTCTATCCCAACGCCCCATATACCCAAGTTGCCCTGCAACATAGTATAACCTTAGATCTGGGACCTGCAGACCTCCCTCCTGAACACGCGAGCAGACTTGATAGACCATGTGGCCTGTTTCTGCTGGCAAATTTGTATGTGATAACAAAAGTCCCCCCCCCCCCAAAATAAATACTGTTTTCAACACCAAGGAAAATGATGTACCTGAATGGGAACAGTTTAACAGGTAACTTAACTAATGATTATTAGAAACCAAATAATGGCATTCATACCAACTTTTACCTGGTTATCATGAAATATGTTAAGGTAATCTAAAGGGTTTTTGGGTTTATCATACTGGTTTCAGTTTGACTGTCACACATTTTATGTGACCATTATTCAACTCAGAAAGCTCTGAAAGCTTTAACCAAGCCAAGACAGCGATGTTTCCCTGCATGTTCACTTTTGATTCTTTATCATTGTAATCCTATTTTGATTAGAATTACGTTTGCCAGTTCAGTGGCCCAGTATACAAAATTTTGCCTGGTGGGCAAACAGATTGCTTGTGCTTTGCACACTGCTTGCATTATATTCAAATGCTCAATTAGTGTGGACAAAATGGAATAGCACGTGCAAAACAGATTATTTATTTATTTATGTAGTTAGTTTTTGTTGATCGGGTAAGTGCACTAGACAAATCCCGCCTAGTTTCAGGCATGACCGGAGGAGGGGGAAACAGATGAATGCCAACTGACCTTGGACCAGATTAAGCTGTTGGTGGTATTTTCAGTGAATGAGGGAAATTTGGTAGGACACAGGGGAAATTCCCTTACTCTCCAGTAGGGGGAACCTCTGGTCGTGCTACATGCTGGCCAGTCTTCCTGAGTCCATGGAGGAGACGGTTGTGTTTTTGGAGGGGGAGGAGTTTTTTGGAGGGGGGAAGCCTCTCCCTCGAATGTTTCTGCCTCGTCTACTCCTGCTACTTTATCTTCAGAGCCTATGGATGGTGTGGTTTTGACCGACCTGATGGATGCTGCTCCTCGCCCGACTCAGGTTTCTTTATGGTCCCCGGTACAGCCTAAGCTATTTTTGCTCCCAGCTGGCGCGGTCACCAGAGATCAAGTGTCGTCCCGCCTTTCATTTTTTCAGCAGGAAAAGGTGAAACAGCTTCAGAAATTATGGGACTTGGATGTGGCTCTTGACTCGATTTCTGTTCCGGCTCTGGATCCTGCTGTATCTACTCGACCCTTACCTCTGGTGGACTGTAGCTCGGAAGTACCACGTTTGAGCGCAACCAAGAAAAATGTCTTGTGGGAGGCTGTCGGTAAGGACGGGCCCATTCCTGTGTGCCTACAGCCTCAGGACTCTTAACACTAATTTGTTACATCCTCTGCCTGTAGGGCGACATCTTGGGCCAGGAAAGCCATCAGTACCTTCTGTTGCAGCTTTACCAGAACCAATTGGTACGACTTCATCTACACTGCGTCAGCACCCTCTCAATTGGAGAGATCTTGTTGATTCTGATGTAGGTTCTATTGAGTGGACCCCTGAACAAGCACTTCAGGATGCGGGACGGGTACCGTAACCTTCTGGATCTTGGACCCCAGACACTCGGGATCACTGCTTTCAGAAAATGGCAGCAGCTTCCTCCTCTTCAGTGGCCACTGACACTGCACAAGAGCCGAGCTCCAACTTGCCAACTTGGGTAATGACTCTGTTTTATCTATTGTTCCTAATGCATTGTCTTCTCTTGCTGTTTCAGTTGGCCCTACTAATGTGCCTCAGCAGGCGGCCGCTCCAGAGGCGGTCTCTGCAGTTAAAGGCCCTCTGGTAACACTACCTGGTGCACCAGCCCCTAATCCTCGGTTTAAGTTGGCTGACCTCTTTTTGTCTAGAGGCAAACCGGTCCCTAGGCGCAATGTGGTCCGTCTCCTTTACAAAGGGGATTTGGAAGATCCTCCTACTAGAGTATTTGTTGCTAGGGACCTTTTGAAAAAATCGATGCATTACCTCTGTTCTGAAATTTATGCTCTTGTAGGGTTAGGAAATGGGAACTTTGATGTTAGTTTTAAGCATATTTCCAATTTAGATAGATTTTGGGTTCAATATCATAACCTAACGAATACACCGGTTTGGATCCCTTTTCATGCAGTTCCCCTCACCAAACCTTTGATTAAAACAATTACGGTTATTTTTTTTTTTTAATTTTCGTCTTTATCCCTCCTTTACTGCCTCCGGTGCCCCCTCCTTCCGTCCGCTCATGTCCCCCGGTACCTACCTTAGGGATCTGCCCCTAGAGTGCCCATCCTCCTCTCCTCGCACATTGGGGTCTGTCCTGTAGGTGGTCCGGTAGGACTTAGGGCGGACTTCATCTAGGGCTGCCAGAGGGTGTTTTCCTTTTTCTCCCCGACGTCCCCACTCCCCCAGGACGCCTTGCGCTAAGGGCGTCGTCCCTGAGTGGTAGCGATGCGCACCGCAGACCCTCATGCGCCACGGCGTCCCCCTCCAGCTCCGACGAGCGAAGCCGGCCTCCACCTTTTCCCTCTGCCGGTGCTACCACCGGCTATGGAAGGAATACAGAGCGCAATGCGCTCTTGGTAACCCATCCCTGAGGGAGGAGAGCATCCGTTGGGACGCTCGATCCTCCCTCTCCCCGCCGACCCCCGGCCACCCGAGTCCGTTCCCGAACCTGGGTCGCCGGCGCAGTGCAAGGTGTGGCGTCCAGCGCCTCAACCCTCAGCGCCACCGGGCCGGCAATTACGGTTATTTTTAAAAATGAAGGGGTACAACTGGAGGATATCTTGTTTTGGTTGAAGCAATGTTGTGAAATTTTAGGTAAACCTTTCCCGACTTTAGATAGTGAACAAATCTGGGATGGTGGCTGGAAGGTGAAAGTGAAATTGCATTCTACCAATATGGGCCCGGTGCATTTACCCAGTACTTTTTTTCTCTGGAAGGATAGGAGTTCCATTTTTATAGTGGGCAGCCCAGGTCCTGTTCCAAATCTGGCTCCAGGTTACATCTTAGTTCTGCTTGTGATACCATGAGAGGCAGTCACTGTTTAGATTTTGGTCATGTCTCCTCTGCATGCGTGAATTTATTTAAATGTAATCTCTGTGAACAGACGGGGCATGCTTATGGCCACTGCCCCCGGGCTGCTCATAACAGGGATGACTGCCCCAGTCATGAGGATCTTATTAATTTGGCTCAGCACCAACATGCGCTACGAGTGTCTGCACCTGAGAACAAGCCTGGAAACCCTGACCGGTCTGTTCCAACCACCTCTGCTGCTCAGGTTCCTGACCTCTGCATGACTGTAGACGATACCCCCGCAGAATTAGAACCAGATGCCCTATTTTTGACCCCTGCTCCTGATGTTGATTCCTCTCCTGGGATTGTAGATGCTATGCCCCCACCCCCAGGGCCTGAGACTCTTCCCTTTCAGTTAGTTGCTACTAAGAAATGACCCAGGCAAGGGCGGAAGGGTTCCCAAAACTTAGGCAGGTAGAGGTGGCTCAGCAGTCTGTGTCTTCCTCTTGGAAGAAAGGGAATAGATATGCGACTCTTCCCTTAAAGGACACAGAAGGGGAAACTGATGATAATGGGACTGACGCCTGTTCTGTAACCTCAAACACTGACCCCGAACAGGGTAATGATGGTTCCATTGCCAAAAGAACCAGACAAAGGTGTAAACCACCTTGATATGTTTTTTTCTTCTTTTTCCTCCTTCATGCATACTCTCACTTTAAGCACCCTTAATCTTAATAGCATTAAAAGTCCGCAAAAGCGAGCAGGTGTTATACTTATTTTGTGTACTTTGTGCAGTGACATCACATGTCTACAAGACACTCATCTTAAAACATCTTTTGATCTCCACCAGACTTCCCGAGACTGGAACCTGGGTCCTTCCTTTTGGTCCACAGGTATTGATACCTGTGGTGGGTTGGGGGTTCTGTTTACCAACCCAGACCTTAAGATCTCCAGATTAGTTGATATTCAGCCTGGTAGAGCCCTTTTATTGGACATCTCCTACTCTGCAGTACGCTTTCGTCTAGTTACGATCTGTGCTCCACAAACTAAAGCATTGAGAGTTGCTTTGTTTAAAGAAATACGATCTTTCTTACACACCTCTCGTTGTCTTCTTTGAGCTGGTGATTTTAATTGTGGGCTTTCTAAGACTGATAGGGGCCTACAAACTGATAAAATGTTTAGTGACTCTGTTTTTCTGAACACTACTATATGCTCCTCTGGCCTGGTAGATGTCTATAGAACTACCCATCCATCTGGTGGATACACTTTCTTTAAAGGTCCTCTCCCAGACGCGTATTGATTTTATTTTTGGATCCTTAAATTTGGACCGTACTGCTGTCAGTTTGCTGCCGTGTGAATTCTCGGATCATTTAGCCCTTAAGTTGACCTGTACCTGGGATACTGCGCCTCGATGCAATAAAAATCAGTGGTGGCTGAATGAGTCTGTGCTTTCGCACCTCAGTACAAATGGCTTGGAGGAGGGAATTTAAGGCTCGGCTCTCAGTAGTGGAGTGCTATTCTGATATGTTGGAATGGTGGGAGGACACCAAACAGTCCTGGCGCATTTGTTTTCAGCATCGAGCAAACTTCCAGGTCACTGCTGCTTATTTGCGTTACTTGCAGCTTAGACACCAACTTCAGTGCCTTACCTTTATGTCTGATGGTTCTCCTTATGATTATGGGGCTCAGATTAAGGTTATTAAGCAACAGATGACAGCCTTACAGTATGACAGGGCTCAGACGTTGCAACAAGAACTCCCGTTTTGGGACTAACACCCAGAAGGGTTCGTTGGACCCTTTTATGGAATGTAAAAGGAGGACGCAGAATGAGGTTGTCACAGCATTGACTATTTCCTCTGGGAAAATTGTTACTTTCCCTAAGGACTTGTTAGGAGTTGTGGATTCCCATATTACGGACCTTTTTGGCACCCCCTCTTCTGAACCAGACGTACATGAGATTTTTCAGTCCTTAAATCTGCCCCAAGTCACAGATGCTGATGCAACTCTTCTTGTTGCAGAAGTCTGTCTGATAGAGGTAGAGTCTGCAATTTTTTGACTCACGAGCAATACTGCCCCGGGTTCTGATGGCATCAGCACAGGTTTCTACAAAACATTTAAGTCAGAGTTGGGCCCGGTCCTAGTCATTCTGTTTAACTATATGTTAAGTTCCACTAAATATCCTGAATCTATGCTGGAGGCAGAATTAATTTTCCTTTACAAAAAAGGTGACCGACAGAATGTCTGTAATTGGAGGCCCATTAGCCTGTTAAATTCGGATTTTAAAATCTTGAGTAAAATCCAGTTGAATAGACTGGCTCTGGTTGCCCCTTATTTGATATGTCCCCTTCAAACTTGTGCTGTTCCAGGTCGCACACAACATGATAATTTGGTTGTTTTGTGGGAATTATTTTTTCAAGGAGCACTTAATCAGGTAACAGGTTATGTTTTGAGTTTAGACCAGGAAAAGGCTTTTGATAGGCTTACTCATCATTTGTTTTCTGCATTGTTGGCCTTTGGTGTCCCTCCTGTTTTTGTTTAAACATAGAAACATAGAATTTGACGGCAGATAAGGACCACTTGGCCCACCCAGTCTGCCCATTTCCCTACCTACTGGATAAGCTGCAGATCCTAGTTAACCAGCAGCCTACTTCTTCCTACCCTCACCCCCTAGAATTGCCTTATGATTGTCCCATGCATGCTTGAATTCCACCACTGTTTTTGACTCACTCACTCTCTGGAAGGCCGCTCCATGCATCCACAACCCTCTGAGAAAATACTTCCTTAAATTACCTCTGAGCCGCCTCTCTCTTCAAACTGTGCCCCTTGTTCTTGCACACCTCTTTTTGAAAGATGCTACCCTCTTGGACTTTGTTGATTCCTTGAGGTACTTGAAAGTTTCTATCATGTCCCCCCTCTCCCTCCTTTCCTCGAGGCTATACATATTAAGCTCCTTAAGTCTCTCTTCATATGTCTTCCGGTGCAGACCCTGCACCATTTTAGTTGCCCTCCTCTGGACAACTTCCATCCTGTCTATGTCTTTGCGAAGACTGGGTCTCCAGAACTGCACGCAGTACTCCAGATGGGGTCTGACTTGTTTCTTGGATAAAAGAGATATATGAATATTCTTTCCTTTGCCCTAATGTTAATGGGTAGTTAGGCAGAAAGGTTAAAATAAGACGGGGGGGGTGAAACAAGGTTGCCCTTTAAGCCCACTTCTCTATGTGTTTAACATAGATATCCAACTAAGGTATTTGACTGCAAATTATCACCTGGTCGATATGCGGATTTCCCCACTTCAACTTCCTCTTAAGATACTAGCGTACGCGGATGATCTAGTTTTGACATCAGCTCCTACTTCTTCAGAAGACTTTTTAATGTCCACCTTGGAGCACTTTTCTCGTGTTTCTGGCTGGAAGATTAACTTGGATAAGTGTAAAGGGGTAGTGCTTGGCAGTACCCACTGCCCACCAATAACCTATTGGCAGCCATCTTTGTATCTAGTGAGCCCATTTCTATTTTGGGAGTGAAATTTGGTCCTGGGGAGTTGGCAGTACTGAACTGGGAAGAAAAATTAGGCAAGGCCAATAGATTGGTGAATGGCTGGAAAGGGCAACAACTTTCTAAAACGAAAAGGGTTGTTCTTATAAAAACTTTGCTTCTTCCGATTTTTCTTTATTTATGTTATGTATACCCTCCCCCAAAAGCAGTAGTCACTAGATTGCTTAGTCTCGTTTTTCAATCCTTTCGGGGCTCGCGATTGAACCCGCTTAAACGGGACTTGGCTTATCGTTTGATTGCAGAGGGAGGAGTTAACATGGTTAACCCTGTAGCTTTTTACTTTAATATATTAATTTCTTATAATATTTGCACAACCTTAAAACTGGGCAACAAGCTTTGGAAATCATTAGTGTATGTCTGGCTTCCCCCTTGTTTAACCCCTTGGACACAGAGAAATGTTAGGCCACTGCCACACTTTTTACATATTCCACAGTATGGTAAGGATTTTCTTAAGAATGTTGTTAAGTGGAATATTTCCCCATCTCAGATAGTAATACTGGCTAGGAAGCAAATTTACAACTCCATCTTAGCTTCAGAACGGCAAGATTTTCCGGGTTTTCCAGACTACCCTGATGAGAGGGTCCCTTTTCAGCAATTGAGTAACCCATGGATTCTCCCCTTTGTCTGGGATTGTACATGGCTCAGTAATTATGGTCACCTGGGTATGAAAGCTAATAAACATAAACAGTTATCTGAGAGATATTGTCCTAGAGATACTTGCTTACAAATTTTGGAAACCCATTTACACTTGTTCCTTGAATGTCCATATGCATGGGCCTTCTGGCAATATCTTGCTACCTGTTGGTCTGTCCCTCAGTTTTCAAATCTGACTTATCAAGATTTATTGTATGGTCCTCTTCAAAACGCATTTCCACAATACTATGCTGATACTTTTTATTTTTTTCTGGTTATTGTTCATTATTTTTTATGGCATGCTCGTTGTCTGCTACTCATTCAACAAAGATCTATGCAATATACTGAGTTATTATCTAATATTCAATTTTCTTTACAGCGTGCCAAACTCTTGGACTTCCAGCGGTTTTCTTCTGAGAAAGCTCGTCATTTATGGACTCAGTGTGATGCCTGGTTTCTCTTTGTTTAACCTATGCTACTGGATTTTTTTGTTTATTTGCTGTTTTTTGAGATTTGTATTTCTTGATTTCTGTTTTTCCCTTTGTTTTGCCTTGTGTTGAAGCCCACTTTTTCAATAAAATTTCCCTACGCTTTTCGATAAGTGCCATGGGATCTTTAACATCCACCTGAACTACCACCAATCTAGGCAGATGGAACCTCGGTTTAACATCTCATCCGAAAGACGGCACCTCAGAATTGCAGCACCCTTCTCATGCTGCACTACAGTGTCAGTACTGGGATATTAACCTAAGTGCCAGACGTGGGAACTGAACCCACAGTCCTCGATCTCCCAGCCTCAGAGGTGAGTGTGCTACCTACTGAGCCACTGACACTGACACTGACAATGTATGCTCTAAGTAAAGAGAGGGGCATGGACATGAATACAGGTGCTATGCTATATTTAGCGCATTAGTGCTGCACACAGTGAGTTTGCACAACATCATTGCGTGACACGAATATCACCTATAAAAAGGCTGACTTACTCCAGGCAAACCCTAGGGGTGGGTGGTGACACTGTAGCCAGAGCAGAAATAGCTGTATTCAACACTCATGTGCAGTTCCTAATGGAACAGGCCATGGGAGAGGAGGAGAGGGATGAAGGCCACCATGTAGGCTGAGGAGGTGATATGCTGCACACAGATGGTACCGGCCATGAGTCTCTTTCGAGATTCTCACTGAGAACTATTTGGTGGTCCGGTACCATCTTAATAGGGCTATGTTATGGCAGTTGAGTGAGCTCCTGCATAAGCAGCTGCGTGGTGTCACCCAGTGCGACAGTGCCATGACTGTCGAGCGGAAGGAGATGGCTGCGATGTGCTTCCTAGCCACCAAGTCATTTCAGACACCAGTGGGTGATACCTTCGGTGTGTTGCAGTCTGCCACCTCGTGCCCGCTGGCCCAAGTTCTAGATGCCCTGCCGCCTCATGCTGGCAAGTATCATATTCCCCAGCGTAGCAGTGGTGGACACAGGAACCATGCAGCTGTTCCACAGGTTGTGCACCTACCTGCAGTGCTCAGTGCCCTAGACTGCACCCATGTTGCATCCAGGCACCCACTGGTGATGGGGTGGATGCCTACCTCAATAGGAAGGGATACCACTCCTTCAGTTGCCAGGTGGTGTGTGATGCAACTGGGTGCATCACCAGTGTCCTGGCATGGTACCCTGGCAGTGCCCATGATACCTTCATATGACACTATTTGAGACTATCTTAGGCATTTGAGGGTAGCCAAATACCCAGTGGACACCTTGTCAGTGAGTACATGATACACGCCCTTCAACCCCCCCATAGAGGGTACAATGTCATAACACAGCAAAGTTATGCCTCTCTGAGAGAAGGGTGGGTTGGGGAGGGTGGAAAGATGCACAGGATGCACCAGAGACCATGGGCTGTGCAGTGAATGTGGGCAGCTGCACTGTGAACAGGTGCTAACATACAGTATGTTTTCTACCTCACAGGGTACAGTGCCTATCCCTTGTGCCCCTGGCTCCTTACACTAGTCCTCCGGCTCTCAAATGTGGCTGAGGACAGATACAGTGCAGCATACACTGAGCGCATCTTTGGCATGCTGAAAATGTGATTCCAGTGCCTGGACCATTCAGGTGGTGCCCTACAGGATACCCCTCACAAGGCATGTGTCATATTCCTAGCCCGTTCGATGTTACACAACATGGCGCACACTTGTGTAATAGGCCTGCCGTTACAAGAGGAACACAGTGGCAGTAACATGGAACCAGAGGTGCGGGGGATACTGGAGCAACTTGACAGGCATGACCCCCTGCATGGCCCAGAGGGCCCAGGAACACAGTGACAGTGACATGGAACCAGAGGTGCGGGGGATAACAGAGCAGCTTGACAGGCATAACCCCCTGCATGACCCAGAGGGCCCAGGAACACAGACTTCACATCATAAGATGACGGACAGAGAGGAGCAGGTGGGTACCAAAATAAAAGGACACTGTTGTAGATTTCAGAGCTGTAATGTAGACACAAAATGCAAACTGACAGTGCATAAAAAGTGCAAAACAGAGCAGGAAAATAACAGTGTGTGCAACAGGTGGGACTGGGCTGGGGGGGAGGTGGGGATGCCTGTGAGATCAAAACTGGAACACAGAAATGGAGCAGAGGATGAGTGGGAAAGGCAGGGATGTCCTCCAGACTCAAGCTCTCCATCTGCCATGGGTGCACAGGGACTGGCATTCATGACCCATGTATGTAGGGGTCATGGGCCATGGGGAGGAGGAGCGTGATGTCCGTGAGGATGGGGTTACCCTGACACATTCACATCCATGCCTCTGGCTGGATGATGGAATGTCCGGGTCAGATCCAGGGGGTTGGCAAATGCCTATGGATGACAGTGTTGTTGGTGTACTACCTGAACCTGATCTGATGCTCCTTGGGGTCGGTGCATGCCATGGGGTTGCCACTGCTCACGTTATGCAGCTGACTGTAACTCTATGGCAGACTGCAGCAGCTGCTGAGAGTCAAAAGGAGCCTGCCTCTGGGTACACTGTTCTGTGGGGTAGTACATGCTGTGTGACTTGGGTGGGGAGTGTGCGCACCACATCTGGGGTGGGTGGCGGAGGTGGCAAGGCCATAGCAGATGTGGTAGCATGCACTGATTGGGTGTGGGATGGCGGGGGGTCCTGATGGCTGCCCATGTCCCACTGTTATGCAGGCAGATAGTGTAGGAAGTGGAAGATGTGGAGGCCACCCCAATGGTAGTGGTGGTGGTTGTCCCCAGGTGCATCATTGTCCCTGGCAACACAGTGCCACTCCCAGGGGTGTGGTTATCAACAGGTGCATCTGTACTGTAGGGCATCACCAGCTGGGCAAGGGGGTGGGGGGCTTAATGTCGGTTGGAACCCCCCGGCAGCTATGGCCTCTAGATATTGATGTGCTGTCACATATGTGTCCTCTATGCTGTCCTCCATGTCCTCTACAGACCTGTCCAGCAGGTCCTCCTTCTCTGGCATTGTCTCTTGGTGGTGCACCTCAGTGGATGGCCCAGCCTCCCCCCCCCTCCCAGATGATGTATCCTGCACTGTAGAGAAAGGAGTGCACTGTCAGTGTATCACTCATTGCACATTAGTCAAGCCCCAATGATGTCATGCATGCCCCAGCGGTCCAGTCTCTGTCACGCACGGTCATCATGCAACAGGTGACTAAAGCGCAAATCACACTGCACCGATACTGGACACACAGCTACCCATGGATGTTAGCTGTGGCATGCATTACTGTAGCAACTAA
The DNA here is from genome assembly GCA_016271365.2 of Neoceratodus forsteri. Classification (NCBI taxonomy): domain Eukaryota; kingdom Metazoa; phylum Chordata; order Ceratodontiformes; family Ceratodontidae; genus Neoceratodus; species Neoceratodus forsteri. The sequence continues at coordinate 43,085,238 of JADMNL010000038.1, forward strand.
CAATGTGTCTCACTCACGCCACACATGTGCACACCACCACCCACAGTGAATGCCAGAACCTCATGTGCAGTGACACACACAACACACATGGCAGCATGCACCAGCACACGTGGCAATCAACTTGGCAGATGTGACACACGCCCTACGTGCATGGCAAATGCCAGGGTATTTGTATACAGAGAAGTACCTGTCTGGTTGCTTCTGGCAGATGCTGCTGTGCTGGACACCCAGTAAACACAGCTGAAGCCCACGTCACAGAGCACACTGGGCTGAGAAAAGTACACAACGTGAGTGCTATGACTATGGCTGTGGTGTTCCCCAACACCTGTGGGATGTACATATGTACCCATGCACACAAGGACATGCCCCAGCTTTGTACTTGCATGTCTGGGAGTACACAACCCGGGATTCAAAGACACCTCTAGAACCCCTGCCACCTCCAGCAGCCGCAGTGTGGAAGCTACTACCTCCTTGACTGCTGCAGTGTTCTTCTCCCACGCTCGCCTGACAGTGGCATCTGTAGTGCAGCTTCATGTCAGCAGGAACTTCTCGGCTTTGTACACCTCAACCAGGGCTTTAATCTCCTCGTGGGAGAATTTGTGTGCCCGCAGTTTCTCTACTTAACCAGAGGCACCTGTTGGAGAAGGTCATGAGACAGTGGTCAGTGCCTGGTGTGTGTGTGTGTGTGTGTGTGTGTGTGTGTGTGTGTGCGCTCCCCAATCTGAACCACCACTGCAGCATTTTTGTGTACCATGTACCTGTGTTGATGAGGTCAGACAGCGCCCACTGGCACCATGTCATAGGCCACTGCTCCATGCCTGACAATGTGGAGCACCACACGAATGTTGGTGTGTACATGACACATACAGCCAAACCATTGTCATGCAGTGGACAGGTGGCAACATGCCAGGAACACAGAAGCTACACTCACAGATGTGGGGCAACATATGTGTGTGTCATACAGGCCTGTGATGTTGATGTTCAGTTGCAGCCCACTGCCATGGATGACGTCCTGCACTGCAGATGCAAGATGGACAAAAAGGCCAATGCAGGGACAGTACCTGACTCTATGGTGTCTATGAGTGCTGGTTGTGCCGTGCAAGCACATGTGACATTAACGTGGCCCCCCCCACCAACATGGTCACATGCAGCACACATGCACAGGGACCTTGCTGTCCACATCCGGCAATGCACTATACCAACATGCCACATACACTGGGCACGTAGGCATAGATGAGCAGGAATACCGCTCAGCAGGGGTCCTGCAGATCCCCAGCGGCATTATCGAATGGCACACAAGCCAGTTACATGATGGACCCCCCCCCACTGCACAGGCAGCAACGTGCCAAGGCAATCTGGGGGAGGGATGGGGGTGTGCCCAAATGAAGCGCTATTCACAAAGGCGCGTAGCGCTGTGCACCTGGGGGGGGCAGAGGAAGGCACTGGATACTGCAGGGGAACCCTACCATAACTGCGGTACACGCCAGGCTCGCGGACACACAGAGCCCCTGCATGCTCCCAGTAACATATAGTCATCCACCCCATACACACACACACACAAAACTGTGCCCCTGCCCCTATCCCACTCACCCCCCCACATTCACAGCAGCACCCCATCCTGACATATGTAAAGTGTAACCCCCACACCACACACAGGGCAGCACCCCATCCCTGTTCACAGAAGTGAGAGCCCCCACACAGACACTGTATCCCTGGCCCCATTCATGTAATGGAGAACACACTCAACCACAGACTCATCCTGGCAGAGCCAGTCCTGAAATGCACCACTCTGACCACCTCTTCACTCCTAATCCTGTAACCCTTGCCCCTTCATTGGTGGGCAGTGGCCCCCCCCACCTCCCATGGCACCAACACCACCACTCCCTGTCCCCCATACCTGCATGTCGGTGCCTCGGCAATGGATGACCAGCAGCACGTCCTTCCATACACCTCCACAGCCGCTGGTGTCCAACTGATGCTGGGAGTGCACCTCATATTAGAAACATAGAAACATAGAAATCTTTCAGCAGAAAAGGACCCCATCGGCCCATCCAGTCTGCCCCTTTCCCCTCCCTATAGATAGGGGCATGATCGCCTCCCTTCTCCTACTCATAATACCCCTTCCTATGCAAGTCAGCATTCTGATTGCCTTAACCCACCACCTTGTTGCACAGGTTTGCCTCCTTTAGGTTATCTGATATGATAACCCCCAGATCCCTCTCCTGATCAGTTACCAAAGTCTCCTCCCCGCCCAGTGTGTATGTGGCCTTCAGATTTTTGTGCCCTATGTGCATTGCGTTGCATTAAATCTCAGTTGCCAACTCTCCAACCACCCCTCCAGCTTTATCAGATCTTTGAGTAACTCAGAGCTGCCCAGGAAGACCTAGGTGCTCCAGTGACAACCATTTGTATCTAGAGAAAAGAGCAGACACAGCACTCATCCTTGACAAAATAGTAAGGAGTCATAGGTAGAATATTTCTCATAATTCATTAGTCATTTATTTTATATTAAAGTGCTCAGTGCAAGTGCAAAATATACATGCAGCCACTAGGGGGAGCAGCCCCAAAACACCTGATGTTTCACCAGAAGTGGCTTTATAAAGGTAGTGCCCCCTAGGGGTAGAGATCTTTTATAGCAACCAAGGTGGTCACATGTTCCAACTCTGACCTTATTGGTCATATAATACTAACACTGTCTCCAGACTGTTTACTTAAGTGCAGTACAAGTTTAATATACCAGTACATAAATTATACACATATAAAATCACCTAGCGTGCACATTTGTAAACATTTTGTCTGCTACACCATACATTATCTGTACTTTTTTGCAGTATCCCTTTTTAAAAAGTTTCAATTGTACCTTGTATGACATATCAAAAAGCATTAAAAAAAAACAGAATTCATGCACATATGTATGTATGTGCAAACTGTTATGGCCTGGTTCCTAATGGGGTTAGATCCACTTAGCGTATTGGGTTCCAGATGGGGTTAGATCCACCCAGAGTATTGGGTTCCTGATGGACTTAGATCCACACAGGATACTGGTTCCTGATGGGGTTAGAGCCACACAGGGTACTGGGTTCCTGATGGGATTAGAGCCACACAGGGTACTGGGTTCCTGATGGGGTTAGTTCCACACAGGGTACTGGGTTCCTGATGGGGTTAGATCTACACAGGGTACTGGGTTCCTGATGGGGTTAGATCCACACAAAGTATTGGGTTCTTGATAGGTTTAGATCCACACAAGATACTGGATTCCTAATAGGTTTAGATCCACACAAGGTATTGGGTTCCTGATGGGGTTAGAGCCACACAAGGTATTGGGTTCCTGATGGGGTTAGATCCACACAGGATATTGTAGTCATTCATAATGGACTATATGTCCTTCTTCTTATTTATAACCCTATGTTATAGCCAGGGGGGAGGGAGGTGGGGGGAAAAAAGGAAAATAGGTGAGAGAAGGGACGGAAGGGGCATGAGGGTGACCTGGATCAGGTTCTTATCATTTGGTTTCTTAGACTGGATTGTTGTATGGACTGGTTGCCCATTATATATGTTTTTTTTATTTTCATTTATCTTGTTACTTTCCTTTTATAAGAGCCCTGGTTAAGAAAATGTAAAAAAAGAAAAGTTGTTGGAAACAAACAAGCCTGTTTGAGTCCTTAGCTGGAAAGAAGGTTTCTAAGCTACACATTCCAAAAAAGGGGGAGGGTGCTTGACAGTGCACCCCTCCTTTTTTGGAATGTGCAGCTTAGACACCTTCTTTCCAGCTATGGAAAGGCCAAAGCTCTTGTAAAAGAAAGGTATTGAGATAAATGAAACAGCAATCTAGATTTCTAACGCCAGGGGTGCATGTCAGGGAGATGGGGCACAGTCCGCATGTAAAAAAAAGAAAATGAAGTCCCGCAGCCGCAGGCAGCAGCACATTTCTCACCCTCCTGGTCCCCAGCCCCAAACCCAGTACCTGCTGCACCTGAGCTAGTCTTCCTCACCACCTCTTCACGTGGCTGGCTTAGCAACAGCAGGCACACTACACCCTAATAACCCTCTTCCTTACCCCTCCCCTTCCCCTTGCCATCCTTCCTTTCCAGTCACCCTCCCTCACCCTCGCAGTAGCAGTGAGTTGCTATCCTTGTGGGTAAGTCGATAACTTATTTATTTGTTGAGTTCCTGGAAAAACACCTGTGTGCAGATGCTCTTTTAAGGTTCCACATCAGTTACATGAGACAGCAGATACGAAGACTATGGACAACAAACATTGGATGTACAAAATAAATTTAAACAAGACAATGGGAAAAACATGCTGAGGCACTCTACAATCTATGCCTGCATCGAGATAAGAGACAGAGGAGGAGAGGAGTGGATTCAAAGGAGAAGGGAGGGCTGAGTAGGAAGGCTTGAAGGACAGGGTGAGAAGCGGGAGGAGTAAGGGGTGGGGGTAGAGGACGTGCGTGCGAAGGCGATCAGGACTGATAAGTGGGGAAAGTGCTAGTGGTGGGATTGCTGTATATGGCGGTTTAGCCGGGGCACATACAGATACTTGGATCGAGGAGGTGGTGGCGCAGTCTGGCTTTAAAAGATCCAATCGCAGGTGCACTCGGGATGTCAGAAGGCATTGCATTTATTCCGAGGGCTGCCCAATGCGGGACTGAACATTGCGCCATGGCAGTGCGGCATCTGGGTTCATGGAAAACTTGAGAGGCAGATGTTCTGGTAACTCAAGACCTTAGGGGGAGGGACAGCAGGTTCTGAACCTCCGATGGTAGTAGATTTAGATACTCTTTTGGCTGATAGGCAAGTCTGGTACTGGATTCTGTGCTTCAGTTGATGTCAGCCAGCCTGAGTATAAAGGTCACTGGTGTGGGCGAGTCTCTGTGCACCTGTGAATAGATGGCAGGCTTTGTTAAAGGCAAAAATATCGCCGAATATGAGCCGCCGTTCTGACGGTCGCCCATATTTGGTCGCTGGTATTACAGGATACCTTTCAAGCCTGCCATCTAACTTTTCCCATAGGAAAGAATGGAAAACTTTAAAATGTAACAAACTTATAATGTATGGGTAGCTCTTATTACCCTCTGAAATCAAGCAGACTACAACCTTGTAATCCCACTGTTGTGATGTCAAAACCTTATAAACCTATCTCATCTATGTCATAGCAGTGGGTTTACAAAATGGAATGCCAGTGTTATTCAGTATTATACAATGTCCTGTAAATTAAAGCAATCTGATTGGCTAGCTGGCACCTCCTAGCCATGGTAAATCCTAGCATTACCACCAGAAAGAGGTGCCAGTCAGCTGCATCTGAATAAGAAAAGAAAAAAAAAATCATTCCGAGCCGCCATTTTGATTTCCTCGCTAAACGATGATATACCAACTGCCCCGTAGCTGTGTGACCACAATAATAAGTGAAATAATAACTCAGTCATAAAGTTCACAAAAAATTCCCCTCAACAGCATTGTGGTTGCATATCTGGAAGCTGTACACAATACCACGATCTTGGATGCCTCTCTGACCCAGTCTCAGTGCTGAACACATCCCGCTGTCTACCTGTATCAGCCTGACAGCTACTCATGCAAAGCTGAGGTAGATAAAAATAAATAAATAAAAACCTGAAGCCTTGCATTTTTTCTGTGTGTCTGAGCACCAATGGACAACAGTTAATTTTCACACTCCACTGTCTCCCTCTGGATACAAAAACTTAAAAAAAAACTCCAAAGCATAGCAGTTTCTCTCGTAGGGCAACATTCTTGTTTAGTTATTTATTTAAGAGTTTAACCAGGAAGGCATGCTGAGCGGAGGCCGCTCAATTCCAGATGCGTCCTGGGGGATGAGATAATCGGGATATGATACAACTACAGTACATATACAGGAGAAGCAGTACAGTAAGCAAATATACAAGGCAGCAACAAGACATTTTAGCTACAGAACCGATATCCAAAAGGTTGCACAGTGGATGGGATAGCGGTGTAGTAAGCAGTCAGCAAAGGGGAACTGTTTTTTCGGTGCAACAATATAATCAATAAAAACAGCCAAAATACATAAAACTGTTTTTATTTTAACTTACAGTAACTAAAGGGGCACATTGTATAATTGCAATAATCCACGCTAGGGTGTGGGTGATGCAGGAGTTTACCAATGCCAGGCATAGTTTGGTCACTCGGCCAGAGGGCTCGTGACCAAACCACACCAGGTGGGTAAACCCAGCATCACCCACACCCTAGAGTGGTTTATTGCTTAATTCTGTACACCCAGAATGTGATTGTTAGTCTCAGTACAGAATTCAGATAACATTCCAATTGTCTCAGCTTACTGTTACTGAGTCTATCAATCTCTATGTCTGATAGAGGGTTTAACTCTGGTGCTATTTCAGCCCACTGTCGCTCAGTCCGTGTATCCTAATAAATAGTTTTCCTACACAATCATGTGGCCGTAGTGCAGATTCATTAATAAGGTAAGGCTGAATTACTTGTGTCCGGGGGGGGTAACTTCTCATGTCGAGTCCCATACACTATAAATGACAAGGTCTGATGTACAGGTGAATGCCATGGTATAATCATCTCTCATGGGTGCTAGGGCAATGGTAAACCTCTCGAGCTGCGCTCTCGAGGTTTACTGACGCCCTAGCAACCACTCAAGGTGATTACACCATGGCTATCGCCTGTACATCAGGCATAGTCCTGTATGTAAAAAAACTTTTGAACAGTTTAATATTTTTTCACCTAACCTTCAAAAGGCACCATAGTGACCCAAGGCCTATATACTCTAAACATTTTAGACCATAATTCTACAGTTTTTGCACAACATGGTGATGTTGTGAGACTTTCTGACTGTGGAGTCCAGTTGGCAGAAGTGGGGAAGAGCAGCAACGGTCCTCGGGATTTACTCGACGATGCCTGTGTGGAGCGAGGGAAATCTGGCACATGTTTGCCATTACAACCCACAGGTTATAATGGCAAATTATAACTAGGTTTTCCTATGGGTGAAAACACTCCCCTGTGTGTGTGTGTGTGTGTGTGTGTGTGTGTATCTCTATATATAATATATAATGAAATATTATAGTTGCACAGTAGTTTAGTTTATTGATTCAGTAGTGCAGCTATAGTTAGGGTTGGTGGGCCACTTCTATGTTAAACCCCAAAGTTTGCAATTTGATAACTTTGCAACCGTTTGTTTGATTTGCCTGACAATTTTGCATGTGTGTCATCTAACCATAGATCTCTGGATCTGGAAAGCTGTTTTTCAGTCAGATGTACGGTTGTGGAACTGCAGAGTATTAAAAATGTGAAAAATCCTCAACTTTTGTGCATTTTTTTCATCAGGCATAACAGACTGAAAGATGCGTCCATTTGGATTCAGATGTGCATGTGTATATGTATATGTATATGTGTGTGTGTGTGTATATATATATATATATATACACACACGCCCCGCACGCACACACACACACACACACACACTATACAAGACACTAGTGAGGCCCCACCTGGAGTACAGTGTACAGTTCTGGAGACCATACCTACGTGGGACATAGGGGGAGAAGGTTCAGAGGAGGGCAACAAAGATGGTACATGGATTGCATCACAGGTCCTATGAGGACAGGCTGAAGGAACTGAATATGTACTCCCTGGAGGAGAGAAGGGAGAGAGGGATATGATAGAGACATACAAGTATCTCACAGGGAGGAACAAGGTGCAGGAAAACACTATTTTTAAGTGAAAAAGATGTTCCAGGACTAGAGGGAATGGGATGAAGTTGGAGGGAGGACGATTCAGAGGAAACATGAGGAAGAATTTCTTCACAGAACGGGTGGTGGACAAGTGGAACACCCTACCAGAGGAAGTAGTGGGGGCTGAAACAATCACGTGATTTAAGAATGCATGGGATAGACATAAAGGAATTCTGGCGATCAGGGGTAAGGGGCAACAGACTTCTAGGAAAACATGAACTGAACTTACAAGCTCAAATGGGCAGACTGGGTGGGCCATAGGCCCTTATCTGCTGACACTGTCTATGTATCTATGTATTTATTTATATATATATATATGTATATGTGGCTTGGGTCAAAATGATGCATTTTAAAGATTTGGTGAAAAAATATTAATCCAATCAAAAGTTATGGAAGTTTTTCATTTCTCATTTTAGCCTATGGGAAATTTATATATGCACTACAAAAACGTTCATGAAAGCATTTTTTTGTTCACAAAAAGATTTCATTATAAGGTAGAGGGGTGTTTTGAAAACAGTGCTGGAAAACACTGTCCCATGTGTTGTTTTCTTTGTCACTTCATTATGCCAAGGTGGATTGTGCTTTTGGGCTGAAATTTGCATCGTGGCAAGTCCTGGTCACACAGATGCAAAGGCAGTTTGGTCTCAAAACATTCAATGGGCCCATAGTTACAGCATTGCGAAGTTTAGAAATTTCCTATAGGATAACATTGCGGTACCCCCAGCACCTTTCATTGCCTATATCTCAAAAATGATTTGAGATACAGATTTTGCGCTACTTGTAACTTAGTCCACCTTTAGGTGGACTAAGCACACGTGGAGATTTTGAAGTAATGATTACAACTTCAGTGGAATTTTTTTTTTTTGTCAGAGATCGGAATTACAATCCTTTGAGTCAGGGACTCATTTCCAAAGTCTCCACATCATAGTACACATAAGGGAACACAATAATTATAAGTATATACATTCAAGATATACAGTAGCATAAGAATTGGCATTGTTACATAGTGCAGTTCATGAGTTACAACTATTATAACAGTATATACATCACAATATTCTAGGTGCATGAAAACAGTATATACAGGAGAGGCACTGAGCCTTAAAAGAAGCCTATACAGTGATGTAGCTAATCCTAGGATCACATTGCTTCAGCCATAGTACCAAAGGGATACTTAACAGAAGCAGTCTAGATAGTAAGAGTTTGTCACTGGATCTAACTAGGCCATAAAATACAGTTCAGGTTAGCGGCTCACCAGTGAGGTGACCATGTGGACTGCTGAGGGCACCTACAAGTGTGGGCTGTGAGAATGTGGTTCCTGAAGGCGATTTTGAAAGCACCAATTTTGGGCAGACTGGTGACAGCCACAGGGAAGGAGTTGAACCAGGACGGGGTCCTGTAGGCTAAAATCCTCTGGGCTAGGGAGGTCCTCACCCTGGGAACTGCTAGAGAGGATTTATCAGTGCTGTGCATGAAAATGGAAGGGGTTGAGTGGTGCAGAGATGACGATACTCCAGGTGGCGTTAGCCCAAGGAGGGTCGGTCTTACCATGAGGCATGACTTGTATTGGAGCCTTTCCTTGAGGTTGAGTATCTGGGTGAGGGAGTAGAGGGTGCAGGAGTGAGTGAGCTGGTCAGCACCTGGTAGGAGCTTGCATGCTTTATTGTGGGATACTTTTAGCTTGCCTAATGCGGTAACGTCAACAGCTGCATCGATCAGCAGGCCATAGTCAATTAAGGACAGGACTGAGGAGGTGATGGCTAGCTGGAGAGCTTCTGGTGGCAGGCAGTCTTTGTGGTGGAAGAGAAAGCCAATATGTGTGTTGGCTGCAGATGAGAGAGCATTTATGTGGGTGTGGAAGGTGAGAGCTTGGTCAAAGGTTATGCCCAAGTATTTGTAGGAGGTAACCTGTTCGAGTGGATGGAGGGTGCCGGAGAGGAGCTGGAGTGGGGAGCTTTACAGTTTATTTTGATGGTGGGCAAAGATTATGGCTTTGTTTTTTTTTTCAGGTTAATGACCAGTCAGTGGTCCAAGAACCAGCATTCAGTCTGACTGAAGGAGAGCTGGAGGGAGGCCTGCAGACTGGTGGGGTTGGCATGGGTGGCACAGAGGACGTAGTCTGCGTAGAGTAGGATCTTGCTGGTACACGAGTTAGGTAGTGCATGATGAACAGACTGAAGGGTATTGGCCCCAGGAAGGAGCCCTCTGGGTTGCCTGAGCAGACAGAGCAGGTACTGGAGAGCGTCATGTTGATCTTAACCTATTGCACCCTGGAGACTAGGTAGCTTGTGAACCAAGCTAAGGGGCCTTGGAAGAAACCCACTTGCAGAAGGGAGTCAAGCTAGAGGGGGTGACTGACCGTATCAAAGCCCTTGGAGAGGTAGATGAATATGGCTCCAGCGAGTGTGGTGTGGTGTGAAGGAAGTTTGAGAATTCTAGGACTGCTGTGGTGGTGCTTTGGGTAGTCAGCAAGTTGGTCCGTCACTACCTTTTCAAGGGCTTTGGGTGGAGGATGGAGATTGGTTGGTAGTTCCCAGGGGATAAGTTATTGCCACCTTTGTGGATGGGAGTTATTACTGCAGTCTTCCAGGCACTGGGGAACTGCCCGAGGTAGAGGGAGCGGTTTAGTAGGTCAGTCAGGGGTAGGAGTAGCTCATCAAGTGTCAGGCAGAGGAGCCTTATATCCAAGGGGTCATTTTGGGGGCTGGACCCATTGAGGGCTTTGGCAAGGTAAGGCTTCGCTTCTCATGGAGAAATTGTCCAAAGGTAGAAAGGGAGGCATGAGAGAGTGGGTGGTCTGGGGCGGGTATTGGGTCGAAGACAGTTTTTGGCATGCATCGAGCAGTAAAACTAGTATTGAAGCTGTCTGCTATACACTTTGGATCAGTGCTGATGGAGCCATTTACACTGAGCTGGGGGGGGTTGGGATTTACCATTTAGATTTTTATTATTCTCTCAAAATTTATGGGATGACCCCCATGAGGTGGTTAATGTCAACCTATAGTATTCGGCTTTTGCCTTGTTAATGGCCCAAGTGCGCTTGTTACGCTCGGTTCGGTATGCCTGTGTATCAGCTGGTTTGCCTGAGTCCATGGCTCTGTACCATAGATTGTCTCTATTCCTGAGTTGTGTGAGGAGGGATAGGGTAATCCATGGAGTATTGTGCTGTTTAAAGTGGGTCTTAGTGAGGGGGGAAAGTGTCACAGGCTAAGTTGAAAGAGTTGGTGAAGTACTCAAATGCAATATCAATGCTGGTGACAAGGCATATTGGGGACCAGTCCCAGTGGGTGAGATGCTGTTTGAAATTTGAGGTGCTACCTGGGCAGAATCATCTTCGGATAGTGACTCTTGGTGCACATTTGGGCAGCCTGCCGGCCCACGGGAAGATCACTGAGGAGTGGTTGCTTAAGGTGTTAGGTAGGACAGTGATGTCAGTGATTTTATGGGGTTGATTGGAAAGGACAACGTCCAACAAGGTGTGTGTGCTGGTAGAGGGGTTGTGTCTTGTCAGTTGTGTTACCACTTGGGAGAGGTCCAGGCATGTGAATGTATCCATGGCCAAGGCAGTGGAGCTGGCGAGCCAGTTTATGTTGAAGTCACCCAGCAGGATATGCTTAACTTTGTGGGGGAAGGTGGTGAGGTGTTCTGTGAGGGAGGGGAGTTCATGGGTCTGTTTCCATGGGGGAAAGTTTGCCACAGTGACGATAAGGGGAGCCTTAGAAGGATCAGGGGTGATTTTAGAGACATAGCTTGGGTGCCGTGATCCAGTTTTGGTGGGGGTAGGGCTTGGCCCAGTAAGGTGTTGCACAAGTACATAGCACAGCCACCGTCCTGCTTGCCCACTCTATCCTCCCTAGGGATGGAGATGAAGGAGTCAAGGGTGGATTTGGAGAGCCATGTCTTGACCAGTGCTAAGATTTCTGGTTGTTGCTGCATGATCCAGCACTGTAGGACAGCAGATTTCTTAAGTATGCTGCATATGTTCATTGAGGTGATACGCAGATGAGAGACAGGGGGACATAGTAGGCCAGAGGTGCTGGGGCCTAGGTTGGGGTGGATGTTACATAAAAGCATGAGCAGTATGGAAATAATCCTAAACAGGGGGAGACAATGCCTATACCACCCAGGGTGGGAGTATGTGTGGATTTCATTGGCTTGGTGCATGGTATTGGAAGGGAGCGGATGGTTGGGATGACAAGAAAAAGGGCGGGCCATGGGGAGTTTGGGTAGGGAGCAGGTAGGGTTAGGTGTGCTGGTGGGTGTGGTGGAGGGGATATAGAGGTGAGAGAGGGGCAGGGGGAAGCTGCTCAGGGGTGGGACATTGGGGAGAGGGTGTTAGGCACAGTAGCAAGAGGAATAGCATCAGTAGCAAGAGAGAGGCCATGCTGTGGAGATGGGCATGGACGGCCATGGTGCTAAGTTTGGGACCACCAGTGGTTACGTATAAGGGGAACATACTGACACCCAGCAATGTGGGAGTCACTGTGGCAAAGTAGTGGACTATAGTGTGAAAGGTACCAGGTACCATAACCCGGGAGGGGTCTCTCTGCAGCAGCTGGATAACCTGGGCAGCTGTGGTGAAAGTCCCAGAGAAAAGGTGAGTGGCTGACTGAAGAAGATGGGTGTGGCAGCAACTCCTAGTGGCCACCTGGGGAAGGGCAGTGTGAAGAGTATGGGGGGCTCGGAGGTGGGGTAGTGAGGAGGTGGGAGGCTCGGAGGTGGGGTAGTGAGGAGGTGGGCAGGTTATGGCTAAGGGATGGGAGACTAGGGTTGTATGAGCTGAGTGGGAGTGAGAAGAGATGGGACACTAAAGTGTCAGGCGGTGGAGAGGAGGAGAGAAAGGGTGGAGGAGAGGCTTGGAGGAATCCAGAGGAGAGATTTCAGAGAGCACTCTCTAGTGTAGAGTTGGTATAACCTGCCACTGGGAAAGTGAGGACTTAGAAAAAATCTGAACAGGAAGTCATGTGACTAGGATGGTCCTTAAATTGAGGGCCAGCCTTGGGTGGGAGGGTGGCTGGGGCAGGCGGGGCAGTCGATGCACAGCGTTGATGGGCTAACACCCCACACAGAGTTCAGCAGCAGGTGGGGAGTAGTTACCTTTAGGGCTCTGGTGGACCTCACTGCCCCTGCTGTGTGCAGGCTTCCCTGGCTAAGTGTGCTACTGTGGGCTGGGGTCCTTTCCTTTAGGGTTCTGGTGGACCTCGCTACCCCTGCTGTGTGCAGGCTTCCCTGGCTGAGTGGAAATTGTTTCCATAGTTGCTTCCATAGTTTCATAATTGTCCATAGTTTCTACAGTTACTGAGATATTGCCAAATAAGTGTTCCTTTTCAGTACAATGGGGCTGCTGTATGGCTCTGTATCAGGTGGTGGGAGCGCAGGGCCCAGAGCGCCTGTGTTCTAACAGATGCATACCTATATGGGTAACTAATGGCAATGTGACAGAGCCAAGAGCCTGAAGGGCCCGTGCTCCCACAGCCACATGCCAGTTACCAGTTACATTACATTACACTTTCTCAAAAGAAGAAAAATTAATTGCAAAAAGCTTTGTTAATGCGTCAGGATTGATAGCAAAGCAACAAAAGTATGGAAATGTGATGTTAGGGTTAACCCCCACCACCACCCTCCACACACCAACTGACATCGGGATGTACCATGGGGTTGTCAGACCTGTCACCCTATTCTTCAGTACTGTAGCATGTCAGCTTGCTTACACGTGGAATTGGGTGAGAGTTGGGACTGATCACCCCATGGCACACCACGATGTCAGTTGGCAAGTGGAGGGTGGGGGTGTAGTAGTAGAAAGTAACTCCTAACATCACATTTACTGTTGCAGCCCAAAGAGTCAACATTAACTAATGATAATGAAGTTTTTTGCAAAGAATATACTGTATATATATATCATAGCAAAAAACTTTGTTAATGCATCAGTTAGGGTTGTTACACAGCGACAAAAGCAGGGAAATTTGGTGTTGGGGTTCAAAACCCTTACTCTGCATTCCCCCCTCCACCACATACATGCAAGCAGGAGGTGTATACTTCTGTTAGCGTAGTGAGTAGGGAAAAAATTCAAGTTCAGGTATCGTACAGTATTTCCAAACTTGTTCAAGCAGGTTACTTCACCTAAAGCTAAATCAAGCTGCCAGTAGCGAAAATGTGTACCTCGCTTCGTTTTTGACATATGGGTGCCGAAAGGAGTGATAGTGGGCACTGCAATGTTAGCCTATGGGAAAGTGCTAAATTTTGGAACAGTGTAACTTTGTCATCCTTAACTATTTTTGCAGTAAAACAAAAGGCACATCTGTGGCACCACGGCATGCCACCCTGCAAATTTAATCCCAAAGGACCCAGCCGTTTGCTTGCAGGAAGATGGCAAAGATGTGCAGTTATCAGGAGCATAGTTTCGCAAACATGAAAGTGTTGCAACTGGAAGACGCGACACTTTACCGCTTTAGCGAAAGCATGTAAATACTTTAGCAAGCACGAAAAGTGTATACATAAATGTATGTACGACACTTTACATTTCGAGAAAGTATTTTTGAAATCATTTTCAGGAAGTGTCCAAAATCCTGTTTTGGGACTTGTAAACCACCAAAAAGCATATGTGCTGTGTGTTGCTGGCAGCATGGGGCCCAAGATGCCCAGTTGTCCATAGTGATATGTGTTGGCAGAGCGTGGAATTTCCTGGATCAGAGTTAGCAGTGATGACCCCATGCCACACCCAGACATCTGTTGGTGTGTGGAGGATGGGAGCATGGGGGTCTGGTTTTGTGGTTTAGATAGTTGTATGTTATTTCTGTTACCTGCTGCTGGTTGTGTGTGATTGGTTGTGTTGCCTTGACCTTCTCCTACTTGCATGTATGTGTGTGTGGTGGTGGTGGTGGGGGGGAATGTGGAGTTAGGGTTTTGAACCCTAACACCGAATTTCCCAGCTTTTGTCGCTGTGTAACAATCCTAAATGATGCATTAATGGAGTATTTTGCCATGAATTTCCCTTCTTTTTGAGAATGTGAAATATAAATAGTGAATGGAATGTCTTGGTGGGTCCCACCTACCTGCCCATTCCGTCTTAATCACATGTGTTTGTGGGAGCGCAGGCCCTCCGTTACACAAATGGTAACAGTAACATAAACAAAAACGCTAACGGTAACAAAAACAGTAACGGTAATGCTACCAGTAATGGTAACGCAAATGGAAATGAAAATGCAAGCACAAACAGTAATGCAAATGATTACAAAAATGATAACAGAAACGCAAATGTAAGCGCAAACGGAAACACAAATGGTTACAAAAAAGATAATGCAAATGTAAATGCAAAAACAAACACTAACAGCAAAGCTAATGGTAACGCACATGTTATTGGTAACTCTAACAGTAATGTTAACGATGACGTAAACAGAAAAGCGAACGCTAATCGTGATGCAAATGCAAATGCTAATGGTAACAGTAAAGCAAATGTGAACGCCAACAGTTATGGTAATGCAAATGTTAATGCAAACGGTAATGCAAACATAAACAGTAATGGTGATGCAAACACAAAAACAAACAGTAATGGTAACGTAAACGCTAACAGTAATGCTAATGGTGATGCAAACATAAGCACAAGCGGTAACACAAATGCACGCACAAACACAAACCGTAACATAGACAGTGATGGAAATGGAAACAGCAACGCAAATGCAAATGAAAACAGTAACGGTGACACAAGTGGAAACACTAAAGCAAACGTAAACACAAATGCTAACTGTAATGCTAACGTTGACGGAAACATAAACCGAAGCGTTAATGGTAATGCTAACGGTGATGCAAATGTAAATGAACGCAAATGGTAACGCTAATGCAAGCGCAAAAATGCTAATAGTAACGCTATTGGTGACGCAAATGGAAACGCTAATGCAAACGGTAACGGAAATGCAAGCGCAAAGGTAAACTCAAACACTAACGGTAACACTAACACACACACTTTGTGTCCAAAACAGGTGCATCAAGAAGCACAGTGAGTACAAAGAATGTTGGCATAATAGTGGCCCTCGAACAGGAAAATGAGCACTTGGAATACTAAATTGCTTTTATCTCAGGAACCATACAGGGTAGAAAAAAAAAGTTAAATCTCATATTTCTGGCGTTACTGGTACCATCAAAGCAGAGAGAGTGAGGGAAGCCCTCAGCTCCCTTAAGACGGAGAAAGCACCGGGGCCGGATAAATTACATCCCAGAGTGCTGAAGGAACTTGCAGATGTCCTGGCGAAACCCCTGGCGAAGCTTTTCACCATCTCTCTGAGGACAGGGTGGGCACCCCAGGACCAGAAGGTGGCGCATATAGTGCCTATCCACAAGGGGGGGATCAAAGGAGGTGGAAGGGAACTACAGGCCTGTCAGCCTGACTTCGGTGGTGGGCAAGGTGATGGAGGGCATTGTCAAGGAGAGGCTAGGGGGGGACCTGGAAAAGTCAGGGTGCCTGGACAATAGACAGCATGGATTTGTCCCGGGGAAATCGTGTCAGACAAACCTTGTGGAGTTCTATGACTGGGTGATGAGTGCCTTGGACCTGGGTAAACCAGTGGACGTCCTCTTTCTAGACTTCAGCAAGGCATTTGACTCTGTTCGTCATGTGGGCCTGTTGGATAAGCTGGGAGAAATGGGGGTGGGGAACCAGATGATTAGATGGATAGGCAATTGGCTCCAGGACCGGACCCAGAGGATCGTAGTTGGCGGGATAGTCTCATCCCCAAGGAGGGTCATTAGTGGGGTCCCACAGGGATCAGTCCTTGGGCCCCTTATGTTCAACGCCTACACCTCTGACATAAGGACAGGAATCAGGAGGAGATGAGTCTCTTTGCAGATGACTCAAAACTGGGGAGGTGGTGGATGGGGAGGAGGGAGGTGGCCTACAGGGGACCTGGAGGCTCTGGAAAGATGGTCTTGAAAGTGGAAGCTGAGGTTCAATGCAGGGAAATGCAAGGTACTCCACCTGGGGGCAAGAAACCCGGGCCAAATGTACACCCGGGGGGGGGAATGCTACAAGTCTTGATGGTTGAGAGGGACCTGGGGGTGGTAGTGGATGTCGAGATGAACAACTCAGAGACTTATAGGAGGGCAGCAGCCAAGGCCAACAGGATGCTGGGATGCATTGCTAGGGGGATCACCTCCAGAAGGAGGGAAGTGATACTCCCTCTGCATAACTGCTTGGTGAGGCCACACCTTGAGTACTGCGTGCAGTTTTGGAGGCCACACTTAAAGAGGGACATTAAACTCCTGGAGAGGGTCATGAGGAGGGCAATTAAAATGATTTGGGGCTTGGGGACGGGACATATGAGGAGAGGCTCAAGAGCTAAATATGTACACATTGGAAGAGAGAAGGACCGGGGACATGATAGAGTCTTCAGGTACATGAAGAGGGTAAATAGGGAGGAACAGTCAGGGTGCTTCAAGGAAGGGAGGAAGGGGCCACTAGAGGCATGGGTGGAAGCTGGAGGGGGGAAGATTCAGGGGAGAAAGGAGGAGGTGCTACTTCACTAAGAGGCTGGTGGAGCCATGGAATGCACTGCCTGGGGGCTGGTGGAGGCAGAGACAGTGGAGGGGTTCAAGAGGGGCTGGGACAGGTACAGGGGAAGGGTTCTGGAAGCAAAATCTAATGCAGCAAGAATATCTAGAACTGGGAAGGGAGAAGCCAGAGAAGGCGAGGGGGGCAGCAAGGTCAGCACCCAGGGTGGGGGCTGACCAATCGAGCAGACTCGAAAGACCGTTAGGCCTATTCTGCTGGCATTTTGGTGTGTTAGTATATTATTTATGACTTTCCAGGCTAGTTTTGCACTTAGTCATCCAGTGGGGGCCTAAGAACTTTTGTGACGAAAAGTCCCGTATCCCGAACCGTTTGAGATACGGGACCCAAAAGGCGCGGCAGAAGCCATAATGTTATCCTATTGGAAAAAATTGTCAACTTTGGAGTGCCATAACTTTTGAACCCTGTAATATTTTAGCACCAAACCACCAAAAGGCACACCTGTGAGGTCACTGCTTTCTTCCCTGCAAATTTCTGCCCAAAAGAACAAACCGTTGTTTTGCAGGAGGGTGGCAAAGATTTCCTGTTGTTTTGCCCATACTTTCACAAGTTACTTTTGCAAATCACGAAAGTTTCTTAAAAAAAAAAAAAATCACGAAACTTTTGCATTTACGAAAGTACTTTTTACAAAAATGTAAAAACTATATTTCTGGGGGGTTTAACCCCCCAAGAAAGATATGGCTCACATCCTCATGACTCGCCTAAGTGAACACAACAAGAACTGTGTTCCTAGAGGGTCCCAATTTTAAACACCAGGCATTTTTCTGAGCTGTAACTGAAAAAAAATGTCTGACTCACAAAAGTAAAAGTGTCATTTGCGACAGTAAAAATGGCCATTTGTGAAACTTTCGCATCTGTTGTTAACTTTTCCCATTGACTATAATGGGGAACCTTATTTTTTTGAATACCTTTTGAACCGTTTAATATTTTTTTCACAGAATCTTTGAAAGGCACATCAGGAACCCTGGCTGCATGTTTCCTGAAGTTTTCGGACCAAACGCGCAAACCGTGTGGGCTGTAGGCACGGGAAAAGAAACATGCAAAATGTCATTTTTTTTTAGTGCTCTGTAACTCTGCAACCCTGCAACCATACATTCAACTGTAATGCATCTTGCCAGATCCAGAGATCTATGGTATCAGACTGTGCTTGCAAAATTTCAGGCAATTCCATCATACGGTTGCAAAGTTATTAAGGTGCAAAATATGAGATTTCACCATAAAGCGGGAACTCAACACTAACTATAGTGGCACTACCACGCCACTATAATGTACATATATAAAATATATTTTGTTTATTTATTTAGTTAGTTTTTGTCCACCGGGTAGGTACACTAGACAGCATAGCTGCCTATTTTCAGGTACGACCCAGGAGATTACAACAAAAGGTATGTAGACAATAGTAAATACAAGAAAACATCATGGGAACAAGTAGAGGTCAGACATAGTACACTTGCACTAAATTTTCAGCAATGACAGTACATTTGCAGGAATCTATGTGTAGTAACAAAACGAGGAATACAAGTGCAAATAACTAACTGTCTTAAGTCATACAGCTAGTGAGTAAGTGCTAGAAGATAGTAAATAGCAAGATTTCCAGGCAGGTTTGAGAGTAGTAGAGGTTGCAGTCAGTAGGTAACTAGGAGGAGCCAGTACAGGAGTGGGTGGGTAGAGAACAGGAGCCGGGTTCTGAGCTTAGAAGAGCCATACAAAGCTCCTGTTTGAAGCTGTGTGGAGAAGGGGAGATTCTTAGATTCAATGGAAGGGAGTTCCATAGTTTTGGGGTGCAGACAGAGAAGGCATTCTCCCCCACTTTGGTTTTACATCTTGGTTGGACAAGAAGGGATTTGTCAGCTGATCTCAGTGGGTAGGCAGAGGTTGCAGGTTTGAGCAGTAAAGCCAATTTGTCAGGTATCTGGGAGGAGATTATATTCTTTATAAAACAGTAGGAAGCAAACTGATAGAAGGCTGAGGGGGTAAACCATCCTAAGTTGGAGTATAGTGTGCATCAGTGAGTAAGTTGGGTAAAGAGAGAATAAAATGGCAAATGCTGTTGTAGCAGACATCCCACTTTCGGAGAAGCCCTCCAGTAGTTGCTGGAAAGGCTATTAACCCATACACCAATTTGGGTCTTAGGATCCCTTGTGCAATGGCCATCCTCACCGTGGATGTTAGGCTATGTCTCACCTTATATGTCAGTCCAAGTTGAATATCAATGGATTTAATGACCAAAGCTTGGTCAAGGGTTGTTCCTAGGTATTTAAAGGAGGTAACTGTGTTAAAAGGAGAGCCATCTAGCACTCTAATACTTAATGGTTGGGTGCAGGACTGAATTTTTGAACCTGAGCCGAAGAGCATAGTCACTGTTTTATTTTTGTTTAAGACAAGCTTGTTTTGCAGTAGCAAACTCTGAAAGATATTGAAGTTACCACTGAGATTCAGGTTGATATCCGAGAGGTTTGAGGAGGATGAGAAAAGAACAAGTTTGTTGGCATATAGCAGACCTGAGCAAGAACCAGTGAGAGGTGGGAGATCGCTTATGAAGACCATAAACAGGAGAGGACCAAGAATCCAACCCTGGGGACCTCCGAACCAAATAGGAGCAAGAGAGCTAGAGGGGACTTAGCAGCTCTGATCTGGACAAATTGTTGATGCTTCAAAAGATTATTTTGGAACCAGGCGGTGGCGGAGGTAGAGAAGCCTAGGGATGTTAACTTTGATGGGAGCAGCGGGTGGTCAACTAAATTGAATGCTTTTGTGAGATCAACAGAAGTAGCCCCAGTGAGAGAGTCATTGTCCATCATGAGTCTGACATCATTGTAAACTGTATGAGGGTAGTGGATGTACTGTGCCCACGTCAGAAACCATGTTGGTCAGGGATGAGGAGTTTGAAGGAGTAGAGATAATCTGAGACCTGGGTAGTAATGATTTTCTTCAGTATTTTAGGGAAGGTCGAGAGGATGGCAATAGGGCGATAGTTATCCAGGTTAGTGGTGTCCCCCTTTTTGTGGACTGGTACAACTCGAGCAATCTTCCAGAGGGAAGGTACATTGCCTATAAAAAGGGACAGGTTGAAAAGTCGAGTCTCTGGAGAGACTATAGAAGGGGCAATGGTTCTTAAGAATTTCGATAAGAGTCCATCTGCCCCTGCCGATCCAGCAGGAGAGATGGACTTAAGTAAGCCTAATATATCAGTCTTGGAAACTGAGCAAAGGGTGAATAATGGGTTGGAAGGTTTAAGGTTACCCAGCAGAGAGACAGGTAAAGGCCCAGGAGGTGCAGTATAGGAGGAGAGATCAGTGAATCTGGAGTTAAGAGCCTCGGCAATAGTGAGCAGGTTATTGGAACTACAACCATCCATGACCATATCAGAGATGTCATTGCACTTGTTTTTTCCCCTTGATGGAATTAACATGACTCCAAAAACCACGAGAGCCACTGACAGAGGTATTAAGGAGCTGATGGTGGTAATTGCCCTTAGCAGATCTGATGGAAACCTTGCACAGGTTTAGGAGTCTTGTGTACTCTGTCCAATCCGATGATACAGTCCCACACAAAAGATTAATACACAAGATAGCCAGCCAGGGTAGTAGTAAATGGAGTACACAGTGAAGAAAGGAGGGTTACTAGTGGGGTACCGCAGGGTTCAGTACTGGGACTGGTCCTTTTTAATGTCTTTATAAGTGACATTGCAGAGGAACTGGAAGGAAAAATATGTCTCTTTGCAGATGACACAAAGATCTGCAAAAGGGTTGATACACAAGATGGAGTGGAAAGGATGACAAGGGACTTCGCAAGGTTGGAGGAATGGTCAAATGTATGGCAGCTCAGATTCAATGCAAAGAAGTGCAAGGTAATGCACATGGGAAACAAAACCCAGGGAAGCGTACACAATGGGGGTGAGATACTGACAACAGTAAAAACAGAAAGGGACCTGGGGGTAATTATATCAGATGACCTAAAGGTGGGCAAGCAATGTGAGAAGGCAGTAAGGAAGGCTGGGGGGATACTGGGATGCATAGGAAGAGGCATCAGTAGTAGAAAACAGGAAGTTGTTATCCCCTCTGTACAGACAGTTAATGAGACCCCATCCGGAGTACTGTGTGCAGTTCTGGAGACCCCATCTCCGCAAAGACATAGACAGAGTGGAGGCTGGCCAGAGGAGGGCAACCAAAATGGTGCAGGGTCTGCACCAGAAGACATACGAAGAAAGACTAAAGGAGCTTAATATGTATACCCTTGAGGGGGGAGAGAGGGGACATGATAGAAACTTTCAAGTACCTCAAGGGAATCAACAAAGTCCAAGAGGGTAGCATCTTTCAAAAAAAGAGGTGCGCAAGAACAAGGGGGCACAATGTGAAGATAGAGGGGGGGGCATCTCAGAGGTCATTTAAGGAAGTATTTTTTCACAGAGAGGGTTGTGGATGCATGGAACGGCCTTCCGGAGGAGGTTGTGGAGTCAAAAACAGTGGTGGAATTTAAGCATGCATGGGGCAGTCATAAGGCAGTTCTAAGGGGTGGGGGTAGGAAGAAGTAGGCTGCTGGTTAACTAGGATCTGCAGCTTATCCATTAGGTAGGGAAATGAGCAGACTGGGGGTGGGCCAAGCGGTCCTTATCTGCCATCAAATTCTATGTTTCTATGTAAGTCGGAAATGCTCGGTATAACTAAAACTGAGTCGGCAGTCAGTCACTCCTCAGATGCATAGGCAGAGTAATAAATGTGAAATAATAAGGAGCGGTCAGGGAAAAGCCGCAGCCACACAGAGGACTTCACTAATTTGTTTTCCAGACCCCTCCTGCTGCAGTAGGCTGAGCCAATCAAAAAAAAAACCCTGCAAAGCTGGCGCCAAATTCAAACATTTTGCTGCCAGCATAAAAACGGCTTCCACCTGCGAGCCACCAGAAGCTGCTGTACCAGATCGAGAGAAGCCTTGGAGGTCAGAGAGCAGCTCCAGCCATTTCAAGACTGCTGTCCACTGACC
The DNA here is from genome assembly GCA_016271365.2 of Neoceratodus forsteri. Lineage (NCBI taxonomy): Eukaryota > Metazoa > Chordata > Ceratodontiformes > Ceratodontidae > Neoceratodus > Neoceratodus forsteri. Next base: position 43,107,501 of record JADMNL010000038.1, read on the forward strand.
AGGACTCTGCTCACCGTTGAGGATCGGAGGGAACGCAGCTGCCACCACCAGAAAGGAAAAGCAGTTGGGAAGAAGCCCTCGACCACCGTTAAATGCTCAAGCATGTAGGTGGAGCCGTCAAGGAAGACACATCACCCGAGGCTGGAGAGCTAAGATAGGTGGAAGAGCACTGGACTTCACCGCCCTCAGGAGGTCAGAGAATGTATCTGCAGAGGATAAGTAGCTCTGAGGGGACAAGCAATAGGTACTGAGGCAGGAGGAAGATTATGAAGACTGAGTCAAATGAAGGACAAGCTGAATAGGTATTGGGGCAAAGGAGGGTCTTCCCTTGACTGCCTACCCTCCCTACTTAGCTGCCTGCTTGTTTATCCCACAGTGTCTGTCCCATGCCCACTTAAATTCCCACACTGTCTTGGCTCCCACCACCCCCTCTGGCAGGCTATTCCATGGTTCTACAATGTGCTCTGTGAAGAATTTCCTTATACTGCTTCTGAATTCTCCTCCCTTAAGTCGAAGATTGTGCCATCTAGTCCTGCTGTAGTCCTTTACCTGAAAGAGGTTCTGCATGTGCACCCTGTTGTTGCCTTTAAGGTATCTGAATGTTTCTATCATGCCCCCACAATTCCTGCGTTGTTCTAGGGAGTATAATTTGAGGTCATCCAGTCTTGCCCCGTACAGTTTCTGATGCAAGCCCTGCACCATCTTTGTCAGGGCACCTACTTTTCTGCAGCACAGTGGGACCAAGTTCTGCGGCAAGACAACCATTTGCCGCAGAACTTCTGCAGCAGTGGTTTGTAATTTCTTCGGAAGTTCTGCGGCACTAACAAACTACCACATCACAGTGTCAGCTTGTCATCCTGACTTCAGTTTCATGGCAGTAGTTACAGCAATCAGGATGGGGGAAGCACAATAGCACTAGTTCAAAAAATAACAGACTTATAAAAATAATGTTATGCCTAAAAAAGCAAAACAAATGTCTTCCCTTAAGGTCCTAGCCTGTTGCATGAATGACATATACAGAGGGGATTTTATGTGATAAATAAGGCATTTCTATATGCATGCTATCTATCCCACTAATGAGGTTTCCAATAACTTTTAGGTGATTCTACAACCAATGACAATATGTAATCAATAACCCTGACAAAAATGCGTACAGTGTAATTATTTATTTAACAGGTCTTTCAACAGGTCTACACATTATTATTTTTCACTTTTCTGGGCATAGTTACTTTATTTTTCTTAAAAATTTACACAGTTAAATTCATTTTACCAGTTATTCATTTCAGATAGCGTCTCTGTACCTTAAAGGCACAAATAGGTTTGTACAAAGTAAGGTATGGACTTAACAGGTCTGTGCTATTGACAAGGTTTTGTTTAAGTTGGCCCTAGTGCAACAATGTAAAACTGAAAATTGTATTGGGCTGTAGTGCAGGTTGAGCAAATATCACCATGCCTGATGTGCTGTGCCACCGTCTCTGGCAGTCGGAGCTGTGGTAGATAAGTGCCTGTTCATGTCTACTGCAGAATGCAGCCATTTCACTGGCTAATGTATGATGTTATAGCAATGATAACATCACATTCTGAACATATAGGGGGGTTTTAGATATAAAAGAGGCAAAGGATTGTATGTATAAACATAAATATTAATACAAAAATCACCAAGAAGAGTGAATTCTGTGGCACCGCAGAAGTTCTGCGGTAGGTTGCAAGTTCTGCGCAAAATTCTGTGGCTGCAGAATTCTAGGGGCCTTGATCTCTGTTGCTGTTCTCTGCACTGTCTCCAGCCTATGTCCTTCCTGAGGTGTGGCCTCCAGAACTGGACACAGTAGTCCAGGTGAGGCCTGACCAGGGACCGATACAGGGGCATGATTACTTCATGCCTTCTGCTCGTGATGCCCCTTCCTATGCATCCCAGGATACCACTAGCCTTTAGAGCTGACTTTTCACATTGCCTACAGACCTTGATGTCATCAAATATGATCACACCTAGGTCTCGCTCCCGCGTGGTAGCCACCAACTGCTCCTCTGCCATTGAGTACAATTTCCCTGGGTTGCACTTTCCCAGGTGCATGACCTTGCATATTTTGGCACTGAATTTCAACTGCCAGGTCTTGGATCGGTCCTCCAGTTTTCGGAGATCAGCTTCTGTGCTGTGCTGTCCTTCTGTTGTGTCTACCCTGTTGCCAATTTTAGTGTCATCTTCAAACAGGCACACCTTTCCCTCCAGTTCATCCACAATGTCGCTGATGAATATGTTGAAGAGGATCGGCCCCAGAACTGAGCCCTGCAGGACCCCGCTGGTCACTCTCCCCTCCACAGACAGTGCCATTTACTAATACTCTCCGAGTTCTCCCATGTAACCAGTTTCTGACCCAGTTTGTAACCTCGGGCCCAATTCCCATGTTCTCCAGTTTTTTGGCTAGTCTCCTGTGCGGAACGGAGTCAAAAGCTTTGCCATTGTCCAGGTAAACCACATCCACTGCCCTACCCTGATCCATTGTTTTGGTGACTCAATTGAAAAAATCAACCAGGTTTGCCTGGTAGGACCTCCCTGCTATGATACAGTGTTGAGTTTTGTCGAGCTGACCAGTTTGCTCCAAAAAAGCTATGATTCTTTCCTTCAGCAAGGATTCCATCAGTTTTCCCATGACTGATGTTAGACTAATCAGACAGTAGTTACCTGGCTGTTCCTTGCTTCAACTCCTGTGGAGTGGTAAACTGTTGCTCTCTTCCAATCCTCTGGCACCTCCCCGCTCCTTAATGATTTGTTGATGAGCACTGCTAAGGGGGCTGCCAGTTCCTTCCCTAATTTAGTTGTTTAACTAGGAGTAGCACACTAAGCTGAAAGCTTTTTTACAAGAGCAACCTGGGAGCACAAGGAAGTTAAGTGACTTGCTCAGGGTCACACAGTGTGCAAGTGGAAGCTGTGGGATTTAAACCCAGGTCTGGTCTGATGAATGTCACAAGATTTGCAGCTCAGAGCCTTAGACCACTGCACTAATTCAGTATTCTTGGGTGTATCCCATCTGGCCCCATAGCTTTATTTATCTTTAACTTGTCTATTTCATCCAGGACCCTTTCTTCTGTGAAGGGACCCGTATCTATTCCTTCAATCAAACACTTCTATATGCCTATTGTTGGTCATCTACCATCTGCTTCCTGTATGAAGACTGAGCAGAAGTACTCATTGAGTGCCTCTGCCTTCTCCCCATTTTGCTCTGTGGATTGTCTGTCTTTTTTTGTGATTCTAATAATGCCCCCTTTGGTCTTCATTTTTTCACATATATACCTGTAAAAGGTTTGTTACCTTTTTATACTTCCTGAGCTATCCTAATCTCTATTTGAGCCTTTGCATTCCTTATCACTTTCCTTGTCTCTTTTAGTTTCTGTGTATATTCTGTTTTGTCTGCCTCGTTAGCCGACTCCTTGCACTTTCTGAAGGCAATGCGCTTTTCTCTTACCATGGTTGCCAACCCCTTGGTAAACCATAGTGAGTTTTTCCTCCTTTTGTTCTTAGTAACCTGACGGGCACACTGTGATGTGATCATGGTTATTGCATCCTTCAGCCTTGTCCAATATTCCTCAATGCTCCCATCTGTCGAGTTACTAAGGCTGTCTCTTAGGCAGGCCTTCATGTTTGTGAAGTTTACCCTCCTGATGTCAAGGACCTTTAGTTTGGAGTGCTTGGAGTCTACAGTCCTTTTTACCCTGAACCATACCATGTTGTTATCACTGTTGCCCAGGTGATTCCCTACTTCGATACCCATAACCCTATCGCTGTTTGTGAATATCAGATCTAGAACCACGTTACCCCTTATGGGTGATGTCACTAGTTGACTTAGGCTTGTTTCCTGTAGAGTGACTAGGAATTCCCTGCTCTTCTGTGATCCTGTTATGTGAGTATTCCATTCTATGTCTGTCAGATTGAAATCCCCCAACAACACCATGTCCCCTTTGCCTGACATCTGGAGGATGGTTTCCAGAATTTCCTTATCCCTGGCTTCCTCCTGATTTGAGGGTCTGTAGATTATTCCTACATGAATAGGTTTCTGGCTTCCACCCCTTATTGTGATCCGTAGATCCTCTGTTTCCCCTAGTGCCTGCTGCATTTCTGTAGCACTGATGGTATCCTTAACATAACCCCCCCTCCTTTTTTCCCAATCCTATCTTGCCTAAACAAGTTGTACCCTGGGATAGTCACCTCCCAACCATGATTATTTGTGAACCATGTTTCGGTCACGGCCACCCAGTCTAGTCCTGCGTCAGGTATTGTAGCAGTGAGGTCAGTCATCTTGTTAGCCAGACTGTGTGCTTTGAGGCATAGTGCTGACCACTGTTGCTGTGTCATTTTGTTTATCATGTTTCCCTTGATCTTATTGTTTGTCCTTTTGTAGTTTTCCCCATTTATGGTTCCTCTCTTTCCATTGTGATGGTCAACACCAGAGTTGGAAAGGGTTTTATGATCCCAGCTATCTGCTTTTGCTATCCTGGAGTGTGTAGATTTGGTGCTAGCTGGAGGGGGAGAGACAGCAGGCTCTATGTGTGCTTCTCCTACAGCTACTGTCATCTCCCCTCCTGCTAGTTTAAATGTCCTATGTGGATGACAAATTTCTGGCCCAGTGCTCCGACTCTCTCTTTAGTCAGGTGGAGACTGTTGAATTTGAAGACCTCCCTTTCCCAAAAGTTGCCCCAGTTTCTGACTAAGTGGTGCCCTTTTGTGTGGCACCAGTCCCTGAGCCATGCGTTGAGCTCACTTATCTCTTTCTCTCTGATTTTTTGCCTGTTCTTTCCCTTTTCCCAAACAGGCAGAATCTCAGAGAATGCAATGCTGGACAAAAATGAAACCAATTTCTCACTGAGCTGTGCAATGTTCTCCTTAACCTCCTTGACTGACCAGCTAGCAAGGTCATTGGTCTGTAGGTGGACCAGGATGTCTGAGCCCTCTTCTTCCTTTTTAACTATGTTGACTATTTGGTCAGCGTTCCTCCAAGTGGATGCTCCTGGGAAACATCTGACATGGACATCTGCACGTTTGTTTTGTCTCAGGTGGGGGTCCGCACTGTGAATCATGGAGTTCCCTGTGGTTCGAATTTTTTTCCTGTTGAGATTTAGTTTATGATGTTGTTTTGCTGTCTTGTTGCATTTGGCATTCCTTTGGCCTGAGACATCCTCCGTCATTACGGATGGTAGGGCCGCAAGAGGTGTGTACCTGTTTGCTGTGTTTAGAGTGCTTTGTTGGTTTGGGAGCATTGTCTGAGCTCTGTCCCCTTTTCCTGCAACCAGTTGCCACCCCCCAGGCCTGGTCATTCTCTAGGGGAGAAGTGTGCTGGTTTGGTGTCCGCGATGTGGAGGTGCACTCCTAAAAGAAATTTTTCCCTGTAGATGGTTACGCAGGATGCTGATCTCACCCCATGCCTCCTGCAGCTGAACCCTTAGGTGATATATCTCCAAGCATATGGGACAGCGGCCCTGCCTTCAGGTGAGGTGACCATTGAAGAGTGTCCCACAGTGCTGATCGTCAATAATATTCATGTGCATGCCAGTGGATGGAAAGAAAGAGTACATAATTGTTACTCCTTCTTGCTGTAAAAAAAAAACCAATCAGTTTGTTAAAGTCTGCCACTTAGTAGCACAACTAGAGACTGGAGGAGAGAAGGTCTCTTTCCCAGTTGGTGAAGATCAGTGAAAATCAGCAGACAGTAAGGTTAAAGGCTGAATCGTACTTGGCATATGCCTCCTAGAATTGCCCTTTGTGTCTGAGCTGTTGCTTCTCGTTGTTCCTGTCTGAGAGCTTTATATTAGCCGACCACTATTTCAGTGGTGGGTACAGCAGACAGTGAGACTACAGGCTGGACTGCTCTTGGCACATGCCTCCTAGGGTTGCCCTTTGTGTCTGAGTTGTTGCTTCTCATTGTTTCTGTCCGAGAGCATTATATTAGCCAACCACTGTTTCAGTGGTGGGTCCAGCAGACAGTGAGACAACCGTGGACCGCTCTTGGGGTATGCCTCCTGGGTTGCCCTTTGTGTCTGAGCTGCTGTTTCCAGCTGAGAGCTTTCTATTAGTCAACCACTATTTCACTAGTGGTACAGCAGTACAAATGCTAATTTACATACAGCAGCTAGGAATTCTGGGTAAGTGTTCCAACTGCTTCTTATGCTGAGAGAGCAGCAGCTGGCTGGATCGGAGCAGAGCGATCGAGGAGAGAAATCGCCTCAGTGGACATAGAAGCCTGGACTGTGCACTCCAAGAGGGATTCAGCCAGGGAGAACTGCTGTCAAGGAATCCATGCTTCTGCTCCTGTCAGAGTCTGCCTTCTGTTCGTGATTGGTCTCTCTCCCAGTTGGTGACTATCAGTGAAGCTCAGCAGAAGACAGCAACTGCTGTCTGGGTCTGAGCAGAGCAATCAAGGAGAGAAATTGCCACAGCAAAGATAGGAGCCCAGACTGTGCACTTCAAAGGGGATTCAGCCAGGTAGAACTGCTGTCAAGGACTCCCTGCTTCTGCACCTGTCGGACTCTGCCTTCCCTATGTGATTGCTCTCTCTCCCAGTCGGTGAAGATCAGTGAAGCTCAGCAGACAGTAAGGCTAAGGGCTGGACCAATTTATGTCCATGTCACTGGAAGAAGTTATCGAACTCAGATATCTAATAGGCATAAACTGATTTAATTTTACTGTGAAATTTTCAAATTGTGATTGGCAAAACTGAAAACAGTAAGCCATGAGCAAGCATTCAGCTGAACTGATAGTTCAGAAGATTGGGCAAACAAGAATCAGATTGTTTTGTTTAAAATGTGCCATGTGGATGTTAATAGCTTGACTCAAACTCAGTTAGTGCCAGTTGTCTTTTTTTGTGCATAAATACAGTAGATGGGACTTTTCAAGTCTGCATATGGTGGTGTGTGTGTGTGTGTGTGTGTGACTATCTGTCTGTCTTCGTGCTATATGAGAACCACAACCTTCCCAACTATGTTCTAAACTGCACACTGTGTTAACACTTCTTGTTGATGTTGAAGCGGTTGCTGACAAATACTCGCCTGTTCACTAATATGACAGTTTTTGTCATTTTCACTCTCTCCACCACGCACATACGCACGCACACTCTCGCACTGTCACACACACACACGCATATCCACACGCACACACTCGCACTGTCACACACACACACACACTCGTATGTAGACTTCGGATATCAAGGAATTCATGTCATTCAGATCATATTTAATTCATCACTCAATTTATAATCAAGCATGCACATAGATCAATAAATCAAGATTATGCAGCCATGATTAAAAAGAGTGCATCACTCGCACTATTACAGAATGAGATCAAGCCACACCAGGTACAAATTAACAAACAGACTGTTACCTAAAATTGATTTTTATTCAAACATTGTACTGTACTGGTGCTTCAGTGTAAAGTCGACTACAGTAACTAAACTTAGTAATGTAGTTACTGTCGTAACCCTCCAGCTATTTCCTCTCCAGCACCTTAGCCCCATGACAATGCCCATTGGGTGGCTTTCTGGTCTGTACTATATTTCCAGCTCTCCTTTGGTCCACTTCCTGGGCATGTTTTTCACTTTGTCTTCCATAGCTCTATTGCTCCTGCCTCCAATATTTATTTTTTCTCCTCTGACTTATTTCAACAATTTTGGTTACTTCCATGTCAATTGACAATGCTATGGTATTGCATCGTTATTAGATAACTCCCTATTGTACAATTTTCTGTCTGTATATGATTACTGTCATTGTTCATGATGATGTAATACTTGCCTGCCACACTTTGTACTGATATGGAACCTTTGAAAAAGAGTCCCTGACTCAAAGGGTTGTATTTCCTAGACTTCAGTAAATAAATAAATAATACTGGCAACACTTGCGATATCATCCTAGCACTGCTAGTAAGTATATGTCAACCAGTGGCCAGTGGGTTCTTAGTCACCCACATCAGCAAAGTCACCTGAACTTGTATGAAGTAAGAACTAGTTCATTTGGTTTTGCCTAAACGAAAACAATGTTTGTGATTGGTAAATAAAGAATTGGGGTAGCAGATCTATCAGATCACACCTGATCAGGTACGCAGTAATTACAGGAGCAGCCATGTTACACAATCAGGTGATTTTGCTGATGTACAGTTTACAGTGTTTAAAAAAAATTACTCTTAGGCTAAATTCTGTTTATTGTGGCATGGTCCTATTTTGTAATAATACGAATGATGCATGCTTGTGAGTCTTTGTCGGCAACCACGTCACCATCAACAAAGAGTGCTAACACACCATGTAACTTAGAACACAGTTGGAAGGGGTTGTCATGCTGCACTGCTGCTGTCTGATGGCCATTCACTGCTATATAAAAAAACCTCAACCAGAATAACTCCAGTTTTAGTCTCCTTGCATGTTACAGGGAAAGGACAGGACCTCACTGCTTGTTTAATCCCTTGTGCAGGACCAAAATCATTTTTCCTTTTCATCCACCTCCCCTAGTCCCATTGAGCTTCCATGCCAGTTTCCTCCCCGCGCCCTTTGGATGACTGACTGTTGCATACTGCTCTGTTATGCCCCAACCAACCAGCGCTTGCATTCTCTGAGGGTGACTGCCGTCGGAGGTGGAGGTGAGCAGAGGTGGTTTGGTGGTCACAGTCAGGGTGAGGTGGGGTGGTGTGCTTAAATAGAGACTTGGATTTGTATTAACTGTAGAGTATTCTAAATTGTAAATCACCCAGTTTAAGCACTTAACATAGTAACATAGAATTTGATGGCAGAAAAGGACCGCTTGGCCCACCCAGTCTGCCCATTTCCCTACCTACTGGATAAGCTGCAGATCCTAGTTAACCAGCAGCCTACTTCTTCCTACCCCAACCCCCCAGAACTGCCTTATGACTATCCCATGCATGCTTGAATTCCACCACTGATTTTGACTCCACAACCTCCTTCGGAAGGCCGTTCCATGCATCCACAACCCTCTCTGTGAAAAAATACTTCCTTAAATTACCTCTGAGCCGCCCCCATCTTCAAATTGTGCCCTCTTGTTCTTGCACACCTCTTTTTTTGAAAGATGCTACCCTCTTGGACTTTGTTGATTCCCTTGAGGTACTTGAAAGTTTCTATCATGTCCCCCCTCTCCCTCCTTTCCTCGAGGCGATACATATTAAGCTCCTTAAGTCTCTCTTCATATGTCTTCCGGTGCAGACCCTGCACCATTTTAGCTGCCTCCTCTGACAGCTTCCATCCTGTCTATGTCTTTGCGGAGATTGGGTCTCCAGAACTGCACACAGTACTCCAGATGGGGTCTCACCAGCTGTCTGTACAGAGGGCTAATAACTTCCTGTTTTCTACTGGTGATGCCTCTCCCTATGCATCCCAGTATCCCCCCAGCCCTCCTTGCTGCCCTCTCACATTGCTTGCCCATCTTTAGGTCATCTGATATGACTACCTCCAGGTCCCTCTCCATTTTTGTTGTTGTTAGTATCTCACCCCCCATTGTGTACTCTTCCCCTGGGTTTTTGTTTCCCAGGTGCATTACCTTGCACTTTTTAGCATTGAATCTAAGCTGCCATACATTTGACCATTCCTCTAACCTTTCCAAGTCCTTCTCATCCTTTCCACCCACCCTGTACATCAACTCTGTTGCAGATCTTAGTGTCATCTGCAAGAGACATACTTTCCTTCCAGTCCAATGTCGCATAAAGACATTGAAGAGGACGAGTCCTAATACTGAACCCTAGTTTTACTAGTAACCCTCCTTTCTTCTGAGTGGACTCCATTTACTATTACTCTCTGTGTCCTATTCTCCAGCCAATTCTTTACCCAGGCTGTCATCTTGGGACCCACTCCCAGGCTGGCTAACTTGTATATTAATCTTTTGTGTGGGACTGTGTCAAATGCCTTGCTAAAGTCTAGGTAGGCCATGTCCACAGCCCCTCCCTGATCTACTACTTTGGTCACCCAGTCAAAGAAATCTATCAGATTCGTCTGACATGATCTTCCCACTGTGAATCCATGCTGCCTAGGGTCCTGTGCCCTCTGGCCTCTAGATACTCGACAATTCTTTCCTTTAGAAGTGATTCCATCATTTTCCTATCACTGAGGTTAAACTAACAGGTCTATAGTTTCCTGCTTCTGCCTTGCTCCACTTTTGTGAAGGGAATCACATCTGCCCTCCTCCAGTCCTGGGTACCACCCCATCCTCCCATGATTTGTTAAAAGGGTAGTCAGTGGTGTCACTAGTTCTACCTTTAGTTCTTTTAGAATTCTGGGATGAATCCCATCAGGCCCCATTGCTTTGTCCACCTTCAGTTTTAAGAGTTCTTTCAGAACCCTTTCTTCTGTAAATGGGCTGGTATCAACTTCTGTATCCAGCGTGTTACTACTGTTTGTTTTATGTACCTCCCCCTCTTCCTTTGTAAATACTGAGCAAAAATATTTGTTTAGTATCTCTGCCTTTTCACAGTCTCCCTCCGCCCACCCTCCCTCCCCTTTATTAAGCCTCACTATCCCTCCCTTGGTCTTCCTTCGCTCCCTGATGTACCTATAAAAGGTTTTATCCCCCTTCTTAACTGAGTTGGCTATCTTTTCCTCGGTTTGGGCCTTTGCTGTTCTGACTGCCTTCCCAGCCTCCTTTTGCTTTAACTGATACAGTTCTCTGTCCTGCTCCTTCTGCGATTCCTTGTACTTCCTGAATGCTTTCTTTTTCTCTTGAACCTTTATTTTGTAACACTAGTAGCTTTGCAACTTTCAGTACTTGTGTGTGTCTATGTGGTAGGGTGAAACCCTCCCACTGTAGTTTTGTTTAATAAAAGTAGAGAATGAGGTCCTAAAGGGCTACTAGAAAGTCACACAGCCACAATAAGGCTGCTGTAAGGTACCAAATAAAATGAAAACCTGCTGAACCCTGAAACATTCAGTGTAGGAATGGTCTTTCAGCATGTCAGAGTAATGTTTCTGTTCTATCCTTTTGACTGCAGCCTTTCTTCTATGCTAACCTTTCTAATATTCCATCTTGTCTTTGCTGGACTGATCACCCAGCACTTTAATGAACTTTAATGAAACTTTAATACTCTTTCTAATTCTTCTCTTTCTGACCCGCCCCCCACACGCACACCTAGCATTAAGTATACAAGTGCTGTCCTAGCACAGTTAGGATAAAGGAAAGGTTGTGTACTTTGGTGCTGTATTCTCCTGTTAAGTGATTCCATTTTTATGTAACCCCTAGGTGGCGCTATCCCAAGGGCTACTACCCCTGCCTACTTGGCTAGTTGCAGGTTAAGGGGCCTGGGTACTGAAACTGGTGCCTCCACCCAGAAGACAGGGTTGTTGGTAGGAAGGCTAACCTGGGTACAGCCCTCTGGGACACTGTAACCCTCCTCCTTCCATTCTAGTGGCCTGAATAATGTACAGTAAACACTTTCACAATGACCCTTGTTCACTTACAAATCCACACTCTGTCTGCACATACCACCAGGGCTGGTTCCTCTGGCTTGACCCTGGAATCCCCATGTAAAATAAGGTTATGCACAGTAGATTGTAACAGTACAGTGCTTTTGACACAAACTGGAACCACATCAGATTAAATGCAAAAGAAGTTAGACCTGATTTATTCAGGAGAATTGAACAGGGGGGGCGTGATCAGATTGATTGGCTTAATGGCTAAATCAATCAGGCAGTCATGCATGCATGCATTTCAGAGTCCCTACACAGTTACACACTCTGGGTACCTAGGTGGAAGTAACGTTGCCTGGGGTGGGCCAGCATCGCAGCTGGTTGGGGCCCTGTGATGGAAGAAAGAAACTTGAACAACCATACATAATTTGTAATCTAGAGCTGGAAGGCTCAGTTCATGACAAGAAAACAACAAGTGAATTAGATTACAACACTTTTGATTTAGCTGATGTCGCAGGGAGCTACCTTGGCGTTTACTCACGATACCCAATACAGAACACAGGAGGGATGAAATTGAGACTGCAGGTTGATGAGCTGGAGTGCCAGGAGAAGCAAGGCCCACACGAATCACCGAGGCATCGTTCCTGTTCAAGGCATTGAGCAGGGGGCTGATCCCCAGGTAGGTCTCTCATCGATGATTTTCTCTGTGGCGTGAATAATCTGGCTGGGCCAGTGTGACAAGGCCCAGACCGGGGAACAGTTTGGATGCAAGTCCAAGAAAGCTGGATACAGCCTCCAGCAAGCAAGGCACAGTTAAACACACAGTGGGGAACCAAATTGTGTCCCACTAGCAGCACACAGCACATTAATAGTAAAGAGATCACCACTATACCAGGCGGATGACAGTCTGGCAGCAATCACAGCATCTCTGTGCAAAACCGGGAGTTCAGCTGTAAATGAAGGTCCTGACAGGCCGATGGCATTCAGCAAATCTTTGGTCTTCTTCAAGTTTCAAGCCTGGTCACCAATTCAATGGCTTAAGTCTCTCTCACAACTTCGGATGCAGTCCGATTCTTGGGAGAGCTCCCTCACAAGGGACAGTGGCAGGCAGGCCAAAACTCAGCCCTTCCATGGTTCTCCCACATGAACTACGCAGCAGCTACTGCTTGAATATCTCGAGCTGTTCACTCTTTTGCTTCCCCACTTAGATTGACCCCCTGCTGCAAGCAGCCTGAGACTTTCTCCAGGATACAAAAGGTTTGGTTTGCTGATCCATCTGTCAGTCAATACAAGGGCTCCCCCTCTAGATCCATTTTGGTGCCAAAGTCTCAAAACTATGATTCCTACAGAATTTTGCTGCCACAAGACCCTTGGGGACAGGCTCCATTTTAGAGTCCCCAAAGGTACCGACTGGTGCTGACTGGCAGTCCAAAACCAAAATGGTGGTGATAAACACAACTGTCCATGCTGCAAAGAAGGCCGGTTAGACAAACTACAATATCATTACTATTGTAATAGATAATCAGCAAATAAGTACAGCTTCTAATAGAGCTCCCTCTGCACAAATAGTGATGGCAGAACAGAGCGATTATCTGGCAGCCCAGGCAGGACTCGAGCATAGAAACACTCAGTTCCCTCCCACATTAAATAAGCACCACGTTATAGGCAGCTCTTAAAGAGACAGAGCACAGAGGCATTCAGGCACTCTCACATAAACACTTTTAAAGCGCTAAGACACAGGATACCAGCCTGGCAGTGGGCATTTAGACACACCCAAGGAAGATGTTTGGGAACCCCCATTTGAAGGGGGGGTTACATTTAAAATAGTGCACCTGGGGAAGAAAGTACATAAAACAAATCTGTGTTTTTGGTCCTACATATATAAAACAAAAGACTGAAGGAGAACTACTATAAACCACTTTTAGTTTTATATGGAAGGTAATGAAGGTATCCGGAATCCCAAAGTTATTACTGTTTGATAAAATGTACCAAACACATGTTTTATAAACTGCTACAAACAATGCATTAGCAATGCCTTTTGTTTTATATTGCTGGTTTTATTTGTATTTTTCTGACACTAGACGAAATATTTCTTTAAGCCAAAATTGCACACATTGCTATATGTTGAGGCAAATGTACCTGTTTGGGGAAAGCCTAGCTCCATGTGCTTTAGTTTGCTGCCGTCCATTTTGTGGGTTACTGTGGGCTCAAGCCAGCAGAACTCCAGGGCTTTGTAGCGCTCCAGCAGGAGGGAGTCTGGGAACAAGAATGGCGGGACTTCCTGCCAGGAAGCTCTCTTCTTTATTTTCTGATTGTTTCAAAGATGAAATGTGTTAAAATGTCGGTGATTTTTTTCATGTTTTGCTTACTTTTCTGTATGAAACAGCCATATTTAAAATTGTTGCGACCATTTAACAAACATTTAAGCTATGATTGACGGGTCACTTGATCTCCAGCCCTATAAAAGGGGCTGGTTGAGCACAGTCTGTCAGATAAGATAAATTGAGACCTGAGTTGTGAAGGAAGCAGGCCTCTGCAGGAGTAAAATTGGCTGGTGCAACTGGGAAGTATTCTGTGCTAGGAGCAGTCTCAGAAAGACCGACTGGTGGCTGTTGTTATGTTCTAACATTTATTCTAGTCTTGTTCAACAAACTCACCCTGCAACAGGAATAGAGCAGCTTTCATTTTTATTCAGGAGCCTCTCTAGTTTCAACAATAACACTCTCTGTCTGCTCTCTTTCTAGCTTACACATATCGGAATGCTGCCCTCAAGTGGCAGAAGTGACGCAATGCATTACCATTTCAAATACATAACATTTCCTCCCCACTAAATTATATTGTTACCAAATGAACAAGTATTAGCATTATTCGCTATTATTAAGATGGTTTATACTATGCTAGAGGTAGAGGGTAGACTGCCCCAGGCCTCGAACCAGTCAAGGGGATTATTCTGCCCCAATAATCTGATCTGGCTCTCTAACTACACAAAACATTTTGTTCCTTTTAAATGTCTCACAGGTTCAAACGATCTGGAGGTTTTGAAATTCGGGATGGATAACGTCTCTCGTGAGCAACCCTTGGCATGGCTGCCCTGTCTGGTACCTCCCTCTGATCCTCGGTTGGTGGTTGTACAGCCTCACCACTGCTCCTCTCCACCTCCCGCTCTACATCTTCAGAAGGTGTTGAGACTTCCTTAGTGGGGCTTCTGTAAGCTACGGCAGATGGAATCCACATTTCCAGTGGGTTTTCTTCCCTGGAGGTGTCCCCATCTGTGCGCTGCTGAAGATCTAGGAGCTGTTCAGCATGATGTTTCCATTTCACTCCAGATTCAACATCAACTGTATACGACATTGGACCCATCTGAGATGTCACCACACCAGGGGTCCACTTTTCCACCTTCCGGTAATCTCGAACAAGCACTTCTTGACCAACAATGAACTGCCTGTCCTTTGAACGAGCTTGCCGGCGTAGTATTTGAAATTCTTGGTTCTTCAAAACCTCTGCTGCCACATCTGGCTTAAGCAAATCAAGGCGGGGGCGAAGCTTCTACGCGGCTCAACATATGAGATTCCTTTGTTGTAGCATGGGGTGTATTTGGTATGCCAACAGGAAGTTACCCAACTTGTGTTGTAAGGTCAAAGACCTCCCCCCCGCCAATTTCAGAGCATTCTTCATGGTTTGCACAAAACGCTCTGCTAGACCATTAGTCGAGGGGTGATATGGGGCACTATGAATATGTCTCACACTATTGGACTTCAAAAATGCTGCAAAGTCACTAGAAATAAATTGTGGTCCATTATCACTGACCAGCTGTTCAGGAATCCTGTGACAGCTAAATAGTCCTCACAGCACTTGAATGGTCTTACTGGTAGTAGTGGTGTCCATGACTTGAATTTCGGGCCACTTTGAGTGGGCATCTACAACAATTAAGTACATGTGTTCCTCCCATGGCTCCACAAAATCTACATGAATGCGCTGCCACGGTGCACCTGGCCACATCCAGGGATGTAGAGGTGAGGGGCACGGCATTTTCTGAACACGCTGACAAGTAGTGCATGTTTTTGCTTGTTGCTCAATTTGCAAATCAATCCCTGGCCACCAAATGTAGCTTCTAGCTAAAGCCTTCATTCTCACTACACCCGGGTGTCCCACATGTAGTTCTTCAAAACACGGGTGCGTAGCTTTGAAGGGACAATCACCCGGACACCCCACATCAAGCAACCTTGCTGTACTGAAAGCTCATTATGTCTGGTGTAGAATGGTGATAACTCACCGTGAATGTCCTGGTTCACAGTAAAGTCCCTTTGTTACTAAGTCCAAGACTTGAGACAACACAGGATCAACTTTTGTCTCCTTTTTAATTTCAGAACTTGTGATGGGTAATTTCTCAAGCTGACTGATGTAGAAGACATCGACAGTGTCCGCCTTGTCACTGTGGGCTACCTGCAGAGGCAATCTTGAGAGCCCATCAGCATTGCCATGAAGAGCCGCCTTCTTGTATTCATTGCGGTAGTTGTGAGCTGATAACAAGAGAGACCAACGTTGCATTCTGGCTGCTGCCATGGAAGGAATACCTTTGTGGGGGCTGAAAATGGTCGTGAGGGGACGGTGATCTATGAGGAGTGTGAATTCCCGACCATAAAGGTACTGGTGGAATTTGCGAACTCCGAACACTATTGCCAAAGCTTCTCTCTCTATTTGGGCATAGTTTTGTTCAGCTTTGCTGAGAGTTCTGGATGCAAAGGCAACTGGCTTTTCATCCCCATTTGGTAGAACATGAGAAAGAACTGCTCCCACCCCATAAGGTGAGGCATCACATGCCAGTCTGATGCTCAGCTGTGGATTATAGTGAATGAGCACATCTTGAGAAATAAGCTGCTTTTTAGCCTTCTTAAACGTACTCTCACAGTCCTTTGTCCAACACCAGGACTTCCCCTTGCACAGCAAGCCACTTAGTGGGTTGAGAATTGTAGCCAGATTGGGAATAAACCTGCCATAATAATTTAACAGGCCCAAGAACGACCGTAACTGGCTCACATTTTCCGGTGCTGGGGCGTCCACAATCGCTTTTTCTTTCTCAGGTGATTTGTGTAAGCCCGCTGCATCTATGGTATGGCCCAAGTACTCCAATGAAGTCTAGAAAAATTCACACTTCTCCTTCTGGACACGCAAGCCAAAATCTTCCAATCGCTGCAGAACTGCATCCAGGTTCTTCAGGTGCTCTGCATCATTTCTTCCGGTCACCAGTATATCGTCCAGGTAACAGTGAACATTTGGAAGACCTCGTAAAACCTGGTCCATAGCTAGCTGAAATATGGCTGGAGCTGATGCAATGCCAAAAGGTAGGCAATTATAGCAGAAAAGACCCTTTTGGGTGGTTATTGTGAGATATTTCCTTGACTTTTCATCTACTCTCATTTGTAGATAAGCATGTGACAAATCCAGCTTACTGAAGCGTTGGCCCTGTGCCAGGGATGCAAACAAGTCTTTGATGCATGGAATCGGATACTGTTCCACACACAGAACTGGATTTATGGTTACTTTAAAGTCTCCACATATTCGCACAGAACCATCTTTCTTTACCACTGGCACTACTGACATTGCCCAGTCACTACACTGTACAGGTGACAAGACTCCAGCTTCAGTTAGGCGAGTTAATTCGGCCTCCACTTTCGGTCTGAGTGCATAAGGTACTGGGCAAGGTTGACAAAACTTTGGTTTGTGCTGCATCCTCAGAGACACTTTTGCCTCAGTGCCCTTCATTGTGCCTAGCTCCCCTTTGAATAAAGGAGCATGTTTGTGGAACACTGGTTCTAGAGTGTTGGGGTCACCCGTATTAACAGTTCTTATCTCCTGCCAGTTGAGGTGTATTTTCTTCAGCCATTTTCGGCCTAAGAGTGAAGGGTAGTTACCTTTAACCACGTACAGAGGCAGTAGTGCCGTTTGCCCATTTATTTTTACCTGCACCTTGATGACACCTTCAGGTGAAATTGCCTCGTATGTTCTCAGTACAACGTCAGTCATTTACGGGGGTAGATGTCTCAACATAGTTTCATACTTGTCTGTAGAAATCAATGAGACTGCAGCCCCTGTGTCCAATTCCATTTTCAGTGGTTTGCCTTCAGTTTCAGGTGTTACACAGATGGTTACCATTTCCCCTTTAAGAGTCAGCACGTGCAATGCTAATTCAGTATCAGTGTCATCACTGCACGTTCCCTGTGTTTCTACACAATGTACTTCTCTCTTTCTACATTTCACAAATTGCTTCCCTTTGCTTCCATTGATTTCCCCTCCTTTCTTTTTCCCTCTGCACACTCGCCCAATGTGGCCTTTCTTCCCACAGTTATGACATGTCTGTTCTTTAAACCAGCAGTCCTTATCACTGTGATTAGCCTTGCCACAATGACCACATTTATTAGGCTTCCTGGGAGAAGAGAAGGATAAAGCATTTACTTTCAGGGAATCACTTAGGTGCTGAGCCTCCCGTGCAGCTGTTTCCATCGATACAGCAATCTCTATCGCTTTCTTGTATGTCAGTCCCGCCTCCATTAAGAGACGTTTCTGTGTCGCTTCACTTTTCAAACTGCACACAAATCTGTCTCGGAAGGCATCATCTAAATGGGTGCCAAACTCACAATGCTCAGCTAATTTCTTTAGAACAGCCGCAAACTGCGCAACAGACTCACCCTCTGCTTGGTTTCATTTGTGAAAGCGAAATCTTTCAGCAATCACCAGAGGCTTAGGAGAGAAATGTGTCTGTAAGACCTCCACAATACTGGCAAACGTTTTCTCCCGGGCTTTTCTGGCTATTAGACTTCTCAACAAACTTATGCGTTGTGCTGCCCATGACACTCAGTAACACAGCCACTTGTTTTTCATCACTTATATCATTTGCTGTGACAAAATGTCCAAATTTCTCAATATAAGTTGTCCACTGTTCCACATTTTCATCAAAGGCATCAATATGTCTTATAGTCGTGGCCATCTTTTTGTGTTTCTCGCAGGTTCACTCGTGGGTCCAAAAGTTACGTTTCAGGAAAACCCTCACAGCAGTAATTCGTTCTGGTAAGGTACAGGAGAGTAACACCGCGCCGCCAATTATGTTATGTTCTAACATTTATTCTGGTCTTGTTCAACAAACTCACCCTGCAGCAGGAATAGAGCAGCTTTCATTTTTATTCAGGAGCTTCTCTAGTCTCAACAACAACACTCTCTGTCTGCTCTCTTTCTAGCTTACACATATCGGAATGCTGCCCTCAAGTGGCAGAAGTAACGCAATGCATTACCATTTCAAATACATAACAGCTGTGCTAGCCAGAGCTGAGATGTTCTGGTCCAGAGTTAAGCAGCTGGAGGGTTAATTGGTCTACCTAAAATATGGGCTGCAGGTGCAGGTAGGACCACCCTCAGGTACTGGACTTGTCCCTGTGCACCTACTGGCTGAGTGGGAACTGACAGCCCTTTAAGCAAAGTTTTTTTTGTTGGTTTTTTCACAGTTGCCCGAAATCATCCTGCCTAGTCCGTCAGTGTGAGCAACACGGAAGTTCCAGATTTGCCCTGTTTGAACTGTTTATTATATTGTGAAGTGTGTGGAAGTCCTTCTGTAATGAAGTTCACTGCCTTACGGGACATTTTAAAAGAATTTGTCTTGTTTTCTGTGTCTTCATCCCGTCCGTCCTCCCACAGTGTATTTGCTCAGTGTAATTTCATATCACATTTCAGTGTATGACATTGAGTGTATTCTTCCCTCGGAAGTACACTGAGCTGTGCATGTGTGTGTGCCTGCATACTTTGGCTCTTTCGGTTATTTATTACACGTACAAGGGGGATTTGGGAGTAGGGCAGGGAGTGGGGTGATGGGGAAGGAATTTGGTAACTCGAGAATGGGGCAGTGAAAGGGGAGTGGTAGTACATATCGGGGAAGCAAAATGGGAATGGACTACATGAAACCCAAGCCACCTTCTATGCTGTATGAGAGACAGGCAGACAGACAGCTAGGGAGAGAGTGTGAGCAGGGGATCCCTGGCTCACTGCTTCAGCTGAAGCCAGCAGCATGACTCCAGCTGCGACTTCGGAATTCAAGAATGTCCCATTTTTCTCATACAGAGAACATGAGTGAATGACTCCACTCACTAAGCTGGGCACCCAGGATTTTCGGGTGCACAGAAACATTATTTGAAGGGCTCTTTTCAAAAATCAGACACCAGAATCTAGCTAAACAGGTCCTGTTTACCTAGGTTCAGGTGTTTGTTTTTTGAAAATACATAAGTTTTATGAATTTTCAATGTCTGTGAGTTTAAAAAGAGACAAAATAGAGGCCATCATGATCTGTATTTTTCAGCATTGATGTAATGCATACAAATAAGCCCACACAATCTTTTTGTTTTACCTGTTACATCAAGGTGTTAACTCTAAAATCATTATAACTCTGGAAATGTATAATATTTTTCCAAAAAACCTTCCAAAGACACACCCCTGACATGGGCCCCTTTAACCCTGAAAATTTAATGAAAAAATTCCACACCATCTAGCCTATGAGTGAGAACAAAAAAATACACAATGTTAAATATAGGAAAACCAAATTGTGTTCCCCCCCATTGGGGGGGGGCTTCATATCTCAAAAACTGAACAAGATGCCATCACAAAACTTTTTATAGCTTGAGACTATGACAGCCTGACTCTGCATGTCCAATTTTGGGCTATATCATCAGACCACGACAAAGTTATTAAGGTGCAAAAATTGTCATTTAGCATTACACAGCCTACTCATCCCTAACTTTAGGGGCGCTACTGCACCCCTATAATGTATATGTGTGAATAATCCATAAATTAAATCAATGCGGCAGCTATTTCATGGAATCTTGAGATAGAAACAGATATTACTTATGGGAAAACTTTGCATAACAAAATAAGGGTTTGCCCCCAGTGACATCACAATATTCTGTGAAATGGTTGCTGCCTTGATTAAATGTATGGCTAGTTCAAATGTTTCTGTCTGCTAACTGCTGACACCTACAAGTAAGACCAATACCTCATCTGAATGTTTTTTTCATGGGCTATCAGAATTTTAGAGAGCAGTCCACTATTAGTATATAACACACTGATGTAGTATGACTGCTGAGTTTGTTTGCATGTAATTCATAATTGCTATCTATCTATCTGCACTAAGGAGGGCTATGATAGTGAGACACTTGGAAATGTAGAGGAGAATCCAGAGGGGATTGTCCACTTGGAAAACCAATTAACTGGCCATCCAATCAGCAGGATAAGGTGAATGCTCATTTCTGTAGGACAGGTGGCAAGCTGAGTGCTGTAGCACTGTTTGGTCTTCTCAGAAGTCCTGCAATATGGGGAATGAGAGGCTGCTGAAGATAGACAAGTTCAACTCTTGATTGAGGGAATGGTGCAGAGAGGAGGGGTTCAAATATGTGGGGAACTTGGGACATTTGAGGTATAGGAGGCCTTTCAGAAGGGATAACCATTATCCCACAGAAAAGGGGGCAACCACTCTTAGGCAGAAGTTTGATGATTTCATACTAACATACTAACATACTAACATACTATTTGCCAGCAGATTAGGCCTTATGGTCTATCGAGTCTGCTCGAACCTAGATCCTTAGTTGGGTGCCGAGACCCTCCCATCCCTTGTGCTCCAGAAACCACTATCATCCATCCCCACCCCGGGACAGGCCATCATCTGATACATCCACTTTCTGTGTCTGTCCCACCCTCTCTTAAAGCTCTCCACTGTGGATCTCTGAACCAGCTCACCAGGCAGAGCATTCCAAGGGTCCACCACCCTCTCAGTGAAAAACCTCCTCCTCTTTTCCCCCCTCACCCTTCCACCTTCCAACTTCAAATCATGCCCTCTGGTGATGCCTCCTGCTTTAGTCTAAAGATCCTCCATGTTTACTCCTATTTATTCCTTGAGGTACTTGAAGACCCCAATCATGTCCCCCTGTCTCCTCTCCTCCAATGAAAACAGGCAGAGCTCCTCAAGTCTGTCCTCGTAAGTCAAATCCCTAGCCTCGTATCATCTTTGTTGCCCTCCTCTGTACCCTCTCCAGGAGCTGTATGTCCCTCTTCAAGTGTGGTCTCCAGTACTGTACACAGTACTCAAGGTGTGTCTAACCAGTCCATTGTACAGCGTGCAGAATCACATCCTTGCTCCTAGAGGTGATCCTCCTTGGATGCATCCCAACATCCTGTTTGCCTTGCTAGCTGCTCTTCTGCACTGCTCAGTGTTATTCATACATGTATCCACCATGACCCCTAGGTCTTTTTCCCTGTTGAGGCTTTCAGCACCTCCCTCCCAGGTGTACCTGTGTTTAGGGTTTCCCGACCAAGATGCAACACCTTGCACTTGGTGATTTGAAATTTAATTTCCATGTGTGAGCCCAGCTTTCCAGGGTGTCCAGGTCCTTGCAGGGCCAACCTCCCCTCTTCTCCCTCAACTACTGCTCCCATCTTGGAGTCATCCGCGAAGAGACTCATTTCACACCCTATACCATCCCTGATGTCTGATATGTATGCATTAAACAGGATTGGACCCAGGACCGAGCCCTGTGGTACCCCTACCAACCTCTGTAGGGTTCGAGAGCTCCCCACAGACCACTACTCTCTGAGTGCGCCCAGCTATCCAGTTTTCAATCCATCTGACCATCAAAGGGCCTACTCCTAACCCCATCAGTTTCTCCACCAGACCATTGTGGGGACAGAGTCAACAGCCTTGCTGAAGTCCAAGAATAATACATCCACAGGCTTACCTCTGTCCAGTTCTGATGTTACCCATTCATAGAACTCCACAAGGTTGGTTTGACATGATCTACCTGGCACAAACCCATGCTGCCGACTATCCAGACCTCCCACCTCCTCCAAGTAAACCCCCAATCGTTCCTTTAGTATACTCTCCATTAATTTTCCCACCACCGAGGTTAAACTGATGGGTCTATAGTTTCCTGGTATTTCCTTCGACCCCCCTTTATGGATTGGTACCACATGTGCCTCTCGCCAATCCCTAGGTACCCTCCCTGTCTCAAGTGACCTGTTGAAAAGCTCCGCCAGGGGTGCAGCCAGTATGTCCGCCAATTCCCATAGTACTCTCGGATGAATGCCATCCGGCCCAGGAGATTTGTCTTTCTTTAGGGCCTTGAGGGCAAACCACACCCTTTTGGTGGGGATGGCATCATCCGTCCCTCCACCTTACTGGTCTTTTATCCTTATCCAGATGTGACACCCCTGGGGTACCTTTCCCTCCCTTTTGCTCCATTTCTCTGCTCCTGATCCCACTCCCTGCAGCTTCTATCCCTTTGTGCCTTGCTTTGTAGATATCCCATCCCCCTCCCTAGTGAACACAGAGGCAAAGTACTCATAAATACCTCTGCCTGGTCTCCGCTCTTCCACCCACCCTCCTTCTGATCTCAATCTGCTGGAGATGGCCCTTAGTTTTCTCCGCTCCCAATGTACCGGAAGAACCCCTTTCCCTCCATGTATCCCCTGTGCCAGCCGTTGCTCTTTACTGGACTTAGCTCCTCACCATACGGTGACTTTTCTAGATGCAAGCTGGTACATTTTCTTATCCCTATCCCTCTTGTTGTTTTATATTTTTGTAAGCGCCTTCTTTTCTCTGACTGCTACCTGGACCTCACTGGACCACCAGCATGGTTTATGTGACCTTGCTCCTTACGTTTCAACTTAGCGCAGATCCTGACTGCCTCATGAAGTCCCTGTTTATGACCTCCCATCTCCTTTCCACACTTGTTGTTGAGGTAATCCTTCAAGTGTTCCTTGAGAATATTTCCCATGCCCATAAAGTCTGCCCCCCTGAAGTCCACTGCCAGTGTCCTAGATCTCACCCCACTCCCCAATGCTTATTTGAAACCAGACAGTATTGTGGTCACTCCCAGTCAGGGGGTCCTGTACAACCATGTCCCTTACCAGATCCCCATCTGCCAGAACCACATCCAGGACATGCCCCTCCCTTGTGGGCTCCATCACATGCTGTGTTAAGAACACATCCTGGAAGCCATCCAGCAGCCTCTGCTCCTTGGCCACCTTAGAGGACATGGTTCCCCAGTTTGTACCTGGCATATTAAGGTCCCCCATCAACACCACTCCTTCCCTTTTGGACCACACTGGGCAATGATGTTGTCCAGCAAACCATCCTCTAGAACATCACTCATCCCGGGGGGCCTATATGCTACTCCCAGCTTGACCTTATCTCCTGCTGGGGATCGTAAGGTGACCCATAAGGCCTCCATGTTTCCCTCTGCCTCTTCTACCATAGCAATTTCTATGTCATCTCTAATGAACATAGCCACTCCACCCCCCCTGCCCTCCTTTCTATCCTTCCTAAGCATAGTGTACCCCTGTACATTGAGGTCCCAGTCATGGTTTTTGTTGGCCCACGTTTCCGTGACTGCCGCCACATCCACCCCCCCCTCGAACAGCATGGCCTGGAACTCTGGCAACTTGTTTCCCAAGCTCCTGGCATTTACTAACACTAACCCCCACCCCTTATCCCTTATCCCTTATCCCTCATCTCTAGACATTTAAACTAGATGATTAAACTTGGGATCAGCTGTGGGGACTGGTCAACACTGTTCAGTTTAGCAAGGGATCTTGCACCAGGGGCCATGGGTTCAGGACTGCAGAGGTAAATTTTGAAGGTGCATAATGAAATATTACTTCACAGAAATGGTGGAGGATAATTGGACTAGGCTGCCAAGTACAGTGATAACACCTGAGACTCTTCAGGGGTTTAGGATGGAACAGGTATTAGGGCATAGTGACTGTGGGTTCTGAGGGTGGGGAAGGAGACAGTGTTGCAGGGCATTCAGAGCTTACATCTGGGAGCTCATACTAAGGCACTCAGTGACATACTGTAGTGGGTATAGGTAAAACACAGCAGACTCGATGGGAGGTGGGGGGACACATCTGGGGGCTCATATAGAAAGCACTCAGTATTAGGCTGTAGGGGATACAGGTAGAACTGGGCCAAATCTATGGATTCCAAGTCTCCTGCCTGTAAATGTCTATGTTTTTAGATTTGTAGCAGCAGTGGAGGCTGAAGTTATGGAACCCCATGGCATGGTGGCAAGAGTAGGGGGTCTAACTAGCACTCTCCAAAACTGGGGAGGTGGCAAGTCAGACTGGGAATAGAAATAGGAAGCAAACAAAGGGCTGGGAGGAGTTAATGCTGACCTGGATCTGGTGGCCATAATGGCGTCATGGTGCACTAACAACCACAGCTGGTAAATGACCATTCCAGGATACATTTAATTCTGGAGGGACAGGAAGGGGAGAAAAGTTTTGGGGGGGTTATATATAAGGGGTGGCATAAAGTCCATGGGGATACAGCTGCAATGGGGGGCTGGAGGTACTGTGGGTCAGCCCAGAGATAGGATTGAGGGTCTCTGTCCACATAGGAGTGGTATATAAAGTGCGATGTAGATAGCCAGTTCTGAGTGCTGTATCAATTTTTTTTATTACATATGAAATATGTAATGGGAAGGTCAGTTTGAGGAAATTACAGTTTTGCTGAACTGACACATCAACCCCCC
Organism: Neoceratodus forsteri; assembly: GCA_016271365.2. Lineage (NCBI taxonomy): Eukaryota > Metazoa > Chordata > Ceratodontiformes > Ceratodontidae > Neoceratodus > Neoceratodus forsteri. The sequence continues at coordinate 43,132,441 of JADMNL010000038.1, forward strand.
CAGGGATAAGTTCAAAGGACAGTACATAGCTAAACTGCAGATAGCTGGGGTGCAGTTATCTTGTCAGTTTGCTTTCATCCCAGGAAATAAAATTAGCCATTCATGACGTTCTCAGGGAAATCCTTTGATGTGTCCTGAGAAAAGGGACACTGGCCAGTGTTATGAATAGCCTTCCAGGAAACCAGCTCATTTCCTCAAAGAGGTTGATGTCTAGGCCAAGCAGGACCCAGACAAATTTGGAAGGTTCAATATCCGTTCTCAGGAAACCCTTGAATTACATCAGGGAGACCTTTGATGTGTAGATTCCAAGGCCCAGAAGGGATTAAAGAGTCACATATACTTTTGCTTTGAATACAGTGACTTGTATCAAAGAAACTTTTGATATGTATGTGTAGCAGAGCACAAACCGGTTTTGTCTGGTTAACCTGAGGAGAGGAAAGTCAGTGAGGTTACCTATTATGTTTTTTAAAATATCTTATTTAGACATCCTGTGTTATAAAATATAGATTTTGTTACACCAAGGCAGAGTTAGGTGACCTCAGAGAGAAGGCTGGCTCAAGACTGTTCTTAAGCCTACTGCAAACCTTGAAAGGCACACATTTTTTATCTAACTGAGAGAAGACAGACCATCAAAGCACTGAAGTAAGGACCTTAGACAAGATTAGTCTGAAGTTATTATTTGTAGGAATTTGCACTTGAAGCCTGTTTGTTTTAAGGCTGTATGTGTTGGGATATTTTGTTCTGTAATATTTTCTGTTTTCCTATTTTAAAGTAAAGATATATATTTTAAAAAACAGAAACTGCCTGGAGTGCCTTGACATTTCTTTTTGTTTAAGTGGAGCTTTTAACGGTTACAGTTGACACTGTGTAAGAGCTTATTTTGATACCAAACTGGGAAACGGATAGAGTTCTCTAAAGTCTTGCATAGAGTGCTAAGGGTTCATTTTGTAGACCTGGTTAAGTGCCCATAGGCAAAGATATCTGGCCCCCCAAAGACAGAGTTATTTGAGCCTGATAATCTGGTACTCTAACAAGAGGTTATCAGTTCGAATCCCTCCAGAACTTGAGACTAAGGTGACTCGAACCCACAAAACAGACAAGAGGGTTACCTTGTACTGTTCACTGTCCACAAATCATATGCTCAGAGGTTGGCACTTTGGGAGTAGAGGGCTGACCGGTTTAGCGAATTTGTGACACAGACCACCAGCTCAGGGGAAGGAGTTGGACAGATTTTGAGGGAGGTGACAGACAGAATAGCAAGCAAGAGGGGATGTATTACTAGTGGGGGACTTTAATCTGTCAGATATAGCTTGCAGCATTCTGGCCACAGCTACAACAAGGAGCAGGGCAATCCTCAAATCCATACAGAGGGTGTTTTTCAGGCAGCTGTTTATGGAACCCATCATTGATGAGACCCACATATGGGATATTGTGTCTGGTTCCAGAGGCCATGTCCTCAGAATGACATAGACAGAGTAGTGGTAGTTCAGAGCAGGGCAACAAAAATGGTGCATGGTGTGCACCAAAAGTAATATAAGGAGAAGACTAGAGGACTTCAAAATGTGTACCCTGAAAGAGAGTAGAGAGAGAGAGGGAGGATATGATAGAGACCTTCAAATATGTCAAGGGCATAAATAAGGTATGAGAGGGTATCACATTTCAGAAAAAAATATGTTTATTTATTTGGTTACTGGGTAATTACACTGGTCCAGTGGACCTTTTTCAGGCATGACCAAGGCCACAAGATGGCATGCAAAAATGCACAATACAGTAACAAAGAATGTAAGCATTGGCGCAACATGGTAGAAATTATGATTCTACACTGTACAGACAAGAGACTGCACAGGAAGTAACAACCATCAACTTTCAACATTTAATCCCTGTAGAGAGACACAAAAATAGATCACCCCGACCCCATTTGACAGTTCTAGGCTAAGCAAGATTTTTAACCATAGTCTGCTGACATTCTGCTGCGTTCACAGTGATTTGGACCAGAGGAGTGTATCTTAAGTCCCCTTCTCCTGGAGATCTGTCAAAAAAAGGTTCTAGTGCTTGCTTGGGAAAGAGTGGATTTCAGATGACCAGCACCTGCAATCTGTGTTTGCCATTAGGGTCTTCCGGAAGTGCAGTTTGAAGGTAGAAAAGGAGTTTAGGGATTGCAGCTCAGCCAGGAGAGTGTTCCAGAACCTAGGTGTGTCACTGGAAAACGCTGTCTGCCCCATGGCTGTTGCTGTTTTGGGGCATTCGAGGGCTAGGCACGAGGAGAACGTGAGCTGCCTGGAGACCCGTTTTGTGTTAAGCCTGCTCAAGATTGGTGAGCCCCCATTGCAGAGTGCCTTACAGATGAAATTCCCATACAGGAGGTCCCTGCGAGCCTGAGGGGGCAGCCATCCTAAGGAGCTGTATAGAGTGCAGTGATGTATTTTATAGGGAGCAAGGGAGATAAACATGCATATGTTATTGTAGGCAGAGTTCAGACTAGTCAGAAGCTTGACCAAAATGGGGTGCAGGATAGGTGAGCAGTACTCCAGGATCGGGATGAGGGTGTACTGTCCTATAGTCAGTCTAGCCTTGGGCAATAGCAGATGCTTCACCCAGTAGCAAGAATCCAGTTGCTGAGTCACTCTTTTAACTGCCTGTCCCACATGAGAGGCAAAGGTGAGCAAGGGGTCCAGGGTGACCCCTAGGTATTTTATTGTAACCCCTAGGTGGTGCTATCCCAAGGGCTACTACCCCTGCCTGCTTGGCTAGTCACAGGTTAAGGGGCTTGGGTACTGAAACGGGTGCCTCCACCTAGAGGTCAGGGTTGTTAGTGGTCAAGCTAACCTGGGCACAGCCCTCTGGGACACTGTAACCTCCCGCTTTCCCTTCTTGTGGCCTGAACAATATACAATAAACACTTTCACAATGACCCTTATTCACCATGCAATTACTCACACTGTTTGTACTTACCACCAGAGCTGGTTCCTCTAGCTGGACCCTGGGGACCCCTGGTAAAATAAGGTTATACACAGCAAGTAGCAACAGTACAGTACTCTTTGCAGAAACTGGAACTACAGTCAGGTTAAATGCAAAAAATGTTGAATCTGATTTATTCAGGGGACTTAAACAAGGGAGAGGTGTACTCAGGTTGATTTGCTTAAAGGCTGTATCAGTCAGACAGTTATGCATGCACTTCAGAGTCCCTACACAGTTGCACACTGTGGGTACACAGGTAGGAAGATGGTGGGCTAGCCAGGAATATTGCCCGGGGTGGGCTGGCTCGCAGCTGGTTGGGTCCCTGTGATGGAAGAAAGCAATGTGCCCAATACACACTATTTGTAATCCAGAGCTGGAGGGCTCAGTTAGTGAGAGAACCCGTTTAATTAAGGAGTTAACTGAATTCCAGAAATTACAGGGGTTACCCATGTGCCAGGCCTGCTACCCCTTGAAAAAAGAGGCATTGAGTAGTTTCATGTTGTTTTACACGGGTTTCTCAGCCTCTTGTAGTAGTTCAAGTTCCCTGCCATAGGTTCTGCGTTATAAGCATTCCAGGCCTTATCTCTGGTCTTCATTTAGGCCAGTAAATCTTTACAGATTCACTTTGCGTTACCCCCCACTTATCTGCCGCGTAGTTAGAGCACAGTGCTTCTCTTGCACTGAAAATAGTGTTGCTACCAGGAAACCTAGGGCTGCATCAACAGATGACAGTGAATAGAGGGTGGACCAGCAGTTTCCCTTCAAGTCATCCCTTAGTGCATTCTGGTTGACTCCGGCAAAGTTCCTGAAAGTTATGAGTTTGGGGGTGGGCAGTCCCAGTGACAGGATTAGTTACGATATGATGGGGAATGACCACGTATGGTATCAGGTAGGACCCCCACAGACATGATTTTGTCCTCCCTGTTCATCATGACCCAATCCAGAAGAGAGTGGTTTTGAGATCTGGAGGTTATTCATGTGGGGGAGCGTATCAACTGGATCAGAGTGACCTGATTGAGGAGTTCTGCATACTCATGGCTTTTACTGCCCAGCCAGTTCAAATTGAGATTCCCCATTGGGACAGAGTCCCTAGCCAGGGATATGCTCCCACCCTCACTAGTGAGTGTTTTTAGTCCTACTAGTCCTTCCTATAGTAGGACTGTAGGCACAGCCCACATAGATTTTCCTGGCTGATCCAATAACAAGCTCAATTATGAGCCATTCAATGGCAGAATCACTCGCCCTACTGGCTGAGATTATTGAACCTGTAACTGGTCCTTAATATAAATAAGAACCCCTCCACCTTTCTTTTTTCCTGGTTTGTCATTTTAGAAGAGAAAGTAACCATTTAAGCTGCACAGAGAGTCCGGACAGTGTGGTTTCAGTCATGTCTCACTTATGCCCAAGACGTCAGGTTTGTGAACTTATACCCAAGCCACAACCTCCTGCATCTTAGGAAGTAAGCTTCTTGTATTTAGATGTGCTATTCTTAAACCTTTTCTGCAAGTCCACTGGGAGCTGACCTGTGAAATTGAGGGGTGGTTAGGGCCCAAGTTCTGATCAATATCTCTGCCCATCAACAGTAGTCCCCTCTAAGATGCATGAGTAGCTGTGCTCTGTTCAGTGCTGACCACACTCTCGGTGAATTTTTGTTAATAAGATAGAGTCCTATACCCTGACTCTCCCATCTACTAAGTAGAGCTAAGGCTGCCAGAGGGTAAGCCAACATGGTCGGGTAGTCAGCCACTGGATAGCCACATATTGCAGAAAAGGAATATCTGTCTGATGTGTATTGGCCAGAGCTGAGGACAGTACCACAGAGATCACTTGCTAGTAGCTGCAGTGCTAGGGAGAGTGCCATGCAAGTGGGGAAAACTGATTGATCTTACTTCGAGAGGAAGCTCTTGCAGCAGGTAAAGACATATAGGACTGACGCCACCTGATGGCAGATCACAGCAAATTTTTTCTCTAGCAGTACCTAGGAGAGTGCCCTCCCGACATCAGCTCCACCCCCGACGTCCCTTGATATAAAGGAGGTGACAGTCCCCATGTGCTCCAGTTCTTTCCCGCCACAGAATGCGTTAGTTCGGTCTCAGCTACCTCTTGTCAGTACTGACCGTGCTAAATATTTCTCCACCTTTTCATCGTGTCTTTCACTGAATTCTTCCTATGTCCACTCCATTGACGGGGTACACTAACAATGCTCCTGCTGGCATCAGATACCCTCCAAAGTTGGCTACTCTGCCTGTTTGTACTGCCTGGGCCCAGACCACAACACCAGCGCCTGTTCCTACTGCCAGGCCTTTAATAGCAGGACCCGCATCAGGCGACAAAAATCACTTTTGGCCTTTCTCACCCAAAAACAACTGCCCGCTATGCAGAGGGACTCCTCATCTGGGAGGGAATCTTCTAACCCTTCACCCTCAATAAAGAAACAACACAAAGAAAAACACAGGGTACAGGACAGGTCCCACTTGAGGCCCAGTTCTTCTGGCTCCCACTAGGCCTCAAAATCCAACTCCTCCGGCCATGAAGCCCACTTAACAGCCCTTAAGCCTCCCACTTCCTCCTTGGTTTCTACCACCCAGAAATCTTCCGGCTCCAGCTTACACCCTATCAAGATTTGCCTGCCCCCAGAGTCGGGGTTTTCAGTGGGCAAAGGTAAGTCTTCCTCCCACTCGGCCTTCACCTCTGCGGCTGACCTCTGAGAGATGAAAAAGGCTTCTGGTCACTCATACTGTAGGGCTTCTTCCCTACCACCCAAATCCAAGGTCTCCAACCAATGTCAGCCTCTGGCTTCTGACTGACGTTCATCGGAAAAGCCCACAAGCAGTCCAACCATCCTTAGCCTCTGGCTTCAGAAGGACATCTCTCGGACTCTATCTCCAAACTGCAGCCCTGACATCACTCCAACTGTGTCCACTCAGACACTGGCTAAGACTGTACTGCTGCCAGCCTCCCCGGCCAAGCCTGATGCCAGCTCCAATGTCACCCCATCTCCTCAAGATATAACGCCGGAGCCCGATGATGGTTGGCAAGAAGCGCTACCATTGTCACCTGCCAGGTCAATGCCAGACCAACCTGACAATGGTACCGGCGCAGGCCCAATAGCACCTCAGCATGGGCCGGAATCCCCAAAATTTAACATTGCTCAGGTTAAGGAGCTCTTTTCACAATGGTGGGACATGGTTAAACAAGACCTACCTTCTAAACCTGCCCCCATCACTCCTCAACCTGTTGAGCTGCCTGAGCCTACTCCAGACATAGTTGAGGTCCCCCCAACTGTATGGAGAGGACATAGACAAATCACCTGCGGGTCCCAAGAAACACAGGGACAAATATAGGCACTGGAGGACCTGGTCCAGAAGTTCCTTCAGCTCGCCTACTCCAGACAGACCCAGGCATAAATGAAAGAGACATCGCTCCTCTTCCTCTTCTTCCTCTTTGGAGTCTTATTTCAACTTGGAGCCATCCCTTCCTGACTCCAATGTCGATTCTGCACCCGCAGACATGGAAGACCAACCTAAGTCTCCACCCGATGATCCCAGCTTCATGGAGGTCATGAGGCATATTCAGGAGAATACGGGCTGGTATACTGAGGCCCTTGACCCCGAGTGCTTGAGGCTGTTCCATCGAGAGAGCAGGTGGGAGGCTTCTATTCTTTATACACAGATGCATGGAGACAAGTGACCTCCGACCAGTGGGTCCTCAACCTCGTGGAATTTGGGCATTCCATCAAGTTTGATGCCATTCCACCGGACAGACTTCCGCCCCATCCCATCATCCAAGGTACCACAGAGCTCCTATATGACAGGAGATTCAGTCTCTGTTGGCAGAAAAGGCCAAAGAGCCCGTGCCCTTGTCACAGAGAAAGAGAGACAGGATTCTATTCCCACTTCTTTTTGGTTCCCAAGAAGACCGGGGACCTTAGACCCATCCTGGATCTCAGTGATCTGAACCAGTGGGTCTCCTGCAGGAGATTCTGCATGGTCTCACTGCCCAACCTTATGCCAATGATCACAAGAGAGATTGGTTGGCATCCCTGGACATGCAGGATGCTCACCTTCACATCCCAATCGCCAAAATACTCAGGAAATTTCTGAGATTCTGGTTCAAAGGAAGGCTTTTTGAGTTCAGAGTCCTTCCCTTCGGTCTCTCCTCAGCTCCCAGAGTCTTCACGAAGCGTCTGGTGGTGGTGGCCTCTACGCTTCACAGACAGGGACACTTTGTGTTTCCCTATCTGGATGACTGGCTCCTTAAAGGCTCTGCCTTTTGGAAACCATACAGGACACGTTGGTGCTTTGCCTGTGTCTGGGCATCACAGTGAACCCGGACAAGTCACATCTGTTTCCTTCCCAGAGGCTCCAGTTCATAGGGGCTCTCTTGGATTCCACCCTAGGGAGGGTTTTTCTTCCTTTCCCTTCCAACAGGGCAGAGCGCATTCAAGTTCTGTTCGCTATTGTCTCTTCAGCCTCAAAAGTCCCTGCCAGACTTCTCCTCAGGCTGTCGGGCTACATGGCAGCCTCCATAGTTTCAGTCCCATTCACGAGATTGCGAATGAGAACTATCCAATGGACTCTTCGTGTCCAGTGGGATCATACCCGTGATGAAATGAATGCACAGATAGGAATCACAGAGCCAATTCGCGATGAGCTTTGCTGGTGGCTGTCCTCCAAAAATCTTCAGGCAGGGTTTCAATTTCATCTCAGACCCCCTCACCCAGACGCTGTCCACAGACACATCATGCACAGGATGGGGTGTGCACTTAGGGAATCACAGGACTCAAATTTCATGGTCTTAGACAGAGGAGAACCTCTATATCAATGTTCTTGAACTAAGAGAAGTTCTTTATGCGCTACAAGCCCTGGATCCTGCCATATCACCTGGCCACCTTCTCTTACAGACAACACCTCAGTGATCTTCTATATCAAAAAATAAGGCAGCACTCACTCTTATCCCCTCTGTTGAGAGGCCATGAGAGTGTGGGATTGGATGAGAGCCAACCATCTCACCATTTCAGCTGTCCATGTTCCAGGGTCACAGAACATGATAGCTGACGCTCTCTGCAGATCAAGGTCTCAGGCCCATGAGTGGGCCTTACTTCAGAGTGTAGCAGACTGTCTATTCACCAGGTAGGGGACACCAGAGTTAGACCTCTTCATGTCTTGATCCAATGCAAAACTGCCCAATTTATGCTTGCTAGATCCAGAACCTGGAGCTTTTTGGTGAGATGCATTGTCCCTCTCTTGGAAGGGGAAGTTCCTTTATGCCTTCCCCTCCTTTCCACTGCTACAGAAGGTCATCCTCAAAGCTCAGTTAGAAAACAGTACCCTGATCCTGATAGCTCCCCTGTGGCCTCAGCAAATTTGGTTCCCCTTGCTACAGCCTTTAATGGCGGAGCCTCCTGTCTCGTCCCACCTACTTTCAAAGGACAATGGGTCCCTTGTTCATGTGAACCTACGCTCCCTTCACCTGCATGCCTGGCTCCTCAAGACCTAGCAAACTTTAGGTTAGGTTTGGAGTCTCAGATAAAGTAGCTCAAATCCTGGTAGAGGCACGTAAGCCTGCCACGAGGATCACTTGCGCTATGAAATGAAACTATTTCTGCCTATGGGCTGCAGCGAGGCAGGTGGATACTTTGGTCTGTCCAGTTGACAAAGTTCCGGAATACCTGCTTTCCCTTTTGGAGTCAGGTTTAAGCTACGCCTCCATCAAGGTACTTCTGGCCACCGTTGCTGCCTATCACGTGCCTGTCCAAAACAGATCAGTGACTCAATTGAAGGTGTCTAAAGCCTTTCTTTGTGGCATCTTGCACATCAGACCCCCTATTTGAGATCCTGTCCCTCCTTGGGATCTACTTTATTTATTGGAGAAGCTGACACTTCTCCCCTCCCCCCCTTCAAACCTGCCATGAATTATGAGCTCTGTTTCTTATCCTGGAAAACCTTGCTCCTGGTGGCAGTCACCTCAGGTAGGCGCACTTCCGAGCTTTGGGCTCTAATGTGTAAGGAACCCTACTTGATTTTTCATAAAGATAGGGTGGACCTTTGCACCAACCCCAAATTCCTACTGAAGGTGGTTTCGGAACCCACTTTGAACCAGTCGGTTCACCTTCTGGTTTACTTCCCAGACTACTCCAACAAAGGAGAAGCGCTTCTTCACACTCTCGATGTTCATAGGGTGCTGCGTTGCTACCTGTCCAGAACAAAGGAGGTCAGGAAATCCGATCAACTGTTCATGTCGTTCACAGACCAGTCCTTAGGATGCCTGGTTACCAAGCAGACACTTTGACATTGGCTGATAAACTGTATCACCTTCTGTTACTAGAAGCACAACAAATCTCCTCTGGGCCTGATTAAGGCTCATTCCACTAGGGAAATCACCACTTCCTTTGTGGCCATGAAGAGAGTGTTGGTGGCTGACATTTGTGCCACTGCCACCTAGAATTCTGTTCACACCTTTGTCAGGCATTACAGCCTGGACATAGTTTCCAGATGCGGAGCAGGGTTTGGCTTTGTGGTCTTGCAGGGCTTGATCTCCTGAGGGATCCTTCCTGTTTTGCTGTTCCTTGACTCCCTTCCCCCCTCCCGAGGGTTGTCTTTAGTTTATACTGCTTGGGAATTAGTCCTATATGTCTTTACCTGCTGCAAAACCCTCCTCTCGAAGTGAGACAGTACAGTTATGTAAGAACTTACCGTAACAGTAGATCTTCGAGAGTAGCTCTTGCTGCAGGTATTACTTTCCTTTCTTCCTTCCACCAGGACCAGGCTTCTCCTGTACCAGCCATGTCTTCCTGTTTTCAGGGGTAAGAATAAGATTGGGCTCTCTCTCTATTCCGCATGTTGCCTCATGCGGGACCTGTATTTCTTAGCATGCAAGAACTGGAGCATGTGGGGACCGTCCCCTCCTTTATATCAGGGGACATCGGGTTGGAGCTGACATTGGAGGGCGGTCTCCTAGGTACTGCTAGAGAAAAAAAATTGCTATGATCTGCCGTCAAATAGGTGGTTGTCCTATATGTGTTAATCACAAAGAGCTTTCAAGCCTACTGTTACTGTAAGTCCTTATGTAACTGTACTTTTCATTATTTGATCAGTTTCTAGGAAGCTAGCACCTGAAACCACCAATAGCTGGAGAAACCTCCTTGAGTTTTGCCGTCTCACACTGGTGGGTGTACAAATTGCATTAGTATGCCAAGGCAGTGCCAGTCTCGACTCATTATTCACTAATATGAAAGATGAAATATCCATCACCAGGACACATCAAGAAATATTCATATTTGAGATTGTTCCAGAGTGTGTGGGCTGCTTTGGAGGACAAAGTATGAAACTGTGATTGATAGCCCAGATCAGTAATTGAACCACTCCTTAGGAGACCAGAGACAATACAGTATATAGTTCAGGTAATCCCCCAGGAGTCAGTGTAGGAGTAGCACTACCTAATTAGCTAAAAGAGGAAATTTAGCTACTGGTTCTTATTCTTTTTTAATAAAAACAGTGGTCATTCTGGAAAGATTCCTGTGACCTTCATGGTGCATCAGGCAACCCACTGTAGGGACAGAAAAGTTGTCCAGGTATAAGAGCCGAGGAATGACCTCTAGTGACTGTCTCTTTAAACCTGCAAATGGGAATCTCGGCTGATAGATAAAATCTCACGTCAAGGCCGCATATATAACTAGAGCCAGCCAAGGGTGGGAGTGGTGGGGGCAGACTGGGGAACTGCCACACAGCAGCAGTGGGAAGAACAGGACTACTGAGTCCGTTAAACAAAGTGGCAGCAGTTCTTTTGGGATTCCTGTACCTGCAGGCTTCAAGCTGAGATCCAGTGGCATCTCAAGGGGAGGGCAAGTGGTCCTGAATGGCCCTCGACCCTGAAACATGATTGGAAATAATTTAATTAGTAGCTGTTGCCAGCCAGGTTGCAAGTCATCGGGTAGGGGAGAGATTGAGGGAGAGGGGCTGTGCTGCTAAAAATGGTTGAGCTGCTGGGCTGTGCCCAGGGACAATTTCTCAGCAGGGATAGCCTGTTTGAGAGTGAAAGACTCCTTCCCCAGCTAAAAAATGTTTTTCAATGCCAATACAATTTAAGCAGTTTAAAAAGGGAGACTACAGAAAGACCCTTGCAGTAAGCTTCTTAGGCTGAGCCCAGAAATAGGCAGCAGAAAATTCAAAACTTCACAAATTAACTTAAGCCCCCTCAAAAAGATATCATAAGATGGAACCCCAGAAAGTACAAATTGTTCAGTTCCTTAAATTAATTAGGCTGAGTCCAGAAAACAGGCAGCAGGAATTCCAAACGTCACAATTTAACTTAAGCCCCCTCAACAGATATCACAAGATGTAACCCCAGAAAGTATAGATTATTCAGTCCCTTTGAATTTGCCCAGTCTGCAAAGCATACAATTAACAGATACTATATCTAGATCTATATATATATCTATATATATATACTCATATATATATATTTATTATGGTAGCACGGTAGTGCTACCATAGTTAGGCTTGAGGAGCCATTTACATGTTAAACCCAAAATTTTGAACCTTAATAACTTTGCAACCATTCGACGGATTTGCCTGAAATTTGGAATACATGATCAAGACCCATACGCCTTAGGAGTTGCCAAGTTTCATACTGGTCAGATACACGGCTGCAGAGTTATTAAGCATGATCTGCGCATGCGCTTATGCTTTTTCTGGAATTCTGTGGTCACGCCTACAGGTTGCACGGTTTGCGGGATCGGTCCGAAATCTTCAGGGAATGTGCAACCGGGGTCCCCGATGTGCCTTTTGAAGATTTAGTAAAAAATATTTAACAGTTCAAAAGTTATTCAAAAATAAGTTCCCATTATAAGTCGATGGGAAAAGTTAACAAAAAGTTTGACAGTGTCGCAAATGCACTTTTTAGTGTCGCAAATGGCCCTTTTACTGTCGCAAATCCACCATTTTGTTTTCAGTTAGTGATCAGAAAAATGCTTGGTATTTAAAATTGGGACCCTCTAGCAACCTAATTCTTTTTGTATTAACCTAGTCGGGCCCTGAAGATGCTAGCCATGTCTTTATTTGGGGGTAAAACACCCCAGAAATATGTTTGTGACACTGTCAAATGCATTTACGAAAGCTGTCGCAAATTGCAACAGTACTTTTCTAGGCTATGGGAAAATGACAGCAATTCTTTGGCACCCTGCTGCAAAAGAATGGTTTGGTGTTTTGGCCTGAAATTTGGAGGGAATGCAGCTGACATCTCACAGATGTGTCTTTCAGTGTTTTGTTGAAAAAATATTACATGGCGGCAAAGTTACAGCACTCCAAAGTTGACACTTTTTCCCATAGAATAACATTACGCCATCCAACACATTGCAGCAATCTTTTGGCACCCTACTGCAAAATAACGGCTTGGTCTTTTGGGCTGAAATTTGAAGGGAAGACAGCCAACATCCCACAGATGTGCCTTTTAGTGGCTTGCTGAAAAAATATTACAGGGAGCCAAAGTTATGGCACTCTGAACTTCTCTTTTTTTCCCATAGGATAACATTACGGCATTTGCCGCGCCTTTCAAGGCCCGTATCTTGGAAACGGTGCAAGATACAGACTTTTTGTTGGGAAAATGTTTAGCCTCCTAATGGGGGCTAAGTACAAAACTAGCCAGGAAAGTCATAAATCATATGACTTTTAAATTATTTTTCTACGTCGTACGGTTCCTGAGATATAAGCAATTTAGTATTCCAACTCCTTATTTTCTGCTCTGAGACCCATTATTATGCATACATTCCTTGTACTCACTGTCTTTCTCTCTGCAGCTTTTGGGGAAAACAAGCCTGTGTGCTTACATTACTGTTACCGTTGCCCTTTCAGCTTGCGGTTCCTTACCCGTTTCACTTACCGTTCACGTCTACGCCACCATGTGTGTTTTTCTTTTGCATTTTCATTTGCGCTTACGTTTCCGTTATTTTTTGCCATTTGTGTCTACAGTACTGTTTCTCTTTCTGTTTCGCTTTGCATCACCATGCTCATTGCCATTTGTGTTTGCGGGCACCATGTTACTATGTGACAAGACATCACGTGGCAGACCGTTCCCGTCTACGCCACCATGTGCGTTACCCTTTCTGTTCTCATTCATACTTGCATTACTATGTGCACCACTGTTAGCGCTTCTGTTTGCATTGCTGTTCCTGTTACTATGTCACAAAACATCACGTGGCGGGAGGGGCCCCGCGCTCCGCCGCCGCATTACATTCAGTATTTCTCGTTATCATTCTCAAAAAGAAGGGAAATTAGAGGCAAAAACTCCATTTAATGCATCAGTTTGGGTTGTTCCACAGCGACAAGCGTGAGGAAATTCGGTGTTAGGTTGAAAACCCTTGGACCCCAGCCCACCCCCAACTGGCATTGGGGTCTTGGTCCTAACTCTCACCCATTCTCTTATACCTCTGCTTCTTTACACATGTGATGGGGTGAGAGTTAGGGCTAATGACCCCAATGCACCCCAGTGCGCTGGGGATGGGCTGGGGTCCAAGGGGTTTCCAACCCAACACTGAATTTACTCACTTTTGTCGCTGTGGAACAACCCAAACTGATGCATTAAACTGAGTTTTTTGCCTCTAATATATGTATGTATATCATATACATACATACACACACACACACACACACACACACACACACACAGTTGGGTACTGCAGTTTGAGTCCCGCTGAAGTTTAGGTGCCAAGTTCAACTTTGAGTAGGGCTGCTGAGTCCATTAACCAAAGTAGCAGCAGTTCTTTTGGGATTTCTGTCCCTGCAGGATTCAAGCTGAGCTCTGGCAGTGTCTGGAAGGGAGGGCAAGTGGTCCCAAATGGCCCTCAACCTTTCAGACTTCAAGAACAAGGGATGATTATATGAGGCTGGGGGGTGGGTAAACTCAGGGGTAACATGAGGAAGTATTTTTTCACAGAAAGGGTGGAGGATGCATGGAACAGTCTCTCAGTGGAGGTGGGGGGGCAAGAATGGTAAGGAAATTCACAAATGCATGGGACAGGCACAAGAGAACCCTAGCAGTAGTAAAGAGAGGATAAAAGTCAGAGATCAAGTAGGATCTGCGGTATTGCAGTAGGTAGGGAAAATGGGCAGACTCGGTGAGCTAAGCAGTCCATATCTGCCATCAGTTTATTTTTTTTATTTTTTATAATTTCTGTTTCTCCTGTTCCCTGATCGGCCCCCATCTGACCGACTCCCCCAGCTCTGTCTCCCGGAATTACCGGGGCTTACCTTATGCCGGTCCTGTAGCGGTGCCTGCAGTGAGTCGGTCGCCATCCTGCCGTCGGTGGACATTTTCCCATTTTCTCCCCAGTTTCCTGAGGGCCCCAGGAGAAGGATGCAAGTGTGTGGAGGCGCGCATGCGTCCTTCATCTGGTGAGCCCTCCTCCTCCCCGCCCAAATGGCCTAGTGTTGGTACCCTTGCTTGTGCAACCGAGGGTAGCCATGAGTGAGGAATGGTTTCCCACCTCCCCAGAGAAGAGATCTGCCTTGACAGCAGTTCCATCCAGCTCCACCCGCCTCCTGTGCCGACCTCCGACACCCCGGACTCACTCCAGAATCTGGGTCGCCGGCATGCCTCGAGGTGAGACGTCCAGCTCCTTAGCCCTCTGCGCCACCGGGCCAGCTCAGTTTCTATGTTTTCAAGTTCTATGTAGCACACTAGATATTGGGAAGTGCTAGATCTGGGATTCACAGATGGGGACAAGAAATGCAGATATCACAGGATAGATGCCTGGGTATAAGCGATCACCGTACTGTGTGCTTCAGCATAAGGACTGGGCAAGAGAAAAAACACACAAAGACAAGGGTCATGGACTTCAGGAGGGCAGATTTTAAACAAATGGATGACTGCCTCAGTAACTGCATAGTGGGAGGATGGCAGGGGAGTGGCGATCCATTGGGAGAAGATCAAGGGGGAAACCATTAGGGCAACAGCATGCTGTCTGAAGGCAGTCAGCAGGGAAAGCAGGAGGAAGAGGTCAAATGGTTCTCAAAGGAGGTGGCTACGGTGGTGAGGGAGGAAAAAAGCCATTCAGGAAGTATAAAGAGACCCGGGGGAGGATGACAAGGAGCTACATCTGGAGAAGCAGACTGAGCAGGAAGGTGAATGAGGGCAGAAAAGGCACAAACAGAAGAGAGAATAGCCAAGGAGATCAAAAATAAGATAAAACAGTATTCGGGTAAGTGAGTGGAATGAAGAAAGTGAGGTGGGACAGTCAGAATTATCAGAGTTGGGGGCTGTGCAGAAGAGAATCGGGAAAAAGCTAAAATATTGAAAGATTACTTCTATTTAGTCTTTGCATGAAAAGAGGGGATGGACCTACAGGTATCAGCAGGTATGGGGGAGGGTGGACACAAGTCCATTTTGCACAGAAGAAAGTCCGGAAGGGTTTGGAAGCCCCAAGGGGAAAACAAGCCCATGGGGCCAGACTGGATTCACCAAGGGTTCTAAAAGAACTGAGCATGTTGCTGGCCGCCCCTCTGGGAACACTGTTCAGTAGCTCATTGGAGATGGGTGTGGTTCCAGAGGAGTGGAGGAGGGCCAGTGTGGTCCCTCTGCACAAGAGCGGCAACTAAGAGGAAGCTAACAACTACAAGCCAGTCAGTCTCACAACAGTGGTGGAGATGTGACAGGAGACCCCCCAAAGGGGAGATCAATAGAGTACCGGGAGCCATTTGGGCTGCAGGACCACAGTTAGCATGTTTTTACGGAGGGGGGGGTCATGCCAAACAAATCTCATAGATTTCTTTGATGAGGTGACTAAAGAGATGGATTAGGGGAGGGCTGTGGATGTTGTCTGTCTAGATTTCAGTCAGACCTTCAACACAGTGTAGCACTGGAGACTAGTGAAGGAAACTAAGCAGCCTGAAGGCTAGGGAGAAAGTGATAAGCTGGATAATAAACTACTTGAAGGAGAGGAGTCAGAGGGTGGTGTTAAATGGCAGTCACTTGAGAATAGCAGAATGATTATCAGGGTGCCATTGGGCTCTATTGTTTAAGCACTGCAACTGTTTTGGATGCTGTGTAATTCGTGTGTGCTGTATAAGTATTATATCAGCTGATAATTTTATTGTTTTAATGTAATAACTAATTGTAGGTTTGTTGTATGTTTTTGTACGTGTATATGTTGGATGCAGTTGTAAAGGAAAAACATTTTCTCAATTTGCTATCCAATAAATTGAATTAATTGATCATTCTGGGGCCAGTCCTCATCAGTGTCTTCATATGTGACATTTTCTGAGGAACTGGAGGAGAAGTTGTGTTTCTTTGTTTATGACACAAAAATGTTCAACAGTGTGAACACTCAGGAGTTGGTGGAGAGAAAACAAAGTTCATGCACTTGGGGTGGGGAAACCTGGGTTCTGTGCATGGGAGGGGTACTGACAGTCACCAAGCAAGAAAGGACCTTGGGGTAATCATAGGGATGATCTCAAGGTGACAGGGCAGTGCAACAAGACAGTAAGTAAGGATAGTAGGATGCTTGGTTGCAAAGGAAGGGGATTTCTAACAGGAAGAGGGAGATGGTGTTGCCAATGTACCACTTACTGGTGAGACTACACCTGGAGTACTGTGACAGGTTCTGGAGTTTGCCCCTCTACAAGGATGTTGACAGGGTGGACATGGTCCAGAGGAGAGTTACCAGAATGGTGAGAGGTTGCATAAGGAGCTAGATGAGAAGTTGTGGGAACTCAGCATGTGTTCCCTGTAGGAGTGGCAAGCGAGGGTGGACTTGATAATTCACAGAGGTGAACAAGGTGCAAGTGGAGTCTTTTTTTCAGTGGAGGAAAAGCGCCAGGACATGGAAACCTGCAGTGAAGCTCGGGGGAGTGTAAGAGGGACATGAGAAATTACTGAAAGGGTGGTGGATTCATGGAACAGCCTGCCAGAAGAGGTGGTATGTGCAAAATTAGTAGTCAGTTTCAAGCATGCATCAAATAGGCACAAAGGTAAAATGGAGAGAGCCAAGGGAGGCAGGAGGGACACCAAAGGCCAGATAGGGCCCAGAGTGTTGGAATAGTAAGGGTAAAAATAGGCAGACTAGATGGGCCTGCTGATCCTTTTCTGCTGTTTCTGTTTCTCTGTTTTCATGTGGTAGAGTGGACACAGGAGAAGATTCGGGGGATGAGGAGTTACTACAGGTGTGCGTGACCCAACACAGACCTTATGTTCTCACTGTGATCGAAACGTGGCTGTCCCCGAAGGTGCCAGATAGTGCCATTCACATTGATGATTATACACTATCTAGAGAAGACAGGTCTGGGAAATCTACCTCACAGCCTCCCTCTGAGGTCACATCCTACCAGAAATCGACACTGGTAGTAGCTCCCAAGCACTGGCACTTAAATTGCTCATTGAGCTGCACGGTTAGTCCCTCACCATCCTCACCAGCTATGTCTCCCCACAAGACCACTCCAGAGGTTTCACCGTAATAATCCATTATCTCTAACCTTCCCCCTTGCTCTGAATTAGGCTTGCTGGAGACTTCAGTATAAACTGGCAGGCTCCTGAAGCCAGTGTCTACAAGGAAGCCACCACAGCCATCAATTTGACCCAAATAGTGACATCCCTGACCAGTTGCAACCCTAGAACTGGTAACTGTACCATGCTGTACCTCATTTCTACCAACAAGCCTGATAGAATTGGTGGCACTGA
Source organism: Neoceratodus forsteri (assembly GCA_016271365.2). Taxonomy (NCBI): domain Eukaryota; kingdom Metazoa; phylum Chordata; order Ceratodontiformes; family Ceratodontidae; genus Neoceratodus; species Neoceratodus forsteri. The sequence goes on from JADMNL010000038.1 coordinate 43,150,069, forward strand.
GGTTCTCTCTGACTCCATTAGTGACCACTCCCCTGTCACCTGCCTTTAGTCCAACAAATTCTTCAAGCTACCAAATAAAACAACTCACCAATGCATTCATAAGAAGGGACAACTAAATCCGTTTTGAACCCATCTCCATAGCCAGGACTGGTCCTATCTGGATGCTTCACGCAGCGTGGACCTCGCCCTCGAATACTTCATCACCTGTTTTAATACAGCTTGTGACTTCTTTGCTTCCCCAAAAAAGGTAAACGTAAAAGCACTGAACAACCCCTGAATCACCCCCACCCTCCTATCCTGTATGGCTGGCATTGACCACCTCTGGAACAGAGCTCAGGCCACGGGCATTCAATTTGACTAGCAACAGTACAGAACAGCCAGAAACTCCTGTACTCAAGCCATCAAACTTGCTAAAATGGTTCATTACAGGGAAGCACTCTCAAGCTCCTGGGGTGACAACAGGAAGTTCTGGGACAGCCTAAAAGAACTTACTGGCAAACCCTGCAAACCCCTTCCTCCATGCTTAGCATTGATGGGACAATCATCCAAGATCCACTGCAGATAGCCAACACTTTCAATGCCGCATTCTCAGACCTGAGTGGTGTACTCCCCTCTGACTTCTCTGCCTTCCCTACCCCCTCAACTGACCATTGAAACACAGGCCAGTCATTCACTGACCCACCCTTTTACTTCAAAACAGTCTCTCCTAGCACAGTCAAAAACTACTTACTCAAGTTCCTTGACAAATCCCGCTTTAGCACGACTCACTAGACCTGAAGCTGCTTTACCTGGCAAGGGAGTCTGTCTTATCACCCATCACAAAAATACTAAATCAGTTTCTCTGCCTCGGGCAGTACCCCTCATATTGGAAAGCCGGAGTAGTGACCCCCATCCATAAGAGTGGAGATAGAGCCCTTCATTCTAACCACCACCCGATCTTCATCCTCCCTCCCCACTCGAAAGCCCTCAGAAGAATAGTTGCTCACCAGCTCTCAGAATACCTGGCCAAACACAACCTCCAGTGCACTGAGCAACATGGCTTCAGGAAAAGTCACAGCACTACCACGGCTCTCCTGGAATACACCAGCTTTATCCATAAAGCTCAGGACCATGGTCACTTAGTGCGGTCAGTGTACATTGACCTCACTAAAGCTTTTAATATGGTTAATTACTCTCTCCTTGTGGATTACAGTCATAACTTGTGGGCCTCCCCTGAGGCTGTGTGCTGATTCAAACACTACCTGGAGGATAGATCCGAACAGGTAAAAATTAGCGAAGCTCTATCCTCCAGTCTACTGGCCCACTCTGGAGTTCCACGAGGCTCCATTCTGTGCCTCTTACTTTTCTTCCTCTTCCCGAACTCCCTCCCTCAAGCCTGCCCTGGTGAGTTACTCCTATATGCAGATGGTGTTGCTCTCCAGTCTCTTTCCCTGTTAGTAGCCTGTAAGCCAATTTCACAACTGTGGGATGGTTTGCACAACAGAGACTGATCCTAAATTATAAAAAAAATGAAGTCCATGCTTTTTGCTAGCCCCCACAACAAATTCAGATCAACCCAACTTACCATACTCAGCAACTATAGTGTTCCTGTCGAACAAGTACAGACCTTTAAGTATCTCAGTGTTACTCACAACTGCACACTGTCCTTCTCTGAACACATCAGTGCTGTCTCCAAGGCAGTTAACTGTAGATTAGGGATCCTACATAGGCATAGAAAAAGCATGACCCAAGAAGCACTCCAAACTGCAGTCACCAGCTCTATACTTTCAGTGGTGGACTATGGTTTAGTCATTTATGGTGCAGCCTCGGACACAACCCTTAAAAGAGTTAGCACTGCACTCAACAGATTTTGTCGTCTGGTTATGGGTGCCCAACTACCACACACATACATACGACTTGTACGCCATGACTAATTGGCTGAACCTCAGAGAGAGGATGAAATATCATGCCTGCCTTTATGTGAGGAAAATCAGCTTGGGCCTAACTCCTCCAAATTCTCAGCACCTTCTTACGCATACTTTCAACTCTCACAGCACTAGAAGTGCATCTAGACATGCCTTCCAAGTACCTTTCTGCCACACCTCACAGGCCCAGTGATCCTTCAGCTTCTGAGTACCCAGTTGGCTAAATGGTCTCCCAATCAAAATCCTAGAAGCTTGGTCCTTTTAAGTTTCTCCTTAGACAATACCTGGTTTCAGGCAGCTGTTGTGACTGTCCTGTCTAGATGTCCGTCCAACCTACCTGTCCTTTCTCTCTTTCCCTTTCCTACCCCTTTAACTAACCTAAGAATTACTGAACCTCTAGGCAATAATGACCATATGTCCGTTTCATTTGCATTTCTTTTGAAAGTTCAAACTGTAGTAAATAATGTTACCTTAAGACAATACAACAAAGCAAATTTCCAAAAAATGAACGATCATCTTGTAACTATTCCCTGGGACCATATTCTTAGTCCCCTTATTTTAGAAGATGCCTGGTCATTTTTTAAAGAGACACTATATGATTTGGAGCAGCAGCACATTCCTGTAAAAAGGAAATATAATACTATAAGTAAGATTCCAACATGGTATAATCCATCCATTAAAAAGCTGAAATTATTCTTACAATTGAAGAAATGTGCTGCAGCCCAGAAAGCTGAAATCCTCGATAAATACAGGTTAGTAGTTAAGGATTTAAAAAAGCAAATCATCCTAGCAAAACAGAATCTTGAATTCCATATTACTCACACTAAGTATTCACACAAATCCCTTTATTCCTACTTAAATGGTAAAAAGGGTAACACAAGATCAGTAGGCCCGTTGATTAAGGATAACATTACTATTACAACAGTTATCGAGACAGCCAATGAATTCAATAAGTGCTTTAGCTCTGTATTTGAACATGACAGACTTAATACATTTTTCTTAAACTCATTTTATTCACCCAACTACTGTTATTTCACTTCCAAGAAACTAAAGAACTACTAGCTACCTTTAAAAAAAACTAGTCCAGAACCTGACAACATCAGTCCAAGATTTATCTTGGGAACTATTGAAACCATTGCTCTACTTCTTACTATTATATTTAATAAATCCCTACAGATATCCAAAGTACCATCTGATTGATTAGCAGCTACAGTCATGCCGATATTCAAACAAGGTACCCATTCTAAAATTGAAAACTATAGACCAATTAGTCTGACTTCAATACCATGTAAACTTTTGGAGAAAAAAATTAAACTATTATTAGAAGCCGAAATGAAATCACTGAGTATTATAGATCCTACACAACACAGGTTCAGAACAAGTTATTCTTGTATAACTAACCTGATCTCTTTCTATAACATGATGAGTAAAAATCTCGATTCTAACTTTCCAGTCGATGTCATCCTGCCGGACTATAGCAGGGCTTTTGTTTTTTGAAATTTAAGTTTATTATTTTCCACAAAAGAAAGAAAAATACACCGTACCATAGTATTAGGACAACCAGTCAGTAAACAGGACAACAAAATCACCCCCCCCCAGTCAGCTATACAAAGGCAAATAACAAACCTAATAATTCACAAGGATAACATAAAACATGATTTTCCATAAGCAGGAAAAACCAAAAAGGGACCAAATCCCACCCACCCCCAGGTGCACCACACAAAAGCATATCTAGTAACTTTCAGAGTCTGGATATCACATTTTAAGCTACCATCATAGCTGGCTATGTTAATAGGTCCACAATACAGTGAGAGAGACTGGATTATATCACTTTCAGCTCATACATTAGAATGAAATTCATTATATGACATAAAGTGAGGGTCCAGGGATCAGATCACAAACTTAATCTCCTGATAGGTAAAAGGATTGAAGCTTACCCCATCTTTTATAAAATAGATCCCTACTCATAGATACATAGATACATAGATACATAGACAGTGTCGGCAGATAAGGGCCTATGGCCCACCTAGTCTGCCCATTTGAGCTTGTAAGTTCAGTTTGTTTTCCTAGAAGTCTATTTCCCCTTACCCCTGACCTCTAGAATTCCTTTATGTCTATCCCATGCATTCTTAAATCCGTGATTGTTTCAGCCCCACCACTTCCTCTGGCAGGGTGTTCCACTTGTCCACCACGTTCTGTGAAGAAATTCTTTCTCATGTTTCCTCTGAATCGTCCTCCCTCCAACTTCATCCCATGCCCTCTAGTCCTGAAATATCTTTTTCGCTTAAAATAGTGTTTTCCTGCACCCTGTTCCTCCCTGTAAGATGCTTGTATGTCTCTATCATATCCCTCTCCCTCCTCTCCTCCAGGGAGTACATGTTCAGTTCCTTCAACCTGTCTTCATAGGATTTGTGATGCAACCCATGCACCATCTTTGTTGCCCTCCTCCTGAACCTTCTCTACCCTGTCTATGTCCTTACGAGGTATGGTCTCCAGAACTGTACACTGTACTCCAGGTGGGGCCTCACTAGTGTCTTGTATAGCGGAATTATGACCTCCCTTTTCCTGCTGGTGATGCCCCTGCCTATACATCCCAGCATCCTATTTGCTTTACCTGATGCCTTGTCACACTGTTTCCCTACCTTGAGGTCATCAGAGATGACAACCCCAAGATCCCTTTCCTGCTTGGTGCATGCTATATCCTCACCCCCCAATGCTCTGCTTATAGCTGGCAATCAAACTTTCGGACTGGAGGTACGACACCAATTCTTTTAACCAGTCCATAAAGGATAGTACTAATTGGTCTTTCCAGTGTCTTAACACTAATTTTTTGACTGCCATCGAAATCAAAGCCATATGGTATCTGCGCTCCACAGAGTCTATATGCAAGAAATCCCCCAATACACAGATACTTGGAGAAAAAAGCGGCTCCAGACCCAGAAGGATCTAGGCTATCAATAATAGTGGACCTCAACGGGGCCACTTTAGGGCACTCCCAAAAAATATGAATCAGGTTACCCTCGTCCCGAAGACACCGAAAACACCGTGAGGAAGAGATCACCTTACGCTGAAATAACTTGACTGGAGTGTAGTATAAGTTATTGACAATATTATACTGCACTAACTGAAACCTATCCTGAGTGTGGTATTTGTGCAAGTTAGGCCATAGGGTTCTCCAAGAAAGGACCTCCTCAGGAAGAAGACGCGTCCAGAGCAAGGGCCCAGCTACTTCCTCCTTCAGATTGAAAGTCAGTAGATAAGAATAGATCTGCGAGATGGAATGGGGTTGAGTTGCCAGTCTAATAATATTAGAAAAAAGGGGGTGTACCCTAGATGGTTTAAATACCAAGCCAAACTTGTTGCAGACCAAATGACAGAGTTGGAACACTTTAAAGGTCTCCGTACTTGGTATACCAAATTTGGCGAGGATATCGCCTGATGTGATAAGAGAGGTTGAGTTATACAACTGTTCTACCCTGGAGTCTTTGATTTGCGACAACCAAGTTACTCCTCCCTTCGAATTACCAATAACAAGATTAGGATTGGAGATAATTGGTTGTCCCAAATCCGTTTGATTAGAGATCCGGAAGAACTTAAGACATTGGGCCCACACTTTAAGAGAGACTGCCACCGTATTATTAGAAATCAGGCGTGAGAATGCACTCGGAGTAAGGTAGGGTAAGGTAGCTGTATCAAATTTAAGTTCAGAAAGAAAGGTCGATTCTAAATGAAGCCATACCGGGGAGGAATTTTCAGGTCTTGCCGCAAACCACTGTCCTAACTTAGATAGATGAGCTGCCCAGTAATAAAGCTGAAAGTTGGGAAGTCTTAGACCTCCCTTGTCTTTAGGAAGCGAAAGGGAGCCATAAGAGCAGCGCACCCCTTTCCCTATCCAGATGAAGGTAGAAAACATACTATGGAGCCGTTGAAAAAAGGAAAGAGGAAGCCAGAGATTGGTGAGGTTCAATGGGTAAAAAATCCAGGGAAGAACATTCATTTTAATAATATTGATTCTGCCCATCAAGGAAATAGGAAGAGAAGCCCAACGTTGCAGATCCTGACTAACCGAGTCTCTAATCTTAATTAGGTTTAATTTCTTGAGCAGAAACGGGTCAGTGGAAAAGTGGATCCCAAGGTATTTAAGGGCTGAAGTCCATCTCATTCAAAGGGTAGGAAGTAGCTCTTGAAAACATAATTATTTAAAGGAAATATCTAGCATTTTGATGTGTTTAATTTGTAGCCAGAAAAGGAACTAAAATGCGAATAATATCTAGAGCTGCATCTAACGATGCAATCGGATCAGAACAAATGTAGCAGAACATCATCTGCATCATGCAGAGAACTAGCTCCCTCCTAAGATCTTAACCCGTTCACCGAGTACGGATTTGAGCTGAATCAACAAAGGCTCCAAATACAAATTAAACAACAAAGGAGAGAGGGCAGCCTTGTCTCGTGCCGCAAGGAGCTTAAAAGATGATAGAACTCCGTTGCAATAGATTTTCGCAGAGGACATTTATATAGTACCTGGATCATGTTTAGGAAAAGAGATGGAAGCCCATTTCTTCCAGAACCGATCCATAGAAAGAACCAGTCGACCGGTCAAATGCTTTTCAGCATCTAAAGAGACCAGAACAAGTGGTTCTGAAGCTGACCGGGCGTACTGTGAGATATGGGATAGCGTCCTTAGATGGTCTGCAGCAGATCTCCCAGAGACAAAACCTGCTTGTTCAGGGCTCAGGAGGTCCGCCCAGATCCTTCTAATCCTTTCGGCAAGACTTTTAGCCAGTATTTTAATATCGTAATTCTGTAACGAGATAGGGCGGTAGCTGGCTGGATCTGAGGGCTCTTTGTCTGGTTTGGGGATTAGGGCTATGGTGGCCTCAAACAAGGTCGGATCAAACTCTGAAGTCACCTGAAAATAATTATATAATTTAAGCAGAATAGGGATCAAGTCTTTAGAGAAAGCTTTGTAGAAATTCGCAGGAAAACCATCTGGACCCGGTGATTTGTCTGGGGTAAAGGAAGCAATAGCACTCTGGATCTCCTCAACTGAAATGAAGCCACTAGATGAGTCTGCTGGGATTCCGATATGTTAGGAAGCGCCACTCTACTTAAGTAACTTTTAAGGCTACCAACAGAGTGGGATGTGGGGGGGGGGCTATAAAGATTAGAATAATAGTCCCGAAAAGCCGAAGCAATCTCTCTGGGTGAGGAAACCAGAGAGGGGATAATCCTCGAACTCTCTAATGCTCTGAGACATAAAGCTAGAAGCTTCCCGGATTTCTCACCGAGATCTAAATATTTCGCCTGGGTTTTGACCAGACAATATTCAATCTTATCCTTCAAAAGATCCGAATACTCATTCTTGACTGAAAGCAGTTCCTTAAGATCTGACACCGAAGAGGATAGTGAGTACTTACCTTCCAGAACTCTAATCTTACCCACTAATTCCAGCGCCTTAGCTGACCATGCCTTCTTCGAAGGAAGCCATCTGAATAACCCCCCGAGATAACACTTTAATGCCTCCCATACCATGTCCACTCTAGGGGTAGAGTCCAGATTGTCTGCCAGAAACTGAGATATTTTCGAACTAATCTCCGAAACATGATGTCGGTCCTTCAATAGTTGGGTATTTAATCTCCACATAGAGTCTCGGGCAAATTCATGTTTGATAGACATACGTATCCAAACCAAAGCATGGTCTGACACAATTATCGGCTCTATACCGGAGAGAGAGATCATCGGGAGGGAAGAGACACTCACTAAAATCATATATAGTCTAGATTTAGTGCCATGTGACTGCGATTGAAAGGAAAAGGCCCTAAAAGAAGTGTTAGCAACACGCCACGGGTCGCTGAGACCTAACAACGAGACTAACTCACAGAGGGCTTTCTGCGCTGAGGAAGGTGCTGTTCTATCTCGGGGATCCCTGTCCAAAACGGAGGGGAAAGGTACGTTCCAGTCCCCGCCCAGCACATATTGAGTCGGCAAAAAGGTAGCCAGCTTATCTGTCAGCCTCATAAAAAAGTCTGGATCGCCACCCACGGTCCATACACGAACCCAGTACCACATGTTCTCCATTTAAGTTACCTTTAACTAAGATGAATCTCCTTCGGGTCTGAGCAGGTCAAGTCCTTAGTGAACAAAACATGTCTTTTAATTAAGATAGCCACCCCCTACTAAAGTGAGAATTCTCAGCAAGATAGACTTGGGAGAATCCAGATCGAGAGGAGATTAGCCTCCTCCCGGCCCAAGTGAGTTTCTTGCAAGAAAAGGATATCTATACCTAGTATGGAGCAGTGATTAAAAATCTGCAGCCTTTTACCGCGATCCCTGAGCCCTCTCACATTCCAGGACGCTATACAGACTGTATTCATAGCCATTTCAAATAGAACTTACAGTAGCCCGGTACCCAGATAACATAGATCCCACCACTAGTTGCAGGGTGCACCTCCCCAATCCCTAGTCCCATACCCCAATCTAATATTCCCTCCCCATTATAAAAACCCCAATTTCTATATAGGTGACAGAAACAATAAACCAGGACCCCATTGCCCACCCACCCCAAAAGTTCCGCAACAACCAGGTAGGAACTCCCCACGAGCCAGTGGCAGGGCCCGACATCCGTTGTCAGAGGAGAGATACCAATCCTCCTCAAAGCCCAACCCCAATCCCCAAAACTATATACAGAGAGGCCCCAAAATCCACAAGCCCTAATCCAGTCCTCATACGGATTACGAGCACCTCGGGTCCCCATACGAATCCCACATTCCCAGGCCAAACCCCAATGTGTGTGGACCATAAATTCAACATCTCGCTGGACCCAGGGCAGGGATTAGCCACCCCCACCACGCAGCTCGTGATCCCACATTCAGCTCGCCAGCTTGCCCAATCCCCCTCAGCTGCCCCAGAGCCCATTCCCATCGCATCAACAGAAGCAGAGACCAACTAAAGACATCGATAGGGAAGGGAAGGAGATCAATATCCAGTAGAGAGAAGAAGGGGTAGTCCCTACAAGTGAGCCTACACGCCTCTTCAACCAGTGGCCCCCAGAGAAACCGTCTAATCCAGTCCAATCCCCCAGAAATCTTCAGGCTGCACATTGTTTAAAATCTACTTACCCACGATAGCATATTTCAGTTCAGGGATCAAACCACCACCAACGCCAGCCCAAGGGCAGGAGAACACGGAATCCCCAGCATGAGTGCTGTTTCACGGGAACTTAAAAGCAGCGGACCCATGACGCAGCACTCCGGAAGGTTCCCCAGGCTTGCGACCCTAACGAGGTTCCCCCTTTCAGAGGCAGGCCCAGCAGCAAGAGAAGGCCCAGAATCCATGCTCCACCCAGGGCCCAGGTCAAAACCACCCCACCCCGCGCATCTTGACGCCGACCCCTTCAGAGGACCCCCGGAAACGTTGGAACGCCAAACCAGACAGCGGAAGGACAGCCAGACCATCTCATTCAAGGTAGGCAACAGGGGGGGCGGGAGAACACAGGACAGAAACAGAAGGACAGGGGGAGATGGGGGGAGACAGCAATCTCATCACACCAGGGCAGAACGACCATACAAGCCACAGAGAGGACACACTAAAACAAACAGTAAATAACATTCAAAGGGTCCACAATAATTGTTCAGCCAGAACCCTTAAAAGCTCAGGCAGTCTGTCCATCAGATCCAGTGCGAGCTGCTTCAGGGTATCAAAACTCGTAGCCATATTCCCAATAGTTACTTTGAGTGACAGGGTAAACCATCCTAAAGAGGTATTGCAGCTGCAATGAGTTTTACGATTTGGTGGTAGGCTGCTCTCTTTGCACAAATCTCTTGGGAGGTCCTGAGTGATCCGGATCTTTAAACGCCCCACAAAATCTCCTTCAGGTCTCGGATTCTGAAGCACATGCTGCCTGTCCAAATAGCTCAGGAATTTTATAATAATCGAGTGAGGGGATCAGCTGTAGGACGAGGTCGCAACGAGCGGTGGGCCCTCTCAAGGTGATAGGAGGCTCCGATAGGTGATGGGCCCACCACCTTCAATAGAAACCTTTGCAGAAAAGCCATGAGGTCTGGGCCTTCCTCTAGCTCTGGGAGGCCCATTATTAACAAATTATTGCGGCGACTGCACCCTTCGAGGTCCTCAGATTTAGCTTGAAGCCTCTTCACATGCTGTTTAAGCCCAGCTATTTCCTCCTCGGCCCTGGTTCTCCAGCTCTCTATGGAGGCGACCCTAGCTTCTACATCCGAGACCTTCCTGGCAACATCAGAGAGATCACCACGTAGGGATTTAATTTAGCCTGTCAGACCCATCAGAAGGTCTTTCACGGAGCCAAGCTCTTGAAGAAATCTGTCTTCTGTTAGAGTTGCAGACTGCCCCATTTTCTCACTGCTACGGTCCGGCCTAGTTGGGGCCTGGTTCCTCTGCTTCTTCTTGGCCTTCTCAGGAGATGCAGAGGGGTATGTGAGTTAAGGCCTGCTTCGGATCCACTTCCATCGCGATCCAGCAAGGGCTAAAAGACCCCAAATTGAGTTACTTAATCTATCAGAAGACGTTGTTAGGTTAGATTTTGGGGTAATTTCTTCGAAAAGCCCGATCAAAAGGTACTTTAAATAACAAAATAGGCGGCCAGAAGGGGGAGCTCAGGATATCAGCTGCTGCTCAGATGAATGCCATCACGTGACCTATAGCAGGGCTTTTGATAAAGTTTCACATAATTTATGAATAGCCAAACTAATCAGACTTGGGTTTTCAGCACAACTAGTTTCATGGGTTCATAGCTGGCTGAATGATAGAACACAGAAAGTTAGGGTGAACAATGTACTTTCAAACAAAATTAATTAGTGGTGTTCCCCAGGGTTCAGTCCTGGGGCCATCACTTTTTAATATCTTCATTAGTGATATGACTACTTCATCAAATTACAATCTTGTTAAATTTGCAGATGATACCACACTTGGGGGCCATGTCTATGATATAACAAACATCAACCAGTTAAGATCTGACTTGGCCACCATTGAACAATGGGCAGTAACAAACAAGATGTTTTTTTAATGTATCCAAATGTGCAGTACTGCACTTGGGTAGGAATAATCCTGAACAGATTTATTTCCTAAATAACAGTAAAACTGAAGTTTCTACAGTAGCAAAAGACGTGGGGATACTAATTGATAACAAATTATATTTTTCGGAACATCGTAATAGAATAGCAAATCAAACAAATGCTCTTCTTCGCAGAATAAATTCTACATTTGTTTCTAAATCTGAAGAATGCATTATGACTTTGTATACGTCTCAGGTTAGGCCCTACATAGATTATGGATCCCCACTTTGGAGCCCTTATCTAATTTCTGGTGAGAAAAGAATAGAGCAGATTCAACGTAGAGCAACTAAACTGGTATATCAGCTTGCTTCCTTTGACTATGAAGAAAGGTTGAGGCGTACAGGACTATATCCGCTCAGATTGAGAAGACTATGAGGTGATCTTTTTCTACTCTTTAAAATAACTCAGAATCCATCTTTAATAGTTCAGTGTGGATTATCATTCACTTCGAGAAAAATTGTGGCTAGGTGTCTCAGTAAACAGCTTGAAATTGAAAGAACACGAACTAATAAAAGACAATCTTTTTTCACTGTTCGAACTCCAAGGGTATGGAACTTACTAACTCAAGATATTGTAGATTGCACCAGAATAAATGCTTTTAACAATAAATTAGATAAATGGTTGCTGAAACAGCCGTTATAATAGGGGATTCGACAGAGTTCTTTTCAATTACATGTTCCACAAGTGTAGAGGACAATCTAGATGGGCAAATAGCCCCCTTTTGTCTATCTTACCCAAGTAACCCATCTCCTCCTCCTCCTTCCCACAGTCTCTCAGCTTGCTTTTTGTTATATCTGCATCCTCCCCATCTAACAAAATCTGTCTGCCCTCTTCTGTATTTCCTGCGTACCCCATCACCTTACTTTATCTGCCCCCCTCTACTAACACATCATGTCTAGCCACTCATTGGTATTTTCTGCCTACCCTGCCTCATCAATGGCTAACCCCCCACATGATTTTGAAGACTGCTCCTTGCCCTACATCACCTATATCTGGCCGATTCCTATACCTGACAATGCCATCCTACGTGGATGACACAGTCATTGTCTCCAGAAACAACAGCCAAGAAGCCCTCACTAGGGAGTTACAATACAACTTAGAACTCTTGCAGGAATGGCTTAAAGAGAGCTTGCAAGTACTCAGCAGCAAAAAAACAAGGTAATGCTATTTGCCGGGTGCCAAAAAGAAGAACTACTGGACCCCTCTCTATGACCTATCGCCCTAACACCACCCTAAAACAGGTGACATCTTTCCGCTGCCTGGGGATCATCATAGATGAGTCCCTATCTTTCAGTGAGCACATCCGAAATATCACCACTGCAGCCAACAGGAAGCTGGGGGCCCTCCATAGGGTACGTTTCTGCCTCTCACCAGAGGCTAAACACCTGGCAGTTACAGACACTGTACTTCCCATTTTGGACTATGGTAACATGATTTGCTGCTCAGCCTCTGAAACGAGCCTTCAAAGAGTTCACACTACCCTCAATAAAGCCTGTAGATTTGTCCTAGGAGCAGATCGCGTAACACACACACGTGACTTATACATCAGGACACAGTGGCTTCCCCTCGTGGATTGCATTAAGCTCCATTCCAGCCTGCTAAGAAAAAAGGCCCTCCTTGGGCTTGCGCCTCCTTCCCACCAAGCTCTGTTCTATCCTGCTCCAAACAAACACGTTACAAGAAGTAGATCAAGGCATGCCCTTGCAGTCCCTTTCAGGAGAACTGCCCTTGGGAGATAAGCCTTTGGTGTCAGGCCACCCGCCTGGTTTAATGAGCTTCCACTGCAAGCCTTACTCACCTTGGACACTAAATCTGAGCTACGAAATATTATCTCTCCTCCAGATTGCTGCTACTGTTACAATTGACTTGGCTTGTTTCTCTCTGCTTCTGGCCACTCATTCTGAGGCACTGTCCCAGGATTCCACTACCATTTCACATATTCCCATGACTCCACCACTATTTCACATATTCTATGACCTTGAAGTTCATAGAAACATAGAAACACAGAAGTTGACGACAGATAAGGACTGCAAGGCCCATCCAGTCTGCCCATTTCTTTTTCTACCTTATAAATGTGCCATCGGCCTTTGCTCTGTCAGTGGCCTATCTATTCATAGTCATTTGTATTGCTCCCTTATGCCTATTCCATGCCTGTTTGAAGCCCTGCACTGTATTCATAGCCACCACTTCTTGTGGTAAGCCATTCCATGCATCCACCACCCTTTCTGTGAAAAAGAATTTCTCACATTCCCCTTAATCGGTCCCCTCTAATCTCATGCTGAGTCCTCTTGTCCTGCTATTTTTCTTATATTTAAACATGTTAGACTCTTTCACCTTGTTAATGCCCTTAAGGTGTTTGAATGCCTCGATCATAACACCTCTCTCCTCCTTTGCTCAAGGGTATACATATTGAGCTCTGTTAGTCTGTCCTCATATGTCTTCTGATGCAGTCCCTGCACCATTTTGGTTGCCCTTCTCTGGACTGCCTCAATTTGGTTAATGTCCTTGTGAAGGTGTGGCCTCCAATACTAATGCAGTACTCCAGATGGGGCTCTAACTAGTGTCTTGTAAAGAGGGATTATTACCTCCTCTTACAACTCAGGATACCCCTACTAATACACCCCTAACATCCCCTCAGCCTTACCTACTGCTTTAGAGGTCTGCTTGGATGATTTCAGGTCATCAGTGATGATGATGCCCAAGTCTCTTTCTTCCTTTGTGACTGCTAGCAACTCCTCCCAGCCTATAGGTAGCTTCAGGGTTTCTCTCTCTATGTGTATGATTTTGCACTTCTTTGCATTAAATCCCAGTTGCCACTCTTCTGACCATTTTGCTAGTTTATCCAGATCTCTTCTCACTCTGCCCACCCCATCTGGATCATCTACTCTGTTACAGATCTTGGTGTCATCTGCAAACAGACAAGCCTTACCCTCTAGTCCATCTGCAAGGTCACTAATGAAGATGTTAAGAGGACTGGCCCCAGAACTGATCCCTGAGGTACCCCACTTGTAACTTGCATCTCTTCTGATTATATACCATTTGCCACCACACTCTGTTTTCTGCCCATCAACCAGTTTGCCACCCAGTTGACCAACTTCTGACCCACCCCGAGCCTACCCAGCTTATTTATCAATCTTCTATGTGGAACAGTGTCGAAAACTTTGCTGAAGTCAAGGTAGGCAACATTAACAGCTCCCCCTTGGTCCACCCACTCAAAGAAATCTATGAGATTAGTTTGGCAGGATCTTCCTTTTGTAAACCCATGCTGTCTTGGATCCTATGCCCCTATGGATTCCAGGTGTTGCACTATCCTTTCCTTAAGGAGTGCCTCCATAATCTTGCCCACTACTGAGGTAAGACTGACTGGTCTGTAGTTCCCTGCCTCCTCCCTGCTACCACTCTTGTGGAGCGGGATCACATGAGCCCTTCTCCAGTCTTCTGGGGCCTCTCCTATGCTCAGAGATTCACTAAACAGTTCTGCTAATGGCTCTGCTAGTTCCACCATTAGCTCCTTAAGTACCCTGGGATGTATGCCATCAGGTCCCATTTCCTTATCCACCTGGGCTTAGCAAGCTCTTGTAGGACCCTTTCTTTTGTGAGGGTAGTGCTCCCCCTGTGTCAATGATGCTGAGCTGTGGGCCCTGCCCTACCTTCTCTTCAGTAAATACTGAGCAAAGTATCTATTTAGGATAGATGCCTTTACAGGGTCCTCCTCCTCACATGCTCCCTTTTCTCCATTAAGCTTAGCAATACCCCCTCTGGACTTTCTCCTTTCACTAATGTATCTATAGAAAGTCTTGTCACCTTCTTTTACTGTTCGTGCTAGTGTTTCCACAGTTTGGGACTTTGCCTGCCTTACTGCCTTCCCTGCTTCCCTCAGGGCAGTTTGATATGCCTTCCTATCTTCATCCCGCTGTGTTCCCTCACATTTCCTGAAGGCCAGCCTTTTGGCTCTGACCTTTTCTGCTACTGTATTTGAGAACCAAAGTGGTTTCCTTCTTCTTTTGCACTTCCTTTTCTGTCTAACACAATGGGATGTTGCTTCAAGTATTGCATCCTTAATGCTTTCCCACTTTGCCTGTACCCCCTCACCTGTGTTTCTTTTTGCCAGGGCTAGCTTAACTCTGTTGGCCATCTTATCAAAGTCAGCTCCTCTGAAGTCCCATATTTTTGCCTTGGAATGGGATGATTTAGATGTAGTAGAAGTCTGCATCTCTTTCAGATACTTAGGGGTCTGGCTGGACCAACACCTAGACTTTTCTACGCACATTGAAGCAACCCACAAAAAACTGCACCCTAGGCTGGGGGCACTATACCGGAACCGCAGTTGCATCCCTCTGCCAGCCCGCAAAGAGATACTGCAGAAAATGATCCTCCCTATTTTCGACTATGGGGACGTAGTCTGCAGTTCTGCCCCTAAATCCACCCTGGTTAGTCTGGACCCCCTTTTTAACTCCTTCTGTCGCTTTGCACTGGACTGTCCTCCCTCCACTCACCACTGTGACCTCTACTGATACCTTAACCTACCCTCCCTCGTCAATAGGCGCCAGTACCACTGCAACAGACTCACAGCCAAATTCTGGGCCTAGTTACTGCCCTCCTACCTAGCCTCTACCCTAACAGCTCAAACACCAGCACTATACTCACTCAGAAATTTTGACTCCCATCTACTACAAATCCCCCACATGGCTACCTCTGCTGGACAGTCGGCTTTTAGAGTCCGTCTACCCAAACTGTGGAACTCTCTGCCAGCTGATATCCGGCTCTCTACCTCCCCTCGGCAACAAATCTCCCTTCTAAAAGAGCAAGTCCCCTCAAGCTGCTCATGTCAACTTAATGTACACTAAGTATGGACCACCCCCCGTACAAAACTATGTTGTTCCACTCACATGCTTAACTATCAAATTTAGTTTGTCAACTACCTTTTCTACTTATTCTGCCTACAACATGCTGTGTACTTACTGTTTCTAGCTCCTGTATTTACAACTTTAGATTATTATCACTGTAACTGTAGAACTTATATACCTATTTGTATCAAACCTATGTAAATTTTGATGTTGTGCAATTCTGTATATTCTACTTGTATATACTTATCCCATTCCCTTCTACCCCCAGGACGCATCTGGAATCGAGCGGTAGTCTTCTCAGTATGCCTTTCCTGGTAAAACTTTTAAATAAATAAATAAATAGTAGCTAAATTGAACCATACCATGTGATGGTCACTGGCCCCCAGGTGACCTTCTACCTGGAGATCTGTGATCCCTTCCTTGTTAGTCAGTACTAGATCTAGGATAGCCCTGTCTCTTGTGGGTTGCTGTACCAGTTGTTTGAGGCCCTTCCCCTGCAGGGAATCCACTATGTGTCTAGTTCTGGCAGATGTTCCTGCTGGTATTGACCAATCTGTATCCGGCATGTTGAAGTCTCCCATTATCAGAACCTCCCCTTTAGCTGTCATGTTTTGTATATCTTCTAACAGTAATGTGCCTATGTCCTCCCCCTGGTCAGGGGGCCTGTAGACAACCCCAGTTCTTATGGCTGTCCCATTTCCTGTTTCCAGGGTGACCCACAGTTCTTCTGGCTCCTTATGTGTATTCTGAATTTCTGTAGCTTTGATATTTTCATTGACATACAGGGCCACTCCTCCCCCTTTTGCACCTCGGTCTCTTCTGAACAATACATAGCCAGGTACTGAAGTCTCCCAAGTGTGGTTACTGGTAAACCATGTCTCGCTAATGGCTACTATGTCCAGTTTAGCCTCTGACATTATTGCCTGCAGGTCTGGGATCTTGTTTCCCAAGCTGTGAGCATTTGTGTACATGATTTTCCATTGGCCAGATTTTGGTGCGTTAGTTGTTGGGTGAGGTTTGGCATTACCCCTGTGCGTCGTATGGGGAGACAAACCTTTTTTCTAGGGACATGGATATGTTGTTCATCCACACTTTCTGGCAGGTATCCTTGCCGCTTTAAGTCTTGCCAGAAGGTCTTCAAGCTGGCTCCTCCCGCCCACTCGGGTGGTAAAACTCTCGGCTCTGCCCCATGACGCCAGATCTTCCTTACCGCTTGGAAGCTCAGGTTCCCTCCTTAACGCTCTGCGTGTAAGACTGGTTCCTATTTCTTTGGTTTACCCAAAATTACTTTTAAGGTTTTCAAGACTTGGGTCATTTATTTCCCTCACGGCTGCGATGGACAAATCGACTCCTGGTTTTCGGAGGTGCCCTTGAGGGCAGAAGATGTCTCGGACGGATCTGCACTCCACGTGCGTCTACTGCTTGGGCCTTGAGCACGACCTGCAGGCTTGCGACCTGTGCTCTTCCTTTTCGGCCTACGTCCTGGAAGACCGCGCCACCTGTTTACAACTTGGATGCCCCAAGGAATGTTAAACTCCGGTAAAGTCGAAGGAGGCCTGTTTGGCGGTTTCCACGGCGGCGGGCTCGTCGGAACAGCTTGAGCAGATGATCGCCTCAAGGAGGAGGCGGTGCAGGCCGCATCTTTGTCTACCTTGGCTGTGGCCTTTATTCCACTCTGCCTGGGGTCCTCCTATTCAGCTTCTTTTAAGGAGCTCTGTCTGTCCTTTTCCACCAAGGGAGAGGGACCAACATCCTCAGGGCCTTCCTCTCGGTCCAAGAAGAAGGACCACAAAGGTAAGTCCCTCCATCGACACTCTTGGGAGTGGGAAAGGTCCCTCTCCCCGAGTAGTCGACCTTCGGCTTCGGCCACTGGCCTCACGGTGTCCCCTTTAGGTCAGTTAACCGAGACTCCCGTCGACGCAGTCGAGATTTTTCTCGACCCGTCGGATGGGCTGTCAGCAGTGAAGCCAAAAACCCCTCCTCCCGGTTCCCGGCGGATTGAGGTCTCTGTGGATTTGCCTGTGCCTCCGGTTCCAGAGTCCGCGGTTGAACCCTCCGAGCCGAGGAGAGAGCGGGTTTCCCCCGCCCTGCCCCAGAACCCTCCTCAGAAAAGCCGAGGTTCACGGTCTCAGTCTCGGACTTCTTCTCGGTCCAGCCAATCCCGCCGTCATAGGCGGTCTTGGTCTTGGTACCATGGCAAGTGGTGTCGCCGCTCGTCCTCGTCTTCCTCCTCGGATGAGGGGAGGCTTCAACGCAAGTTGCTACGAGGACCTAATGTGGCAACATTTCCTTCTGTCTGGGAGCAAGCCAACGTCGTCACCTTCCCCAGCTATCAAGTGGCTGTCACCGGAGCGGCCGAAGCAACCCCTAGATCTAGCCGAGGTGCCTGCTCCCAGGCCTGTTGCTCAACCAAAACCGGCTGCCCCACTGATTCTGGTGGAACCTCCGCCTCCACAGCTGTTGTTTGGGGCCCCGACCAAGAATTCTCGGTCGGCCCAGGGTCTGCCCCATAGGCTGTCTGTCACCTTCACTCCTGATCACCCTCAGCAGGTGGAGGGTGGCTCAGGCCCAAGGCAGCTCTTTGCGGACTCTTCCGAGGCTGACGACGATTCCTCCCTGTTCTTTAGGTGGATCGACTTGGAGTCCTCAGGAGGTCAATCGCTGGACGATAGCCCATTGTCCTTCATGGGTTTGCTTAGGCTCATCTCGGAGTCCACTGGGATGCAGCTCAAGCCCGTATCCAAGCGGGCCAAGTATCCCCTCACGGAGATATTGGACCGAGGGGATTCTTCCACAGAGGCCTTTCCGGTGGCTAAGGCCATTGTTGGCCCGGCCTTGGAGCTCTGGCAGTGCCCTGCTTCCTGTCCTGTGCCCTCGGCCAAGATGGCGAGGAAGTACGCCGTCCCTACCGGTTCCTTGTCCGGTTTTTCGGAACACCCCTCGTCCGAGGGGTGGGTTACCGATAGCGTCTTCTGGCGTGCTGGAAGCACCAGGGATGTGGACAAGCCTCCTGACAAGGAGTCCAAGAAGTTGGACTATGCCGGGCGCAAAGTCTACGCTGCATCCTCCCTTGGCCTTCGTCAGGCCAGCTCGGTCATGCTGATGGCACACTTTTCCCATGCCTTGTTGGGCTCCCTGGACGAGGTAGTCCCTCATCTCCCGGCTGACCTGCAGACCACGGTTAAGCAGGTGCGGGACCAGGGCAGGGCAGTGGCCAAGCAGCAACTTCAGATTGCCTTGGACATCGGTGACTCTTGTGCCAGGTCAGTCGTGGCCGCAGTGGCTATGCGCCGTCGGGCATGGCTGAGGATATCCACCTTCACAGCGGATACCCAGCACAAGTTGGCGGATGTCCTCTTCCTGGGGACCGACCTCTTCAGCCCTGGAGTGGAAGGTCACCTCCAGAGGATCGAAAAGTCCAATGCCACTCTGGACTCGGTCTCATCCGCCCAGAGGGACAAGGGCCGCAGACCGCAACCCAAGCCCTTTCGTCCGTCTGCGCCCGCAGCACGTCTGGCCCAACTGCATCAGGGCCAGTAGGCTCATGCTTGGCATCCCAAACCCAAGCCCGTGGCTTCCTCCTCCAGGAAGCAGGGAGGTAAGGGCTCAGGTGGTCCCTCAGCCGGTCCCTCCTTCAAGCCTGCTCAGTGATGGGTTGAGGGGTGTCGCCCCCAACCTCGTCGCCTCACCCCAGGTTCCCCCCGTGGGGGGACGGCTTCACCACTTCCTTTCTGCCTGGTCTGCTATCACCACAGACTGGTGGGTGTTGGAAGTGGTGGGAAAAGGCCTGCCTCTGGAGTTCGAGCAGGCCCCGCCCTTCCGAGCCGTCGCCCTCCAGGGGCCTCGGGGACCGCAGCCTCGCTGTCGGCTCGCCGAGCCGACATCGCTGTGCTCCTCGAGAAGGAGGTGATCAGAGAGGTGGCAGACCCTCCCTCAGACCCAGAGCTTGTGTCCAGGTACTTTCTGGTCCCAAAACGGATGGAGGGCTGGCACCCCATTCTCAACCTGCATGACCTAAACAAGTTCCTAGGGTCTTGGACCTTCAGGATGGTCACTCTGGCTCAGATAATACCATCCCTGGAACGCGGCATGTGGTTCTGCTCTGTGGACCTACAGGATGCGTTTTTTCACGTCCCTATCCGTCCATCTCACAGAGATTCCTTCGCTTTCAAGCGGAAGGATCCCTTTTCGAGTTCCAAGCCATGCCCTTCGGCCTTTCTCTTGCTCCCAAGGTCTTCACCAAATGCATGGCAGTGGTGACAGCATTCCTGCAGCGCCGAGGGGTCTGGGTGTACCCTTACCTGGACGATTGGCTGATAGCAGCCCCCTCCAGACAGGAGGTGGAGCAGTCCAGAGATCTGGCCCTCCAGGTTTGCTCTCAGATCGGCCTCCTCATCAATGAGGCCAAGTCAGGACTCGGACTGAAGCAGGTGATTCTTTTCATTGGAGCAGAGCTCGACTCTCTTCGAGCCAGAGCATGGCTCCCGGTGGACAGGGCCGAGGTTCTTTCCTCCTTTGCCCAATCATTTCTGGTTGGGCAATTGCACCCTGCCTGGGACTTCCTGTGTCTCCTGGGTCTCATGGCGGCCTGCACCAGCGTGATCCATTGGGCCCACTGGCACATGCGTCCCCTTCAGTGGGGGTTGGCCAGCCAGTGGTCTCAACGCTGCGATCCATTGGACCAGCTAGTGACAGTGACCCAGGGGATGTGGGACGCTCTCCAGTGGTGGACCGTTCCAGCTCATCTGCAGGAGGGCTTCCCATTTGTCCGCCCCGAGCTGACGGTCTCTCTATCGACCGACGCCTCTCTGATGGGTTGGGGTGCCCATCTGGGGGAGCAGAGAGCGCACAGCCTCTGGTCCCCTCGGGAGTCCCGATGCCATATCAACCTGCTGGAGCTTCGGGCAGTTCGTCTAGCCCTCACCGCCTTTGCTCTGTTTCTACGGGGTCTAGTGGTTCAGGTCCAGATGGACAGTACCACGACCGTGTACTACCTAAACCGCCAAGGCAGGATGCATTCCATACCTCTGTGCAAGGAAGCTCTCCGCATTTGGTCACTCGTGCGCAGCCTGGAGGCAGATCTCCTAGCCATTCATGTGGCAGGAGTCTCCAATACCCTGGCCGATGCCCTAAGCTGGATAGGGGCTGTGTCTCACGAGTGGTCTCTCCTGCTGGAGGTAGTACAAGATCTGTTCTCCCATTGGGGCACACCTCAGGTGGACCTGTTTGCCTCAGGAGAATAGCGAAACTGAGGCTGTTCCTTGCCGCCCCCTCAGCAGGGCTCGCTGCAGGGGGATGCCTTCTTGAGGCCGTGGACCCCAGGCCTCTTCTACGCCTTGTCCCCATTTCTCTTGATCCACAAGGTGCTTCTCAAGGCAAGGAGGGACAAGGCAAAGGTGATTCTGGTAGCCCCAGACTGGCCCCACCAGTGCTGATATCCAGATCTCCTTAGCCTCAGCTATAGGCTCCCGAGGCAGCTTCCAGCTTGCCCAGACCTACTTTCAGTCAATCAGGGGAAGGTGTTTCACCTGGACCTTCAATCCCTGCACCTGACGGCCTGGTTTCTGAGCGGCTAGAGTTCCAGGCCTTGGGTCTTTCCAACGAGGTCCTCAATGTTGTTGAGGCATCCCGTAAGGAGTCGACCAGGGAATGCTATGCCTTCAAATGGAAGAGATTTTCCATTTGGTGTCAGGGCAAGGGCCTGGACCCTTCCTCCTGTTCCTTGGCAAGCATCTTGGACTATCTATCCTTTCTCAGCAAGAGCTTAGGTCGACGACCCTAAAGGTGCACCTGGCAGCCATCTCTGCTTACCGGGCGTGGGCTGGGAAGCAGTCGGTGGCACAGGAGAAGGTGGTCTGGTGCTTTTTCAAAGGCCTTGATCACATTTCCCCTTCGGTGCGAGAACCTCCACCTCCATGGGATCTACTGCTGGTATTGGCAAAGCTCATGGGCAAGCCATTCAAACCAATGCACAGGTGTGATCTCTCTCTGACCTGTTGTGGAAGACTGCCTTCTTGGTGGCTATTACGTCAGCCAGAAGGATGGGAGAGCTCCAGGCGCTTTCCATTGAGTCTCCTTACCTGGTCTTCCACAGGGACAAGGTTGTCCTGCGCCCCCACCCAAAATTCCTTCCGAAGGTGGTTTCGGAGTTTCACCTTAATCAGGTGTTGACTCTGCCGGTGTTCTACCCCAGTCACACCTCGGAGGCCAAATATAGGCTCCATACTCTGGACCCTAGAAGGGCGCTCGTTTACTATAAGAAGCGCATAGCTGAAATCCGGGGAGAGGTTCGCCAGCTGTTTGTCACCTATGCTGAAGCTGCACCTGGCAGACCTGCAGCCAAGCAGACAATAAGCAGGTGGGTCACCTCCTGCATAAATCTCTGCTATAGGTTGGTGGGCATGGAGCCTCCCAGAGGGATAAGAGCTCATTCTACCCGCCATACCGCTGCATCGGTGGCTGCTTCCAGGGATGTCCCTATCCAGGAAATCTGCAGGGCTGCTACCTGGAAGTCAGAACACACCTTCATCACCCACTACCACATCGACCTTGAGTCACGCCGGGATGCTGGTTTTGGGGTCTCGAGTTCTCAGTGAATTCCCTAAGGGGTCTGTCCTCCCTCCTCCCAGAGAACTGCTGGGAGTCTGCCAGAAAGTGTGAATGAACAACATATCCATGTCCTAGAAATACAGGTTACTCACCCGTAACAGGAGTTCTAGGAATGGTATATGTTGTTCGTCCACATGACCCACCCGACCTCCCTGGCTTCAACGCACTACCTGAGCTTCCAGTGGGCCAGATCTGACATCATGGGGCGGAGCTGAGAGTTTTACCACCCGGGTGGGTGGGAGGAGCCAGCTTGAAGACCTTCCAGCAAGACTTAAAGCGGCAAGGATACTTGCCAGAAAGTGTAGATGAACAACATATACCATTCCTAGAACGCCTGTTACAGGTGAGTAAACTGTATTTCTTACCTGGTGATGCAAATGAACTGCAAACATGCTGAATCCCTGTTTGACCACTAGCTGAGGGGGGAGGGGTGTTCTTCCCTTTCAACATATGGGGTGCTGCACCCCTCTCCCCATTTGCTAGTTTAAAGAGGAGGCAGTATAGTGCAGTGGTCTAAGGCTCTGAGCTGCAAATCTGGTGACATCCAGCAGACCAGACCTGGGTTTGAATCCCACAGTGTCCACTTGCATACTGTGTGACCCTGAGCAAGTCACTTAACCTCCTTGTGCTCCCAGGTCGCTCCTGTAAAAAAGCTTTCAGCTTAGTGTGCTATACCTGGTTAAACAACTAAATAAAATAAATACATAAATAAATAAATAAATATTCTGCAAAGACATCAAACTTCTGCCCCAATGCACTAACTCCCTCCTTAGTCAGATGCAGTCCAAATTTAAAGAACTTTTGCTCCCAGAACTGTTGCCAGTTCCCTACAAATCTGTGTCCTTTTTCCTGGCACCAGCCCTTGAGCTACGTGTTTAGCTCCCCTATCTCCCCTTCTCTGACCTTCCGTCCATCTGCTCCCCTCTTCCAGACTGGCAGGATCTCAGAGAAGGAGATGCCGGACGAAATGGATGATAGTTTGTCACCCAGCTTGGTCAGGTGTTCCTTGGTCTCCACTACTGACCGGCTGGCGAGATCATTAGTCCCTATGTGTACTAGGACATCAATGTTTTCTCCTGCTTTGTGAACAATTTTATCAATGCGGTCAGTGTCTCTCCATGCTGATGTACCTGGGAGACATCTGACCATTACCCCTGGCTGGAGATAGATATCAACTCCCTGAATCATGGAGTCTCCTATGATCAAAGGTTTTTTGGATGTCCTTTTTGCTTTTTTTGTTTTGGTTCCTGATTTGGGTGAGTTTTGTTGTGCTAGCTCTTCCCTGCTGAAAAAGAAGAACCACAGACGAAAGAACAAGGAGGTAAGAGCAGAAACAATCAGTCAACAACAAATGCAGTAACCCTGAAAGCTTATCCTAATGTTAGATAAAACTGTAAAACCTGTAAAGCACCACCTGTAATAATTTCAGAGAAGATATACGCTATAAGAAACACTTTGCTACAGAGAAAAATAAAACAATGAAATGTTAGCAACAAACAGTAGCAATCCCTTTGAGTAAAAAATAAAAACAACACCACACAGTAAATCTGCTTAGCCAAAATAAGTCTTAATCCTTTTCCCTTGCTCTGGTAAGTTTCTCTACTCTGCCTTTCAAGCAGTCTTAGAAGGAAAGAGCTCAGGTGAAGCTAGGTCCCTTGGCCAGCAAACTAAGTCTTCCCTAACCTCCCTAACTACCCTGGCTCACCAGCCTTGCACCCAACCCCTTTTCATCTACCCACAGCAGTCTTCCCCCTCTGCCTCCCCTTCACCCACCTCTATACACTAAGATGCACCACAATGTCATCCCCTCCCTGCCCCTGCATGCTTCTTAGCAGCAATACGTTCTCCCTATAGTATTGTTTGCCTTCCCATATCTTCTTCTAGCCCTTAGGCTCTGGATACCCTCCCCTCAGCTTCATTCTATACGTGTTTCTCCCATCAAGCTGATATGTTAAAGTCTTAGTTGTTTAGCATCCACACTTATCTCACTTTGCTAATGCTAGTATAGCATGCTGCACTCTCCCTATAGATGCTGTCTAGGATACAGTGTACCAGTTACTCTGTACCACTGCCCAGATCTGCCATTGATTGTTGTAATTAGCTTTTCCTCATCTTGCCATGCTCGATTACCATATGCAATGTTTTTCCCCTTGCTCACGGACAATGCTGTTTGTATTTTACATACTTTGTTTAATTGTTGACAATGCTTTATGCTGCTGATTACTGCCTGCAACTACTTCTCTTTTTCCCTCACTCGCAGACCATGATGATTCTACTGTATATACTTTGTTTAATTGTTGACAATGCTTCTTGCTGCTACTGTCTCATACCCTTGATTGTTACCCCCCTGCTTATGTCTCGACGAGGATCCTTTGTAAAAGAGCTTTTAGCTCCAAGGTTGTAATCTCAAGTTTCTCAATAAATAAAATAAACAAAAAAATCCTCTGCTGCCCGTGCTGCTGGCAGATCCCTATACCTGCCAATGCCCTCCTCTGCTGCCCGTGCTGCTGGCAGATCTCTATACCTGCCGATGCCCTCCTTTGCTGCCCGTGCTGCTGGCAGATCCCTATACCTGCCGATGCCCTCCTCTGCTGCCCGTGCTGCTGGCAGATCCCTATACCTGCCGATGCCCTCCTCTGCTGCCCGTGCTGCTGGCAGATCCCTATACCTGGCGTTACCCTCCTCTGCTGCCCGTGCTGCTGGCAGATCCTATACCTGATGCCTCCTGTGCTGCCCTGCTGCTGGCGATCCCTATACCTGCCGATGCCTCCTGTGCTGCCCGTGCTGCTGGCAGATCCCTATACCTGCTGATGCCCTCCTGTGCTGCCCGTGCTGCTGGCAGATCCCTATACCTGCCGATGCCCTCCTGTGCTGCCCGTGCTGCTGGCAGATCCCTATACCTGACGTTACCCTCCTCTGCTGTCCGTGAAGCTGGCAGATCCCTATACCTGCCGATGCCCTCCTGTGCTGCCCATGCGGCTGGCAGATCCCTGTATCTGACGATGCCCTCCTGTGCTGCCCGTGCTGCTGGCAGATCCCTATACCTGCCGATGTCCTCCTGTGCTGCCCGTGCTGCTGGCAGATCCCTATACCTGCCGATGCCCTTCTGTGCTACCCGTGCTGCTGGCAGATCCCTATACCTGCCGATGCCCTCCTGTGATGCCTGTGCTTCTGGAAGATCCCTATACCTGCCGATGCCCTCCTGTACTGCCCGTGCTGCTGGCAGATCCCTATACCTGCCGATGCCCTACTCTGCTGCCCATGCTGCTGACAGATCCCTATACCTGCCGATGCCCTCCTCTGCTGCCCGTGCTGCTGGTAGATCCCTGTACCTGCCAATGCCCTCCTATGGCTGCCCGTGCTGCTGGCAGATCCCTATACCTGACGTTACCCTCCTCTGCTGCCCGTGCTGCTGGCAGATCCCTATACCTGCCGATGCCCTCCTGTGCTGCCCGTGCTGCGGGCAGATCCCTATACCTGCCGATGCCCTCCTCTGCTGCCCGTGCTGCTGGCAGATCCCTATACCTGCCGATGCCCTCCTGTGCTGCCCGTGCTGCTGGCAGATCCCTATACCTGCCGATGCCCTTCTGTGCTGCCCGTGCTGCTGGCAGATCCCTATACCTGCCGATGCCCTCCTGTGATGCCTGTGCTTCTGGAAGATCCCTATACCTGCCGATGCCCTCCTGTACTGCCCGTGCTGCTGGCAGATCCCTATACCTGCCGATGCCCTACTCTGCTGCCCATGCTGCTGACAGATCCCTATACCTGCCGATGCCCTCCTCTGCTGCCCGTGCTGCTGGTAGATCCCTGTACCTGCCAATGCCCTCCTATGGCTGCCCGTGCTGCTGGCAGATCCCTATACCTGACGTTACCCTCCTCTGCTGCCCGTGCTGCTGGCAGATCCCTATACCTGCCGATGCCCTCCTGTGCTGCCTGTGCTGCTGGCAGATCCCTATACCTGACGATGCCCTCCTGTGCTGCCGGCAGATCCCTATACCTGACGGTGCCCTCCTGTGCTGCCCATGCTGCTGGCAGATCCCTATACCTGACGATGCCCTCCTCTGCTGCCCGTGCTGCTGGCAGATCACTATACCTGACGATGCCCTCCTCTGCTGCCCGTGCTGCTGGCAGATCCCTGTACCTGAAAGTGCCCTCCTCTGCTTCCCGTACTGCTGGCAGATCCCTATACCTGATGGTGCCCTCCTCTTGCTGCCCATGCTGCTGGCAGATCCCTATACCTGACAGTGCCCTCCTCTTGCTGCCCGTGCTGCTGGCAGATCACTATACCTGACGATGCCCTCCTCTGCTGTCCGTGCTGCTGGCAGATCCCTGTACCTGCCAATGCCCTCCTCTGCTGCCCTTGCTGCTGGCAGATCCCTGTACCTGACAGTGCCCTCCTCTTGCTGCCCGTGCTGCTGGCAGATCACTATACCTGACGATGCCCTCCTCTTGCTGCCGGCAGATCACTATACCTGACGATGCCCTCCTCTGCTGCCCGTGCTGCTGGCAGATCCCTATACCTGATGGTGCCCTCCTCTTGCTGCCCGTGCTGCTGGCAGATCCCTATACCTGACAGTGCCCTCCTCTTGCTGCCCATGCTGCTGGCAGATCCCTATACCTGACGGTGCCCTCCTCTTGCTGCCCGTGCTGCTGGCAGATCACTATACCTGATAATGCCCTCCTCTGCTGCCCGTGCTGCTGGCAGATCCCTGTACCTGATAATGCCCTCCTCTGCTGCCCATGCTGCTGGCAGATCCCTGTACCTGACGGTGCCCTCCTCTTGCTGCCCGTGCTGCTGGCAGATCCCTATACCTGACAGTGCCCTCCTCTTGCTGCCTGTGCTGCTGGCAGATCACTATACCTGATAATACCCTCCTCTGCTGCCCGTGCTGCTGGCAGATCCCTGTACCTGATAATGCCCTCCTCTGCTGCCCGTGCTGCTGACAGATCCCTGTACCTGACGGTGCCCTCCTCTTGCTGCCCGTACTGCTGGCAGATCCCTATACCTGACGATGCCCTCCTTTGCTGCCCATGCTGCTGGCAGATCCCTTTACCTGACGATGTCCTCCTCTGCTGCCCATGCTTGCCTCTCATTTATTGCCACAGTGACACCCTCTGGCTCCCTTTAATTTATATCTGCCTCTTGCAGTTATTTGCTGCTAACCCCCTATTATTGTAACATGTGTGCTTGTCTAGAATGTTACTTTGCATCACATTGTTTCTCTCTATATATTGTTTTATTAGTCGATGTGGAACTGATGTAAAAGAGTCTCTGACTCAGGTATAGTAATCCAAGAACTTAATTCAATAAAAAAAAAAAAAGGAAGAACCTGCAACGGCTGGTAAAATGGTCCAAAATCTGGCAGCTCAAATTCAGTGGGAAAAATATAAGGTCATCTCTATAGGCAAAAAATGAGACATGCTGGAAATATTTAAATGCCTCTAGGGGATCAAAATTGGTAAATTGTCAACACTTGTTCAAATGCAGTGAAGGGACCTGGAGGTAAGTTTAGGAAAGGTATGAAGAATACTTCTTCACGGACAACTGGAATAGCTTTCTGAGGGAAGTGGTCAAGGAAGAGATAGAGCAAGGATTGAAGGTGGGATAGGAGCGGTATCAGAGGTTGAGAGCAGTGGGATCAAGAGATGTGAGAGGAGTTAAAGCTAATAAACAGACTGAGCTGCTAAGAGAAGACTCAGACTAATCCCATCCAGAAATAGACTGAAGAGGAAGCAGGTAGAACCAGAGCAGACAGGATGGACCGGTGTTGTTTTTCCTCTGTAGTCATTTCTACTTTTCTTATTCTAAAGTGAATAGTGGGTGCAGGACTATGTAAGTATTGAGAGAGCAGGGGCTGCAGGAATATGCAGGTGGGCAGGGAACAGGGGTTCATGAATATGTAAGTAGGAAGAGAACGGGGTGCAGCAAAATGTAAGTATGAAGCGAACAGGGAGTGCAGGAGTATGTAAGTATGGAGAGGATGGGGGTACAGGAATATGTACATATGGAAAAAACAGGGCGTGCAGGAATATGAAAGTATGAAGAGAACAGGGGGTGCAGGAACATGTAACTATAGAGAGAACAAGGAGTGCAGGAATATATACCTATGGAGAAAACAGGGCGTGCAGGAATATGTAAGTATGAAGAGAACACTGAGTGCAGAAATATGTAAGTATATAGAGAGCAGGGAGTGCAGGAATATGTAGTATAGAGAGAACAGGGGGTGCAGGAATATGAAAGTATGGAGAGAACAGGGGATGCATGAATATGTAAGTATGGAGAGAACAGGGATTGCAGGAATATGTAAGTATGGAGAGAACTGAATGCAGGAATATGTAAGTATGGAGAGAACATGGGCTGCAGAATATGTAAATATGGAGAATACATCAGTAGAAGAGAACAAGGATACAGGAATGTGTTAGTATAGAGAGAGCAGGGGATGCAGGAATATGTACGTATGGTGAGAACAGGTGGTGTTGGAATGTATTAGCATGGAGAGAACCGGAACTGCAGGAATATGAAAGTATGGAAAGAACAGGGATGCAGGAATAGGTAACTATGAAAAGAACGGAGGTGCGGGAATATGTAAGTATGGAGAGAAGAGGGAGTGCATGAATATGCAAGTAAGGAGAACTGGAGTGAAGGAATATGTAAGCATAGAGAGAACAAGGGTGCAGGAATAATCATGGAGAGAATAGTGTTTATGAATACTTCAGCAGAAGACAACGGGGTACTGGAATGTTAGCATAGAGAGGACAAGGGTGCAGGAATATGTCAGTATGGAGAGAACAGGAACTGCAGGAATATGAAAGTATGGCGAGAACAGCAGGGAAGGGATATGTAAGTATGGAGAGAATGGGTGCAGGAATATGTAAGTATGGAGAGAACAGGGAGTGCAGGAATATGTAAGTAAGTAGTGAACAGAGGTGCAGGAATATGCAGATATGGAGAGAGTGGCTGCAGGAATATGAAAGTATGGAGAAATGGGTGCAGAAATATAAAAGTATGGAGAGAACAGGTGAGCAGGAATATGTAAGTATGGAATGAACGGGGTGCAGGAATATGTAAGTATGGAGGAATGGGTGCAGGAATATGAAAGTATGGAGGAATGGGTGTAGGAATTTATAAGTATGGAGAGAATGGGTGCAGGAATATAAAAGTATGGAGAGAACAGGGGTGCAGGAATATGTATGTATGGAGAGAACAGGGAGTGCAGGAATATGTAAGTATGGAGAGAATGGGTGCAGGAATATGTAAGCATGGAGAGAACAGTGGGTGCAAGAATGATCATGGAGAGAATAATGTTTCTGAATATTTTAACAGAAGAGAGCAGGGTACTGGAAGGTGTTATTATAGAGAGCATGGGATGCAGGACTATGTAAGTATGGGGAGAACAGGGAGTGCAGGAATATGCAAGTATGGAGAGAACAGGGAGTGCAGGAATATGTAATTATGGAGGGAACAGGGAGTGCGGGAATATGTAAGTATGGAGAGAACGGGGAGTGCTGGGCTATGTTAGTTTGGAGAGAACAGGGGGTGCATGAATATTTAAGTATGGAGTGAACAGGGGTGCAGGAATATGTGAATATATTGAGGACAGGGAGTGCAGGAATATTTAAGTACAGTATGCAGAAAACAGTGAGTGCAGGGATATGTAAGTATGGGGAGAACATGGAGTACAGGAATATGTAAGTATGGAGAGAACAAGGGGTGCAGGAATATTTAAGTATGGAGAGAACAGGGGGTGCAAGAATATGTAAATATGGAAAGAACAGGGGTGCTGAAATATATAAGTATGAAGAGAATACAGAGTGCAAGAATATGTGGGTATGGCTAGAACAGGGGGTGCAGGAATAATCATGGGGAGAGCAGAATCTTTATGCATACCTCAGCAAGAAGGGGAAAGGGGTACTGGAATGTGTTAGCACAGAGAGCGCAGGAGATGCAGGAATATGTAAGCATGGAGAAAACAGTGGGTGCAAGAATGATCATGGAGAGAACAGTGTTTTTGAATACTTTAGCAGAAGACAGCAGGGTACTGGAAGGTGTTAGTATAGAGAGCAGGGTATGCAGGACTGTGTAAGTATGGCGTGAACCGGGGTGAAAGAATATGTAAGTTTGGAGAGAATGGGGGCAGGAATATGTAAGCTTGGCTGAGCAAGGGGGTGCAGGGATATGTAAGCATGGAGAGAACAGAAGATGCAGGAATATGTAAGCATGGCAGAGAAAGGGGGTGCAGGGATATATAAGCTTGGAGAGAATAGGGGGTGCAGGAATATGTAAGTATGGAGAGAACAGGGGGGTGCAGCAATATGTAAGGGAGAGAATGGGGTGCAGGAATATATAAGTATCGAGACATCAGGGAATGCAGGAAAATGTAGGTAGGGACAGAACAGGGAGTGGAAGCATATGTAAATATGGAGAGAACAGGAGTGCAGGAATGTGTAAGTATCAAGAGATCAGTGAGTGTAGGAATATCAGTCAGTCAATATATTTAGCCAGGCAGAACACCATTGAACAGGGCTCATTTACAAGATGGACCTGGTAGGTTAAACAACAAGCGACAATGCAACAATTTGGAGTAGGCGTAGCAATATTTGCAGCCTATGTGCAGTCATTACAAGTGAGAAGGTTGATTGCAGCGCGTGGAGTACAATAATTTACAAATAACAATGTGAGGCTTGACACTGAGAACAGAACAAGGCAGCATAATTTGAGGCATGGCACCAAAGGCAGTCAGCATACTGCTATGTGCGAGCTCTGTGCAAGGCAGATCTCTGATAGACAGTAGAGTACAGTGTTATATTGGATGAGATCTAGACCAGCAAAGCATTATGTGGCCTAGGAGAAGACTATAAAGGAAGGGCACTGAGGACTCTGGATGTGCCAAGGATAGTGGAGGGAGAAGAGGTTAGGAAGGGTGGGAGGGAGCAATTGTCATACCTTCAAGATTGACATAGCTGCATTAGTCAGCACAGTAGGTGTAAGGGTAAGTGGAAGGGTACTGGGAGTGAAAAGGTGCCATTAGTAGGGGGAAGTGACAGACAGGAGGAAGAGTCAGATTCAACGACGGAATATGTGGATATGGGGAGAACAGTGGTGCAGGAATATGTTAGTATGGAGAGAACTGGGGTGCAAGAATATGTAAGTAGGGACGGAACAGGAGGTGCAGGAATATATAAGCACAGTCAAACCTCGATTATCCGGACACTGATTGTCCGGACTATTCATTTGTTTGGACTAGCGAACTGGTCACAAATAATTTTACCTCGTAGAGTCAAACCTCGATGATCTGGGCAAATTCTACATCCCTGGCTGGTCCGGATAATCAAGGTTCGACTGTATAGCGAGAACAGGTGGTGGAAAAATATGTTAATTTGGAGATAACAAGGAGTGGAGGAATATATTAGTATGGAGAGAACAGGAGGTGCAGAAATAAGTATGGAGAGAACAGGAACTGCAGGAATATGAGGGTATGGGGAGAATGGGTGCAGGATTGTGTAAATATGGAGAGAACAGGGGTGTGCAGGAATATGTCTGAAAAGTCCAAAGAGACCTGGCACCGATAGCTGCAATCCTGAAATAATCAGTCCGAGACTGTTTGCCATTTCAAAATGGGCCTGATACTGTTTATTAAATCCCAAAGTCAAGAACACAGTGAGACAGCATGTCAGCAGCAACCACTCCAATTCTGCAGTGCTTCGACCAAAGTCTTCATCGGGGTGGAGTTAGAATGGTGATGCCCTCCATTAAATGCCATACTTTGCTCAGGTAATCATTATTGCCCCATATTGGATACCCGGCAGTCTCATACAGTGTCAGTGGCACAGTGAGGGATTCAAACATATAGAAACATAGAATTTGATGGCAGATAAGGACCTCTTGGCCCACCCAGTCTTACCATTTCCCTACCTAATGGAAAAGGTGCAGATCCTAGTTAACCAGCAGCCTACTTCTTCCTACCCCAACCCCCTAGAATTGCCTTATGACTGTCCCATGCATGCTTGAATTCCACCACTGTTTTTGACTCCACAGCCTCCTCCGTAAGGCCATTCCACGCATCCACAACCCTCTCTGTGAAAAAATACTTCCTTAAATTACCTCTGAGCCACCCCTTCTAGCTTCAAATTGTGCCCCCTTGTTCTTACACACCTCTTGTTTTGAAAGATGCTACCCTCTTGGACTTTGTTGATTCCCTTGAGGTACTTGAACGTTTCTATCATGTCCCCCCTCTCCCTCCTTTCCTCAAGGCTATACATATTCAGCTCTTTAAGTCTCTGTTCATATGTCTTCCGGTGTAGACCTTGCACCATTTTAGTAGCCCTCCTCTGGACAGCCTGCATCCTGTCTATGTCTTTGCGGAGATTGGGTCTCCAGAACTGCACGCAGTACTCCAGATGGGGTCTCACCAACTGTCTGTACAGAGGGATAATAGCTTCCTGTTTTCTACTGGTGATGCCTCTCCCTATGCATCCCAGCATCCCCCAAGCCCTCCTTGCTGCCCTCTCACATTGCTTTCCCACATTAGGGTCATCTGATATGAGTACCCCCAGGTCCCTTTCCTTTTTTGTTGTTGTTAGTATCTCACCCCCCATTGTGTACTCTTCCCCTGGGTTTTCATTTCCCAGGTGCATTACCTTGCACTTCTTAGCATTAAATCTAAGCTGCCATACATTTTACCATTCCTCTAACCTTGCCAAGTCCCTTCTCATCCTTTCCACCCCACCTTGTGCATCAACTCTGTTGCAGATCTTTGTGTCATCTGCAAAGAGATATACTTTCCTTTCAGTCCCTCTGTAATATAAGCTTATGAAGACATTGAAGAGGACCGATCCTAATGCTGAACCCTGCGGTACCCCACTATTAACCCCCCTTTCTTCAGAGTGGACTCCATTTACTATTACTCTCTGTGTCCTATTCTCCAGCCAATTCTTTACCCAGGCTGTCAACATGCTAACATAAACATACACAAATTAAAAAAAAAAATTAAAAATTGCATCAAGTGAAAAAAAAAATATATTACACCTCACCAAATATGCAGATTATACAATGCAACACCAAATTATTCCCTATGATATCTTGCCTCTAGATTATTTTTACTGCTGCATTCTTTGCATAATTTCCCATTGTAGTAAATCAATTAATTGAATCTACTAGTACAGTGACAACACTTGCTGGCTTATAGACATAAAGATGAACTTATCTCAGACAGAAAATAAGAAATGATTGTCCAATTGAAAAAGACAAGTGATCTCTCCCTGTGACATGTCTAATCCAGTTTTTGGGTCTGGGGGATTAGCCAATCCGCATCCTTAAAAGGCATCCAAAAGAAGGGCTAGAGGTTGGAAAAGAAAAAAGGGGTATTAGTATTCATGCCCACTACGTCTCAAGTGCATTATAACATTTCTACAGCATTTCCGTAATACAGTATTACAGTTAACACATTCTTGTTTACCTAGCTTATTTTATTCATCTCTTCTTTAAGAATGGTTTGAGGTCCCAGTCTAGATTGTGTTCTCTTGGTTGCAGATTATGCAAATTGAATATCCAAAAGCCTTCTCTTTGTAGTAGTTTAAGTCCGTCCCTTCCCCTTGGACCCCTTTATGCAAATTCAAGTGCCATGAAAAGGGTACCTTTGGTATTCCTAGCATGTTTGCCACAGTAATGGAGGCAATCACCATTCTAACTCCACCCCCTGATGAAGACTGTAGTCAAAGTGCTGGAGAGAACAGGGAGTGCAGGAACATGTAAGTATAGAGAGAACAGTGGGTGCAAGAATATGTAAGTATGGAGCGAACAGGGGCGCAAGAATATGGAAGTATGGAGAACAGGGAGTGCAAGAATATGTAGGTATGGAGAGAACAGGCAGTGCAGGTATATGAAAGTATAAAGAGAACAGGGAGTGCAGGAATATGTAAGTATAGAGAGAACACTGGGCGCAGGAATACGTAAGTATGTAGAGAACAGGGGCTGCAGGAATCTGTAAGTATAGAGAGAACAGGGGGTGCAGGAATATATAAGTATAGAGAGAACGGGTGCAGAAATATGGAAATATGGAGAACAGGGAGTGCGAGATATGTAGGTATGGAGAGAACGGGTGCAGGAATATGTCAGTTTGGAGAGAACAGGGAGTGCAGGAATATGTCATTATGGAGAGAACAGGGGTGCAGAAATATGTAAGTTGCAGAGAACAGGAGGTGAAAGTATATGTAAGTATGGAGAGAACAGGGAGTGCTGAATATGTTAGCATGGAGAGAACAGGGAGTGCAGGAATATGTAAGTATGGAGAGAACAGGGGGTGCAGGAATATGTTAGCATGGAGAGAACAGAGAGTGCAGGAATATGTAAGTATGGAGAGAACAGGGGGTGCAGAAATATGTAAGTATGGAGAGAACAGGGGGTGCAGGAATATGTAAGTATGGAGAGAACAGGGGGTGCAGGAATATGGAAGTATGGAGAGAAGATGGGGTGCAAGAATATGTACAGTAGGTATGGAGAGAACAGGGTGCAGGTATATGTAATTATGGAGAGAACAGGGAGTGCAGGAATATGTAAGTATAGATAGAACAGAGAGTGCAGGAATATGTAAGTATGGAGAGAACAGGGAGTGCAGAAACATGTCAGTATGGAGAGAACAGGGGTGCAGGAATATGGAAATATAGAGAACAGGGAGTGCAAGATATGTAAGCATGGAGAGAACAGGGAGTGCAGGAATATGTAAGTGTGGAGAGAACAGGGATGCAGAAATATGTAAGTATGGAGAGAACAGAGGTGCAGAAATATGTACGTATGGAGAGAACAGGGACTGCAGGAGTATGTAAGTATGGAGGGAACAGGGAGTGCAGGAATATGTAAGTGTAGAGAGAACAAGGGGTGCAGGAATATTTAAATATGGAGAGAACAGCGTGTAGGAATATGTCAGTATGGAGATAACAGGGCGTGCATTAATATGTAAGTATGGAGAGAACAGGGGGTGCAAGAATATGTAAGTATGGAGAGAACTGGGAGTGCAGGAATATGTACAGTAAGTTTAGTGAGAACAGGGAGTGCAGGAATATGTAAGTATGGAGGGAACAGGGAGTGCAGGAATATGTAAGTGTAGAGAGAACAAAGGGTACAGGAATATTTAAATATGGAGAGAACAGCGTGTAGGAATATGTCAGCATGGAGATAGCAGGGCGTGCATTAATATGTAAGTATGGAGAGAACAGGGAGTGCAGGAATATGTAAGTTTGGTGAGAACAGGGAGTGCAGGAATATGTA
Organism: Neoceratodus forsteri; assembly: GCA_016271365.2. Classification (NCBI taxonomy): domain Eukaryota; kingdom Metazoa; phylum Chordata; order Ceratodontiformes; family Ceratodontidae; genus Neoceratodus; species Neoceratodus forsteri. The sequence goes on from JADMNL010000038.1 coordinate 43,185,785, forward strand.
AGTATAGAGAGAACGGGGGTGCAGGAATGTGTAAGTATCGTGAGAACAGGGAGTGCAGGAATATGTAAGTTCAAAGAGAACAAGGGGTGCAGGAGTATTTAAGTATGGAGAGAACACGGGGTGCTAGAATATATAAATATGGAGAAAACAGATGCTGAAACATATAAGTATGGAGAGAACATGGCATGTAAGAATGTGTGGGTATGGCTTGAACAGGTGGTGCAGGAATAATCATGGAGAGAACAGAGTGTTTATGCATACCTCAGCTAGAAGAGAACAAGGGTACTTAAATGTATTAGTACAGAGAGAGCAGGGGGTGCAGGAATATGTAAGCATGGCAGAGCAAGGGGGTGTGGAGATATGTAAGCATGGAGAGAGCAGGGAGTGCAGGAATATGTAAGAATGGAGAGAACAGGGAGTGCAGGAATATGTAAGTATGTAGAGAACAGGGGTCCAGGAATATGTGAGTATGAAGAGAACAGGGGTGCAGGAATATGTAAGTATCGAGACATCAGGGAATGCAGGAATATGTGGGTAGGGACAGAACAGGGAGTGGAAGCATATGTAAGCATTGAGAGAACAGGGGTGCAGGAATGTGTAAGTGTCAAGAGATCAGGGAGTGCAGGAATATACATCAATCATTATCTTTATTTAGCCAGGTGGAACACCATTAAGCAGGCCTCATTTACAAGATGGACCTCAGTGTTCCACATTGCGTGAAAATATAGAGCGGTGGTAAGGGGAGGAGCCACAGGGGGTGGGGTCACCAGGGGCAGAGCTACCGGTGGGTGGAGTCAGTCAGGATGCAATACATGCATAAGAAACAAGAAATAAGAGTAATATGATGATCTGGAGGCCTCTGTAGTATGCAGTAGCAAAAGAAAAGTGTGATAAAACATATTGGAGAACCTCTGCATCCTAGTTGTAGGCCAGGCAACAGTTTGTGAGAGTCTTGACATTTTGGTGAGGCCATACTACAACTCTTTAGTAGTGCCTACAAGGCCAAGATCTAATCTTCGGTTTTGCAGTCCTGCCCAATGAGCTGCAGCTTCCGAATAAGGGAAACTGTCAACATCAGGGCCCTCACTTGAGATAAGCATAAGTGCATTTAGCACACTGGCACTTAATCTATTTTGTTCCTGCATTTTTATTCGATTCATTGCAGAAAACCCCTTCTCACAATCTGCAGTTGACATGGGTATTATCATTGCCAGTTCTGCCAAAGTAGATATGTTTGGATACAGGTCTACATACTTAGTAGTTAGAGTGTGCAGCACATCAGAAATAGTCTTAGAGGCCATCTTTTCCGTGAACATGAGACTACGTAGAGAAGCCCATTCCAGTGCAGAAGCATCTACATCCACAACAGTAGCATACTGACCAATAATAATCTCAAGGCTATCACTACCATACTCTTCCAACTCTTCAGTATCAACTTCCTGTATCATGCTGGGGTCAAAGATACTGAACGCATCCAAAAGTTCTGTGCTTGGAAACCTTTGCTCAATTTGAGCAATTAGGGCCCTAATAAACTTGTCATGCACAGAGGGTTCTGAAATGATTTAACTATGGTTCGCTAAATGGCAAGTTCAGGCCATTATCATTCAGGAGTACTAGTTCAGGTGAAACGGAGGAGAAGTACTGACCAGGTACCAGTAGGCATGCCCTAAGAATCTCTATAGTGGAATGTAAATGTCTCTTTATATCAGTAAAATTCAGAGCAGATGTTTGAAAGCATTTAGATAAGATGCTAAGGTGTGGAAGTATGTCACACATCATGCATAAAATAGAGAAGAACTCCCAGTTTTCCACCATTTTTACTAGGCCCACAGCTTGGGGACCATGCCTGTCAGAGGCCTCTCTATGCAAGGACGTAACAACAGATGGGAAAATCTTCCTTAGTGTGTCACATGCTGCATCATGGGACAACCACCTAACTGCTTTTGCCTGTTTAGGCTTTAAAACAGGGTTTTCCATTGCCTGTTGAATTTCTTTCAGGGCAGCCATGTGAACAGCAGAGTTTTCATAATATCTGTATAAGTGATCTAGTGTTTGATTAAACTTTTTAATGGCGTTCACTTCATTTGCTGCTGCCTTTACAGCCAAGGCCTCCCGGTGAGCCATACAGTGATTTTCAACAAGAATTGGGCTGACTTCTTTCAGCTTTTTAGCCACCCCGTTTTGCCCGCCCAGCATAACGGCTGCTCCATCACTGCCTAACCCTGCAAGGTGATCAACCGAGATTTGATTGTTATCAGAGAACTCCAGCATTTTTTTAACAATTGTGTCTGCCTTTCCATCAATTAGTTCCTCAAGTCCCAGGAAATAAACTCTGGGTTTCCCTTCTTTGCAGTACATACCATACAAAATGAGCAGCTTCATAACAGCAATACAGGGTTTTAAATAACTAAAAATCGATTAGCGTTTTGCTCATAGAAGTTCTAAAACATTGTGAAAATGCATATCACTTTCCTCGCCGTGTTTAACAAACATGACACTTCTAGAAAATCTATATAAATGCTTTCTGTGTAGTTAGTATTGTCCCAAGGAAAAAACTGCTGATCAATTATTTAAAACCCTGCAATATCAGTTGTTTTATTCACCAAATACGAAAACAATTTGGCAGCCTTCAAATCTGTAAGAACTGATCTCCTGACCACCTCAACCAGAGAGAGAACCATTTCTCTGACAGTTCGATCAGAACGATATTTAACAGCATCAGCCATATGTATATTGTCTAGGTACTTGCATCCCAATGATTTGGCGAGATCCAGCAGTGAGCCATATTTCGTTGTGTGAAGCAGCTCATTTTTTATTAGCCAGTACATGTAATGAAGGGATGCCACAAAAGCTTCTTGTTCCAGGGTCAGGGCCTGCTGCATTGCCTGCTCTATTCCACCTTTTGAAGCTGAAATTCTGCAGTTAGCTTCCAGTTCAGAAGCAACAACGTGAACTGAACTGTTCTGATGCCTTTTTATAGCATCTTCTCTGAATGTCTTACACCCACTGAGTACCCAAACTGTTCCTGATTTGGGCATCTGTTTATGTTTTATGCAAAATGCACAAAACATGCCATCATTTTCTTTGTACTGTAACCAACAGTATTTGTTAAGCCAGCCAGCATAAAAGCCTGTTGCTCTATGCTTAGAGGATTTTTTTTCTGTATTACAGGAGTAGGTGCAGGGAGTCTCTTGGACATCGACAGCAATATCAACTAGACCAACTGGCATTGTCCCAATCATCGACTCATGACTGTCATCTTGATCAGGTGTTTCCGTTTTTGAGTTAATTTGACACCAAAGTTAGTTAGTTTCTGCATTGTGTACAATAAAGATTTTTTTCCTCACTAAGTGTTGTCGTGTGTTTATTTGTCAATACAGAACGAGAGTTTGGTAATGCTGGTTGAGCCCCAAATGTTTTCTCACATGAATATTTTTCTGCTCCCTGAATTAGGGTTTAGAACAAGTGACCCCTGACGAAGCAAGACTGCACAACTTGACTGGTGGGACAGAGACTGTAGACCCCCTGGTGTCACAGTTAAGGAGCCCCAAGTTTTTTTTTCTCTCACACAAATATTTTTTTGCTCCCTGAATCAGGGTTTAGAACAAGTGACCACTGACAAAGCAAGACTGCACAACCTGACCGGTGGGAGAAAGTGTAGACCCCTTGCTTCCCTGAATCAGGGTTTGGGACAGAGACTGGACCCCTGGTGGCACAGTTAAGGCAGGAGCCCTGAATTTTTTTTTTCACAAATATTTTTTTGTTTCCTCAGGGTTTAGAAACAAGTGACCACACACTGACAAAGCAACTGACTGCACAAGGACAGGATTGGCAGACCCCCTTGGAGGCACCGTTTGGAGCACCAATTTATTTGTTTTTGGTGGGGGAGAGCCAAGTCAGGCTAATGTCTGTCCCCAGTGTCTCCTCACAAACACAACTGGCTGTGCTGTACACCAGGTAGTAATAATCTGACTGCTGTGCAGAGCACTGATGAATTATTTTGTTTCTTTACTGCCAGTATCTATTTTTTTCTTTTTTATGCACTGATTCAAGGACAGCTCTCAATGGCCTAAAGTGGCAGCAGACTACTGACATGGGACTTATACAACAGTTGTAGTTGTTCCATTATAGGCTGCTGGACTGTCACTCCCAGAGGCTTCCTCTCTATTGGCTCCACGGTTTGGCGCCTTCCAGACTCTTAGCCTGGTCTGCTGACTTACTGAAGAGTTTACCCCGTGATCCCCAACCTGCTAAGCTTTACTGCAGCTGCACCAGAAATCCCGACCACGTTTGGTCATAATCGGCTCCCCTCTTCGTCCATCTTGCCTCTCATGCCTGATCGTGTAGGTGCACAAATTTAATCATCACCCGATACACAAATTTAAAGGCGCACCCCACAGAATTGCAGCCTGAAAGAGTGGCTGCACAAGATGCGAGGCGGGTGCTTAGGATTGCGTGATGGCCCGCCTCTCAATAGTAATGTATGGGGATCACTGGACCTGGTAATTTCAACAACAAGTCACAATACAACAATTTGGAGTAGGCGCGGCAACATTAGCAGCTTATGTGCGGTCATTACAAGTGAGAAAGGCATGGCTTGGCACGGTGGTGTACAATAATTTACAAATAACAATGTAAGGTTTGACACTGAGAACAGAACAAGGCAACATAATTTACAGGCATGGCACCAAAGGCAGTCAGCATACTGCTATGTGCGAGCTCTGTGCAAGGCAGATCTCTGATAGACAGTAGAGTACAGTGTTATATTGGATGAGATCTAGACCAGCAAAGCATTACATGGCCTGGGAGAAGACTGTAAAGAAAGGGCACTGAGTGCACAGGATGCGCTAAAGACAGTGGAGGGAGAAGAGGTTAGGAGGGGTGGGAGGGTGCAGTTGTCATACCTTCAGGATTGACATAGCTGCATAGTTGGTGTGATAGGTCTAAGGGTAAGGGGGAGGGTATTGGGGTGAAAAGGTGCCATTAGTAGGGAAGGTGACAGACAGGTAGGGGAGAGAGTCAGAGATTCAGCACCGAAATATGTGGATATGGGGAGAACAGTGGTGTAGACATATGTTAGTATGGAGAGAACAGGGAGTGCAGGAATATGTAAGCATGGAGAGAACAGGGAGTGCAGGAATATGTAAGTATGGGGAGAACAGGGAGTGCAGGAATATGTGGGTGTGAGGAAAACAGTGGGTGCAGGAATAAGCATGGAGAGAACAGTGTGTGTATGAATATATCGGTATCAAGGAAACATAAAAGTGCATAGATATGCAAGTATGGAAAGTAGTAATTTGGCTTCAGAGGTGGCCAGTCTTTATCCATGGTTTCTGATGGAATACTGTTGTGTTTCTGTATCATTATCCATCAGCTTTTAAGGACAAGCAATGGTAGGCACAATGCACATATTCCTGGGAGGGTCTTTCATTACCCTTGTCTGGTGAGTGTAAATAACATTTATATTATCGAGTTTCCACTCTTTTTTGTTGTGCAGGGTACAGCATTCCAATGGAGCAACTGTTATTACTGCTTAAGAGGGATGGGGAGCTGCCATGTGCTGATATTGAAGGAGAAGATACAGTGCAGCAGAAGGGTCATCCCAAAGACACTCCCGGCAGTAAGTAGATGGATAGTGAGTTTATGTGGGTTTTTTCTTTTATGGTTGAGAGTGAGTTGAGGAGTTGGAGGAGCAGGGACTGTGGGATAACAAGTGGGCAGTGATTATGTCAGAAAGACAGGAAGCAGTAAAACTACTTTTTTAGTGACATGGATAACCGTTAAATTGAATCTGACTGAGTTGTTGTTTTTTTTTGGCATGCCAGAGGATTGAAATGACGGGGTCTTCATTCAAGGGGTTGATGAGCAGGCATTATAAACATTGTGTTACATGGAAAGAAGGGACTTGGGGAAATCCAGAGAGGAGTGAATTACTGTAGACAGGATACAGTAAGTGCAGGTAAGGGAAGAAAAATGTTTTCAGCTGTGCAGGTAGAAACATTTCCAAATTCCACAAAACTCTGCAGAATTTTGTTTGAAATCTGCAGAATTTTTAAAATGCCTTTAACCAGAATTTGGCCATCTGTTATGCTAGAGTCCTAAAATGGGCATGATTACTAACTGAAATGTGCACTGCGGTCACTCTAGACCTTGGGATATTTGGATGCATCATTTCAAAATCACAGTGGCTCAAATGATGGCATTTTATTTTGGGGGGGATTTTCATGAATGTATTTCGTCGTTGATAACTTAGCCTTTTTTGGAGAGAGAGAGAGAGATATGAAAATGGCCATGCTTAATCTCACTGTAAGGGTTGCAGACTTGTCTAAATGAGAAGAGATTTGTTTTAGAAAAGTGCAAATTACAGGGGTTCAGAATGTCAGTGTGTAATTATTTGTGAAAACTTTCTAAACATGTGGCTTTTGTAACTTCTGTATAGATCTGAAATTTGACATGGATGTCCAATGTCAGTTTATCCTGGTAGCTAAGACAGCTGGAAAAAATTGGTTTACGAACATAGGAACATACGAAATTGCCAGCAGGTACAGGCCATTTGTTTTGTCTAGCCTGATCGAGTGTGCAGCACTTCAGTCCATTAGACTGCAGGTGCCCCCCCATATGCCCGCCCCCATCTCCCACCCTCACGATTTGTACCTTCCCCTTGAATCTGTCTCACCCCGTCTTGAAGCCCCCAACACTCTGCAATGATACAACTTCCTCTTCCAGAGTGTTCCACCCTGCCACTACCCTTTCTGTGAAATAGTGCCTCCTCGGTTCCCTCTTGAACCAGCCCCCTTCCAGCTTCATTGAGTGTCCCCTGATTTCCCTTCCGTCTTTCAGATTGAACATTCACCTGGTGTCTACTTTGTTCAAACCCTTCAGGTACTTGAAGGTCTCAATCATATCCCCTCTCTCCCTTCTTTCCTCCAGGGTATACATATTGAGCTCTCTCAGTCTCTCCTCATACGGTCTGTCCCCCAGCTCCAGGATCATTTTTTTCTCCTGCGCTGTTCCCCCTCCAGTAGTTTGATGTCCCTTTTCAAGTAGTGGCACTAGTATCGCATGCAGCACTCTAGGTGTGGTCTCACCAGGGACCTGTACAGGGGCAAGATGACTGCCCCACTCCTAGAAGTAATCCCCCTTGCTATGCACCCTAGCATCCTGTTTGCATTCACTGCTGCCTTCCTGCACTGAGCAGAGTGGTTCATCTCCCCGGTTACCAGCACTCCCAGATCCTTCTCCTCCTTGGATTTTGTTAACAGGACTCCCTCCAGCCAGTAATTGTGTCCTGGGTTCTTGCCGCCTAAATGCATCACTTTGCACTTCTTGGCATTGAAACCAAGCTGCCAAGTGTGAGACTATTCCTTAAGTTTTATTAAATCCTCTTGAAGTACTTTTGCTCCCCCCTAAATCTACCTCGGCACAAATCTTTGTGTGATCTACAAAGAGACTGATCTTGTTCTTAATCCCCACTGCAATGTCGGCTATGAAAATTTTGAACCGAACCATTCCCAGCACTGAGCCCTGTGGTACACCACTTGTTACTGCCCTGGGTTCAGATGCCTCCCTCCCCCCACTGCTACCTTCTGCTGTTTACCCTGCAGCCAGTTATCAACCCATCTTACCAGTTTTCCTTCCTTCTTCCAGACTCTTCAACTTGCAGGTCAGTCTACCATGTGGCACCGAGTCAAAGGCCTTGCTGAAATCCAAGTAGAGGACATTGACTGCATGTCCCCTGTCCAATGCCCTCGTAACCCAGTTGTAAAACCCAACCAAGTTTGTCTGGCAGGATCTGCTTGAGACAAACCCGTGCTGCCTGCTGTCCTGGAGATTGTTATTCTCAAGAAATTGTACCAGTCTTTCCTTAAGGATTGTCTCCATTGGTTTCCCACAATTGCAGTAAGGCTTACCGGTCTGTAATTCCCTGGTTCATCCTTGGGCCCACTTTTATGGAGAAGTACCACATGTGCTTCCCTTAAGTCCCTGGGCATGCACCCTGAGTTCAGACAGGTATTGAACAGGTCTGCCAATGGCCTTGCTAGGACCTCTGCCTACTCTCTCAGCACCCTGGGGTGGACTCCGTCTGGGCCAGGTGCCTTGTCCACCTTCAGGGACTTTAGGCCCTCCTTCAACCATTCCATTGTGATTTCCTCCACCCTCTCCCTCCTCACTCTTCTTCTCAGGCATGGGCCCATCCCTCTTCTTGGTGAAGACTGAACATAAGTATTCATTAAGTATATCTGCCTGCTCAGCCCCCATTTCTACCCACCCACTTCCCCTCCTGATCCTAACAATGTGATCCTTGCTCTTCCTCTTTTCTCTGATGTATCTGAAGAAATCCTTTTCTCCTTTGGTCCCCTGCACTAACCTCCATTCCCTAGCTGCATTTGCTGCCCTTACCACTCTGCTCACTTCTCTGGATTTCTTCATATATTCTTCTCTGTCTTCTGCCCTGTTGGATCTCTTGTAGATCCTAAATGCACTCCTCTTCTCCCTCACCTTCTCCACTATCTCTGTACTCATCCATCTTGGTTTCTTGGTCCTGGCTTTCTTGCTCTGGCTCTTAACACAGGTTTTAGTGGCTTCAGCCAGTCCTGCCTTGATGACTGACCATTGTTGTTCCATGTTCATTTCTGGGCAGATACTTGCCATATGACTTGCCAGTGTGTGTCCCATTCTGCTAAAGTCCGCCTTTTGAAGCCCAGGTCCCTATTTTTGGTTTAGCAGTTTTACATTTACAGTGGAAATACCAAAAGTTATAATTGGCAACATTTTCTCAAATATGTGTGGTAGCATAATATTTAATGTCTCCAGAATTTTTCTCGAGGAATTCTTTCACAAAGCACATAGTACTTGTACAGGTCTTGCTAAGTTTTACTTCATCGGTGAAGTCTGTGTGAAGTATCTAAATTTACATTTGGGAATTACTCTGCAAAGTTCCTACTTTGCACAGACTTCTCAATGAACATTTCATGAAAGGTCATTGGAAAGTGCCAATTTTGCTTGTGAATTGGCATGGGTTTTCTTGGAAAAGTGACACGTCGCCAGCAAAAAACTTTGAAAGTTGGCACTTCATACATCGTAAAGTTGGAGACTTTGCTAATTAGATAGATAGACAGATAGATACTGTCAGTAGATGGATGGATGGATGCTGTCTGTAGATAGACAGATATATACCATTGATAGATACTGTCTATAGACAGATACTGTTGATAGATAAATACTGTTGATAGATAGGTACTGTGGATAGACAGATAGATAGATAGATAGCTAGATAGATACTATAGATGGATGGTTGGTTAGATAGAGAGAGAGAGAGAGAGAGATACTGCCTCTAGATAGAGATATATAGATACTGTCTGTAGATAGAGAGATAGATAGATACTGTAGGTAGACGGATGGGTGGATGGATGGATAGATATAGATAGATACTGTAAATGGATGGATGGATGGATGGATGCTGTCTGTAGATAGACAGATATATACCATCGATAGATACTGTGCATAGACAGGTATTGTTGATAGATAAATACTGTTGATAGATAAGTACTGTGGATGGATGGATAGATAGATAGAAAGATAGATAGATAGATAGATACTGCCTCTAGAGAGACAGAGATATATAGATACTGTCTGTAGATAGACAGAGCTATATAGATACTGTCTGTAGATAGATAGATAGATACTGTCCGTAGATAGAGAGATATATAGAAACTGTAGGTAGATAGATGGATGGGTGGGTGGATGAATGGATGGATGGATAGATAGACAGATATACTGTATACCGTCGATAGATACTGTCTATAGACAGGTATTGTTGATAGATAAATACTGTTGATAGATAGGTACTATGGATGGATGGATAGATAGATAGATACTGCCTCTAGATAGACAGAGATATATAGATACTGTCTGTAGATAGATAGATAGAGAGATATATAGACACTGTAGGTAGATAGATGGATGGGTGGATGAATGGATGGATAGATAGATAGATATGAACCTGCCAGCAAATAAAGGTCTATCGGGTCTGTTCGATTGTGCAGCTAGCAGTTCTTATAGTGCAGTTGCCCATCCGGTCCCCTTCTGAAGCAGCCCAGTGTATTACAGGCTACCACTTCCTCTAGAAATGCGTTTCACCCTGACACCTCTCTCTCCATAAAAAAGTGTTTCCTAATTTCCCTCCTGATCCTACCCTCCTCCATTTTCGGCTTGTGCCCTCAGGTGTCCCTCCCTCCCCCTCCTTAACTGGAAAAGCCCCTCCGTGCCCATCTTATTTATTCCCATCATGTACCTGAAGGTTCCAATCATGTTCCCCCTTTCTCTCCTCTCCTGCAGGGAGTGCATGTTCAACTCCCTCAGCCTGCTCTCACAGGGCAAGTCCCATAGCCCCTGGATCATTTTTGTTGCCCTGCTCATCTTTGGGGCCACTCTTGTGGAAGGGTACCATATGCACCATCCACCAGTTCTGCAGTACCCTCCCTGAGTACAGGGAGGCATTGAACAGGCCTGCCAGGACTTCTGCTAGCTCTATTATCACCCTGGGGTGTATGCCATCTGGCCCTAAAACATAGAAACATAGAATTTGACGGCAGATAAGGACCGCTTGGCCCACCCAGTCTGCCCATTTCCCTACCTGATGGATAAGCTGCAGATCCTAGTTAACCAGCAGCCTACTTCTTCCTACCCCCACCCCCTAGAATTGCCTTATGACTGTCCCATGCATGCTTGAATTCCACCACTGTTTTGACTCCACTAACCTCCTCTGGAAGGCTGTTCCATGCATCCACAACCCTCTCTGTGAAAAATACTTCCTAAATTACCTCTGAGCCGCCCCCTTCTATCTTCAAATTAACCTCTGTGTTCTTGCACACCTCTTTTTTGAAAGATGCTACCTCTTGGATTTGTTAATTCCCTTGAGGTACTTGAAAGTTTCTATCATGTCCCCCTCTCCCTTCTTTCCTCGAGGGCTATACATATTAAGCTCCTTAAGTCTCACTTCAATGTCTTCGGTGCAGACCCTGCACCATTTTAGTTGCCCTCCTCTGGACAGCTTCCATCCTGTCTATGTCTTTGCGGAGATTGGGTCTCCAGAACTACCGCAGTACTCCAGATGTGGTCTCACCAGCTGTCTGTACAGAGGATAATAACTTCTTGTTTTCTGCTGGTGATGCCTCTCCTATGCATCCCAGTATCCCCAGCCCTCCTTGCTGCCCTCTCACATTGCTTGCCCACCTTTGGGTCATCTGATATGACTACCCCAGGTCCCTTTCCATTTTTGTTGTTGTTAGTATCTCACCCCATTGTGTACTCTTCCCTGGGTTTCTGTTTCCCAGGTGCATTACCTGCACTTCTTAGCATTGAATCTTAGCTGCCATACATTTGACCATTCCTCTAACCTTGCCAAGTCCCTTCTCATCCTTTCCACCCACCTTGTGCATCAACTCTGTTGCAGATCTTTGTGTCATCTGCAAAGAGACATACTTTCCTTCCAGTCCCTCTGCAATGTAAGCTATAAAGACATTGAAGAGGACGGTCTAATACTGAACCCTGTGGTACCCACTGCTAACCCTTTTTTTCAGAGTGGACTCCATTTACTATTACTCTCTGTGTCCTATTCTCCAGCCAATTCTTTACCCAGGCTGTCATCTTGGGACCCACTCCCAGGCTGGCTAACTTGATATTAATCTTTGTGTGGGACTGTGTCAAATACCTTGCTAAAAGTCTAGGTAGCCATGTCCACAGCCCCTCCTGATCTACTACATTGGTCACCCAGTCAAAGAAATCTATCAGATTTGTCTGGCATGACCTTCCGCTGTGAATCCATGCTGCCCTGGGTCCTGTGCCCTCTGGCCTCTAGATACACAACAATTCTTTCCTTCAGAGTGATTCCATCATTTCCCTACCACTGAGGTTAAACTAACAGGTCTGTAGTTTCCTGCTTCTGCCTTGCTCCCACTTTGTGAGAGATCACATCTGCCTCCTCCAGTCCTCAGGTACCACCCCATCCTCCCATGATTTGTTAAAGAGGGTAGTCAGTGGTGTCACTAGTTCTATCCTTAGTTCTTTTAGAATTCTGGGATGAATTCATCAGAACCCATTGCTTTGTCCACCTTCAGTTTTAAGAGCTCTTTCAGAACTCTTTCTTTTGTAAATGGGCTGGTATCAACTTCTGTTTCCAAGTGTTTCTACTGTTTGTTTTAGGTACCTCCCCTCTTCCTTTGTAAATACTGAGCAAAAATATTTGTTTAGTATCTCTGCCTTTTCACAGATCACCCTCTGCCCACCTCCCTCCCTCCCCTTTATTAAGCCTCACTATCCCTCCCTTGGTCTTCCTTTGCTCCTGATGTACCTATAAAGGTTTTATCCCCTTCTTAACCCTTAGCCCTGGTGCCTTGTCCACCCTCAGTACCCTCCAGTACCCTGCTCCACTGGGATTTCCCTGCCTGCCACTTCTTCTGTGCCCATGCCCACCCACCAGCCCCTTGGTACTGCTCCCCTTTCTGTTCAGTAAATACTGAGCAGAAGTACTCATTTAATGTTTCTCCCTGTTCTGCCCTCATATCCACCCCCTCCCTTTTAATCCTCACTATTTGGTCTTCCCTGATGTACCTGAAGAAGTCCTTCTCCACGTCTTTAATGCCCTGTGCCAGCCTGAGTTCCCAGAATGCCTTGGCTGCCCTGACTGCCCTTGTCACCTCCTTTGACTCCTTCAGGTATTCCTGTCTGTTAATCCCCTCTGTGTTCTTTCGTACCTTCTAAAGGTGTATATTTTCTTTCTTACTTTCTCTATCACCTCCCTGCTTACCCAGCTAGGCTTCTAGGTCCTAGCCCTCTAACTCTGGACCCTTGTACATGTTGTGGTTGCCTCCTCTATACCCATTTAATGACCTCCCACCTCTGATTAGTGTCCATATCTGGAGTGATCTTGGACAGATACCCCTGTACTATTTCTGTCATCCTCCCAAAGCTGGCCCTTCTAAAGATTATCACCCTTGTGCTCAATCCTACTCCCTCATTCCCCATGTCTATCTTGAACCACACTGAGTGGTGGTCACTCCCTGCCAGTGGTTCCGTCACGCTCAGCTTTGTCACAAACTCACCATTCACCAGCATGAGGTCTAGGGTGTTTCCTAGCCTGGCATGCTCATTGACCATCTGCAATAGGAAGCTGTCCTGGAAAGCAACCAGAAGTACCTGCTCCCTCTTATTTGTGGTGGTTGGGGTACCTCAATTTACTCCCGGCAGATTGAAGTCCCCCACAATCACTGTGCTGCCCATTTCGCAAGTCCTTCTGATCTGTCCTGTTAGAACCCTATCTATCTTCTCAGTCTGAGAGGGTGACCTGTACATCACTCCTATCCTGAGTGTCCTATTTTTGGAGTCCTGGAGCTGCACCTGTAGTGACTCTGTGTTGCCTTCCTTTCCTTCCTCCCTGACATACTTCGGACCTTCCCTCACATACAGTGCCATACCTGTCTTTTCCCTTTTACCCTGTCCCTTCGAAATATCCTGGTACTGCCACGTCCCATCCATGGTAATGGGTGGCCCATCTTGATTATGGCCACCATGTCCACATCCCCAACCACCGTAAGAGCCTGTAACTCTGCTGTTTTGTTCCCTAGACTCCTAGCATTCAGTGTTACTACCCTCCACCCCGCTTCCTTCCCCCTCTCTCCCTACCTGCTGTCCCTTTTTAGTACCTTCTCCTGACCTGTCCCTAAGTCCCCTGCCATCAGCATGGGGGTAAGCTCATTTGGCTTCCCTGCCTGAGGATCCTGCCAGACTCCTGCCCACTAGATAGATAGATACTGTCTAGACTGGCCACCTTGTTACTGTAGTGTCTGATGTGCACTGTAGCAGGAACTACAGTTTGACAATTGCATGCAGCACCACCACCTGTGCTTTTGCTGCATTGTCCCCTTGGGCACAATATTCTATGTGATTCTGTATAAATGTAGCCTGCAGCTACCACCATGCACTTGCATAATGACCTACAGGTGGAGCTGTGGGTAGACCCAGCCAGCCCCTGTACTTCCAGACTGACCTACAGGTGGAGCTATGGGACCCTGCAATAGCGCTGGGAAAACTGCATGCAAATCAGGACATAATGAGATGCTAATCTGGATGTTTGCTCACAGACTGCCTAAGTAGGCTCATTTGCATGTCACTTTTGAATATAGCTAATTTTTGCCACAGACAAACGTGATAGCACTGGGCAGATGGCTTAGCTCCACGCAAAACCTGTGCAAATGTGTCTGCGCCATGCAGACATTTCAGAAACATGGTACACTTCTGCAAAATTTCTGCAGAATTTCACATGTGCTCGTCCTTGCAGCTTTAATGGATCCGCTGCTGTAGCTGAGTGAGAGAAGGAAAGCAGCCACCAGCTTCCTTAATGCAAGGAGGTGATTTAATAGACTACATTGAATTGAATTATTAATGTTTGGGCCTGTGTAAGTAAATGGGAGTCAGGGTTTTGAATCTCTGTTTTATGGGTTGACTTTTCTTAGTTTAACTTTCATTTGCCAGGGAGGAAATCTATCTGGGAGATATTTGCAGTCATTTGTGACTAGACCTGTTACTTAACCTCTGTGAAATAGGTGTCTGAAAGGAAGGAAGGCACTCCCCAGAGTGGAGGGTCAGAATTGTACTTGATTGTTTCTGGAGGGCACAGGGTCTACAACAGAAGACATATGAAGAAAGATTAAAGGACCTTAATATGTATACCCTCGAGGAGAGGAGGAAGAGTTCCTGTCCAGGGAGATATCTACATCAAGAAATCAACCAGCTCAGCTTTTCCAGACCGTGGACAGACTGTGCAATCCAGCCTGTCTGCGGGGTCGGAGAGCTTTTTTACAAATAAAGTGTGATGAGCTTGCTCGGTTCTTTGAGGATAAGGTGTCATCGATTAGGTTGGAGATCCGCAGTATCCATTCTGAGTGTTGCAGGGATCGATGTGGGGTTACAGGTCCTCGGTCTACCTGGACAGATTTTGACCAGCCAGCGATCATGGATATCATGAATATTGTCCATAGCTTGTGACTGACTTGCTGTAGGTTGGGTCCTGGTCCCAAGCACCTCCTTGTGGGGTGCATGGATGTGATCAGACTAGTCGTTGCTGAGATAGTCTGGTGCTCTTTGGACCAAGGGGTGTGTCGGAGTCTTTAAAGAGGTTATCGTGACACCCTTTTGAAGAAATCTTCCCTTGACCCAGACTGTCTCGCCAACTACAGACCAATCTCTAACCTGCCCTTTTTGGGCAAGGTTATTGAGAAAGTAGTCGCGTTGCAGCTCGATGACTTTCTTACCACCCATGAGGTCTATGATCCTCTCCAGTCTGATTTCAGGAAGAAGCATAGTACCGAGACGGCATTGGTTCAGGTATTTAATGATCTCCTAATAGCGAGAGATCGGAGGAGCCATTCGATCTTGGTCCTCCTTGATCTCTCTGCAGCATTTGACACCGTGGACCATGGGATGTTGCTAGATTGCCTGCGGCTGTTCTGTGAACTGTTGGGGACTGTCCTCAGATGGTTCTACTCTTTCCTCACAGGCAGAAGTCAGAGGGTAGTTTCAGGAATTTTTTCCTCTGCTTTCTTTGCTCTGTCCTGTGGGGTGCCGCAGGGCTCTGTGCTTTCCCCCATGTTGTTCACGGTGTATATGCTGCCGTTGGGAGACATTATAAGGCATTATGGGCTGGGTTTTCACTGCTATGCAGATGATACTCGGCTCTATATGTCCTTTGTACCTGAACAGAATGATGCATTATCGGTCTTTAATAACTGCCTCACTGAGATTTAGGACTGGATAAGTGCTAACTGGTTGAAACTGAATCTGGATAAGACTGAGGTGTTGGTTGTGGACCCGGGTCAATCGTGCAGAGAAGTTGACTCCTGGGTTTCCCTCTGGCCTTGTGTTAGGGGGCAGCCAGTTGAGACCTTCTGAACAGGTGCGGAATCTGGGCGTAATTCTTGACAGTGAGCTGACGCTGAAGACACAGGTATCTGCCGCTGTCAAGTCTTCCTTTTCCCATATGAGGAATATCACCTGGATAAAACATCTTGTTCCATATGGTGACCTTCCTGTGTTGGTCCACGCCTTTGTTTCCTCGCATCTTGACTACTGTAATGCTCTATATCTAGGGTTGCTGGGGGTAGATCTCCAATGCCTGCAGCTGGTGCAGAACGCTGTAGCCAGGTTGTTGACTGGGTTACCAAGAACTTGCCATATCACACCTGTGCTGCGCGAACTGCAGTGGCTGCCAGTGTGGTGGAGTATCACCTTCAAGGTCGCATTGCTGACCTATAAGACCTTACACGGTTAGTTACTGGGCTACTTGCAAGATCTCTTTCGACCCTACCACCCTCTCCGCCCACTCCGCTCTGCTGACGAGGGATTGCTAGAGATTCCCAAGGTTCGTCTTCAGTCATCTGGGGCCAGAGCTTTTTCTTTCATGGCCCTGACACCTGTGGAATTCTCTACTTCGTCAGATTAGAGAGTGCCAGTCCATGGAATCATTTAAGGCGTCTCTGAAGAGTTATCTATTTGAATTAGCATTTGAATAGGTTTATTGCTGCTTTTTATTGTTTTTATGTTATTATTTATTATGTTAGTTGCTATTTTGATATGTACTTGCGCTTCAATATGTTGAAAAGCGCATTATAAATAAATTTTGATTTGATTTGATTTGAACTTTCAAGTACCTCAAGGGAATCAAGAAAGTCCAAGAGGGTAGCATCTTTCAGAAAAAGAAATGTGCAAGAACAAGGGAGCACAATTTGAAGATAGAGGGGGGACAGCTCAGAAGTAATGTGAGGAAGTATTTTTTCACAGAGAGGGTTATCGATACATGGAACAACCTTCCTGAGGAGGTAGTGGAGTCAAAAACAGTGGGGGAGTTCAAGAATGTATGGGACAGACATAAAACGGTTCTAGTGGGGGGAAGGAAGAAATAAGCTGTAGGTTAACTAGAATCTGCAGCTTATCCATTAGGTAGGGAAATGGGCAGGCTAGGTGGGCCAAGCGGTCCTTATCTGATGTCAGATTCTATGTTTCCTTTGCTAGCACACACATTGTCCACACAGTTCACCTCTACCTTCCTTCACGTCGTCGTCGTGCACTGGACTGATGTTGTGGTTTGCACTTCCTGGTTGCTATGTTCAGAGCTGCCAGTATAGCCTAGAGGTTAGAGGAACGAGGTGTGAATGAGCTTGGTACATCCAGCAGACCAGACCTGAGTTTGATTCTCACAACCTCCACTTGCATGCTGTGTGACTCTGAGCAAGTCACTTAACCACCCAGTGCTCCCAGGTCACCCTTGAAAACAGGCACTTTTGCCTAGTGGGCCTTACCCAGTTACCAAAGACTGAAATAAAAAATAAATTATTTCCCAGGCTATTTTTGCACTGCACTTCCAGCCCAGTTTTCCCATCTTCCTTAACATGCTATATTCAGCAGGTTTAACACTAGGGGTATCCCTTTTGAATATAGTGGGCTATTGTTTCCAGGATAATTTAGCATGCTGGGCAAGTTTTGAATATCTGGCCCATAGTGTCATTAAATAAATAGATAGGTAGATAGATGGCTACTGTCGTTGGATAGATATGTAGCTAGGTAGGTAGATAGATAGATATACAGACAGACACACATAGATAGATAGATACTGGATGGCTGGATATTGGATAGATAGATGCTAGACAGACAGATGGATACTGTTGATTGATGGTTAGATAGTTGATAAATTGATTCTGCTGGTAGATAGATAAATAGATACTGTCTATGTAAACAATAATACCCGAAAGGGTTGGGTGGTATTGTGCTATACCGGACCACCCAGAAGTAAGCGGAGGCCTTATAGCCCGGGCGGTACCGTATAGCACAATACTCCACCTCTGTCGGGTATTATTGGCGCTTTAGAAATGGGCAAATGAGTAACATTAATAAGACAGAGACATAAAATAGTTTTTCAGTTAAAATTTTTTTTTTATTCATTCAGAAATATGAACTTTTAACTGTTGGGAGAAAAAGTAGTCCCTTTTTGGGACTAGGATGGGGAAAATAAAGAAACGCTTTTATAACCCGCACGTTGCACTTTGGCTTTGGGATGGAGAAAACAATAAAATGTGCGCCTTTTAATTGCAGTAGTTGATAAAATTCACTGGTGCTGTGAAGGAACAATTCAGGAGAGTGAATGGTGTTGATGAGGTTCCAGTAGGTGGCATGGCTGAGCTGCAGCATGGCTTTTCTTCTGGTTCTTCTGGGTCTTTTGTCTTGAATGTTGTTTCCTGTGCACCCAGGACATTGCTCCATTTCTTGTTATCATGTGTAGATGGTTTCCAGTAACTTTGCAGGCTCTGCTCACACTTGTGCCCTGTTACTGACATTATCTCCCTGGCTTGGAGACCTGTGTCGGACAAGATCTGTACCGAGGTGCCACGGATACTGTGGTTGGTATATCTTGCTGAAAGGTTTGCTTCTCTACTTATTCGTGCCATTAGTGAGCCTAAATAATTTTTTCCCATAGGCTCATTCGAGTACCATGTTTGCTGAGTATCTAGGAATGGTTGGGGGAGTCTTTTAGGATGCATGTACAGGGCTTTGGCGTCTGCTGGGATTTTTGAAATATACTTCAGGTACAGTTTGACTGGGCAGTTTTCATTGTCAGACTCCTCAAAAATACTGCCTCTGGTGTTTTCTTTGTTCGACTCCCTGGGTTGGTTGTGGTTTTTGGAATGCTGGTTGTGTGCTAGGCTTAGATATCTGCAACCATTTTCGTCAGCCTTCACTTCAAATGACTTGGGTGTCAGCTCACGTAACCCCTCCCTGCCTCGCCGGGACATGTGGATTTGTATTTCAAACCAGAGTCTTTTTACTAAGCCTGGCACAGTATTGGGTGACATAGCATCAGAGTCACAGATTTTTTTTAGATCTGCTGCATTTATTGCAGGGTGGTGAGTAGCTGTGTCTTTATTTGCTTTGCGATATTTTTTGAGGATACTGATAAAAACATTGTTGGCAGGACGGAAAATTGGGTCACTTATTATGTTGAGGCTACGTGCAACTGTGGTGCTGTTAAGGTGACGATTTAGCCCAGCACGGATGGCTCAGTAGCCAGAAATAGAGTACTCAGTCCCAGCACTGCTACGCACCTCAGCATAGAACTGTCTTAGTAAGCTGCAGAGCTTTTCAGCAGTTTCAGTTTGAAAGTTAACTGCCAGACCCTGCCTGGATACCCAGTGACTGAACACTCCCACAGCCCAAATAGTGTTTTTTTTAGTATTACACTCATCCCTATCACTTTCTATTTCAGTCAACTCCTTTTCACTCACCGATATATGACGGCTTGTCTCGAGGGACTGTGTCCATTTTTCTGCTCGTTTTTTTTTTTTGCAGCTGATGGCAATTCCGATGAAGGGAACAGTTCTTGAAGAGTGTCCTCATTTATTATTTGAAAGAACACTGACACATTATCTGACATTGTCAGTTTGTTTTTGAAATTTAGGGGCACACAGAGAAGAAAAATGCCGGCTTTTGACAGTTGTCAGAAATTTAACATTCAATCAGCTGTGGGATCGTCGTGATGGGGACAAAAACGCTGGCAACTTTGATTGGCTGAGGTGTACCAGTGCTGGGACCGATGTGAGGGGTGTCCAATATTTATGTCCAGTTTGTTAGGAAGACAGCGAACTCTGCAATAGTTAGTCTGATTTTGTAAGATTTACTATGTGGGAAAGTAATGGAGATGAGGAGCTGTTGCTGGTCCTTATCAAGGAACTTTGGTTCCTTAGTCTGTGTTGTGTGCCCCCCCCCCAGACAGTGCCACTATGGTTAATCTTTTCTTTGAAGCTGGGAGCAGGAGCTGTGAGGTACCGGAGCAGAGTCGGGGACAGTAAGGTGATAGAGGGAACGTAGTGCCACACTGGCAGTAGGGATAGAGTTTTTTTTTTTTTTTCAAGTTTAACCTTGCTGGCATGGCGTGGGCAAGAAGCCGAAAACAGAGCTGAGAATTGAAACAATGATCAAGTCGACGGAGAGAGAGAGAGAGAGAGAGAGCGCACAGCGGGAAAAGTTATTGTAAATTTCTGCTTTGCGAGACAGTCTTTTGTAACTGTGAGTTGTGAGAGTAATATTTTCTACTAAAGCCCTAAAAACAGCCAGATTACTGTCTTTTTTTCTGACTTTGCAGTTACCCCCGACACACACACCGCAACTTTCAGATGAAACGGCAAACTGTCATCTCATTGTGGAAACAAATATACACTGCAGCATTTACTTTTGCGGTCGGAGAGAGAGACAGAGAGAGGATTTTACTTTATTCCAACCATTATGTCTTTGACGGCAGCCATTTGAAGACCCCCGAAAAATCCCATCCTGAACTCCCCGAGCTGGCTGACAGTTATGTGCACAGAGTTACTGTCACAACAGCCTAAAGGGGACTGCTCTCTCAGCTCGGTACATGGCTTTAAATGAGTTGAGCGTGTGAGACACAGAGTTAGAGAGACAGAGAGATGGCACTACATCTGCAGTCTGGGAAATGAGGGATTCTCTGGAAAATGATGACTACGGATGGATTAGGCAGGTTGCAGGTACGAGAGACAGCCGCTTTATTACAGGACTTGTTTTATTTCTATACTGCACCCAGAGATAGATTCGCACTGCCAGGTTCTGGCTGCAGTGAAAGTGAAGGGTTGGGCAGCAGGGAAGGACCTACATAAGGAGCGCGAGACTGCAGCACATTACCAGCCATAAATATGCTGGCTGTTTACATTTTAAAAATATTGTTGATTTGTTTTGCGGGCTCTATTAGGAAACATATCGGTTTCCAATATATTAGAAACATCTGTTTCAATTATGGGCTGAGACTCACTCGCTAAATGAACAATCAATATGGCGGCACTTGCCTTTTGAACGTTCTACTAACCCACTACTATTTAGAACTACATGGGGCAACTGAGACTGGGAATAGTTTTTTACTAGTCTCTGTTGTCTCATACCCGACTGGCAGGTTGCCTCTTGCAGCCAATCAGGAACGTGAACACACTTTGCCCATTTTCTAAAGGTAGACAGACAGACAGATAGATGGATACTGTCTGTAGATGAAAAGATAGATATATACATAGATAGATTCTGTCTAGAGATAGATAAATACTGTCTGTAGATAGATACTGTCTGTAGATAGATAGATAGATACTGTCAGTAGATAGGTAGATAGAGAGATAGAGAGAAAGAGAGAGATAGATAGATACTTTCTAGAGATAAATAGAGAGATAGATACTGTCTGTAGATAGATACTGTCTGTAGATAGATAGATAGATAGATAGATACATAGATACTGTCTGTAGACAGACAGGGAGACAGACAGACTGATACTTTTATTCATTTATTTATTTATTTGAAATTTGGTAACTAGTAGGCCCACTGAGATGGAATGTCCCTTTTTCAGGGGTGATCCAGGGATAGTGGTACAAAGGGAGGAATTGTGATGTAATAAATTATTGCACATGTTAAGTGTGCGCAGACTCTTTTACAAAAACACACATAACAAGAAAGCAAAATATCACACAGGCAGTAAATTAAGTTACATCTTCAAAAACTGGTATAGGGTTAAAAGTCTGAGAACAATACCTAAGCAAGGCATATCTACAATTAGTAGGTATAACCGAATGCAGAGAATTCAGGTGCCGTGAGAATTTATTTACAACTGAGACCAACCAGTCAATCAAAGCACAACATACATAGCAGCAAGGCACAGCGAAGACTTTGCATTTAGAGGTGGAAGGAGCTGGGAACTAAAGGGAAGTATTTACTCTTGTAGTTTGGCTAGCTTGTAGTTGGGTTAGTTCGTACTGCGAGGAGGACTTGTGGCCTGTTTTCTCCCACCCCTCATTGCCACCACTCTTAAATAGGCAAGTGGACCACTCCCAGTAGTGGTTCCACCTGTTAGGAAGGGGCAGGAGGCAGAGTAATTTAAAGGGGGTGAAATCTGGTTTAAAGTCTTAAAGAAATACTGGTGCAAATGTAATGGTTGTGCATTTTTTTCTGAGGTAAGGGCTATTCTGGGACAATGTTTTGACAGAAATGCAGATTTGCAGTTCTTAATATGGATGCAGTTGCAAAGATCTGTGAAATATTTAGAGCCTAGGAATACAGGGAAGATGTGGAGGCCAGGGCAAGGAGGCAGCTGGACAAATGGGAGGGAAGAGTGGACGGGTAAGGATGACTGGGGTTGGGGACACTGGGAGGCTGGGAGGGTTGTGAGCTGCAATGGGGTGGGGCAGCACTGTTCTGGGAACCTGGTGGAAGGTGGGGGGTGTCCAGTGTGCAGGCTGTTCAGAGAGCTTAAGATGGGAACTGGGGAGAGGGGACAGGAATGAGAGGGTGAGGAGGAGATGGGACAGAGGGGCGGGGGGGGCTGCATTGCAGGATAAACCAGGCTGTTAAGGGCCAGAAGGGGCGCTAGGCCAGGAAAACCAAGTCCACAGGGTCCTGAGAGTGCCAGAACAGGGTGTTGGCAGGTGGTAGAGAACATGGGCAGACAGAAAGGAAGTAGAAAAGAGGTGCAGAGGCAGGGAGGGATTACAGGGGAGGGCTGGAGCTGAGGTTGGAGACAACAAACAGGTACACAGTAGTGACTGATGAAACAGAGCAGGAGGTTGGGGAAGGCACCACAGAACAAGAGTCAGGTGACCAAGACGGAAGGGGGAAATACAGGGTACAAGGTGAGAGGGAAGACTGGGGTAGATGTGGGGAGTGGCAGGGAAGCAGATCAAGTTGGCATGAACACACTAAATTAAGGGGGAGGAAGGCCAAAACATGTTGGGGGGAGGGGGAGTCACAATGCAGGGGGCAGTGGGAGGAGGTACACATAGCGGGAGGGGTTGTGGAAGGGAGCGAGCACAGAAGGGACGGAGGAGGAAGAGAGCAGGTGGAGGTGCAATTGAAGGAGAAGGGTGGGGAAAAGGGCAGTGTATGGAAGGAGAGGACACTGAGGGAAAGGGGCTCATAGGAGGGCAAACCATGGGGGATGTACATGGGATGGGGGAGCAAGTGAGTACTTGTATTAGGAGATTCTATGCTCAGAGGGTGAGATGGGGAAGCAAGGGAGCAAGGAAGAGCCGAACCTGGGTGGCGTGTATGACAGCATAGAGAGTAGTGCAGTGCACTCAGAAATGTGTGAAGAAGGTGGAAGGGAAGCCTCATATCATTGTGCACTTGGGAACAAATGACCTAGAGGGCAGTACAGTGGAAGGAGTACAGGAGAGATTCAGAGAAGTGAGGGAAATCTGCAGTCAGATGGGAAGCTCAGTGACATTCTCCGAGGTATGCCCAGTACCTAGGGCAAGCACGGTGAGGAAGCTAAGAATACAGGAGTTTAATGGGTGACTGAAGGGGTGGTGTGCAGAAATGGGGTATAGAGTAGTAGGGTGAGACATGGAACAATAAGGGGCTTCATGCCAAGGATAGACTGCATCTCAGCATCAGGGGTACAAGGGCATTGGGACAGGGGCTAGAGTAGTACGTTAAAAACAACATAGATTTAAACTGAGGAGGGGGGGCTGAGTCAGATAGCAGGGAGGAGGCACCTTCCAGGAGAGACCAGAAGGCCTCTCCCCCCAGAGAGGGAGGAGGAGAATGAGGGGAAGTAACCAAGACAAAAGTGGAAGGGGGAGAGATGGGAAGAGGAAGGGCAGGGCACATGGTGAACTGTAATATCCTTGAATGCTAGGAACTCGGCAAACAAGTTGGCAGAGTTCCAGGCAATGATGGTAGAGGGAGAGGTAGATATTGCCGCCATCTCAGAGAACTGGGCCACCCAGTACCATGACTGGGATCTCATGATCCTGGGATACAAGGTGTTCCTCAGGGACCAGCGGGGGGAAGGGCTGGAGGGGTGGCTATTTATGTCAGGGAGAGGATATTATGTATCAGTGAGGAGGGGGGATGAGGGGAGGCCAGAAGCCATATGGATATTGCTCCAAATCCCTAAAGGCAAGACGCTTAGGATAGGTGTACAGACACCCTCACAGAGCGAGGACGTGGATAGAGAGCTGGGGAGGCAAATCAGGAAGGTCAGTGGCAAGGGAAAAATAGTTAAAGTGGGAGACTTCAATCTACCTGGGGTTGACTGGCAGACAGTAACTACATCACACGCCAGGGAACAGGTGCTGCTGGAGGTTATCCAAGACAGCTACCTAGTGCAAGGGGTGATGGAACCTACTAGAGAGGGGAACATACTGGATTTGGTGCTAACAACTGGTGAGCAAGTCCAGGCTGTGGTAGTACAGGACCCTCTAACAGTAAGCAACCACCGCTCAGTGTCGTTCCTCCTCAACACAGGGAGGTAGTCGGATAAGACCAGGACAAGAGTGTGGGACTTCAGGAAGGCAGATTTTACCAGAATGGACAGCATCCTAGAGGGGTATTTAGCTAAAATTAACCCAGTGATGGATGTTGAACAGAAGTGGGTAATCATTAGGAAGGGTCTGAATGAAGCATGAACATGTGTTCCAAATCTCAGAGTAAGCAGTCCAGGTCCAAAAAACCTAGCAGGGTCAGTAATGAAGTGGAGTGGAAGGTGAGAGAAAAAAGATTGGCCTTCATCAAGCTCACAAAATCGGGGCACGAGGAGGATACAGAGGAGTTCACAAAGGCATCTAGGGAGGTGACTAGGTCAGTCAGGGTAGCCAAGGCAGCAAAGGAGCTGAAGTTGGTTCAGGGGATCAGAGAGGGGGAAAAGGGGTCCTTTAAATACATAAAAAAGAAGAGGAGTTGTAGAGATGACATTGTTAGAATCAAGAGGGATGGGGGATGGGCGGAACAAGGGGAAGAACAGGCAGAGGCACTCAATGAGTACTTATGCTCGGTGTTCACAAAAGAAAAGAATGGCCCAATACTGCAGGGGAAAGGGGGGAAGGTGAAGGGGGCACAGAGATAACAGATGGGGTCATCCAAGAGGACAAAGCTCTGAAGGGTCTTAAAGCCTTAAAGGTGGACAAGGCATGAGGACCAGATGGTGTTCACCCATGGGTTCTGAAGGAACTGGTAGAGGTGTTGGCAGGCCCACTGACGGACCTCTTTAACACCTCCTTGGAGATGACAAAGGTACCCAGGAACTGGAGGATGGCTCACGTGGTACTCCTTCACAGGAGTGGACCCAAGGACCAACCAGGCAACTACAGACCAGTAAGCTTGACTTCCATAGTGGGGAAGTTGATGACCATTCTAATAATAATAATAATAAGCTTTATTTTTAATGCACCTTTCAAGTGTCAAGGTGCAGTACAAATTAAAACATTTTAAAAACAATGCTGCAATCATAATAAAATATATACAGTACAGTTAGAATCTGTCATCCTCATCACCATATGCCCTGTTCCATAAATGCATCTTTAATGCCTGTTTAAATCCCTCCACGGTCATGCACTCCCTAATCTGATGGGGTAGAGAATTCCAGAGCGTTGGGGCCACGAACATAAATGCCCGGGCCCCAGAAGATTTTAAAGACACCCTCGGAATCTCCAGCAACCCCTTGTTGGCTGAGCGGAGCGGTCACTCAGAGTGGTAAAGAACCAGAAGCTCTTTCAGGTAGTCAAGACCCAGTCCGGGTAGGGCTTTTTGTGTCATTAATCTGACTTTGAAGGTGATCCGCCACTGAACTGGCAGCCAGTGCAGTTCCCGCAGCACTGGTGTGATGTAGGAAGATCAAGGAATCCCCATCAGCAACCGGGCTGCGGAATTCTGCACCAGCTGCAGGCGGTGGATTCTAAAGGAGAGATTGACAACCTTTCTTGATAGTAATGGTCTGCAGGCTGAGAGACAGCATGGATTTGTCTCGGGAAGATCTTGCCAAACTAACCTGATCAACTTCTTTGACTGGGTCACTAGGGCGGTTGATGAAGGCCATGCTGTGGATGTCCTGTACCTGGACTTCAGCAAGGCTTTCGACTCTGCCCCACAGAAGGTTAATGAGCAACCTGAGGGACAAGGTGGGGGAGAAACTGGTGGGGTGGGCTTTGAGCTGGTTGCAGGGAAGACAACAGAGGGTAGTTGTAAGGGGGGAGACATCCAAGCCAAGGCCAGTAACAAGTGGGGTACCCCAGGGTTTAGTGCTGGACCCTGTTTTGTTCAGTGTCTCACTGGAAGCACTGCAGAGGGGGTCAAGAGTAAGATCAGCCTGTTCGAGATGACACTAAGATTTGTGCAAAAGTGGACAATGAGAAAGGGAGGCAGGCACTCAGGGAGGAACTAGCTAAACTCGAACAATGGTCTAGGGAGTGCCATTTGGGGTTTAATGCTAAGAAGTGCAAGGTCATGCACCTTGGAGCAAGAAATCCCAGGACCTGCTACTGGCTGGGGGGAATGCAGGTAACCGCTTCAGAGGAGGAAAGGGACCTTGGGGTAATAATCACAGGGGACATGAAGGTATCAGCACAGTGTAGGAGGGTGGTAGCAAGGGCAAATAGGATGCTGGGGTGCGTAGCCAGAGGGATCCTCTCTAGAAAGGAGGTGGTCATCTTGCCCCTGTATAGAGCACTGATGAGGTCTCACTTGGAGTACTATGTGCAGTACTGGTGCCCATACATCAGAAAGGGTGTGAGATTACTGGAGGTGGTGCAGCGAAGGGCTACCAAAATGATCATAGAACTGGGGGAGTTGCCGTATGAGGAAAGATTGAAGGAGCTCAACATGTATTCACTGGAAGAGAGAAGGGAAACAGTGGACATGATAGAGACCTTTAAGTACTTGAAAGACATAAACAAAGCCAGAGAGAGAGGATTGTTCCACTTAAGGGGAGGGTCACTAGGGGTTACAGTCTGAAGTTGGAAGGTTCAGGAGGGAGATGAGGAGGCACTGCTTTACAGAGAGAGTGGTGGCAAGATGGAACGCACTACCGGAGGAGTTAATCAGATTGAGGACAGTGACTAGCTTTAAGCGGGGTTGGGATAGATTCAAAGGAAGGATTAGTACAGACAAGAACATGGGGGGGAAGACCTGGAAAGAGGAGGAAGGGAGGGGTTTGGGTGGGGCTGGGGCAGCTGTAGTAATATGAAACTAAGAGCTGCACAGTCAGGCAGATTTGATAGGCTTGTGGGCCTTTTTCAGATGGCAGTTTCATATGTTCATACATAACGAAGGAGGATAGGCAGGTTCATTTAAGGAACCCAGAAAGTGGGCGGGAGAGGGGAGAGTGATGAGAGAAAAGGGGACGGGTCAACAGGAGCAGGTACACAGCTGAGCGGAGGCAAGGTGATATTTGAGAGAACGCTTGAACAGGTGAATAGAGGTACAGGTCTGGACAGTGGAGGGAAGAGAGTTCCAGAGAGAGGGACCCGAGAAGGCAAGGCACACTGACCCACTGCTAGATGGTGTTTAGGGATAGAGAGCAAAGGTAAGCCTGTAGACCGTAAAGGTCTAGTTACAGGTTTACATTCAATGACGGCCAGGAGGCAAGAAGGAGTGTAAGTATGCACAAGTTTGAAAGTCAGGCCGAGGGTGAGGAATTGCAGCCTGGCTTCAATAGATGGCTAGCCCAGTGAGCCAAGGACAGTACAGTGTTGATCTCTGGGATTAGCGCCAAGGGCAAATTGAGTTATCGTGTAGTAAGTCTGTCTTAGCTTGTTAAGGGGGGAGACCTGAGTGGAGTGGAGGATTGGGGCACCGTAGAAGATTATTGGAAGTAGAGAGGAGGAGGCAAGGACAAGGTGGGAGGCAGGCATAAGATAGAGCTTTTGATGGTACAACATTCCAAGCTTCTGATGGAGGGTGTTGACCACTGTAGAAACATGAGTGCCAAAGGTGAGGTGGGAGTCCAAGGGCAAGCCACAGGTAGTGGGGTACCGCAGGGTTCAGTATTAGGACCGGTCCTCTTCAATGTCTTTATAAGCGATATTGCAGAGGGACTGGAAGGAAAAGTATGTCTCTTTGCAGATGACACAAAGATCTGCAACAGAGTTGATGCATAGGGTGGGGTGGAAAGGATGAGAAGGGACTTGGCAAGGTTAGAGGAATGGTCAAATGTATGGCAGCTTAGATTCAGTGCTAAGAAGTGCAAGGTAATGCACCTGGGAAACAAAAACCCAGGGGAAGTGTACACAATGGTGGTGAGATATTAACAACAAAAATGGAAAGGGACCTGGGGGTAGTCATATCAGATGACCTAAAGGTGGGCAAGCAATGTGAGAGGGCAGCAAGGAGGGCTGGGGGGATACTGGGATGCATAGGGAGAGGCATCACCGGTAGAAAACAGGAAGTTATTATCCCTCTGTACAGACAGCTGGTGAGACCCCATCTGGAGTACTGTGTGCAGTTCTGGAGACCCAATCTCCGCAAAGACATAGACAGGATGGAAGCTGTCCAGAGGAGGGCAACTAAAATGGTGCAGGGTCTGCACTGGAAGACATATGAAGAGAGACAAAGGAGCTTAATGTGTATAGCCTCGAGGAAAGGAGGGAGAGGGGGGACATGATAGAAACGTTCAAGTACCTCAAGGAATCAACAAAGTCCAAGAGGGTAGCATCTTTCAAAAAGAGGCGAAGAACAAGAGGGCACAATTTGAAGATGGGGGACGGCTCAGAGGTAATTTAAGGAAGTATTTTTTCACAGAGAGGGTTGTGGATGCATGGAATGGCCTTCCGGAGGAGGTTGTGGAGTCAAAATCAGTGGTGGAATTCAAGCATGCATGGGACAGTCAAAAGGCCATTCTAGGGGTTGGGGGTAGGAAGAAGTAGGCTGCTGGTTAACTAGGATCTGCAGCTTATCCAGTAGGTAGGGAAATGGGCAGACTGGGTGGGCCAAGCAGTCCTTATCTGCCATCAAATTCTATGTTTCTATGTTTCTAAGCCCAGATATTTAAAGGACTGAACCATGTCAAGAGGGTTGCCCTGAGATGAATAGATTAACAGTGGGGGCGGGGTGAAAGGCTTGGGGGTCTGGTGAAATAAGAGCATAGATTTAGTTTTCTTAGTATTGAGCACTAGGAGGTTGTTAAGAAACCAAGTCTCGAGGTTCAGGAAATCCTGCTGAAGAAGGTGGTTTAACAAGGCGGGGCCAGAGGAGGACTGGTAGAGGATGGCATTGTTGGCATATACTTGAACTGACACACCCCCACAGTGTTGCAGGTGCTCCTTGATAAATAAGGAGAACTGGAGTAGACTGAAAATAGAGCCCTGAGGGACCTCATCCTTTATGGCACTGAAAGGGAAAGTCTGGCCAGCCCATTTGACACACTCAGTTCTGCCAATAAGGTAGTGTGTGAACCAATTCAGAGATAGGGTGTCCATGCCAAAGGTGAGTAATGCATGCAACAGGAGATTATGATTAACAAAGTCAAAAGCCTTGGTGAGGTCAGCAAATATTGCACCTGTTGCAAGGCCTTTATCCAAACAACTAAGAACATTAGATGTAACAGTGATGAGAGTGGTGCAGGTACTATGTGATTTAAGGAAGCTGTGCTGGAACATGGAGAGAGAGTTATTCAGTTCAAGATACAACAGAAGCTGGGCATGGATTATTTTTTTTTGTATTTTAGCAAGGGGGCAAAGGATGGAGCTGGGACGGTAGTTTTCAAAAAAGGAATTTGGACCACTCTTGTGTATTGGGACGAGTATTGTGGCTTTCAATTTACTTGGGCATGGTACTTGAGCAAAAGGACTTGTTGATCAGGGTGTGCATGGGAGAGGCAATGGCAGGGGCACCCAGTTTAGGAAAATGCTGTTCTAAAGAGTCAAACCCAGGAGAGGAGGTGTCCTTGATGTGGCTGAGGTGATGCAGAACCTCTTTCCAGGTGGCCAATTTAAGGTGGAAGGATGGACTACTATCAGTGGGAGCTGTGGAAGGTGGCTGCAGAGCATGTGTCAGTAGGGAGGACTTGTATTTAGATAGGTCCATGAAGGCTAAATTAAATTCTGTAGCAACTGAGACCAGGTCAGTGATCGCATAGCCTTTAAGGAGCATGTTGTGGGGTGAGGAAGTGGATTTGCCTTTAAGTACTAAGTTTATCTGTTCCCAAAATTATTTGGAGTTAGGGAAGTTATTGGTTTGGAGGATACACAGGTATGTACTTTTGGCTGAATAAACTGGGACTTACATTGGTTACGAAGGTGTCTATAGGCCAGCCAGTCAGATGGCATACCAGAACTTTTATATACCATCCATGAAGCATTACGTGCAGCCTTGAGACCTCTTAGATCCTTGGAGAGCCAAGGGGCAGAAGCCTCCTTGGACCTTCACTTAACCAGTGGTGCATGGTGGTTGACTATAGAATTGAAGATGTTAGTAAAGTATTCTGGGGCCAGGTCGACATCGGGTAGACTGTTGACCAGGGACCAGTCAGCTTGGGAGATAGGGGTTAGGAAGTCTTGGAGGCAGAATGAGGTTATATCCCTAGACAGCACTATTTTGGGGGTTGGAACTGGGAAATTATTCCTCCAGACAGAAAAGGTAGGGGAGTGATCACTCACGGCATCAGGTGGAATGCCAGAGGCTTTAATGTGCTGGAGTTGTTAGTAAGAACCCAGTCTAGAAGCATTATTGTTAAGCCTGGGTAGGATCACTAATGAGCTGGGAAAGATGTAAGTCAGATAGGGCATTGTGAATAGAACCCAGTCCAGGGCCAGGCCAGTTGCAATTAAAGTCACCACATAAAACCAAATCCATGGGTGGGAGAGAGGTCCAGGAGGCGATGAGACTGGTAATGGAAGAGGAGGGAGCACTGGGAGGGATATAGATGCACTCAATAAGTATTTTTTTCACTTGCCCAAGTACTATAGAAATGAAGACTGATTCCACGGAAGAAGCATCACAGGGGAGGGGTTAGAAATTCAGTCACAGACAAGGAGGATTTGGCGTAGATAAGTACACCACCACACTGTTTAGAGGGCCAGTCATTTCAAAAGGTTTTGTAGCCAGGGATAGTTATCTCATGGGAGGGGAGAAATGGCTTCAACTAGGTCTCAGAGACTGTAAGCACATGAGAGCTATAGTGACAGAGCCACGCCTCGAGCTCAGGGAGCTTGGGTCTAAGGCTTTGGATGTTCATTTGTGTGATGGGCAGACCTTTAGTGTTGTTCCATGCAGGGGCAGGCAGAGGAAAGGAGGGACTTGGGGAGGAGGCCAGGGTTGGCTTCGATATCACTGGAAAGAAGAAGTAAGGAGATCAGTGATATAAGATTGATGGGAGGAGGCAGGGCAAAAGGGAGAACTAGAAACCAGGAGACAACAGCTGGGGAATGGAGTGTTCGAAGGGTGTCATGACAGGGGGGCAGACAGCTTCATAGGATGGGGAGGAGCAGGAAGAAAAGGACAGAGGCAAAGACAAGAACAGAGCTTTGTATCTGGAACAGGCAGCTAAGCTATAATCGTGTATCCATGTGAAAAGTAGGAACAGTGACCTCTTGTGGAGAGTTATGTGAGTAGTTGTGGGGAGGTAGGCAATAAAGCACTAAATGAGGATGGGATAGGGTGAAATAAGATGCAAGGGAGGTAGGTGAGCAGAGTTAGCCTAGGTAAAGGTGTCATGGACTCTGCAAGTGCAAATGCTGCACAGCCTGAGGTTCAAATCCCACAGCAACAAAAGTGTGCCGAGGTAAAGCAGCTCCTTAATTAGATAATTTAATTTGGGTTAAAATATTATATTTAGGAGACGATAGAAAGAGATTAGATGCCAAAGGAAGCAGAAGTGTAGAGTTAGTATAAAGGAAGGTGTTGCAGACTTAGAAAATGTCAGTACTGCTCAGCTAGAGGTTCAAGTCCTACAGCAGAGACAGCCTGCCAGAGTGAGACAGGAGAGCTCACGAAGAAGAGGTGATTCTTTAGTTAGTTTAATTTGGGTTAAAATATTATATTTGGGAGAGAATAGAGGGAAGGTAGATGCAAAAGAAGCAGGTGTGCTGAGTTGGCATAGTGGAAGGTGTTGCTTAGCAAGAGGTTCAAGTCCCACGGCAGAGAGAACCTGCCAGGACAAAGCGATGCTTTAGTTAGAGGATTTAAAATGTTGGTAGAATAATATATTTAAAGTCAAAGAAGGGTAGACTGTGTATAAAGGAGACTACTACAGAAAGGAAAATATTAGGATTCAGGATAGCTAGATGGTCAGGGGTGCAGTCTACAGGACAATAGGTGCCAACAAATTTGGTATTTGAATCCCCTGGGACAGAGATCAGCCAGATGGAGTGGGGGAGTACTAACACTGAGAGTAGAGTTCAGCCAAAGATGAGTA
Organism: Neoceratodus forsteri; assembly: GCA_016271365.2. Taxonomy (NCBI): domain Eukaryota; kingdom Metazoa; phylum Chordata; order Ceratodontiformes; family Ceratodontidae; genus Neoceratodus; species Neoceratodus forsteri. Next base: position 43,218,003 of record JADMNL010000038.1, read on the forward strand.
GGAAATGTGGAGCCAAAGAGGAGAAAGTGGAGAGAGAGAGAGAGAGAGAGAGAGGGGAGGATGGAGCAGAGGTAAGGTTGGTAAAGGAACAGCAGGAATCAGGCAGAGTAGGGAGAGTGGATCAGTCAAAGGTGCATACAGCTTAGGGACAGGAATAAGACTAGTGAGGATATGATGGTACCACCTAGTGGTAGGAGGGTATAATGAAGAAATGGGAAGTCGGGGTGTTAGATTACAGGAGGGGCAGGTCATGTGACCCCCTACTCCCTATAAATGAAATGACAAGCCAAGGTGGGTGGGGCAGGTGAGGCAGCTGCCGCACAAGTAACAGTGGGGCAACACAGTGCCTCAGATGGAAAAAAGGCAGCTCTGAAGTTACACAGTAAAATGCTGTAAATTCTTGTAAATCTTGCTCTGTACTCTACCTTGTGTGAGGGCGGGTGGTTCTGTGGCTGCAGAACACCTTTCTAAAAACTAAGGTGCTGTACTTACTGGTAATCATAATATACAATAAATATAAATAATAAAACACATCCAAGTTCAAAACAGTGCTGTTTTCCATAACCAGTCCTATGGTTCCTCCTGGTTGATGAATTTTTACCCCCTTTTCTCTCTTTACTTTAGTAGATGGACTCCGTCAAACTGCTCCCCCCCACACACAATATCCTCCCCGTTCTTTACAGTGATGCAGTCCCTTAAAAAAGATTTACCAATGGAGGAACAGAGCTTGCAGTGTTTCGTACCAGACATGCCTCATTAGTGCTCCATTTCAAACCAGCAACATTTGTTACCCTTTTATTTTAGCAATGTCCTTATAGCATTTGGACTATCGACTAATATAATAATTGCATCATCAATGCACATGGTAAAACTGCGCAAGATGACCTTTCAAGAGACCAGCAGAATGAAAGCCCAGATGCTGCTAGAGCAAGCAGAGAAGGGAGTTCGGTAACGGGGAATTGGCAGTGTGCATGAACCCTCTAATGCAGCCTTGCTGTGGGCCAACAAAAAACTAGACCGTAATGTGAAGTTCCACAACTCATGGGCCACCAGTGATTGAGACCTGAATGGGTGCTGTAGACTAATGAATTTGCTAATAAACTGGCAGTGATGGTAACAAGAGTCATTAAGAAGAATAAACTCCCTAAAATGTGCCTGATGTAGCTAGAAAACAGGGCCAGGATGCCAAATGTGCAGCTAATGGGGTTACCAGAGGAGCATGAAGGAGAGGTCCCAGCTACATTTGGCATCACCCTACTTAAGTAGCTGCAGGATAGGGACTTAATGGACCAAGTTTACAACAGGGTATATCAGATCATGCCGTGGAGGTACCCTGCCAACCCGAACCAACCCCAAACCCGACACATTGTGACCAGTGGCCCACATATTTGGGTTGTAATCCTTTTGGTTTTCTTTTTCTAACTCTATTTATGCACATTCATGAAGGGAACTCTCTCCAGCGACTGCTTGCTCAAGCCTCTACCTCCCTCTGTGAAGTCCCGATTTTCTGCTCCTTACCCCAGACCAGCGACTCCCCCAGATCTAAACCCACACTCTATCTAGAGTATAGAGTGCCAGCCAGGTTGGGCGGACACAGGAGCAGAGAGGGTGACCAGCATTAGGAGTGTGGGCAACATAGAAACATATACTTTGATGGCAGATAAGGACTGCTTGGTCCACTCAGTCTGCCCATTTCCCTACCTACTGGAGAAGCTGCAGATCCTAGTTAACCAACAGCCTACTTCTTCCTACCCCCCACAAGAATTGCCTTATGTCTGTCCCATGCATTCTTGAATTCTCCCACAATTTTAGACCCCACAACCTCCTCAGGAAGGCGGTTCCATGCGCCCACCACCCTCTGTGAAAAAATACTTCCTCATATTGCCCCTGAGCCATCCCCATCTATCTTCAAATTGTGTCCCCTTGTACATCTCTTTTTCTGAAAGATGCTACTCTTTTGGACTTTATTGATTCCACTGATGTACTTAAAAGTTTCAATCATGTCCCCCCTCTCCCTCCTTTCCTCAAGGGTATACATATTAAGCTTCTTTAGTCTCTCCTCATATGGCTTCTCTTGCAGACCCTGCACTATTTTAGTTGCCTCCTGTGGACTGCCTCCATCCTGTCGATGTCCTTGCGGAGATGGAGCCTCCAGAACTGCACACAGTACTCTAGATGGGGTCTCGCCAGCTCTGTACAGAGGGATAACAACTTTCTGGTTTTTTGCTGGTGATGCCTCTCCCTATACATCCCAGTGTCTCCCCAGCCCTCCCTACTGCCTTACCACATTGCTTACTAACCTTAAGGTCATCTGATATGATTACCCTAGGTCCCTTTCAATTTTTTTGTTTTTACTACCTCCCCCCCACCTTCCCACCATTGTGTACTCTTCCCCTGGCTTTTTGTTTCCCAGGTGCATTATTTTGCATTACGTTGCACTGAATCCAAGCTGCCATACTTCTGACCATTCCTCCAACCTTGCCAAGTCCCTTCTCGTCCTTTCCACACCCCCTTGTGTATCAACCCTGTTGCAGATCTTTGTGCCACCTACAAAGAGGCATACTTTTTCTTCCAGTCCCTCTGCAGTGTCACTTATAAAGATATTAAAAAGGTCTGGACTCAGTACTGAACCCTGTGGTACCCCACTAGTAACTCCCCTTTCTTCAGAGTGGACTCCGTTTACTATTATCTTCTGTGTCCTGTTGTCCAGACAATGTTTTACCCAGGCTTTTACCCTGGGACCCACTCTCAGGCTGGCTTACTTGTATATTAATATTTTGTGTGGGACTGTGTCAAATGCCTTGCTAAAGTCTAGGTAGGCCATGTCCACAACCCCTCCCTGGTCTATTACTTTGGTCACCCAGTCAAAAAGAAATCAATTAGATTCATCTGACATGACCTTCCCACTGTGAATCCATGCTGCTTTGGGTCCTGTGCCCCACTGGCCTCTAGGTACTCAACAATTCTTTCCTTCAGATGTGATTCCATCATTTTCCCTATCACAGAGGTCAAACTGACAGGTCTGTAGTTTCCTGCCTCTCTCTTGCTCTCACTTTAGTGAAGGAGACTCACATCCACCCTCCTCCAGTCCTCAGGTACCACACCATCCTCCTATGATTTGTTAAAAAGGGTAGTTAGTGGTGCCACTGGTTCTCCCCTTAATTCTGTTAGAATTCTTGGGTGAATCCCGTCAGGCCCCATTGCTTTGTCCACCTTCAGTTTTAGGAGTTCTTTCAGAACCCTTTCTTCTGTGAAAGGACTGGGATCGACTCCCCCTATCCAGAGTACTTCTGTTAATTGGATTAGGTACCTCCCCCTCCTCCTTTTTTGTTAATACTGAGCAGAAATATTCGTTCAGTATCCCTACCTTTTCACTGTCCCTCTCTACCCACCCACTGTCCATTTTATTCAGCCTCACTATCCCTCCTTTTGTTTTTCTATGCTACCTAATGTACCTATAAATGGTTTTATCCCCCTTCTTAACTGGGTTGGCTATCTTTTTCTCAGTTTGGGCCTTTGCAATTCTGACTGCCTTCCCTGCTTCCTTCTGCGTTAACTGGTACAGTTCTCTGTCCTGCTCCTTCTGTGTTGCTTCCTAAATGCTATCCTTTTCTCCCTAATCTTCCCGCCACCTATATTGAGAACCATAGTGGCTTTTTCTTCATTTTGATTTGTTTATTTGCTTCACACAAAGGCTTGTTGCCGCTGTGATGGCAGTTTTGATATTTGCACATTGTTGCTCCACCCCTCCTTCTTACCTGTTTGCTAGTGCTTTTCTAAGGCACTCTCCCATTTTGACAAAGTCAGCCCTCCGGAAGTCTAGTACCATCACTTTTGTACGTCTTGACTCTGCAGCTGCGTTTATCATGAACCACACTGATTGGTGGTCATTTGTTCCCAGGTGGCTACCTATTTCTAGATCTGAGATCCTCTCACTGTCCCCATTTGAGAGTACAAGGTCTAAGATTTCTCCCTCCTGAGTAGGTTCCAACACTAGTTGTCTCAAGCATGCCCCCCCTTAGGGCATCGAGCATGGCCCTGCTCTCGGATGTGGCTGCAGCAAAGGTGCTCCAGTTAATATCTGGCATATTCAGGTCCCCCATCAACAGTATTTCCCCTTGCTCTGCCATCCTAAGGATGCCTTCCATCATAACTTTATCCATTCTCTCCCCCTAAGATGGGGGCCTGTATACAACCCCTGTGCAGATTGTGGTGTCATTTCTATTCTCTAAGGTGACCCACAGTGCCTTCTCTCCTCCCTGTTTACTCTTTTATTCTGTTGCTTTTATCCCTTCCCTTACATAGAGAGCTACTCCTCCCCCTCTTCTACCCTCCCTGTCTCTCCTGTAGGTTGTGTACCCTGGTATGTTAACATCCCAGTCATGGTTCTCTGTGTATCATGTTTCTTTGACTACCACAGTATCCAGGCATCCCCCTTCCATCAAGGCCACCAGTTCAGGGAACTTGTTGCTCAGACTACGGGTATTGGTACTCATTACCCTCCATTTCTTGATGGTCTTACCCATTTGTGCCCCATCCCTGTCCTTACTGCTTTTGTTGTTTTCTCCATTTACCCCTGCCCTTCTCCCTATCAATGTCTCTATCTTGGTGTTTACCTTACTAACTACTCTGATTTTTGGGGGGGCTAGGATTTCCCTGCTCCTTTCCAGTGCCTCCCCCCTTGGCTAGTTTAAATGCTTGCCAATGTAGCATTTAAACCTATCACCTAGGATCCTGGTTCCCTTCCTGGACAGATGCAGACCATCGCACCAGTATAGGCCTGCATCACTCCAGGTGGACCCCCAGTCCCCAGTGAAGCCAAACCCCTGAGCTCTGCACCAGTTCTAACCACTGATTGAATCCCATGATGTGGAGCACCCTAGCCTCACCCATGCCATAGAAAGGCAGCACCTCCGAGAAGGTTACCGTGTGTGCTACTTGTCTAAGGCCCCTCCCCAATTCCACAAACTCCTGCACTGTTCTGATCCCTTTCCAGCCAGGTCATCTGTCCCTAGGCAGACAATGACAACCAGCTCCTTCCCCCATGCAGCTGCTTCCGCAATCCTGAGGATTCGCTCTCTGTCCCTCTAAGTCATGGTGCCTGGCAGGCACCCTACCTCCCCTTCCCCAGTTCTACCCTCCTAACAATGGAGTCCCCCACCAGGATTTGTTTCCTTCCCTTGTGGGGTCCCATGCCACCCTCCTCAGGATCTTCTTTATGGAGATTTCCAACATATTCCTTGGTCTCCACTGCATTTGCCTCTGCAGAGGAACCGCACTCTGCCAGAGTGGCATACGGATTGTGGAGAGGTACAACTAGAGAGATGTGCCTCTGTTCCACCACCCGCACCCTCCTAGAGCCCACTGTGGTCCAACTGCTCCTCTTTCTTGGCAACCTCTGAGGCAGAGGCGGTGGCCCTGGTAGTCCTTGGGTGGGAGAGGAGGGCAGCGCCTTTGCCTATCCCCATGGAAGGGGTTTTTCTATTTTTTTTAAGGTACTGCTCCTGTGGAGCGCAGCTGACAAGGCAGCGCTATGCCACAGCTCCGCCCTCAGCATACACTGCGACACTAAGTCAGTGCCTCCGACTGCCACCAGAGGTCGCTCCAGGAATGGTTGCTTCCCCCAGCCCTCCCTGGGAGGAGAGAGCAGTCCACTGGATGCTTGATCTCTTCCCTCCCCTGCCGACCCCCGATAACCCGGGCTTGTTCCCGAATCCGGGTTGTCGACATAGCGCGAGGAGTGGCGTCCAGCACCTCAACCGTCAGCACCACTGGGCCAGCATTGGGTTGCAATCCTTAATGCAGCAAAAATAAAATCCAGTTGTTTTACAGGATGGCACGCAAGTGCTTTGCTATTATGACATGGCTTTTGAAACGTGGCAAAGATTACATTTTGATGCTTTAAGATGTGGTCTGAGAGCACCCTGGATCCTGCACACTCTTCATTTCACTGTGGAACTGCATTTTAAGTATGTTGTTAAAATGTGCATATGTGTGTGTGTGTGCATGGTAGTTGTTTTACTAGAATAGTTCAGGTGCAGTTTTGCAGGCAGCTGAAAAGTGTGCAAGAGTGGTCTCAGACTATATATCTATATTTTCTTTATTATTAGAAAGAATCGGATTACATTTACCTTTGAGCTAAGAGCCCATTTACAAAGGTTCCTTGTCAGTACAGTGAATTACAGAGATACAGAGACAAAAAATAACACGTATTAGCAGTAATAATATACAAGGAGGCAATCAGATGATACAATGTAAGAGCTTAGCTAGTTACAGACTAGAGGAGTAAACAATGCGAACATGCTGACACAGTTCCTGTCGTACGTGCCGCGGGCAGGGAAAACAGATGTTTTGTTTGTATTGGATGGTAGCCTAGAACCAGCGCCTGCTGAGAAGGACAGGACCTAGAAAGGAAAGAATTGGAGATGAGGGGTTGCGATCACAGGGCGATGGGAGTGACCAGCAGAGAAGAACATGGGTTGAGAGGAGGAGAGGGGGTATGCATGGATTTACAGAGGGGTGGGCCTTCGCTGCATGGTATCTGGCTAGGCGGAATCGAGGGGGTGGGAACCATGGAGCGAGGAAGACCAATGGGGGGAGGAAGGGAGGTGTAGAAAAGCTAGGGGGTTGTAGGGGAAAGCAGGGGCAGTAGGCTTCGAAAAGAGAGATGGGGATATATCATGTTTATTAGTGCATTTCTCTACTTTTGATGGCGGAACCGTAATGGCACATTAACGAAGGTTTTGCAGAGAATATATATTATAGGGATGTTGTAGCACCCCTGTAGTTAGGGTTGAGTAGGCTGTTTAACGTTAAACCCCAATTTTTGTACCTTAATAACTTTGGTGTCATTTGATGCATGGTCAGACTGCCAGAATCTTTAGACGTGAAAAGTTTTGTGACGCCGTCTTGTTCAGTTTTCGAGGTACAGAGCACCAAAAAACACGTTTGGTTTCCCCATACTTAACATTGGGTAATTTGTGCTCTCACCTACAGTCTAGGCGGTGTGGTAATTTTTCATAAAATTTTCAGGGTTGAAGGGACCCATCCAGGGATGTGCCTTTGGAACATTTTGTGAACAAAATAGTATATGGTCTCAGAGTTACAGCAATTTTAGAGTCAACATCCTGACGTGAACAGTAACAAAAAATTATTGATTGCTTATTTTCATAATTTACCTCTCCAATTGTAAAAAACAAAGATTGCTACTCCTTCTTTCCATGATTTAATTATCATGCTGAAAACAATACAGATCCGGCTGGCCACCATTTTATTTCTTATTTTAAACTCACAAACACTGAAAATGCATAACAATAATATTTTATTAACTAGAAAACACCTGAACCTAGTTAAACCGGACCCATTTAGCTTGATTCAGCTGTTTTTTTAAAAATGCCACATATATGTTTTCTGCAAAATGCAGGGTGTCCAGCTTAACGAAAGGAGCCATTCACCCCCTTTCTCTGTATGAGAACAGTGAGACTTTCTTGAGTTTTGCAGTCACAGCTAAGAGCAGTGAGCCACCAATCGACTGTATCTCCATGACACCTTTCAGTATCACCTCTCCTGTCTTCCTGTCTTTCTGTCTGTCTATCTGTCTATATAGTCTACCCTCCCACCTACCTACCTATTTATTTATTAAGCAGAATAGGGTGTCAACTCCTGGTATCGCTTCTTTCTTCCTCCTCCCCTCCAGGTTGCCTGTCTTTCCCAATTTTTTATTATATTTTTTTATAAGTGGACCAGGGTGCCCACCCCCAGTACCAGTTGTCTTCACCCCCCCACCAGGTTGCCCACCCCGGACTAATTTTCTAAGTGGCAGCAAAGGGTGCCCACCCCAATGCAGCTGAACAGTTACCCAGCACTGGGATGCCAATGCCCAGTGTCTGAGTGTGAGTGTCTTCTACAAAGAAGAAAATTGTCTGTTGTTTTTCTTCTGCAAAAAGGAAAAACATCCCTCTAGGATCTTTTTTGCACCAGAAAAAAAGAAAATGGCCTTTCACCGATGTGGCCCCACCACTCCAACCTCCCACTCAGCACCCACCAATCCACACCCTCCTCCCACACACACACACACACCCTCTCCCGCACACGCCCTTATTCACCTGAACATGTCCCAGGGTGAAAATTCACTCTCTGATCTAAGACACATTTTGCTCCTGGAACCGTTGACTGCAATATGAGAAACTAAGGTAAGTACGGTTCAATATATTTCAATCGGGTTTTGAACTTTGATGCATAACTTTGTCAGATTTGCATATTTTGACCCCCAATTTTAACATGGCTTTTTTAGGACCCACGTCAATACCAATAGCAGTGGAATTCTGCAAATCAGGCCTGAAAGGTGATTTTGAGGTTGTTTGGTAAAATCACCTTTTGGACAGCATTTAAAAATGTTCACCATCCTTTTTCATGAGGTCCGGTCATAAGAAGGCTATGCTGAAAATTTGGGGTCAAGATATTTTAAAATGGCGAAGTTATGCACGTATGTTAAAAATGTTATACATTTGCATGTAACTTTGATAATTTTAAATATTTTGACCCCACATTTTCAACATAGCCATTTTTTCAAACCACCTCACAAATGTGACAGCTATCATTTTTTGAAATTCTGGGCAAAAAAATTTGTTTTCGTACCTGTGGCACAGAGCGATGTTTTAGTGGCACAGAATGATGTTTTGTCTGGGATTTGAAACGTTTCACCTACTGGGTTCATGAGGCAGGGTAACAAGAAGGCTATACTGAAAATGTGTGATGCAAATATGATAAAATACCAAGGTTATGAGTGAATGCTAAATTTCATTATGATCTCATATTCATTCTTTTCCATCCTAAATTTAAGGAGGATGCAGAAATGATGGCAAACTTCCTGTCCTTGGTAATTAGAATTAAAAAGAGAACTAAACGTACTACCAATATCCCACAGGCTTAAAACTGACAAGTGATTGCCCCCTCTTTTGATGCAGTGCTCCTTGAAGTGATGTGAGGCTACTTTCTTAGTATATTTATGATGTGAAACACTGTTTATAACTGAACATGTTTATTAACTCATTGTCTCCACAGGAGCTCTCTGAAGTTGCACCACTTGTCTCCTGTATACTGTTAATAATAAATCTTGGGCCTTTCTAAACAAAATCAAGCTATAGTCAGCATGCCACAAACAAATCCTAATAGCTCATGAACCGTAAGTGCTAGACACAAAGTATGAGTGGCAAAGTTTTTCAGCACAAAATTTCATTTCCAGTGGTGGTATGCAAAGAATATGTAATTTCATTTTTTTTCTATGCTGGTTGAAACAGCAGCATTTTTTTTCTCTAAAACAGGCAACATATGCTGCACACACCATACCATAAACAAATATGAAACTCCTAAAGTATGCATGATATACACAGAATATCAGTGGCAAAGTTGTTTAGCACAAAATTACCTTTTCAACGGTGCTATGCAGTCAAATACATATTATATTCTATTAGATTATATATTAAAATACATAAGTGACTTCTCCAGATGTTGCAAGGGCACACAGGAAGTCAGTAGCTGACTTCTGTAGGCATCCTCAGGACACACCCGTGTATTTTACTGACACCTAAAGGCGTCAGCTAGGAGACAATGAGTTTTAATACAGAGGAGTGAAAATGTAGCACTCAGTACTATACTGTAGTAAGTACAAATGTTTGTATCATTATTTATTTTTGACATCAATGGAAGATTTTGTATTTGTACTGTTCCCTAATGTAATTTAGTGATATGAATTTGGCAGGACTCTTATGTGAAATATTACAGTCGATCAATAAACTTGAACTTTGAGTAAATTGTTGCAGTATTTCAACATTTGCTTATAACTTCACTAATTTTCAATATTTTGATTCCAAACTTTTAACGTACTCATATTTCCACACCACCTTATAAATATGAGAGGAGCCATTTTTTAAAATCCTGGACAGGTCTTGTTTTCGCACTTCTGGTATGAAATTACATTTTGACCAGTGTACTATAAATGGTACGTCATGTTTGTAAGGCAAATTATAAAATGAGTATCTTGAAAATTTGGGCTCAAAATGTAAAAAAACAATATAAATGTTAACAGACGTTGATCAGGATATTCAAAGTCGAGCCAAAAAAAAAAGGAGCAAAGCCAGGCCACCCACAGTTGGGCTGCTGTATTGCAGGGTGCAACACAGCACCCTCCAGCTGTGGGTTGCCACTTGCCAAGCAGGGACACCATCCGTGAGCACCCACATCCTCCCCGGTAGTCTAGTGGTTCCCCCCTCCCTCTCGTTATGCCCAACGGGTGACCGTACATGTTTAAAACCTGCGGTCCTGTGGTACTCCCATTTCGCCCAATCGTGGGCATTTGATATACACATCCCACCTGGTGGTCTAGTGGTTCCCCTCCCTCCCACCCACAGAGGACCCCAGTCACCCATCTTCCCCCTCATCGGCAGGCAGCTGCACCCTGCCCGCATACCACCCGGCCACTCGCAGAATGACAGCTTACAGTATGATCAGTAAGCCTATTTGTCCACGGTGTGGACCAATGGGCTTGCAGACCATACTGTACTACACATGCACAAATATGTGAATGGACGCCAGAAAAAGGGGACATCATCTTAGAAACATTTAGTTTTTCTCATTTATGCCACTGCCATTCCTTACAGACTTCAGAATCATGAGGGTCTTGAAGAAAATCCCTTTGGACATCTTTTCTCTTAGGAGCGTCCATCAGTAAGTGACATCCTCACATCCTTAGGGGTGGTACACCGAGTTGCAGTGTGCACAACGGTCTCCTAATTCCACTACGTGCAGTGCTTGGCTATTGATCCCTCTCATTGATCTGGACTGCAGTCTCTGCTGTGGTTCTTGAACCCAACCTCCAGTAGGAGGGCAGCCCCTGCTCCCATAGTACCCCACAATGTCAGCCATGGGTATGAGCCCAAGTCTTTGTTGTTTGACTTAAACTTATGACCCTTTGGATTGAGTGAGGAATGGAGCCATAGTCCCCTTCCAATGCACAGGTCTTCATTATGAATATCTGCCCCAGTCCAGCTGTTCGCACACCAGGTGAAGGATTTGTTGTATTTGCACTGATGTAAAATGTAGAGATGATGTCATTCTGTACTGGGCCAGCATTCACTAAAAATACCACCAACAGCTTAATCTGGTTCAGGGTCAGTTGGCATTCATCTGTATCCCTGTCCCCCGGGTCGTGCCTGAAAATAGGCAGTATTTGTCTAGTGCACTTACTTGGTCAACAAAAACGAAATAAATATAACTGCAATCTTCCAACTGACTTTCATTTGGGAGTTCCTGTTTACATTGACAAAGACAGATGCTGTAATCTGTGAATAAACTGATCTGTAAACATTACGTACTACGTTATTATCTTCTCTTAACAGAAGCAGGATTTCCAGACCCAGAACACTACCTGACATTGACTGTGAAAGATGAAGAACCCTCAGTATCAGAGTCAGGGAACAGGAACGAGGCTGTACGCCGGCAGTCTCCTGAAGAAAGTCCAATCTTCAGTAAGTAGATGGCCTGGTAAATGTTATATGTGGGATAGATGCTGAGAAGCCCTTGATGATCCCAGAGTGGGAAACTTGAGTCTGTTCTCAGAACTGGGACTCCCAGGTGGCAGTGCAGGGGGTTATTTATGTACCATTCATATAATACCATTGTGGGAGTCCCTTCTAAAACCTGTAACTCCCAGGTGGCACTGCAGGGGGTTATGTCTGTATCATTGGTATAATACCAGGGTGGAAACCCTGTCCATTCTCAAACACAGGACTTGCATGTGACAGTGCAGGGGATTATGTCTACATCATTAGTACAATAGCAGGATGGGAAACCGGAGTCTGTTTTAAAACCTGGAACTCTCAGGTAGAGGTGCAGGGGGCTATATGTGTTTTACTGGTATAATACCAGTGTGGGAAACCTGAGCCCATTCTCAAACTCCACTCTCCCAGGTGGCAGTGCAGGGGGTTATGTCTGTGTCATGTGTGACATTAATTGTGAAAGATGACAATCCCACAGTATGAAGGAACTGAACATGTACTCCCTGGAGGAGAGGAGGGAGAGAGGGGATATGATAGAGACATACAAGTATCTTACAGGGAGGAACAGGGTGCAGGAAAACACTATTTTTAAGCGAAAAAGATGTTTCAGGACTAGAGGGCATGGGATGAAGTTGGAGGGAGGATGATTCAGAGGAAACATGAGAAAGAATTTCTTCACAGAACGGGTGGTGGACAAGGGAACACCCTGCCAGAGGAAGTGGTGAGGGCTGAAACAATCACGGGATTTAAGAATGCATGGGATAGACATAAAGGAATTCTAGAGGGCAGGGGTAAGGGGAAACAGACTTCTAGGAAAACAAACTGAACTTACAAGCTCAAAAGGGCAGACTAGGTGGGCCATAGGCCCTTATCTGCCGACACTGTCTATGTATCTATGTATCTATTTGAGTCAGTGAGCAGGAGTGAGACTGCACACCAGTAGCCTTCTGAAGAAATCTCTGTCACTAGTAAGTAGACTGCCTGGAACATGTTAAGATGTATCATAGGATAAATTCTGAGAAGCCCTGCTGATCCTCTGGTGGGAAACCTGATTGTTCTCAAATTCTCCTCCCCCAAGTGGCAGTACAGGGGATTATGTTTGAATCACAGGGTCAATGCCAGTGGTTGTGCCCTTGCCTCTGATTTTTCTTTATTTTAACAGAAACAGAATTCTCAATACCAGAAGACTACGTGACAGTAATTGTGAAAGATGAAGAACCCTCAGTATATGAATCGGCGAACAGGAATGAACCAGTACTCCCGCGACCTCCTGAGGAAACCACCATCACCAGTAAGTAGATGGTCTGGTAAATATTGCATGTAGGACAGATGCTGTATTGCTGTTCTCAGACTTGCCTCGCCCACGTGGCAGATCAGGGGGCTATGAAGGTGTCAGCATGGCTTAGTTGGTAGCACATCCGCCTCTGGACCAGAAGGTCATGGATTCCCATCCCACACAGGATTGGACATGCACCTAAAAATCACTGGCATCCGAGTGCAGTATTGGGGGGTGCTGTACTGCTGGGGTGTGCCGTCCTTTGGATGAGACGTTAAATCGAGGTCCCTTCTACCCATCCTGGTGTTGTCCTGGTGGGTGTCCAGGTGGAAGTAAAAGAACCCAGGGCACTCTTCACAAAGAGTAGGGAACATTCCCGGTGTCCTGGCCAACATTCCCCTTCCCATAAACCGGTTCATGCAATTATCCAGGCTGTGTGTGGGTGATGATGTGCGGTATGGCCGCCACCACACATTCAGTCACTTCACTACCAGTCTAACATTGCTTGTAAAGCGCTTTGGATGTATGAAAAGCGCTATATAAATACTGATTCTTCTTCTTCTTCTTCTTCTGTGTCTTCATCACATGGCCAATGCAGTGGCTGTGCCCTTATCCCTGAGTTACCTTTCTTCTCTTAACAGAAACAGAACTGTCAGTGCCAGAAGACTATGTGACATTAATTGTGAAAGATGAAGAACCCTCAGTATATGAGACAGTGAACTGGAATGAGACCGTGCACCAGTGGCCGCCTGAGGAATGCACCATCAGCAGTAAGTATAGGGCCCAGCAAATGTTACACATATTATAGAGTCTTAGAAGCCATGATGATCCCAGAATGAGAAGCCTGAGTTTGTTCTTCAACCTGGGACTCCTAGGTGGCAGGGAAAGGGGTTAGATCAATATTACTGGGCTAATGCAAGTGGTGACACTGGTAACCCTGGGTTGATGTGTGATGGTTGGGTTTTCCTATCACTGACATTGGACTACTACTTTAAGGTTTGGAGTGTGGCTGTTGAGTTAACCCATCACTTACTGCACTGCTCTGCTATTGTATGGTTGATGTAGGTGGTTGGGTTTACCCATCACTGTTGTGCTACAGTAGGATTGGGCTGGTGGCTGGGTTTCTCTTGTCTTTCTATCGACTGCATTGCTATTGTAGAGTTGGGATTGGTGGGTAGGGTTTTCATATCCCTGATACTGCAGTGCCCAACTGCTGTAGGACTGGAGTGGGATGGGGGTTTACACTGTACTGCCTTGCTACTGTAGGTTGGGGTGGGTGGGTGTTAGGTGTTCCATCACTGACTGCACTGCCCTTTTGCTGTAGGGTTGGACTGAGTGGATTGGGGTTTCCCATCACTAACTGCCCTGCCCTACTACTGCATAGTTGGGGGTGGGTGGATTAGGTTTCCTATCACTGACTTCACTGCCTTGCTACTGTAGGGTTCAGGTGGGTGGGTTAGGTTTCCCATCACAGACACTGCACTGTCTGCTACTGTATAGTTAGGATGGGCAGGTTAGGGTTCCCATCACTGACACTGTACTGTCCTGCTACTGTAGGGTTGGGATGGATTGATGGGTGGATTTGGTTTTCTCATCACTGACTGCACTGCCCTGCTACAGTAAGGTTGGGGTGGGTGGGTTAGGTTTTCCATCATGGAGACTTCATGGCAGTGCTACTGTATGGTTGAGTTAGATGGGGTGGATTTTCTCATCACTGACTGCACTGCCCTATTGCTGTGGGGGTTAGGGCTGGGGATTGGGTTTACACAGTGCTGACACTGCATTGTAGGATTGGGTGGGTTGGGTTTATGCATCACTGGCTCTTCACTGCTTTTGTGCTGTGAGGTTGGGGTGGGGTGGGTTTACCCATCACTGACACTGCCGTACATTGTAGGATTGGGTGGGTTGGGTTTACCCATCACTGACACTGCAGTACATTGTAGGATTGGGTGGGGTGGTTTACCCATCACTGACACTGCATTACATTGTAGGATTTGGTGAGTTGGGTTTATGCATCACTGACACTGCAGTACATTGTAGGATTGGGTGGGTTGGGTTTACCCATCACTAACACTGCAGTACATTGTAGGATTGGGTGAGTTGGGTTTATGCATCACTGACACTGCAGTACATTGTAGGATTGGGTGGGTTGGGTTTATGCATCACTGGCACTTCACTGCTGTTGTATTGTGAGGTTGGGGTGGGGTGGGTTTACCCATTACTGACACCGTAGTACATTGTAGGATTGGGTGGGTTGGGTTTACCCATCACTGACACTGCAGTACATTGTAGGATTGAGTGGGGTGGGTTTACCCATCACTGACACTGCAGTACATTGTAGGATTGGGTGGGTTGGGTTTATGCTTTACTGGCACTACACTGCTGTGGTATTGTGTAGTTGGGGTGGGGTGGGTTTACCCATCACTGACACTACAGTGCACTGTAGGATTGGGTGAGCTGGGTTTATGCATCACTGGCACTGCACTGCTGTGGTACTCTGAGGTTGGGATGGGTTTACCCATCACTGTTACTGCAGTACATTGTAGGATTTGGTGAGTTGGGTTTATGCATCACTGACACTGCAGTACATTGTAGGATTGGGTGGGTTGGGTTTACCCATCACTAACACTGCAGTACATTGTAGGATTGGGTGAGTTGGGTTTATGCATCACTGACACTGCAGTACATTGTAGGATTGGGTGGGTTGGGTTTATGCATCACTAGCACTTCACTGCTGTTGTACTGTGAGGTTGGGGTGGGGTGGGTTTACCCATTACTGACACCGTAGTACATTGTAGGATTGGGTGGGTTGGGTTTACCCATCACTGACACTGCAGTACATTGTAGGATTGGGTGGGGTGGGTTTACCCATCACTGACACTGCAGTACATTGTAGGATTGGGTGGGTTGGGTTTATGCTTTACTGGCACTGCACTGCTGTGGTACTCTGAGGCTGGGATGGGGTGGGTTTACCCATCACTGTTACTGCAGTGCACTGTAGGATTGGGTGGGTTGGGTTTATGCATCACTGGTACTGCATTGCCTTTCTGCATTAGAATTGGGGTAGGCAGGTTGGATTCTCCTATCTCTAACGGCACTGCCCTCCTACTGTAGGGTTGGATTCTTCCATCACTGACAACACTGCCCTGCTACTGTAGTTGCAGCGGGTGGGTGGGTTAGGTGTTTCCTGCACTGACTGCACTGCCCTGAAACTGTAGCATTGGGGTGGGTGGGTTAGGTATTCTCTGCACTGACTGCCCTGCTACTGTAGGATTGGGATGGGTGGGATGAGTTTTCCTGTCACAGATTTCACTGCTCTGCTGTTGTAGGGTTCGGGTAGATTGGGTTTTCCCATCACTGACACTGCATACCGGGCTACTGTGGGGTTGGGATGGGTGAGTAGGTTGTCCTATCACTGATTTCACTGCCTTGCTACTGTAGGGTTGTGGTGGTTGGGTTAGGTTTTCCTATCACTAACACTGCCCTGCCCTGCTACTGTAGGGTTGGGGTAGCTTTGTTGGGTTTTATTATCACTAACACTGCCCTGCTACTGTAGGATTGGGGGTAGCTATGCAGGGCTTTCCTATTACTAACACTGCCCTGCCCTGCTACTGTAAGGTTGGGATGTGTTAGTTGGGGTTTCCTGTCACGAACACTTCCCTGCTACTGTATGGTTGGGATAGGTGGGATGTGTTTTCCTATCACTGATACTGCACTGCCCTGTTACTGTAGGGTTGGGGTAGGTTGGGTTGGATTTTCCATCACTAACACTGCCCTGCTACTATAGGGTTGGATTTTCCTATCACTAACACTGCCCTGCCTACTACTGTAGGGTTGGATTTTCCCATCATTAACACTGCCCTACCCTGCTACTGTAGGGTTGGATTTTCCTATCACTAACACTGCCCTACCCTGCTACTGTAAGGTTGGATTTTCCCATCACTAACACTGCCCTACACTGCTACTGTAGGGTTGGATTTTCCATCACTAACACTGCCCTTTTATTGTAGGGTTGGATATTCCCATCACTAACACTGCCCTACCCTGCTACTGTAGGGTTGGATTTTCCATCACTAACACTGCACTGCCATGCTACTGTAGAGTTGGATTTTCCCATCACTAACACTGCACTGCCCTGCTACTGTCGGGTTGGATTTTCCCATCACTAACACTGCCCTACCCTGCTACTGTAGGGTTGGATTTTCCATCACTAACACTGCACTGCCCTGCTACTGTCGGGTTGGATTTTCCATCACTAACACTGCCCTGCTACTGTTGGGTTGAGTTTTCCCATCACAAACACTGCACTGCCCTGCTACTGTAGGGTTGGATTTTCCATCATTAACAGTGCACTGCCCTGCTACTGTAGGGTTGGATTTTCCCATCACTAACACTGCCCTACCCTGCTACTGTAGGGTTGGATTTTCCATCACTAACACTGCCCTGCTACTGTTGGGTTGAGTTTTCCCATCACAAACACTGCACTGCCCTGCTACTGTAGGGTTGGATTTTCCATCATTAACAGTGCACTGCCCTGCTACTGTAGGGTTGGATTTTCCCATCACTAACACTGCCCTACCCTGCTACTGTAGGGTTGAATTTTCCCATCACTAACACTGCCCTGCTACTGTAGGGTTGGATTTTCCCATCACTAACACTGCACTGCCCTGCTACTGTTTTGGATTTTCCTATCATTAACACTGCCCTGCCCTGCTACTGTAGGGTTGGATTTTCCTATCACTAATACTGCAATGCCCTGCTACTGTAGGGATGGATTTTCCTATCATTAACACTGCCCTGCCCTGCCCTGCTACTGTAGGGTTGGATTTTCCTATCACTAACACTGCAATGCCCTGCTACTGTAGGGTTGGATTTTCACATCACTAACACTGCACTGCCCTGCTACTGTAGGGTTGGATTTTCCAATCACTAACACTGCACAGCCCTGCTACTGTAGAGTTGGATTTTCCCATCACTAAAACTGCCCTGCTACTGTAGGGTTGGATTTTCCTATCATTAACACTGCCCTGCCCTGCTACTGTAGGGTTGGATTTTCCATCACTAACACTGCCCTTTTATTGTAGGGTTGGATATTCCCATCACTAACACTGCCCTACCCTGCTACTGTAGGGTTGGATTTTCCAATCACTAACACTGCACTGCCCTGCTACTGTAGAGTTGGATTTTCCCATCACTAAAACTGCCCTGCTACTGTAGGGTTGGATTTTCCTATCATTAACACTGCCCTGCCCTGCTACTGTAGGGTTGGATTTTCCATCACTAACACTGCCCTTTTATTGTAGGGTTGGATATTCCCATCACTAACACTGCCCTACCCTGCTACTGTAGGGTTGGATTTTCCATCACTAACACTGCACTGCCCTGCTACTGTCGGGTTGGATTTTCCCATCTCTAACACTGCCCTACCCTGCTACTGTAGGGTTGGATTTTCCATCACTAACACTGCCCTGCTACTGTTGGGTTGAGTTTTCCCATCACAAACACTGCACTGCCCTGCTACTGTAGGGTTGGATTTTCCATCACTAACACTGCACTGCCCTGCTACTGTAGGGCTGGATTTTCCTGTCATTAACACTGCCCTGCCCTGCTACTGTAGGGTTGGATTTTCCATCACTAACACTGCCCTTTTATTGTAGGGTTGGATATTCTCATCACTAACACTGCCCTACCCTGCTACTGTAGGGTTGGATTTTCCATCACTAACACTGCACTGCCCTGCTACTGTCGGGTTGGATTTTCCCATCACTAACACTGCCCTACCCTGCTACTGTAGGGTTGGATTTTCCATCACTAACACTGCCCTGCTACTGTTGGGTTGAGTTTTCCCATCACAAACACTGCACTGCCCTGCTACTGTAGGGTTGGATTTTCCATCACTAACACTGAACTGCCCTGCTACTATAGGGTTGGATTTTCCCATCACTAACACTGCCCTACCCTGCTACTGTAGGGTTGAATTTTCCCATCACTAACACTGTCCTGCTACTGTAGGGTTGGATTTTCCTATCACTAACACTGCAATGCCCTGCTACTGTAGGGTTGGATTTTCCTATCATTAACACTGCCCTGCCCTGCCCTGCTACTGTAGGGTTGGATTTTCCTATCACTAACACTGCAATGCCCTGCTACTGTAGGGTTGGATTTTCCTATCATTAACACTGCCCTGCCCTGCCCTGCTACTGTAGGGTTGGATTTTCACATCACTAACACTGCACTGCCCTGCTACTGTAGGGCTGGATTTTCCTATCATTAACACTGCCCTGCTACTGTAGGGTTGGATTTTCCCATCACTAGCACTGCACTGCCGTGCTACTGTAGGGTTGGATTTTTCATCACTAACACTGCCCTGCTACTGTAAGGTTGCATTTTCACATCACTAACACTGCTCCTGCCCTGCTACTGTAGGGTTGGATTTCCAATCACTAACACTGCCCTACCCTGCTACTGGAGGGTTGCATTTGGCCATCACTAACACTGCACTGCCCTGCTACTGTAGTGTTGGATTTTCCCATCATTAACACTGCCCTACCCTGCAACTATAGGGTTGGATTTTCCTATCACTAACACTGCCCTACCCTGCTACTGTAGGGTTCAATTTTCCCATCACTAACACTGCACTGCCCTGCTACTGTAGGGTTGGATTTTCCCATCATTAACACTGCCCTACCCTGCTACTGTAGGGTTGGATTTTCCTATCACTAACATTGCCCTTTTATTGTAGGGTTGGATTTTCCCATCACTAACATGCCTGGCCCTGCTACTGTAGGGCTGAGTTTTCCCATCACTAACACTGCCTTACCCTGCTACTGCAGGGTTGGATTTTCCTATCTCTAACATTGCCCTTTTATTGTAGGGTTGGATTTTTCCATCACTAACACTGCCCGGCCCCGCTACTGTAGGGCTGAGTTTTCACATCACTAACACTGCACTGCCCTGCTACTGTATGGTTGGATTTTCCCATCACTAACACTGCACTGCCCTGCTACTGTAAGGTTGGATTTTCCCATCACTAACACTGCCCTACCTTGCTACTGTAGGGTTGGATTTTCCCATCACTAACACTGCCCTGCTGCTGTAGGGTTGGATTTTCCCATCACTAGCACTGCACTGCCATGCTACTGTAGGGTTGGATTTTCCATCACTAACACTGCCCTGCTACTGTAGGGTTTGATTTTTCCCATCACTAACACCGCACTGCCCTGCTACTGTAGGGTTGGATTTTCCTATCACTAACACTGCCCTGCCCTGCTACTGTAGGGCTGGATTTTCCCATCACTAACACTGCACTGCCCTGCTACTGTAGGGTTGGATTTTCCTATCACTAACACTGCCCTGCCCTGCTACTGTAGGGTTGGATTTTCCCATCACTAACACTGCCCTACACTGCTACTGTAGGGTTGGATTTTCTATTACTAACACTGCTCCTGCTCGGCTACTGGAGGGTTGGATTTTCCCATCACTAACACTGCCCTGCTACATTAGGGTTGGATTTTCCCATCACTAACACTGGCTTGCCCTGCTGCTGTAGGGTTGGATTTTCCCATCACTAACACTGCCCTGCTACTGTAGGGTTGGATTTTCCTATCATTAACACTGCCCTGCTCTGCTACTGTATGGTTGGATTTTCGCATCACTAACACTGCTCCTGCCCTGCTACTGTAGGGTTGGATTTTCCCATCACTAACACTGCCCTGCCCTGCTACTGTAGGGCTGGATTGTCCCATCACTAACACTGCCCTGCTACTGTAGGTTTGGATTGTCCCATCACTAACACTGCCCTGCTACTGTAGGGCTGGATTTTCCTATCACTAACACTGCCCTGCCCTTCTACTGTAGGGTTCGATTTTCCCACCACTAACACTTTCCTGTCCTGCTACTGTAGGGTTGGATTTTCCCATCACTAACACTGCACTGCCCTGCTACTGTAGGGTTGGATTTTCCATCACTAACACTGCACTGCCCTGCTACTGTAGGGTTGGATTTTCACATCACTAACACTGCTCCTGCCCTGCTACTGTAGGGTTGGATTTTCCCATCACTAACACTGCCCTGCTACTGTAGGGTTGGATTTTCTTATCACTAACACTTCCCTGCCCTGCGCTGCCCTGCTACTGTTGGGTTGAATCTTCCATCACTAACACTGCACTGCCCTGCTACTGTAGGGTTGGATTTTCTCATCACTAACACTGCACTGCCCTGCTACTGTAGGATTGAATTTTCTCATCACTAACACTGCCCTGCCCTGCTATTGTAGGGTTGGATTTTCCAGTCACTAACACTGCACTGCCCTGCTACTGTAGAGTTGGATTTTCCCATCACTAAAACTGCCCTGCTACTGTAAGGTTGGATTTTCCTATCACTAACACTGCCCTGCCCTGCTACTGTAGGGTTGGATTTTCCCATCAGTAACACTGCCGTGCCCTGCTACTGTAGGGTTGGATTTTCCATCGCTAACACTGCCCTGCCCTGCTACTCTAGGATTGGATTTTCCCATCACTAACACTGCACTGCCCTGCTACTGTAGGGTTGGATTTCCCCATCACTAACACTGCCCTACCCTGCTACTGTAGGGTTGGATTTTCCCATCACTAACACTGCCCGGCCCTGCTACTGTAGGGTTGAGTTTTCCCATCACTAACACTGCCCTGCTACTGTAGGGTTGGATTTCCCCATCACTAACACTGCCCTACCCTGCTACCCAATGACCTCCTCAGGAAGGCTGTTACATGTATCCACCACTCTCTCCGTGAAAAAGAATTTCCTCATATTACCCCTGAGCCATCCCCCCTCTATCTTTAAACTGTGCCCCCTTGTTCTTACACATCTCTTTTTCTGAAAGATGCTACTCCAGATGGGGTCTCACCAACTGTCTGTATAGAGGGATAATCACTTCCCTTTTTCTACTTGTGATGCCCCTTCCTATGCATCCCAGTATCCCCCTGGCTCTCCTTACTGACTTTTCACATTGCTTACCCACCTTTAGGTCATCTGATATGACTACTCCCAGGTCCCTTTCCATTTTTGTTGTTGTTAGTACCTCCCCTGCTATTGTGTACTCTTCTCCTGGGTTTTTGTTTCCCAGATGCATTAGTTTGCACTTCTTTGCATTGAATCTAAGTTGCCATATGTCTGACCATTCCTCCAACCTTGCCAAGTCCCTTCTCATCTTTTCTACCCCCTCTTGTGTATCAACTCTGTTACAGATCTTTGTGTCATCTGCAAAGAGGCATACCTTTTCCTCCAGACCCTCTGCAATGTCACTTATAAAGATGTTAAAGAGGATTGGACCCAGTACTGAGCCCTGAGGTACTCCACTAGTAACCCCCCTTTCTTCGGAATGTGTTCCATTCACTATTACCTTCTGTGTCCTGTTGTGCAGCTAGTTCACACCCAGTCTCACCACCCTGGGACCCACTCCCAGGCTGGCTAACTTGATTATTAATCTTTTGTGTGGGACTGTGTCAAATGCCTTGCTAAAGTCTAGGTAGGCCATATCCACAGCCCCTCCCTGGTCTATTACTTTGGTCACCCAGTCAAAGAAATCAATTAATTAGTCTGACATGACCTTCCTGCTGTAAATCCATGTTGCTTTGGGTCCTGTGCCCCGCTGGCCTCTAGGTGCTCAACAATTCTTTCTTTCAGAAGTGATTCCATCATTTTCTCTATCACTGAGGTCAAACTTACAGGTCTGTAGTTTCCTGCTTCTGCCTTGCTCCCACTTTTGTAAAGGGAAATCACATCTGCCCTCCTCCAGTCCTCAGGTACCACCCCATCCTGCCATGATTTGTTAAAAGTGTGGTCAGTGGTGTCACTAGGTCCCCCTTAGTTCTTTTAGATTCGGGTGAATCCGTCAGGCCCCATTGCTTTGTCCACCTTAAGTTTTAGGAGTTCTTTCAGGACTCTTTCTTCTGTGAATGGACTGGTATCAACCCCTCACCCAGAGTGCTTCTATTGTCTGGTTTAGGTAACTGCTCATCTTCTTTGTGAATACTGAGCAAAGTATTCATTCAGTATCTCTGCCTTTTCACTGTCTCCTCTGCCCACCTCCCTCTCCTTTATTAATCTTCACTATCCCTCCCTAATGTACCTATAAAAGGTTTTATCCCCCTTTTTGACCGAGTTGGCTATTTTTTTCCTCGGTTTGTGCCTTTGCTATTCTGACTGCCTTTCCTACTTCTTTCTGCTTTAGTTGATACAGTTCCCTGTCGTGCTCCCTCTGTGATTCCTTATACTTTTTGATTGCAGCCTTTTTCTCCTTAACCTTCCCTGCCACCTCTTTTGAGAACCATAGTGGTTTTTTACTCCGCTTTGTTTTCTTTATTTGTTTTACACAAAGACTTGTTGCCTCTATGATGGCAGTTTTGATTTTTCTCCATTGTTCTTCCACCCCTCCTATTTGGCCATTTCCTAGTGCATTCTTCAGGTGTTCACCCATTTTGCCAAAGTCAGCCCTTCTAAAGTCCAGTATCCTTGTTTTTGTATGGCTTATCTCCATGGTTGTGCTCATTGTGAAGCACACTGTGCAGTGGTCGCTTGTTCCCAGATGTCTACTGACTTCTAAATTTGTGATCCTCTCTCCATTTGAGAGTACCAGGTCTACTATTGCTCCTTCTCCCGAGTGGTTCCAGTACTAGCTGTCTAGTTGTCTGCTTTCTGCGGGCATCGAGAATGACCCTGCTCTTGGATGTGGCTGCAGTATACTGTCCTCCAGTTAACATCTGGCATATTCAGGTCCCCCATCAACAGTATCTCCCCTTTTTCAGTCATTTTGAGAATGTCCTCTATCATTTTCTTGTCCATTTCCTCCCCTTGAGACGGGGATCTGTATACAACCCCTGTGCGGATTGTGATGCCATTCCCCATCTTCAAGGTAACCCAGAGTGCCTCTTGTCCTCCCCTTTACTTTTTAGTTCTGTAGCTTTGATCCCTTCCCTTATGTATAGAGCTACTCCACCTCCTCTTTTGCCTTCCCTGTCCCTTCTGTAGATTGTGTACCCTGATATGTTGACATCTCATTCATGGTTCTCGGTGTACCATGTTTCTGTGACTGCCACAATATCCAATTGTTCATCTTCCATCAAAGCTACTAGCTCAGAAAGCTTGTTTCCCAGACTACGGGCATTAGTAGTCATTGCCCTCCATTTAATGTTGGCTTGATCCTTTTTTCTCCCATCCCTGCTCTTATTGCTCTTATCTATTTTACCATTTACCCCCGTCCTGCCCTGTGTTGAGCTCTGTACCTCAGTGTTTACCCTACTACCTGCCATATTTTGTGGGGGGAGGCATGACTTTTCCTGCCTTTTATCAGTACCTCCCCCCTTATCTAGTTTAAAAGCTTGCCAAGGAAGCATTTAAACCTGTCACCTAGGAGCTTGGTCCCCTTAGTGGACAGATGCAGACCGCATACCAGTATAGACCTTTATCTCTCCAGGTGGACCCCAGTCCCCAATGAAGCCAAAGCCCTGTGCTCTGCACCAGTTTTGCAACCATTCATTAAACTGCATGGTGTGCAGTACCCTAGCCTCACTTCTGCCATGGACTGGTAGCACCTCTGAGAAGGTTACTGTGCTTGCTACCCGTCTGAGGCCCCTCCCCAACAGTAATGGGAAAACCCAACCAAACCTACCCAACCCTACAGTAACAGGGCAGTACAGTATAAACCCAATCCACTCTCCCTAACACTATAATAGCAGGTCAGTGCAGGTCATAGCAGGTCAGATTTTCCCATCACTGACTGCACTGCCCTACTACTATAATGTTAGCGAGGGTGGATTGGGTTTATATTGTGCTGTACTGCCCTGTTACTGTAGGGCTGCAGTAGGTTGGATTGGGTTTTCCCATCACTAACTGCACTGGGTTGGGGTGGGTGGATTGGGTTCTGCCTCACTGACTGCACTGACCTACTATTATAGTGTTAGGGAGGGTGGATTGGGTTTATACTGCACTGCCCTGTTACTGTAGGGTTGGGTTTTCCCAACACCGACTGCACTGCCCTGCTACTGTATGCTTGGGGTAGCTGGGTTTGAGTCTCCCATCATTGACTGCATTGTCTGGCCCTGCTGCTGTAAGGTTGGGGTGGGTGGATTGGGTTCTGCCTCACTGACTGCACTGACCTGCTATTATAGTGTTAGGGAGGGTGGATTGGGTTTATACTGTACTGCCCTGTTACTGTAGAGTTGGGTAGATTGGATTGAATTTTCCCATCACTGGCTGCACTACTCAATTATTGTAGTGTTAGGGAGGGTGGATTGTGTTTATACTGTACTGCCCTGTTACTGTAGGGTTGGGTTTTCCTATCACTGACTGCATTGCCCTGTTACTGTAGGGTTGGGTTTTCCCATCACTGACTGCACTACCCTGCTACTGTATAGTTGGGGTAGCTGGGTTTGAGTCTCCCATCATTGATTGCACTGCCCGGTGCTGCTGCTGCTGTAGAGTTTGGGTGAGTGGATTAGGTTCTGCATCACTGACTGCACTGCCCTGCTACTGTAGGGCTGTGGTAGGTTGGGTTGGGTTTTCCTATCACTGACTGCACTGCCTTTTTACTGTATGGTTGGGTAGGTTGGGTTGGATTTTCTTCCATCACTGACTGCACTGCCCCATTACTGTAGTGTTGGGGAGGGTGGATTGGGTTTATACTGTACTGCCCTGGTTACTGTAGAGTTGGGTTGGATTTTCCCATCACTGACTGCACTGCCCTACTACTATAATGTTAGGGAGGGTGGATTGGGTTTATATTGTGCTGTACTGCCCTGTTACTGTAGGGTTGCAGTAGGTTGGAATGGGTTTTCCCATCACTAACTACACTGCCCTTTTACTGTAGACTTGGATAGGTTGGATTGGGTTTTCCCATCACTGACTCCACTGCCCTGTTATTGTAGACTTGGGTAGGTTGGTTTGGGTTTTCCCATCACTGACTGCACTGCACTGCTACTATATTGTTAGGGAGGGTGGCTTGGGTTTATACTGTACTGCCCTGTTACTGTAGGGTTGGGTTTTCCCATCACTGACTGCACTGCCCTGCTACTGTATGCTTGGGGTAGCTGGGTTTGAATCTCCCATCATTGACTGCACTGTCTGGCCCTGCTGCTGTAGGGTTGGGGTGGGTGGATTGGGTTCTGCCTCACTGACTGCACTGACCTGCTATTATAGTGTTAGGGTGGGTGGATTGGGTTTATACTGCACTGCCCAGTTACTGTAGGGTTGGGTAGGTTGGGTTGGGTTTTCCCATCGCCAACTGCACTGCCCTGCTACTGTATGCTTGGGGTAGCTGGGTTTGAGTCTCCCATAATTGACTGCACTGTCTGGCCCTGCTGCTGTAGGGTTGGGGTGGGTGGATTGGGTTCTGCCTCACTGACTGCACTGACCTGCTATTATAGTGTTAGGGAGGGTGGATTGGGTTTATACTGTACTGCCCTGTTACTGTAGGGTTGGATTTTCCCATCACCAACTGCACTGCCCTGCTACTGTATGCTTGGGGTAGCTGGGTTTGAGTCTCCTATCATTGACTGCACTGTCTGGCCCTGCTGCTGTAAGGTTGGGGTGGGTGGATTGGGTTCTGCCTCACTGACTGCACTGACCTGCTATTATAGTGTTAGGGAGGGTGGATTGGGTTTATACTGTATTGCCCTGTTCCTGTAGGGTTGGGTAGGTTGGGTTTTCCCATCACTGACTGCACTGCCCTGTTACTGTATGGTTGGATAGGTTGGGTTGAATTTTCCCATCACTGGCTGCACTACTCAATTATTGTAGTGTTAGGGAGGGTGGATTGTGTTTATACTGTACTGCCCTGTTACTGTAGGGTTGGGTTTTCCCATCACTGACTGCATTGCCCTGTTACTGTAGGGCTGGGTTTTCCCATCACTGACTGCACTACCCTGCTACTGTATAGTTGGGGTAGCTGGGTTTGAGTCTCCCATCATTGACTGCACTGCCCAGCGCTGCTGCCGCTGTAGAGTTGGGGTGGGTGGATTGGGTTCTGCACCACTGACTGCACTGACCTGCTCACGTAGGGTTGTGGTAGGTTGGGTTGGGTTTTCCCATCACTGACTGCACTGCCCTGTTACTGTAAGGATGGGTAGGTTGGGTTGGGGTTTCCCATCACCAACTGCACTGCCCTGTTACTGTAGAGTTGGGTAGGTTGGATTGAATTTTCCCATCACTGGCTGCACTACTCAATTATTGTAGTGTTAGGGAGGGTGGATTGTGTTTATACTGTACTGCCCTGTTACTGTAGGGTTGGGTTTTCCCATCACTGACTGCACTGCCCTGTTACTCTAGGGTTGGGTTTTCCCATCACTGACTGCACTACCCTGCTACTGTATAGTTGGGGTAGCTGGATTTGAGTCTCCCATCATTGATTGCACTGCCCGGTGCTGCTGCTGCTGTAGAGTTGGGGTGAGTGTATTGGGTTCTGCATCACTGACTGCACTGACCTGCTCCCGTAGGGTTGTGGTAGGTTGGGTTGGGTTTTCCCATCACTGACTGTACTGCCCTGTTACTGTATGGTTGGGTTGAATTTTCCCATCACTGACTGCACTACTCAATTATTATAGTGTTAGGGAGGGTGGATTGGGTTTATACGGTACTGCCCTGTTACTGTAGGGTTGGGTTTTCCCATCACTGACTGCACTGACCTGCTACTGTAGGGTTGTGGTAGGTTGTGTTGGGGTTTCCCATCACTGACTGCACTGCCCTGTTACTGTAGGGTTGGGTAGGTTGGGTTGAATTTTCCCATCACTAGCTGCACTACTCAATTATTGTAGTGTTAGGGAGGGTGGATTGGGTTTATATTGTTCTGTAGTGCCCTGTTACTGTAGGGCTAGGGTAGGTTGGGTTTGATTTTCCCATCACTGAGTGCACTGCCCTGTTACTGTAGAGTTGGGTAGGTTGGGTTGGGATTTTCCCATCACTGACTGCACTACCCTGCTACTGCCATAGTGTTAGGGAGGGTGGACTGGATTTATACTGTACTGCCCTGTTACTGTAGGGTTGGGTTTTCCCATCACTGACTGCACGGCCCTGCTACTGTATGCTTGGGGTAGCTGGGTTTGAGTCTCCCATCATTGACTGCACTGTCCTTCCCTGCTGCTGTGGGGTTGGGGTGGGTGGATTGGGTTCTGCCTCACTGACTGCACTGACCTGCTACTGTTGGGTTGTGGTAGATTGGTTTGGGGTTTCCCATCACTGACTGCACTGCTCTATTACTATAGTGTTAGGGAGGGTGCATTCGGTTTATACTGTACTGCCCTGTTACTATAGGGTTGGGTTGGGCTGGGTTTTCCCATCACTGACTGCACTGCCCTGTTACTATAGTGTTAGGAAGGGTGGATTGGGTGTATACTGTACTGCCCTGTTACTGTAGGGTTAGAGTGGGATGCTTTTGTTTTCCCATAACTGACTGCACTGCACTGCCCTGCTACTGGTGGACTGGGGTTGTTAGGTTGGGTTTTCCCTTCACTGACACTTCATTACCCAGCTACTGTAGGAGTGGGGGTGAGTGTGTTGAATTTTCCCATCACTGACTGCACTGACCTGCTACTATAGTGTTAGGGAGGGTGGATTGCGTTTATACTGTGCTGTACTGCCCTGTTACTGTAGGGCTGTGGTAGGTTGGGTTTGATTTTCCCATCACTGAGTGCACTGCCCTGTTACTGTAGAGTTGGGTAGGTTGGGTTGGGTTTTCCCATCACTGACTGCACTGCTCTGTTACTGTAAGGATGAGTAGGTCAGGTTGGGATTTCCCATCACTGACTCCACTGCCCCGTTACTGTAGGGTTGGGGTAGGTTGGGTTGGATTTTCCCATCACTGACTGCACTGCCCTGCTACTACCATAGTGTTAGGGAGGGTGGATTGGGTTTATACAGTACTGCCCTGTTACTGTAGGGTTGGATTTTCCCATCACTGACTGCACTGCCCTGCTACAGTATGCTTGGGGTAGCTGGCTTTGAGTCTCCCATCATTGACTGCACTGTCCTGCCCTGCTGCTGTGGGGTTGTGGTGGGTGGATTGGGTTCTGCCTCACTGGCTGCACTGACCTGCTACTGTTGGGTTGTGGTAGATTGGTTTGGGTTTTCCCATCACTGGCTGCTCTGCCCTATTGCTATAGTGTTAGGGAGGGTGAATTGGGTTTATACTGTACTGCCCTGTTACTGTAGTGTTAGGGAGGGTGGATTGGGTTTATACTGTACTGCCCTGTTACTGTAGGGTTGTGGTAGGTTGGGTTGGGGTTTCCCATCACTGGCTGCTCTGCCCTATTACTATAGTGTTTGGGAGGGTGGATTGGGTGTATACTGTACTGCCCTGTTACTGTAGGGTTGTGGTAGGTTGGGTTGGGGTTTCAAATCACTGGCTGCTCTGCCCTATTACTGTAGTGTTAGGGAGGGTGAATTGGGTTTATACTGTACTGCCCTGTTACTGTAGTGTCAGGGAGGGTGGATTGGGTGTATACTGTACTTCCCTGTTACTGTAGGGTTGTTGTAGGTTGGGTTGGGGTTTCCCATCACTGACTGCACTGACCTGCTATTATGGTGTTAGGGAGGGTGGATTGGGTTTATACTGTACTGCCCTGTTACTGTAGGGTTTGGTAGGTTTAGTTGTATTTTCCCATCACTGACTGGCGATGCCCTACTACTATAGTGTTTTGGGAGGATGGATTGGGTTTATACTGTGCTGTACTGCCCTGTTCTAGGGATATGGATATGTTGTTCATCCACACTTATTGGCAGGTTACTTGCCTCTTTAAATCTTGCCGGAAGGTCTTCAAGCTGGCTCCTCTCACCCACCCGGGTGGTAAAACTCTCGGCTCCGCCCCATGACGCCAGATCTTCCTTTCCGCTTGGAAGCTCAGGTTCCCTCCTTAGTGCTCTGCGTTTTCAACTGGTTCCTGGAATTTGGTCTTCAAATTCAATTGGAAGTTTTCTGAAACTTCAGTCTTCTTCTTCTTCTTCGCTACGGCGATGGCTCATTCGTTTTCCGGCTCGCAGAGGCTCCTGGTCTTTTCCTCCAGAAAAGATCCGCTCTCTCTCCTCGTGTGTTTACTGCCTTGATTTGGATCATGATCCTCAACTTTGTGAATTTTGTTGTGTCCTTTCGGGCAGCGCTCTGGAGGATCACACGGCCCGTTCGGGGCTCGAGCAACCAGAAATTTTTCCTGCTCTGGAAAATTCCTTGGAGACTTGTCGGGCAGTGTCCGCGTCGGCAGCCTCGGCTGAGCAGCTCGATTTTCCTCCCTTCAGGGAGGGGGCGGCTGCCTCTCCCTCTTCCTCGGTCTCGACACTTATCCCGCTCTCCTTGAGTTCTCCTCATGCAGCTTCGTTCAGGGAGCTTCGCCAGTCCCTTTCCTTGAAGGGAGAGGGACCTTTGGGACCTGCCTCTCGGCCCAAGTCCAAGGAGTCGCAGGCTAAGTCCCTTCGTTGGCGCTGGAGGGAGCAGGAGAGTTCCCCCTCCCCTGTCGGCCGACGTTCAACTTCGGTCGAGGATGCTGCTTTGGCCGCTGGCCTCACGGTGTTCCCGTCAGATCATCCGGCCAGGACTCCCGTCAACATTGTTGAGTCTCTCGACCCATCATATGGGCTGTCTTCTGCTGGAACCACCATCCCTTCGCCGGTTCCCCCGGTGAAGGCTGAGGTTCTGCCTGTAACTTCGGGTTGACAGACCTCGGCCTTTTCTTCCAGCCGAAGGAGGAGCGGGCGGGCCCCGCTCCTTCCCAGGCCCGCCCTCGGTTCCCTCGACGATTCGGGTCTCAGTCCTCCTCTCGGTCAAGCCGCTCTCGCCGACTTCAGCGTTCTTGGTCGGGGCACCGAGTCAAGTGGCATTGCCGTTCTTCCTCGTCCCCCTCCTCAGATGAGGAGTGGCTTCAATGCTGTTGGCGTCGATGTTACGAGGAACTTATTTGGCAGCAGCTGTTGTTGTCTGGGAATCAATCGACCCCGATTCATTCTCTGGCTAGTAAGCAGCTGCCGCCAGGTCGGCCGACGCAACCGCTCGAGGTAGTCGAGGTGCCCTCTCTGGGGCCGGTTGCTCGTCTGATCCCTGCTGCCCCACCGTCTTCAGTGGAACCCAGGCCGGGTCATGACCTGGTCTGCAGGTTATCTGTTCCCCTCACTCCCGCCTGCCCTTGGCGGATGAAGAGTGACTCAGGCCTGCGGCAGCTTTTTGCAGACCCCTCGGAGCCCGAAATCGACTCCTCTATGTTTCCTAGCAGGGAGGACCCAGGGTTTTCTCCGGAATATTCCGCAGATGACAGCCCACCATCCTTTATGGGTCTGCTCCAGCTCATCTCGGAATTCACCGGGATGCAGCTTGAGCCCGTTTCCAAATGGGCCCCTTACCCCCTTATGGAGATTCTAGACCGAGGGGTTCACTTGAGCCTTCCGGTGGCTGAGGCAATTTTGGGCCCAGCCTGGAGCTCTGGCGCGGTCACTTCCTGCCCTGCGCCATCGGCAAGGATGGCCAGGAAGTACTCTGTCCCTGTCGGTTCTCTGCCTGGTTTCTCGGAACACCCCTCGGCTGAGGGGTAGTTACCAACAACGTTTTCCAATGTTCTGGAAATGCTAGGGATGTGTATAGGCCCCCTGACAAGGAGTCCAAAAGGATGGACTATGTCGGGCGCAAGGTTTACGCTGCATCCTCCCTAGGCCTCTGTCAGGCCAGCTCAGTGGCACTGATGGCACATTTCTCCCACGCCCTCTTGGGCTCCCTGGATGAGGTCCTCCCTCATCTCCCGGCCGACCTGCGTTCCACGGTCCGGCAGGTGCGGGACCAGTGTAGGGCAGTGGAGATACAGCAGCTCCAGATGGCTCTGGATCTGGGCGACTCCTGTGCCAGATCGGTGGCGGCCGCGGTGGCCATGCACTGCAGGGTGTGGCTGAGGTTATCCTCCTTCTCTTTGGAAACCCTGCATGAATTGGCAGACATTCCCTTCTTGAGGGCTGACTTTTCGGCCCTGGAGTGGAGGGACACCTCCAGGGGCCCGAGAAGTCTGATGCCACTCCAGACTCGGTCACTCCCACCCAGAGGGACAAGGGCAGCCGGCAGCCTTTGCGTAAGCCCCTTTGCCCCCCCAGTCCCTGCGGCTCAACCGGCCCTGCACGAGGGCCAGCAGACTTGCACTGGGCGGCCTGACTCCAAACCAGCGTCTTCCTCCAAAAGGAAGCAGGGAGGTCAAGGTCCGAGAGCTCCCTCGGCCTCTTCTTCCCCCAAGCCTGCTCAGTGACAGGCTAAGGGGTGCTGTCCCCAGCCCCGTCGCCCCTACCCGGGTTCCCCAGTGGGGGGACGGCTCCGCATCTCCTCCACTTGGTCCGCTTCTGGACCTCCAGGGGTCGGAGGTGCTAAGGGTGAGACCTGTCTCGGGTTTGCGTGCAGGTTCCACCCTTCCAAGCCGTTGCCCCACAGGGATCTTGGGGTCCACAGCCTCTTCGTCAGCCTGCTGAGCCGACTTGCCTGGCCCTCTAAATAGGGGTGATCAGGAAAGTTGCAGATCCTTCTTCTGACCTTGGGTTCGTGTCCAGGTATTCCTGGTCTCAAACGGATGGGGGGCTTGCGCCCCATTTTTCCGCATGCCTGGATGGTCTCTGACTTAGATATCCCATCCTCAGAAAGGCCGTGTGGCTTTGCTCCTGGGCCCAGGACGTACTTACTCCTCATTCCATCCATCTCCTGGGAGACTCCTCCCTTTCCCAGCGGGGGATCTCCTTAAGAGTTCCAGACCAGGCCCTTTGATCTTTGCCCAGCAGCTCTCTGCAGCATGGAGGGTCCCGGGCGTAACCCAACCCGGATGGCGACCTGACTACAACCCTTCCAGGTGGAAGGGGTCAATCCAGAGTTCTGGATCTCAGGCTGGTCTCCTGCTATCGGTGCCACGTTGGAACTCGTGCCTTAGCGGGTGATCCTTCTTCAGGACCAGACTCGACTCTTGAGTCTGAGCTCGGCTCCCGGAGGACAGGGCTAGGGTTTTTTCCTCCTGTACCTGGTCTGGTCTGACTGGGAAATTGCGCCCTGCCTGGACCTCCTGCTCCTCCTGGGCCTCGCAGCAGTCAGCTCCAGCGTGGTCTGTTTGACCCGCTGGTTCATGCGTTCCCCTTGTGGGGACTGGCCAGCCAGTGGTCACAGTGCTGCATTCCTCCGGACCAGTTAGTGACTACAGCCCAGGAGTTAGGGAACGCTCTCCTTCGGACCGTTCCAGCTGTTGCAGGAGAACATCCTGTTTGTCCGCCCCGAGTCGACGGTCTGCTCCGACCGATGCTTCTCGTATGGGTTGGGGTGCCCATCTAGGGGAATACAGAGTGCTCCGCCTCTGGTCCTCTCGGGAGTCCCGATGTCTTTCCTACCCGCTGGAGCTCCTGGCAGTGCGCTTTGCTTGCACCGCTCACTCCGTTTGTGTGGGGTCTAGTGGTTTTAGTCCAGGCGGACAACACCACGACCATGTGCTACCTACCCCACCAGGTTCAGACGAGCCCCTTGCATCTTGTAAGGAGGTTCTCTGTATTGGGTCTTTAGCGCAGCTGGGAGGCGGTTTCCTAGCCATCTGCTGGAAGGATCCTCCAGCACCCCGGCTGATGCCCTAAGCCAGACATAGGCTGTGCCTCACGAGTGGTTTTCCCTGCCAGAGTTAGCACAGGATCTTCTCCTTCCTTCCCTTCATGGAGAATACAAGGCCGAGACTGTCTCATGCCGGCCCCCTCAGCAAGGTTTGCTGTAGAGGATGCCGTTGAGGTCGCGGACCCCGGGCCTCTTCTACGCCATTCTCCCCCATTTCTCTTGACCCACGGGCAAGGCGAGGAGGGACTAGGCGCAGGCGATGCTGGTAGCCCCAGATTGGTTGGCCAGCTCTGGTATCCAGCTCTCCTCAGTCTCAGCCCCTGGCTCCCGAGGCGGCTTCCAGCCCGCCCGGTCCTGATCTCTGTTTTCAGGGGAAGGTTTTCCATCTGGACCTTCAATCCCTGCACCTAAAGGCCTGGTCCCTTTGTGGCAAGGGACCAGGCCTGGGGTCTTTCGGCAAAGTCCTCGACGTTTTTGAGGCATCCTGCCGGGAGTCAGCCAAACATGCTCGCCTTCAAATGGTAGAGTTCTGCATTTGATGTTGGGACAGGGCTGGGGCCCTCTCCCATCCCTCGGTGAGCATTCTGGACCATCTGCGATCTGTTCTTTCTAACCAGGGCTTCGGCGCGACGACCCTCTGGGTGTTTCTGTTGGTCTCCCCTGTCTTCTGGGCGAGAGGCCGGAAGGCAGTCGGTGGCGCAGAAAAGGTGGTCTGGCACTTTCTAGGCCTCGATCACACCTCCCCTTCGGGGAGAGTATCCCCATTCGGGGGATCTTCGCTGGTATGGGCTTAGCTCACGGGCAAGCTGTTCGAACCTTGCACAGGTGCGAGTTCCCCACCTGTTGTGGAAGAACACCTTCTTGGGGCTACTCTGCCATCCAGAAGGAGAGGAGAGTTTCAGGCATTCCTTGAATCTCCCTATCTGGTCTTCCACAGGGACATGGTTGTCCTGCGCCCCACCCGAAGTTCCTTCCATTGGCGGTGGCGGAGTTTTTTCCCTATCTGGGTATAGCCTCTGCCGGGTTCATCCCCATTCACATCTCGGAGACTGTATATAGGTTCCCTTGGGGACCCTATTCATATGCTCGCCTACCCAGGGAGCGTAGGGCTGAAGTTCGGGAGAGGGTCGCCAGCTGTTTGTCATCTACGCTGAAGCCGCA
Organism: Neoceratodus forsteri; assembly: GCA_016271365.2. Taxonomy (NCBI): domain Eukaryota; kingdom Metazoa; phylum Chordata; order Ceratodontiformes; family Ceratodontidae; genus Neoceratodus; species Neoceratodus forsteri. Next base: position 43,252,558 of record JADMNL010000038.1, read on the forward strand.
CCTGGCAGACCTACAGCCTAGCGGACGATGAGTGGGTGGGTCACCTCCTGCATAGGTCTCCACTATAGGTGGGTGGGTGGGCATGGAGCCTCCCAGAGGGATAAGTGCTTATTTTACCCGCCCTTCCGCTGCAACGGTGGCTGCTTCTGAGGATACTCCGGTCCAGGATATCCGCAGGGCTTCTACCTGGAAGCGGGCTTTCCGTTTTCCCCTTCCACCTCGACCCTGGGGTCACGCCGGGATGCTGGCCGGGGCCTCGGTTCTCCAGTCTTTCTACCTAAATAGGGGGTGTGCACCTTGCCTCCCTCCTCTCAGAGAACTGCTAGGAGTCTGCCAGTAAGTGTCAATGAACAACATATCCATGTCCCTAGAAATACAGGTTACTCACCTGTAACAGGAGTTATAGGAATGGTATATGTTGTTCTTCCTCACGATCCACCCGGCCTCCCCGGCTTTGATGCACAACCTGGCTTCCAGCGGGCTAGATCTGGCGTCATGGGGTAGAGCCGGGAGTTTTACCACCTGGGTGGGTGGGAGGAGTCAGCTTGAAGACCTTCTGGCAAGATTTAAAGCAGCAAGGAACCTGCCAATAAGTGTGGATGAACAACATATACCATTCCTAGAACTCCTGTTACAGGTGAGTAACCTGTATTTACTGTATGGTTGCATAGGTTGGGTTGGATTTTCCCATCACTGACTGCACTGCCGTACTACTATACTGTTAGGGAGGGTGGATTGGGTTTATATTGTGCTGTACTGCCCTGTTACTGTAGGGTTGGGTAGGTTGGGTTGGATTTTCCCATCACTGACTGCACTGCCCTGTTACTGTAGGGTTGGGGTAGTTTGGGTTCGATTTTTCCCATCACTGACTGTACTGCCCTACTACTACTACAGTGTTAGGGAGGGTGGATTGAGTTTATATTGTGCTATACTGCCCTGTTACTGTAGGGTTGGGGTAGGTTTTCCAATCACTGACTGTACTGCCCTGTTACTGTAGTGTTAGAGAGGGTGGATTGGGTGTATACTGTACTGCCCCATTACTCTAGGGTTGGGTTTTCTCATCATTCACTGCACTGCCCTGCTACTACTATAGTGTTAGGGAGGGTGGATTGGGTTTATATTATGCTGTACTGCCCTGTTACTGTAGGGTTAGGGAGGGTGGATTGGGTTTATACTGTACTGCCCTGTTACTGTATGGTTGGGTAGGTTGGGTTGCATTTGCCCATCACTGGCTGCACTACCTACTACTATAGTGTTAGGGAGAGTGGATTGGGTTTATACTGTACTGCTCTGTTACTGTAGGGTTGGGGTAGGTTGAGGTTGATTTTCCATCGCTGACTGCACTGGCCTGTTAATGTAGGGTTGGGGTAGGTTGGGTTGGATTTTCCCATCACTGACTGCACTACCATACTACTATAGTGTTAGGGAGGGTGGATTGGGTTTATACTGTACTGCTCTGTTACTCTAAGGTTGGGTTTTCTCATCTCTGACTGCACTGCCCTGTTACTATAGTGTTAGGGAGGGTGGATTGGGTGTATACTGTACTGCCCTGTTACTCTAGGGTTGGGTTTTCTCATCACTTACTGCACTGCCCTGCTACTACTATAGTGTTAGGGAGGGTGGATTAGGTTTATATTGTGCTGTACTGCCCTGTTACTGTAGGGTTGGGGAGGTTGGATTGGGTTTATACTGTACTGCCCTGTTAATGTATGGTTGGGTAGGTTGGGTTGGATTTTCCCATCACTGCCTACACTACCTACTACTACTATAGTGTTAGGGAGGGTGGATTTGGTTGTATACTGTACTGCTCTGTTACTCTAGGGTTGGGGTTTCCCATCACTGACTACACTGCCCTGCTACTACTATAATGTTAGGGAGGGTGGATTTGGTTTATATTGTGCTGTACTGCCCTGTTACTGTAGGGTTAGGGAGGGTGGATTGGGTTTATACTGCACTGCCCTGTTACTGTAGGGTTGGTTGGGTCCTCCATCACTGATACCACACCTCCCTGCTGCTGTAGAGTTGGATTGTGTTTACCCATCACTAACCACACTATACTTTTACTGCAGTAGTGGGTGGGTTGAGTTTTTCCATCACTGACAAGTCATTCCTCCTGTAGAGATGGGGTGGGTGACAAGGGAAATCTCTTCACTGCACTGCTCTGCTACTCTAGGATTTGGGTTGGTGGCTTGGGTTTTCTCATCACTGATACTGTACTGCACAGCTACTTTAGGGTTTGGGGTGGGTTGGGTTTTCCCATCACTGACACTGCTGTGCCCTACTACTGTAGGGTTGTGTTGGGTTTGTTGCGTTCTCCATCACTGACACTGCACTACCCTAATACTGTAGGACTGGGGTGGGTTGGGTTTTCCTATTATTGACACTGAACTGCCTTGCTGCTATAGTGTTGTGGTGGGTTTGTTGGGTTCTCCAACACTGACATGGCACTGCCCTAATTCTGTAGGATTGGGGTGGGTTGTGTTTTCCCATCACTGACTCTGCACTGTGCTGCCCTGCTACTGTAGGGTTGTGGTAGTATTGTTGGGTTCTCCATTACTGACACTGTGCTGCCCTGCTACTGTAGAGTTGTGGTAGTATTGTTGGGTTCTCCATTACTGACACTGTGCTGCCCTGCTACTGTAGGGTTGTGGTAGTATTGTTGGGTTCTCCATTACTGACACTGTGCTGCCCTGCTACTGTAGGGTTGTGGTAGTATTGTTGGGTTCTCCATTACTGACACTGTGCTGCCCTGCTACTGTAGGGTTGTGGTAGTATTGTTGGGTTCTCCGTTACTGACACTGTGCTGCCCTGCTACTGTGGGGTTGTGGTAGTATTGTTGGGTTCTCCGTTACTGACACTGTGCTGCACTGCTACTGTAGGGTTGAGGTAGTATTGTTGGGTTCTCCATTATTGACACTGTGCTGCACTGCTACTGTAGGGCTGGGGTAGTATTGTTGGGTTCTCCATTACTGACACTGCTGCATTGCTACTGTAGGGTTGTGGTAGTATTGTTGGGTTCTCCATTACTGACACTGCTGCAGTGCTACTGTAGGGCTGGGGTGGGTGGTTTGGGTTTTTTCATCATTGACACTGCACTATCCTGCTACTATATGGTTGGGGTAGGTGGCTTGGGGTTTTTGCATTACTGACACTACACTGCACAACTACTTTAGGGTTTGGGGTAGGTTGGGTTTACCATCACTGACTGCACTGCCCTGCTACTGTATGGTTGGGGTGGGTTTGTTGGGTTCTCCATTATTAACACTGTACTGCTACTGTAGAATACTGGTGTGTGGGTTGCAGTGTTGGGTAAGTTACTTTTTCTATTACTTTCTGTTACGTTTGGAAACTTGTTCCAGAAAGCTCTGTGCAGTCACTAGCAAGGATGGAGAAGTACTAGAAAAAGTAATATACTTTACAATTATAGTTACTTATTTCTTTTCATACAAAAACATTAAGAACATAATTAACTATAACAGATTATATTTTTTGAAAGTAATAGGTTAGTTACTAGTTACTTTGAAATAATTGTAATCAGTTTCTTTTATTTCTTTTGTATAAAAAGACATAAGTAATTGTAACTGTAAGGTGCATTACTTTTTCTAGTACTTCTCCATCCTTGCTAGTGACTACACAGAGCCTTCTGGAACAAGTTTCCGAAAGAAATAGAAAAAGTAACTTACCCAACACTAGTGGGTTGTGTTTCTCTATCACTGACACTGCACTGCTACTGTAGGGTTCTGGTGTGTGGGTTGGGTGTATCTATCACTGACATTGCACTGCACTGCTACTGTAGGGTTGGAGTGGGTTTGTTGGGTTTTCCATCACTGACACTGCATTGCACTGCTACTCTCGGGTTCTGGTATGTGGGTTGGGTATATCTATCACTGACATTGTACTGCACTGCTACTGTAGGGTTGGAGTGGGTTTGTTGGGTTCTCCATCACTGACACTGCACTGCACTGCTACTGTAGGGTTCTGGTGTGTGGGTTGGGTTTCCCCTTTACTGACACTGCATTGCACTGCTACTCTAGGGTTCTGGTGTGTGGGTTGGGTTTCCCCATCACTGACACTGCACTGCACTGCTGCTGTAGGGTTCTGGTGTGTGGGTTGGGTATATCTATCACTGAAATTGCACTGCACTGCACTGCTACTGTAGGGTTGGAGTGGGTTTGTTGGGTTCTCCATCACTGACACCGCACTGCACTGCTACTGTAGGGTTCTGGTGTGTGGGTTGGGTTTCCCCATCACTGACACTGCGGTTCTACTGTATGACTGGACTGGGTTTTCCCCATCACTGACTACACTGCCCTGCTACTGTAGGGTTCTGGTTTGTGGGCTGGGTTTCCTCATCAATAACACTGCAATACTACTGTATGACTGGACTGAGTGGGTTGGGTTTTCCCATCACTGACTACACTGCCCTGCTACTGTAGGGCTGAGGTAAGTTGGCTGTGTTTTTCCATCACTGACATTGAACTGCCCTTCTACTCAAGGACTGGGGTGGGTTGTTTCTTCTTTTTTTTTTTACATCATTGACTGCACTGCCCTGCTACTGTAGGTTTGGGGTGTGTGTGTTGGTGTTACAGACTGGTTTTCTCCCAGATCTCAGTCTGCACTGCTACCAAATTTCACAACTCTTCAGATGACTGAAAGGGTTACCTTGGTATGCCACCATGACTCAGCATGACTGTCATACGGGGTCATGCCTCTCAACCTTTCATCTCCCAAATGTGTGACAAGATGTGTGACAACTGGTCAAAATGTGTGACATGTCACCAAACACAACACTGCAAGCTCAGAACACTGTGGCTATTGATGTACGAATATTTATGATGGTTGCTGATGACTGAACATCATAGATTATAATACATCAAGTGCTTTATTGTCTTAGTGGGCAATGCTGAATATCTCTTTGTCCATGTGAAACAGAGAGTTTCATAGAACAAAAATGAGTGCGGTACCTCATAACGTGTGACAGTTGAGAAGTATGCTTAGGGTATCTCTAGGTCTGAATCCCACTAGAGCCACTGCTCACACGCTACAGAGCTCTTTTGCAAAGGGAAGCCCCCCCTTTTGTCACAGCTGACAACTATAAAATGGTAACTTCATAACATGTCTCTTTGGAAAGAGTCATAGACTTGCCATTTTACCCCTGGTTATCTATACTGGAAATTACTCTGTCACAGAAAACATGAAGTATGTAAAAATAACATTTATTACTCTGTAATAACTGGCTTGCATTTCTTCTGATAGAAGAGCAGGTTATAATTTGTCATTATAACCCGTGAGTTATAATGGTGAACACGCGCCACCTGCTCCTTCTCCAGACTCGAAGTGCAACCTCTGCACACCACAGACAGTAAACGGGACAAACTCACCTCACAGACAGCTTTCCAGCAGTGAAAAGTAGGGGCCAACAGAAACCGGAGTTACAAAAAAATTCATTTTTACAAACCTTGTCAGACAGCATCAACTTTTCTCTCTTATTTCCATTGAAACGCCAAAGGCATCTGATGTCATTTACTCATTTGCATATCTCTGTGGCAACTGAACCACAGAAAACTGAGCAAAACCAAAGACACAAAGAAAATGACTAAAATATTCAAAAAAAAATGTTGCACACATTTTAATAGAAAACTGCATGTTTTATAGAAGTACTTTTACTTTTAAAACATTCTCCACATACATAGATTTCCTTCCTCACTCCTGTTACCGTGTGGCATTCTCACATAAACTAGCCTACCGTATTTTTAAAAAAGTAAAAGATTTTCAACAAACTGTATTTGAGTTTCCTTTTCACTGTTTGACTCTGTTAGAATTTTCTTCAAGCACTAACAGTTCAAAAATATTAAAAACAATTCCAAGTTCAGTTTAGTAAACTTCTTAACATAAAGGCTGTGTCACAGCATAGTATTTCTCTATGTGAAGAAAAAATGCAAGCCAGCAATTACATAAAACAATGCGTGGGGTGAGTGAATAAATGAGAAATTAATGCCCACCCTTGGTGTGGGATGCTTTAATAAACCCTGAGGGTAAATCCCTTGGGGTTTATGTAGCATCCCACACCTCGAGTGAGCATTAATTTCTCGTTACACACTCACCCCCATGCATTATTACAGATTTTAATAGTTACGTGTATTAAAGATAATACACACTAAAGACTATGGGGAATACAGTATTTCTACACAGATAAATGTTTTTGAAGAGATAGCGATCACACAGGTAAAAATCTAAATCAAGAAAATTTAGGTTCTAAGTAGAGTGGAAGAAGCTTACCCCTAATTCAGAACCAATGAATTATGCCAGACTTGAACCTGTGATGTTGCTAGTTCAAAATCCCAGACATAAATGACTTCTCATTGTAAACATATAACAGAAATACTTTTGGCTGTCTGGCCCGCTACACCCACATCATCATACATGCCTCTCTGACATCACATCCTGGACCTTCCTTTGATCTTTGGAGCCACTTTTTTCCCAGTCTGATTCAAACTGGATTCATTTATTAGTGCTTCATCCTTTTGTTATCCTGAACTGGTTAAACAGCAGGGTACCCTCTCACTCTGCCTTGGTCCCATTTACATTCAAAATATGTCCTTTTTTCTATGAAAGAAACTCGTCCCTTTGAAGTTTAACCAGTGCTGGACCACTGGCACAGCAGTAGCACTGTCGCCTGTGGCACCTATGACTCATCTTCAGAAAAGCGCCTAGGGTAGTCCAGTTGGGGGGAATGAGAATCGAGCATTCATAAGACTGCTCTCCTTCTCTGGGGGAGGATGGGGAAGAGCCCGGTGCTTTACTGGCCCCTAGGAGAAAGGCTACCCAAGCTAGAAGGTTGGGGAGGCATGGCAGATGGTGCAAATGCTATGACATCATTGCACACCACGTCTCCCTTGGGCTGAAAATGGAAAACACCTAGGTGGTCCTGCTTGTGTGTTGTGTGTGTGTGTGTGTGTGTGTGCATGACCTGACTCAGATCCACCTCTAGCCCATGATCAGATGTATTTACATGCACAATAAACTTCTGAGAATAGTCGGTGCTCGTTGGTGCCCAGCACAAAACCTTCTTCAATTGGTGAAATGCAGTCTCACAATGATTCCTCCATTGAATGTTTTACAGCATTTTCTTTCTTGTGAGAACAGGGTTTGGTCATGCTACTGACGTTTGGCACAAACCTTTGATAGTACCGTGCAGCACCTAGGAAGTCCCATACTTTTTTTTTGTTGGGGACTTTGCCAGTTCCGATATGGTCATAATTTTTATTGACTCAGACTGGATGTACCTGCTCCCCCACTGGTGCCCAAAGTATGACACCTCTGCCATCCCTGTTTGGTACTTTCCCACCTTGACAGTCATCCCTGCAGCCTTCAGTCAGTGGAGTTCCTCAGTCAGCTGCCTGACATGATTCACCAACGTGTGGCTGTACTCACCAGCCAAAGAAGTAAGCACTTACCATACAAAATGCTCTCCACTTGTAAATTTGGGTGAAAATCATTTATGGTGGGTACAAAATCAAACATGCAAACAAGTGTCTGCTACACCACAGTGCTTCAAAACCTATCTGGATTCTTCCTCAGGGGGTGAGTGGCCAGAGAAGTCATCATACATTGCATTTATAGTTGCATCTTAAAGTGACAGCACAAGTTAACCTTCATCACTGGCCAGGGTCACACAGATATCGTGCATTAATGCAAATACACAGCCAGGGCCATCTTGTCATAGTCGTAATAGAGCTTTATCATGTTTATGTGGTGGATTCCCTGATTGCACCTCCTGTCAGGGAGCTCTATCATGTGTATAACATCATTTATAACATCATTCACTCTCCTGACCACCAAGTAAGGAACCTTCTTAGCCACCTGCTATTTATTTTGTTAGACGGGTATAAGTACCTCAAAACTTCAGAAAAAATTAAGATGAACTGGGGAGGGGTGCTCACAATACAAATCAACTTAAGACATTTTAAGGGAATAAGTACCTTTTGTCTGACTTCTCTTCTCCTCCAGGAGAGAGTGGGGAAGATCCCAGTGCTCGACTGGCCCTTGGCTGAACTGGGGAGAGAGGCAGCCTGATCTAGAAAGTTGGAGAGGTGTAGCAGACACTGGGGAGCCATGGCAGATGTCAGCATGAGTACCGTGACATTACTGCATGCCATGTATCCTTTGGGCTGAAAACAGAAAACACTCCAGCTACCGCAGGGTGATCACCATCCTCTGCAGGCCCCACACCCACAACTCAGGCTCCTGCTGGCTATCTGGATCCAGCCTGCTGG